>OV702293.1:248694464-250009464 GCA_916181665.1 Avena sativa
TCGTACCCTTGGAAAGTCGATATAGTCAAAGATGGTGACCTAGAAAATAGGTATAACTGATCTCCAAAAGTGTTGTTTTTTGATGAGATGTTGCAACCAACCGCCAAAACTCTTCATGTGTTCATCTCTAATCCAAGAGTCATGCTTTCCAGGGTTGTTGGAGCGTAAGATTTTCTTGTGTTCCTCGATATATGGGGCTGCCAAGATAGAATTCTGTAGAACGGTGTAATGTGCTTCGGTGTAAGAATGTCCGTCCCTACATATTATTGATTTCCTTCCTAGAGTACCCTTTCCACTCAGTCTCCCCTCATACCGCGATTGAGGAAGACCAATCGGCCTAAGGTCAGGAACGAAGTCAACACAAAATTCAATGACCTCCTCTGTTCCATAGCCCTTGGAGATGCTTCCTTCTGGTCTAGCACGGTTACGAACATATTTCTTTAAGATTCCCATGGACCTCTCAAAGGGAAACATATTGTGTAGAAATACAGGACCGAGAATGGAAATATCTTCGACTAGGTGAACCAGGAGGTGCGTCATAATATTGAAGAAGGATGGTGGGAACACCAACTCAAAACTGACAAGACATTGGACCGCATCATTCTGTAACCGTGGTAGATCTTCAGGATTGATTATCTTCTAAGAGATTGCATTGAGAAATGCACATAGCTTCACAATGGGTACTCGAACATTATCTGGTAGAAGCCCCCTCAATGCAATCGGAAGCATTTGCGTCATAATCACGTGGCAGTCATGAGACTTTAGGTTTTGGAACTTTTTTCTGCCATATTTATTATTCCCTTTATATTCGATGAGAAGCCAGACGGGACCTTAATACTGCTTAGGCATTCAAAAAATATTTCCTTCTCTTGTTTGGTAAGAGCATAGATGGCATGACCTTAAAACCATTCTAGATGCAGGCCATCTGGGTCTTTCATACGTTGATGCTCCTTTCGTGCTTCTGGTGTATCTTTTGTCTTCCCATACACGCCCAAGAAGCCTAGCAGGTTCACGCAAAGATTCTTCGTCACATGCATCACATCGATTGCAGAGCAGACCTCTAAGAATTTCCAATATGGTAGCTCCCAAAATATAGATTTCTTCTTCCACATGGGTGCATGTCCTTCAGCGTCCTTCGAAACAGATTTTCCGCCAGGACCCTTTCCAAAGGTTACTATTTGATCCAAATATTTGGCCATATCAAATATATCAGCACCAGTACACTCCTTAGGCTTCGTCTGGTGACATGCCAGACCGTTGAAATGCTTGCTGACATGGTTATACCCTACGGGTACGTAACTTCAGCATACCTGGTCTAGCCCAAGGAAGGCCCACGGCCAATATACGCCAGCCCGTGAAGATTTTCGGGTGGCCCGGGCCCATGACGCCTTCGGATCCTTGAAGAACAAGACTAGAGTTTCAATACAACTTGTAACCTACTCGTATCGGTACCCGAGACCTAGCCTCCCCATATATAAAGGCTAGGAGGGTCCAACGAGGAGGACACCCAACAACGATTACACCCTGCGATTACGGCATACACACCTCCACGCCAGATCGAATCTGCGCACCCTGTAACTTTCGGTTCTGCCGCAATAAAAGAGCAGACAAGCAGGAGTAGGGTTTTCCCTCCGGGGGCCTGAACCTGGGTAAATCCCGTGTCCCCTGGTTGCTTGTCTGTTAACCGTGCCATGATCTCAAGCATCCCCATCTTCTCCAAAACCCAAGTCCATAACAATGGGCATTGACGAGTTGGAACCTCGTCAATTGGCGCCGTCTGTGGGAATTGGGGCTGCTGATTGTGCGGTCGTGACGGTTCCGACCCAATCGATCTACAACTCCTCGGCGATGGAGAATCACCTCCTCTTCAGCGCTTTCGACTTCACCACCCACTCGCCGGCTACCATGAAGGATTTCGAGCCCGTAGGCGACGGACTCGAAATTCTGTTCGGGAGCTTCTGCTTCCAGGTGGGACAAGCTGGCACCCTCCGCCTCCCCGAGCGGATGCCCGTGCCGCCGATCAGGCCTGCTTCGTGGGCTCCACACCCCGTGCTACGCACGTCACCATCAACAGATGAGTTCTACAGCAGCAGCTGCTGCAACTCCGATCTGTGCGATCCACCTTCGGATGAAGGGACCTACGGTTCCGAATCCGAAAGCTGCGGCAGCAGCCAACCAATCTGCAGGCGCTATCTGTGCGCCGCAATCATCCAAACCGACGAAGACACGCCTAACCCGCCGCCCAACCCCAACCCGCAGGGCGGAAACGGCGAAAACGGGGAAAACAGGGGCCACCTCATCCAACTTAGCAAAGAAGGATGGGCCGAAGCACGCCGCACCGTCGCAGGCGAAATAGTCCTACCTCTGGACTCCCCACGTGACCTGCTGATGGCATACCACTACCTCCTCATCGAGGAGCACAAGAAGCAAGTAAAGATGCAAGAGACGCTCGATAAACGCAAGAAAGCAGCCTCTGAGTCCAGTGCGCGACGAGCTGCGCTCTCCGCCATGGGACCCGGCTCCAGCACAAACGGAAATCAGGGAAACAAGCACCACTCTCGGGTGGAAAACATGGACCCGAAGGAGCAGCGTGACGTGACCCGAACCCTCCACACATCGTTCATGGATATAGACGCCGACGGCAACATCACCCCGAAGACGCCACAAGCCGTGATCATGGCAGCCACTGCGTATCTTGCGGCTCACCCACCTCCGGAGGGGGACCCGAAAAGGGCCATGCATAGGTCCGCACTCACCGGACTAGGACTAATCGGAGCTGCGCTCCACGAAGATGCTCCTACGGAGCCGAAGAAGAAAGCTCCGGCCAGGCGCGACCAGAGCCCCACTCCCTCATCCGAAGATGAAGAAGAACACGACCTTCCTCGAAGGAAGAAGAGCTCGCACCGCCACAAACACGACTACGACGCCAGAGACAAGCTTACACAGCGCAAGATCGACAAAGCACGCGCCAAACGCGCATGCTCATCCGAATCTGAGATGGATGAAGACAAAGGAGAACTCTGCCGGGCTCGATGCTTCAGCAGATCCGTCCGGCGAACACAGATGCCACGCAACTTTAAGCTTCCTTCGGATACTCCGAAGTTCAACGGCACGCAAGATCCAAAGTCCTGGCTCAGCGACCATCTATCATCCGTCAAGCTTCACAGAGGCAACAAAGAAACCGCCATGCAATGCCTTCAGCTGCAGCTGACAGGCGCGGCGCGGGTCTGGCTCAGCAGCCTATCATCAGGATCCATCCGAAGCTAGGAGGAGCTCGCTTATAGCTTCATCCGAAACTTCAAAGGCACCAGCAAAAGGCCCGCCTCAATCGAAGAGCTGCGAGCCTGAACTCAGAGAACGGGTGAATCTATTCGCTCGTACATACTACGCTGGTCTACGACCAAGAACTCCGCAGCACACATCTCCGAAGAGCGGGCCATCGACGCCTTCAGGGACGGCGTCAAACGCCCAGACTTCAAGGAGAAACTTGGGCGCGTAAAGCCCAAGACACTCGACCAGCTCATGGAAATCGCCAACAGTTGGGCAGATGGCGAAGATTGCATCTAGCGGGCGCAATCAGATGAAGAAGACAACTACGGCCGAAGACGCGAACGCCGCAGCAAGAGGAGACCGCGCGTCTACGAGGACCGCGACGGACCCGACATGGTCGCAGCCGGCTACGCCGACCGCCGTAACGACAACAGCCGCAGCAGCGGAGGATATCGCAGCGGAAACTTCCGCGACAACGGACGACCAACGCAGTCGTGGCAACGTCGCGACCGCGACAACGGACCTTCAGCACTCGACAAACTTTCGGGTCCATGCACCATCCACTTCTACATCGACAAACAAGATGGCAAAAAGAAAGCTAGCCACATGCTCAAGGACTGCCGCGAGTTCCAGAAACTCAGCGAAAGCATGGTACAGATGAGGCAACAAGCTCCAATTCTTGCGTTCGGAAACGCACTTGTGCCAGGCGAAATAGCACACGGAGCTCCTCCACCGCCGCCTATTGGAGGCCCACATCAACCAGTCGCACCAGCGCAAAACAACGCCGGGGTCGCTTACCCCCCACCAAAAGGAGCACTCAATATGATACAGAAGGGACGTCCCACAAACAGGGTGCAGAAGAAAATCACCCGACAAACCAACATGGCCGTGACAACTCCGCCTGCAATCCCTGAGTACCTCAGCGGATCGGAGTCCTGCATCACATTCACCCGCGCGGATCACCCTTGCCAGATCCCTCGCCCAGGTCATGCTGCCCTGGTGCTGGAGGCGCAGATCGGAGGCTTCGAGATGAGTCGCGTCTTCATGGACGGCGGCAGCGGCATCAACCTAATATTCGCAAGCACTCTAGCAGCTATGCGAATCCCACAATGCAGCCTGGAACAATCAGACACAACGTTCCACGGCATTGTCCCAGGGAAGGGCATCTTCCCCCTGGGCAAAATAGGGCTCGACGTCATCTTCGGGACACCGGACAACTTTCGGCAGGAGCGCCTAGAATTCGAAGTGGTGGACTGGCCGTCGCAATACCACGCCATCCTGGGACGCGTAGCATTCGCAAGGTTCCTGGCCGTCCCACACTACGCATACCTACTACTCAAGATGCCAGGACCAAGGGGCGTCAGTCCACGGGAGCTTCACCCGATCGGACCAATGCGACAGGGATTTCAACAAAATCTCCCAGTCCTTCGGCATGCAAGACGAGCTTGTAAGGCTCCACGAAGCGGCAGACAATGGGCTACCCCCAGTCACCAAGCAGAACGCACCTGATATGTCTTTCGACTCCACCATCAACACCAAAAAAGTACAGGTCCATCCAACGGATGCCTCCAAGACGGCGCTAATCGCCAACGACCTCAACACCGCATAGGAAAGCGCGTTCGTCGAATTCCTCCGTGAGCACTGGGAAATCTTCGCCTGGTGTCCTGCGGACATGCCAGGAGTTCCCAGGGAATTCGCCGAGCACGCACTCAATGTCTTCCCAGACACCAAGGCAGTCAAACAGTCCATCCGAAGACTGTCGGAGCCACGAGCCGAAGCTATCGGCAAAGAGATCAACAGATTACTCGCAGCAGACTTCATCCGGGAAATCAAGGAAAGCGAGTGGCTGGCAAACACAGTGATGGTCCCGAAGAAGGACACGGACATCCTGAGGATGTGCGTAGACTTCACGTCACTGAACAAACACTGCCCTAAGGACCACTTCCCTCTCCCTCGGATCGACCAGATCATCGATTCGACTGCAGGTTGTGAGAAACTCTCCTTCCTCGACGCCTACTCAGGCTATAACCAGATTCGACTCAAGGTCGAAGATCAAGAGAAAACGGCGTTCATCACACCGTTCGGAGTATACTGCTACAACACAATGCCCTTCAGGCTAAAGAACGCGGGTGCCACGTACCAGCAATGCATGCAGGCCTGCCTCAAGGACCAGATCGGTCGCAACGTCCAAGTCTTTGTCGACGACATAGTCATCAAAACCAAGGAGGCAAGAACACTTATCGACGATCTCCGCGAGACGTTCGACAACCTTGATCGCTACAGGATCAAGCTCAATCCAGAAAAGTGCGCCTTCGGCGTCCCCTCAGGTCAGCTGCTCGGATACTTCATCTCTCAACGAGGGATCGAAGCGAACCCGAAGAAAATCAAAGCTATCATGACAATGGAGAAGCCGAAAAACCTCAAGGGCGTTCAGCAGCTCGCAGGGCGAGTAGCGGCACTAAGCAGGTTCATCAGCCGCATGGGCGAGAAGGCCCTACCATTTTACCAACTGCTGCGCAAAGCAGACAAGTTCGAGTGGACACCAGAAGCCAACGACGCATTCGAAAACCTCAAGCGGCTCCTCTCCACCTCGCCCGTTTTAGTCACGCCAAAAGAGCGCGAGCCCCTGTTGCTGTACATAGCAGCCACACACCAGGTGGTCAGCACAGTACTCGTGGTCGAACGACCCGAAGAAGGCAAGACCCATGGGGTACAACGCCCAATTTACTACCTCAGCGAGGTTCTCACTCCAACAAAACAGCGGTACCCGCACTACCATAAGCTGGCCTACGGCGTGTTCATGACGGCTCGGCGACTGAGCCACTACTTCCAGGAGCATCAGGTGATGGTCGTCAACGAGGCACCCCTAAAAAACATCCTGAACAATCCAGAGGCCACAGGACGCGTGGCCCTGTGGGGCATCGAACTATCACCACTGGACATCATCTACGAGAAGCGACACGCAATCAAATCTCAAGTCCTTCCGGACTTCCTGGTGCACTGGATGGAGCTGCAGCTGCCTGACACCCCAGACATGTCGCAATCCTGGACAATGCATTTTGACGGCTCCAAACGCGAAGCCGGAGCAGGGGCAGGAGTCATACTGACCTCCCCGCAAGGTGACAAGATGAAGTATGTCCTTCGGATGAAATTCAGAGCCTCCAACAACGAGGCCGAATACGAGGCCCTCATCCATGGCATGCGGATGGCAAAAATATGCGGCGCAACGCGCCTGGTCATCTACAGTGACTCCAACCTTGTCGTCCAGCAGACGATGAATGAGTGCGACGCACACGCCGAAAACATGATCACGTACCGCGCACTATACAACGCACTCGAAGGAGAATTCGACGGCTGCGAACTTCGGCACGTCGGAAGAGAGAGCAACGAGGAGGCCGATAGACTCGCCAACATCGGCTCCACTTGTGCAAAAGTACCACAAGGTGTGTTCCTCGAACAGATCTGCGTGCCATCCATCAAGCGGAAATTCCCCAAGGGATCACCCGAAGAAGCAGAACACTCGGGGGCTACGCTACCCGAAGGTCAAGAAGGACCCGAAAAGTTGGATACCGAAGTGCCATGGTCAACCTGATGCAGGTCATGGCAGTCGAAGAAACCTGGACGCGTCCATACCTCCAGTTCCTGCTAAACGAAAACTTACCAGACAACCCGACAGATGCCCGGCGCATATCTCGTCGGTCAAAAGCCTTCACCATCATCAACGGCGAACTGTACAAACGCAGCATTACAGGCGTCCTACAACGGTGCGTCACCATCAGCGAGGGCAAGACCATACTCCAAGATATCCACGAGGGCATCTGCGGCCACCACGCAGGCAGCCGCTCCCTTGTCGCCAAAGCTCTACGAGCAGGATTCTATTGGCCAACGGCCATGAGCGACGCAAAGGACATCGTCCGAAGATGCAACGGGTGCCAACGGTTCGCCGATAAACCGCATGCACCTGGGTCCGAACTCAGACCCATACCCATAGCTTGGCCTTTTGCTCAATGGGGCCTTGACATGATCGGCAAACTGCCAAAATCCTCGAAGGGAGGACACGTCTTCCTCTTGGTCGCAGTCGACAAATTCACCAAGTGGATCGAGGCCATGCCAGTCACCAACCAGAAGGGCAAAACCGCCATCAAGTTCTTCGAATCCATAGTCTACAGGTTCGGCGTACCGCACAGCATCATCACCGATAACGGATCAAACTTCATCTCCGAAGAATTCTAGGACTTCTGCGAAGGCCTCGGGATCAATATCACGTACGCCTCAGTGGCTCACCCGCAAACAAACGGGCAAGTGGAAAAGGCCAATGGCCTAATCAGCGCTGGCATCAAGAAACGCCTCATGAGCTCACTCGAGCACAAAGCTGGCAACTGGACGAAAGAGCTACCGTCTGTCCTGTGGAGCTTACGAACTACGCCAAACAGCTCCACCGGCTACACACCGTTCTTCATGGTACACGGAGCTGAGACTGTGCTACCAGCCGAAGTACGTCACCAGGCTCCACGAGTCGTCGCTTACAGCGAGGCCGAATCCACGACTGCACTCGAAGACGCCGTCGACACACTCGACGAAGCACGGGATATAGCAGCAGCTAGATCCGCGGTGTACCAGCAAAGTCTCCGCAACTATCACAGCCGCCGGCTGCGCCCCAGGTCCTTCGTCGAAGGAGACCTCGTCTTGCAACTCAAGCAAAAGCGACCGAACAAACTCGATCCGCCATGGGAAGGACCCTATGTCATCACCGAAGTCATCCCAGGTGGCGCCTATCGCCTCAAGCACGTGGAGTCTGGAGTCGCATACTCCAACCCATGGAACATCTCGCACCTGCGACGATTCTACCCATAGCAATGGGCAATGTACCCCTTTTACTTTCAATAAGGCTTACGGCCAAGGCTACTCAGCTGAACCATGTACCTCCTCCATTACGCTACAAATAAAGCTAAGTGTCTCGCTCCCAACCTTCGGTTGACTATTTCTCTGCAACTTTGTTACATACGCACTCGGGGGCTCCCCCACCTCACGATTTCATCGACTGAGGACAAAACGCGCTCGGGGGCTCCCCCCACCTCACGATTTCATCGACTGAGGACAACACATGTACACCTGAGTAGCTGACCACGCCAGGCTAACAAAAAGGGCACGTACTAAATCAAAGCACTGCGTGCTCGCTAACAAGCAAACCTTTACAACAAAGGGCACATACACGCCCAGCCGCAATATACAAATTTTACATCTATCTGTTTATTTTCAGGTTCTACCTATTCTGCAGAATAGCCTGAGCACGCTGCTCAAACAAATCTACAATCTGTTCGGCATACTGCCTTACAGCCGCGTAATGCGGACGCATATTCCACTCGCCACCATCTGGCCGAGGAGGTGGCCCAGTCGCCACAGCAGCCAAATCTACATCAGGGCGATGCACCCTCACAAGAGACAAGGCAGCCTTCACCCCTGCGACAAGCTGCTGCCGCACCAGCTCCTTGACATTGCTGGCACTCCGAAACTTCGCCAGAAGACCCGCAAGGGTCGTCGGCGCGCCATCCAATGGAAACATGACGTGCAACACCGAGGACAGCGATGTCTGCACCTGGCGGAGCACCCGCGAAACCTGGAAGACGCGATCCTGCACCGTCGCCAGAACCATGGCACGATCGCGATCCACCCAAAAGAAGCCACCGGCTTCCAAGTCCTGTTGAGTCAAACAATTGACTCGAACAACAATGCGCTCCTTTTCTTCCTTCGGAGCGAGATTCACACCTGCGACAACAGCACAGAACAAGAGTAAGGCCAGCAGGCTCACCCGAAGAACTAAGCTACGGCCCGAAAGAAGGATCAACTTACACTGTAGCTGCTCGGACAGCCGACCCAGCTCCGCCATCAAGTATTCCTCTCTGGCTGCACTACGGTCTGCTTTGGACTTCCAAACGTCAGCACGACCGCGTAGCCCAAGCAAATCCCTCTCCAAGCTGCGCACGCGATCCCGCAGAAAAGCGAGCTGCAAGGAATCATCCAACGATGCTCGCAAGGGCCTTTCGGATGAAGTACCAACTGGGTCAACACCCGAAGGAACCTAAAGCAGAAGAAAAAGAAGGCACACAGACACTCAGCCAAAGATAAAGCCCAACTCAGAGGAATTCATTAAATAAGGCCACTGGGTGGCTCAAGAATGGTGCTACAAAAGATATTTACAGCAAAAGTAAACTACATACTACCCTACATCTCCTATGCCTAAGGCGTAGGACACCGAGTCGCCTCAGAGCCAGACTGCCTAGCTTTGGCCTCGCCCTGCTGCCGCAGCGCGTACTCAGACAACAAGTCAATGAGCTTGGGCCCATATCGTCTGCAGCGAGCGGAGTAAGCAACGAAGTCTACCTCTGATCCATCCGCAGCCGTCGGCATCCGAGAAGTGATCTGGGGCAAGTCCAGCTCCGCCCCAGCCGCCATGGCCATCGCCAGCCCGACGGACGCGCTGATGCCCTTCTGCTTGCGCTTGTACGCTGCAGGCGCTTCGGCTGACAGAGCCTCTGCCAGAGCACCCACATCTTCAAGGGTTGCGCCCTTCGGGAAGAGCTCCTGGTAGAAGCGACCAAGGACCTCCTTTGCCTTGGCAAGGGAGTTGACGACGGTGCTGCAGCGGTCTTCGACCGCCACAGTGGCATCATCCAGAGCACTCCCGTGCTCTAGAGCACCACGGTCAAACTCGATGCCTGCGGCATCTGAGAAAAAACAGAAGAAAACATGAAGAATAGCAACATAGAAGAGCACCCGAAGAAAAAGAAGCAAGTACAAAAGCTAGCACTCACCCGAAATAGCCTTGGCAGCAGCCATGAGCTTCTCCGCTACTCCTACCTCACGACCTGCGGCTTCCTGCTGCAGACGCTCTTTCGCTTCGGCTGCCTTTGACAGCTCCAGCTCAAGGCGCTCTTTCGCCTCAGCGGCAGCTTCGGCCTTCTGCTCCAATTGGCCAAGGCTCTTCTTTAGAGCATCAACCTCACGAAGAGAGTCATTATGCTCCTCTGCATTCACAACAAGCCAGTGTCAACAAACAGGACAAGGATAAACAAAAAAGTACTACAAGGCAGACGAATACCTTGCAGCTGCTGCAGTTTCACCTCTAGCGTCAGGTGCTCCTCCACCAGCCGCTTGGCCTCTCGGACACAAGGCTGCAGGAAAAAGCAATAGCAGTAAGAGCATGACTTGGGGGCTCCGCCCAAAACAAAGAAGCAAACACAACATCAGCACACGAAGACGCCCGGGGGCTCCCCCCGTGACATGAAGTAGAAAAACTTACGTGCTCCGAAGGCGAACCCGCAGGCCCGCCTGCGAAATTCTGAGGCGCAACCACCAGCCTCTCCTGCACAAGAGGAACTGGTGCAGCACCACCCGACGTCGCCACCGTCTGCGGAGGCGGCGACACAATGTTCGACTCCCCCATCATCTCGCGCGCTCCATCACTAGAGCCGTCGGAGGATTGCCTACATACGAACCAATCAACACAGGCGCAAAAATAACAAGTGAGCAAAAGACAACAGTGGCAACAAGCACACTTACGAGCCCAACACGCTCAGATCAAAGATAGGAGAAGTCCTCCGGGCCCTCTTCTCCTCCTTCTTCTCCTCCTTCTTCTCTTCCTTCTTCCGCTTTGCTGGCGGGTGCGGAGCAACAGCTCGCACAGGAACGGCAGGAATAGGAGAAGACGAACCCCCCTGAACATCATCATGACGCTCAAGACCCCGAGGATTCCTGGGAGTCGGAGGAGTCGAGGCATCCGAAGACTCGCTCGAGCTCCGTGATCGCTTACTCGAATGGTCTTCACTCGATTCGTCGGCATCCTCCGCCGGAGATCGCGCCGAAGGAAGCTCGGACACGGAATCCACCACTTCATTATCCGGGGCATTCGGATACCTTTCGGGCAATGGTGGCGCCATGCCTGGCACTTTGAAGCTCTACAAGATGAGAAGAAACTTTGTTAGCAAACAAAGGACACAAGCACACAACTGACAAAAACATAAGGGAAGCACTACGTGCGCAAATCTACACCTTTGGCACGGCCAACGTCGACGAAAAGGGAGGAGTCAGCGACTTCCCCGGGATTTTTTCGTCGGCCTTGAACTTCAACAGCACACGAAGATCCTTGTCAAGGTCCACCTCGGAGACCTTCTCACTCGAAAACCTCGTCGGATCACGGCGCCCAGAGTACAGGAACATCGGGTGCGCTCTAGCCTGGAGCGGCTGCACCCGACGCTCAAGAAACACCTGGATAATGTCGACACCGTTCACCTCCTTCTCAGGAATCAATTGGAGCTCCTCCACCCGATGGTACAAGGCCTCTATCTCCGCCACCTCACCGTCTAAGATCTGATTTTTCCAGGACCTCTTCTTCACAATTAACTGGGAGGGGTCAAAAGGAACGAGACCAAAATCTTGCCCAGGCAGCACGGAGTCACGGATGTAAAACCATTTCCTCCGCCAGTACTGGACAGATTCGGACATGGAGAAGGAAAAGAATTGGACATCGGGACTAAGAGAGATGATGAAACCCCCAATGGGATACACACCATCCGAACCAGACTGCCTCCTCACAGAATACAGCTTCCGGAAGAGGCCAAAGTGCGGCTCAATGCCAAGCCAACACTCGCAAAGCGTGATAAAACACGCAATGTGGAGAAGGGAGTTGGGAGACAGATGATGGAGTTGAACCCCATAGAAAAAGAGCAGTCCACGAAGGAAGTCATGGACTGGATACGCAAACCCACGCAAAACGAAAGCGACAAACATAACCCGATACCCAGATGGGGGACGGGGGATTACCTCACTACCGGGGAGTCTCACGGCCGTCGTATCCTGCGGAATCAGGCTCCGCTCGCGCAGCTTGCGGAGATCGCTCTCCCGCGTCTCTGATCGCCGCCAGCCACCATCGGTGACACGAGCAGCGGCGGCGCCCTTCTTGCCTCCGGCGGCGCTGGTTCCCACTGCAGGCGAAGACTTCTTTGGCTTCCCCATGGCGCTACGACGGTGGTGTCGTTGCCAACGACGAAGACAAAGGAAATGCGAAAGGAACTCTCAGCACGCAGCAAGAATCGCTCGAGCACAAGGAGGCAGTAAAACGCAAGAACTGGTGCGGTGAAAACAAACCACGATTTTCACCATGGATTATAACAGCCAAGACGACGCACGCTGACCGTCCATCAAGAAGACCTAACGCCAACGGCAGATCTGGCCGTACACGTGTCAGCACCAAAACGAACCGTCGTTCCCACGACGTCCACTACGCGCGGAAATCGAGGAAACACCGTAATCATCTCCACGCCGCGCGTGACCGGTCAATTCAAAGTCAGGAAGTGGGACCCACGCATCGTCCAGTCAAGTCATCTCTGGCGCAGCAGACGCTTGAGGTCATTGATCGTCAGCACTGACGTCATCAACAGCTATACTAGCAATAACTTCGGCTCCACAGCTAAAAGTACTCACTCGAATCTACGATTCAACTAAATACTTGGGGGCTACTCCTATTAGGAGCGCTGGTCGCGCACCCGATGTACTTCCGGGTCAGCGATACGCCCACGAGATTTTCCTACTACCGTTGCATGATACAAGACTCGAGTCTCTGCCCGAGTCTACGACTCCGCCAGACACTCGGGGGCTACTCCCATAGGGAGGAAGGATTTCAGCATCCGAAAATTTTCGAGTCCTACGGACTAAACAACTGAGCAATGCTTGCACTAAAAGTCTCCGCTCGAGTCTACGACTCGAACAGACACTCGGGGGCTACTCCCATAGGGAGCGCTGGTCGCGCACCCTATGAAATCTTCGACTGCGATCTTCCGGATCCGCATGCAAAAACTTTTCGGCAACTCTGCCCCAATTAATGCTAAAGTGAGTAACATCCTCCTTGGCCACCCGAAACACCTCCGTGGTGATAAACATTCGGATGCTGCGTCTGCGACGCAAAGATAAGACCTACAGATATCATCTGATGGCCTGGCAACACACCTGACTGCGCTCTGTTAGTATGAATCCGTACCAGCAGGTACGATGAAAAATCCCGACGGACGCGTTGGGTACATCATTTAAAAACACTGGAATTCCACTCCTGTAAGTCCTCCGCGGCCTAAGTCGAATTACGCCAGCATATGTTCCGGGTTCGAGTCGAGGGACTCACACCTGAAGAAGATCGTGTTGTTTTGTCCTAAGACGATTAACTGACCCTGATCCGTCGGGTGAGTCAGGCACACGCATCAACAATCCCTACACATTCTCTTGAAAGACAGAGTTACACCCGAAGGATTGAAGAGTCCTCAGCCGAATCTACGATTTGACTAAACACTCGGGGGCTACTGACATGGTTATACCCTATGGGTACGTAACTTCAGCATACCTGGTCTAGCCCAAGGAAGGCCCACGGCCAATATACGCCAGCCCGTGAAGATTTTCGGGTGGCCCGGGCCCATGACGCCTTCGGATCCTTGAAGAACAAGACTAGAGTTTCAATACAACTTGTAACCTACTCGTATCGGTACCCGAGACCTAGCCTCCCCATATATAAAGGCTAGGAGGGTCCAACGAGGAGGACACCCAACAACGATTACACCCTACGATTACGGCATACACACCTCCACGCCAGATCGAATCTGCGCACCCTGTAACTTTCGGTTCCGCCGCAATAAAAGAGCAGACAAGCAGGAGTAGGGTTTTCCCTCCGGGGGCCTGAACCTGGGTAAATCCCGTGTCCCCTGGTTGCTTGTCTGTTAACCGTGCCATGATCTCCAGCATCCCCATCTTCTCCAAAACCCAAGTCCATAACAATGGGCATTGACGAGTTGGAACCTCGTCACTTGCCTTTCTTTTTTAAGGGATGCTTGGCCAAAAGAAATCGACGATGCTCATTATACACATTCTTCTTATAATGTTTCAAATATATACTTTCAGTCTCATCTAAACAGTATGTGCATGCATTGTATCCCTTGTTGGACTGTCCTGAAAGGTTACTAAGAGCAGGTCAATCATTGATTGTTACGAAAAGCAATGCTCGGAGGTTAAATTCTTCCTGCTTGTGCTCATCCCACACGTGTATGCCGGGTTCGTGCCACAACTGTAAAAGTTTTTCAACTAATGGTCTTAGGTACACATCAATGTCGTTTCCTGGTTGCTTTGGACCTTGGATCAACACTTGCATCATAATGAACTCCCGCTTCATGCACAACCAAGGAGGAAGGTTATAGATGCATAGAGTCACGGGCCAGGTGTTGTGACTGGAGCTCTGCTCCCCAAAGGGATTCATGCCATCTGTATTTAGACCGAATCTTAAACTCCTTGCGTCATCTGCAAAGTCCGGGTACTTTCTATCGATTTTTCTCCATTGCGACCCATCAGCGGGGTGTCTCAACATCCTGTCTGACTTACATTCCTCTTTATGCCATCACAACAACTTGGAGTGCTCTTTGTTTCTGAATAAGCGTTTCAACCGTGGTATTATAGGAGCATACCACATCACCCTGGCAGGAACCCTCTTCCGGGGGGGGGGGGGGGCTCGCCCTCAACGTCACCAGGGTCATCTCGTCTAATCTTATACCGAAGTGAAGTGCATACTGGGCATTCATCCAAATTATCGTACTCATCACCGCGATAGAGGATGCAGTCATTAGGGCATGCATGTATCTTCTGAACCTTAAAACCTAGAGGACAGACAACCTTCGTTGCTCCGTACTACTGTCGGGCAATATGTTATCTTTTGAAAGCATATTCTTCATCATTTTCAGCAACTTTTCAAATGAGGAGTCAGGTATAACACACCCAGCCTTCCATCGCAGCAATTCCAGTGTGCTGCCCAGCTTTTTCAGACCATTTTCGCAATTTGGGTACAATAACTTTTTGTGATCCTCTAACATGTGATTGAACTTTTCCCTCTCCTTTTCAGTTTCACAGTCCCTTCGTGCATCGGCAATGGTCCGACCAAGATCATCAGCGGGTTCATCATGTGTCTCTTCTTCATCCTCCTCTTCAGCATCCCCCATGGAAGTATCTCCGTACTCAGGGAAACCATGATAGTTGTCATCCTCCTCCTCTTCTTTATTGTCTTCCATTATAACCCCTCTCTCTCCATGCTTGGTCCAACAATTATAACTGGGCATGAAGCCGGATTTCAACAGGTGGCTGTGAAGGGTTTTTGAGTCAGAGTAATCCTTCTGATTCCTACATCCACTACATAGACAGAATACAAAACCATTGCGCTTGTTTGCATCAGCAACACGGATGAATTCATGCACGTCATTAATGACCTCGCCAGAGCGTCGGTCAGTACCGTACATCCATTCCCGGACCATCTGCATTATAGTAAAAGTATATCAAAAACCATTACACAACATGATAAAATTATTACAAGTTATATTGAGAGCTTCTAGAACATTAATTTTGAATTTTGAAAAATTTACATGCACCAATTTGTGAATTGGGGAAAACAATCAACATGATAAATGTGGAGTTTTTATTATTGTTCTATCAGTAAAAACCTCATTCCATTCTAAGCTCTGAAACTCTAAAATTACACATTTCAATTTTCAGTAACTATGTGCCTAATTAAAATTTGTTACACATATATATCAAAATCCTTCTACTTCTAGAGCATGCATGCATTGATCCATATCTCTATATATACTTCTAGAGCATTATAGAGCTAAAGTAGCAATAAGAGATGAAAGAATGAAGTTCTAACCTTTTAAAGCTTTGGATTTAGGGGTTGCAAACTAAATCTTGACAAATCATGAGAAAAAAATGGCATGAACTCGCTTGCTTCTTTGAAAAAAATGGCCACCATATATTTTAGGGCAGCAGGACAGGAAGCAGAATATATAGTGGTGGACAACTAGTCCCGGACCGTGATACGACCCAGGACTAATAGTCCACGAAAAGACCAGCTGGCCTGCTCTAGGTTGTTAGTCCCGGGCCGTATTACGGACCGGGACTAGAGATCTGGTCCGGCACGAGACTAGTGTCTACGGCCGTTTCTAGCCGTTGGAGGCCTCACGGTCCGGGACTAGTGCTAGCACTAGTCGCGGGCTGTGACAGGCCGGACTGCTGGCGGAAGATCCTTTTTCCAGTAGTGATGGCACATGGGTATGTTTGTATTTTCTTTTTCGTTAGGGGTTTTCTACATGTATCCTCTATTTTCCAAGCTTATAAACTTATAATCCTATGAAAATAATATATAACCTGCTTAACCCAGATGCACTAAGAGGAATGACAAAGTATGTATGTGGCAAGGGTCGGTGCGGCTAAAACCGGCCGGCTTCACTGTTGTTTCATGTTGGGAAGACAAAAGCTCACACAAGTGTTGAATAAAACATGACAAGGTATTTTAAATCGGAAAAGGCATTCGCAAGATAACAAGTGGAAAAAAAGGAGCAATCTCATTTAATGTGAACCACAAAATACAAGCTTAAATATAAAAACGAAAGCATGCATGGCATAGGAGCGTCATGCATGGACATCAATCTACATTCCTGTAGTTTTTGTCCAGTAAATGTTAACAAATACTATAAATAAGACGAATTTGGGGTACTGTAACTTAGATTCGTATCTTGGGGATTGAGTTGCAGGTTCTAGAACTGGACGTTTGACTGGTAGACAGTGTCGTCCTTCCAGTTGACCGGGATGACATCTTTGGCGGTGACCTTTTTGCCGGACTCGCTGGTGAGGCGGAGGGAGAGGGGGGGCTTGAGCGCCTGGGCGCCGTCCCACCTCCAGACGGCTCCCCACGACTCCTTCATTGGCTTCCACCCGGCATACGGCGCCTTGTCCTGGATGTCCATCTGGACGATGTCGCCGTCGTCGGCGACGAACTTGACGAGCACGGCGAGGTAGTTGGGGTTGGAGCCCTTCTCGACGTGGAAGGTGATCTTGGTGCCGGGCGGGTACTTGCATTGCACCCTCCTGAACTGCATATCGAGCTCCCCGGCAGAGCGCAGCGCCTGCTCCTTCCCGGGCAACGCCATGAGGCCGAAGGCCTTGCCAGATAGGTCGAAGTGGTAGGGCGCGATGGGCTCGTAGTTCATGTCCGTGATGAAGATCGTGATCGGCTGGTTGGAGCACGGCTCCGGCTTCTGACACTTGATCTGCAATTCAACCACACCATGAGATTATATACTACTCTTGGTGTTCCAAACGATCGATGCGTAGCTAGATACATACAGTTTGAGAATTGGTAATAATGTGTACTGCTAGCTAGCCTGGTGTATTGTGGGTACTACGTACCTGGTAGCAGGAGCCGCATCCTTTGCCGTCCTTGAAGATGGGGACGTTGCCGCAGGCCGTCATGCCAAGGTAGGGAGGCAGGTTCACGTCCTTGATACCGCATGCGCCACCTGCGTGCACGCGCACATATATAGTATATTTCAGGCAAGATCGCAGTGCAGAAATAGTGTCCAACAATCAATAAAATTGTTATGACGATCGACGTACCGTTGTCTTTGGGTCCTGCGCCCGTGGGCTTGCCGTACCAGGTGGCCTTGGCGGGGAACCACTTGATGTCGTATTTGGTCGTGATGTTGGGGCCGGGAGGTATGTAGCCGATGCACGCGCCGCCGGTGACCAGCGCCGACAGGACGGCCACGGCGAGGAAATAGGAGAAAGAACCCATGTTGTAAGTTGTTGTGTTTGTGTGGGTGTCGCTCGTGGGGGCAAAAGGGTATTTGTAGGCGAAACGGATGGACCAGCGTTGCCTTCGCGCGAACGTACGTACGATCGAGCGCTGGACAGACGGCCGGGATGCACGGACGGATATGAGCATGTGTCCATGCCATGCACAAGAGGTAAGTTGAGGAGACAAACGAGGACATGAAACTATTGAAACAACAGGAGAAGGCGGAGAGGGTGGCGGCGAGAAGATACCGCGTTGACTCGCAGTATTACACGCTAAATCGAGCAACTAAAGAATGAACTCGTGACGCGCAGCATGCATGACTTCTTCCTTGATTTTTTTTAACACGCAAAAGCTTCATTAGAAGAAAAAACAAGAAAACAACAGTGTCCAGCATCGGATGCGGTTACAACCACGCCACAATGCTATTCGCGCTAGGATACATGGTCGGGATACCACACCCAGCAGAAGGGACAGACAACGCGCAAGACCTAAGCTCATATCTCCAAATTACTCGCAGCCCAACATCTCCTGACAGCTTTCAGAGCTCGACTTCATCATCGATATGCTGGCATATGGTGCGCAAGGTCTCGGCATATTGCTGGAAAACCCTGGCGTTCCACTCCTTCCATAGCGTCCAAACTACAAGGAGCACAACTAAATCAAAGCCCTTCCAAAGATGCCGTGGTGTTTGCTGGCGGGCTTGAGGCCACCAGTCCGTCTGCTCGGAATCTACCGTAGGCGTTAAATGCTGCAGGTTGCAGGGTTCTGTGCATTCATAATGTTTTTGGTTAAGTGCGGCAGCCCTTTTTGTTGTAGGGTTATATGCATTCATAGTGCTTTTTTCCTTTTTTTTGTTGCAGAGGCCGGGTGTAATTGATATCTTCATGATATTGATATATTCCCTTTGTTGGAAAAAGATCTTCGTCATCGGTGTGATCCCTTGTATTTCAACGCCAAATCAAGTCTCCCGGTGTGATCCCTCGTGCGTTGGTCCCAACTCGCCTCTTGGCCTCGATGAACCCGTTTTCTCATCATTTTCAAACTCCAAGATGTAAAAAAGGGTTTGGGGAACTGCTGGCTATCTCAATATATATTGTACATCAAGTGTACAAGTATAAGTATATAAGATACATACATAAGCTGTACACAGTACATGTAACACCATTCCTCAATCTTAACCGTACTCAGAAGAATCTAGTAGATTTATATCGTGTCGACATCCCTCAAACTAAGGTAATGAAAATGGCTTCGTGAAGATGTCATCAAATTAATCTTTGGAATAGATAAACTTGATCTGAAGTAGCTTTTGTGCAAGACGTTCCCTCAAAAAATGATAGTCAACTCCGGTGTGATTTATTCAGGCATAAAATACCGGATCCGATGACATGTATGTGGCACTAGTGTTGTTACACCAAAAAACTAGATGCTGATCTTCAGAAACTACCAACTTTGTAAGAAAAAATTGTAGCCAATTGAGCTCAATTGTGGCATTAGAAGCTACTTTATACACAGCTTCAGTACTTTTATGAGACATTTTCACTTGCTCGCGAGCATTCGAGGCAATCAAGTTAGGATCAAAGAACACTGTGTATCCCTCCGTGGATCCCCTATCATCAGGACTATCAGCCTAGTCCACATGGGGTTACGAGGTCGAGGTAAGAAGTTATTCTCACATGAAGGAGAAAGCCAAAGATGCAAACCACAAGAGCTAATGAGATAGATATAACGCAAAATGCGCTTCAATATTGACCATTAAGTATCTTGGGGTGCATGGAGAAACTAGTAAACACGGTTAACAACATAAGATATAGATGTTAGACTATGTGATTGTCAAGTACCACTAGTGGAAAAAGGGCCATCCGTTCGCGCCCCCTCAGAGCATTAGTCCCGGTTGCGCCACCAACCGGGACTAATGCTAGCAAGCGTCCCGGTTCGAGCGGGCACGGGGCCAGGAGACATGCGTCCCGGTTGGTAAGGGGGCATACGTCCCGGTTGGAGCCACCAACCGAGACTAAAGGTTTGGCCACAGCCACGTGGCATGGCACACACCTTTAGTCCCGGTTGGTGGCTCCAATCGGGACGTATTCTCCCGCCCTCTATAAATGCAACGCCCCAGACCCCTCTGCCTCCACTCTGTTTTTTCTCTTGGTGGAAGGTGTGAGGGGTGTGCTAGTTTTTTCTCTCCTATGCATGCATTGAAGGTGTTTGATGAAATGTTTGAGTGAATAATCCCGTTCAATTTCTCATAGAACAAAAATATAGAAGGTGTCCGAGACGCACTTGAGCTTTCTCCTCTTTATTTCCCTCGATCGAGGTTAGCAATCTTATCTTTTCTCTGTCATTGATACAATGCATGTGTTGATGTGAATTGGTCATTTCACTATTTATGATGTCCTGTTTTTTGATAAACTTACTTATATGATGCAGATGAACGGTCGGGAATGGATGTACGGTGGCCGGCGCGTAGCCGGGTATATAAAAGGCGTGGATAAATTTATCGATGTGGCTACGACAAACAAAGAGAATGGTTTTATACGTTGTCCATGTGTTCAATGTAGGAACAACAAGGAGTACTCTTCCTCGAAAATCATTCGCGGCCACCTGATTATGAAAGGTTTCATGCCCAACTATAATTGCTTGACCAAGCACGGGGAAAGAGGGGTTATGATGGAAGATGGTGAAGAAGAAGATGATGATAACAACTATCATCATATGTTTCCTGAATACAGTGATACTGCAATGGAAGACAATGGAGAGGAAAGAGGTGAAGAACGGGCATCAGATGAGCCGGCTGATGAACTTGGTAGGGTCATTTCTGATGCAAAGCGAGACTATGAAATAGAAAATGAGAAATTGAAGTTAGAGGGCATGTTAGAAGATCACAAGAAATTGTTGTACCCAAATTGTGAAGATAGCAGCACAAAGCTCGGTACCACACTGGAATTGTTGCGATGGAAGGCAGAGTGTGGTCTAAGTGACTCCTCATTTGAAAAGATGCTGAAAATAATGAAGCCGAAGTTTCCAAAACATAACGAACTTCCCGAGAGTACCTACGAAGCAAAGAAGACTCTCTGTCCTCTGGGATTAGATGTGCAAAAGATACATGCATGTATTAATGACTTCATCCTCTACCGTGGTAAGGAGTATGAGAATTTAGATAAATGCCCGGTATGCAATGCGTTGCGGTATAAGATCAGACGAGATGACCCTGGTGATGTTGAGGGAGAGCCCTCCGGAAGAGGGTTCCTGCTAAGGTTATGTGGTATGCTCCTATAATACCAAGGTTGAAACGCATGTTCAGAAACAAAGAGCATGCCAGGTTGTTGCGATGGCACAAAGAAGACCGTAAGAAAGACGGGAAGTTGAGACACCCTGCTGATGGGTCACAGTGGAGAAAAATTGAGAGAGACTTCCCAGACTTTGCAGGTGACGCAAGGAACTTATGGTTTGGTCTAAGTACGGATGGCATGAATCCTTTTAGGGAGCAGAGCTGCAGTCACAGCACCTGACCCGTGACTTAGTAGCATTATTAGACATAAGAAGAGCACCATCAAATGCATACAACTTGTCTATAGTAGACATAGTAGTGGTGGTCTTGCACTTCAACATACCTGCATGACGTAACTATGGAGTGAGAGTCAAACCAGCACCAGTGTGGGTAACCTCCGATCCAAGGAAAAAATGCAGTTTACCCAAATCTTTAGCAAAATCAGCACTCAAGGTAGAAACCAGGCGATCAACAGCAGAAAAAGAGGAGTTGACAAGAATAATATCATCAACATACACCATCAGGTACATAGTTACCTCATGACGCCGAAGAACATATAGTGACGTGTTAGCAGTAGATGGAACAAACCCATGTGTATGGAGAGCAGTGCCAAGGCGAGCATGTCATGCACGAGGCGCCCGTTTTAAACAATAGAGGGCCTTCATAAGGCGACACAGATGCTAAGGACGAGAAGGATCAACAAATCTAGAAGGCTGACACATATACACCTCTTCCTTCAAGACTCCATGGAGAAAAGCATTTTGAACATCCAATTGGCGAAGAGACCATCCTCATTGGTTGTATGCAATGAGAGAAAAATATGGATAGTGGTCGTCTTGACAACAGGACTAATAGTGTCCTCATAATCAAGACTATAGTGCTATTTGAACCCCTTTAGAAACAAGGCGAGCCTTAAACCTCTTAGTGGAACCATCAGTGTGTTTATTGACTTTGAATTCCCACTTGGAGTCAACGATATTAATGCCAAACTTAGGAGGAACCAAAAGCCAAGTCATTGTTGCGAAGAGCCTGAAACTCCTGATCCATATATCACCATGCCAATGGGGAATAATCATAGAAGCCTTGAAGTGACTAGGTTCAACAATAGGGTTGGCCTTGGCAGCAGACATACACATCGTAAGCCATGCAATGATGCCATCAATGCGTTTGTGAGGATGCACAATTCCAGTTTTACTATGCGTGCGGGGACGTAAAGTCACTGGAGATGGTACTGGCTAGTGCGAGGTAGGTGACGATGAACTCACAACAGTAGAAGGCGATATGGGTGAAGCAGCATGTTCACTAGTAGGAGACTGTGGCGGTGAAATCGCAATCAAATCGGGAGCGGTTGTAGGTGAGGACGCGGGATGTACCGCATAGGGGGATGACGGCCCTTTAGAGCCTGGAGGTAACCCAACAAAGCCTGGAGAAGGCCCATGCATGGATGGGGAGACAAGGGAACCAGGCAGAGTGGCATCCTAAGACGCATACCACACGAGACAGACCAGTCGTGGCATTGAGCGACATGTCTGGGTGTTGCTCCTGGTCGACGAGAGCACCACCTGCATGGGACATGCATGGGCACGTGACATCCTGGGCAGGATCCTGAGACACAAGTAGGTTGGTGATGTCTAGGAGCTGAAGACATGCACTGCATCCGATCCCTTCACCAAGGTTAGACAACAAAGGAGAATAGGTAGCATCTTTAAATTGACAAGGCAAAATAGAAGATGAATGTAAAGAGGGTGTGTGTGTCTGGAGATGTTGGAAGTGTGGAAAAGTGGAAACTTTGTAATCAAATATAACATCGCGTGAAATATTCACACGATTATACGGAACATGAAGACACTTGTAGCCCTTGTGAAGAGAGTTATACCCAAGTAAAACTCACTTTTTAGATCGGAACTCAAGTTTGTGACTATTGTAAATATAAATGTGTGGCCAACACGCACACCTATACACCCTAAGAAAAGTATAATATGGAGTCTCATGAAGCAAGGTTTCTAACAAAGTTTTCATGTTCAGAAGTCGTGGAGGAAGAGTGTTAATGAGAAACAAGCAGTAGTAAAAGCATCACTCCAAAATCGAAATAAAACAAAAGCATGAGCAAGCAAAGTGATTCTAGTTTCCACCATATGGCGATACTTACATTCAATTGTGCCATTTCGCTGACGTGTATGTGGACAAGACACACACGTTGAGAAATCCCAAGTTTTTTAAATTAGGCATTAATATTATGATACTCAAACCCTAGTCAAATTGCACAGGAATAATTTTATGATTAAAAATACGCTCTACATGTTCCTGGAACTGAAGAAAGACATTAAACATATCACTTTTGCGCTTAATAAGATAAAACCAAATAAAACGACTGTAAGCATAAGTAAAGCTAACATAATAATTGTGACCACTAACGGTAGTTTGGGCAGGGCCCCACACATCCAAATAAATATTCTCAAAAGGAGTTTTGGCTACATGACTAGAAATAGAAAAAGGAAGCTGATGACACTTGACTTGCTGACAGACATCACACACTATAATATCTTTATTACTAGATGCAGATGGAAAGTCATGGAAGTGGAGAACTGTAACATCGTGTAGTTGAAGATAGTTGAAATGGGTAGAAAATAGTTGTGTGCATTGCATCTATGCATGTAAAATTAGGGAAATAAAAGACTTCGTTAGAACTTGTCAAAGTGATTGAAGTTTCATTTAAGTTGATGATGTAGTCTTAAATCATCAAGTTGAGCGCTATAAAATTTGATATGACCTTTGCTCAAACCCTATCTTAGGAAGGTATAAATAGTACTCATCAACGAAAGTGAACTAACAACCGAAACACATCCTTTAAAAAATAACTTGATGCTTAACGCATCTTATACAAACATCAATTAACACATGTGCTGAATAATTCTCTAGCTTATGATCAATCAAGAAAATCTCAGATCTTTTTTATTCATACCTTATTCTATCTTATCTTGATCATCATCTTATCTATCATCACTTATGCTTGATAATTGTCAAATATAAGGTAAAACATCCTAGACTATTGACGAAATCTTGATTATCTAAGTTTGATTATTATGAATCATGACCCATCCTTACCTATCTAACTTTATCAATCATTATTTTCCGAGGGAAAAGGTTAGTGTAGAGTGTTATCCTTATCTTAGAATGAAGAACCCATATAAGTGAATCCTATCCTATTTGAACTAGTGGTAGTATCCTATGTGTAGTCCTCTTAGTCAAATGGATTTAGTAAGAGAACAGAGGTAGATAAAGTTTAAACACCTCTTACACAAAATACCTTGATTAGCAAAATGGAACCTAAGGCAATATGATCAAAGTATTATAATGATCATTGTTAAGTCACATTGATACAAGAGTGGCATTGGTGTAGCGAATATGATCTAACCATAGTATGTAAACCACCTATCTTAGAATAGCTAAGTATAGACCAGATAGTGTGAGTTCAATTGTGCATATGAAACATTTGGAATATACATACAACTTTCATAGTTCAATGCCATTTAACATTAAGGTTTAGAGACATGATTTTGTAACTAAGTGTTATATAAGAGCTACATTGAATTCTAGGATTAGTAGCTCATGTTATAGATAAAAAAACAAAAGATATATAGTCTTAAGAGTGAAAACTCTTAAATTTTGTGGATATATCCAATCTTGGATTGGAGATTATGTGAGTTGACAATAGTTAAGAAAATTTCCATTTTTCAAGGATTAAAAGGTGGAATAATTGGATTGTTAGTACAAACCAAAGAGAGAATAATAGTAGTTACACTTGAGGTGTTATCTCAAATGGATCAAAAAGATCATTGGGAAATATTGGAGGGAGTGTTGATCTTATGAACTAGAGTAGGAGTAAATAGTAAGTTAGAACCCACTACTCTAATGAGTTAGAGTGATCTTAGAAAGCAATGCTCCAAAAGTAATTTCAATCATTATCGCATTATATCGGCCTCTTTCATTCATTTTATGATATCAAGTAACTAATAACTCCTTTGTTCATTTTCTTTGCCAAGCAGGTGTTGGACACGGTTCAGACAGAAAATACCAGGTCCATTCAAAGAGGAGCTAACTTATAAAATGGTGAAGAGTTTACAGCAGCCACCGAGAACTCATTTATGTGGATACTACGTCTACGAGTACATCCGCGAGTTGACCAGTGAGCGGAAAGTTGACTCACATTATATTTATGGTTTGCGGGAGAAACTAGAGCCAGACCAACGCATAAGAGAAATTCAAGAGGAGCTGGCAGGATTATGATGAAGGAAGTCCTTGATGTACATGGAGAGCATTATGCGCATGACGTGGAACTCGATTTGCTTTAGTGATCTCCACGTAGCTGATATGATATATATATTCATCAATGACCATGTAATTTCAAAACATTTCTTCCTTTTAATATATATATCATCAATGTATGCTTGCAAGGGATTGATTAATTATATAGATGCATCAACGTGTACTGTGTATGTACTAGCGTAGAATATGTGTACTTAAATATATGTTTGAAATTATAGTGAAACACAAAACGAAAAAGGAACGAAATGGCAAAAAAAAAATACACAATCTCTGCCGCGGCAGGAAACCGTATAGTCCCGAAGGGTGGTGTTACAGCCCGGGACTAGAGGGTTTCCGCCCCCCGCGACGCTGAATAAGCCACGTGGCTGTTATCAGTCGCGGGACGTAGCGAGCCGGGACTAGAGGGGGGGATCTAGTCCCGTTTTCGTAGTCCCGGGCCCAAAACCGGGACTAGAGCCAGTTGCGGCCCGGGACTAGAGGCCCTTTTTCCACCAGTGAGAACGATCCTAAGAAATACTACAAAACTTATTTTTTTGAAATGGGGATGTGCCCCGAGGAAATAGAAAACTACATCCTCAAATATGGAAACAAAAGCATGGCACTGGGCCATGGACATCAATCTACATTCCTTCTGGCTCACTTGGGCATCTTTGTGTGAAACACCGTCTTTTTAAGAGCATCTCCACTCGCCTACCCAGGACGTCGGTCCGGACGCCGAAAATCGGCCCAGTCGCGTACCCAGGGACCTGTTTTCTTCTGGATTTCGGCGTGTTTTGGTCCGGCCTACCCAGGCCGTACCCAGGATCCCGGGTACGCCCTGGGAACGCCGGACTCAGCAAAAACGGGCGTGGGCCAGCTCTGTCGGTGAGAGAAGGCACCACTCCCGCCAATTCGCCGAGCTCCCCGCCCTTTTCTTCCCCCTCCCGCCTTTCTTCCCCATTCCCCCACCGCGAAGCTCGCCGATCACCAGGCCTGACATGCCGCCCAAGAGTTTCGTCCAACCCAGATTGATCCTCGGCGAGGGTCCGGTGGAGAAGAAGCCGAGAGCGTCGCCGGCCAAGCCGGAGGGCATGTCCTCGGCCGAGTGGGACAAGAGGGAGCACGCCAGGCAGATCTCGTCGGCCGAGCGGAAGGACAGGAAGGAGAGGGCGAAGCTCCGGCAACAGCAAGCAGAGGAGGAGAAGGCGATGGTGAAGGCGGCGACGGAAGAACAGGCGATGGTGAAGGCGAAGCAGGCTGCGGCGACGCGTTCGGCGTTGATGGCCACGCCGTACCCACCACACTGGGGGAGCCAGGCTAGCGTCGGCTCGCCCGCCGGCTTCTCGCCGATCTCTCCGGCCAACTTCCAGGAGAGCCAGGCGGCTGCTCGGCAGAGGTACTCCCCGTCGCCGGAGTTTGACGCCGGCTTCAACCCGAACGTGCTCTTCCCCTGCCCGGCGCCGCGCCCCCCTTCGGCCTTCGGCGTGGACATCAACATCCCCTACTCGGCCTCTCCGGCGTACGCAAGCCCCGCTCTGCGCCGCGGACCGCTGCCCTTCGGCGGAAGCTCGGCGCCCTTCGGCGAGGCCGACACGCGCAACCTGTTCGGCGTAATATCGGGCGCCCTTCCGGCCGGCATGACGGCTGATGCATACATGGAGGACCTGATCGCAACAGGCTCGGCCTGCAACCACCCCTCCTTCTTCACGGAAGAGCAGACCCAGGCCGACGCCGAGCACGGCATCGAGTCCCAGGACCTCGTCGACGTCGATGCAGAGGAGACCCAGGCCGAGCAGACGCAGCCAGAGGACGCCGAGACTGAGGCGAAAGGCAAGAAGGGGAAGAAGACGACGGACGTTCGGCTCAAATGGACCGTGGCCGAGGACACCTGCCTCGCCGAGGCTTGGAATACGGTGAGCATGGATCCAATAACTGGTGCGAACCAAAATTCCGACAATTATTGGTGGCGCATGAAGACAGCATTCGATGAGCGAAGCATGTGCGACCCAAAGTATCGCAAGATCCACATGGAGCGAGGGGAGAAGGCAATAACGAACCACTAGGCGATCATCCAAACTGCGTGCAGCAAGTGGCACAGCTGCGTGAAAAAAGTCGACCGCACACAAGCCAGTGGGGAGAACATGGACAACAAGGTACTCGTGAACATTATCTTTGTCGTACACTCTCTTGACACACTCGCGAACATGGACAACTTGACACACTTCCATTTTGTAGCTGCGTCGTGCACTTGCTCTGTTTCGAGAGGACATGAAGATGGAGTTCAAGTTCCATCATGTCTTCGAGAAAATCGAGCATTGCGAGAAGTGGCGGGACACTCGGCTGAGTCTCTCCAAGAGCAAAGACGGCGTCTACAACCCCGAGGCCCCGGCCGCTGCTGCCAGCGAAGGAAGACCTGAGCTCGGCCAGAAGAAGGCGAAGATGCTCAAGGCCGCCGGACCTCCCGTCGAGCGTATCCAGGCTTCGATCGAGAAATGCCTCGCCGACATGAGGGCGCAGGCCGAGAAGAGGGCTGAGAAGAGCGAGGAGCGCTGGAAGAAGCTGATGGAGACAAAAGGGGAAAAGGTGGCCCTCATCAAGGCCAGCCTCGCCGAGAAGAAAGCCAGCCTCGCCGAGAAGAAGTGCCACACGGACCTCAAGTTCCTCATGGGCGGCGAGGACACGTCGAAGATGAGCTCGCCGGTCAAGGCCTGGTACATGGCGCAACGTCAGGCCATCCTAGAGGGCATGACCACGGCTTCCCCTTCCCCTTTCTCTGCGTCAAACGTGCCAGCGCCGAACGCTCCCACGCCGAGCTCTGCTTCGACTTCCTCCAACCCGGGGGCCTTCACCGGCGAGATGGACGACAACGCCGCGTCGGCCACGCCGCAGGAGCCCATCCCCATCGACGACTGATCGTTGTTTCCCTTGTTATGTAATAAAAATATGTCGCCAAACATGTAGGCGCATCTGTCGAACACCTTGTGGCCGAGCACTCGTCGGCGGGAACTATGCAGATTCAAATATATAGCCGTTTTGTGTCCGCCTGGGTAGCCGAGTGGGAAACTGAGCGTACCCAGGCCGAAAACTTGCGCCGTTCGGCCGGAAAAATGTCCGGATTTCGGCCTGGTTTCGGCCAACGAGTGGAGATGCTCTAAGAGACAAACCATTTTTTTCTACAACGTACCAAATATAGAAAAGCCGAACATTACGTAGCAAAAATAGACTGTTTTACACCATGCCTGTTGCTCACACAAATGTGACAAAATATTTTAAACAGGAGAAGGCATTCGCAAGGTCGCAACAGATGGGAAAAATGGAATAATCTCAACTAAATCAGAACGGTCCTAAGAAATACAAAACTACAAGCTCAAATATGAAACAACCAAAAGCATGGCACGGTGCCATGGACATGAATCTACATTCTTCTAGCTCACGCCGCTTGTCTGCTGGTATAAATGTAAAAAAGGCGAACTGAGATAAAACTAAATCTTATGAATTGACTTGGATGAGGCTCTAGAACTGGATGCTTGACGGGTATACGGTGTCAGGCTTCCAGTTGGCCGGGATGACGTCTTGGGCGACGAGCTTCTTGCCGGACTCGCTGGTGAGGCGGAGGGAGAAGGGGCCCTTGATCGGGATCTTGCCATCCCACCTCCAGACGGCGCCCCACGACTCCGTCATGGGCTTCCACACCGGCGAGAGCTTCTCCTGGATGTCCACCTGGACGATGTCGCCGTCGTCGGAGACGAACTTGACGAGCACCGCGATGTAGTTGGGGTTGGATCCCTTCTCGACGTGGAAGGTGATCTTGGTGCCGGGCGGGTACTTGCAGTGCACCCTCCTGAACTGCAGCTCGAGCTCCCCGACGGAGCGCAGCGCCGTGTCCTTCCCGGGCGGCGCCATGAGACCGAAGGCCTTGCCGGAGAGGTCGAAGTGGTAGGGGGCGATGGGCTCGTAGTTCTTGTCAGTAACGAAGATCGTGATCGGCTGGTTGGAGCACGGCGGTGGCTTCTGACACTTGACCTGCAATTCATTCAAGTACGTTCAGTTCAGCCACATGTACACTTTGGAGATAATAATCTGAGGATGTGTACTGCTACAGTGGGTAGTAATAATTCCTCGTAGCAGGAGCCGCATCCCTTGCCGTCCTTGAAGATGGGGATGTTGCCGCAGGCCGTCATGCCAAGGTAGGGCGGCATGTTCACGTCCTTGATGCCGCACGCGCCACCTGCATGCACACGCACATATATATATGTCAGGCTAGATCGCGCCGCAGAAATTGTCTTATCAGTACTACCTCTGTTTGGGATTATAAATCCTGCGCGGATAACTAGGTTGCCAATTTGAGCAACAAAATATAAATAGTATAGCATAAAAATTATACCATTAGAAATTTTAGAGGTTATATTTTCTAATGGTATAATTTTTATGATATATAAATTATATTTTATTAGTCAAATTAACAATCTAGATATGCGCGTAGGACCTATAATCTCGAACAAAGGTAGTATATAACTATATATACGTACCGTTGTCTTTGGGTCCTGCGCCCGTGGGCTTGCCATACCAGGTGGCCTTGGCGGAGAGCCAATTGGTGTCGTATTTGGTCGTGATGTTGGGGCCCGGCGGCACCTTGCTGATGCACGCGCCGCCGGTGACCAGCGCCGCCAGGACGGCCACGGCGAGGACGTAGGAGATGGAACCCATGTCGTAAGTTGACTTGCTGTGTGTTTGTGTGAGTGATTAGATCCATGTGGGGGGGGGGGCGGGGATATTTGTAGGCAAAACGGATGGACTAGCGCCGCCGTCGCGCGAGCGAGTACACAGGACTAACGGGCGCAGGGGCTGCGGGAGCGCCGGCGTTCGCGTGGACTCGATCTGTTTCGGTGGTTTGGATCGGAGGACGGTTTGGTCATGCGCGCGAGCATGCATGGCGACTTATACGCGGCCGCCTGGTCGTCCGCTCTAGGTATGTGCCTTCTTCGTGCATACCTACATACATACGGCAATGGAAAAAAAATGCCGACTGAAATTAATTTCGTCGTCCATTTAACCAAGGAGGTGAAATTATTCCGCTGCAGATTCTGCGTTTACAGTAGGGAACCAATTTCGGTATATGTGGTCTTATAATTATCTGCGCTGGCCTATAAAAACAAATATTTTAAGCAAATGATATTTTAAACTTTTGGATCCAGCGTAGGCAGAGAGGCGGTGCTAGGCCAAAGATCAGCCTTTGCAAAAAAAAAAATAAAGGTGCCATAGAAAATGCATCTGCGGTTGTTTGACGGTGATGGATGTCCCCATTTGCAGTGGCGAATCCAACCTATTTTGCTAGGATGGGGCAGACTTTACTTGGTCTGGTTTTGTTTTTGTATATATGCAATATGGGTTGGCTAAATCTTCCCCATCCTTCCATCCTGCTGGCTCCGCCACTGCCCATTTGTCCTGGCATGTCTTTGTTGATGCGGTGTAGGAGTGTCGTGTTTGGTATGTCCATTCGTGCGAGTCTTCTCTTAGGCTTGGTTGTTGGTGTGTGTGGGTGTTGCCCATGTGTTGTTGGTGTTTGGGTAGGCTTGACCATGTTATAGGTTTTCATACCGTGTTCTTCTATAAAGTTGGAAACCTGCTTCTTAATTAATGGATGAGACAAAGTTTTTACCTTTCTTTTAATTAAAAAATAGACTTTTAAACGATGAGGAGTGAGTGTGGCAGGAGCCGTTTATAAATAAATACGTCCAAATATCCTAGGGTCAAGACAAACTTACATACTCTTCTTTTTTAAAAGAGCTTATGCCTGTCAAAAGAGGAGTTATTTAAATTTGTTTGTAGTTGAAACCCCTGTTTTGGCAAAAAAAATTGGCTGGGGATACACCACTAGCTCAACAAGTTTCTATTGCAGATGTCCTATCGAAAGTTTCGGTGAACATACAATTCATATGGACACTAGGGATAGGTGATTACACTTAGTTCAATGGTTGATGAAGGTATAACTAACAAATGAGTAGGCTCATTGGTTAGGAAATTTGACATATTTTGGATCATTCATGGTCAAGTCTATGTTTGCATATTATGGAATGTGTACACTAGATTTATTTGTAATTGTCTGAAAACTAAAGCTATGGTTGAAGATTAAAATATTGGTTTGGTTCTTATATAAAAAAATTGTTAACTTATCTCTTGTCCCTTTATTCGTCTTATATGAAGGATATTACATATTACTTTCAATCTACCTCCTCCGACCAATATCGCAAATATGCTCGGAAATTTGTTGAGTGAGATTGATCAACAACGTGAGGGACGATTAGTGAGTGATCGAGAAGACATTGGTGATGGCGCCTCTATTTTTCGTGATGATCGCAAAATAAAGCTCGGCTCGGCGAGATTCCCACAACCCGCGGTGCGTGCGTGCGCGCGCGGCATGGCGAGGCGGGCGGCGTCGGAGAAGGAGTGCGCGAGGGCTTCTCTCCTTGTCACACCTTAGTGAGTGATGCAATACTCTACTATATAAGGTGGTCCAACTCCCCTTCAACTAGCAATGTGAGACTAAACTTTAGCACCACTAGCACAGCCATATGCTGCCATACACAAGTGGGCCAAAGAGAAATTCAGAATTTGTCTAATGGGCCAGCAGCCCAAAACTCATTAAATTCCAAAAAAGACATTGGTGATGGCGCCTCTATAATTTTCGTGATGATCTTGGGGTGCATGCTTACACTACCATGGGTCTAGGGCTACAAGAAAATCTCGAGGCTCATGAGCGGCTCGAGATCTTTAGCTCGACTCAAGATCGCCTCGAAAAGAAATGAACCGAGTACGAGTGTCTTATATAGCTTGACTAAAAAGTGAGTTGATCTTAAGCTAACACTAGCTCGCCACTACAGGAAAGAACTAAGGCGCCGACAGCCGGCCCGCTACGCCAACGGCCAAATATCGGGGCCGTCGGCATAGCTGTCTTCCCTGACCAACTGACCAGCCCGGCCGTCGGTGTAGATGGTTGGGCCGAGGGTAGCCTTCGGTGTAGCGTGGCCGTCGACGTAGTAGAGAGGGTTGTGCCGACGGTGGCTCTCAGCGTAGGTACAACCCTCGGCGTATCCCCAGTTCAGACATGGCGACGGAAACATCGTTAGGCAGCCAGGCCGTTGGCACAGCTCTTTGGAAAAATTTGTTTGGTATGTGCCGATGACCTAGCCGTCGGCGTAGGCCTCCAGATTTTTTCTTTTATCTCATTATTTTTTGAAAAATCATAACTAAATCATTCTAATTCAGAAAAATACAAATAATATATCAAAATTTGCAGAAAAATATTATCTATCTATCTACACTCAAATATTACAATTTATAAACAAAAATTAAGTGAAACATAAAACATTATATATAGTTTAAAATGGGCATTATAAATTTAAAAATGATCCAAACAATGCGAAACCTTCGCGTGGTGTCATATTATGTGACATAGTTAGAAGGAAAAATATCAAACTTGGTATATTGATTATGTCTCAAAAAAACCTTCACAAAATGACCTATCTAGTTCGAGGTTTTTTGGCTTTTCGGTTCAAATGACCAATGTTATGGCTAGAATAAAGGCATAGTTTGTGATAATGTGTTCATATTGTGCATAAGTATGCATCATGGGATGGCGAACAATGTTTTAGGAGAAAGTTTTCCTTTTCGTCGCACCAAAAGGCTGTTTTCTATTTTCCGAGTGCAAAAAACGGACGGTTTTATGAAGCAACCATCAAATGGCTAATTCAAAATACTACTGTCACATTTTTCAAAAATACTAGGCCACCTTATATGGGTAATGTCATAACAGGGGAATCTCAAACCTTTCAGTCATAACATGGCAGCCGACCATCGACGCATCAAATCTTTCCTGTAGCTCGCTCCATTTAGCTCGAAAAAAATAATTTTGTGTTATGATTATGTTATATATATTAAAATAGAATACAATAATTTATTACCTCATATGTTGTGGATGTGATTTATTTCTTCTACTATGGGTGGCATTTGATTAAGAAAATACTATCGAAGGTTAATTTTTACTTTTGTAGGATGTGATTTTTCTTCCTTTATGCAAGTCTTACTGATTTTTTTAGTGGAGTAATATGATTTTTTTCTTAGTGTTAGAGTATATGTCAGTTAGGTTATATTAGATAGTTTCATATTGTAATCTAGACCTATCTCTATTAGGCTTCTTGCCTCCCAAGTCTTCTAGTACTATATAAACAGCTCAAGGGCTCTCACGATGTAATCACCTCTTGCAATATCAATACGATCTATACTTCCGCAATCTATCATGGTATCAGAGCGTATCGCTCCTCTGTCTAGGGTTTAGCCACCACCGCTTCCACATCGCCGCCCCCGGAGAGATCGTTCTCCGACAAGGGCCACACAAAAGTAGATAAGATCTTACTTCGCCAAAATTTTCTCGCCAGCCGCTTGACCGACGTTTCTTTTTCTTTTGACGATCATAGATCGGGTTGCGTCGTCCACAGCCGCATGTCGTCACGCGCCTCTACTTTAACCTCGGCGTCGACTTAACTCTGGCAAATCATCATCAACGATCATGCCAAGGAGGCTCCGTGCAGCGCCCCAAGGGACGCCTTCACGCGCTGCATCGGCTTCTCCGTCCTCACGTCGTCACCACGCCGGCCCGTCTTCGCCAACATCTACCGGGACGCACGTTCCCGAGTACGCACTTCGCCGTCAACAAAGGGCTGCACCTTCATCACCCGTGGTCATCATCGCCGACAACCATCTACACCAACAACATTGCCGCATCGTCATCGCCACCACAAATCGTGGTCATCGTCAACGCCAACAAGTTATTCTCCATGAGCAACGTCGTGCTCATACAAGCGGAAAATACGGGTCTAATCCCTGAAATCTAGTACCGCTACAATTCAATCGCCATCAACAACTACCTCATCATCTTTGTCCACCACGACCTCGCCGCCAGAGTCGCAGTCTAAATTTTTATTTTTGCACTAATCAATTTTCTTTGTGTAACTACTTCGTCTACTCCAACCCATCGGCGGACAACTTCTACGCACCGACCGATCAAGGAGAACTTCTCTGCTTCTTAAAATCCGTCTCTGGCTCGCATGGTTCGTGATGGTCCCCGTCTTCGCACGTCCAGTATTGGCAACACTGATGCGTGCCTTCGTCCCCGGTATGCTCCCGAGTTTGGCAAGCTCGGCAAAGCGTGTCGCCTACCTCGACTACTCCTACTTCAGCTACGTCTACATAAAAAATTACTACGGCGAATTCTCCAGACTCGACGACGACATCGACCTCAACACAACAGCATCATCAACTCCATTGACTTCATCAACGGCGACAACTTCACCAACGGCACCATCGACCACAACTACAACGCCCTCACTCCCGGCTACATCGACATTGGCAACAAGGGCTACCACCTCACCTCTGGCTTATGCTCCAGTCAGACCGTTCGCGTCACTACCGATCCGATAGCCCCGGGGGAAGGGGGGTGGTGTTAGAGTATATGTCAGTTAGGTTATATTAGGTAGTTTCGTATTGTAATCTAGATCTATCTCTATTAGGCTTCTTGACCCCTAGTCTTCTAGTACTATATATGGGATCTCACGATGTAATCACCTCTTGCAATATTAATACAATCTATACTTCTACAATCTATCACTTAGCTTGAAACTATCTCGAGATCGTTACAAACTGAGAATGAACCAAGTTCTACAACTTGGCATTCAGTCTTGGCTCGCTCAAATTTTAATATGATCTGAGGTAAGCTTAATCTAACTCGCTCAAACTCGACTCGTTTGATTTAAACAAAAGATCCCTTCCAAAATCCTGCCAAAATAGTATAGAACCACTTCAGCATGGCATGCCCGTCTCATCGGCTCGGTTGGCCAGGTTTGAACCTGTGTTGTACTTCCTCTGGTCCAAAACACTTGACATGGTTTTCCACGTCAAGTATTTTTGAAACGGAAGGAGTATCACTTATTCACTTAGGCACGTTCATCAACTGGACCGAATGGTTTGCAAGTCTATGTACTGAACTGAACATTATTGGCAAATTCATATACTGGCCAGGTATTTTACTCAACAGAAAATCTAAGGAGAAACGTAAGAAAAGCTAAAGTTATTCATGTTGATGCTATTAGACTTCATGCAATATGACTTGTACCGTGTAACGATAAGTTGGAGTAGTACTCCAACTATTCTAGATAGATAAGAGGTTAGTTCTGTTTAGTTCTGTTTAAGTTAGAAAGAGGAGATTGCCTCTTATCTTATCCCTTGTAACGATCGATTGATCAACCTCCTGTACAAGCCACGGCGAGGGCTCCTCTCGCCAATATAAACACGTACACGGGATCACCAACGTGATCACCGCTTCTGCCAAAACAACGACGCATGATATGGTATCAGAGCTGCCTTTTCCGTGACCCTGCTGCCGCAAACCAATCTACACCTACGACCTACACCTGCGCCGCCGCATCTCCCTGCTGTTGCTACAACGCCCAAGCTCGCCGCTGCTGCACCCCTTGCCGCCGTTGCACACGCCCAAGCTCGCCGCTGATGCACCCCTTGCTGCCGCTGCACACGCCCAAGCTCACCGTTGCTGCATCCCTTTGCCGCCACTGCTTCCCCACAACCCAAACGACACCAAAACCAATTAAGCCTAAGAAATCCAAGATACAATCCCTCTGGTGGCCATGACGACCTCTGGATCATCATCGCCGTCCGTGCTCTCCGCTGCGCTGGGATCACCGCCCTCCCAAAAATTGACTCGGGCTAACTTCCTCTTTTGGAAGATCCTTGTCCTACCCCGCTTCGTGGTGCCCAGGTCCTCGACTTGCTCGATGGTACCGACGCCGTGCCGGTGAAGACTCTGGAGGTTGAAGACGCCAACAAGAAGAAGACCATCATCCCCAATCCTGCCTACACGGCATGGTTGTCTCGGGACCAAACGGTGCTCGGATTCCTCGTGAACTCCCTGTCCGTAGAGATGATCCCTCATGTCGTCGGGATCGACACCGCTGCTGAGGTATGGTCTACCCTCACGGGGATGTTCTCATCCCACTCCCGCACCAAGATCAATCACCTGCGGGGGTCATTGAACAACACCAAGAAGCTCGACATGTCTGTGGCACAGTTCTTTGCCAAGATGAAAAGCTTCGGTTCTGAACTCGTTGTCGCGGGAAAACCCGTGGAAGAAGATGAGATGGTGGGGTACATCCTCAACGGCCTCGACGCCAGCTACAACGACCTCGTCTCCTCCGTCAATGGCAATCCTGGTACTACTCTTGATGATCTTTATAGTCAACTTTGTGCTCACGACCTTCGGCAAGATATGCTAGCAGATTCTGGACAGGGTGCTGGCTTCACCTCCTCTGCCAACCTTGCTGCACGGCCTACACATGATAGCAACCGCGACTTCCGCTCTCGTGGAGACCGTGGTAGATCACCAGATCATGGTGGTTACCGCGGCGAGCGTCGTGATGGTGGAGGACGCCGTGATGGCACCCGTGATGGAGGCCGCCGTGACAGGCGGCGTGATGATGATGGAGGCCGTCGAGATCGACGGAGTGATGATGGACGTGACGGTCACGAAGGTCGTCGCGATGATGGTGGTGGCCGTTGTCGTGATGACGGAGGTCGACGCCGAGATGATGGAGGGTATCGTCGTGGACGTGCTCCTACCCTCTTCGTCGACGTCACGTGTCAAATCTGCAAGATCCACGGCCACCCTGCAAACGAGTGTTGGTGGCGCTATCAAGATCGTCATGACTCTGATGATGATGGCGAGGAGAAGGGTGCCCATGTTGCATCCTATGGCGTCGACACCAACTGGTACCCTGATTCAGGTACTACCCACCATGTCACCTCAGAGTTGAACAAGCTCACCACTCATGAAAAGTACAACGGTCGTGATCATGTCCACACAGCTAATGGAAACGGTATGCAAATAAGTCATATTGGTCATTCAACTTTATGCACCCCATATAATACCTTACAACTCAAAAAAATTTTGCATGTTCCTAGTGCATCTAAGAATCTTCTATCTGTTCATAAGCTCACACTAGATAATGATGTGTTTCTTGAGTTTCACCCATATTTCTTTTTGATCAAGGATCAGGCCACAAGGAGAACTCTGTTTAAAGGACCATGTCAAGATGGTCTCTACCCGCTAGTTCCTTCTACTACGGGTTCTTCCAAGCAAGTCTTCAGCACAATGAAGCTGTCGTCTTCTACGTGGCATCGCCGTTTAGGACACCCTTCTTCCTTTGTGGTTCAACAAGTACTTAGGAAAAACAGTATTTCTTACACTCCTAAAATAAGCCCATACATTTGTGATCCTTGCCAACTAGCTAAGAGCCATCAATTGCCATATCCTGTCTCTACTAGTGTATCCACTGTTCCTCTAGAACAAGTATTCTCTGATGTATGGGGTCCAACCCCTATTTCTGCTAGTAAACATTCATATTATGTGAGTTTTATTGATGATTTCAGTAAATTTACTTGGATCTATTTGCTCAAGAAACGCTCTGATGTTTACCAAGTTTTTATTAATTTCTAGCAACTTGTTGAAAGAAAATTTGCTACGAAAATAATCACCATGCAAACTGATTGGGGAGGTGAATATGAAAAGCTCAATAGTTTCTTCCAAAAGATTGGCATCACTCATCATGTATCTTGCCCTCATGCTCATCAACAAAATGGCTCCGCTAAAAAAACATCGTCATATTATAGAAGTTGGTCTTGCCTTACTTGCAAATTCATCTATGCCTCTTAAATTTTGGGATGATGCTTTCCTCACTGCCACTTTTCTCATCAATCTCCTCCCAAGCAAAGTTATAAATCATGACACTCCTGTAGAACGTCTTCTTCACACAAAACCCAACTATGAATCTCTTAGAATTTTTGGCTGTGCGTGTTGGCCAAATCTCCGCCCCTACAATAAAAGAAAACTTTCCTTTCGTTCTACGCGGTGTGTGTTCTTGGGCTATAGTCCTCGCCACAAAGGGGTCAAGTGTTTAGATATTTCCACTGGTCGAGTTTATATCTCTAGAGATGTTGTTTTTGATGAAAACATCTTTCCCTTTGCTGAGTTGCATCCTAATGCTGGATCACGTCTCCGGAATGAAATACTTCTTTTACCTCAAGACACATCATATCATGGGGTTGCAATGTTGATGATTATATGCCTTTGCCCGTTGTACCTGTTGTTACTAATGAGCATCAAGATGTTGCAGACTCCAATACTCCAGCACATACTACTGATGATCAGCAAGAGACTGCAGAAAATTTCACTCAAAACTCTGAAGAAACAGTGGAGAAATATGCCTCAGAAGATTTCACCTTGGGCAGCTGCACCGAGAAAGATCTCCCTGCCACGGCGTCGGAACGCGTGGGCGCCGATCCCGTGGAAGATTCTCCCGTACGACAGGTGGGCTTCCCGCGCGCCTCCCTACCGCGGTCCCCTGTACAGTCGGAGGATTTCCCGCGCGTGTCCCCACTGCGGGCGTCGCCATCCCGTTCTGCCTCGCCCGTACGCCAACACCCCTTCGACACGTCGCGATCAAGGTCGGCCTCGCCCACGCACCAACGCTCTGCATCGCCCCTGGTCCCGCCCCCGCGTGGGCGTGCATCGCACCAGGGTCCATCGCGCCAGGGCCTGCGGTCGCTGTCCCCTGGGTGGACTGCGTCACGTCCACGCTCGCGTCGCCACATGCGATCTCCCGCTCGCCAACGACACGCCTCCACGTTGCGGGGTCCCAGTCCTGCTCGCCAACAACACGCCTCCACGTCGCGGGGTCGGTCCCCTGTCCCGCCTGCTCACGCCAGGGACAGGTCACGTTCGCGGGGCCCCAGGGTGCGGTCCCCCGTCTCACCGCACGACGCCAGGGAAGAATCTTCCCCTCCTGTGCCTATCTCTGGTACTGTTCCAGCTGAAGGATCCTCTGTGGCTGGCCCTGCTACGTCTCTGCATGCACCACTAAATCCTCCTCCACCTCTGGAACCTCGCACCAGACTTCAAAAAGGTATACAAAATCCAAAATAGTATACTAATGGCACCGTCCGCTATGGCTTGTTCACATCTACAGGTGAACTGCAAATTGTTTCGGAGGCTTTTGGAGATGATTGTTGGCGCAAGGCGATGGAAGAAGAATATAATGCACTTATACAAAACAAGACATGGCATCTTGTTCCTCCACACTCCACAAAGAATCTTATTGATTGTAAGTGGGTATATCGTATTAAGAAACATGCAGATGGTACAATTGACAGGTAGAAGGCACGCTTGGTAGAAAAAGGATTCAAGCAAAGGTATGGCATAGATTATGAAGATACCTTCAGTCATGTTGTCAAGGCAGCAACTATCAGACTAGTACTGGCAGTGGCTGTCTCTAGAGGCTGGAGTCTGCGGCATCTAGATGTCAAGAACGCGTCTTTACATGGCGTTCTGGAAGAGGAGGTCTATATGAAACAACCCCCAGGTTTTGATTCTACCACTACTCCAAACTATATCTGCAAACTTGATAAAGGTCTTTATGGTCTTAAGCAAGCTCCCAGAGCATGGTACTCAAGACTTAGTACCAAGTTGCAACAACTTGGCTTTATTCCCTCTAAAGCAGATACTTCACTTTTCCTCTATAACAAAGCAAAAGTTATGATATTTGTTCTAATCTATGTTGATGATATCATAGTCACTAGTTCATCTGATCAGGCTATTTCTGCTCTTCTTCATGACCTGAACACTGATTTTGCACTTAAGGACTTGGGAGAATTGCACCACTTCTTGGGGATTGAGGCAAAGAAAACATCGAATGGCTTGCTTCTCACTCAAGAAAAATATGCTGCTGATCTGCTGGCAAAAGTTGGTATGACAAAGTGCACAATTTCTCCTACACCCTTATCATCTACTGAAAAATTATCCCTGACTGAAGGAACAGCTCTTGGTCCTGATGATAGCACACAATATAGAAGCATTGTAGGAGCCTTACAATATTTAACACTTACAAGGCTTGACATCTCTTTCTCAGTCAATAAAGTATGTCAATATTTACATGCTCCAACTACTGCTCATTGGACAACTGCAAAAAGAATCCTAAGATATGTTCAAGGGACTATACATGTTGGGCTAACTTTTCAGCAGTCTTCATCTAGCTTGCTTAGTGCCTTCTCAGATGCAGATTGGGCAGGTTGCCTAGATGATAGAAGATCTACTGAAGGATTTGCTGTTTTTCTTGGACCAAACTTGATTTCTTGGAGTGCAAGAAAACAACAAACAGTTTCAAGATCTAGCACTGAAGCTGAATATAAAGCATTAGCTACTGCTACTACTGAATTGATATGGGTTGAAGCTTTACTTGGTGAGCTTGGTGTTGAACTAAAGGTAAAGCCATGTCTATGGTGTGATAATTTAGGAGCTACATATTTGTCTGCAAATTCTGTGTTTTATGCCAGAACAAAACACATTGAGATAGATTATCATTTTGTTCGAGAAAGAGTTGCAAACAAAATGCTTGACATCAGGTTCATATCTAGCAAAGATCAAGTTGCAGATGGTTTTACAAAAGCTTTAGCAGTTAAAGATCTAAATGAATTCAAGCGTAATCTCAACCTTTCAGAAGGTTGTGATTAAGGGAGGCTATTAGACTTCATGCAATATGACTTGTACCATGTAACGATAAGTTGGAGTAGTACTCTAACTATTCTAGATAGATAAGAGGTTAGTTCTGTTTAAGTTAGAAAGAGGAGATTGCCTCTTATCTTATCTCTTGTAACGATGGATTGATCAACCTCCGGTACAAGCCACGACGAGGGCTCTTCTCGCCAATATAAACACATACATGGGATCACCAACGTGATCACCGCTTCTGCCAAAACAACGACGCACAATAGATGCCTCCCCAACTCCGTGAGTTTGATCTTTTCTTTGGATGCATCGATCCAATCGCTGCACACGAGTCAAGTTTGAGCGAGTCATACTAGGCTCAGCCAACTCGTACTTAAATTCGAGCTAAAGGTCCTGCTTTAAAAATTGGTTTATACTCCTTCCGTTTTAAAATATAAGATGTTTTAGCTTTGTAAGGCAAATGTATCTAGATTAATGTTAGTATATAGGTTCACTCAAGTTTGAAGTGAATCTACACACCAAAAAAAGTCTAGATACATCTTCTTCACAAACCTAGAACATCTTATATTTTGAAACAGAGGGAGTACTATCGATCTCGAGTGAATCTCGACCTAGTTTCGAGCTAAGCAACACAATGAAAATTCATATATCCAGGTGCCCATGCCAGCAACGAGTTATTTTCTTCCCATCGAATTTCAACTGAAAATTTGTGGACTTTCAACTCCAAAAATATGAACTTTCCAAGCAATCTTTCAAATGATATATGTCATCTCTAAACCAGACTTTTAGTTATACCAAACCAGCTTTCAACCAAAATCCCAAATGTCTCCTCTATATGTTTGCCAAGGACCATGAGCAATCCACCAGTGGAAACCAGTGGAGCTATTCGACTTCCTTAATTCACACCCAGCATTCACCACTTTTTTTATCGCATCTGTTTCACGCTGTACGTGCGCGCTCCCGACACCTCCTCCTCCTCCCGCACCCGTGCAGCGGCGCCGCGCCGGGCGGTCTCCCCTCTCCGCTGAGCCCTTCCTCTTGTGGTCTCTTCTCTCCGCCGCCGCCGATCGTCGCTAGGCAAAGACCTGGGGGCATGACAACGGCGACAGCGGCGTCCCTGATCGCGATCTGGCGGGAAGGCGGCGTCCGTCCCGGCTGGTTTGGCGGTGGTGTTGCGGCGAGCGGCGGTCGGTGATCCTCGGCCCAGATGGCGGCAGGCGGCGGCAGGGATCTGGGCCTAGCCGCGATCTGTCCCATACGTTGGCCTCGACGCCGGCGCCCAGGCGACCCGGGCCTTATCCTTGACACTAGGGCGCTTGGGGCATCTGCCCAAGGCATGGTGGTGGTGGCCTCCTTCTCCGTCGGAATGGTCGGCCGGGTGGTCTTGCCGTCTTGCGGTGGATCCTGCTAGTTTCCGGAGGGTGGCATGGGGGCTGCTGGCTCGGTTTCAATAAAGGAGGTTGTCCTAGATCCCTCTTAAGCCAAGACGATGATCTGCCGGACGGTTGCATGGGTTATCTTCAACCAAGATGGCTAGCTGCATTTTAATAGACTAGATTATACTTAGGCTATCTATGTTACTTTGCGAGCCTGATCTTTGGGGCCACCCTGAATGATCCATGTTGCAAACTTTAAATCTCTAAATTGTGCAATAAAATGGTTGGGTGCCTCAGTTAATGATGAGGAGATGGTTTTATTCCTATTTTAAAAAAAAATGGTGGTCATATGTAGTATATGTTTTTAAATAATGTTGCCCCCTGTCGACTTCCAATAGAAAACAGGGGTGAACCGACATTCTGCCAAGTGGGGACCTAGGCCCCCAGTCAATTTATGGATTCCCTCTTTGAAGCCTAAGATTTTACAAGCTAAGCCTCCAATTAGATTAATAGTTGGGCCCCGCTCACTTTGGGCCCCACTTGTTTGGAACGGGTTTGCCACTATTAGGAAACAACTAGTCTTTACAACAAAAGGATGCAACAAAGAGAAGCAGTGGAAAGGGAACCGATAATTCAAAGTATGAAGCATTTCTACTTATCTTGATCGAGGTTAACAAGAAAAACCTTCAGATTTACTGCATTTTCAAGCAGCACAATAAAAATCAACTAAGATCTCTGAAACCTTCAGTTTGTCAGCCTTCCAAGTGTAGGAACCAATCAAGTTGCACAGAGTATGCTTATGCTTCCGCAAGCACCTACTTGATCTTCTCTACTTTATTTTGAAACTTATGTCCATGTTTGAAGCCATCAAAGGATAGCCACACCGTGTAACCAAAAGTAGTTCCTTATGTATCTTTTGTATTTTAAAAATAGTTTCCTATACCGTGAGTATAGTTCCAAAATAAGCAAAACATAGAATCAAAGCAAGAGGATACTTCGTTACCAAATTCCCTCTCGCAATAAAATGTAATATCTCTCTCATGGACAGACAACACTCAGTTTCCAACCATTCAACATACACAATATCTTTCAGCATCACTCCTGGTTTCAACTGAGTATATTTTAGAACAATTATGATTCAACAAAAGAATATTATAGCTCCAAAAGTCACACGTACTTAAGTATGCGTATTTTTAATTTGTATAAAAAGACAAAAAAATATATACAATACAGGAAAGTTACAAAGTTTGTAACTTGGCTATAAAGGGATATAACTTACTCCTGTCGGCCACTGAGTCTCATATGCACATGATTCGCACAGCACATGTGCGTCTCCCTATAGGTCTATGAGTTGGGTTTAGTCGTCCCTGCGACCAGACAATGGTTCCCGCCTTCTTACATGATATCTAGCTGTCTAGTTTGTTCCTATAAAAAGTTGTTTGCCTAGTTTGTTTATAGCTTTGCATACACTTTCACTTAGAAGAAAAACTAAGGAAAAAGTAGCTCACAAAATGTAAACATTAGTTCATTACAAGTGATGGTAGTCTAGTACAATGGAGTGAGAGATGAAGTGCCCAAACATAGGAGAGTCAAATTACATAAGCAAGACAAATCATTTTTATTTTTATCTTCCTTGTTGGGATAATGACTTTTTTCCATGATTCATGGTATCTTCATGGGTAAGATGGTTCGTCCCTGCTCGGTCACTTCCTCCGATAGCACAAGAAGTTAATTATTACTAGCTACTTCTCCGGTCCTTCGTACGAGAACTTTGCTCCTGTAATTGACGAGACATAATAAAGCTTGAAATCGGTGATTTGGGCAAGCATATCATCATCAATTGGGGCGATTGTGCCATCCTTGTTGATGAGCTGAATGCCATAGATCACCGAGGCCTTATCCGAGTCCGAGGCAAATGCTCCACTACGCATTGGATGATAGGGCAAAGGTGTCTGATCTTTCGATGAGATGGTGATAATCGATTTAGTGGAGTTCGGGCTTGACGATCCGACTACACGTGCGAGAACGAGCGCCAATGCAATCGCTAGGCCAATCTCCTGGAGGTTACCGATCCTGCGGAAACACGATCAGCCTGACCAGCGAGGGTCTTAATTCCTACCTGAAATCGAGAACAAGTAAGAACTAATATTGCAATCAAGATATTGTGGATTAAGATAAAAGCTTTATTGAAAAGGTGGGATCTTGTATAGGTGCGAAGTACAAGAGGCCTCTGCGACACTCGAGCCTTGGCGCAGTTGCTATGATGGCTAACTTTATGTCTAAACAAAATCCGAGTCTAAAGTGACGGCTATGGAGAGTATTTAAGGAGGAAAAAAGGTGCGGTTTCGGCCAGCTATAGAGGTGGTGGCCGAGTCCAACCCTAGAAGGCCTTTTCTCCTCAAATACGGACTCTAAAAAGTGGCTATTAAAAATTCTGCGAAAATTACATGGGCCTGGCCCAAAGTAAAGGTGGTGCAGCACCATATTAAGCCATGGACGAATTTGTGAAGTATTAATCTTGAATATTTCGTCCAAACCTTCAATCTTCATTATGGTGGTCTCAAAGTTCTAAAATATCTATTCGTGGCGTCCTCTTCAATCCTCACATGTTTGCTGCCATCTCCATGCATGATCATGCTTCAATGCTTGTCCTTATCGTCCTTGCTAGGTCCATCATTCCTAAGAGTAACGAACATATCTTATTTAGGCAGCATCATATTCTCATGTATATGAGAAATAGTTCCAAGAAACGAAAGTACCTGATAATTAAGTTGCTTGGCACGAGCTCGAGTGATAGGTCCTTGTATGTGTGTAGTTGTTGGTATTGCGGTTGTATCAAATGGGATGTCCTCATCATGCTCCTCTTCTTGAATTGAAGTCGTCCTCGACGCAATCTCATCTTTCTCACGAAAGTAAGGCTTCAAATCTGCAATGTTAAACGTAGGACTAACCGTACCAAAGTCTGCAGGCAACTCAAGTTTATATCCAATATCATTTATTTTCTCACCTTAAAAGAACCAGCAGCACGTGGCATTAACTTAGACTTGCTCAAATCAGGAAAACAATCTTTACGCAAATGTAACCAAACAAGATCTCCAACATCAAAAAAACATGCTTTCTCCCTTTATCCCCAGCAAGTTTATACTTAGCATTCATGTGTTCTATGTTATGTTTAGTAGTCTTATGTAAGTTTAATATCATTTTTCAGCACGTTGTGTAGCATCCAAATTATTTTTCACCGAAGAAAGTAATGGGAATAAATCAATAGGTGCACGAGGAACAAAACCATACATAATCTCAAATGGGCACATCTTTATGGTAGAATGCAGCGAACGATTATAAGCAAATTCTATATGAGGTAACACTATTCCCACAATTTTAAGTTCTTCTTTAAAACAGCCTGCAACATAGTAGACAAAGTTCTATTCACTACTTCAGTTTGTCCATCAGTTTGGGGATGATATGTAGTACTAAATAGCAATTTTGTCCCCAACTTAACCCATAAACATCTCCAAAAGTGGCTAAGAAATGTAGTATCACGATCAGAAACAATAGTATTTGGCGCACCATATAAACAAAAAATTTTACGAAAGAACAAATCAGCAATATGTGCAGCATCATCCATTTTATGACAAGGAATAAAGTATGTCATCTTAGAAAACCGATCCACAACAACAAAAATGCTATCCCTCCCCTTCTGTGTACGAGGCAGTCCCAAAACAAAGTCCATAGAAATATCCTTCTAAGAAACACTAGGAACAGGAAGAGGCATATATAAACCATGTGGATTAAGACGAGACTTAGCTTTTTGACAAGTAGTGCAGCGTGCCATGAATCTCTCAACATATCGACGCATACGTGGCTAAAAATAAGTGTCCAGCAAGAAGATCCTCCATTTTCTTGACACCAAAGTGTCCCATCAATCCTCCTCCATGCGCCTCCTGTAATAATAAAAGACGAACGGAACTATCTGGAATGCATAGTTTGTTAGCACGAAACACAAATCCATATTAAAGACGAACTTGTTCCATGTTCTACCATCTCTAAAATTCTGCAACACATCTTTAAATTCAGCATCATGCACATATTGTTCCTTAATTATTTCAATCCAAATATTTTGAAGTCAAGTTGAGATAACAAAGTATAACGGCGCGACAAAGCATCAACAATAACATTATCTTTACCCTTTTTGTGTTTGATAACATAAGAAAAAGACTCAATAAATTCAACCCACTTTGCATGACGATGATTCAACTTAGCTTGACTACAAATATGCTTCAAAGATTCATGATCATAATGTATAACAAATTATTTAGGCCATAGATAATATTGCCAAGTTTCTAATGTCCAAACCAGCGCATATAATTCTTTATCATAAGTAGAATAGTTCAGACTAGCCCCACTTAATTTCTCACTAAAATATGCAACAGGTTTTCTCTCTTGTAATAACACACCTCCCAAACCAATTCCACTAGCATCACATTCAAGATCAAAAGTCTTATTAAAATCAGGAAGTTGGGGTAATGGAGCATGTGTTAACTTATCTTTCAGTATCACGAAGGCCAGTTGTTGTGCATCGCCCCAAACAAAGGGCACATCCTTATTGGTAAGTTCATTCAGCGGCGCGACAATTGATCCAAAGTCCTTCATAAAGCGCCTATAAAAACCAGCGAGGCCAAGAAAACTCCTCACTTGTGTAACCGTCTTGGGCTACGGTCAATTCTCAATAGCTTCAATCTTGGCTGGATCCACTTCAATACCCTGTGATGTAACAACATAGCCAAGAAACACAACTCGGTCGGTGCAAAAGGTGCACTTCTCAAGATTACCAAACAAACGTGCATCGCGTAAAGCATTAAAAACAACACGTAAATGTTCCAAATGATCCTCTAAAGATTTGCTATAAATCAGAATATCATCAAAGTAGACTGCCACGAAACATCCAATCAAAGCACGTAAAACTTTGTTCATTAATCTCATAAATGTGTTGGGTGCATTAGTTAAACCAAACGGCATCACTAACCACTCATATAAACCGAACTTAGTTTTAAATGCAGTTTTCCATTCATCTCCCAATTTTATATGAATCTGGTGGTAAACACTACGCAAATCAACTTTAGAAAACATGGTAGAGCCACTCAATTCATCAAGCATGTCATCTAAACATGGAATAGGATGACGATATCTAATAGTAATATTATTGATAGCTCTACAATCAGTACACATGCGTGAAGAACCATCTTTCTTAGGTATCAAAATAATAGGAACAACACATGGGCTAAGGGACTCACGAATATGATCTTTGTCGAGTAGTTCCTGAATTTGGCGTTGTATCTTCTTTGTCTTCTCTGGATTGGTTCGATATGGCGCGCGCGTAGCACCAGGAATTAGATCAATTTGGTGCTCAATTTTTCTAATAGGAGGTAGTCCTGGTGGCATCTCAGCGGGAAAACATTCTCATATTCCTGCAAAAGGTTAGCAACAGCAGGTGGCAAAGAAGGAGGCATATCCTCAAATCAAAACAAAACCTATTTGTAGACAATTACATAACATTGAGTATTGTTTACATCTAGTTCAGCAATATCAATTTTATTTGCAAGCATATATGGACTCTCCAAACGAATTTCTGTAGCATATTTAGAATTAGATTTAGTGTTCTTTAGTGATACAAAATCTGCAGCAATAATCTGATTCTCACTTTTAGTTTTCTCCTCAATTTTAGCTCTACTAGCTCTAGCAAGATCATCTTTTAAAATCTGTTCGGGAGTCATAGGTTTTAGACCAATTTTCTTTCCATCATACATAAGATAATATTGATTAGTTTTGCCATTATGAATAGATTCTCTGTCAAATTGCCATGGTCTACCAAGTAACAAAGAACAAGCTTGCATAAGTACAACATCACAATCAACAAAATCATAATATGTACCAATAGTAAAATGCACGTGTACCGTTCTTGTTACCTTGATCTTGCAAGAACTCTCAAACCATTGAATGTAATATGAATTTGTGCGTTGTCTTGTTGAAAGTGCAAGCTTTTATACCATGTCAGCACTAGCCAGATTATTACAACTCCCTCCATCAATGTTTATCCTTATAGCTCTTTCCTTGGAAACGCCGCGTGTTTGGAACAGGTTATGGCGTTGATAATGCTCAGATTTTCTCAATTGTGCACTCAACACAAGTTGTGCCACTAAGCTCTTGTATTGATCAGCAGTTTCAGGTCCCATTATCTTTATCTCTTCTTCAAAATCAGAATTATCTCCATCTCGAGCAGAAATAAGAGCTAATGTATATTCATCAAAGTTACTTGTGGAATCATATTCACCATCATCACGCACCATCATAACACGATGTGTTATGCACTGTCGCTCAATATGACCATAACCCCAGCACTTGCGGCATTGTATATCCTTTGTTTTACCCATGGAAGCCATCGAAGATGCACTACGAGCAGGAGCATTGGATGACGATGGAGGAGCAGCTGAAGGAAGCCTTTTTTGAACAAGGTGAGGGTGCGAAGCACCCAATTTTCATTCAGCTTAGACTTAAAAACATTGTACATCAGTGATTACACTCCAGGTACTTGCAGACGGTGGTGAACTGCAAGTACTGGACAATCCAAGCTCGAATGGCAAGTGTTCCTGCATGAACTAGTCGGCTCAGATCCTAAGGATCGTTTTGACTGTTGAGCACAGCAATGGGCTACCCCATTGATTGATATGTTTATATGATATATTGTAGCCCTCAGTGGTTTGATGAGGTTCTGACAGTGTATAGCATGTCTTCTTATTTCCCATAGCACATTTTGGTTTTTTCCTCCCTCATCTACCACTGATTTGGCAAGGTTGATTGAGTCTGTGAAAAAAACAGGCTCCTGCAGTTTTAGCTCCTTTGCTAGTGTTGCAGCAAGTAACAAAGCAGTAGCTTCAGCTTCCAGAGCTGAGTTAGATTGAGCCATCTTCCCCATAATGAAGACATCCGTCTAGGTTGCTGCATGTTGCTCTTTGAAATGTAAATAAACTCCTAGTCTTGCCTTTGCATCCGAACCTGGGCTTCGTTTTGTCCATGCAGCATCTTCATACAGCTTCAGACCTGCAAAAGGCATGTCAGAGGAGACCGTTTCTCCTTGAGGTGTGGTGAGCAGCCTCATACTCCCAGGAGGTTTGACAGTTCTGTTGTTTGTCGGAGCAGGCATCTCCTGGTTTTTTAATAGTGCATGCATTCTAATTGCAACTTGATGCGGCCAATTCTCCTTATGATTGAACAATTTCTCATTCCTGCATTTCCAAAGACACCAAAGGAAAGTGGAAATATTTACAATATTAGCATGAGGATTGTCGATTTTACCAAGATTGGTTATTGAGGTCGTTAAGGTGTTATCATTTTCGGTGAAAATGTCAGGGAGAATGCCCCAGGCAGGTTAAACCACGCAGCTCTGGCAAAGGTACATTTGAAGAAAAGATGGAAATCATCCTCCGGTAGACCACATCTGCAACAACCTGCATTAATATGAGTAGAAAAATTTGCACCTCGAACACCTGTTAGTAGAGCTTTCCTGAGCAATCTCCACATGAAGGTTTTTATTCTTGGTATCATTAATTTTGAGTTCCACACCTTCATCGGAAGAAGTTTTGTAGGATCGTCTATGCTTTGGGGAGATGGAAGGCCTGCAGCTTGCAGAGCCTGTAAACAGGTTTTGTAAGACGATTTGGAGGTACATTTACCGTTTGGTGTGAGTTTCCAGCAGAGGATGTCTTCTTGTTCATCAGTCTGAATGATTTGAGTCTGTTTTATTGCTTGGGCAGTTCTTGGGGCGAAGATCCTATCTATAAGTGAGCAGTCCCATTGTTTTTGATTTGGAATCCAAAGATCAGCAACTTTTGTAGGATACTTAAACCCAGAATCTTGGATAATCAGGTCTTCATAGATTATTTCCTAGTTAGAGAATCAGGGAGTGCTCTAGACCGAAATGTTCCCTTTTGTTATTTGATAGAAGGAATTTTCTTTGAGAATAGGAATAGTTTTCAGAATGGATGTCCAAAAGGATGATTTGGGGGTGTTGGCTCTGGATCTCCAGATTGAACTGTCTGGGAAGTATTTAGATTGAGTATTTTGTATAGCGCACTATCGGGTTTTTCTGCAATACGCCAAGCAGTCGAAAGGATTAGGCCATAGTTGACAGCTTGAAGTTTTCGAATGCCCAAGCCTCCTTCTTCTTTAGTTGTACAAATGTTTTTCTAGGCTACCAGGCAGATTGATTTCGATTTAGCAGTGTTTTCTACTCCAGACCACCAGAAAGAACGGATGATTGCCATGATTTTTGACAGGATTTTTTTGGAAAAGATAATGTTGGACATATAATATACCGGGATGGATGAAAAGACCGATTTTATAAGTTCAACATGAGCAGCATGAGACAGAGTGTTTGCTTTGTATGTTGACAGCTTAGCTTTAAATTTGTCAAGGACAAAATTGTAAGCCTGCGATCTGTTTTTTGCTGGGATGATGAGAGGATGACCAAGATGGATGAAGTTTTCTGTAATTGTTGGTACAGGGAAAATATTCAGAATGTTATGCCTCTCATTAATCCCAACTTTTTTGCTAAAAATAACACCTGATTTGCTCCAGTTAGGAATTTGACATGAGGCATGACAAAAGATTTGCAGAACGTTCTTTATGGTTAGAGCCTCAGTGTTCGTAGCCTTTCCACAGATGAGAAGGTCATCAACAAAAAGGAGGGAGTGAATTGGAGGGCAGCTTGGTCCTAGCGTGATGCCTGGCATGTTTTCGTTTGAGACAGCGTCTTGAAGAGCCAGTGAGAGCTCATTTATGGCCATTACAAAGAGATAAGGAGAGAGTGGACAACCTTGTCTAATACCTCTAGTACTACAAAAATTCGCAAAGGCTATGATTACTGAAAATCTTGGGGAAGAGATGCAAGCATAAATTAGATTGATAAAATGATTATGAAGACCCTTGCGCGCAAGTGCTTGCTTAATAAAGTTCCATTCAAGTATGTCAAAGGCTTTGGCAAGGTTGATTTTGAGCATGAAATATTTTTGATCCTAGAAAGAAAGCTAAAAAGAATGAGTGATTTCTTGTGCCACAATGATGTTATCACTAATCCTCCTTCCTTCGATGAATGCTTGTTGAGAGTGGTGAATATAATCAGGGAGGTGTGACTTTAGTCTGTTGGCTAGACATTTGGCAATGATTTTATAGATAACATTACAGAGACTAATGGGTCTATACTGCTGGGACTGAAGGTAATTTTTTTTAGGAATTAGAGCAATATGAGTGTCAATGATGCAGTTAGGTATGATTGCAGAAGAGAATAAGTTTGTTACCAGTTGAAGCACATCATATCCAATCCAATTCCAGGTTGCGATGTAGAACTCCATGTTGAAGCCGTTAGGTCCAGGAGATGCTTTCCTTTTCATCTCTTTAAGAACATTTAAAATTTCGGTTTTGTCAGGAAAGGAGTATGTATAGTCATTGCCTAGAGGAGCTTGAGAGACCTGCAGATTAGAGTTGCTTTGCATAGAAGAGGTAAAAATTGATCTAAAATAGTTAACAAAAGTATTTGCAATTTTATCAGGCATGAAGTGAGTGGTGTCTTGTTCATCTTTTATTGATAAGATTGTGTTCCTTCTTCTTCTTTTAGCAATTGCTCTGTGGAAAAAATAGGTGTTCCTGTCTCCATCCTTGACCCAATTTTTCTTAGCTCTCTGTATATAAAAGTCATTTAGCTTTGTAATTGCCTGTTCATACCTGGTTATGAGCATCAACTCTTTTGTTTGGTTCTGCATCTAAAGAGGATGATTCTGGAGCTTCTCTATTTCCTTTTCTGTTTCTTTGATTACTTCCTGCAGTGGCTTCTTCTTCCTGCACCATACTTTAAGGTCCGAAGCAAGCATTTTCGTTCTGTGAGAGAAGGGTTTATTGACCGATCTACTCCAGCTTGACTTTGCATAATCCTGAAAATCATTTTCTTTGAGCCACCAGTTTTCAAATTTGAACGTATTAATAGGTTTGTTTTCCTTTCCATTAGTAGATGGCAGAATGGGTGCATGATCACTGAAACAGTGTATAAGAGGCAGATTATAGACATTTGAAATCTGAAACTGAACACACCATTCACGATTCACAAAAAATCTATCTAGCCTCTGATACAAAGGTTGAGAAGAAAATCTTTTATTTGTCCAGGTGTAGGCAGGCCCACTAAAACCTAGATCAAAGAGGCCACAGTTTTTAATAATAGAGCGGAAGGCTTGCATTCGATTATGATTAATATTAGGAGTACTTTTATCAGAGTCATACAAGATATCATTCATATCGCCAATACATAAAATGGGCAAATTGCTGTTATCATACACAAAATTTGCAATTTGCTCCCAAATGGCATTGGTTTGGCGGTGGTAAGGGTCTCCATAGATACAAACTAGACCAAGCTTACTATTAGTAGAGATCTCAGTAGCTATAGCTAGGATAACATGGAAACTAGACGAATACACAAAGAGTTGAAGATCATCATTCCACATCAACCAAAGGCCCCCTGCTTTCTTCAAAGAAGGCACTACAACAACATTATTCATATTAAAACGAGAGGAAATATTAGCAGAGGAAAATTTTGAGGTTTTTGTTTTAGACAATAATATTACCTGGGCTCTTGTGGATGTGATCAACTTGGCAAGGTGGCACATTTTAGGATTACCAAGGCCCCTGCCAATGACTTGGCAATTCCATGCAATGGCCCTCATGGCGACCGTGGCGCCTCCAAGGCTGGCGCCATAGCTTGTGCGTCGTTATTGTCGACCTATTGTTCCAAAGGTACCTGCAGATCCATCGACAGAGTAGCAGTAACATCTGCATATTGAGCCTGGGATGAATCATTTCTGCTGTGACTGGTGCGATCATGCAATGATAATCATTGCCATCCAAGTTGAGTTGGTGAACCATCCGAGGAGATGAGCTGCCCCTGTTATGAGAGTCTCCCGAGCCCAACGTGAGAGACGATGGTGTGCCGCTTCTGAAGGGGTCAAAGTCGGCAGTATCTTCAGAGATTGACGGAGAGCTTGTGCGCCTTGGCGAAACATAGGGCCTCTAGACATTTCCCATAACAGGGCTCCTGTTGCGGCCAACATTCCTGCCGTCACCCACCGTACTGCCTTCTCCACCACGACGCCAAGTGGAAGCACCTGGCCTATGGACAGTAAATCCCATAGAATGTCTGTAGTGATTTCTATTTTGATTTGGCGGAAGGATATCCCACCTAGACTGTCGTTTTTGAGGTCGAGACGCTGGAGTGGAGCCCGTAGAATGGATTGAGAAGCTTCTCCTCCTTTTTTTGTTTCCTTCTATGGCAACCACATCTTTCCCTCCTCCCCTTGTTGTTGTCCAAGGGCAGGTGTTGCTCCTCTGATTTCACTTGCTTCTCCTTCAAAGATGGCTCTGGCATTGAGTTCCAGCGCATCGCCTTTCCTTGCTTGATCCCCTGATCCTTCCTTTGTTGGATTGCAGGTTGCAATTATTTGAAACGAAGAGTGTCCTCCACCTTCTCATGTTCTATCTCTTTGGCTACTCTCTTTGGTGGGGGAAAACAATGGGTGTCAATTGTTTCAGTTGTTCTCTTCTTAGCAGGGACAGAAGGGCCTGCATAGGTGTCCAACTTGGCGGAGTTATCGGCAGCTGTCAAGACAGTTCTGTGTGACATGTGTTCTAGTGAATAGTGAATGGGTTCCTTCTCGGTGGGATTGTTGGCAGGAAGCTATATGCCTTGATTTTGGTTGGTGAGAGTTAATGCTTGGGCATCAGTGGTAGGCAAATGGAACATCGATGGGCAGATACTGTCACCAGCGCGGGGAGCAGGTTCTGAGCCAAAAAGAAGCTCCCATCTACTACGCAGGATTAGAACTAGGCCTTCCAGTATATTAAAAATTTTCCCCACCCGTGCTTGTTTTTGGGCCTGGCCCATTGGCCCAGAGTAGCTGCTTTCAATCTTCAACAGGCCTTTTTTAGTATTCCCTCTTATATTCTTCTAGTTGCTTGCTTGGGCCTTTCCCTGTGCGTGTGAACTCACCTTCTTCTTTTTCCTTGTTTATTTATTTTTCCATGTGAACTAACGACTTTCCCGCTATGACCTCTATGTCCATCACGTCTGCCATCTTCGTGCTATCTTGAAAGTGATCAGTAGTGGTCAGTTGCAGCAGGACGTCGTGAACTCCTTGGTGATCCTGATTTTCAGCATTTGTCAGTTGTCTGTTACTGTGCGTGGATACGTGAGCTTGCTGCATGTCTTCTATCTGAATTTGTGTTTCCAAGGTTTGACATACTGGGCCTCCTCGAACAGTACCTTCATTCACCTCCCATTGAATCTCCATGATTCTGGAGCTATCTTGCATCTTGGTGCTTCCTCCTCCTCTGTTATCCTCCATCCTTTTCAGAATCTGTTCTGCATTTTCTGTATTGACCTTCCCTCTTCTGTTTTCCTGATTATCAAAAACCTTATTGAATCTGGATAGCTCATTGCTCTGAAAATTGCTGAATATTGGGCTTGAGTGGATTCCTTTTTCCAATGGTACCTTTTTGTTGGAATTATGCCCTAGAGGCAATAATAAAGATGTTATTATTATAATTCTTGTTCATGATAAAGTTTATATTCCATGCTAGAATTGTATTAAGTGAAAACTTTGATACTTGTGTGGTTTATGAACAACACCGTGTCCCTAGTACACCACTATGGACTAGCTCATTGATTAATGATGGTTAAGGTTTACTAACCATAGACATGAGTTGTCGATTAATAATGAGATCATGTCATTAGGAGAATGATATGATGGACAGACCCAAATTAAGCAGAGCAATTAGATCGTGGCATCGTGTTCATCTTTGTGAATCTTTTTCTTATGTCAATTATTGTATTCCTTAGACCATGAGATAATACAACTCCCTGGTATCGGAAGAAAGCTTTGAGGTCATCAAACATCATCCTATGTGATGGTGATCATAAAGGTGTCTCTCAGGTGATCGGAAAGTACTTGTTGGGTTGTATGTATCGAGATGGAATTTGTCCCTCCCGAGTCGGAGAGATATACTTTGGGCCCACTCGGTAATCGATATCAACACCGCTTGCAAGCACGTGGTTAAGGAGTTAATCACAAAGTGATATCTGATTGCGGAACGACTAAAGTACTTGCTGTGAACGAGATTGAACTAGGTATGCGGATACCAACGATCAAATCTCGGGCAAGTAAAATATCGCGTGACGAAGGGAATACATATATGGGATTAATTGAATCCTGGCATCGTGGTTCATCCGATATGATCATCGATGAATATATGGGAGTCAATATGGCTTTCCAGACCCCGCTGTTGATTATAGATAGAAGATCTTGTCTGTATATTCTCGAACCCGTAGGGTCACACACTTAACATGCCTCGACGCTAGGATAGAATGGATAATTGGTTTATGAGTTTTTGTTCGGAGTCTCGGATGAGATCCAGGACATCACGAGAGGTTCCGAAATGGTCCGGAGAATAAGATTCATATAAAGGAAAGCAGTTTTTGGATTTCGGAATCGTTTCGGAGTGTTCGGTATTGTACCGGAAGGTTCTAGAAGGTTCTGGAGTGGGACCAACGTGGGCTCACTTGTCGGGGGCCTGCGTGGGCCTAAGGGGGAGTGCCCTGGCCGCATTGGGCCAGGGTCACAAGGCCCCAAATTCCCAGCCGGCCAGCCTAGGGGAAACCCTAGGGGAGATCTTCTAGAAGGAGGGGGGAAACTTGCCCCCCACTCCAACCCTTGGGGCCGCCGCCCTAGGGCTTGGAGGAGGGGCCAAGGGGGCGGCCAGACCGTATATAAGGAGGGCAAGGGCGCAGCCCTCCCCTACTCCTGCAACCCTAGCCGCCATCCTGCTGCCCCTCCACCTCTCTCTCTCCCGACTGCGCGTAGGCGAAGCCCTGTTGCAGAAACTCTCCACCATAGCACCACCCCGTCGTGCTGCAGATCCAATCCATCTCTCCACCCCACTTGCTGGACCAAGGAAGGAGAAGACGTCGCGGCACCGTACGTGTGCATCTCTCGGAGGCGCCGTCACTTGCGGCGTTGGATCGGATCGGATTGGGGGGAGGAGAAGGCTAGTTCGACTACATCACCCACGTTCTGTTGAACGTTTCTGCTGTGCGATTTCTTCAAGGGTATGAAGATCTCATCTATCTCTCTCGTTGATTACATCTCCTAGATTAGATCTTGGCTTTCTTGTTCGTATCCGTAGAATTTTTTTTGATTTACTATGCTACGAAACCCATCACTTTTCTGCATCTATAATCCAAGGGCCATATCTTTGGAATTGGACTTGCTCTACATTTTGACCCTTTGTCATTCTGTCAGTAATAATACTCTTCCTCAAGTGGCGGTTTGAATAGGTGTGGAACATAACTCCACAGAACAAACAGATTCTACCAATCTTTTCATAACTTAAATAAGCCATGCTTTGCTTCCCCTGGTTCAGGCTTAAGACTAGATTACAAACTCTATGCTTGATTACTCCCCAAACATAATCTGGGTGTCCATATAGCATGTTATCTTTAGGTTGGTGGAATTCAGAGGGGGTACCAATAAGCTTTATGATATTCTCTAGCAATTCCATTGATCTATTGTTCCATGGGATTCCATAATCTCTAACTGTAACATAAACATATTGAAATGTGTATCTTGGCCTGTCAAATTTGTTTAAGTATTCCTATTATTCCTTGATGTATCCCTCCCCATCAGGATCTGCTAACTCTATAAGCATAGTGTCTGGACCTATGAGCCAGGGCTGTCTCTCGAAAAACCACATCATAGCTTGGAAGGAGGTAAAAAATGCTTTAAAAACATGCTGATGTACCTGAATGATTTCTCCATAATTTTCTCTCCAAGCTCTCTTGAATTGTTGTTGTACTGTTGACAGAGAGATGATCCTTGGTGTTCCTCTTGTTGTTGCTATATTCAAGTATAGAGCAAACTGACCTTTTTCTAACTCTTGATGCTGGCTGGAGTTGTCTCTGGTGATCGACATCGCTTCCATATTGAGTGCTAGCTGAGGGATCTCCGGTGCCTGCAATATTGGGGGGTTGTGTGGTGCCGATGGGATCCCTTCTGGCCGGATTGGAGAGAGCGGTGGTGAGGCCATCATACCGCTCCGATTTGTTCTGGCCTCCAGGATACCAGAGTAATCTGCTCCTTCGAATTGGATCTGTAGAAATTGACTGGGAGTGGGTGTTGGTGGTTGGTGAAGATCTGGTGTCGATGGTCTTGAGGGAGGAGGGGAGTGGGATGAATTTGTTGGTGGATTCATGAGGATTGAGGACAGAGGGAAGTTAGAGCTGAGAGGGGAGGAGGAAGGAGAACGACATAGCGCCAGACGCCACTAAGGGACCTCGGTTTAGCTAAAGGAAGCCTTGTGGTGGCTTTGGATGTGGTAGTAGCTGGTGGAGAATCACGAGAAGAAGGCGCTGATTGTCGGGATGTCCAAGAGGATGTGCGACCTGCAGAATTATTAGTTCTCCTCCATGGTGTTTGGCGATCCTACACTTCACGTTCAGCTTTACAAGCAAGATGAAACAAATGAGTGATGGTATTATATTCCTTATAGTCTAATATGTGTTGAATATCCTTGTTTAATCCATCAAAGAAACGTGCAAGCATTTGTTTAGTAGTTTCAACAAGACCACACCGAACCATTCCCGTTTGCAATTCCTGATAATACTCTTCTACAGAATTTTCCCCTTGTTCTAAACGTGTCAAATTATTTAGTAAATCACGTTGATAAGTAGGAGACACAAAACAAACGCGCATAGAAGTTTTTAAGGCAGTCCAAGTACGAGGAATAGTAGTACGATTTAAGCGACAATATTCAGAACACCAAAGGGAAGCAGATTTAGTAAATTCACATGTAGCAGTACTAACACGCATATTCTCAGGATATTTTAAACATGCAAAACGTTGTTATACTTCCATCTCCCATGTAAGATATGCGTCAGGATTATGTTTATCCTCAAAAGATGGAATATTTAATTTAAGCTTTGCAACATGATCATCATCACGTACCGGTGGTCGAGCGTTGTGGTGGTAATGTCAGGGTCGGCTAGTAGGATGTGGCGGTTGTTCAACCTCCTCGTCAAACAGATCGTCATCGTCGAAGTCGTAGTAGTACCCGACGTCTTCCCCCAAGGTTGCAGCAGCAACCGCGTTGGAAGCCTGAGGTGCATCAGTTGTAGCAGCGGCAGCTGAACCAGCAGTACGACCCATGATCCGAATGCGCCGTGTGCCCTGCCGAGGTGTGATCGGGGCAGGTGCGGGTGCAGGTGCAGGCAATCTGTCCAAAACTTCCTTAAACCGAGCGTCTAGCTTGTCGTTTAAGGATTTCTTGAGTCCTTCGATCTTGTCCATGGCGTTGGTGAGATTGTTGTCAAACTGATCTAGTCTTGCATCCACATCTTCAGCGCGTCCTATCAACATCTCGGAGAAGTGGGCATGTAGCTCTTGGTTCGTCATCTTTGTGGGGTCACGCGAAGTATCTGTCATGGTTAGTCCTCAAAAGAACAGGTACATATATGCCTATAGTACGGAAATCTTGTGGCAACACGCGTAATCCTTCAAGCAATATACAAAGCTCTTACAAGTTCTTACCAAACAGCAGGAAAAAGGCGATGTGCAACCACGAGGATCAGTGCGTCCAGAGATTGAACCGAGTGATTATCAGGAGTCGAGACACTGCACGTGAAGAAATCTATGGAGCCCTGGGAAGGCTTAGCAAAGGGGTTAGCAATTATCAAAACGGCAATGCAATGTTGAAAGAATGCTCAACGACGGTATCGTGCTGGTCCTAGGTTAGACCGTACTAGAGACGCCAGCCTATACTACTAACAATGTCACGACGCAGCATAACTAGCAATGGTATGATGATATGGCATCCTGAAAAGCGAACTGAGATGTCTAAAATCACTATGATGGTGAGTGTCTAGAACTGATCTACGGGGTCTAAAAACAGGATAGCCTTGAAAAATTTTGTCGAATTTTTTCTATTATGCGCCGGAAAGCACGCAGGCGCCAAAAAAATATCGCTATAACGGCCGATGGAGAAAAATGATCCCCAAGGTCGAAAACTAGTATAGTCAGAATTTTTTTCGGAGGCGGTTCTAGACTTTTGCTCTCCTGGACTTGCGACCGGACTTTTAGCTCAACGCGGACTTTAGCTCAATACGGCAACAACAAGTAAGGAAAGTAAAAAGAAAAAACTAGGACAATAACTCAACTCGAACTCGTGCCGCGGTAGGAAAGGTGATCGGATCCGTGTCGCGGTAGGATGGCGGTGGTGGAGTGTTAGGGTTTATGGTGGCAGGGTGTATGACGGTATGTATGGCGGCAGAATATGGTGGCGAAGATCTGCGAGTGTGGCGGTGACTAATGTGATCAGAACTCGAAACTCTAAGGGACGAGACACTAAGACCAGCAACTCGATGCGACGATGCAGACATAAATTCAACAATGCAAAACTGAGAAGATAATGCAAGGTGTAAATTGGTGATGGGATTGATCTAAACTCTAACTGTGTTTTTGGATTTTTCGTAGGTTATAGGTAAAAACAGATATAATCTATGAAAACAGTAAATCTCACCAAGCAACCTGAAATCTGATACCACTTGATAGGGCAAAGGTGTATGATCTTTCGATGAGATAGTGATAGTCGATTTGTTGGAGTTCGGGCTTGACGATCCGACTACACGTGCAAGCACGAGCCCCAATGCAATCGCTAGGCCAATCTCCTAGAGGTTACCGATCCTGTGGAAACACAATCAGCCTAACCAGCAAGGGTCTTAATTCCTACCTAAAACTAAGAACAAGTAAGAACTAATATTGCAATCAAGATATTGTGGATTAATATGAAAGCTTTATTAAAAAGGTGGGATCATGTATAGGTGCGAAGTACAAGAGGCCTCTGCGACGCTCGAGCCTTGGCGAAGTTGCTATGATGGCTAACTTTATGTCTAAACAAAATTCGAGTCTAAAGTGACGACTATGGGGAGTATTTAAGGAGGAAAAAGGTGGGGTTTCGGCCAGCCATAGAGGTGGTGGCCGAATCCAACCCTAGAAGTCCTTTTCTCCTCAAATACGGACTCTAAAAAGTGGCTATCAAAAATTCTACGAAAATTACATGGGCCTGCCCCAAAGTAAAGGTGGCGCAGCACCATATTAAGCTATGAACGAATTTGTGAAGTATTAATCTTGAATATTTCGTCCAAGCCTTCAATCTTTATTATGGTGGTCTCAAAGTTCTGAAATCTCCACTCGTGGCGTCCTCTTCAATCCTTACATGCTTGCTGCCATCTCCATGCATGATCATGCTTCAATGCTTGTCCTTCTCGTCCTTGCTAGGTCCATCATTCCTAAGAGTAACAAACATATCTGATTTAGGCAGCATCATATTATCATGTATATGAGGAATAGTTTCAAGAAACGAAAGTACCTGATAATTAAGTTGCTTGGCACGAGTTCGAGTGATAGGTCCTTGTATGTGTGTAGTTGTAGGTACTGCGATTGTATCAATAGATGTGATGTCCTCATGATTGGAGGAAGTACTGTAGTTTTAGACTTGGAAGCGATGCCACCAAGCATAACATGAGATGCTTTCGTGGATAAGGTGTCAAATAGAGACGTCGGCTAGTAACCAATTGGAATTGGGTCGTTGTTCACACCACGGTGTAACCACTAGTTCCCGCTTGACTTGTCCTAGTGTGATGCAGATTTCATGGAAGAAGATGGACAAAGATTGCGTTAGAGTTGGATCTTGTTTCGCAAGAACAAAGTTTAAGAAAAAATACCTTGATCACTTTACTGGTAATAGTTTGGCGTGTCCCGTTGACTTCGGTGACGGGGATATGATATCACCGGGAAAATGGGAGACCCACTAACAAGCTGAAGACCCGGGCAGTCTAGGTCGTCACACATTGTACCATACGCTGTGTCTTTCTGCAATTTCATTAAGACTTGTTGGAGTCACAAGTTCATTGAAAACATGGAACAATTAGAGGGAAATACCATGTAAGATCAAAATGGAGGGGATACATACCACCTGACCCATACAAAGATGACTTTGAAAGTCAATATAGTGAGAAGGGGACACCTACATAATTCATTACTCGGAAACAATGATTAGTGAAAAAGGTTTTTTAAGCATCACAGTATATATTGTATACATGAGGGAAGTCTAAAGAAGAGAGAGGAATCTCAAAAAGAAAAAAAGGCAACTTACCACCCACCCAACAGCGATTTGATTGTGATTCTGACCATCAGCTGGCAGTTGCTCATTTGGCCATCTTTAAGATTGTATCAATAGACGTCCATTGTAGCAATTACTCCAAAATATCCGCTATCGCGTTCTTTAGTCATATAATCAGCATACTGAAATTAATTAGGTAAATTTTAGATTGATAAATAATTGGTTTATAACACCACAATTACAAGACCAATAATAACATAAGATAACCATATCACCTAAGAGCCACACAGCTACAGCATGTTGCGATTGTTATGAAACAAGCAAACAAACAAATGGATGAATGAATAGTTTGGTAACAGTCATGAAAAATCAATATCCACATCTTTCCTTAGGGGAAATCGGAGGAACTCACGTATGTTTCAGCACCATGTTGTGGTGGAAAAGGATATGGCAAATGAATATGAACAGGATTCATATCTGGTGGGCTTGATGCTTCCGCTGAAACGCCCGCGCTTTCCTTCAAGACATAAAAGACTAGTCCAGTTTTAGATCACCAGAGGTCGTGTACCCAGCCATGATAGATGTTTAAACTTTCAGAACTAGATGAGATCCAGAGCGCTAACTATTTCTTTGTTGGAAATAGAAGCATAATTAACTAAAGAATTCTTGGATGATCTAGATCAGAGGGGACGAGAAGAAACCATCTGTGCACTATATATCTGCACCTCCGGTGTTACTTGGTATAGCCAAACGCACGAACCGTGAGCAGGTTCGTTCGATACACGGAATGTATGGCAAGTAGAGCTAGTAAGGAGGCAATAGTTCTAACATCTACATGCATATTTGGCAAGTGGAGCTGTGTCTGGCTTGCATTTGCAAATAACTTTGTCCTACTTTCATAAACAGTTTTTGATTTTCTTTGAAAAGATCCCAATTAAGTTAACCCAACAATATTAAAACAATTATGAAATTGGAATGAGCAAGAAACATATCATGGAGTCAATATCAAGCAACTCAGTTGTCCATAACCGGGGACACGGCTAATCGATTAGTTTATACACCCTGCAGGGGTTATTACACTTTACCCATGTGACTTGGCCAGCCCAACTCGTACCATCACTCTCATTTTGGGTGATGATAGGGAGAAGACCAAGAAGAGACCGTTCGGGAAGTAGCTTCCCGATCCCGACGCGCACCGGTCCAACCTACCAAAATTCTACATCTCTGGATACGCGGGTTCGGGTCACCACAACCTACTAAGTCCAACCAACCGCCCATTTTATTCTTGGCACATGGTTGTACACGTAAGCTATCAAATAAAGAAGCCAATCAATTTCTCTAGATACCTGGGTGCCTTTCCGCAATGAAACCACAAAAAATTATGAATACCATCACACCCAGGAGATTCATTGATTAAGTTGTTTTAGTTTTCACAAACCAATACTTTTAGAAACAAGTCTCTGTAATGTAACCCAGCCCTCGTACATCATAGCATGGCTAAGCACATCTACCAACGGTGGTTCATCTACAAGGAAGGACCTACCACATAATAGGACATAGCATAGCGATAGTATCATCCTACACATGCGTCTACAAAATACACGACAATGCATAGAAAATAGTAGGATAATATCATGAACAAAATAGCATCTACTTGCCTTGGTTGTAGCGGTCGGAAGAACAATCCACACACGAGCAAGCGTTGCACTCGTCACAATCTACACGATACAATTGTATTCATAAACAAACAATCCACAATCATATGCAACAAGGATGATGTATGAATGCATGCATGACAAGAGGATTGGTGCTACAGCTGCACCACATAGTAGAAATCAGTAGAGGTACTGATTGCATGCATGGAAAATAGTTTTAGCGCAAGGACAACTAATATGCAAAATATAATACTCAAAACTAGAACTAGAACCCAATTAATTCACTACTGTTAGTATACTGTTTGTAAAATCTTGGGAAAATTCTACTGTATAGGCATTGCTATTTAGGAACAGTACCAATTGGAATTACTCAAAAAGGAATTATAAAACTCCCTGAGTAATTAAAACACTGCAGAAAGCCACTAGACAGTTTCTGCAGAAGTTTTTACTGTAAGCCTACCCTTTTAATTCACGATGAGATTCCCCTTGTTCTACTGAATCCAGCGACATATTATACGCAATTTTTGGAGTTACAGATCTTTTTCTACGAATTAATTACTACAAAAAGGTCATTATCCCATTTGATTAAACTGTACTAAATCTTGCTGCAAAAGTGTGAACCAATGGTACAGCAAGATTCTACACGACTTACTGAACTTACACATATTTTATTTGCAATTTTTGGCCCAGCGGATTAATTTCTACGCAATTTACAAGTTTCTACGAAAATCTTCCAATTAAATCGATTAAAGAAATTACCCAGTCAACTGTGTCTGTTGACTGGCCCACGTGGCTGCTGACCGGGTGCTGACTGGACGTTTGACTAGTCAGCGCCTGGGGCTGACCGGTCAACGGCCGATCTGGGCCGTTGGCCACAGATCGTGCGGCAAAGGGCTCACCGGAGACGACGGCGGCGAACTCGAGGCGGCGGCGGCGATCGGCTCTGGCGGCGGCGGTCGGCGACGGTTCCTGCGCGGAAAGAGGGGCGGTCAGCGCGCGGAACGGTGGCGGTCAACGCGGCGGCGCGCGCGCGGGCTGGCGGCGGCGCGCGCGAGGCGGAGCAGCGAGCGGCGGCTGCGCGGACGTGGGAGGGCGGCGGCGCGCGAGCGAGCAGCGCGCGGCGGCGGCGGCGAGGCGGCGCGCGACGGGCAGGTGGCGGCGCCGGGCGCGTGGAGGCGGCGCTGCGCTGTGCGGAGGCGGCGGCGGCTGCGCGTGCGAGGCGGCGGCGCGGCGGTAGGCGGCGGCGCACTTACCGAGGCGTCGACGGGTGCGGCTCCCGAGGCGGCGGCGGGGTCGGTGCGTGGAGGGGAGAGAGGCAGCGCGGGGTCCGCTTATGTGGGGCCCCTTCGCGGGTCCTACGCGGACACGGTTACCCGCCGCGCGGGCGGCGCGCAGTGCTGGCCGGCTGGGCCGACGCGGCCCAGCAGGCTGGCGCCCTTTTTTTTTGGTCCCTTTTCCCTTTTTTTTGCAAATAGTAAAACCTCCGTAACTTTTCCGTACGAGCTCCGAATCGGGCGATTTTTGTTCCTAAATTTTTGTAAAATCGAGGGGAACAACCTAGGGTCAAGTGATGAGTGAAACCACTAGGCTACAAGGGTGGAAAACACAAGTCCTAGTGGAACCTCCCGCAGGAGTCTCGTAGTAAAATAGAGTAGGGTTTTAGAAAATAGTGTTTTGCCGAATCTTTTCGACCGATGGTTTTATATGGAAGAGTATGATGCAATGGCATGAATGATATGCAGAACCAATCTAAAATTTGGGATGTGAGAAGACTAACCCCCTTAAGATGAATCTCGTCCCTGAGATTCGGCGCGGCTAGCAAATAGGTGTGGGTAGTCCTCTCGGATGTCATCCTCACGCTCCCAAGTGGCTTCCTCTTCGGTGTGGTGGCTCCACTGCACCTTGCATAAACCTGATTGTCTTGGTACGGGTAGTCCTCTCCGCTATCTCCAGAATCTTGACCGGTTTCTCCTCATAGGTCAAGTCGTTCTAAAGCTGAACCTCCTCTAGCGGTACGGTGTCCCTCAATGGTGTATCCACCATCTCCGGATGGCACTTCTTCAGCTGGGACACATGGAACACATTGTGAACAGCGGACAGAGCCTCTGGCAACTCCAGCTGATAAGCAACCTCTCCTTTGCGTGCTAAGACCCGATACGGTCCAATAAATCGAGGTGCCAGCTTACCCTTAATTCCAAATCTCTTAATTCCATGAAGTGGCGACACTCTGAGGTACACTCTATCACCTATCTCATACACCACTTCCTTGCGCTTGGCGTCAGCGTAGCTCTTCTGCCTTGATTGTGCTACCTTCAGTCTATCCCTAATCAAGGCGACCTTCTCCTCAGCGTCCTTGATCAAATCGGGTCCAAACAACTGACGCTCTCCTACTCCATCCCATAGCAATGGTGTCCGGCACCATTTCCCCTATAGCACATCGAACGGTGACGTCTTGATGCTGGTTTGATAGCTGTTGTTGTAGGAAAACTCAGCATATGGCAAATTCTCATCCCAACTAGAACCATGAGCCAAAGCGCAAGCTCTCAACATGTCCTCCAAAATCTGATTCACCCTCTCGGTTTGTCCATCAGTCTGTGGGTGAAACGCTGTGCTAAACTCCAACCTAGTACCAAGTGACTCGTGCAGCTGGCGCCAGAAGTGTGAGGTAAATTGGGTGCCTCTATCAGATACGATACTCTTGGGAACCCCATGTAGGCACACAATCCTGTCCATGTAAATCTTGGCCAACTTTGCACTCGTATAGGTCGTCTTTACCGGTATAAAGTGGGCTACCTTGGTCAAATGGTCGACCACTACCCAAATGGAGTCGTACCCTGACCTGGTCCTGGGCAATCCTGTGATAAAGTCCATTCCCACTCTATACCACTTCCAATCCGGCACGGGCAATGGCTGTAGCAATCCTGCTGGCTTCTGGTGTTCCGCCTTCACTCGGCTACATACATCACATAGGGCAATATCCTCCGCGATGTCTCCCTTTATGTTGTTCCACCAGAATTTGTCCTTTAGGTCCATATACATCTTCGTATTGCCCGGATGTATGGAATACGACGAGTCATGAGCTTCCTGCAGAATCAACTTCCTTATCTCCGGATCGTTGGGGACGCACAAACGATCTCCATACCACAAGGTTCCTTGCTCATCCTCGCGGAATTCCCTTGCTCGATCCTCCTTCATATTTTCCTTTACTTCACCTATCTCTTTGTCTCCCACTTGAGCCTTCCTGATTCTGTCCTGTAGCGTTGGTTGGACTTCCATTGTTGCCAAGTATCCTTCTGATACTATCTCCAGTCTAAGGTCCTTGAACTGCTTGCACAAATCCTCAGGCAATTCCCCAATTGTCAATCCGTTGGCATAGACCTTCCGACTCAGAGCATCTGCTACTACATTGGCCTTTCCTGGGTGGTATTGCAGACTCATATCATAGTCCTTGATAAGTTCCAACCATCTCCTTTGCCTCATGTTCAGTTCCTTCTGTGTAAATATGTACTTCAGGCTCTTGTGGTCGGTGTACACGTCACAGTGTTTTCCCATTAAATAATGCCTCCATACCTTGAGCGCATGAACCACTGACGCTAACTCCAAGTCGTGTGTGGGGTAACTCCGCTCATGGTGCTTGAGTTGTCGCGAGGCATATGACACTACTCTCCCATCTTGCATCAGCACACTCCCAAGTCCCTGTCGAGAAGCATCACAGTACACTTGGAAATCCTTCTGAAGATCTGGTAAACACAGAACGGGTGCGGTCACTAGTCGACGCTTCAGTTCCTGAAAGCTGGCTTCACATACGTCTGACCATTCAAACTTCCTCTCCTTATTCAGAAGTTCGGTCATCGACTTAGCAATCTTGGAGAAGTTTTCAATGAACCTCCTGTAATATCCAGCAAGTCCCAAAAATCTTCGTATCTCTCCTGCATTCTTGGGTGCTTCCCACTCTGTCACTGCAGTCACTTTGCTTGGATCAACAGCGACTCCTTCTCCTGACACTACGTGTCCAAGAAATCCAACAGTGTTAAGCCAGAATTCACACTTGCTGAATTTGGCATACAGCTTGTGTTCCCTCAGCTTCTCCATAATCAGTCGCAGATGCTTCTCATGCTCAGCATCATCCTTGGAATATATCAGTATGTCATCAATAAACACCACCACGAACTTGTCCAAGTACTCCATAAATAATTTGTTCATCATAGTCATGAAGTATGTCGGGGCATTCGTTAGTCCAAAAGACATAACTGTATACTCATATAAACCATACCTAGTGGTGAAGGCGGTTTTTGGTATGTCCTCCTCCCGGACCTTCAATTGGAAGTATCCCGATCGCAGATCAATTTTACTAAACACCTTTGCTCCCTCCAGTTGATCAAACAAATCATTTATGTTTGGCAGGGGGTACTTGTTCTTGATAGTTACCTCGTTCAGCGAGCGATAGTCCACCACTAATCTCTTGCTGCTGTCTTTCTTCTCCACAAACAGAACAGGTGCACCCCATGACGACGAACTAGGCTGAATGAATCCCTTGTCCAACTGCTCCTTCAGCTGCTTCTTCAATTCCTTCAGCTCATCCACATCCATCTTGTATGGTATCTTTGCTATAGGTCTTGTTCCCGGCATCAGGTCGATGAGAAACTCCACGTTCCTGTCAGGTGGCATTCCTGGCAGCTCTTCCGGAAACACGTCGGGGTAATCCCTAATCACTGGCACAGTATCCATGCTAACCCCCTTAAGAGAATTCAACTTACACCTTCCCGGTCGCACTGCCGACTTGAATCTAATTCTCTTACCATCCGGGGTTTTGAGTGAAACAGCTCGCTGTGCACAATCTATGTGTCCCTCATGCATAGACATCCAATCCATACCCAGAATAACGTCTAACCCCTGTGGTTCCAACACTACCAAATGCGCACTGAAGTTGTGTGTTCCAATCCTCACAGTTAAGTCGCGGCATCCCACGCTAGCTATCATATCTCCTCCAGGTGAACTCACTCTAATAGACCCTTTCATAGACTCAGTAGGTAACTTATACTTATCCACAAATGCCCTTGATATGAATGAATGAGATGCACCAGTATCGAAAAGTATGAAAGCTGGGTGAGTGTTGATTGGGAACTTACCAATCACAAGGTCAGGCTCATCTGGAATATCCTCCACATTCATGTGGTTCACTGTGGCCTTCTCGTTGTTGGTTGGCTTCAGTCCTTTCCTCTCCGGACAGTTATCAGCATAGTGTCCCTTCTGTTTACACTTGAAGCATGTCACCTCACTCAGATCCTTCTTCACAAAGCTGCGATCACGGTTGCGGTCATGTCCACTGTGTCCTCCAGAGTGGTGAGAGTGTCCTCCCTTGTGGCTGTGGTGGGTGCTCCTATGGTTGTCATGACGATGTCCATCGCCCCCATGGTGGTGGCGATCATGGCTCCCATGGTCACTCCCTCCATGCTTGGAGTATCCATCATATGAAGTGCGAGACTTGTGGTGTGAACCGGAGTGGTGATTGTTACTCTTCCTCTTGCGGTTCTCCACCTGCTTGTGCTTCCCTTCCAAGATCCTGGCCTTGTCCATAAGCTCCTGGAAAGTGGGGCAATAAACCACCAGTAGCTGTACAGAAAGCTCATCACTAAGGCCATCCAGGAATCTCTCCCTCCTTTTCGCATCAGTGTCAACATCCTCAGGTGCATAACGAGACAGGTTGTTGAACTCCTCAATGTACTCAGCCACGGTGCGGTTGGTTTGGCGCAAGTTGCGGAACTCCTTCCTCTTCAGGCTCAGAACTCCTGAAGACACGTGGTTGGTCCTGAAACCTTCCTCAAACATTGCCCAAGTCACAGTGTCCAGCGGGTGGGTGATCTGAAAAGTGTCCCACCAAGAAGCGGCTGGTCCCTCCAGTAGGTGAGCGGCAAACCTCACCTTCTCAGCATCAGTGCATCCAATAGTTACCAGATCCTTGTTGACTGAACGCAACCAGTCGAGAGCAACCATTGGTTCCGTTGCAGTAGAGAACTTAGTTGGCCTTAGCCTCAGAAATCTGGTGAGAGCATCTCCCTGAGGCTGGTTGTTTCCATTGTTGTTGTTGTTCTGAGCTTCCATGAACTGGGTCATAACTTGGGTCAGCTGTGCCTGAGCTGCCATGAGCTGCTCCAACTCAGTGGGTTGACGGCGGGGAGGCATCTGCGGTTCAGCACAGGTAAGTTTAGAGAGAATCAACTACGATAATAGGATTCTACCCATGCATTATGATCAAACAACAACAAGCAATGGCAGAAAATCACAAGCAAGCAACACATCAACAAACAAGCGATCCAGCAACATCCCAGGGGTTATCCTAGCAATATAAACCTACTGAAAAAAAATTACAAGAGTTGGCAATGGTTAACTAAACAGTTGATCAACTAAACAGCAAAAATAGCAATCTGTCAGAACAGTCCAGCAGCGTTCACGAATTTTTCTACCTGACTTAGACTCGTCAGAAAATTTAGCTGATTTTTGCACATACAGTACAGAAAGTTTCGCACCAGCCCTATTTTTTCAGATGTTTCCCAGTTACCAGAAAAATATGAAAAATCGTACAGTACTGCTGTATCAGCAGAAAACTGCAGCGAAAATAACACAGATGTTAACCAAACTTGCCATAACTCTTTCATAAAATTCGCACAAATAATTCCTGGGATATTGGAGTACACAAATAAGCAACTAAACACTCTTAAACTAACCGTGTCTAAGTTTCACATCGATCGAGACTAATCCTAACGATTTTACCTAACGAGGACTAATTGGTGGACTTCTATCTACTTCTTGAAGAGGTTGCGGTAGGTCCTTGCACTCATGCGTTGGCGCTTCGGTCCACGGTTCAACCATGGCGGCGGAGTGTACACTTCTCCTGAATCATCACTTGAGATCTCAAACTCCACCTCTTCTAGATCCTCCTCTTCTTTTTCACTCTCAGCTGCAACTGCAACAGCTTCATCTCCTCCACCATCATCGTCTCCATCATCATCGTCTTCGTCCTCATCATCATCATCGTTCCCACTGTCATCATCATCCCCATTGTTGCCATCATCTCCATTGTCATCATCAGAGGGTGGATTTAGCTGTGCTTGGAGAGCGGCAATCTGGGCTGTCATAGCTTCAATAGTTTGATCCCTTTCCTGGACGGTCCCTTGCAACTGTTGTATGTTCTGGGTGTTCTCCTGCGCAGTACCATGAAGATGAGCTATGGTTGCATCTCTGGCTATCAGGGCATTCTCCAGAACTCCCACAGCTTCATGCAAGGTGTCAATCTCCTGTCCTTGGACCACCATACCATTGCTAGCAAAGTCTGCAATCTCCTTTATCATCATCACTTTCTCAGCTAGAGCTCCATTCTCCCTTTCCATGTCCTCTATGTGCCTCCGATGGGACGGCATGTTGTTCCTGTCGCCCGGGGTAACCACAATGTGCCCATCTTCATCACGCCTCCCATAGTCACGGTAGGGTGAATCTGCTGGCAGTAGGTGTCGGACATGATGGCACTGGCGAGACAGGGCTTCATGTTTGGCCAAGTTAATTCCAAGTCCCCATTTGCAGTATGTCTTGGTGTAGATCAGATGCACTGGATTTGGCAAGGTGGCATCCCTGAAGATGAAGGTGGTGATCTCCCATGCATCCTCACCATATCCATAGGTGTACAGCCTTCTTCCCTTGAACATGGGCAGTGGCAATCCCAATGACTGCGAGAGCTGTGCTAACTGTCTTGCAAAGGGCCTTGGTGACTCCATGGTTGTATACTCAGTCCTGACTTCTCCCATCTATCAATTAAAAGAGGAAAGTGTGAGAATAGCATATGGTAAGAATTTACGAGAGTGAAAGGCATAAGATGAAAGATAGAGTTAATATAGGTTTTAATAAATCTATGGCTTCCTAATCCAATCCTAGGTCACGATCCTACAGTCGACACACGGGCTCTGATACCATCTTGTAACACCGCGGTTCTGAAAAGACCGAGGCTTCTATGTGACATGCCAATCCCTGGATTGGTTCATTGGCCCAGAATGGAATAAGATGAATAACATAGCAAAATATCCGTGTATCATGAATATCGAAGATCTAGAGTACCATTATTACAATATAAGCTTAGCTCAAGGCTAGCTTAAATTATTCAGGTAGCAACATAAATAAAGTAAATCCTCCATTCTTCAAATTGCCCACAAGTGAACAAGTGCTGAGTGGAGTACCGTGACCTATATCGATTACTCAGAATCGGAATAACCTGCAACATGAAACGTAGCAGCCCCGAAGGGTCAATACATGGAATGTATGGCAAGTAGAGCTAGTAAGGAGGCAATAGTTCTAACATCTACATGCATATTTGGCAAGTGGAGCTGTGTCTGGCTTGCATTTGCAAATAACTTTGTCCTACTTTCATAAACAGTTTTTGATTTTCTTTGAAAAGATCCCAATTAAGTTAACCCAACAATATTAAAACAATTATGAAATTGGAATGAGTGAGAAACATATCATGGAGTCAATATCAAGCAACTGTCCATAACCGGGGACACGGCTAATCGATTAGTTTATACACCCTGCAGGGGTTAGTACACTTTACCCATGTGACTTGGTCAGCCCAGCTCGTACCATCACTCTCATTTTGGGTGATGATAGGGAGAAGACCAAGAAGAGACCGTTCGGGAAGTAGCTCCCCAATCCCGACGCGCACCGGTCCAACCTACCAAAATTCTACATCTCTGGATACGCGGGTTCGGGTCACCACAACCTACTAAGTCCAACCAACCGCCCATTTCATTATTGGCACATGGTTGTACACGTAAGCTACTAAATAAAGAAGCCAATCAATTTCTCTAGATACCTGGGTGCCTTTCCGCAAGGAAACCACCAAAAATTATCAATACCATCACACCCAGGAGATTCATTGATTAAGTTGTTTTAGTTTTCACAAACCAATACTTTTAGAAATAAGTCTCTGTGATGTAACCCAGCCCTCGTACATTATAGCATGGCTAAGCACATCTACCAACGGTGGTTCATCTACAAGGAAGGACCTACCACATAATAGGACATAGCATAGCGATAGTATCATCCTACACATGCGTCTACAAAATACACGACAATGCATAGAAAATAGTAGGACAATATCATGAAAAAAATAGCATCTACTTTCCTTGGTTGTAGCGGTCGGAAGAACAATCCACACACGAGCAAGTGTTGCACTCGTCACAATCTACACGATACAATTGCATTCATAAACAAACAATCCACAATCATATGCAACAAGGATGATGTATGAATGCATGCATGACAAGAGGATTGGTGCTACAGCTGCACCACATAGTAGAAATCAGTAGAGGTACTGATTGCATGCATGGAAAATAGTTTTAGCGCAAGGACAACTAATATGCAAAATATAATACTCAAAACTAGAACTAAAACCCAATTAATTCACTACCGGTAGTATACTGTTTGTAAAATCTTGGGAAAATTCTACTGTATAGGCATTGCTATTTAGGAACAGTACCAATTGGAATTACTCAAAGAGGAATTATAAAACTCCCTGAGTAATTAAAACACTGCAGAAAGCCACTACACAGTTTCTGCAGAAGTTTTTACTATAAGCCTACCCTTTTAATTCACGATGAGATTCCCCTCGTTCTACTGAATCCAGGGACATATTATACGCAATTTTTGGAGTTACAGATCTTTTTCTACGAATTAATTACTACAAAAAGGCCATTATCCCATTTGATTAAACTGTACTAAATCTTGCTGCAAAAGTGTGAACCAATGGTACAGCAAGATTCTACACGACTTATTGAACCTACACATATTTTATTTGCAATTTTTGGCCCAGCGGATTAATTTCTACGCAATTTACAAGTTTCTAAGGTAATCTGCCAATTAAATCGATTAAAGAAATTACCCAGTCAACTGTGTCTGTTGACTGGCCCACGTGGCTGCTGACCGGACGCTGACTGGGCGTTTGACTAGTCAGCACCTGGGGCTGACCGGTCAACGGCAGATTTGGGCCGTTGGCCACAGATCGTGCGGCAGAGGGCTCACCGGAGACGACGGCGGCGAACTCGAGGCGGCGGCGGCGATCGGCTCCGGCGGCGGCGGTCGGCGACGGTTCCTGCGCGGAAAGAAGGGCGGTCAGCGCGCGGAACGGTTGCGGTCAACGCGGCGGGCGGCGGCTGGGCGGCGGCGCGCGAGCGAGCAGCGCGCGGCGGCGACGTGCAGCGGCGGCGCGCGGCGGGCTGGCGGCGGCGCGGGCGCGTTGCGGCGGCGCTGCGCTGCGCGGAGGCGGCGGCGGCTGCGCGTGCGAGGCGGCAGCGCGGAGGCAGGCGGCGGCTGCGGGCGGCGGCACGGCGGCGCACTTACCGAGGCGGCGGCGGCGGCGGCGGCGGGTGCGGCTCCCGAGGCGGCGGCGGGGTCGGTGCGTGGAGGGGAGAGAGGCGGCGCGGGGTCCGCTTATGTGGGGCCCCTTCGCGGGTCCTACGCGGACACGGTTACCCGCCGCGCGGGCGGCGCGCGGTGCTGCTCGGCTGGGCCGACGCGGCCCAGCAGGCTGGCGCCCTTTTTTTTGGTCCCTTTTCTCTTTTTTTTGCAAATAGTAAAACCTCCGTAACTTTTCCGTACGAGCTCTGAATCGGGCGATTTTTATTCCTAAATTTTTATAAAATCGAGGGGAACAACCTAAGGTCAAGTGATGAGTGAAACTACTAGGATACAAGGGTGGAAAACACAAGTCCTAGTGGAACCTCCCGCAGGAGCCTCGTAGTAAAATAGAGTAGGGTTTTAGAAAATAGTGTTTTGCCGAATCTTTTCGACCGATGGTTTTGCATGGAAGAGTATGATGCAATGGCATGAATGATATGCAGAACCAATCTAAAATTTGGGATGTGACAAGTTCATTACAAGTGTAGTCTAGTACAATGGAGTGAGAGATGATGTTCCCAAACATAGGTGAGTCAAATTACATAAGCAAGACAAATAATTTTTATTTATATCTTCCTTGTTGGGATATTGATTTCCCCCCCATGATTCATGGTATATTCATGGGTAACATGGTTCGTCCCCGCTCGGTCACTTCCTCCGAGAGCACAAGAAGTTGATTAGTAATAGTTACTTCCACGGTCCTCCGTACGAGAACTTTGCTCCTGTAATTGGCGGGACATAATAAAGTTTGAAGTCGGAGATTTGGGCGGGCATATCATCAATTGGGGTGCTTGTGCAATCCTCGTTGATGAGCTGAATGTCATAGATCACCGCGGCCTTATCCGAGTCAGAGGCAAAGGCTCCACTACCCATTGGAGGAAGTCATGTAGTTTTAGACTTGGAAGCGACATCACCAAGCATAACATGAGATGCTTTCGTGGATAAGGTGTCAAATAGAGACGCTGGGTAGTAACCAATTGGAATTGGGTCGTTGTTGACACCACAGTGTAACCACCAGTCCCCGCTTGACTTGTCCTAGTGTGATGCCGATTTCATGGAAGAAGATGGACAAATATTGCATTAGAGTTGGATCTTGTTTCACAAGAACAAAGTTTAAGAAAAAACCTTGATCACTTAATGGTAATAGTTTGGCGTGTGTCGTTGACTTCAGTGACGAGGGATATGATATCACCGAGGAAAATGGGAGACCCACTAACAAGCTGAAGACCCGGGCAGTCTAGGTCATCACACATTGTACCATGCCTTGTGTTTTTCTGCAATTTTATTAAGACTTGTTGGAGTCACAAGTTGATTAAAAACATGGAACAATTAGAGGAAAATACCACGTGAGGTCAAAATGGAGGGGATGCATACCACCCAACCCATACAAAGATGAGTTTGAAAGTCAATATAGTGAGAAGGGGACACCTACATAATTCATCACTCGGAAACAATGATTAGTGAAACAATAATGCATCAGAGTATATATTGTATACATAAGGGAAGTCTAAAGAAGAGAGAGAGGAATCTCAAAAAGAAAAAAAAAGCAACTTACCACCCACCCAACAGCGATTTGATTGTGATTCTGGCCCTCAAAGTTACTTATCTAAATTGATCAGCTGCTCATTTGGCCATCTTTAAGATCGTATCCATAGACATCCATTGTAGCAATTACTCCAAAATATCCGCTATAGCGTTCTTTAGTCATATAATCAGCATACTGAAATTAATTAGATAAATTTTAGATTGATAAATAATTGGTTTATAACACCACAATTACAAGACCAATAATAACATAAGATAACCATATCACCTAAGAGGCACACAGCTACAGCATGTTGCGATTATATGAAACAAGCAAACAAACAAATGGATGAATTTGGTAACAGACATGAAAAATCAATATCCACATCTTTCCTTAGGGGCAATCAGAGGAACTCACGTATGTTTCAGCACCATTTTTTTTTTTGGAAAAGGATATGGCAAATGAATATGAACAGGATTCATATTTGGTGGGCTTGATGCTTCCGCTGAAACGCCCGCGCTTTCCTTGATAGATGTTTAAACTTTCAGAACTAGATGAGATCCAGAGTGCCAACTATTTTTTTTTGTTGGAAATGGAAGCATAACTAAAGAATTCTTGGATGATCTAGATTGGAGGGGACGAGAAGAAACCATCTGTGCACTATATATCTGCACCTCTAGTGTTACTTGGTATAGCCAAACGCACGAACCGTGAGCAGGTTCGTTCGATGTGTCTAGATCGATGCATGTATAAAAATTGATCTTGCATGTTTAAGTTGAAACACTTCAACGGGGGGCATGCCAATGTTTACCTCTTGACTGATCTGATGAAGTCGGCCTCCAAGGCTTTGATGCGCTAGATGACAATGGTCCATAAGAACAAGATCTGTAGCACTAGATGAAGTCGAGGCATACTGATCTGAGAGAGAGAGAGCAATATTTGCCTGGGCGTAAAAATAAATTTATGCCGACTTCTTTATATAGACGTCCCCTCCATCCGATCCGTGCTCCCTCAATTGCGCCAACAATGCAGCCCGCGGACTGATTTTTTGTTGCGGGTAGCACACGGACAGAATTTGAATGAATATACGGAAGAGAATATGTTCAGAAACGAATATATGGAATGAAATCCTCACAAATATCTTTTTGGATGAAAACCATTCTTTCCTTTGTCCAATCGGCATATCAAACGGGATTTTCTGTAAACATGACTGGAGGCAGGTATGGACAGAAAAGAGTAAAATCCAATACACGGCCGGTACATAAACTTGACGATGTGCACCATTTCAGCGCGCGGGTGATTTTCCCCTATTCTATTATATACTAAAAGTAATATAAGGATGTTTTTCGAGGCAACAGGTCGATCCACTTCATCTAAATTCTTTTAATGGTGAGATCTAAAACTTATGCCTAGGAGTTTAAATCATGACCGTAAGATTTATGTTACAAGTATTACACATCTATTTCAATTAGCGCAACGCGTCACGTTGACTCCAACAAGTAGCACATATATGACCCAACACGTCATGAGTTCTAATTCACGTACTCCTCCGGCCCATATTAATTGACTCAAATTTGTTTAGATTTAAATAAATCTAGACACTATTTAATATATAGGTTCATTCAAATTTTAACAAATTTGATATGGATTGTAGGGAGTAATGGTATTTTGATCATACGATCTCTGGGGTTAAATTAGTTCCTCTCGCTCGGCCATGGCCACACAAACGGGAGTCTCCGTCGGGTGCATATCCAAGCGTGCCTCCACGCGAACAGAATTGAGGAATTGGTCGGAGTCGCCGTCGGTTGCATCAAAGCGTGCGCCACGCATACAGATACAGAATTGAGTACTAATTGGCTTGCGAGGGAATACACGATGTCAGGCTGTGGGCGTGATATCCTCACGGTAGCTGAGCAGATTGAAGATTACACACAAACAATGAGATGTCGGTATTCAACTCAAAGCGCTGTACCACCCGCTAACCCAGAAAATCCATGGAGCACAGCCATGGACATGGTACGTATCATCAATCTATAGATGTCATGCAGAAAAGGCAACGGAAGACCGGGAGAGGTCTTTCAGATGCATCTGAACAATATTAAAGATGGAATCAGAAGCTTGACCACTTTTATGATTAGGTAAATTCACACAAGATAACACCAGAATCTATGTAATCCGCCCAGTATGTTTATTTTGATTGCTTATTAAGAATTTTTTTTTATAAGGTACCACTAGATTTTCTTGAGAATTATGCAATATGCCTATACGGCTAAACCCTAACTTACACGTATATACTCCCTCCGTTTCGGTTTACAAGTCCTGCATGTAGTTTTATGTCGCCAAATTGAGCAACTTAGTATGATGTATATATTAGAAAAAATATATCATCGGAAACTTTAGAATTGTATTTTCCAATGATATAATTTTTATATTATATAATTCAAATTATATAGGTCAAATTGATAAACTAGATATACGCGTAGGACTTGTAAACCGAAACGGAGGGAGTAGTGTGTAGATTCACCCCTAAGTTGAGTGAACCTATATATCAAAATAAGTCTAGATACATTTGCTTCACAAAACTAAAACATCTTATATTTTAAAACGGAGGGAGTACTCCACACTACAAGTTACATGTATATAAACTGTTTTCTTTTCTTCTGAGAAACTTCTCAGATACAATTCTGGTGTTCCAAAAATCGAGCATGGTTAATATTCTTCAGCCATAATGGTGTATTCAAGCTTTTAATTTTACATGTATAACTATTTTTTTCTGGAGTAAATATGCATCAGATATGATAGGGTGAAAGGGTTTAGTGAGCTAACAACAAATGGAAAATACAAGGCACGCGCCGGATTTTCACATACGGAAAATACAAGGCACGTGATAGTCGAAAGGAACACACGATTTTCTTATCACTTTTTTAGTTTTCTTCCTAGGCTCTAAATGCTGCTTGTCAGGTGGGAGCCAGGGAACGACCGCCGTTCCCAAGGCAGTGCAAGCTGGTATGAACACTTACCACGCACTTCCAACATTGAGCTAGGGAGGATTTATCTGTGTAAACTATCCTAGGTACTCCCTCAGTCCCACAATAGATGTCTTAAGTTTTTTAAATTTTGGATAAATCTATATACTAAATAGTGTCTAAATTCATTCAAATTTTAACAAATTTGAGACATCTATTTTAGGACAGAGGGAGTATGTATTTTCTTTTTTGGCATACCCTTTCTGTCATAAAAATGTTACTTCTATGACTAGGTCGCAATCCAACTTCCCTATATCTTCAACTAATGGTACATTCTTAGATATATTACACACATTTACTCGGAAAAGAATTTACACTATATTACATTTGTGCCGGATTTTTAACCATACTTAATATCATATTGGTCAAAGTTTTTTTAAAAGACCATGCCAATCTCCAAGATATTCTGTTTGTAAAACAGAAGCAGTATATGGTATTTTAGAACTGAAAACAAAAAGAGATGCACGGAGAAAATCTTGTGGAAAAGAAAAATAAGCATTTGATTCATTCCGTTCGCGATAGCTGAAAAATAGTTTTAACTAAAGATGGACAGAGAAATGCACCTACAGTTTAAATGTATAAAAAATATTTCTTTGACACAACTGTATAAAAATATGAGCCATTGATTTGACTAGACATGAATAAATTAATGGATCTCGACCTAAAATTTATCATAAGATTATCATGACGGTTTATTTTCTACCATACTACTACATGTAGATGAATTACAAACAACCCATATTATTGAATACACATTTTACTATCGATGTTAACTGGAACTATCTAATCCATGAAGAAAGTTGCCCATGGAAATCACATTATGGTGAAAACTCTGTGGAAACCATGTTACCAAAAATATTCAGAAAAGTGATGGCATGTTATGAGGGTGATGTTCCACAAAAGATGAAAGCTTTCAGGTTCCAACTCATATTCATGGGTACCTAAATAAAAATTCAAAAATAAATATTAACATTTACTTCTTTTTTAATTCAACATCAAGTTTTTCTTTTTAATTTCAAAAGATCTAGATTCTATGGTATATAAAACCCATACACAACCAGGTCTTATTTTTAACCCTTAAAGCATTGTCTTACTGGGTTTCTAACGTTCTCCACTGAACTTCTATATTAACTGAATAATTTCTCAACCACAACTAATTGGTCCGTATTGACCAGATAATATATTTTTTTGCATAAATTTTTCTTTGGTACATGCAACAAGAGCGAAGTGCCTTAGAAAACATGTGCCATAAGTTGGCCTCAAGTCCTAGCATGTCACTGAAGGCGTTTAGAATATGAGGCAGTAAGCTACATTTTTTCCGACCATAATAGAGATAAGAACATAATGCTTTGTATAGCCATGCATAAAATACGGATACATGTAAAGAGATATAGAGCTAAGCTAGCAATTGCATCACAATTAATCTATTTCTATTAAATTTGTTTCAAAATTATTTTATTTTATTCTTTAAAATATTATCATATAAAAATTGACAAATTTTCATCCTTATTTTAAGTTTCAATAAAGAAGATAATGGGTAAAAAATATATGAAAAAATAGAAAAATATATCCAAAAGATGATGCCCTCGCATTTGTGAGGGCCACCGTGCTAGTTCAAAAGAAAAACCATTTCAGCGGTATTCTGCATGCGTGAGACACGGCGTGAGGGACGATTAGTGAGTGATCGACAAGACATTGGTGATGGCGCCTCCATAGTTTTCGTGATGATCTTGGGTGCATACTTACACTACCATGGGTCTAGGGCTACAAGAAAATCTCGAGGCTCATGAGCGGCTCGAGATCTTTAGCTCGACTCAAGATCGCCTCGAAAAGAAATGAACCGAGTATGAGTGTCTTATATAGCTTGACTGAAAAGCGAGTTGATCTTGAGCTAACACTAGCTCGCTCGATTTAGCTCGAAAAAAATAATTTTGTGTTATGATTATGTTATATATATATTAAAAGAGAATACGATAATTTATTACCTTATATGTTGTGGATGTGATTTATTTCTTCTACTATGGATGGCATTTAATTAAGAAAATATTGAAGGTTAATTTTTTACTTATGTAGATTGTGGTTGTGATTTTTCTTCCTTTATGCAAGTCTTACTGATTTTTTTCGGGTTAATTGGATATATGTCATTGCAATTTCTGTCTATTTGAGAAACGACACCCCAATTCTCATCTTTCGAAAAACGCCACTGCAATTGTCAATACATTTCATATACGCCATTGTGTCTACTTAAACACATATACTGATCAATATATACGTGCATTTCTGTTGTACAGATCTGTTAAAAATGATCGGCGTAAATGTGGACTGAAATTGTTGCGTCAAAGCGCGAAGAACGCTGGCTAGAGCACGTACACTCTAAAATTTCCCCTTTTCTAAAATTACCAGAGCTGTGATTATGTGCACGGTAGAGGATTGGGGTGATAAGTAGGCATAAGTATTATTCATCCAATCAGAGTGTGCAATTAGCTGCACTATTCTCCAATTTGTCAAACGAATCGTGTGGAGCTAATACTGATGTATACGAATATGACAGCCAAAGTAATGACTGATGTCCCACATGGTGAAATATGCATGGGGCTCTTAAATTTTGTCATATCTAAACTGATCCAGGTGGAGGCACCGTATACACGTATGTACGATAGAAATATAAGTGTATATTAGTCCCTAAGTGTATTTAAGTCGGTAAAATGGCGTCTATGAAATGTACAGATAATTGCAGTGGCGTTTTTCAAAAGATCAGAGTTGGAGTGGCTTTTCTCAAATAGCCAGAAATTACAGTGGTGTCTATCCAATTAACCTATTTTTTTACTAGAGCAATATTGATTTTTTTCCTTAGCTTGAAACTATCTCGAGATCGTTACAAACCGAGAATGAACCAAGTTCTACAACTTGGCATTCAGTCTCGGCTCCCTCGAATTTAAGTATGATCTGAGGTAAGCTTAATCTAACGCTCGAACTCGACTTGTTTGCAGCCCTACATGGGTCTAAGGACTAAAGTGCCGAGTTTCCTATGATTTAAACAAAAGATCTCTTGCAAAATCCTGCCAAAACGGTGCAGGGACCACTTCAGCATGGCATGCCCGTCTCATCGGCTCGGTTGGGAGTTTATAGCATAAAACCATCACATTTGTGCAAAAATTTTGAAAAATCACCAGTTTAGCATTTGAATCGCAGAAAACCACCACCCTACAGCTGATTTTTTGCAATGTGCGCTAACTGGCCGATTCAGGGCGATTGACGCTGGATCTGACAGACGGGACCCACTAGTCAGGCACATCCGTTAACGACCGTTAACGGCTTGTCTTTGTAGGGGTAAAGGGCGGTAGGTTTCAGTTACGGCCTCGTACTTCCCCTCGTCCTGACCCCCCACCCCCCGATGGCGGCGAGTACTCCTGGCGGCGGCGGCCCTCTCGTCGGCGGCGACCCTCTCGGCGGCGTCCCTCTCGTGGGCGGCGACCCTCTCGGCGGCGAAGAATTCGATTCGTCCGTCGAGGACATGGATTGGAGGAGCGGCGGGTACGAATCAGGAGACGGCACGCGGTCGCCGGCACATGGTGCGGCGGCGGCTCTAGCGCGTGCGGTCCTAGCATCACCGGCGAAGAGCAGCCACCGGTGGGGATCTTCCTTTGGAGGCGTTGAGTGAGTTCCCTTCCCTCTCTCTTCTTCTTCCTCTCCCCTGTTATTTCTAAATCACTGCTATGCATAGAAAATTAGGGTTGACTAGATTTTAGGGCTATGAAATTAGTATTGTTAGCACATCTTAATCATTGGAAATCACTACTGTAGTGATTACATTATCCTCTGTTTCTTTAATTTCTCATATCCCATATTAACTGAACAAATGAAGCGAATGTGCTTTGGTAACTGAATGTATTTCTATAATTGTCTTTATTTAGTTTGGACGATGACATCTGGGACATTAGGTTTAATATCCCTGGTGAAGATAATTTAGAGAGGACCTTGAGCTTATCTGATATCACTGTAATGAATCTGAGAGGACTGATTGAAGGACATGGGTATGATTATAAAGATACAATCTACTATGTTAGAGAGAAAGGAAAAAAGAATAGAGGGAATGGAACCATTGGACAGCATGTCAAAGATTGATCAGATGATAGAAATGTATGACAGTTGCAAAGTGTTGAACTTGACAGTCATCAAGCATAACTCTGATATTCCTGCTGGACTGAACCAGAATCATTTGGAAGCTGATCTGGCAGTTTTGTGAAATTAACCACGGGCCAACAAATCCTTGCTGCCACTGGGAGAGATGGCAATAATAACATTTTCCCAATTGCATATGGTGTTGTTGACAAAGAGGACACTGCTAGCTGGATGTGGTTTCTCACCCCAGCTGAAATATTGCATAGGATAGGCAGGGAAGTTTGGCAGTTTCACTTTCATCTCTGATAGGCAGAAGGTAAGGGCATTTTCTGTATTTTTCTTCAGTATCTGTCTGCATTTTCTGTATTTTCTTCAGTACATGTTCCTTACACATATCTCTGTTTGTTAGGGTCTGCTTAAAGCAATTGGTAAAACATTCCCATATTCCCCACAAAGGTTCTGTTTGAGGCATATCTATGCCAACTTTCAGTCAGCTGAGTTTAAAGGGGAAGAGTTGAAAAAACATATATTTGATGCTAGTTACTCATATACCAAATCAGGGTTTCAGAAAGCAATGGAGCTGCTAAGAAGAGATTGTGAGGAAGCTCACAACTGGATGATGCAAATCCCTGTGGAAGCATGGTGCAGACATGCATTTGACACAAATTGCAAGACTGATCTGGTTGTAAACAATCTTAGTGAAGTGTTTAACAAAATGATACTGGATGTGAGGGGTAAGCCTATAAGGACAATGCTTGATGGAATCAAAGACAAGCTCATGGTTAAGTACAGTAAGATTAGGCAGAAAACAGAAACAACCAGGTGGGAAATTACTCCTTTCTATGCTGAGAAGTTAGAGGAGGCAAAGAAACATTCCAGGAAATGCAAAGCAAAAAATGCTGACATAGGTCTGTGGCAAGTTAGCACAAAGGGGACAGATGTACATGCAGTTGATTTGAGAGCCAAGACTTGTGGATGCAAAGCATGGGATCTCACTGGCATCCCATGCAACCATGCAATCTCTGTTATCTCCAAAATCAAGCAACACCCAGAAGATTATGTACATGACTTCTTCAAAAAGGACATGTACAGAGAAGCATTCAAGCATGTAATATACCCTGTCCCTGGACCTGATGAGTGGCCTAAGATAGATACTAGGGACATTGATCCACCTGTGTTTAGGGAGAATCCAGGAAGGAAGCAAACAGTTAGAAGGAAAGGTGTCCATGAGGTGCCTGCACCTAGGGATAGCTCAAGGATGGGGAGTATCACATGTAGCAACTGCAAATTAGTTGGCCATAGGTTTCCTTCATGTCCTATGCAGTTAAAGCCAGAATTGCAACTTAGAAAAAATAAACACCAAGTAAGTATGCTTCATATGGTCCTATGTTTGTACATCTTGTATACTTCCTATATTTCTTGTACACTAAAATGTTTTCTGCAGGCTCCAGGACCATCATCTTCTACAGCACCAAGGGCTTCTCCAGCACCAAGGGCTCCAGCACCATCATCTTCTACAGCACCAAGGGCTCCAGGACCATCATCTTCTACAACATCAAGGGCTTCTCCAGCACCAAGGGATCCAGCACCAAGGGCTTCTCCAGCACCATCATCTTCTACAGCACCAAGGGCAAACCCAGCTGGAAGGCCTTTCTTTGCAGCAAGGACTAGTGGAAGAGAGCCCAAACTAACCCATAGGATGCAAGGATACCTCAATGCAGGGAAGCACAGCAGCTACAAAGGCTCTAGAATCTCAAAGAAGTGATGGCCTATGTTGTTTGTGCCTTTGAAACTATACATGTTTTAGCAATGTGTGTAAGACTATGTTGTTCTGGTTGGTGTAAGACTATGCTTGTTTAAAACTATCTACTGGATCCATATTTGTGTAAGACTATGTTGTTCTAAGACTATGTTTGTTTAAAACTATCTGATGGATCCATACATCATTGTTTGTGCTTTACATATTTGTGTATCCATATAGCATCTGGTGGATCCATAGCATCTATAGATAACATCTGGTGGATCCATATTTGTAAGAGGATACATGCTGCTCAGAACTTAGAATTCAACACATATAGATAACATCTGGTGGAAACATAGCATTCAACATAGGTACTTAGAATTCAACACACATAGTTCACACACTGCTCAGAATTCAAACACATGTACTTAGAAGTCAACAAACATTACACAAACCAGGAAGCTAAATAGATAAAGGACATGCTCCAGCTAAACACAGGTACAATAGATATCACTCATCACACAGTTCCTTTATCTTCTTCACCTTCTTCTTCAGACCATCAGTGAAATTGAACAGATCATACAGGACATGCTCCAGCTTGTTCTTCTCTGCCTTCAATGTCACCTTTTCCTCATCCCATTTTCCTTGCTTCACCTTCATAATGTCTGCTTGAGATTTCTGCACATGCTTTAGCATAGTCACTTCTTTCTCCAAAGCTTCTAGTTCAACCTTTAGCTCATCTCTTTCCTTCACCACAAGCACAACATCCTCCTCACCAGACTGAATTATTTTATAATTCTCCTTCACCACCTTCTTCTCTGTTTGTTCCATGAACTTGCACACATCATCTAACAGGGTGTTGTGCTTCTTCTCTATCTTTGTTTTCTCATCAGATAGCTGCTGCACCAGTTTTGCATTGTCAATCCTGTCTTCAATCCTAAGCCTGTTGGCTTCAAAGTACATGTGCCACAACCTATCTAAAGAATTCTTCATTGTGTCTGGCCACTCTTCTTCATCAACCCATGACACAAAACCACAGTTCATAACTTCCTATAAAAATGTAACTGCAATCAGTGAATAACATTGGACTGCTATATCCAACAATACAGAAGCAAGCTAACTATATATCTAAGGAAGATAATATATATCCAGAAGATAATATATATAGAAACAATACAGAAGCAAGCTAAATTTATATACTAGCATATCCAGATTTTATATACTAGCATATCCAAATATATATCCAAGCAAGCTAATATATATCCAAGCTATTGCAATATATACCCAGATTTTATATACTAGCATATCCATATCCAGCTAACAAATCAAGCATCTATATGTACTTTTATGGTCTGCTAACCCTATCTAATTTTCATATATGAAAAAAATGAGAGAAGAAAAATCAGTTCAATTCAGTACAACTCACATTTCCTATCTGACACATGTAAAACCTTCTTCCAGTGTTCGTCCCTTCAAAGGCGACACACTGCTGTGGCACCAATCCATGCTCACGATATTTCACCGAGCAGTCCACTGCAATCCCATGAAACTAGGGGTCGTAGCAGGTGTCTGGTGCATAGTCCAGAGCTACGAAGTGCTAAACGAACAGAAATTGCAAAGAAATGAGTTCAAATCCAAAAAAATCGAAGCCAATTCGGAAACCCTAACCCTAACCCTAGAATTGGGGAACTTACCCCTAGCGGAGAAGTGCTCGACGACTCACCATCATTCCAACTGGGCATGGCCGGAGTTCGCGGACGGTCCGCCGACGGCGATGGCGATGCGGCGGCGGCGGCAGGTGTGGAGCTCAACGACGCGGTCAGGGTCGGGTTCATTCGGGCTTGAAACTGCCCAGGTCGGGGTCCAGTGTCGCGTTCTATGGAAAGAAGAGTGGGGCCCACTATTGCCGTTAATGGTCGTTAACGGACGTGCCTGACTAGTGAGTCCCATCTGTCAGATCCAGCGTCAATCGCCCTGAATCGGCCAGTTAGCGCACATTGCAAAAAATCAGCAGTAGGGTGATGGTTTTCTGCGATTCAAAAGTAAAATGGTGATTTTTCGAAATTTTTGCACAAATATGATGGTTTTATGCTATAAACTCCTCGGTTGGCCAGGTTTGATCCTGTGTTGTACTTCCTCTGGTCCAAAACACTTAGACGTGGTTTTCCACGTCAAGTATTTTTGGAACGGAAGGAGTATCACTTATTCACTTAGGCACGTTCATCAACTGGACCGAATGGTTTGCAAGTCTATGTACTGAACTGAATATTATTGGCAAATTCATATACTGACCGGGTATTTTGCTCAAACGAAAATCTAAGGAGAAACGTAAGAAAAGCTAAAGTTATTCATGTTGATGCCTCCCTAGCTCCGTGAGTTTGATCTTTTCTTTGGATGCATCAATCATCATACTAGGCTCAGCCCAACTCATGCTTTTTTTCGATAAAGGACGCCTTTATTATTTTTAAAGTAACTTACACCCGACCTCTGCATAACTAGATACACACAGCCGATATCAATTCGCAAGGTCCAACATAAAAGAAAGATACAAAGCGAATTACATATTAAAATGAGAGATTGTAATAGCGCCTAGGGTGCATAGGGAAAATCTATTCGAATATTATGCTGCCATCCATGTCCGATAAATAAGTCCCGTGTCGTATCCTCCAGCCGTGTATACACCTTCATGAACAGCTCGCGATATTCCGCACGATGCAAACTCGACCAAGCCCGAAGGGTATGAGTACACCTGTAAAGAACCTGCAGAAGAGAACAATTTATATCATTAAAAACCTTATTATTTTTACATAGCCATAGCGACCATATAATGGCTATTGCTCCGACACTAAGAAGATTCTTGTACTTGTTATCAATACCATATAACCAATTCCAAAAAATGTTGGCAATACTACGTGGTGGATACAAGCCTGAAGCTGCTTGGGTGATTGACCATATAGACCGAGCAAAACTACATTGGAAAAATAGGTGTTTGATTGTCTCATCATGGTGACAGAACACACACCCAGGATTTCCATGCCAATTCCGCTTAATAAGGTTGTCCTTTGTAAGGATAATCTCACAACAAAGATACCAAACACAGATTTTGTTTTTAAGAGGTATCTTCATCTTCCAGATCATCTTATTATCTACCACTGGAATAGCCGGCTGAGTTAAAGCATTGTACAAAGAGCTAACAGAAAAAGAACCATTCTTAGTTAGATTCCATCGAAATTCATCTGGCTCGTCCAACAATTGTACATGTGCCAGGCGATGTAGCAACATGATCCAAGAGTCAAGTCTAGCACCAATTAGATCCCTTCTGAACGTTATAATTGGTGGGAATGATTCGAACACTGTGGCAACCGTTTCCTCCTTATAACAGACAATGGAATATAACGCAGGATATTGTTCTCGAAGGGTAGCATTATCTAGCCATTTATCCTCCCAAAACCTTATCTATGTCCCATTATTAATAGAGAAAGTCCCGAAGCGTAAAAAAAAATATTTTTTTGACGCCATTAGACCAGCCCAAAAGTGAGAGTCGCCAGGTTTCCAAACCATTTGGGACAATGCTTTTGAACCAATATACTTTCTCTTAATAATAGTTTGCCTAATCCCTTCCTCATTTAATAACTTATAGATCCATTTACTAAGGGGGTTGTATTCTTAACCTATAGGTCATGAATACCGAGCCCACCCTGTTCTTTGGGCCTACACAACACACTCCATTTAGCCAGCCTATACTTCTTTTTCTCATTGTCTCCCTGCCAAAAGAATCTTGATATCAAGAAGTAATCCAACCTTTTTAAGACACCTTTTAGTAGTTTAAAAAAACAAATCATATACAATACCATATTACTAAAGACTGAGTTTATGAGCACCAATCTTCCCCCTACATAGAGAAGTTTGCCTTTCCAACTACTCAAACGTATCTGTAATCTTTCCTCTACAATTTTCCACTAAGCATTTGCAAGCCTTCGGTAGTATACCAGAATGCCCAAATATATGATCAGGAAAATGCCGTGGCAACAGCCAAAGAGTTTATTATAAAGACCAGCCTCCTCTTGGGCCTCACCGAAACAAAACAATTCACTTTTATGGAAGTTAATTTTTAATACAGAAAGTTGCTCAAAAGCCGAAAGTATGAGTTTTAGATTTTTGGCTTTTTCAAGATCATGCTCCATAAAAATAATTGTGTCATCTGCATATTGAAGTATAGATAACCCCCCATCGACAAGGTGAGGGATCACACCTTCAATTTGGTCATCATACTTAGCACGCTCAATCAAGATGGATAACATATCAGCTACTATATTAAAAAGCATGGGCGATAATGGATCTCCTTGTCTTAGCCCTTTCTTAGTCTAAAAGTAGTTGCCAACATCGTCATTGACTTTGATGGCAACACTACCTCTGACTACAAAGCTATTGATCAAGGAACGCCATTCCGCTGAAAAGCCTTTCATTCTAAGAGCTTGTTGTAGGAAAGATCATTTAACTTTGTCATAAGCCTTCTCAAAATCAATTTTAAGGATTACCCTATTCAATTTCTTTCTACGAAGATCATGAACCGTTTCATGCAAGGTAGCCACACTGTCGAGAATGTGTCTACCTTGCATGAAGGCGGTTTGCGAAGGCCTAACAACATGATCAGATACAGAGTTTAACCTGGTAGTGGCGACCTTGGTGAAAATATTGAAGCTAACATTAAGAAGACAGATCGGTCTATATTGTTGTATCCGTTCTGCTTCATTAACTTTAGGTTGTAAGATGATTTCACCAAAGTTCAGCACTGAACATATTCAAGAGATCTAATTTGATTACATCCCAAAAAGTTTGATAAAACTCAGCGGGGAAACCATCCGGACCAGGTGCCTTATTATGCTCCATTTGGAAAACAGCTAATTTGACTTCCTCCTCGAAATAGGGAGCAGTCAGATAGTTGTTTTCCTCCACAGAAACTTGGGGTACATCGTTAGTTTGGGATTCATCCAATGAGAAAGTGCCTTCCTCCGGATCCCCAAACAAACCCTTATAATAATTCGTAATGTAAGACTTTAGCTGCTCGTGTCCTTCAACCATTTCGTCATTATGCCTTAAGGAATGAATACGTTTCTTCTTGTGTCTGCCATTGGCTACACTATGGAACTATCTAGTATTCGAATCCCCATGCAAAATAAACTGTCATTTAGAATGTTGATACCACTTGAGTTCCTCTTTGCGCAGTAACCAGGCAATCTCCGCATTTGATTGGCTTTTAAGCTCAATTTCATGTGGAGTAAGCAACCGGGTTTCTGCCAAAGCTTCAAGATCATCAATAGTAGCTGAAAGTCTAAGTTTTTCCTTTTTAAGAATACCAGCGGTATGATGCGCCCAACCCCCGAGATGTTTCCGTGTCAAACGCATTTTATTATTCCATCTCTGAATTGGGGTATCACCAGCAACCGGTCTTTCCCAAACTGCTTTCACCATATCGTGGAAACCATCACGAAGCAGCCATCCGAGCTCAAATTTGAAAGGACGGCCACAACGTTGAGATGGTAAACCAGTGGTTAGCAAAATGGGAGCATGGTCTGACAGAGCCTCAATACGTTCTAGAGCGCGTACCGAAACTAGAGGGAAGTGGTCTTCCCAATCTAAGTCCATCAGTACACGATTAAGTTTTTCATATGTTGGTTCCGGCAAAGAATTAGCCCAAGTAAATTGTCTACCGATCATGTTTACTTCCTTCAAGTCAAGACTGTCAATGACAGCGTTAAAAAGGAAGGGCCAATGATCGTCGAAACGACCTTTGCTCTTCTCATATGGGAACCGAAGCAAGTTACCCCCCCTATAACCTATAAGAATAGGATACGGATTATCTTTTTCTAAGTTCACCAATTCTCGAAGAAAATCTGCCTTGAAAGCCTCTTGAGCAGCACCATACACAGCAACCAGACTCCAGACGAAATTATCGGCTTTGTTACGGATGTGAAGTTTTATATAAAACTCCCATCCGCAACAGCTAATATATCCATGGTGTCTGCTCGCACGCCAAGTAAAATGCCCCTAGACCATCCCCTGGATGGATGAGAATGCCACACAAAATCTATACCGCCCGATAGGCGATCTAGTATAGTTTGTGAAAATTCTCGTCTACCTGTTTCGGAGATAGCCACAAAATCCAGATTGTGGTCCCTAGAACAGAGTGAAATGTGTAAATATTTAGTCAAGTCTCGAAAACCTCTGCTATTCAAAAACATGCCATTCATTGGGAAACAATAATAGATTTAAGCACAAGATCTCATTTACGAGACTTGTTACATTCTTTTCCAGAAGTCGATTTACGACCAAAAGCAGTTAGCTCATAAATTGAGCTTAACTTATCTTCGTCCAAACCAACTTTAAGAACTTTACCTACTAGATGAGATAGGATTTGACCATCTGTTGAGATGTCTGTATCCTCATCATAAGAGTAGGTAAAATTATAAGAGTGAAGGGGTTCGTAGCATGGAAAACAAAAAAATTCTACCGCATGCACACAAACAAGCCAAGATCTATCTACTAGATTGTAGCAACGAGTCGATAGAGGAACTCATCCTCGAAGATTCCAAAGCGGTTAACGAGAGCAGATTTTCGTGGGTGATGTAGTCGTACACTTGCCGATCTCAAGATCGCGTAGACGATCCTTCCGGCGCTGCGTTCCGGCAGCGCTTCCGCAGTCGGTCACACGTTCGGTACTCGATGAAGACCTTCCTCTCCCATGTTCCAGCAGGCAGCGGAGGTTGTAGCACTCTCCTCGTGATTCCGGCAGCACGACGGCGTGGTACCGGAAGTAGAGGGGAGATCTCGCAGGGCTTCGCCTTAAGCCGGAGCGAGTATGGTGGACTATGAGAGAGGCCTTGGTGGTCTAGGGTTTAGAGGCACCAAGGGGTTTAGAGAAACCAGCAGCTAGGGATTAGCTAGATGGCGGTTTAGAGGAGATCTAGGGCAGCCGCATCTAGAAGGGGGGCGGCGGCTGGTCTAGGGTTTAGAGGGGCGCCGACTAAGGGACAAGGTGTAGGGAGAGGGGACGCCCCCTCCCTTTCTTTTATAGGTGGGAGAGGCGGCTAGGGCTAGCCGGGTCCTCCCCCAACTCCCTTGCTGGCCGGCGGTTTGGAGGAGAGAAGGGAAACCTTCTCTTCCCAGGTTTCCTTCTCTCCCTCCACCTCACAAAATAGCTGTTTGACTTTTCAAATTGGCGTTTGACTTTTTCAAACTAGGATTTGATTAAACCCTTTATTTTGTTCAGTGATGACACCTAGTACATGATGCAATCATTCCAACTTGTTATGACACATTCATGTACCCTTCCCCTCCGGAGTGCCGGACATTCCGGAACCTTCTAGAACATTCCCGATGAAAACACCGGAACCATTCTCCAACCCCGAAATAGGACTTTCCTTATATGAATCGTATTCTCCGGACCATTCCGGATCTCCTCGTGATATCCCGGATCCCATCCGAGACTCCGAACAATATTTGGTCTCTTACTCATCATTCCATAACTACTCAACAACATTGAATCCTTAAGTGTGTCTCCCTACGGTTCGTGAATTATGCGGACATGATCAAGACACTTCTCCGAACAATAACCAATAGAGGAATTTGGAAATTCATATGGCTCCCACATATTTTTACGATTTCTTTGCGATCGAATGAACCACTTACATACGATACCAATTTCCCTTTGTCTCACAATAGTTTACTTATCCGAGGTTTTGATCGTCGGTATCTCTGCATACCTAGTTCAACCTCGTTACCGATAAGTACTCTTTTCTCGTTCCCGTGGCATGTGATCCCTTGTGAGACAGTCACATGCTTGCAAGCTAATTGGATGACATTCCACCGAGAGGGCCCAGAGTATATCTATCCGTCATATGGATGGACAAATCCCACTCTTGATCCATGTGCCTCAACCCATACTTTCCAAACACTCAATGCCACCTTTATAGCCACCCAGTTACGGTGTGGTGTTTGATGTCATCAAAGCATCCTTCCGGTGATGGTGATTAACATGATCTCATGGTCGAAGGAATTAGGTTACTATGTATCAGAAAGCTTATAGCAAATGAACTATATTAAATGACTTGATCTTTATGCTACGCTTAACTATAGGAGTATGTCCATCACATCATTCTCCTAATGATATGACCCTGTTGTTAATAACATCTCTATGTTCATGATCAGGAAACTATGATCATATATTAACCAACAAGCTAGTTTAATAAGAGGCTTTACTAGGGACTCTTTTATGTTTACAAATCACACAAGTATTAATGTTTCCTTTTAATACAATTATAGCATGGTATGTAAACATTTATCATAAGTATGAAGATATGATAATAACCTACTTTATTATTGCCTCTTGGGCATATCTCCAACAGTCTCCCACTTGCACTAGAGTCAATAATCTAGTTTCAAACCTTTGTGTATTCAACACCTATGGCTTTCCGGTGTTGTAAGTACACGTTTGCTAGTGGTCAACTGATCTCCGGATCTGACACTTCCAAGTCCGTGTGTAATTGCATGTCTTTGCGTCTCTACGCATCACTCATTCTCTAATGAGATGGCTTCGTACAAATTTGGTCCTCTGGTGTGACCTTTAGTTCTTTGGGGTTAAAACATGTTGATAATATTGTCGTACAATATATCTTCATAGTACTATCCCACTGTGAACTACACCTAGTTTGATAACAAACTACTTGACACAAATGCCCTCTTTTGCTGCTATAATAGCAGTCATATACTTAGTCTTTTGTTGTAGTATCTGTCACAATGTCTTAACTTTGGAATTCATCCAAATTCATTATGGAACTTACTTTCCATCATATTGTGCCACCGTTAGTTTAGATTGAGATAAACTTAATTTGTACTTTGTGACAAAACTAGTATCAATGTAATTCATTTACAATGAACTAACCATCTATTTGTCACTTCTACAAAATAATATATTCTTATTTCTTTTACAAGATCAAAAGAATATCTTTACTATTGTCCAATAATCATCTTATGAATCATTCTGGTATACGCTCATAACATTTAGAGCATAGGACATATCTGGATTTGTACACATCACAGCATGATTGATAAAATACTCTTTGTGATTTTATACATCAAGTATCAATCTATACTTGAATCTTTGTTTCACTTACCAAGTGTCAATACACTTGAATATATCATCAATATTGAACTCATTCAATCCTTTCTGTGCGACACGAACCTTTCTTGTAGTTTCTATATTGAACTCATTCAATATATCATCTATGTACTTTCGGCACAACCATATTAGCGTCTACTGATGCCAAATATTTGGGTTTTGCCTAAGTCTTTCATCGAGATGAAATTCTTATCCTGTGTTAATAAAAGATACATTATTTCCAATCAACAATATGTCTTCCACATAATGTATTAGAACCATGTCTTAGCGCTCCCACTTAATTTCTTGCAAATGCAAGCATCTTCATCGTCTCCGATGAAATTAAACTCTTTTAACAGTTTCATCATAGTGAAGATTCCAACTCTGCGATGCTTACTTCAACCATTGAAGTTTGCATATGCTTTTAATATCCTTTGAATTAACAAAACCCTTTGGACCGTGTCATGTACACGTCCTTGGTAACCATTCTATTAGAAGAATTTGTTTTGTTTATTCAACACATAACAAAATTATATGTCGTGGTTGCTACATTAATCCGTCTAGACTAAATATCGCTATGAAAGATCAAATCTTGTCATAGTTAACCTTTGAACATTGTTGTGAACTCTTTCCCAACATGTCGACCATTTCATAGATGCGAAACATCCATGTCTATTTCTTTATAGATCCAAACACAACTGTAAGGTCTTACACCTTTCTCGAGGGTCCTTCAAGTTAAAAAATTGATTTCTCGTGTATGGAACTATCACGGATTTTATGGATTCAAGCCATTTTATAGAGTCAGGGCCCATCATCGCTTCTTTGCATGTAGTACGTTCATTATTCTCAAATAATGATTCAACCCTCAAATCTTGGTATTTGATTGTTTACTCGACCTACTTGGTTCAATAGAAACTTTGACCTTCGTAACCACAACCTTTAAGGCACGTGAGCCATGAGCATTGTTGCTGCCTCTGGAACACTTTTCGGCGCTGCGCAACTTTGCACATATAGCTAAGGTTCTTTTAACCTTATCAAAGTTCTATTGTCCTCCCACTTATCTTTTCACGAAAAAATTCCTTTTCAAAGAAACTTGACGTTCTAAGTGACAAACACTTTTGTCTCCGATTATGGAGGATTACTTAACAGTTATTCGAAATAACATACAAAGACAGGTTCATCCGACTTTGGTTGCAAACATCTTTCTTATGCATAGCATACGAATGTTTAAGAAAGGACAACTTGGGTTTTATCCCAAACCATAACTTTATATGGTGTCATTTCAACGGATTATGATGGATCTCTTTTCAGTGAAAAAAACGGTAGTCTCTAAAGCTTTTAATCTTTTAAAATTTTAATGGCAGTTTTATGAATTACACCTTTGATCTTACCATGTCAAACAAGGTTTAATTACAAATCTCGAATGCTCCATACTCTTATGGTGTTTCGAAAAATGCAAATCCATGGAACGATTCCTTAAATCTTAGGTATTATGCTAAACTTGTAACTCAAATATCTTCATTTATGATCTTATCATAAACTATTTATATTCTTGTTACAATGATTTTGCACTTCATCTTGAAAGTATTTGAACTTTTCAAATGTTTCATACTTCATCCTTATTAAGTAAATATTCATATATTCACTCAAATTTTCGGAGGAAGCATATGAAGTTGAAATCCATCGCTCTTGACTATACATAATGGACTTCATACAACAATATGTACAAGTTCCAATAAGCTAGTCATTCGTTCCCTTTTGGCCTATGAACAAAGTTTTAATTATCTCTAGGAAAGTTTTACAAGCGTCATTTGATCAAAAATCAAAAGACTCCCAAATTCCATCAGCATGGAGTTTCTTCATGTTTTCTTTCCATTATAATTTAAACGGCGATGTCACTTCCTAAGTGACCTTTCAATCAATTTGTCTTTCGATATTTTTTTAGCACTAGTTTTATGGATGTGATTTCTCTAACGAGATTTGTGAATCATCCATCTTTTATGGATTACGGCAATTATTTGAACAACCCTTTTGTTCTCATAATACCTGATAAAACAAATCTTGAAGGAAAGCTTTGATGTTTAACAAGCAGCACAATAACCCTTTATTTGTTCTCGATGAACATCATCACATATTCTTTTGCTAGTTACTTAGGTCATTGTAGTTCATGAATTGTGTTGTTTCGTATGATGATTCACACCAACAAATTCAGTATCAAATACTTAAGAACCACATTGTTTAATAAGCAAAGAATATAGCCATAACATGTATATCATCTATATACTTAAGCTGAACAATTCTAATCTTTTCTTTTCTCCCATATATTTATGAGATTCTCTTTCAGTATTCCCTTTTGAAAGAATCTATCAACATCAATAGTGAAGTCATACATATGACACATAGTCCAAAGCGTGTATAATTAAATACGAATGTCTTTGGACTTTCACTTTGAAGTAGATCACCATCATCAAATGTTTGGTGTGCTTTCAAATTCCATTCTTTAGTAATCTCTTGGTGTAGTAAATATTTTACCTACATCAAATATTCACCCTTATCATGGAATTATTCATGATCAAGCTACTTTTAGCTTATAACGGTAAATCGCGAGTATAATGTTGCTCTCCAAAACCTTTTGGAGGATTAGGACAACTATTGTCTCCAACCTTTTGCAAATTCTCATCAAATATGAGAACATGACTTTTGCCATATTATACTCTGTCATGTTGCAACCAAAACTTCGTTTTAGATATCACAATATCTTCCACACATCATGGTTTCTGAAACAACTCTTTCAGATCCTAGATAACCTTGATATTAAGATAATCCTTTGGATATCAAGAATCATGGAGACAAACATGATACTCATACACTAATACTTGGAATTGTCACTCTTGATTTAATACCAATTATTAAACTTCATGGAGTAACCAAAACTTACTGAAAGTTTGCAATAGTACTTTTAAACTTTAGATTAACACTTCAAAACAATACGATACCAGTTCATAAAGTAACTAACCAGAATTCTATAGTTCTATCATCTCAATTATAACTAAGCGCAAGGTGGTAAACGGATGCCAATGACTACAACAACTATGCAAATTCACTTTGATTTAATTTATGATAAATAGTGTTCAACTTTTAATCATATTGTCGTTAAACTCCCACTCAAAACAATATCCCTCACATTGTTTTAGTGATCACACGAACCAAATCCACCACATCAAAACCGATCATCACGAGAGTTGATGTAGCTTCAATGGCGAACAATCAACATGTTCATCATAACTACTATATGACTCATGCTTTACCTTTCGGTGATCCGTGTTCCGAGACCATGTCTGTACATGCTAGGCTCGTCAAGATCAAACCTTAGCTTCCGCATGAGCAAATCTGGCTTGCTCATGTTGTATACACTTGCGGAATCTAACACACCCGATCATCACGTGGTGAGTCGAAACAACAAGCTTTAGCAATGGTGCTTACTAAGGATGAACAATTTAAAACTTGAAATTGTGTGCTTGAGGGATCATCTTATAATGCTACCGTCGTAAACTAAGCAATAGAAGATGCATAAAAGGATTAACATCACATGCAATTCATAATATGTGATATGATATGGCATTTCTTCTTTGTGCTTCTAATCTCCATCTTCAAGCACGAACATGATCTCCATCATCACCGGCATTGCATCAAGGTCAATGACGCCGCTCCATGGTTGTCGTCCACCAGCTTCAACTATTACAACTACTTTGAATAGACACGCGGGTCTTAACAGAATTTAAAGACAACCATATGGCTCCTGCCGGTTGCCAACTTACAGTAAGGAACATTGCATACATCATATATAATCATAATCATGGCCATATCACATCACAGCACACCCCTGCAAAACAAAGTTAGACGCCTCTAATTTTCTTTGCATGTTTTACGTGGTTTGGGGCTTTCAATAAGTGTCGTTCTAACTTACGAACAAGAACCACAACATTGATACTAGTATTGTCAATCACCCGTTGTAAATTGAATCTTAACTATGTTGGGAGAAACAGGCACCCGCAAAGCCACTTATGCAATACAAGTTGCATGTCAAGCGTGGAGCAAGTCTCATGAACGATGTCATGTAAGGTTAGCCCGGGCCGCTTCATCCCACCATCCCGCAAGATGCAAAGTACATAAGAAGCAATCAACAACAAAAGCATCAACGCCCACAATGACCATTGTGTTCTACTCGTGCAACAGATCTACATATAGACACGGATCTGATACCACTGAAGGGGTTCGTAGCATGGAAAACAAAAAAATTCTACCGCATGCACACAAACAAGCCAAGATCTATCTACTAGATTGTAGCAACGAGTCGATAGAGGAACTCACCCTTGAAGATTCCAAAGCGGTTAACGAGAGCAGATTCTCGTGGGTGATGTAGTCGTACACTTGCCGATCTCAAGATCGCGTAGACGATCCTTCCGGCGCTGCGTTCCGGCAGCGCTTCCGCAGTCGGTCACACGTTCGATACTCGATTAAGACCTTCCTCTCCCTTGTTCCAGCAGGCAGCGGAGGTTGTAGCACTCTCCTCGTGATTCCGGCAGCACGACGGCGTGGTACCGGAAGTAGAGGGGAGATCTCGCAGGGCTTCGCCTTAAGCCGGAGCGAGTATGGTGGACTATGAGAGAGGCCTTGGTGGTCTAGGGTTTAGAGGCACCAAGGGGTTTAGAGCAACCATCAGCTAGGGATTAGCTAGACGGCGGTTTAGAGGAGATCTAGGGCAGCCGCATCTAGAAGGGGGCGGCGGCTGGCCTAGGGTTTAGAGGGGCGCCCCCTCCCTTTCTTTTATAGGTGGGAGGGGCGGCTAGGGCTAGCCGAGTCCTCCCCCAACTCCCTTGCTGGCCGGCGGTTTGGAGGAGAGAAGGGAAACCTTCTCTTCCCAGGTTTCCTTCTCTCCCTCCACCTCACAAAATAGTCGTTTGACTTTTCAAATTGGCGTTTGACTTTTTCAAACTAGGATTTGATTAAATCCTTTATTTTGTTCAGCGATGACACCTAGTACATGATGCAATCATTCCAACTTGTTATGACACATTCATGTACCCTTCCCCTCCGGAGTGCCGGACATTCCGAAACCTTCTAGAACATTCCCGATGAAAACACCGGAACCATTCTCCAACCCCGAAACAGGACTTTCCTTATATGAATCTTATTCTCCGGACCATTCCGGATCTCCTCGTGATATCCCGGATCCCATCCAAGACTCCGAACAATATTTGGTCTCTTACTCATCATTCTATAACTACTCAACAACATCGAATCCTTAAGTGTGTCTCCCTACGGTTCGTGAATTATGCGGACATGATCGAGACACTTCTCCGAACAATAACCAATAGAGGAATCTGGAAATTCATATGGCTCCCACATATTTCTATGATTGCTTTGCGATCGAATGAACCACTTACATACGATACCAATTTCCCTTTGTCTCATGATAGTTTACTTATCCGAGGTTTTGATCGTCGGTATCTCTGCATACCTAGTTCAACCTCGTTACCGATAAGTACTCTTTTCTCGTTCCCGTGGCATGTGATCCCTTGTGAGCCAGTCACATGCTTGCAAGCTAATTGGATGACATTCCACCGAGAGGGCCCAGAGTATATCTATCTGTCATATGGATGGACAAATCCCACTCTTGATCCATGTGCCTCAACCCATACTTTTAAACACTCAATGCCACCTTTATAGCCACCCAGTTACGGTGTGGTGTTTGATGTCATCAAAGCATCCTTCTGGTGATGGTGATTAACATGATCTCATGGTCGAAAGAATTAGGTTACTATGTATCAGAAAGCTTATAGCAAATGAACTATATTAAATGACTTGATCTTTATGCTACGCTTAACTATAGGAGTATGTCCATCACATCATTCTCCTAATGATATGACCCTGTTGTTAATAACATCTCTATGTTCATGATCAGGAAACTATGATCATATATTAACCAACAAGCTAGTTTAACAAGAGGCTTTACTAGGGACTCTTTTATGTTTACAAATCACACAAGTATTAATGTTTCCTTTTAATACAATTATAGCATGGTATGTAAACATTTATCATAAGTATGAAGATATGATAATAACCTACTTTATTATTGCCTCTTGGGCATATCTCCAACAAAGAGGCCGAGGCTTTTGAAACAACTGTTAACCGATCAAATTCCATCCGCTTTAAGACCTTAGCAGAAATAGAAACATCACTTATATTCTTACCTAAATTAATTCCAACAGAATTAAACTTAGAATTAATGCGAGTCGATGAAAAAGGAATAAATGACTTAGATGAATTAATGCGAGTCGATGAAAAAGGAATAAATGACTTAGATGAAGAGGGATTACCAGCCGTGTCGAGATTCTTCTCAACCTTCCTGCGCATGACCTTCTCCAAAGAATCTACATCCGTAGCGAAAGCACCGTCGGCGCTCACCGGGTGTCTTGCACTCCTGTGCAGCACCGGCATCGCAGAGTCCTTGTGCAAAGAGCCCAACTCGTGCTAAAATTCGAGCTAAAGGTCTTGCTTTAAAAATTGGTTCATACTATCGATCTCGAGTCAATCAACACAATAAAAATTCATATATCCGGGTGCCCATGCCAACAACGAGTTCTTTTCTTTCCATCGAATTTCAATTGAAAATTTGTGGACTTTCAACTCCAAGAACATGAACTTTCCAAGCAATCTTTCAAACGATATATGTCGTCTCTAAACTAGACGTTTAGTTAGACCAAACCAGCTTTCAACCAAAATTCCAAATCTCTCCTCTAAATGTTTGCAAGGACCATGCGCCTGTACGTGTCAACAATAATATGGGACAAAAATATTCCACGCATCCACCAGAGGAAACCAGTAGAGCTATTCGACTTCCTTATTCACAACCAGCATTCACCATTTTACCAGATACAGGCTCACTGTATAATATCTCACACCCAGCATTCACCATTTTACCGGATACAAGCTCACGGCACAATGTCAGCACAGAACTTTACAACGAAAATTTGGCAACTCACCTTCTCCATCAGACTTCAGACAGATACAATCCATCCATTTTACTGCAAGGAACCATGTAAAATTCTACTCTCCCATAATCCAATTCATAGACTACAATTTACAGAAGATGCACCAGAAGAGAAGAAATGACTACAAATTGTACGATATTGCAACAAAGAGTGGAAACTGAACCCACGAGCAGGTGCAGCTTCAGCTCGAATGTCATAGGGTCGGCTTGTCATCGCCGGTGATCACACTGAAAGGCGCCGTCCTTAGGGAGAAAGTTGTCGCCATGGCATATCGCTTACAGTGACACGGATAGCAGGTTGGCAGTCTCCATTATCATGGCCTTGCTGGGTTTGGGACTGGTAAACATTTTGAGGGGAAGGCATTTGTATTATGTGATGTGGTCGGGAACTATTAAAAGGACCCTACAGGTACAAAATAAACTGGCATATTCAGTTATAGTTTTATCCCTAAACTCGTATACTCTATAGTACTTGTAGTACTACACAAGAGGATAAATACAAAGGAGATACCGGTGAAAAATAAGCTCTCCAAATATCAAATTTATTAAAAAAAGAAATAGGATTATTTTAGTCCTCTTTATGTGCTTGTAAAGTGTCGTGGAAAAATAAGATTGTTTTGCACTATGTGCAAAGAAAAAAGTTCAGTGTTTAAGATTCATTTTTACTTTTCTGGACATCAGCATTTGTAATTTTCCCTCAGGGCATACTAATACCTTTTTCGAAAAACAAATACAAGCATGTAAAAGACATGAACATTTATATTTGGTAGATAATTTTAGATTTTTGTTGACACTTGATTTTAAAGATTTTCCTGTTTGTCTTAGGAGTCATTTCGCCTCTCAATTCGATAGACTCGATACACACCGATGGTTTCATATAAATTTACCATACGTTAAAAAGAGGCGAAATGACTTTAGTCAGCGCGAGACGGTAAATTCAGGGAAAGAACTTTTAATGTCAAAACAATTATAAAAAAACTACACTTATAAATGCTAATGTCTTTTATTTGCATGTAGATTTTCATCGGAAAAGGAATCCACATCAACAATAATCACAGACAAAATTCCAAGGCCATCTACTTATCTACCTTCCAGTAATCATCACTGATAATCATAAGCTAGTTGTTCGTTAGCAGTTAGCAATCATGGTCAGAACCTTGAGCGCAAGCTGGGTCAGATTTCTTGCCTGGCTCAATCGGCTGGCCTATCTTTGAGAAGCTCATGCTAGCAAAATTGAGAGTCCATTGCTGCTTCATGACTGGGAAAAGAAGCTTGGCCGTCTTGGGTACCAATCAGTGGCTTTCTGGTAACCTGTGGAACCCAGAGAGAAGCAAGATGAGTAATCCGGTAGTTCAATGCGAAACAACATTGCAAACGAGGAAACTAGTACAGACGAATCTCTGATGTAATACAAATGCGTTCAGGGCAAGTTATGCAAAACACATCACAAGGTGTGAGGTAGGTAGATGACGCAAATTGGGGTTCTGAAAATTTACAGCATGTGATTCCTTTTCTGTAGGAAATGAAAACCAGAGGCAAGGCGAAGTGTTTGGAAGGGCACAACCTTATGGCAGCAAGCACATACACATGAGTCATGATTGAACAAGCCCTGAGAGCCAGTGGTTTAGAATGAAACGTACCGCCATGGAAACTCTGAGGTGTCTATTCCAGATCGATGCAATTGATCAACGTACTGCAGTGCTTCGCGGCACTCTTCCCTGTCATCAAAGAACTCCCTCTTATCACCTTCCAACTCATAAGTATCATTCCCTTTTCCAGTGACAACCTGAAGGATAAAACAAAGTCGTCAGGAATAAGGATCAAAATGTACCAACATGTGGAAGATGGTTAGCAGCAAACCTATACTAACGTTAACACCTACAGAGTCAAGCCTTCTATCTCACAACATCAATGCAACTCGGTAGTTCCTTACTACTAGCAGTCTAGCACATTAAGTTTGACCCAGAAAGTAACCCAACAACCTACTATCTTTCTGACATAGATCAGATAGATCGAAGCAGACACATGACCCTGTTGGGGTTTTAGATGTTTGAAATCATTATACTCGAAACTTGAGAAGATCCAAGATCAGCTTCTGTAAGCAGTTTTACACAAAATCACATGCATGGAGATTCAAGTGTAGCATATTTCAACAATTCCTTCACATAGGATGGTGACTCAGGAGTCAAGACCACAGCAAATGCTTCCTGAAAGTGAAGAACTTCATAGAAAACTTACAACAACATCTCCTTGCTCGCCCATTGCAACAGCAGCTCGCACTGCAACTCTTCTAATATCATGTAAGAATAGTCTGTGACCATTTGGTAGGGGTGGGTAATAATCATTTGCGCCATACTTCAAGTATTCTTCCATGGTCCATCCTACCCCAGACAACATATCGTCTAGGATATCCACTGCTCAGAATAGACCAAGAAAAAATGTGTAAAACTTCAGCTCACTCATGTGTTCAGTCACATTAAGATCTCATAACCAGATATACTAAGAAACGTACAGGGGTCTTCACTTGCTGGATTGTCGGATGTCAACATAACAACATCACTTTTCTCAGCAGCAATCTTTGTCATCATCGGCCTCTTCCCTCTTTCTTTCTCACCGCAACATCCAATAACTACATAGAACAACAGAGGAGGAGGTTCAATCTGTAATACCACGACCAGAATAGAGAACATATAGCAACGATGTACAAGAAATTAATAATCTAAAGCCAAGTATAACTTTGTTGAGGCAGTGTGTTAATGAGAACTATGAGGGAAACAAGGCATACCCGTGACAATACGGCGTGGACCTAGTTCCTTTACACGGTCAAGAAGCCTTGACAGAGCTTCCGGTGTCCTCGCATGATCAATGATCACCCCAAAGGCTTGTTCCTCGTCAATTAGCTCACACCGGCCTGGGATTGCATCCACCTCTTCGATACCCTTCACTATGTCCTCCAATGGTGCACCCACTGCAACACCAACTGCCACAGTTGCAAGGATGTTATAGATGTTGTCCCTCCCTAGCAGCCCAGAGGATATTTCAAGGATTCCGTGTGGCGTTTGTACCAGAACTTCCGTCTCAAACAGGGAAAGCTGGTGCTTAAGAGTGTGCACGTCAGCCTTCTTGTTCTCAAATGAATATGTCACCACAGGGACAGCGTGTCCCCCTTGGGCGGCAAAGAATGGTGCGCTTGGATCATCGATGTTTACCACCTTACGATGGCGCTCAGGGTCCACCATTTTGGAAAAAAGAGAGGCCATGTTGCTCATGTACTCCTCGAATGTCATGCCAGCCTCCAAATTGGCATGCCTAACATTGGTCAGCACGGCGATATCGTAATCTATCTCACTGTCCACACCTGATGGTAGCATCCCATCAGTGGTCGTCTCCAATACAACAGCTTCAGCACCATTGTGCAACATCGTTGCCATCAGCTTCTGCACGGCCATTGGATCAGCTGATGCAGCAGGTTGCGCATCCAGCTTGTTGCTGCCGAAGGCGTAGGCACCGAGAACGCCTACCATGCCAGTCCTGATACCCATGGCTTCGTACATTGCTTTGACGAGGTGGGAAGTGGTGGTGACGCCGTCTGTCCCAGTGACACCAACGACAGCCATGTCCTTCGAGGGTCGTCTGTAGAGGCAGGCAGGGAGCACACGGAGAGCAGCCGTGATGTCGTCGACAATGATCAGTGCGCGACAGGCCAGGGTGCCCTCGATGTCCACGTCCTGGTCGGCCACCACGGCGACGGCACCGCGCTTGTCAGCCTCGGTAAGCCCAGCAAGCCCGTTCTCTCCCACGCACACGAAGAGGTCCCCGGCCGCCACGAGGCTGGCGTCGCTCTGCACCCCCGCGAGCGCGACGTCCTGGTCGCCCGTCACCGCTAGAGGGACCAGCTTGCTCTCGTCGAGGAGCTCGGCCAACGTCATGCGGAAGGCCGGGTACCGCATCCTCGGCCCTTCTAACCCGAGCTCGTCCGCCACATCAAAGCCTTCGACGTCGTCATCGAGCGGCAAGCCCCCGCTGCCGTCCTCCTCCTCGCCCACATCCACCACATCGCCCCCTTCGTCTGCCACGGACGCTACACTGAGGCCTTGCAGCCTCCGAATCTCGTCGAGGTCGATGGCCTCCTCGGGGGAGAGCTCGTCGGCGGGGCCATCCACCTCGGGCAGCGGAGGCGGGGTCGGCTTAATGAGCCCGCGCCGCGTGAACTCCTCCCGCTTCTCAGCAATAGCGCGGTCGATCTCGTCGAAGAACTCGTCGTCGGGGTCATAGCTCCCGCCGCCGGCCGAGGGAGGGGACGAGAAGAGCGGGTGGTCCGCGGTGACCTCCGGCTGCTCGGCCTGCTGCCGTTTCCGAGCTCGCTCCACGTGGCGCGCGAGCTGGTCGTACCTGTTGAGGCCGTGGGACGAGTCCTCTGCGGCCTCGGGAGGCTCGTCGTCGGCGGTGGGCGGGCGGAAGCGGCGGCCCGCTGCGAGGCGCAGAGGGGCCCGGCGCTGGAGCGGCTGGGGCAGGGCCCTGGACGGCGGGCGAGAAGTGGAAGGAAAGGGGAATGGGAGGTGGAAGGCGAGGTGCGGCGCCGTGGCCATGAGAAAGAGGCTGGGCGGGGGTTAGTGTTGCTGGCACCGTGCTCGCTTGTCAGCTCCGAGGTGGAAGGTTTTGGATTGGGGAGGAAGGGGATGAGGTGCCGAGTTGTTCCGGGCCGGGTTGATGGGCTGGGTTTTCAATTTCATCCGCAATAAACGATTTTTTAAAACTTCGCAATTAATACAAGAGAATTAGGTTGGTATGTTCCTCTTTTCTTTTCATTTTCGACTTGAAACACTCGGTTCCATTAGATACTTGGCTCAGTAAAAAGCACTGGACAGCTGGGCACTTGGAGCATCTCTAGCCAAACCCTAACTTAGCTTCTTATTATGTGGTCTTTTATCCTTAACTTTTAATTTTTTGAGGAGTTAAACTATGGCTCTTTCTAGCCAAAGCTCTATATTTAACTTCTTCAAAATATACTGTGCTAAACTTTGAAACCCCTTCCAACATATATTTCAAACTATTGCATGACATTTGATCAATCATTCAAATGCAATATTCCTGATTACTAACAATAGACATACATATAGTTCATCCGCTCGAACACATCAAATTAAAGCATGCATATAGTTCATCTAAAAGGCACCACATTGACCAAATTTGATCCAAAAAATACAACATAGTATGTGTTTATGTTGTGGACATCACCACCTTACCAAATCACGAACTCAAACACATTCATGCTCACCACCATCACCACCTCCATGGCCACCACCACCATCACCATGACCAACCACACGGCCACCACCATCACCACCCCCATGGACACCACCATCAACACCCCCACATGCCATGATTTTGGCTGGAGCGCGCTCCATATACATCCTAGACGCTGCATCCATCAAATTTGGGTCCATGAACATGATAGTGCGTACTCCTTTCCCAACTTCTCCTCGGGGTGCAAGCCTATGCTCTTCAATCTTCTTTTCTTTTGCCAATCTTCATCCTCTAGTGCAAGCCTTCATTCCTCGCCAACTTGGGCCTCCACTTCTATTCCTTCAATACTTTGATCACATTCCACCTTGCGGTCTTTTCCTCTTTACGTTGGGTCGCCAATGCTTTCTTGGTCTCTGCTGGCGTGTTGTTGACGTGGAAGCTTCTTCTTATTTTAGATCCCCGGCAACGGCGCCAGAAAATCTTGATGGCGCTGCGTCAACGTGGAACGCTTCGTCGGGAAACCCCAAGAGCAAGGTACGATGCAGCAAGTCTTCCCTCAGTAAGAAATCAAGGTTATCAAACCAGTAGGAGGAAGGAAACGTCTCAAAGGTGTTGCAAGCAACGTGGAAACCTGCACAACACAAACTCAAGACTTTGCCCCAACGAACAGTGAGGTTGTCAATCTCACCGGTTGCTGTAACAAAGGATTAATTGTATGGTGTGGAAGATGATGATGGTTTGCAGCAAGTAAACAGTAATAGTGGAAGATATATCAATGGTAAAGATTGGACCGGGGTCCATAGTTCACTAGAGGTGTTCTCCTTAGATAAACAAACATGGTATTCTGGGTAAACAAATTACGGCAGGACAATTGACAGGACTGAGCAAGGCATAACAATGCAATACTAGACATAAAGATCCTATGAGATTCGATTGGGCAATGCAACAAGATACATAGACTGCCATCCAACTGCATCTATGACTAGAAGTCCACCTTTGGGTTATCATCTGAACCCCCTCCAGTATTAAGTTGCAAGCAACAGACAACTGCTTTAAGCAAAGTGTGTAAGGTAAACAATCCACTTGTTCCATGAACAAGAGACCATTGTTTTCTCCCTAGTGGCAATAGCACATCTACAACCTTAGAGATTTCTGTCTTCCCTTGATTAAATAGAGGCATGAACCCACTATCGGGCATAAATACCCCCTCTTGGAGTCACTAGCAACTACTTGGCCAAGATAGCTACTAACAACGTAGAGCATGCAAGATCACAAACAACACAGACATGATAGAGTCAATAAGACAAAACCATTAATCAATCTGACATAGTAATCTTAATATCCATCAGATCCCCGCAAACACAACATGCATGATTACAAATAGATGAGATTTTGATCATGAACGGAGCTCACAAGATCTAGACATGTAGTCATGCATGTTGTGTTTGCGGGGATGCCTTGTGATTACAAGATCTAGACATGTAGTCATGCATCTTGTGAGCTCCGTTCATGATCAAGATCTAATCTATTTGTAATCATGCATGTTGTGTTTGCGGGGATCCGATGGATATTGAGATTATTATGTTGGTTTGATTAATGATTTTGTCTTTATGATTCTATCATGTCTATGTTGTTTGTGATCTTGCATGCTCTCCGTTGTTAGTAGCTATCTTGGTCAAGTAGTTGCTAGTGACTCCAAGAGAGGGTATTTATGCTCGGTAGTGGGTTCATGCCTCTAGTTTCCAAGGGAAGTGACAATAATTTCTTCGGTTGTAGATGTGTTGTTGCTAATAGGGAGAAAAAACGGTCTCTTGTTCATGGAACATGTGGACTGTTTACCTTACACACTTTGCTTAAAGCAGTTGTCTGTTGCTTGCAACTTAATACTAGAGGGGGTTCAGATGATAACCTGAAGGTGGACTTCTAGTCATAGATGCAGTTGGATGGCAGTCTATGTATATTGTTGTATTGCCCAATCGAATCTCATGGGATCTTTCTGACTAGTAATTGCATTGTTATGCCTTGCTCAGTTCCTGTCAATTGCCCTGCTGTAATTTGTTTACCCTTCATGCCATGTTGTTTATCTAAGGAGAGCACCTCTAGTGAACTATGGACCCCGGTCCAATCTTTACCATTGATACATCTTCTAATGTTACTTGTTTACTTGCTGCAAACCATTACCTTCCACACCATATGTTTAATCTTTTGTTACAGCAAATTGGTGAGCTTGACAACCTCACTGATTCGTTGGGACAAAGTCTTGAGTTTGTGTTGTGCAGGTTTCCACGTTGCTTGCGACACCTTTGAGACATTTCCTTCCTCCTTCAGGTTCGATAACCTCGGTCTCTATTGAGGGAAATTTGTTGTTGTGCTCTTCACACCTTGTTCTTGGGGTTCCAACGAAGTGTCCCTCATCAACACTGGGTGCACGCATCAAGATTTCTGGCACTGTTGCCGGGGAGGCTAAGGACGTCTTCACAAGGGGAGTCCTCCACTTCCTTTCTCTTTACTTTGTTTTTAGTTTGCTTTGTTTCTTTTGCTTGGTTTTGTTTGCCTCTTTTCAAAAAACCCAAAAAAAATTAGTCTAGTTTGGTTTGCTTGATTTATTCAAAAACACAAAAAAAATAGTTCCTGCTCTAGTTGCTACCATGTCTAGTTTTGGACCAACCTTTATTTCCCCTATGGTAGAAATCTCCACTATTAAGCAAAAAGGTGAAGAAAGTTTAAAATAATCTTGGTCTAGAATCTCTGCTTTACAGAGGGAAACTGAGCCTAAGGTGAGCCTTAGCTTGGTTATTGATAGTTTCTACCGCGGTATTGCTCTTCGTTATAGATATGCTTTGGATGATTTGGCTGAGAAAGATTTCTTGCTATGTACTGAGGATGAAGCTTTTGATGGCATAAAGAAATTAATCATGATTTATGGTACACCTGGCAAGTCTGTTTCCTCTTTCACAAATATTTTTGCTAGGTTGAACCCTCTTGAGACAGGTATTGCTACTATGAATAGTTGCTATCACACGCTTAGGGCTTATCATGATTATGTTCCCATAAATTCTAAGCCTTCAAAGTGGTTTCCCACAATCAAAGTCTCAATAAACACTACACTTTTTGATGCTCGTTGTGATATCATGTCTGAATTTTGCCTCATGCCTAAAGATATTTATGATTCCTTGAGTCTTTTGGGGCTTACTGAAGAAGGAGAGGAAATCTATCTTACCAACAATGCCACTATATTACCCATTGGAATAGCCGAAGGTGTGTTTACAAAAATCTCAGGGAAAATGGTGACTACTGATTATCTTGTTATTGAATGTGTAGGCAAAGGACAAATCACACTTGGAAGATCTCTACTGAAACACCTTGGGGAAGTAATAGATGTGGGAAAAGGCATCATGCATTTTGCTCCTCCGGTAAGAAATCATATCTTCCCTAAAGAGAAGAAGAAAGGTAAGAAAGGAAAGAACAAGAGGGGTAATGCTTCTTCATTTGAAAATACTTTATTCTTCTTGCTTCTTGTGCCTAACTTAAAGGCGTTAAAGAAAAGTATTTGTTGGGAGATAACCCAAGAGTTTCCTTGAGTCTTGGAAGTTATTCCTTCAGTAATGACCTCTACTTATCCTTTTTGTTTGCTTTTTGTGCCAAGAATGACCTCTAATAAGAGGGAAGTAAGATTTGGGGAGTTGCTGTCTCGAAACAGATTTTTGTCCTCCACCAAAAAAAATCGTGAGGAGTCTCTATAACTCAGATTGAGCTCAAAATTTACGAATAAATCCCCTAGTATTTTAGATAATTTCCGTTAGTTTAACATTTTTTTTATTTGAGCAACAGAATATGTTTGAAAAAATCGGTTTCTACCTACTGGTCTGTTTTGACAGATTTCTGTCATTATTTGCATTTGCTTCTTATTGATTCCTTTTTGAGTTCTCTTTTGGGGAATTGAGTTTTTTGAAGGAATTACTACAGTAGCTTGTGTTTTTAGTGAAAAGCCTTGCTGTTTTAAAGCTTTGCCATAGGTCTAATATCTTTTGAATAAACTAATGTTGCTAATGAAGATTGTGTGAAGTTTTGTATGAAGGAAAAAATTCAGGTGTAGAGAGAGAATGATGTAATGATATGAATAATGGACAAAATCTCAAGCTTGGGGATGCCACCCCGTGTCACCCCAATAAATATTCAAGAGGTACAAGTGTCAAAGGTTGGGGATGCCCAAGGCATCCCCTTCTTCATCAATAAAAAGCTCAGGTCTGTCTAGACACTTTGTTTTTATTGTTTCATGCACAGTTGTGTTGTTCTTGGAGCGCCTTAGTTTTTGTGTGCTTTTCTTTGGTTGTTTAGTTTGCTCGAATAAAGTAGTTTGGACCCCCGTTCTCGCTGTGTTGTTTTGCAAATAAGTTGCTTGGTGTTGGAAAGGAGTAGTAAGTTCTTGCTTGAAAGTGCAAGAGGAGCTTGCATTGACTGTGACTTAGACTTTAGCATGACATGCTAGGTATTGTTTTGGCATTATGCTTAGTTATTATTGTTGTAGTATGTCTTGTTCCAAACAATTGGAATCGCTTAGTGTGCCTTGAAGAAATTATGCGTTGTTTCAGCATGCAAAAGCATAGTATTGTGGTATTCTCCTTTGATGATTTGCTTGGGTTGACTTGGCACATGCTCACACCATGTTATGACTATGAAAAGTCACCATTAGCCTCTATGATCATTTAGTACTTGACTTGTAGTACCACTCTATGCTTTGATTAGTAATGCTTTGTTGCTCTGCATGATTATGGCCATTATGCTCTCTTAGTTGGTTGCTCCCAGTCTTTTGCTAGCCTCCACTTGTATGAGTAAGCTCTACTCATGCTTCCAATTCCCAAGAAACCAAGTTGTTCCAAAGTGTCCACTATAAACTCCTATGCATGGTGTGTTACACCATTCCAAGTATATTCTTGTTTTCAGCTATCTTGCAATTAAAATTTATTTTGTTATGTGAAAACTTAGTGATTAAAGCCCTCACGAAGTTGATGGCACACTTTATATTCTTTGCCCCTAATAAACTTGAACCATTGTGACATCTATGTTGTATATGCTTGCACTTATACGTTGGAATTAACAGAACCGTGCTGTCATGGGGAACGTTTTCAACATTGCATGTGTACTTTGTACTCAGTTGATATCATGCTCTTTTGTCTATGGATGTCACCGGTGTGCAATAAAGAGGGAACTTGTAAGTCCATTGAGTTTGTATCCTGTGTTAGAGAAACGCCTGGGCCGCTAGCCTAATCCATGCCTAATCATGGTGGAAACTTGCAGCATCACCATAGTGAGCTATCTATGAAGCATCCTCAATAATAAGGCATGCATATAGTAAATAAAAAGATTGCTGAGATGCTCATTGTCTGCTTGCCTTGTCATTTTGGTTATGGGAAAGCTCATGTACCATGTGCAAGGGGTATCCCGTTGGCGGTTCTCATTGATATGCAAATACTTACAATGACAAGAACTTACCTGTGACTGAAGTTGAGTATGCATGAGGTGTGGCCCTCGTATTCAAGGGACTTGAGATTGCCAACTTATACTTCGTCAAGCATATACTCCATCTTTGTCACTTTAACCTTAATCACTTCAAGATGCTTATGATAGGGGCAATGAGGGCTGAAAGCTAACAAGTACCATAATTTTTGGAAGCTCTTTTTGAAACTTGAAATCCCTGCTTCCTTTACAAAAAGGCCTTTCTTCCACCACTATTGAGTCTCCACCTTCTACCTGTAGGCACCATTAAGAGAGCATAGTTGTCATTCTGTGTGTAGTGTTCCAAAGCTTATTGATTGATGCATATTGTGATATTACTTGTTCTTGTGCTATTTGTTTCTAGTCACCCTTGTGAACTTTGAAGGTGTACTATGCATCTATATTGCTACTCTATGAGGGACAAGCTGATTGCCACTATGCTATGTTTTCTGTATGTGAAACAAACAAACGTTTTTCAATGCATGTTATTCATGATCTTTGTTTGTAGCCTTTCCTGTTGCATGCATAGTTACTATGTCCTACTGTTAGAACTCCATCTTTCATGCACATGTTTAGGGTTCTTTGATCGCATCTTTCAATGCTTTCAAATGGTTGGACCTTTATTGTGAGGGTGCATCTCACCTTAAAAATTATTCTTTTATTACTTACCTACTCGAGGACGAGCAGGAGTTAATCTTGGGGATGCTTGATACGACAGAAACGTATGTATAATTTTTGATGTTCCATGCTTGTTAGTATCTACTTTGCTTTGCTTTTTCTACACTTTGAGGTGTTTTTTACATGTTTTCTGGTACTAACCTATTAACAAGTTGCCACGGTGCCAGTTGCATGTTTTCTGCTGTTTTTGGTTTCAGAAAAGTTAGTAAAGAAATATTCTCGGAATTGGATGGGACAAACGTTAAAGTCAATTACTTTCCGTGGGGAACAAGAAGTCCATAGGGGAGTCGGAGAGGCGGGCTAGGGCGCCCAGACCCCCCTAGGCGTGGGTGGGACCTGCCCCGCGCCTGGGAGGGGTGTGGGGCCCCTGGTCGCCGCCTCGTCCTCCCCCTTCACCTATAAGAATCCCCCAATGCAGAAACCCTAAGCACCCGATTAAATCTCCACGAAACCGTCTATAGCCGCCGCCACCATCGTCCCTTGATCGGGGGAATCTGAAGTTCTTCCCGGCACCCTGCCGGAGGGGAGATCATCTTGAAGGCCTTCTCTCTGGTATGATGCGTGAGTAGTTCCACCTTGGACTATGGGTCCATGTAGTAGCTAGATGGTTGTATCTCCTCCTTGTGCTTTCATGTATAGATCTTGTGAGCTCCATTCATGATCAAGATCTAATCTATTTGTAATCATGCATGTTGTGTTTGCGGGGATCCGATGGATATTGAGATTATTATGTTGGTTTGATTAATGGTTTTGTATTTATGATTCTATCATGTCTATGTTTTTTGTGATCTTGCATGCTCTCCGTTGTTAGTAGCTATCTTGGCCAAGTAGTTGCTAGTGACTCCAAGAGGGGGTATTTATGCTCGATAGTGGGTTCATGCCTCTAGTTTCCAAGGGAAGTGACAATAATCTCTTCGGTTGTAGATGTGCTATTGCTACTAGGGAGAAAACAACGGTCTCTTATTCATGGAACATGTGGACTGTTTACCTTACACACTTTGCTTAAAGCAGTTGTCTGTTGCTTGCAACTTAATACTGGAGGGGGTTCGGATGATAACCTGAAGGTGGACTTCTAGTCATAGATGCAGTTGGATGGAGGTCTATGTATATTTTTGTATTGTCCAATCGAATCTGATGGGATCTTTCTGACTAGTAATTGCATTGTTATGCCTTGCTCAGTTCCTGTCAATTGCCCTGCTATAATTTGTTTACCCTTCATGCCATATTGTTTATCTAAGGAGAGCACCTCTAGTGAACTATGGACCCCGGTCCAATCTTTACCATTGATACATCTTCTAATGTTACTTGTTTACTTGCTGCAAACCATTACCTTCCACACCATATGTTTAATCTTTTGTTACAGCAAATTGGTGAGCTTGACAACCTCACTGATTCGTTGTGACAAAGTCTTGAGTTTGTGTTGTGCAGGTTTCCACGTTGCCTGCGACACCTTTGAGACATTTCCTTCCTCCTTCAGGTTCGATAACCTCGGTCTCTACTAAGGGAAACTCTAGAGCAAGCCAAAGGCATAAAAATGTGCACAGAGACAAGGCACACCAGTGAGTTTGAACTAGGGAACAAGGGGCGTTCGATTCATACCGCGATTGCTCACCGGAGTTGAGGATGGCGTCGGGTGTTCATGGTGCTCGATGGAGTCGACGACCTGGGGCAGTACAGGGCGAACCAATGGTGTCAGAAGAAGCGCAAGAACAAGGGAAGCACGACAACATGGATTAGAAGGCATGGGGCGGACGATGGTCACCGGAATACCGCACCAGAGTTCGTCGGGCAACGGTGGTTCGAGCTCAAATATGAGTATCCTGGGGGCGATTGGTTGTGGGTGTTTGGGGGGAAAGGACCATGGCGAGGTGGCGATTATATTGGAGAGCAGGGGCGTCAATCTCGTGGTGAATCAATGGAATTGATCACGGCAGTGAAGGGGAGGAAACGGCCGGCCACGACGTGGTCGCGCGCGAGATTTTGGGGACGAAGGGGTGAGCTGGTTTGGGCCCAGTGGCAGTGGCTGCGGGGTAGGTTTTGCACGGGTGAGAGTGAGAGCAGAGGGGGAAATGGCTCGGGTGGGATTTTGGGCCAGTTCTGGTGCTGGGCTCAAAGTGCAGTGCCTGTTTTTATTTTTTTCCTTTTCCTTTTCCTTTTCATTTTCTAATTTTATTTTCAGGAATGATTTTCAAACCCTTTTTCAAATCTTTTTAATTCAAACCACTTCTGGATTTTTGTAATGTGATCCTTGCACTCAAAAGTGTGTCAAACACATCTATCTACTCAAAACACCTTGGTCATTTGAAAAACTAAAAATAAAACTCATAATATAAATAAAGAGGGGTTAAATATGGTTTTACTTTAGGGTTTTGGTTTGAAAATTTTGTGTAAGACAAATATGCTATTCTTATAAGAATGCAATGCATGCTTTTACAAAATATGAAATTTGGGATGTTACAAATCTAACCCCCTTAAGATGAATGTCACCCTCGAGATTTGGATTGGCTAGAAAATAGGTGTGGGTGGTCTTTCCGAAGATCATCTTCTCTTTCCCATGTTGCTTCTTCCTCGGCATGAATGATTCCACTGTACTTTGCAGAACTTGATAGTCTTAGTATGAGTAACCCTTTCTGCAGTCTCAAGAATCTTGATAGGTTTCTCCTCATAGGTGAGATTACTTTCCAACTAAACCTCTTCCAAAGGTATAGTGTCTTTCAATGAAGTTTCTTCCATCTCCCGATGACACTTCTTCAACTGACTTGCATGAAACACATTATGAACTGCTGATAGTGATTCAGTAAATTCAATCTCATAAGCCACTTCTCCTTTGCGGCTCAAAATCTTGAATGGTCCAACATACCTTGGTGCCAATTTTCCTTTAACTCCAAATCTCTTCACACCACGAAGTGGTGAGACTCTAAGATAAGCTCTATCACCTACCTCATAGGTGACTTCTCTATGCTTTGGATCTGCATAGCTTTTCTGTCGGGACTGGGCTATCTTCAATCCGTCCTTTACCAATTTAACTTTCTCTTCAGCTTCCTTGATAAATTCTTGTTCGAACAGATTTCTTTCTCTTACACCACTCCATAGTAATGGCATAGTACACTTCCTTCCATAAAGAAATTCAAACGGTGCCATCTCAATGCTGGCTTGATAGCTGTTATTGTAAGAGAATTCCGCATAGGGCAGACTTTCATCCCAACTAGCACCATAGTCTAGGGCACATGCCCTTAACATAGCCTCCAAAATTTGATTGGTCCTTTCTGTCTGTCCATCAGTCTGGGGTGAAAATTTGTGTTGAACTCTAACCTTGTTGTCAATGATTCATGTAGTTGTCACCAAAAATGCGAAGTGAATTGAGTTCCTCTATCAGACACGATACTCTTAGGTACTCCATGCAGACATACAATCCTGTTCATATATATATTTTAGCTAACTTAGCACTTGTATAGGTAGTCTTCACGGGTATCAAATGAGCCACTTTAGTTAGGCGATCTACAACCACCCAAATAGAATCATATCCGGACCTGGTCCTTGGCAGTCCAATGATAAAGTCCATACCAATCTTATCCCACTTCCAATCAGGAATAGGTAGTGGTTGTAATAATCCTGCCGGTTTCTGATGTTCCGCTTTCACCCGGCTACATACATCACACAAGGCAATATGTTCCGCAATATCCTTCTTGAGATTGTTCCACCAAAATCTTTCCTTCACATCCATGTACATTTTGGTGTTACCTAGATGAATGGAATATGGTGAATTGTGTGCTTCTTGCAGAATCAATTTCCGAAGTTCCGGATCTTGCGGAATGCAAATACGCTTTCCATACCACAAAGTACATTGTTCATCTTCGTGAAATCCTTTAGCCTTTCCATTGTTGATTGGGAATGATGTAGACCTTCTTAATAGTGTCAAGGAATATTTGAATAATAGTTTTTCAATGAAGGATCTTGGCGAAGCAGCTTACATATTGGGCATAAAGATTTATAGAGATAGATCGAGACGCCTAATATCATTGTCACAAAGTACATATTTGGACAAAGTTCTAAAGAGGTTTGGAATGGAAGATAGCAAGAAAGGGTTCTTGACCATGTTGCCCAATACGACCTTGAGTAAAACTCAAAGTCCGACATCGGCGGAAGATAGAGAAAGGATGAGTAAGACTCCCTATGCCTCGGCCATAGGATCTCTAATGTATTCCATGCTATGTACTAGACCCGATATTGCATATGTTGTTAGTTTAACTAGCAGATATCAAAGTGATCCAGGAGTAGATCATTGGACAGCGGTCAAAAACATCCTTAAGTACTTGAGAAGAACTAAGGATATGGTTCTTTCTTATGGAGGTGATGAACAACTCGTTGTTAATGGTTACACCGATGTTAGTTGGAACACCGATCCGGATGATTCTAAATCACAATATGGATACGTATTTACTTTGAATGGTGCAGCAGTTAGCTGAAGGAGTGCAAAGCAAAGCGTTGTGGCAAGATCTTCAACTGAATCGGAATACATGGCTGCTTAGGAGGCTTCACAAGAAGCGATATGGATGAAAGAGTTCATTACAGAGCTGGGTGTGGTTCCTAGTGCGCTGGACCCAATGTCTATCTACTGTGATAACATGGGCGCCATAGCCAATGCGCAAGAACCAAGGTCACACAAGAAACTGAATCATATCAAGCTACGTTTTCACGCTATTCGAGAACATGTCCAAGATGGGGACATAAAGATTTGCAAAGTACACATAGATCTGAATGTGGCGGATCCGTTGACTAAACCTCTCCCGAGGGCAAAACATGACCAACACCAAACTGCCATGGGTGTTCGGTATATTACCATGTAATCTAGATTCGATGACTCTAGTGCAAGTGGGAGACTGTTGGAGATATGCCCTAGAGGCAATAATAAATATGGTTATTATTATATCTTTGTGTTTATGATAAATGTTTATATTCATGCTATAATAGTATTAACAAGGAAACATTAATACTTGTGTGATTTGTAAACTTAAATTGAAGTCCCTAGTAAAGCCTCTATACATCACTAGCTTGTTGGTTAATAAATGATTGTGGTTTCCCTATCATGAACATTGAGATGTTATTAACAACAAGATCATATCGTTAGGAGAATGATATGGTGTACATACTCCTATAGATAAGCGTAGCATAAAGATCAAGTCATTTTAATAGTTCAATTGCTATATGCTTTCTGATACATAGTAACCTAATTCCTTCGACCATGAGATCATGCATATCACCTTTACCGGATGGATGCTTTGATGACATCAAACACCACACCGTAAATGGGTGGCTATAAAGATGGCATTGAGTGTTCGGAAAGTATTGGTTGAGACACATGGATCAAGAGTGGGATTTGTCCATCCATATGACGGATAGATATACTCTGGGCCCTCTCGGTGAAATGTCATCCAATTAGCTTGCAAGCATGTGACTGGCTCACAAGGGATCACATATCACGGGAACGAGAAAAGAGTACTTATCAGTAACGAGGTTGAACTAGGTATGCAGAGATACCGACGATCATAACCTCGGATAAGTAAACTATCGTGAGACAAAGGGAAATTGGTATCGTATGTAAGTGGTTCATTCGATCGCAAAGTAATCATAGAAATATGTGGGAGCCATATGAATTTCCATATTCCTCTATTGGTTATTGTTCGGAGAAGTGTCTCGATCATGTCCGCATAATTCACGAACCGTAGGGAGACACACTTAAGGATTCGACGTTGTTTGAGTAGTTATGGAATGATGAGAAAGAGACCGAATGTTGTTCGGAGTCTCGAATGGGATTCGGGATATCACGAGGAGATCCGGAATGGTCCGGAGAATAAGATTCATATAAGGAAAGTCCTGTTTCGGAGTTGGGGAATGGTTCCGGTGTTTTCATCAGGAATGTTCTAGAAGGTTCCGGAATGTCCGGCACTCCGGAGGGGAAGTGTACATGAATGTGTTATATCAATTTGGTATGATTGCATCATGTACTAGGTGTCATCGCTGAACAAAATAAAGGGTTTATTCAAAACCTAGTTTGAAAAAGTCAAACGGCAATTTGAAAGTCAAACGGCTATTTTGGGAAGTGGAGGGGAGGTGGAATCCGAGTTGGGGAGGAGTCCCTCCACCTCCACCGCCGTCCCCTTGGGAGACCAAGTTGGGGAGGGACTCCCCTCCCCTGGCGCGCCTCCCTCCACCTATAAAAGGAGGGGCAGGGCTCCCCTCCTAGACACACAAGTTCCCTACCTCTAAACCCTAGCCCCAAGTCGCCGCCGCCCTCCATAGCCGTCGCCGGCCCTAGGGCAAACTACCGCCGCCGCCTAGCTAACCCTAGCCGCCGGCCAAGCCTCCTCCTTGGCGTGTCTAAACCCTAGATCGTCGAGGGTCTCTCTCATACTCCGCCATACTCGCTCCGGCTTAAGGCGAAGCCCTGCGAGATCTCCCCTCTACTTCCGGTACCATGCCGTTGTGCTGCCGGAATCGCGAGGAGAGTGCTACAACCTCCGCTGCCTGCTGGAACAAGGGAGAGGAAGGTCTTCATCGAGTACCGAACGTGTGACCGACTGCGGGAGCGCTGCCGGAACGCAGCGCCGGAAGGATCGTCTACGCGATCTTGAGATCGGGAAGAGTACGACTACATCACCCACGAGAATCCGCTCTCGTTAAACACTTTGGAATCTTTGAGGGTGAGTTATTCCATCGACTCGTTGCTACAATCTAGTAGATAGATCTTGGCTTGTTTGTTTGTATGCGGTAGAAATTTTTTGTTTTCCATGCTACGAAACCCTACAGTAAGAACAGAGAAATGGTGTTGGGTGGCTTCCCACGGCTGTGCTGAGCAATTTTGTGTGATGGAGCTATTGCTAATGTGCTGACAGCACACACCATGCAATTTGGTGTGTGTGCTGCTTGTGTGTCTGCCGCACCTTGTGGATATGCTCTGGATATGAAAGTTACTTTTATCTGGTTACATTCACTTGTCTGGTGAAACTTTCCCCTCCTTGCTGTTTATTTGACTTATGGCTTAAAATTATGAAAGATATAGTTCTTTCATATTGGTGAAACTTTCCCCTTAAAAGATTACTCAATGATGAACTTTGAACAGTGCACCTTACTGTCAATACTGAGAGTAAAACATTTTTAACCTTAACTTTCTTTCTTTTAGTTTGAGTTTGTTTTGCAGGTACCGGACTTAAAGATTCAAGACTTAGATTAGGTTTTCTTTTTCTTTATAGATAGTTATTTGTAATATTTCTCTTATTCAATTGTAATCTTTATTTTATTCTTTTGTACTTTTTATTTTATTCTTTTGTAATAAAGATTGTACTATTACTCAATATATAAAGATTATTCTTTTATTTAATTACTATTGTAAAGATTGTTGCTCATTTTCATAAGTTACGTTTTTGTAACTTATTTATGGAGTAAAATTATGGAATAAATATTCATTTTATTGATGATGTTATTTATTTAAAGTTTGAGCTACTAATTATCATCTCTTGACTAAATCAAAATACTCAAACATATTTCTAAATCCTTTTGAATTATAAATCCAACACTCAAGTTTTAAATTCAAATTTCATTTCCCAAAACACACTAATCCACAAAGATCATATGAAAGTTTATCACAATCATTCTCCAAGACTATTCCTAATCTTAAAGAGTGAAAGAAACTTTAATCACTTTAGGTTTTTATTTGGCAAAAAATTTACCCATATTTTTACAGATGAATGCATGCAATTTCACAGATTCCTAAATCTACCCTTCGTTGGTTCCTAAATGCTGGGATGTTACAGACTTCCCCCCTTAAATTAAACTTCGTCCCGAAGTTTGTTGAGATGTACCTGAATAGTTCTGGATAGGCTTTTCTTAAATCCTCTTCTTTCTCCCAAGTGGCTTCCCTTTCACGGTGATGTTCCCTCTGTACCTTGCAATACCTGATTGCCCTATTTCTCAACCTTTTCCAGTTTTCTTCCAAAATTTTACAGGGTTTTTCAACATAGGTAAAGTCTGCTTGTAGTTCTATCTCTTGATGTGTGATTGCATCATCCGGAACTTTCAAACATTTACGAAGTTGTGACACATGGAAAACATTATGAACTTGAGCCAACCTTGATGGTAACTCTAAAGCATAAGCTATAGTTCTTCTAACTCAGTATCTTGAATGGCCCGATATATCTTGGACTCAATTTTCCTTTAACTCCGAACCTTTTAACCCCTTTCATTGGACTTACTTTCAAATATACCATGTCTCCCACTTCTGGATGCCATGATCTTCGACTTTGATCAGCATAACTTTTCTGCTTACTCTGAGCTATTTTCAGTCTATCCTTAATCTTATCAATGATATCTTGTTTTTCCTGGATATAGTCTAGCGCAAATTCTTTGTTGCTTCCAGGCTCATACCAACATATTGGTGATCTACACTTCCTTCCATACAGAACCTGATATGGGGCTGCCTTTAGACTACTCTGATAGCTATTATTGTAGGAAAAATTCTGCCAATGGTAGATGATCTTCCCATGTACCTCCAAAATCTAATGCACAAGCTCTTAACATGTCTTCTAGTATCTGATTTGTTCTTTCTGTTTGACCCTCTGTCTCTGGATGATAAGTTGTGCTGAAATCTAATTTGGAACCAAGTGCTTCATGTAATTGCTTCCAAAATGCTGAAGTAAACACGGATCCCCTATCCGTTACGATCTTTTTGGGCACTCCATGCTTACTTACTATCTCTTTGATGTAAACTTCTACTAACTTCTCGACATTATGTTTCTGATTTACCGGAATAAAATGTGCACTCTTAGTGAGTCTGTCCATAATTACCCATACCATATCCTTCCGTTTAGGTGTCATGGGCAATCATGTGATGAAGTCCATACCTATTTCCTCCCACTTCCATTCGGGAATTTCCAAAGGTTGTAATGGTCCTACTGGACTTTGATGTTCAGCCTTCACCCTTTGGCAAGTATGGCATTCTGATACATATTTAGCAATGTCCCTTTTCATGTTATTCCACCAGAATAGTTCTTTTTAAGTCCATATAGATCTTAGTACTTCCTGGATGTATAGAATATGGTGTTTCATGTGCTTCTCTGAGTATGACATCTCGAATCTTAGTCACATCTGGAACACAAAGACGATCTTGGAACCACAAAGACTCATAATCTCCAAGGCAAAAAACTGATTTCTGCCCTTGAGATATCCTCCGAATTTCCTCAGCAATGAAAGGATCTTCTACTTGATGTCTAAAAATTCGTGCTTAAGATCACTATCCTGCTCTGGAACTACCTGCATAGTAGCTAATCCTCCAAGAACCTCTGTTCTAATGAATTGAAGCTCTAATCTTTCCAAGTCCATTTGTAACTCTTTTGGTAGCTCCCGATTGCTAGGCTAAATATCTGCACTTTTGCGACTTAAAGCATCTGCTACAACATTTGCTTTTCCTGGAGTATAGTTGATTGTTAAATCATAATCTTTGATTAGTTCCAACCAACGCTTATGTCTCATATTCAACTCCTTTTGGGTGAAGAAATATTTAATACTTTTATGGTCAGTGTATAACTCACATCTGGCTCCATAAAGAAAATGCCCCCATCCTTTCAGCGCAAAAACCACTTCTGCTAACTCTAAATCATGAGTTGGATAGTTTACTTCATGTGGTTTCAGTTGTCTTGAACCATAAGCAATCACTTTCCGATCTTGCATTAACACACAATCCAAAACTTCTTTAGATGCATCACAATATACTGTAAAGTCTTTCCCTGTTTCTGGAACGACTAAGATTGGAGTTGTGGTTAACCTGGTCTTTAACTCTTGAAAACTTTCTTCACACTTCTCATCCCAATTGAATGGTGTATTCTTTCTTAACAATTTTGTCATTGGTCCAGCTATTTTGGAGAAACCTTCAATGAATCTCCGATAATAACCAGCCATCCCCAAGAAACCTCGAATTTGTTTCACATTGGTTGGTGCAGTCCACTCTAGTACTGATTGAACTTTAGATGGATTTACAGCAATTCCATATTTACTGATCACATGGCAGAGGAATTCTACCTCATCTAGCCAAAATTCACATTTACTGAACTTAGCATAAAGTTTATGTTCCCTTAAAGTCTAAAATGCTATTCTCAAATGATCAGCATGCTCTTCTTTATTCTTGGAATATATCAGAATATCATCAATGAAGACTATGATGAACTTATCCAAATATGGCATGAAGATTTTGTTCATCAGATTCATCAATATTGTTGGTGCATTGGTCAAACCAAATGGTACCACCAGATACTTATGGTGTCCATATCTTGAGACAAATGCTGTCTTTGGAACATCCTCAGGCTTGATTTTTATTTGATGGTATCCAGATCTTAGGTCGATCTTTGAAAATACTCTGGCTCCTTTCACTTTATCAAACAAATCTTGAATCCTTAGTAAAGGATACTTATTCTTGATGGTAACATTGTTCAGATTTCTGTAGTCTCCACACATCCTTATTCCACCATCCCTTTTATCCACAAAGATTACTGGTGTTCCCCATGGAGATACACTTTCCTGAATAAACTCTTTTCTGACTAACTCATCAATTTGCTCTTTGAGTTCTTTTAATTATTTTGGTCCCATCTTATATGGTGCTTGAGCTATTGGTGTTGTACCGGGAATTAGATCAATAGTGAACTCTATCTCCCGATCTGGTGGCATTCCAGGTAGCTTTGCTGGAAAAACATCTTGAAATTCATTTACTAAAGGAATATCTTCCAATTTAACCTCTTTCATCGAGTTCAACTGCAGATCCACCATGATATGACTATGCTTATCTTCTTGGTAAACTATCCTTGCTCCACTTGGAGTTTTGATTGAGACAGTTTTCTCCTCACAATTTATCTGAGCCCCATGTTCCATCATCCAGTCCATCCCCAGCACTACTGCAATTCCCTTCAAAGGAATCACATAAAGGTCTGCAAAGTATGTACAACCATAGATCGAGATAACCTGATCTTGTTTAATGTGGCGTACAATCACATTTCCCCCTGCCGTAACTACGGTCATAGGGTTTTCTGACGTTGCCCTTCTAATCCCGAATTTATCACAGAATTCTTTAGAAATGAATGAAGTAGTTGCACCAGTATCAAATGGAACTTTGCCGGGATTGGTAAGGATATTGAGCGTACCTATCACTGCATGCTCCGAATTATCCACCTCCTCTAGGGTTGCGCAATTCAGCTTCCCGGTAGGTATGTTCCTCTTGCCATTGTTGTTCTTGACATTATTTCCTCCTCGATTGGGCTGTCCATTTCCTCCACTAGCTTGTCCTCCTCCCTTGGTAGGCCAACCTCCTGGTGGTTTGCTCGGATAATCGGGATTAATATGCCCCTTCTGACCACAACCATAATAGATCACTACAGGCTTTTTGCATTCCCTCTGGAAATGCCTTGGAATTCCACAGTCGTTAAAAATAACATTCCTTCTAGAATTGGATTGATTTCCACCACTGCCCTTGTTATTGTTATTGTTACCATATGCCTTGTTCCGGGGTTTGAACTCCAGATTGGGTTTAGGTTTACTTGCTTGAATCCTCTTGGTTTCCTTCTTAGCTCTCTTCCTTCTATCCTCTTGGACATTCTTGTAGTCATCTTCAAAAGTGATAGCTGCATCTAGCAACTGCTGATAAGTTTTCTTATTAGCCAACCTTAACTGCATTCTCATAAATGGATTTAACGCATGCAGGAAACGCTTCTTCCGCTTCTCTTCTGTGTTAACATCCTCCTCAGCATAACGAGACAGTTGGCTAATCTCCTGGATATACTTCATGACACTAGTATATCCCTGCTGAAGCTCCTCAAATTCTCCCCGCTTCAACTCCATAACACTCTCCGGAACATGATATTCATGGAATCTCTGTTTAAACTCCTCCTAGGTGTACTCCCTTCCTGGTTGTTGCATGGCCAACTGATTCTCCCACCATGATGCTATAGGTCCAGTCAGAAGATGAGTTGCATACCTCAATTTCTCCTCATCATTGCAACCTACAGTTTTCAGCTTTCTTTCTGTATCTGCTAGCCAATCTTCTGCATCCATTTGTTCAGGGGCTGATGCAAAAGGTAACGACCTTGCATTCTGGAAGTCAGAAAGACTCACTCCTCCACCTTTAGGTGCCCTCTGATTTGCTCGTCCCAACAACTCCTCCATGAACTTGTTCTGGGTCTCTTGCATCATTTGCATACATTGCATAAAGTTCTGCTCCATTAACGGCCTCATTGGTGGTGGTGGTAATGCTCCTTGATTTGCTGCATCTGCATCGGCCTTCTCTTTGGCCTCACGTTCCATCCGCTGATGTTCAGCTTTGGTCTCTACACACATATCCATGACCCTCTAGTCCTGCAACATAAAGCGAATACTCATAATTACATCATGCACATGTGTTCTAAGCTCGACTTTACACACAGAACTAGTCACACAATGAAGATCCAAATAAAATCCAAATATGCATTTCACATATTATACATTACAATATCATAATAATACAAAGTCATTACAACATATACCATATAGGTATAATCACAACACTACCTCGTTTATCTAGCTACCTTATTTCTCGGATTACAATACATGGTACTCGATACCTCTAAATAGTTGCCTACTTCTAGTAGTAACTATGCTCAACATACATGCCTGATGTCCAACCGTGATGACGTGACGTTCGTTGCACAGTTTGTGGAACAAATGGCCTTCCATAAGGAACACACTCAGTATCTGAAGTGTCAGGACTTGAGTCATTACTAAACCTGCGCGCATTGACTCCCTCTAGCTCAGCTAAAAAGTCTTCAAAAATATATTCAACATTATCTCCCACTTGCATCTCCTGACCTTCATTCCTTGAGTTGTCAACAGAATATGCAGATCCTGCTGATCCCCAGGTGCTCCTTTGGGCAAGATAGTTAAACACCGGATAATGTATATTCCCTGGACTCTGCGAAGATGTTGTTGATTCAAACACTCTCTCCTCAGGATCTTCTTCTTCATCCTGATTATCTATCGACATAGCATTTCTACTACTGTTACTAGGGTTAATTCTTGCACCCATCCAGCTAGATTGTCCAACATTTCTGTCAGAACCATCTATGGACATCTGGTGTTCATGAGATCCTTCATATGATCCCCTTCTCCAACCATCAGAATTCTCAATAGGAAGTTCTGAATCAGAACCATCCTCTGAACCATGTGGTACTGCATACCTCGTATCCATGGTAGGATCATGTATAGGTTTAGGACTTGGTGAATAAGGATATGGCGTAAAAGATTCAGGATCTATAGGTATATCCTTAAAGATAGGTTTTGCGCTACTACTTGCTTCCTTCTCCAACTGGAATGCTAACTCCTTCCTCCTTTCCGGATCAGTTAGATCCTCTAACATGCCATTTTTATCTTTGACAATCACTTGATGTGTCTAATAAAAAGATGCAACGAGTGTTCGATATCTATCCATAAACTTGGAAGCTAACTTAGGATGCTTCTTAACCAAAGTAAGATGATCCGGTACAGGCTCTGAGTCTATAGAATCATGAGGTATCACAGAAAATGTGATACCTTCCAACTCCTTGGCCTTATGCTCCCGGATATTAGCTATCGCCTCCACAACTGTAACATCCCAAAAATCATGATTTCAAAGTTTGCATATCATTCATACATTCATAATCATTTTACGACCATTTTCAAATAAGATTTCAAAAACAGAAGCATTTGTTGTCTATTATTTTATGTAAACAAGGCAATGGCCTTATTGCTACTATCTAATATGTGAATACTTATTTTAACCAGAAAAGATTTGAACATATGTTTGATTGATATTTCCAAAGCTTGGTCAAATTTTCAAAACAAAATATGAATTCAAAACCATTCATATGGCTATTAAAAATATTTCACTAAGGGCATGGTTTTAAACTTTATTTCGAACCCAAAATGAATTTGAGTATGAATAAATGTTTTACACACCCTAGGACACAAGAAACACAATACAAAAATCTGGAGAAAATTCAAATTGAAACAGAATTGAAATGGGCATTTAAATTCAAACCAGAAAATCAAATCAGAAAAAGAAAAATAGAAATAGAGAAAAAAATAAAACTAACGGGCTAACTAACCCAACCCAACCCGCGGCTCATCTAGCAGCCCACCTAGCCCACCCGGAAAACCCTCCCCCTCTCTGTTTCTCACCCGCGCGTGTACCCCTCCCTCACTGATGCCTTGGACACACCTGCCCTGTCATCATCGTCCTCAATCACCGCACGATGACCCGCTCCGCCATTACCTCCCCGCAGTGATGCCGCGTTTAATCTCCGCTTAAATTCCATTGATGAAGCGCGTGATTCTCGCCCCTGCTCTGGCTACTTAACCCCCACACCTCCGCCACCATTTCCCCTCACTCAACACCCCCACTCCGCCACCAGGCCGCCCATATTTCGCAGAACATCGCCGTTGTCCAACGAACTCCGACGATGAAATACCGGTGAGCCCGACCACCCCTGTCCTTCTGGTTCATACGAGCGTGTTCCTTGTGACCTTGTGCATCCTTTGACATCGTTCATTTGCCCGTGCATGACCCAGGCCGCCGTTTCCCGTTCATGCCTGCAAGCGACAGAGCCGCCGCTCAACTCCGGCGATCGATTACGGTAATTCCTGAGCGCCCCTTGACCTCCCTTGCATACAACCAGGTTTGCCTTGTCCTTGCGCAGCTACAGATACCACTGGCTTTTGCTAGGACAATCTAGATCCTCGGCAACAACCTCGTCTGCAAGGACCCGACACCGCCAGCAACTCCGACGAGCTCCAGGCCCCGCTACAGCACGCCCCCTGCCCAACCGCGACCACGTTGAGCTCCCTCGTGCACGTGCGAGTCTGGTAAGCATCATCACCACTCCTAGGCCTCGCTAGAATCGCCGTTCCACCACCGCCAGTAGCGCCGCCGCCGCATCGTCGTCGCTAGCGCCGCCCGTCCTTGGTCATGTGCTCAGCAACGTTGGATCTGGATCTAACGTTTCATATTAGATCACTTAAACGAACCGGTACGGGCAGATCTGGTCGTGCACTGTCACTTAAATCCAACGGCCCATGTTGATCGATCCGTGCGAAACGGTATCAGCCAATAGAAACAGTCCACGTGGCCTAGCATGTCTGTTTAAAATTCCAGAAATGATTTTTGAATGTTTAAACTTGTAAATTCAATAAATTTGTTCTGTTTATCCAAAAAATGCAAATAAGATATCAATGGAATCACAAAAATAAATCCTACACATCTATGGGCTTAGTTTTGTATTTTGTTTATGTTAAAATGGAATTTTAGGCAGAGACATTTGTGGGCATATTTTATGTATAAAAATTATTTGAAAAATGTTATAAAGGGCAAATTAAGTTTATTTAGTGTATAATTGTTTTGTTTATGATTCAGTACTGTTTCACTTGTCTTGTTTGATTTAGAAAAATCATCACATGGCATTTGCATGCATTCATATATTTTTGTTTGTTTATTTGATATGTGAATTTGGTGCTATCATTTTATGTGTAGATTTTGGTGCTAGTGGTGATTGTGACTGTGAGGATTGTTGTTACTCCCGCAACTACCAAGGAAAGTGGTGCTTCATACGTTTGTCCCAATATTTTGACTATTCATTAGAAATATTTTGTATAGGGCTTGCATGATAATTTTTGTTAAGTATCTATATGCTATGCTTGGGAAATCCTAGTAGTTGTAGAATTGTTAGAAATTTCTCTAAGTTAAGATACTTGCTATTGCCATGCTTAGCCTAGATAGTAGCAACCAAGGGTGGAATATATACAAACTATGGAAAAATATTTCTAAGTCTTTGACTTATGTTTTTTGCTTAATAAAATAACTAAGTGAATGAAACACCTGGGTGGAATGGTAATTGCTTGGTGGTTTTGGTTGAGTGGTTACCAGGGCCCATTTTCCAATGGTCTACCCTGTGTATCTCACTTGTGTAATGCCACCCAAGAACAAAGGGATTTGAGATGCCATATGTTAAGAAGCTTCTAGTGCAACCACTTGTGTAATACTTTGAAAAAAAATCCACACTTGTCTTTTTCTTCTCGTCAACTTTTCTAATCTTCTTTCTCATCTCTATTTGTAGATGAACTCCATCAACGAAGCCGTAAGGAAGGGACCACTCATGACCATGACCTTGGAGTGTGAGACTAAATTTTCCAAGGCCCTCAAGAACCTTATGGTTACCATGGGGATACATGGTGCAGCTGTGTATAAAGGATTCCCTATGATGGATGAAGGAGAAGAGTGCTGGTGGGTGCAACTTCACTTGTACAAAAACAAGGAAGACAACCACAAGTAGTCAGGATTCTACATGGTCACTAACTCAGAAATGCACACAACATTCTTTGACTCTGCAAGAAATGCAGCTTGGAATGCTATCAAGGAGCTTGGTGATAGACTCAAGTGCAGAATGCTCAACACCCAAAATGACCTTAGAGAAGAAAATAAGCATACCCAAGAGTTGGAGACTACCAACCAACAACTAAGGGGAGACATCATAGACTTAATTTGGGAGTCTTGTGAACAAGATAGACAGATGGCTACTAAGGATGCCCTGATAGCTATTTTGTCTAGTGAGTGAGAGTTGTAACATACTTCGTTAGTTGGACCACCACACTTATCGTTTTTACTTCCAAAAAAAAATTCTAAGTTATGTTGAACCTTTGATGCTTGTAATGGATTTGTGTATGCCATGACTTGTGTGCTTGTTGCAAAAGATGGGTTTGTGATATTTTGTCTTGTGATTTTTTTCTCTATTTGATGTTGATTCTAAATTTTCTCTATCTTATAAAAATAGATGCCTAATGTTATTATGAACACGGCCGAGGAGTTCAAGGGAACTCGTTTTGGTACTCGTCTCATTGAGCTCACTAGTGTGCTCAACCTTCCACTTGCTAGCATCATGACACTTCCACTCACCAAGTTTTAGAGGAAGGACCTATGGGGCTTCAGAGTCACCCAGCCCGGACGCCAGACAGAGCCAACCACTGAGACCATCACTTTCAAGATGATGCATGACGACAAGGAGAACGGCTTAGATGTAGTCATGCAGGAGTTACTTGGGCACCTGGTAGGGAGGCACTCCACCGAGTTTAGAGGTCTTTACTTTCACCCCTTCGGGAGACGCAACGAGGAGGGTGAAGCCATAGAGTACGAGGATGCTGCTAGAGAGACGATGGAGCCGATTCGTCTGTACCTCCAGGACCTAGAGGGTCTTATTAGACACCTAGATACTGATAGGACCAATGTCATGCTTAGCAATGACGAGCTCCAGGTTTAGCTTCGTGAGAAGGACAAGCTCTTCGCGAAGCAAGACGAGATAGTCAAGGAAATGGAGGCCAAGTTTGAAAGCCAGGACAAGAAGTTTAAGAGCCAGGAGAAAAGAGTCCAAGACAGGAACAAGAAGATCCGGGAGATGAAGGAAGAGCTAGAGGCCAAGGACTTCAAGCTTGAGCATCAGCAGGGAGTGATAGAGAGGCTTCGCTCACAGAAGAGGGCTCTTAGGGCCAAGATTGAGGCCTTGAATACTAATGTTGAGGAGTACAAGACCGCTATGGAGAATGCAGGTCTTACCCTTGTTGATGTGGAGATTGATGCGGAGGAGTAGTGTGGACTACTCATTTATCTTTCATCTACCGTACTTTGATTAATGAGTCACAATGACCATCCAACATGTGGGTGGCTTGCTATGGTGTGTTTGCAATTCCAAACTTGTTGTTTATGCCGTTCAAACTCTATGTTATTTTGATGGTTGGTTATTGTGATTGACTATGTGATGTATTGTGCATGTTAAGCATCTATGGGTATCTCATTCTTATCCTTATGAAAACCACAGATGCCTCCTCGACGTGCCAACCCCAACCCAAACAACAACAATGTCACTCCCGAGATGCAGCAGTTGATGACAACACAGGCGCAACTGATGTAGATGATGACCACTTTCATGCAAAACCAGAATCAGAATAACAACAACAATAACAATAACAACAACAACAACCAGAATAATCCGCCAGGATTTGACATGCTCACCAGATTTCTAAGACTGAGGCCTTCAAAGTTCTCAAGAACCACTGGTCCAATGGTGTCCAATGATTGGCTACGTTCAGTGAACAAGGATTTAGTGACTGTTGGCTGCACTGATGAAGAGAAGGTCAGGTTTGCAGCACATCTGTTGGAAGGGCCAGCAACAACCTGGTGGGATAACTTTCAGATCACCACTCCCATTGAGGATGTGACTTGGGCTATCTTTGAGGATGGATTCCGTACAGCTCACATCTCATCCGGAGTGATGAATTTGAAGAAGAAGGAGTTCCACAACCTGAAACAACATCACCGCAGCGTGGCCGAGTATATTGAGGAGTTCAACAATCTGGCGCGTTATGCACCGGATGAAGTTGATACTCATGCCAAGAGGAAGGAGAAATTCCTCGAAGGACTGAATGACGAACTAAATATGCAGCCGTCTGTTGCCTATGTCCCAACCTACCAATCACTTTGTGACAAGGCTACCATCTTGGAAAACAAGATGAAACAGGTTGAGAGAAGGAAGAGGAAGCGCAGCTTTGATAAGCACAGCTTGGGATCGTCACACAAGCGTTCCCATCATGATGATAGTGGGAGTTCTGGATCCCACAAACATGGAAAGTACAATAACCACCACATCCACAACCGCCATCATGACAACAAGCATCACCGCAGTCATGATAATGACAAGTACAAGAACCACAAGAGTGGACACAAGAGTCACCACAATGGAGGTGGAAGTGGAAGTCAGCCTGCAAAAAAGAGATATCAGTCAGGTTGAATGCTTCAAGTGTAAGAAGATGGGTGAAAGGATACGGATGTCGCCTAGAGGGGGGTGGGGTGAATAGGCGATTAAAACTTTTCCTAGAGTGGCTCAACAAAGGCGGAATAAAACTAGTGTTTACTTTGTTAAGCACAACCTAGAACAACTAAGGTTCACCTATGTGCACCAACAACTTATGCTAAGCAATACAAGCAACAAAGTGATAGCAAGATATATAATACTTCAAGCACGAAGGCTATCACAATGTAAAGTGCATAAGTAAAGAGCTCGGGTATAGAGATAACCGAGGCACGTGGGGATACCGATATTTTACCGAGTTCCTCCCAACATGGAGTACGTCTCGTTTGGAGAGGGGGTGGTATCAAACCACCAACACCACAAAAGGCCTCCCTTATTCTCCGGTGAATCTCACCCCAACGGGATCGATCCACGCTTCCACTATAGGTGCACTTGTCGGTGACAACCGGAACCTCTCACAAGGTTGGGGCACTTCTCCACAACTTAATTGGAGGCTCCCAACAAACGCCACAAAAGGCCTCAACAAATGCCACCAAAGCCACAATGCCACCAAGGCCACAAAACCGTCTAGGGTTCCAAACACCCAAGAGGGACAAGCTCCAATGAGCAACTCAAACCAAATCCTCCGAGGAGAACTCAAACCGATGCACCAAATGCAAATGGCAAGAACACCACAAAGATGCTCAAATCCCTCACTCTCAAGTTCCAACAAAGCTACTAAAGCTATTGGGGGAACAAGAGAGAAGGAATTAAAGAGAGACACAAAATCCCCTAAAATCTAGATCCCCAAAGATGCACTCACAAAGAGATGAATCGGTTAGGTCAAAACGTGGATCTAGATATCCTCTCTCTTCCACTCAAATATGGGCAAGAATCATCTGAGGGAAAAGATTAGGCAAGCTTCAAGATTTAGAGCAAGTGTGAACAAAGTTTAGCCTAATAGATAAAAAAGGAGCAGCCTAAACTAAAAATAGACAAAGGATATAAATAGAGGCACAGAAAAACTAGCCGTTTGGGGCTTTTTTCGGAACTGTCCGATACTACCGGATTACCGCATGTTCCACGAAAAAGCAGAAGCAGAGCATCAGCAGGATGTGGCCTGGCCATACGTGCGCGCAGCGAGCCAAGTGGGGCAGCGAATGGGCAGCAGCAGCTGATGAGGCCCCTAGTCGTGCGAGGTAGAGCAGCAGCAGCAGCTGCAAGGCAGCTAGGCAGCAGCGAGGCAAGCAAGCGACTGCAGGCAGGGCGCAGCAAGCGAGGCAGCAGACGACAGCGAGCATGCGGGCGCACGGGACGGGGCCTACAGCGGGGCAGCGCGCCAGCGGGCGAGCGAGCCAGCGCGCGCGAGAGAAGCTGCTGCTGCTGGGCCCAGCGGGGCGCGCGCGGGGCACACACAAGCGAGCGCGGCAGCCAGGGAGAGAGCAGCAGCGAAACGCGCGTGCGGGTCAACGCGGCGGGCGGGGCCGAGTGCGGGGCGGCGCGCGCACGAGCAGATCTGGGCTAGCGAGCGGGCGCTGCGGGAGAAGCAGGGCAAATAAACTGGGCCGGCCGGTAGTACCGGCCCACCCGGGCGGTACTACCGAGCCGGTCCGGTAGGACCGAAAAATGGTACCGGGCCAGATTGAAGTAGGCTGCACGCGCCAGGCACGGACAAGATATTTTTCTTTTTTTTTCAATTTAAATAAAGCAAATATACAAACGATCATAACTTTTGATTGGAGACTCGGATTGACCCGATTCCAATTGCGTTGGATAGAGGACAACAAGGGCATCCCAATAAAAAGTAGAAATATTGATTATCACCAAGTGGGAGTGTATCAATTAATATAATGTGAGATACCTCACTTGGTGAGAAACCGAAAAGCCGCATAAATCAAAATCGCAACAAGATACATATGTGAGACCCGATTTTGATGAACAAGAGCTTGTTATGGAGATTACCACAAGCTCTATATACTCACAAGGATAAGACCAAATAACAACCAAATGCGATGATGCAATTATGCAAAGGTTTGATCTTTCTCCGAACGATGTGACCGAATTACTCATACGAGAGCCCCTCTTGATAGTACGGTTATCTATCCTAAACCCGGTCTCACACACACAACGTGAGACCGGCAAAAGGGAAAACCTATCAAGATTATACCTTTGCCTTGAGCATTCCACTTGAGCTCGATGTAGACGGTCTTGCCCTTCTCAAGATGGAACGCCTTTCTTAATACCTCATCATCGGCTTCGCATATTGAGCTTGCACAACATATCTTCTTTACATTTCATCGACCTTGAAGCCAACACATGCTCCAAGCGATGCCAATGGACAAATCCTACAAGTATAACTTAATACACACATTAGTCCATAAAGATTGTCATTAATTACCAAAACCACACATGGGGGCCCAACATGTTCTTTCAATGGGGCACTATGCTAACGAGTGCCCAGAGAAGAAGGTTGAAGGAACCACCAAGCCCAACCCTTTATAGAAGGGACAAGTGAACCACATCAATGTGGAAGAGTTATATGAGGAATCTGATGCTGTGGCTGGTAAGTTCAAACTCAATTCTGTTCCAGCACTTGTTCTTTTTGATACTGGCGCATCACATTCATTCATATCAAGAGCATTTGTTGATAGAAATGAACTTCTAGTTGAAACTATTGGGTGCCCTATAAAAGTAAGTTCTCCTGGTGGAGAAATGATAGTGAACTCAGGATGTCATGACCTAGTCATAGAATTTGGGAAGTATAAGTTTCCCGTTAATTTGATAATCCTAAATTCCCAAGGATTGGATGTCATTTTGGGAATTGACTGGATGACTAAGTACAAGGGAGTGCTAGATTGTGCCAATCATATTGTCACACTCACAACCCTGGATAATAAAAGGATTAGATTCAAGACTAACTTTGAATCAAAAGGGAGTAAGCTAAATTCTCTTAACGAGGTTAGCATAGACAATGTGCTAATTGTGAGAGAATATCCAGATGTGTTTCCGGAGGAATTGCTGGGAATGCCACCAGATAGAGATGTAGAGTTTCTGATTGACTTGCTGCCAGGATCTGGACCAATAGCAAAGAGACCTTACAAAATGTCAGTTGATGAGTTGAAGGAACTCAAGAAACAACTTGGAGAGCAGTTGCAAAAAGGATTTATTCAACCAAGTTCTTCATCTTGGGGAGCACCAATCTTGTTTGTTGAAAAGAAAGATAGAAGTCAAAGGTTATGCATTGATTATCATTCACTCAATGAGGTGACTATCAAGAACAAATATCCTTTGCCCAGAATCAATGACTTGTTTGATCAGTTAGAAGGAGCCCGTGTATTCTCAAAGATTGATCTCCGGTCAGGCTATTTTCTGCTTAAGATATGGGAACAAGACATACCTAAGACTGCTTTCACCACTAGGTATGGATTGTATGAATACACCGTGATGCCATTTGTTTTGACCAATGCACCAGCCTACTTCATGAATATGATGAACAAGGTGTTCATGGAGTTTCTTGACAAGTTTGTTGTCGTTTTCATCGATGAAATTTTGATCTATTCCAAGATCAATGAAGAGCATGAAGGACATTTGCGTTTGATACTTGAGAATCTTAGAGAGCATAAGTTGTATGCCAAATTCAGCAAGTGTGAATTCTTGTTGAATGAAGTTGGATTTCTTGGACACATTGTGTCAGGAGATGGTGTAGCAGTTGATCCCGCAAAAGTGTCAGCTGTAACTGAATGGGAATCTCCTAAGTCAGTGAAGGAAGTTTGTAGTTTCCTTGGCTTGGCAGGATACTATAGAAGGTTCATTGAGAATTTCTCAAAGGTAGCTAAGCCAATGACAGAGTTACTTAAGAAAGACAAGAAGTTTGATTGGACTGAAGGATGTGAACTCAGTTTCCAAGAGTTAAAGAAGAGACTAGTGACAACAGCAGTCTTATGTCTGCCAGACTTGGAGAAGGATTTCCAAGTGTATTGTGATGCATCTCATCAAGGATTAGGTGCAGTTCGGATGCAAGAAGGGAAAGTTGTGGCTTATGCCTCGAGACAACTCAAAACTCATGAAGTGAATTATCCTACTCATGATTTAGAGTTAGCCTCCGTTGTCCATGCACTCAAAACATGGAGACATTATCTTTTGGGAAAGCGATGTGAAGTGTTCACAGATCACAAAAGTTTGAAGTATATCTTTACTCAGAAAGAAATCAACATGAGACAAAGAAGATGGCTAGAACTCATCACGGACTATGACTTGAGTTTGCAATACCACCCCGGTAAAGCAAATGTTGTAGCGGATGCATTAAGCCGTAAGGTTTATGTGAATGGCCTTACCAAGGGAGAGTTGCCAGATGATCTGTGTGCCCAATTCAAAGATCTCAGATTGGAGATTGTGCCTAAAGGACATCTCATGTCATTGGATGTTCAACCCACCTTGTTGGACAAAATCAAGGAAGCCCAAAAGACGGACAAGGAAATTGAAGATATTAAGGAAAAGATTGGCAAGGGAAAAGCCAAAGGATTCCATGAAGACGAACAAGGTACTTTATGGTATGGAAAACGTATCTGCATTCCGCAAGATCCGGAACTTCGGAAACTGATTTTATAGGAAGGACACAACTCACCATATTCCATTCATCCGGGTAACACCAAAATGTACATGGATGTGAAGGAAAGATTTTGGTGGAATAATCTCAAGAAGGACATTGCCGAACATATTGCTTTGTGTGATGTATGTAGTAGAGTGAAAGCGGAACATCAGAAACCAGCAGGATTGTTACAACCACTACCTATTCCTGATTGGAAGTGGGACGAGATTGGCATGGATTTCATCACTGGACTGCCAAGGACTAGATCAGGATATGATTCTATTTGGGTCGTAGTGGATCGCCTAACTAAAGTGGCTCATTTCATACCCGTGAAGACAACCTATACAAGTGCTAAGTTAGCCAAGATCTATATGAATAGGATTGTGTGTCTGCATGGAGTACCCAAGAGTATTGTGTCTGATAGGGGAACTCAATTCACTTCCCATTTTTGGAGGCAACTGCATGAGTCATTGGGAACGAGATTGTGAAGGGTTTCAAAGCAGAGTAAATCAAAATTTTCTACGGATGCGAACAAGAAAGCCAAGATCTAATCTAGGAGTTGCAATCAACGAGAGAGATAGATGAGATCTTCATACCCTTGAATAAATCGCACAGCGGAAACGTTCAACAGAACGTGGGTGATGTAGTCAAACTAGCCTTCTCCTCCTCGCGATCTGATCCGATCCAACGCCGCAAGTGGCGGCGCCTCCGAGAGATGCACACGTATGGTGCCGCGACGTCTCCTCCTTCCCCGGTCTAGCAAGTAGGGTGGAGATATGGATTGGATCTGCAACACGACGGCTTGGTGCTATGGTGGAGAGTTTCTGCGGCAGGGCTTCGCCTACGCGCAGTCGGGAGAGAGAGACGTGGAAGGGCAGCAGGATGGCGGCTAGGGTTGGAAGAGTAGGAGGGGGAGGGTGCGCCCCTACCCACCTTATATAGGGGCTGTCCGGCCCCCTTGGCCCCTCCTCCAAGCCCTAGGGCGGCGGCCCCAAGGGTGGAGTGGGGGGCAAGTTTCCCCCTTCCTTCTAGAAGGCTCCCCTAGGGTTTCCCTAGGGCTGGCCGGCTGGGCCTTTGGGGCCTTGTGCCCCTGGCCCAAAGAGGCCAGGGCACTTCCCCTTAGGCCCACACAGGCCTCCAACAAGTGGGCCCACGTTGGTCCCACTCCGGAACCTTCTAGAACATTCTGGTACAATACCGACAAACTCCGAAACGATTCCGAAATCCAAAAGTTGCTTTCCTTTATATGAATCTTATTCCCCGGACCATTCCAGAACCTCTCGTGATGTCCTGGATCTCATCCGAGACTTCGAACAAAAACTCATAAACCAATCATCCATTCTATCCTAGCGTCGAGGCACGTTAAGTGTGTGACCCTACGGGTTCGAGAATATGCAGACATGATCTTCTATCAATAATCAATAGCGGGATCTGGAAACCCATATTGACTCCCACACATTCATCGATGATCATATCGGATGAACCACGATGCAAGGATTCAATTAATCCCATATATGTATTCCCTTCGTCACGCGATATTTTACTTGTCCGAGATTCGATCGTTGGTATCGGCATACCTAGTTCAATCTCGTTCACAGCAAGTACTTTACTCGTTCCGTAATCCGATATCACTTTGTGATTAACTCCTTAACCACGTGCTTGCAAGCGGTGTTGATATCGATTACCGAGTGGGCCCGAAGTATATCTCTCCGACTCGGGAGGGACAAATTCCATCTCGATACATACAACCCAACAAGTACTTTCCGATCACCTGAGAGACACCTTTATGATCACCCTCACATAGGATGATGTTTGATGACCTCAAAGCTTTCTTCCGATACCAGGGAGTTGTATTATCTCATGGTCTAAGGAATACAATACTTGACATAGGAAAAAGCTTCGCAAATATGAACATGATGACACGATCTAATTGCTCTGCTTAATTTGGGTATGTCCATCATATCATTCTCCTAATAACATGATCTCATTATTAATCAACAACTCATGTCTATGGCTAGGAAACCTTAACCATCATTAATCAATGAGCTAGTCCATAGAGGCGTACTAGGGACACGGTGTTGTTCATAAACCACACAAGTATAAATGTTTACAATTCTAGCATGGAATATAAAGTTTATCATGAACAAGAATTATAATAATAACATCTTTATTATTGCCTCTAGGGCATAATTCCAACAGTCTCCCACTTGCACTAGAGTCAATAATCTAGTTTACATCTGGCAACAATCTAACACCCATGGCATTAAGGTGATGATCATGTTTTGCTCGTGGAAGAGGTTTAGTCAACGGATATGCGACATTCAGATCCGTATGTACTTTGCTAATATTCAGATCTCCATCTGCTATATAATCTCGAATTGTATGAAAACGACGGTTGATGTGCTTGGTCTTTGGATGATATCTTGGTTCCTTAGCCAGTGCTATGGCACTAGTGTTGTCGCATAATATCTCCAGTGGGTCCAAGGCACTTGGAACCACACCAAGCTCAGTGATGAAGTTCCTGATCCAAACTCCTTCACTTGACGCTTCTGAAGCAGCCATGTATTCCGCTTCTGTTGTAGATCCCGCGATCACACTTTGCTTGCAGCTTCTCTAGCTCACAGCTCCACCATTCAAAATATAAACGTATCCTGTATGAGATTTAGAATCATCCGAGTCGGTGTCGAAACTAGCGTAGACGCAACATTTTACGACGAGCTGCTCATCACCTCCATAGACCAAGAACATTTCTTTAGTCCTATTTAAATACTTTAGGATGTTCTTTACGGCTGTCCAGTGTTCCACTCCTGGATCACTTTGGTATCTGCTCATCAAACTAAGAGCATTGGACACATCCAGTCTAGTACATAGCATGGCATACATGATAGAACCTATGGCTGAGGCATATGACACTTTGCTCATAGTATCTCTATCGTTTACCGTAGCTGGACACTGAGCCTTGCTCAATATCTTACCTGACAACATGGGCAATGAACCTTTCTTTGCTTTATCCATTCTGAACCTTTTCAGAACTTTGTCTAGATATGTACTTTGGCTTAAAGCTATTAGGCGTCTTTGTCTATCTCTATAGATTTTGATGCCTAATATATAAGCAGCTTCTCCTAGGTATTTCATTGAAAAACATTTATTCAAATAACTCTTCACATCGTTAAGCATACCAATGTCATTTCCAATAATCAATATGTCATCCACATATAGTACAAAAATGTCACCGAGCTCCCACTCACTTTCTTGTAGATACAAGCTTCGTAGAAATTTGGAACAAATCCAAAACTCTTGATCACTTGATCAAAACGAAGGTTCCAACTCCGAGATGCTTGTATCAGTCCATAAATTGAACGCTGAAGTTTGCACACCTTATTAGCATCCTTAGGATCGACAAAACCTTCGGGCTGCATCATATACAACTCTTCATCAAGGTTGCCATTGAGGAACGCAGTCTTGACATCCATCTGCCATATTTCATAATCATGAAATACAGCAATTGCTAATAAAATCTGAATGGACTTAAACATCGCTACGGGAGAGAAAGTCTCATCGTAGTCAACACCTTGAACTTGTCGAAAACCTTTTGCGACAAGCCGAGCTTTATAGACAGTAACATTACCATCTGCATCCGTTTTCTTCTTGAAAATCCATTTGCACTCAACGGCCTTATGGTCGCTAGGAGGGTCCACCAAAGTCCATACATGGTTTTCACTCATGGATCCCAATTCGGATTTCATGGCCTCTAGCCATTTCTCAGAGTCTGCGCTCATCATTGCTTCCTCATAGTTCGCAGGTTCACTGTTGTCTACCAACAAGACGTTTAAGACAGGGTTGCCGTACCATTCAGGAGTGGTACGTGACCTTGTCGACCTACGAAGTTCAGTAGTAGCATCGTTCTAAGTTTCATGATCCTCGTCATTAGCTTCCTCTCTTGTTGGTGCAGACGGCACTGGAACAATTTCAGGTGTTGCGCTACTCTCCAACTCGAGAGAAGGTTCAATAACCTCGTCCAGCTCTACCTTCCTCCCACTCACTTCTTTCGAGAGAAACTCCTTCTCAAGAAAGGATCCGTTCTTTGCAACAAACACTTTGCCTTCGGATCTGTGGTAGAAGGTATACCCAATCATTACCTTAGGGTATCCTATGAAGACGCATTTTTCCGCTTTAGGTTCAAGCTTGTCCGGCATCAACTTCTTGACGTAAGCTTTGCATCCCCAAACTTTAAGAAACAACAACTTAGGTTTAGCACCAAACCATAGTTCATACGGTGTCGTCTCAACGGATATAGATGGTGCCCTATTTAAAGTGAATGCAGCGGTTTCTAATGCATAACCCCAAAATGATAACGAAAAATCTGTAAGAGACATCATTGATCGCACCATATCTTATAGAGTTCGATTCCGGCATTCAGACACACCATTGCGTTGTGGTGTTCCGGGTGGCGTGAGTTGCGAAACGACTCCGCTTGCTTTAAGACGCGTGAGAAAATCATAACTCAAATATTCACCTCCACGATCGGATCGTAGAAATTTAATTTTCCTGTTACGATGATTTTCCACTTCGTTTTGAAATTCTTTGAACTTTTCAAACGTTTCAGATTTATGTTTCATTAAATAGATATACCCATATCTACTTAAGTCATCAGTAAAAGTGAGAAAATAGCGATATCCACCACGCGTCGAAACACTCATTGGTCCGCATACATCGGTATGTATGATTTCCAATAAGTCCGTTGCTCGCTTCATCATACCGGAGAACGGGGTTTTGATCATCTTGCCCATGAGGCACGGCTCGCACGTGTCAAATGATTCAAAATCAAGAGACTCCAAAAGTCCATCAGAATGGAGTTTCTTCATGCGTTTTACACCAATATGACCTAGATGGCAGTGCCACAAATAAGTTGGATTATCACTATCTACTTTGCATCTCTTAGCCTCAATGTTATGGATGTGTGTTTCATTGCTTTCGAGATTCAGAAGAAATAAACCATTCACAGCAGGTGCATGACCATAAAAGATGTTATTCATATAAATAGAACAACCATTATTCTCCGATTTAAATGAATAACCGTCTTGCAATAAACACGATCCAGATATGATGTTCATGCTCAACGCAGGCACATAATAACACTTATTAAGGTTTAAAACTAATCCCGAAGGTAAAACTAAGGAGAGCGTGCCGACGGCCATCACATCAACTTTTGATCCATTGCCAACGCGCATCGTCACCTCATCCCTTGCTAGCCGCCGTCTATTCCGTAGCTCCTGTTTCGAGTTACAAATATTAGCAACTGAACCAGTATCATATACCCAGGCACTACAATGAGCGCTAGTAAGGTAAACATCAATAACATGTATATCAAATAAACCTTTAATGGTGCCAGCCTTCTTGTCCGCTAAGTACTTGGGACAGTTGCGCTTCCAGTGACCCTTGTCCTTGCAATAGAAGCACTCAGTGTCCGGCTTAGGTCTAGACTTGAGCTTCTTATCAATAGGGGCAACGCGCTTGCCGCTGCATTTCTTGAAGGATTTGTTTGCACCCTTACCTTTCTTAAAGCTAGGGGTCTTGTTGACCATCAACACATGATTATCTTTCTTGATATCCACCTCCGCAGCTTATAGCTTAGCGAAGAGCTCAGTGATCATATCAGTGGAACCAATTTTATTGCGAGTAACTACAAAACCTTTGTAGCTAGGAGGGAGTGATTGCAAAACTCTGTCAATCTTGAGATCTTCTAGAATCTTGCAGTCCAGTTGCTCAAGACGCTGAGTGTAGCCCGACATCTTAATGGCGGGCTCACTAACGGAACTCCCTTCCTCCATCTTGTAGTTAAAGAACTTCTCAGAGATCTCATATCTCTCAGAATGGGCCTGAGTCTGAAACATGGTTTTCAGTTCCTCAAGAATCTCAAAGGGCCCGAACTCCTCAAAACGATTTTGAAGGTCCGGTTCCATAGCAAACAACATGGTACTCTTAATCACTCCATAATCATCTTTGCGTGACTGATAAACAGCTTTTTCATCAGTCGGCGCATCATTAGCAGGGGCGTCACCTAGCAGTTTCTCTAGTACATAGTCCTTTTGTCCGCCAGCGAGAATGATTCTCATATTGCGGAACCAGTTGTTGAAGTTAGACCCATTATTCTTAAGCTTTTCTTTCTCAGCAAAAACGTTGAAGTTGAAGTTGGACTTAGCCATTTGATCTACAAAATTTGCAAATACAATTTAGACTATGTTCATGATAACTAGTTCAACTTAATCAAATTACTAGATGAACTCCCACTAAATTCAACATCCCTCAAGTTGTTTAGTGAACATGATCCAAATTCACCACACCTAATCCGATCTTCATGAGAAGATATGTGGTTTCAATGGTGGACAACCAAGTGTCGATCATATCATTCATATGACTCATGTTTAACCTTTCGGTTCGTGTGTTCCGAGGCCATGTCTGTACATTCTTGGCTCGTCAAGTCAAACCCAAGTATTTCCGCATGTGCAAAACTGGCTTGCACCCGTTGTATGTGAACGTAGAGTTTATAGCACCCGATCATCATGAGGTGCTTGAACACGACGAAGTTTCGCAACGGTGCCTACATGGGGAGACCACAATTTTATCTTGATCTTTAGGTGAGGAATCATCTTATAATGCTACTGTCGCGATCTAAGCATAATAAGATACATAAAAGGATAAACATCACATGCATATAATTTTATGTGACATGGTATAGCCAATCTCCGCGCAATGATCTCCATCTTGTGCACGCCAGCATGATCTCCATCACTCCACCATGATTGCCTCCACCACGAATAGAAACTACAACTATTGCTAACTACTTAGCGATAAAGTAAAGCTATTACATGGCGTATAAGAAGTTGACACACAGGTCATACACAATTATAAAGACAACCATATGGCTCCTACCGGTTGTGAACTCATCGACATGCAAGTCGTGAAATATTACAAAACATGATCATTGCATACATCATACACATCATGTCTTGGGCCATACCATATCACAAAACACTCCCTGCAAAAACAAGTTAGACGCCTCTACTTTGTTGTTGCATGTTTTACGTGGCTTAGGAGAGTAACAAGCTAAGAACGATTCTTACCTACGGAAAGCCACAACGGTGATATTATGGTGCTAACATCCGGTGTAAATCCCATGACTACTATAGTGAGAGAAACTGACATCCACCAGCCGCATGTGTGGAACAAGCCACGCGTCAAGTGCGGAGCCGGTCTCACGAATGAGGTCGCGTAAAGTTGGCCTGGACCGCTTCGATCTCACTATGTCGCGCCATAAGAAATACACAACAAGAGGCTTGCAACAGAATACATCAACGCCCGCAACAAGCATGTTGCGTTCTTCTCGTGAAACACATCTACGCATAGATCTAGCTCTGATACCACTCAAGGGTTTCGCAGCATAGTAAATCAAAATTTTCTACGGATGCGAACAAGAAAGCCAAGATCTTATCTAGGAGATGCAATCAACGAGATAGATAGATGATATCTTCATACCCTTGAACAAATCGCACAGCGAAAACGTTCAACGGAACGTGGGTGATGTAGTCGAACTAGCCTTCTCCTCCCCGCGATCCGGTCCGATCCAACGCTGCATGTGGCGGCACCTTCAAGAGATGCACACGTACGGTGTCGCGACGTCTCCTCCTTCCTCAGTCCAGCAAGTAGGATGGATAGATGGATTGGATCTACAACACGACGGCGTGGTGCTATGGTGGAGAGTTTCTGCGACAGGGCTTCGCCTATGCGCAGTCGGGAGAGAGAGAGGTGGAAGGGCAGCAGGATGGCGGCTAGGGTTGGAGGAGTAGGAGGGGGAGGGTGCGCCCCTGCCCACCTTATATAGGGGGCTGGCCGGCCCTCTTGGCCCTCCTCCAAGCCCTAGGGCGGCAGCCCCAAGGGTGGAGTGGGGGGCAAGTTTCCCCCTTCCTTCTAGAAGGCTCCCCTAGGGTTTCCCTAGGGCTGGCCAGCTGGGCCTTTGGGTTCTTGTGCCCCTGGCCCAAAGCAGCCAGGGCACTTCCCCTTAGGACCACGCAGGCCTTCGACAAGTGGGCCCACGTTGGTCCCACTCCGGAACCTTTTAGAACCTTCCGGTACAATACCGACAAACTCCAAAACGATTCCGAAATCCAAAAAATGCTTTCCTTTATATGAATCTTATTCTCCGGACCATTCCGGAACCTCTCGTGATGTTCTGGATCTCATCCAAGACACCGAACAAAAACTCATAAACCAATCATCCATTCTATCCTAGCGTCGAGGCATGTTAAGTGTGTGACCCTACAGGTTCGAGAATATGCAGACATGATCTTCTATCAATAATCAACAGCGGGATCTGGAAACCCATATTGACTCCCACACATTCATCGATGATCATATCGGATGAACCACGATGCCAGGATTCATTTAATCCCATATATGTATTCCCTTCGTCACGCGATATTTTACTTGCCCGAGATTCGATCGTTGGTATCGGCATACCTAGTTCAATCTCGTTCACAGCAAGTACTTTACTCGTTCCGTAATCCGATATCACTTTGTGATTAACTCCTTAACCACGTGCTTGCAAGCGGTGTTGATATCGATTACCGAGTGGGCCCGAAGTATATCTATCTGACTCGGGAGGGACAAATTCCATCTCGATACATAACCGAACAAGTACTTTCCGATCACCTGAGAGACACCTTTATGATCACCCTCACACGGGATGACGATTGATGACCTCAAAGCTTTCTTCCGATACCAGGGAGTTGTATTATCTCATGGTCTAAGGAATACAATACTTGACATAGGAAAAAGCTTCGCAAAGATGAACACGATGACATGATCTAATTGCTCTGCTTAATTTGGGTCTGTCCATCATATCATTCTCCTAATAACATGATCTCATTATTAATCGACAACTCATGTCTATGGTTAGGAAACCTTAACCATCATTAATTCATGAGCTAGTCCATAGAGGCGTACTAGGGACACGGTGTTGTTCATAAACCACACAAGTATCAAGGTTTCCGCTTAATACAATTCTATCATGGAATATAAACTTTATCATGAACAAGAATTATAATAATAACATCTTTATTATTGCCTCTAGGGCATAATTCCAATAGATTGGAATTCAGTACTGCTTTTCATCCCCAGACTGATGGACAAACAGAAAGGACCAACCAGATTTTAGAAGATATGTTGAGGGCATGTGCCCTAGATTATGGAGCTAGTTGGGATGAAAGTCTGCCTTATGCAGAATTCTCTTACAACAACAGCTATCAAGCCAGTATTGAGATGGCACCGTTTGATTTTCTCTATGGGAGAAAGTGTACTACACCATTGTTATGGAATGGTGTTGGAGAAAGAAACTTGTTCGGGCCAGAACTAATCAAGAAAGCTGAAGATAAAGTCAAGTTAGTAAAGGACAGATTGAAGATAGCACAGTCCCGACAAAAGAGCTACGTAGATCCTAAGCGTAAAGAAGTCACCTATGAGGTGGGTGATAGAGCATACCTTAGAGTATCACCACTTCGTGGAGTGAAGATATTTGGAGTCAAAGGAAAATTGGCCCCAAGATATGTTGGACCATTCTAGATTCTGAGCCATAAAGGAGAAGTAGCATATGAGATTGAATTGCCTGAATCATTGTCTGCCGTTCACAATGTGTTTCATGTGAGTCAGCTAAAGAAATGCCATCCGGAGATGGAAGAGACTTCTTTGAAGGATACTATACCTTTGGAAGAGGTCCAATTGGAAAGTGATCTCACCTATGAGGAAAAACCTATCAAGATTCTCGAGACTGTAGAAAGAGTAACTCAGAAAAAGACTATCAAATTTTGCAAAGTTCAGTGGAACCATCATTCCGAGGAAGAAGCAACTTGGGAAAGGGAAGATGATCTTAGGAAAGACCACCCTCACCTATTTGCTAGCCAATCAGAATCTCGAGGGCGAGATTCACCTTAATGGCTTAGATTTGTAACATCCCAAAAATCATGATTTCAAAGTTTGCATATCATTCATACATTCATAATCATTTTAGGATCATTTTCAAATAAGATTTCAAAAACAGAAGCATTTGTTGTCTATTATTTTATGTAAACAAGGCAATGGCCTTATTGCTACTCTCTAATATGAGAATACTTGTTTTAGCCAGAAAAGATTTGAACATAGGTTTGATTGATATTTCCAAAGCTTGGTAAAAGTTTTCAAAACAAAATATGAATTCAAAACCATTCATATGCCTATTAAAAAATATTTCACTAAGGGCATGGTTTTAAACTTTATTTCAAACCCAAAATGAATTTGAGTATGAATAAATGTTTTACACACCCCAGGACACAAGAAACACAATACAAAAATCTGGAGAAAATTCAAATTGAAACAGAATTGAAATGGGCATTTAAATTCAAACCAGAAAATCAACTCAAAAAAAAGAAAAAGAGAAATAGAGAAAAAAATAAAACTAGCTAGCTAACTAACCCAACCCAACCCAACCCGCGGCCCATCTAGCAGCCCACCTAGCCCACCCGGGAAACCCTCCCCCTCTCTGTTTCTCACCCGCGCGTGTACCCCCTCCCTCACTGACGCCTTGGACCCACCTCCCCCGTCATCATCATCCTCAATCACCGCGCGACGACCCGCTCCGCCGTTACCTCCCCGCAGTGACGCCACGTTTAATCTCCGCTTAAATTCCATTGATGCAGCTCGTGATTCTCTCCCCTGCTCCGGATACTTAACCCCCACCCCTCTGCGACCATTTCCCCTCACTCAGCACCCCCACTCCGCCACGAGGCTGCCCATATTTCGCCGAACATCGCCGTTGTCCGACGAACTCCGACGACAAAATTCCGGTGAGCCCGACCACCCCTGTCCTTCTGGTTCATACGAGCATGTTCCTTGTGACCTTGTGCATCCTTTGACATTGTTCATTTGCCCGCGCATGACCCAGGCCGCCGTTCCCGTTCACGCCTGCAAGCGACAGAGCCGCCGCTCAACTCCGGCGATCGATTACGGTAATTCCTGAGCGCCCCTTGACATCGCTTGCATACAACCAGGTTCGCCTTGTCCTTGGGCCGCTACTGATACTACTGGCTTGTGCTAGGACGATCTAGAGCCTCGGTAACGACCTCGTCTGCAAGGACCCGACTCCTAGGCCTCGCTATAATCGCCGTTACACCACACCAGTAGTGCCACTGCCGCATCGCCGTCGCTAGCGCCGCCTGTCCTTGGTCATGTGCTCAGCAACGTTGGATCTAGTTCTAACGTTTCAGATTAGATCACTTAAACAAACCAGTACGGGCAGATCTGGCCATGCACTGGCACTTAAATCCAACAGCCCACGTTGATTGATCCGTGCGAAATGGTATCAGCCAATAGAAACGGCCCACGTGGCCTCGCCTGTCTGTTTAAAATTCCAGAAATGATTTTTGAATGTTTAAACTTGTAAATTCAATAACTTTTGTTCTGTTTATCCAAAAAATGCAAATAAGATATCAATGGAATCACAAAAATTAATCCTACAAATATATGGGATTCGTTTTGTATTTTGTTTCTATTAAAATGGAATTTTAGGCAGAGACATTTGTGGGCATATTTTGTGTATAAAAATTATTTGAAAAATGTTCTAAAGGGAAAATTAAGTTTATTTAGTGTATAATTGTTTTGTTTATGATTCAGTACTGTTTCACTTGTCTTGTTTGATTTAGAAAAATCATCACATGGCATTTGCATGCATTCATATATTTTTGTTTGTTTATTTTATATGTGAATTTGGTGCTATCATTTTATGTGTAGATTTTGGTGCTAGTGGTGATTGTGACTGTGAGTATTGTTGTTACTCCCCCAACTACCAAGGCAAGTGGTGCTTCATACTTTTGTCCCAATATTTTCACTATGCATTAGAAATATTTTGTATAGGGCTTGCATGATAATTTTTGCTAAGTATCTATATGCTATGCTTGGGAAATCCTAGTAGTTGTAGAATTGTTAGAAATTTCTCCAAGTTAAGATACTTGCTATTGCCATGCTTAGCCTAGCTAGTAGCAACCAAGGGTGGAATATATACAAACTATGGAAAAATATTTCTAAGTCTTTGACTTATGTTTTTGCTTAATAAAACAACTAAGTGAGTGAAACACCTAGGTGGAATGGTAATTTCTTGGTGGTTTTGGTTGAGTGGTTACCAGGGACCATTTTCCAATGGTCTACCCTGTGTATCTCACTTGTGGAATGCCACCCAGGAACAAAGGAATTTGAGATGCCATATGTTAAGAAGCTTCTAGTGCAACCACATGGCATTATGGGCTCTGCCTGGATCATATAGGTTGCAATAACTTAGCCATTTGGATAGTTGGTGGTAGTGGGTGATAGGTTTGGAACGCGTCCATTTGGTCTAAGGGAAGGCTTCTGAAAGGTCCTGTCTTGGTGAAAATCAAGTCTTGTGGGGAAAGTGCACCACCTCTGCAGAAGGAAGAAACTAAGTACTTAGCCGTGTCCCCGGTAATGGACAATTTGAGCATCAAGACATGGAAGCTATCAATAATATCCTCATCCCAATTTCTAAGTTAAAACTTGTGGTTGAACAAGGGTGAGGTTCACCAATGTCTATTGGTGGTTCCTTTGGAGTTTTTGCCAAACAAAAACTTAGTGTTTTTCAACTGGTAGGTAAAACCTATTTTGAGTAAAGCAAGCCTAAACTACACTTAGCCAAATTCATGTAGAAGCTAGATACTATTATTCTACTATGGTATCACTTGCCAATACTATTCCAATGTATTGACCCACTGTGGATGTAACTTGTGATGTTGCAGGTTACTCTGATGAGGATTAGGGTTATGAGTCTACACTCAACATGCTTGCCTGTGGCACATTAAGATGAAGAATTTTATTTATATTGTTAAGTTAAACTCTTGTACTAGCCTATGGCTATGGAGTTGTAAAAGACTATGTTATCTTTGGAATGACGTTGTAATAATGACCTTTGTTTCTGTGTACTTCATCTTAAACTGTGGATGCTAGCATTTGATCTAGGGACTATCATTGCAATCACAGGGAACTTTACCTTTATAAAGGTGGGGTCTTACAACAACCGCCACATGATAGGCTGCTAAGTGACTCCTACCTTCACCTATAGGTAGATCGTGATATAATCCAAGCTCCTCTGGGAGTTGAATACTCACACGATACTTGGATAACATCCGGCCATCATAGTAGGTTACAGTGTTCACTGGAATTCTAGTTGGACAACTAAAAATCTTTAAAAGTTGACGAAGTTGGTCTATTAATGATCCTTGATAATCATCAAGAGTCTCCTCTTTCCTTACCAAAGTCTGTTTTGGAAACTTTGGTGCCATACCTCTGTATATCAGAAAAATATTTTTATTAGTAACTAATAATATATTACATCATAATAAAGAATTATTGCACTAAAACATATAACGGAATATTCTCATTTGAATACCCATTATATTTCTTTTAGAGAATTCTTTATCGTTGCTACACTCTCCTATAGGTAATACCCTTTACTAGGTTTCCAACCTAAGGTCAAAGCAATTTGCTCTGATACCAACTGAGGTGACCCAGCATACCACTACATGTGTATTACACTATAGTCGTTGACATGACATCCACAGAACACCGTTCTGTAAATATCACATCCCTCGGAGTGGTACAACAAAAACATTGTGGGTCCATATTACAAACATTCACACATTATTATTATTACAATACCAGATGTTCAAGACTTCAAAAGGATTCAACTTACAAACCAAACCATAAAGTGTTTCAGCAGAATTTAAAAGTAGCAACTCCAACTAGGAGTTGAGCTCAGCAGCTTATTCTATAGATTTCATGTTGCTCGGCTCCGTAGGTTACTACTAACTAGAATATTTAGTTGGACTCGTTATCATCGACACCATAGCAGATTTCGTAATCCACTCCTTCAACACCTCCTGACAGGTTAGGCTCCTCGTAATACACATCTTCTTGGCATTCGGCTGCATACATTGGCGTATCTTCGGGATCCTCAGAGTCTAAGAAAGGCATCAAAGGAAAGGATGAGTAACAGCGTTACCCAACAAGTTCATTATATGCAAGGTGGGAAGTTTGATGCTCTAACTACCACCTCGGATTATAAGTCCTTGGCACTATGCAGTTTTTGTAAATCTTTCTTCAAATATTGATTTTATTATAAAAAAATCTATGACCATCAGCCTTCCTAGGTTGACCAGAACTTTCATGGAGTTCCTTTCCTGCCGCGTTCGCAGCTCCTTCCCGGAACAGGGAGTAACAAGTTACAATTCGTACACTCTACATAGGTCCGTTACTTTACCCATGAGAGATCAACTCCTTGTGCACAACCGGGCATACTTTCCCGTCCACAATTCCATGATGTCGGGCCCAGTAGTTGTTCCAAGACAATCACTGCCCCCTTCGCGACCTCGCATGCCTTCTTGGTGTACACCATGCCCACATATTGAATTACGGCAATGGTTTGTACAGACCGTTAGATGCCAGAACTATCGTGGGACGTTGAGGGTTCCCACCCATATGCTGCATATCCTCTATGAATTACCAATTAATATGCACGCTACAAGGATAACAGCCATGACCTGCACATCCGGCTACATGCGAGAGGAAGAAGATACAGCTGACTTCTCTGTCCCATTCCAAATCTCATGGCTAACGCGTGATATACGGCGCTAGAATCACTGATGTCATGGGTTATTAAGTCCCTAATTGATTATCATTATTGCAAATAGAACCCTATGTTCTATTGCTCCATTATATCATCACTTAGGATGATATCTAAGATTTCTTTATTTGTGAAAATAATATTTTCTTTCTTTGGAGTATATATGATAACACACAATTTGCAAATACTTTGATAAAGACTCTTCAAAGGATATGAGCAAGTGATGAACTTGCCTTGTGATTACAAGGTAGTGAAGTCTGATGCTTGTACTGGACCTTGAGCTTCTATGTCTACAAAAACATCATTATTGCCCGGTAAGGATAATATTTAAAGAAGCAAAATGATTATGCAAAGTAATGTAATGCATTATTTAGCTTGATATGTATTCTCCCCCATTTATTTAAATTATAAAATTATTTGTTAATAATAAAAGGTTTATAAATATTATTTTTTTAATTTTTATTGAATATTGTATTCTTTTACTTTATTTCCTTTTATTTGAATTTTATTTATTTAATAATTCCTTTAAGAATTATCATTTAAATACCAAAAATTGATATTAAATATTTATTTAGTATTTTTCTAAAATACTAAAATATTAATATATAATACAAGTGATTTTTATTTATTTTTATCATTTTCAATAATTTTGTAAAATTCCAAAAGGAATAAATATCGTACAAAATTCTTAATAAAATTTATATGTCTAAAATTTTATTTCTTAATTTATTTGGATAGTTTGGATTATTGTGAATCCAAAAATATTTTATTTATAATTTTTGGATTTTTATTTTATTTTCAAGAATTTATTTTAGTTCAGGGGCATTTTGGTCTTTTCTTATTTATTAAAAATTGCCTTTAGGTAAATGGGCTGCCTGTGTTGGTTCATTGGGCCCTTGTGGCTCAGTAGGGCAGAGTCAAAACGTCACCCCGAAGGGTTCCTAGCCCAACCAGCCCAAGTCTCTCTATCTCTCTCTCTCGAGCTCACCTCTCTTCTTCTCCTCCCCCGACCCCATGGTTAGCGATGTCATCGCCGGCGATTCACGCTATCGTGGACCTTCCTGGCCTCCGTCATGGTGTAGGGCGAGGTTGTCAGCCATGCTCTACCTTCCTATCCAATTTGATTTGGATCTGGAGCTTCCCCATGGCCAGACTAGCTCCATCCCGAACCTTAGGGTTTGGGGTGATGCTGGTGCTGGTGCTGTCGCCACCGCTGCTGCCATGTGATGTGCTGGTGTTCCTCGCCTTTAGGCGTGGTGAGGGTCATCGCCTCAGCGTGGTGTGGGTCGCAGCGCCCCCTTGGGGGTGCTCGTCGTCGACCACTGCTTCCTATTCTCGCCCACATCAACATTCTTCAGTAAATTGTTCTTGGTTCCCTCGTGTCCTCTGTGCTAGGCTATCATATGCTATGTGTTGGTAGTTGCCACTCCTGGCTAGTGTCATGTCCTGATTAGGATTGTTTATTCTCCTTAGGGTTCATATCCCTCTGTTGATTGAATATCTGATGATTTGGATCATGTATTGATGATCCCTAAGCATACTAAGTGGTTGTTTGCTATGGATTACTGCTTATGATTAGCTTTGGTTATGCTAGTGGCTTACCAGATTGATTCCATTGGTTAACTTGATATAGTTCAAATGATAAGGTTGCTCTAGAATCATTACTTGGGAATTCTTAGTGGTTTGAGGACTCACCACTGTCATTGCTTGGTAAATGACAGTGATTTTTGGGTGATGAAGTCACTATATTTGTATGGTTGACTTAAGAATGCATATATAGCTTGAGATCTAATGGTCTCTTACAGTGATGATATTAGTATCAGGAAAATGATTCATATTTGGCTATGAGTGTAACTGTGAAAGTTGAATGCTTAACCTGCTTAGTTTAGAAGCTATTCTTGTGACACCATCCTAGTATGGCACACAAGATTGGGTTCTATTACTTAGCTTTCTTTTGATTAAGCTTAACTTGGCATCAGAGATAAGTGGAATCTTCTTTCCTTGCATCCCTAGAACCCATGATGTTGATCTGAGGTTTAGGGATTAGGCCCTTATCTTGTTATTTCTCATGGATTGGCTCTGGTAGTGATACCAGCTGCTGATTCTTGAGTTAAAGTTGGAAAATGATTGGTTTGCTTATAGCTTAATGTTGGTGCATATAGTTTATGGAATCTGAGGTGCTACTCCATTAGGAGATGTGCCCAAATTTTATAAGCTATTTGAGAACATTTTGGAATATATATGAGTTGTTGATGATCACCAGGATATATGATGCTGGTCTGAGATTCTAGTGAATTTGGTAGAGTTTACTGTTAGCATTTATATTTCAAATTTCCTCTATGATAGGTTTACCCCACTTGGGTGATCACTGAGAGGTTTAACTTGTAAAACAACACATGCTTTTCTGTTTGATTAAGATGAACAAAATATGTGGATGTTTTATGATACTCACCACACTTGGGTGTTGTTGGGGTTGCAAGTTGTTGATCTTGTGGTTGTGTGGCTAGCTTAATCTGGTGCTCCTCCTGATACTTCCAGCTCCTAGACTTGTCCTTGATCTTGCTCTCCACCTCCTGGTCCTGGTGGCTTGATCTTGTCCTTGCTATCCACCTGATCTACCCCCTCCTTATGTCACCATCTTGGTGATATGATCCAGGGTTTAGTTGGTGTGATCTTGCTTGGCTTGGTTTGGCTGAGTGTGTTCTTGGTGTGTAAGAACAGAGAAATGGAGTTGGGTGGCTTCCCACGGCTGTGCTGAGCAGTTTTGTGTGATGGAGTTGTTGCTGCTGTGCTGACAGCACACACCATGCAGTTTTGTGTGTGTTGCTTGTGTGTCTGCTGCACCTTGTGGATATGCTCTGGATATGAAAGTTACTTTTATCTGGTTACATTCACTTGTCTGGTGAAACTTGCCCCTCCTTGCTGTTTATTTGACTTATGGCTTAAAATTATGAAAGATATAGTTCTTTCATATTGGTGAAACTTGCCCCTTAAAATATTACTCAATGATGAACTCTGAACAGTGCACCTTAATGTCAATACTGAGAGTAAAGCATTTTTAACCTTAAATTTCTTTCTTTTAGTTTGTGTTTGTTTTGCAGGTACCAGACTTAAAGATTCAAGACTTAGATTAGGTTTTCTTTTTCTATATAGATAGTTATTTGTAATATTTCTCTTATTCAATTGTAATCTTTATTTTATTCTTTTGTACTTTTTATTTTATTCTTTTGTAATAAAGATTGTACTATTACTCAATATATAAAGATTATTCTTTTATTTAATTACTATTGTAAAGATTATTGCTCATTTTCATAAGTTACATTTTTGTAACTTATTTATGGAGTAAAATTATGGAATAAATATTCATTTTATTGATGATGTTATTTATTTAAAGTTTGAGCTACTAATTATCATCTCTTGACTAAATCAAAATACTCAAACATATTTCTAAATCCTTTTGAATTATAAATCCAACACTCAAGTTTTAAATTCAAATTTCATTTCCCAAAACACACTAATCCACAAAGATCATATCAAAGTTTATCACAATCATTCTCCAAGACTATTCCTAATCTTAAAGAGTGAAAGAAACTTTAATCGCTTTAGGTTTTTATTTGGCGAAAAATTTACCCACATTTTTAAGATGAATGCATGCAATTTCACAGATTCCTAAATCTACCCTTCGTTGGTTCCTAAATGCTGGGATGTTACAACCTGACTGATATCTCTTTTAGCAGGCTGACTTCCATTGCCATTCCCACTGTGGTGGCTCTTATGTCCACTCTTTTGGTTCTTATACTTATCATTGTCATGGCTGTGGTGGTGCTTGTTGTCATGGTGACGGTTACCGTTGTGGTGGCTTTTATACTTCCCATGCTTGTGGAAGCCAGAACCTCCACTCTCATCACTATGGGAATGCTTGTGAGACGATCCCGAGTTGTGCTTGTCAAAGTGATGCTTCCTCTTCCTATTCTCAATGTCGTGGTGGTGGCACGACAGATGCCATGGGTAGGCTTAAGTGGGGGGGGCGAATGGGTGCTTGTGGTCACCGGGGAGGGGGTGCATGGTTGAGCCATGCACGAGGAACGGGAAGAACTCTCCACACTTGACAATTTGATTGATACCCCCAAAGATTACAAGTGCTCCTTGAGCTGTATTGGCTTGAGTATGCAGCACCTGTTCTCTACTTGGTCCAACCTCTCTCTACTACTGCTATTCCCTCCCTTATATAGGCAGTGCTAGCTAATACCCCTTTGGGTTCTAGGGTTTACTGTGTGGATCTTGGTCCCTACAATATGGGCCGGGTTATGGGCTTGTCCTAAGCCCATAGGCCCGGTCCATAAAGCTTGACAACTAACGGTCTTCTGGTACGCTGCTTCCTGTTCTTTTTGGCATCACGCTATTACTTTGTACGTTAGTGCTTGCTTTGGGCGTCACCCGGCTCCTTTTGTGTCACCCGGCATCACCCTTCTCTTTTGACCATGCTTTACCATGGTCCTTCCCGAACCTTACTCGGTAAGGTGCCACGTGTCCTTCTTGACCCGACCCTTCCTCGGTTGACTCGGCTCGTTGGTACCTGCAAGGGTTACAACTTTGTCCTATACAGGCCGAGATAGTCTGTATCTCAGCTCTCATGCTTATCTTTCCCGGCCGTTCTTACCCGGCCTGGTTCATTTCTACTCGGAGCCAACCCAGCTGCGCTATGTTTCCCCTCTAGTGACCCTACCGGGGGTTATCCCCCCGACATTAGTCCCCGAAGCTGGTGAGGTCTAGCAGTTCAAGCTGTTAGGCGTCTCCAGGTTCCTTTTATGTGAATGGAACTTAGTTTTTGTCTTTTATCTATCTTTGTTTCGCATCTTGCCAGGTTACTCTAACAATTTCGGGTCAATTCTTTGACTTCTTGGCTCATTCTTGTCTCGAGCCGAGTTATTTTGGCCAATTCCGGGTCATTTTCGGCGCGCTTCAGTCACTGACAACTAGTAATCATGATTACTTGCCTCAATTTTTGTTCCAAGTTCTGGCGGCACAGTGACGGCTGCGCAATTATTCCCCGTCACTGTGGCAGTCCCATCGGTCTGCGCCTTTTGTCCTTCCAGCCGTGACATGGCACTAGATTTTTCATGTATCTTTGGCTATGTGGCGCTCACTGAATGGCTCACCCGTCCTGGTACACGGCCACACGCTGGCCGCACGGCACGGTTAGATCCCACTATGGGGTTTTTTACTACCCTTAAGTAGGGGTCGGGGGTTTCCACTTCCCCCACGCCCATTCAGTTTCCTTAGCCTTTCTTCCTCCTCGCGCCTGCAAGATCGAACTACCCCCTTTGCGGTTCCTTCTCCCTCTTGCTCCTATGCTAAGATTGCCCCTGTCCTCTTTCGATTCCAACACGGGTCCTCGCTGCTCCAAGCCTCCCCTTACCGAGGAGGAGACAGACTCTGACGACCTCATGGACGCTCACAATGGTGTCGACGGTGCCGAGGAGCAGGAGGTCCCCGCCGGCGAGCGCGGTGGCTGGGAAGGCTCGGAGGTCTCCACCGAACAAGTGGAGTGGCTCCGGTCTACCAGACGCGTCCCACTGCAGGTGGATTGCCGCCTCCCTGCCGGTGAGATTTCCCCCAAACCTTAAGCTGGCGAGCGAATGGTTTTTCTTTCCCACTTTGAACGTGGTTTTGCTCTTTCTGTGAGCACTTTCTTTTCCTCGTTCCTTTCTACCTTCCGTCTACAAACTCACCATCTTCCTGCCAATGCCATTGGCTCTCTCTCTTGCTTCATCTCTTCCTGCGAGGCCTATCTTGGAATTTGGCCTACAGTCCTTCTGTGGGCCAAGTATTTTCGCTTCAAAGTTCAGGTTGTCCCCCAGCCTGAAGTTCCCCGTGCCGAGAAGAAGCCTACTCGGTGCGGCGCTGCCAGCATCACGCCCAGGAGGGATTCCATCTTTCCTCGGGTTGCTGGTATCGACTCTTGCAAGAAGTGGCATAGAACCTTTTTATTTGTCAAAAACAGTGGGTCCACTGACAACATCCGGCTTCCCCCTTTCTCGGATGAGGTCCCCCACAAGAAGCACTGGCAGCTTGACCCGCGCGATCAAGACGCTGCGGTGAACGAAGCCAACGCCATCCTGGAAAGGTTGCTGTCGCCGGATGAAAACTTTCATCTCGCCGACTCTGACCTCATGTGCACCTTCATCTCACGCTGGGTAAGCCCCATCCAAGCCATGAGCCACAAGATGTGCTTCATGAGCGAGTCCCATGATCCGACTCGGCATTCCACCAAGGAGCTCACCCATGACTCCATTGCCCGCCGAGTAAGCTCAATATTTAAACTGAACTTGGCGGATGATTGGGCCTGGAGTTGCCCTCCGTTTAGCCGGGTCAGGCCTGTCCCCTAGGTAAGTTTCCGGATTACTTTCTCGCCGAGTAGGCTTTAGCTCTTTTGCCACTCTTAGCTTAGTTTTTAGTCTCTCATTCTGTTTGTCTTTCACAGAATCTCCTTCACTAGGTTGATGACAGTACTGTCCCTCCTGCTGGTTATCATGGGGACCGCTCTGACTCGGATGAGGTCGAGTACGACCTGGAGTGCTTCATGCCGATCCCGCACACTGCAGCCACTTCTGCTTCGGGTAAGAGTCAATCTCGCAATCCCTTACAAGACTGGTCTGACGATGATGAGGATGATGATTGTACAATTTTGAAGGTATATGCCTTGTGAGCTTAATCTCTTTGCTTGTCCGAGTAAGCCCGTTATTTACTTTTGCAGCTAGACAGGTACATGACGTTCCTCCTCTCGCCGTGGGCGGAGTCGGCAAGATTCCCGTCGCTAAGCCGAAGCGACGTGGAACCTCCTCCAGCACCCAGCCGGCTGAGAAGAACAAGCCCAGTCCGGCAGCTCCAGCTGCCTCTGCTGCTGCCAGCCTGGGTGAGACTCGTCAAGCTGTTGGGCGCCGAGTCACATGCCGAGTCGCCCGTGACCCGGTCGTCACCGGGTAAGTTTCGCACTTTGCCCTATTTGTTCTTTTCTTTCTCGTCTTTGATGTTCTCTTACATATGTCTTGCTGTTTTCAGTGTTGCACCTTTGACGGCGAGTCAGGCTGCTTCTAGCATTGCCTTGCAGCTTAGGCCTGCTCCTCCTCGAGCTGACTCGGTGGCGCTGAGTCCCGTCTGAGTTGAGGCTAGCACTATTGAGGCTCACGCTTCTCAGTGTCAGTCAGACCCGGTGGGTCGCTCGGCTAGCGCTCCTGGCGCTGGCCAGGAAAAACTTCCTGATCTTGGTGCCCACAAGTCTGGCGCCGAGAAACCCTCAGCCACCAGTTCCTCTGGCATCAGCCCTCAAGCTGATGTGAATGAACAACTTCCTGATCTTGGAGCCAGCAAAACTGCTGAGCCCAGTCAGGGGGCTCCAAGATCTTCTCCAAATCCTCCTACTCGCTCTCAAATTCTGTCAAAGGGCCAGACCCAGCCCAAGGCTTCTGGTTCTACTCACCCCTCTTCTGCCAAATCCACCTCTTCTAAGCAAACAACTCTAGTTTGCGCTCCGGGTTCTGCTCCTCAGATCCGGCCTCCAATGTCGGCGACAAAACTCGCTTCAACGGGTAAGGGGGACGAATCTGCGGCTGCCGGGTCAGGTGATGACTCCAGGGATGTTATCCTCCATACTTCTGCCGCTGCAACCCGTGCCACTGTGGGAACCGCCCTAAAAACAGGTCGAGTTCTTACTCGGACGCTCAGTGGCAAGAGCCTTGGTTCGGCTGAACCTTATGCTGTGGCATGGAATGCAGCAGGCGAACAAGAGGTCAGCACTCGTGCCGGGAAGAAGCTGAAGCTGGGCCCCAAGGCCGTCTCCGACATGACCCAGCAGGCCATTACTCTGATGGCCCGTGTCGATGAAGTCAACAAGGTAAATTAACTTATTACTCTTTTGTGTTATTGAGTATCACCTAGTCCCCGAGGTTGCAGTCGAGTAAGAAATTTACTCGGCTGTAAGCTCCTCAAGAGTCACTTAGTCTTTAGATCCTTTACTTCAAACCTGTATGCTAGAACTCCAATCCCTAGCCCTCGAGGTTACTACCGAGTAAAGAACTTACTCGGCTGTAAGCTCTTAAGCTCTTTTATTCGGCATGTCGCCTGACTCTACTTTTTCTTATTATCTATCTTCTTTGAATAGCTTACGCATAACAAGCGCACCAAGGTGCACCAAGCTCTTGTACTGGCGCATCGCAAGCTTGAACTTGCGTATGAGAAGCTACAGACTGACACCTTCGGCCAAGGTAATATTTTTGCTCTTCCTCTTTTCTATTTGGTGAAATTCTCCTTGGTTCATCTCCTTACCTTTCCTCTTGCTTTTGTTTCACAGCCACTGCTCAGTCCACCATTAATGAACTTCACTCGCAAATCAACGAGGCCGAGAGTAAATTTCTTACCTCCCTAAGCCAATTGCTGAAATTTTTCTGTTGGTACTGATAAATATTTGTTCTGAATAAGCAGAGAAGCACCAAGCCGAACTCCAGAAGGAGCGAGGCGAGGTGACTCGGCTGAAGGAATTAATGGCCGAGACGGAGCAGAAACACTTGGTCGAGGTGAAAGGGCTGAAGGAGGAGCTTTCCGAGAAGAGCGAGCAGCAGGCTGCCAGTGCCGAGAAGACTAAGAAGTTGCTTGACGAGGCCGAGTCATTGGTCGAGTCGACCAATATGAACCTCGACGCCCTTCAAGCCAAGACCAAGACTTTGCATAGCAAGCTCGCTGCCATCAACTACTTTCTCGGTAGTGAGTTCTTACTCTTTACGCATTGTCCAAGTCCTGCTGGATTTCTTCCATCTGCCCTTGCTATTTGCTAAATTTCTCTTTTTGCTTGCAGAGAACTTTCCTGAGGACAACATGTTTGCCATCCGAGCCATGAAGAAAGTGAGAGCTGAGGCTGGTGCTCCTGCTGACGGCGAGGTGTCCATGGAGGAGCTTCTCGCAGCGGTATCTGAACGGGTCAAGACCCTCAGATCCTGTGGTGTGGACTTGCTCAAAGCGACTATCCATGCGTTTCGCATGCTCTGGACGGATGAATACCCACCCGAACTCATCGACCCACTCGCCGATAGATTGCTCCTTACTGAAGACCGGCTGGATCAATGGCATGAGTCGGCCGGCCGGGCTGCAGCGGACAAGGCTCTATCCTTCGTGCTTTCATGGTACGAGGACATCAACCTTTATGTTCTTGCTCGCATAAGGGGAGATGGAAAATGGTTGAACGACCCGGAGCTGATCAAGAAGCGCCAGGAGCGAGCTTACGCCATGATCGAGTACACCATGGTGCACACTTGGTGTGAAGGGCCCAACTTCCTCGACCTTGGCGACCCGCTCGTCGAAGTTCCTGCTGAAGAAGGTAACGACAGCGAGGCGACCGAGTCAGATGATCCAGATGACCCGGCCGCAGATGCCCCTCACCCGGCCGATGCTCCAAGCACTCCTGGCTCCGAGAATGCTCCTCCGAGTTCTCCTGCTCCTTAGGCCAACAAATACTTGAACTTTTATTAGATCCCCGGTATGCTGGGTACAAATGTAACGTACATTGCACTTGAAGTTTGACTATGTGCCTTGTGATAGGCTATATATATTTTTGTTATGCTTTGAGTGCGAATCACTCAAGGACAAGTCCGCGAGTTTCATTTTGTCGTGTCACCTTTCCTTGCCTTTAGCCCTTGTCTACCATTTTTCAGCGTTCGACATTAGGATCTCAAAGTACGAAGGATTTAGTTAGCGGATATGAAACTTGGATAAATTGGCCGAGATTACTCGACACATAGCATAACACAACCTGCAAAGAGTTAGGCAAAAACTAAAGCCGACTCGTGTTTCTCCCTTGTACTTATCTGGCGTTCGCGTTTACCCGTCTTAGATCTTTTTCTCTTGCTTGCCATGAAGCCGTGTTTTCGGAAAATAGCATAGTCGAAGAGTTGATTTCTTCCAAGTAAACGCTACTTGTTTTGAGATAAATTTCGGGTATCACGCCAGCCGTCGTAAAAAATTGAAATGGAAAGACTAAGGGGCAGTCTCCAAGTCAGTTTTTCGAATGATACCATTTTATTATTAGCACATAGCCGGCAAACACATCCGACATATGAGAGTTCGAGTCATACATGCATTGCTTCCCCTAAGTATAGAAGGGACGAAGCAGTGCCACATTCCATGGCCTTTTGGTTTCATCTCCTGACCTGTCCTTGTTCTTTTGCGCTTCACGAGTGTCTATGAGATAGTAGGAATCATTGTGCAATGCTTTGCTTACAATGAATGGACCTTCCCATGTAGGTGATAATTTATGCATTCCAGATGTGCGCTGCACCAGCCTTAGCACCATATCCCCTTCTCGAAAAACACGAGGCTGCACTTTCTGGCTATGGTAGCGTCAGAGATTTTGTTGATATATAGCGGATCTGGATAATGCCAGTTCCCTTGCTTCTTCGAGTAAGTCTACTCCATCTTCTCGGGCCTCTTTTACCTCGGCTTCCGAGTATTGCCTTATTCTTGGCGAGTCATATTCTATGTCGGCAGGCAAAACTGCTTTAGCCCCATATACAAGGAAAAATGGCGTATAACCGGTTGATCGATTCGGAGTCGTTCTTAAGCTCCACAGTACTGAGGGTAGTTCCTCTATCCAACAACCAGGTGATCTCTGGAGTGGTTCCATTAAGCGGGGTTTTATCCCGGACAGAACTAAGCCATTAGCCCGTTCAACTTGTCCATTTTATTCTGGATGGGCGACCGATGCTACGTCGAGTCTTATTCGGTGTTTCCCATAGAAGCGAGCAAAATCTCCTTCGGCAAAGTTTGTGCCATTGTCAATGATCACACTGTGCGGGTAACCGTATCCGAGTATTATATCCCTTAGGAATGTGACAGCTATTTTACCGTCCAATTTCTTGATTGGCTTCACTTCTATCCACTTGGTGAACTTATCGATCATGACCAAGATATGAGTCATGCCTCCCCTTGCTGGTTTGAATGGTCCTACCATATCCAGGCACCACACTGCAAAAGGCCACGTGATTGGTATAGTCTTCAATTCTGACGCTGGTAAATGTGACTTGGACGCATAGTGTTGACAACCACTGCATTTTCCGACTAACTCTTGCGCTTGTGCCAATGCGCTCGGCCAGTAGAATCCATGTCGGAATGCCTTGGCTACCAATGCTCTTGATGACGCATGGTGCCCGCACTCTCCCTGATGGATATCCAATAAGATCTCTTGGCCTTGCTCTGAGCTGATGCAACGCTGCAGTACACTTGTCACACTTCGCTTGTAGAGTTACTTGTTGATTATGGTATATGCTTTTGCCCTTCGTGTTGTTTGCCTTGCCAATATTTCGTCACTCGGCAAGGTTCCATCCTTCAAATAACTGAATATTGGTTGTGCCCACGTTGGTATTAGTGGTTTCGGGTCTGCTTCAACATCAGTGTCCATTGGTTCTGCCGATATATGTTTTGCCGACATAACCTGAGGATTCCCCGAGTGTGATTCGGCAACCCCTGAGGTGAACGGATCAGTCCCCGAGTGACTCGAACCTACCCCTGAGTCGACGTCCATTGGCACTGCCTCTGATTCCTGACTCGCCGGGATGATCCTGATTGATTCGGACTCTGGTGACGGCTTGATCGATGGCTTCCTGAGATGCTCCAATGCTACCCCTGGTGGTATTGCTTGACTAGATGACCCTAGTTTGGATAATACATCTGTTGCCTCATTTTCTGTTCTAGGAATGTGATGAAATTCACAACCGTCAAAATATCCCGAAATTTGTTGTACGTGGAAGCGATATAATGCCATGTTTGCGTCCAGCGCATCCCAATGTCCAGACACTTGCTAAATCACCAAATCCGAATCACCAAAACACATGATACTTTTGATACCAATTTCCTTGGCTACTTTAATGCCATGGACAAGTGCTTCATACTCGGCAATATTGTTACAAGCAGCAAAATGAATTTGCAACACATACCTTAGTTTATCCCTCTTTGGAGATGTGAGCACTATCCCGGCGCCCAGACCCATTTTCGTCTTGGACCCGTCAAAATGCATTTTCCAGTAATTTGGATCTAGCAGTGGTGGTTCGTACTGCATCTCCATCCATTCTACAAAGAAATCTGCGACGGCTTGTGATTTTATTGCATCCCGCCTATCATATTGTAGAGTGTATGGTGACAGTTCAATGGCCCATTTGGCTACTCGGCCGCAGGCATCTTTGCTGCCCAATATATCCGAGATAGGTTCCTCGCATATTACCCGGATTGGGTGTTCTTGAAAATAATGTTTCAGCTTCTTTGCTGCCATATATACCCCATATGTCATCTTCTGATAATGCGGGTAATTCTGTTTCGAGACAGAGACCACTTCGCTCAAGTAATATACTGGTCTTTGGACTGATTTGCCCCCTTCTTCACGTTCAACCACTATTACTGCACTTACAACTCTGTTGGTTGCGGCGACATAGAGCAGCATTGGCTCCTTGGATAGTGGTGACGCTAATATTGGTGATGTTGCCAACATTTTATTTAATTCATGGAAAGCGCTATCAGCTCGCTGTGTCCATGTGAATTTGTCTGATTTTTTCATCAGCTGATATAGTGGTAGGGCTTTTTCGCCTAGCCGACTAACAAACCTGCTCAATGAAGCCAGGCATCCAGTAAACTTTTGGACATCATTGAGGGTTTTTGGCAATTCCATTCTTTCGATGGCCCTGATCTTTGTCGTGTTAGCTTCAATTCCTCGGCTGGATACAAGGAATCCGAGTAACTTGCCAGCCGGGACACCAAATGTACATTTTCCGGGTTAAGTTTCATCTGGAATCTTCTCAAGTTTGCGAATGTTTGACGCAAGTCCTCAATTAGAGTATGACTTTGTTTGGTTTTTATTACCACGTCATCGACGTATACTTGAACATTTTTGTCCAATTGATCCTGTAAGCATTTTTGCATGCATCTTTGGTATGTTGCGCCTGCATTTCTCAATCCGAATGGCAATGGTGCGATAGCAATAAGCCCCGTACGGGGTGATAAAAGCTATCTTTATTTGATCATTTGGATTCAGCGGAATCTGATGAAATCCTGAATATGCATCCACAAATGATAACAACTCACACCCAGCGGTAGAATCTATGACTTGATCAATCCGAGGCAGAGGAAATGGATCTTTCGGACACGCTTTATTGAGGCTCGTGTAATCAATACACATGCGCCATACCACTGCCACGTTCGGGTCATCTTTCTTCTTCTCGACCAGGACTGGATTTGACAACCAGTCCGGGTGCAACAGTTCCATGATGAGTCCGGTAGCTAAAAGTCTCGCAATCTCGACCGCTATTACTTTCCTCCTATCTTTGGTGAAGCGGCGGAGGGGTTGCTTCACCGGCCTTGCATCTGGTCTTACATGAAGAGAGTGCTCAGCCATCTCCCTCGGAACTCCTTGCAGATCTTGAGTGGACCATGCAAAGATGTCCCGATTCTCACGGAGGAAGCTGGTGAGCTCGCTTTCCTATTTATCTGTAAGGCTAGCCCCAATGGTCATCGTGCGCTCTGGGAAAGTTTCATCCACCTGCACCTTCTTGGTTTCCTTGGTAGCTTGAAATGACACATTGCCATGCGGGCTGGTGAGTGCCGGCATGGACATTTGTGCTGCTTTCGCCAATGCTGCCACTTCTAACATCTGACTTTTCTCTAGTGCTATGACGAGTGACTCGGCCAGTGAAGACCCGGCTGAAGCACAAGCAATAGATCTCTTGTAATCTCCTTCCACTGTGATCACCCCACATGGGCCTGGCAGCTTCATCTTTAAGTATGCCATATGGGTAGTAGCCATGAATCTTGCCATAGCCGGCCTGCCGAGTAAGGCGTGATATGAGCTGACCAGATCTACCACCTCGAACTCTATAGCTTCAGTGCGACAATTTTCCCTGTTGCCGAATAAGACGTCGACCCAGATCTTGCCAATTGGCTCACAGGACAATCCCGGCACAATCCCGTGGAAAGTGGTCTTAGTCGGCTCCAGCATGTTCATGGTAATGCCTAACTTGAGCATTGTATCCTTATACATGATGTTTTTTTGAGGGTAAAACAGTAGGGCAAAAAACCCCACTACAATTTTTATATATTATAGAGAGTTACAAAAGAGTATTTACAAACTCAATCCACCTCAAAGAAGAGGGATAACATTCTAAGCAGCTATCTCCTGTCTAAATTAATTTCAATCCAATCTTTGAGGCCCTGATAATAATTCTTCTTAATTCTATACAGGACCCATCTTAACTCCTGGGCTACAATAGCTTTCCAATCCTCAAGCGAAGCATGCTGGTTATTGAAGATTTCATTATTTCTGCAAATCCAAAGGCCCCAAGCTCCAAGTATAAGAATTTCCATTGTAAAAGGGACATTAAGATCTTTTTTAATACTGGCTAAAGCTTCAAAAAGATTTTGATCAGCCACCTGGACATGCGAAATTTCGGCCCAGCAAGCTCTTGCAAAAGGGCAGTCCCAAAATAAATGTAGGATGGTTTCTTCACTGATGCAGCCATGGAACACACATTCATAAGATGCCAGAGAAAAACATTTCCTTTTCAGAAGATTTCTTGTGTTGAGCCTATCAAGTAGTAAGAGCCATAAGAAGAATTTGTGCTTTTGCTGACAGGAAGATTTCCACAACCAAGAGAAATGTGGCTGTACAGGTTGGCAACCAGATAAGGAACAATAAGCCTTTTTGACCGAAAAATTACTGCCCCAAATGTAACTCCAGTTATCAGTTTCCCCCTGCCTGCCAGTATTAAGAATTTGCTCAAGACTTTCATATTCCTGGTAAGCTTGCTGTGACAGAGGGAGGTAAAAAAGATCTTGAGTATTTTCATTATGCAGGAACTCACTGGCAGAGATGTGAGGGTTTTTTGCATAGGAGAGGAGATGAGGAAGCTTATGTTGAAGACAACTATCATTCCACATATCAGACCAAAGAAGTGTGGATTTTCCATCTCCAACCAAGCACTTTGCAAGTCCTTTAAAAATGTCAATAAATTTCAGATGAGCTTTCCACCAAAAGGATCCCTCAAGACTTCTTCCAGGGAGCTTACCATTACAGTAATAAGTGTTCCATATAAGGTGAACCCAAGGGATATCCTTGTGATTATAAAATTTATCCAAATTATTCAAAAGAAGTGTAGAGTTTTGTATATTAAGATCTAGAACTCCCAATCCCCCTAGTTCTTGGGTCTACAAACTTTCTTCCATGCTACAAGAGCATTACCTCTAGCTTGAACATCAGAAGTTTTCTTTCTCCACAGACATTGCCTCATATATTTAATCAACTGTTCCTTGATAGTGACAGGAAGATCAAAACAACTCATGTAATATATGGGAAGGGAAGACAAAACAGATTTAACTAGCTGCAGTTTCCCCCCATAATTAAGAAAGTCAGCTATCCCACACAACCTTCTCTCAACTCTCTGAACAATAGGCAGGAAATGTTCCACAACAGGTTTATTCAAACTCAGAGGCAAACCAAGATAGGTGAAAGGCAAAGTGCCAGTGAGGCAAGAAAGAGTATTAGCAAAGTGTCCAAGCCTCTCAGGGTCCATGTTAATTGGCATCATACTGGATTTAGAATAATTAACTTTGAGTCCAGTGGAGAGAGCAAAAGTATGAAGAATGGCCTTAAGGCACAAAAGTTGCTCAGAATCAGCTTTAAGGATTAATAAAGTGTCATCTGCATACTGAACCACAGGGAAATCAGGACAGAACACATCTTCAGTGGGCAGAGAAAGAAGACCAAGGTTCATTGCCTTATTGAGGATACTTTGAAGGAGATCAGCAGCCAAAACAAACAGTTAAGGAGATAAAGGATCCCCCTGTCTAACACCCCTTCTGTAGTAAAAAAATTTCCCAGGCACTCCATTTAAAAGCACAGAGGAAGAAGCTGAACCAAAGATCAACTGAATCCAAGAAATCCATTTATCTCCAAAACCTTTGGCTTTAAGGATATTGATGATTGCAGAGTGCTCAATTCTGTCAAAAGCCTTTTCAAAATCAAGCTTAAGAATTAAAATTTCCTCCTTTGACTTGTGACATGGATCAAGGAATTCAAATGCCCAACCTAAACAGTCTTGGATAGATCTTTGTTTGAGGAAACCATATTGATTCTTGTGAACAAGTTTAAGGATGACTTTCTGCAGTCTATTAGCCAGAATTTTGGTGATAATCTTAAAGACACTATTTAGCAAAGAAATAGGCCTAAAATCAGCAGGAGTCAAAGGAGCTGCAATTTTTGGAATGAGGGTGATAAAAGAGCCATTAATGCTTTCCAAGGAAGTTTGCCCCTCATAGAAATCCACAAGGAGATGTTTCACATCATCCTTAATAATAGGCCAACAATGCTTCATGAATTCATTATTAAAACCATCAGGGCCAGGGGATTTATCATTTGGCAGATCTTTAATGACCTCATCAATCTCCTCATCAGAGAAAGGTTTTTCCAAAGCATCCCTTTCTTCTTGTCTTAAGCATTCCCCAGCCAAGTCATTAAGATTGAAGTGCATTTCAGGCTTATCAGAAGTACCCATTCTATTTTTAAAGGAGTTCCAAAGGAGATTTGCTTTGCCATCATGATCATAAACCTCAAGATCAGAAGCATCCTTGAGCATGGAAATGTAGTTATGCCTAAAGCTTATGGTAGCTCTGGAGTGAAAGAACTTTGTGTTTTCATCCCCCAGCTTAACCCATTTAATTTTCCCCCTCTGTTTCCAATAAGTATTCTGATCCTGTAATAGAGAAATAATAAGATTTTTCAGGAGATCCCTGAGATTCCATTCTTGGACAGTAAGAGTTCTCATTTCCTCCATGATATCCAGAAAGTCAATGGTGGCATTAACATTACAGATTTGTGATTTCAGGCAGGCCAGCTTTTTGGCCCAGATCTTCAGCCCCCTTCTCACATTTTTGAATTTAGCATTGATTTTTTTTGCAGAATCCAGAAAACCCATAGGAATATTCCAGGAATTTTGAACAATAGCTTTAAATTCCTTATGATGCATCAAATGATTTTCAAATCTAAACACCTGAGCCTTGGGAATCATTGTGCCAATGGAAATGACACAAGGAAGATGGTCAGAGGTAGGCTTTGCAAGAGGAGCAACAAAAGTTGAGGGAAAACTCTGAGTCCAGGAAGCAGAAGTAAAAAACCAGTCCAACCTTTCCAAAAGGGGATCTTTCTACATGTTACTCCAAGTGAACTTTCTACCTTTAAGTGGTAACTCAATGAGACCCAAATTATTAATGGCTTCATTAAAGAGAAGCATACCATTCACATCTCCACCCAATTTGTTTCTATCAGAAGGCTGTCTACAGAAGTTGAAATCCCCCACAATGAGCCAGTCCAAATCATCAGGCATATCAATGCTTCCAAACCAGTCCAAAAATTTAGCCTTTTTTTCAGGTAAACATGGCCCATAAATGTTGGTAAGGATCCAGGATTCATTGGACAAGAGAGATGTCAAGGTGATGGAGATAGAAAACTCATTGAGGAAGGAAAGATGTCCAGAGAACAGGGAACTATTCCAAATGGTGATCAATCCTCCAGATGCGCCTCTGGAGGGAAGAAATTCAAAATTGGTAAATTTGGGGGGGGCGGAATTTTTTGATGTAAGATCTACCAAAATCCTCTCGCTTAGTTTCTTGAAGACAAATAATGTCACAACCAGACTCCTCAATTTTATTTTTGAGAGCAATCCATTTTTTTCAGAATTGATTCCCCTGATATTCCAATTCAAGATCTTCCAAATTCTTTTGTTATTCATTAGGAAACTAGAGGCAAGTATAGATATGGGGTGATATAAATAATGTAATCACCCAGGAGAAGAAACAGCAATCACATAGGCAAAAGGCAATCCATATCAAGGCACCACAGACATATTCCACAACAAGTACCAAACACATGACAAGATCACAAGAACAGATCACATGACAGGGAGTCAACAAGACTCCAGCAAAAGACTTAGTTTGATACATTTAAACACTTAAGAGGAGGGCTTCTTCTTGTCTTGCTGTCCACAGGTACCAGCAGCCCCAGGTTTCTTCTTGCCACCAATGCCCAAGCTAGAGGAGGCAACTCCTTTAATGCTGCCTTTTGGAGGAGCCTTAACTGCCACTTCATTGGCCTTCCCTTTCTTGAGCAACCTCTTCTCCAGGTCCCCATCCTTTACCTTGCAGAATGAGGCAGCAAGATTTTTAACCACTTTAGAATTCAGACAAGGAGGAACAACATTACAAACCAGATAATCAGCAATTAGACAATTTATGTGACTTTTAAAGCCCCCATTCAGCTCAACAATTCTAGGGCTTCTTCTCACCTCAGTGTCAACAAGAGGTTCCTTGCCCTTTCTCTTTCTGGCAGGGGTAGAGGGAGAGCATGAAGATTTATTGGTTTCAATACCCAGACAAGAAGGAGCCATCTGGGAAAAGCTCTCATTAGGGATGATGAAAGAAATGGAACTTTCCTCAGCAATAGGTTCTTTAATAATTTCCCATAAAGGAGAAGTAAGAAAGCCCTTGACCCAATTAAACTTCTCAGGGGTAGCAAGCATGAGAGTAATAAAGTTAAACCAACTTACAGGGATATCACATTTAAGAGAGCCCATTGAAGAAGTGTCCTTCTGAATATGGGGAGCAAAATAATTCTCCCAGATCTCCAAGCCTTGTTGGGAAAATCCCTTCTTAGCAGCGTGCACATCAGGAATGGAGATAAAAGTTCTCACCATCCCAACCTGAAGATGAGCCTCATTTGGAGAAAGAAGGTGCTGATCCTCCAACATCCAATCATCATTATCAGGAGCCACAGTACTTGAGTCCATAGGGCTTCCCACCCCTCCTCAGCATCAGAGTTGGCCTCATCATCATCAGCCAAATAGTTCTGAAAAATGTTTTGCAGGCCTTCACCAATGCCAACCCCTTGTGTTTCAACAGCCACACCCTGCTCCTCCACAGCCTCAGGTTCATTGACAGACTCATCATCATCAGACTCCCAGTCTTGGACAATGATATCACCTGTAACTCCACTGTTAACATCTTGAGGTGGAAGATGCTGATTGTCAACAGGCGTATCTTCTCCAGGAGCAATGACAGGGCCTTGAACTGGAGCAGCAGCATCTTCCCAGGGAGCCCAACCTTCATCATTACCACCATCAGGGCAGGATCCTGCACAGGGGCCAACCATTGTCCCCAACCACCCCCAGGAGCAGGCGGGGGAGGGGGAGGAGGTGGAATTTGGGGCCCAAAGACGGGGCCATGAACAGGAATAGGATGAGGGTCCTCATTGTCATCTGGAAGTGGGTCCTCATCAGGTGGGCCCCCCCAAGCAAGTTACTTTGAAGAACTTCAACAAAAAAAAGTCCATGATTCAGTCTCCACCAAGTCACCAATGGTAAACCTCACACTCTTGGGGATGTCGACCAGGTCAGTAACACGGATCTTAGCAATAATCCTACCCTTTTGGTCAGGGTCTCTCTCCCACAAAACAACCTTCCCAATATCCGCAAAGACAGCATTCAGATCCTCCGTATGCCAGTGGTCAAGGGGAGGCCCAACTAGCATCACCCAGCACTCATTATTAAACGAAGCCCTCCTCCAGTTATCTCCCTCATTGTGCTTAAAAAAAGATACATGCACATCTTGAAATGGAATCGGGCTAGCCGCAATGAGCCTATCTCGATCACTGACATGATAAAACTGCACATAGGCAGACCCAAAGGGACAAGCCTGGACATCTCTAAAGTGGACTCTAACCTCATTATTGAGGAAATCAACCAGGACGTCACGAATATTCAAGAACGGAACTGGACCAGGGGGAGGGGATTAATGGTAGCAATGGCATACTGTTCATGCGACCTTGACCTCCGAGGCACCACCACCCTTTTGACATGATTCCGCCTAGCCACCTGCATAATCTGGAAGCCATTCGGCAGGAAAGGCGTAGGATCAATCGGGGTGTTCGCCATTACGACACTCTTCGCCGGCGACGAGCAAGAGGGGAATGGGGTTTCAGTGGGCAGGGGAGTTGAGGAGATAGGGGAAATGGCAGTTGTTTTTTGCAAAGAAGTGGTGAACTCGTGAAAACTGCTGTGAATAATGGGCCGGGATTGTGTAACTGCCTGGGCTTTGAACCACCCCTCGTAAGAATTGTCGGGCCAAATACATTTTGGGAAAGAGGGGAATTTCAGAAAAGGAAGGAGACCAGGCAATTTAAATGCCGCGCGATTGGCGCCTCCCGCAGACCCGACCGGCGTTACAATCGACTTAATACCACCATCAGCGAGCACCTGAGCATAAGATCTGTCTTGAAGTCCTGATTTGAAATCACCATTAATGTGTTGCGCAGACACAGGCGAAGAAACCGCAGGAGGCGCAGGAAATTTGAGTCATTGGAAAACCGAACCACCTTTACTGGAAGGCCTCAAAGAAGGAGATTTTTTTGCACTTTCTTTTTTGTACGTGACAACTTTCCATTCTCCAGCAGACTCTTTATAGAATTCCCTTTCTTCATGAATCCAGTTTGGCCCCCCATTACCCCAAAGGTTGACATGAATCACAAAATAAGTACAAGAAAACTTTGAAATATTGTATATTTCAAAACCCACTGCCCTTGAAGCAACCGAGAAACAAAAAGATCTATCTTGCAGAAGCTTCACCTAGGATTTAGAAGCATTACCACCAAAACAGGCCTGGAGTGCAAGACTAACAGTATGAAAATCCAACTTAAAATTTTCTCTTCCAAAAGAACAAACCAGATAAAAAGGTCTTTTCTTGAAACCACCAATGAAATTAACTTGATGCCTGAATTTATCAAAAATCCTCTTCTCAAAATCTCGCCCTAATGAAAAATCCAGGGCTGGCCGACACGAAGCAACATCTTTGGGAGAACACACCGAGGGGAGGTTCTCAGTGAAATCCAGAGATCTAGGCACCATCTTCTCAACATTGGTGGAAAACTTCTTAACCAAAGGGCTAGGCAAAATCTGAGTACCGACAACAACCCTCTTCACCTGGAGATCAATAGAGATGCCTGAGGCCACCACCTCACCATGAATCAAGTATCTAGCATCAATCACAACCTCATTGTGGGGTAGGAGAACTAGCCTTTTATAACTAGGAAAAAGCATCAGAAATCCTTTAGAAGGCTCAAGATCATCAGTCGGCAAAGAGGAGCAAAGGGCATGCCATTTAAGACCAGTGTCTTCATCTGATCCAGCGATGGTAGGAGATCTACCAAGAAATCTAGATGAGGGATCCAAAGAATCATTAACACGAGAGAGATGAGAGGGGAACCTCAAAACATATCCAATTGAGATCTTCTCCCCATTTTCCAAACATCGACCCTCAAGGGGAGAGCCTTTGGCATTGAGAAGAACCAGCCAAGAATCAGCCGAGACAACGAGAGAGCCTTCAAGAAACTTACCACCCGTGGTCACACCAGAGTAGGTGATCTTCCAACAACCTCTAGAGGAATCCATGCAGAGCCTATGCCGGCGAGACGCCGGCGAACGCCGGAGGCCGACCAACGGTCACCTCAGAGGAGCCTCATGCCTCGGAAATCGTGCGGGCGGACAGTAGAAAGCAGCAGAAGCATTCCTTATACATGATGTTGATGCTACTGCCACCGTCAATCAGTACTTTTGAAAACTTCACGTTGATATCTGGGCCCATGAATGTTGGATCCAACACCAGAGCGTATTCTCCAGGGGTTGGCATGATCTTGGGGTGATCTTTTATACTCCAAGTTATCTCTTGCTCAGACCAATGCATGTAATTGGGAATTGCCGGCATCGTGGCATTCACTTCCATCATTCGTCGTTGCTGGCTCTTCTTGTCATTTGGCTCTATGACAAAGACAACATAGCTCCGGTGATGTTCTTTGTACTCATTTCTGGTTCCATGGCCGATATGAGCATCGTCACCTATTGGATTGTGCACCTGGTGCACAGCTTCTCTTCTTTCCTGATTCTGATATCTTGGCTGCCTGTTTTCATATCTTTTATCTGCTCCTACTGCTTGAGCATTTCCTCCTGTAAGTGGTGGAGGGGGAGGTGGTGGAAGCTGATTATTCGGCGAGTCCACTCTGTCTCCCTTCTGAAACCAAGTGCATTGCCTTGTTGAGTGATTTGCCGGCTTACTCGGACTAGGCGTGTGGAACTTACACGGCTGATCCAGCATCATCTCATAGGTGTATTTTTGTTGGTCCTGATACTGTTTCCTCTGATCGTATGGCCTTTTGCCATCATTCTTTGGCACCCATTGTTGTTGACCATTTGTCCTTTGACGCTGACTGCTTCTAGCATCTGGATGATCCTGACTTACTGCCGCAACCTGAGCCGAACCATACCTGTAATCCGGCCTCTTGTCTCTTCTCTTGCTTCTTTATACGGATCTTTCCTGGCGCCTTTGCGACCCGGTAGCGTCATAGATCTGAGTCTCAGTTATCCCGTCTGCCGACATGAGCAGCGGCTGAGTTGGATCTCCTAACGCATACGAGTCGGCGATTCTTATCGTCTCTGCCAGGCTTGCCGGCATATCTCTTTGTAACCTTTGCCACAGCACACTCCCATGTCTACATCCTTGTGCAAACGATGCGATTGCTTGCGACTCGATTACTACTTCACAAGAGTTACGCATCGTACACCACCTTGTGAGGAACTCCCTGTCTGTCTCATTTGGTCTTTGCTTGCACATTGCTAGTTGCTGTGGGCGATTCGGCCTCTTGTAAGTGCTCGTGAAATTGCTCACGAAAGCGTCGTGAAAATCAATCCAACTGTTGATGCTTCCGGGTGGCAAATTGTTCAACCATACCCGAGCTGGTCCTTCCAGCATCTGCGGTACGTAACGTACTGCCCATCTCAAGTTTCCCTGTGCGATCTTCTGAGCGGTTCCATAATCTATGAGTCAATCCGCTGGCTTTGTGCTTCCATCATATGTTTTTGTCCCTCTGGCCAGCTGGAAATTTGGCACCGGTGGCTCCTTCATGATCCTTGGGCCAAAGCATGGTGGACCCTGCGGACCTTGTGATTCGATTATCTCTGCCATTTTTATGCGGTCAAGCTTTAGCCTGGCATCATCCGGCTGAAGGTTCCTACCTCCGTATCTCGCTCCCATCGCTTGATATGCATGATCCGGAAGCTCGAACCCGTCATTTACCATGGTCGAGTAACCATCATTATACTTATTCGCGTTCGGGTCAGCTGGCTGTTGAACTGCCTTTCCCGCGCTCTGCTGTCTTCTTTCCGGCTGAGCTGGTGCGTTATTCGGAGCTGGATTTCCTCCTCCTGCCGAGTGAGTTGCGCGCCGAGTATGAGACGCAAAATTTTGCCCTCCGTTGTCATTTCTCTGTCCAATTTTTCCCTGGTTTTAATTTTCTCGGGGATTATTTCTTTTTGCCCCTTGCACATGCGCCGGGTTACCTTGAACTACTGCCGGATCATAGGCGACCATTTTCTTGTTTCTTCCCGAATCCACACTTTTTTCTTTTCTCGGCCTGGGTGCCGCTCCGCGTGAGGATGCCGTGTGCCCTGCCGATCTTGCCGAGACAGGAGTCGTCGAGTGAACCAGCTGTGATCTCCCTGCTATACCCGGGTTTGCTCTATACTACGCCTCATTCAGCATGCTGGCTCCTTTTACTAACTCATTGACTCGTTCTTGCTGCCTTTTCTTTGCTTCCCCCTCCAAGTGGGGTAATTCCGCCATTGTTGCTTCTGCCGCTCGCAGATTAGCTGCTGCTGTGTTGTACGTTGGACGCATGGCCGTCTCATTGCAGTTCTCTGGAGTTATCTTTGATGTCGCATCTGCCAGTTCTTCGTTGAGGTTCCTTCCTCTCAATCTCGTTGCATCAAGCCGGGTCTTTGCGCCCTTGACTCGATTTGCCGAGTTAAGCTCCCGGATAGTGATATCACATCGTGCTATAACTGTGCTAGCTCCTTTGCTTTCTCTAGGACTTTTATCCTGACTTCTTCCAACTCGGCCTGCACACGCGCCGGGTCAGTTGCTTGTGCCACTGGCTCTGCCAATTTGTCTATCGCTTCCTGCAGCTCCTTAGCTCTTTTGCTCCTAGCTATGTTCTCTGGTTTTTCCAGCGGCGCCTTTGCTGTTCTTGTAGCCCTTGGCGTTTCCTCGTGATTTCCTTCCTCCGCGTTCTCATTCTATACTGGAACTACTGGGGGAGTTGTGGGGTTTGGGGCTGTCATCATTACCTCCACGGAGACGAGTTGGAGAGGTTTCCCAGCGACTGGAGCCATTGGAGGATCTGGCGCTAGGACGACGTGCTCAGGATATGTGCGCTCCACGCGCACCGCGACGTAGACCTGGTGCTCGTCGAACTTGATGAAGCGACCGCCCCTAGGGAACGGCTTGGTCCCGAAGCAGCCCGCGTTGTCGCTGACGAAGTTGAGCACTCCAAACCTCTAGATGAGGCCGGAGTAGATGCACTCGCCGGTCTTGGCGATGATGTTGCCCGTCCGGATGAAGACTCCATCAAGCACCTGCTTCTGCCCCACGGTGGGCGCCAACTGTCGTGGTGGTGGCACGGCAGATGCCATGGGTAGGATTAAGTTGGGGGCCGAATGGGTGCTTGTGGTAACCGGGGAGGGAGTGCATGGTTGAGCCATGCACGAGGAACAGGAAGAACTCTCCACACTTGACAATTTGATTGATACCCCCAAAGATTACAAGTGCTCCTTGAGCTATATTGGCTTGAGTATGCAGCACCTGTTCTCTACTTGGTCCAACCTCTCTCTACTACTGCTATGCCCTCCCTTATATAGGAAGTGCTAGCTAATACCCCTTTGGGTTCTAGGGTTTACTGTGTGGATCTTGGTCCCTACAATATGGGCCGGGTTATGGGCCTGTCCTAAGCCCATAGGCCCAGTCCATAAATCTTGACAGCTAACGGTCTTCTGGTACGCTGCTTCCTGTTCTTTTTGGCATCACGCTGTTACTTTGTACGTCAGTGCTTGCTTTGGGCGTCACCCGGCTCCTTTTGTGTCACCCGGCGTCGCCCTTCTCTTTTGACCATGCTTTACCATGGTCCTTCCCAAACCTTACTCGGAAAGGTGCCACGTGTCCTTCTTGACCCGGCCCTTCCTCGGTTGACTCGGCTCGTTGGTACCTGCAAGGGTTACAACTTTGTCCTATACAGGCCGAGATAGTCTGTATCTCGGCTCTCATGCTTATCTTTCCCGGCCGTTCTTACCCGGCCCGGTTCATTTCTACTCGGAGCCAACCCAGATGCGCTATGTTTCCCCTCTCGTGACCCTACCGGGGGTTATCCCCCCGACACTCAACATGCTTCATCTTGCTTTCCAAGATGGTGGCATTGTCACACAGTGATTGATATGTTGGGACATAGGCAACAGACAGCTGCAGGTTCATATCATCATTCAGTCCCTCGAGGAATTTCTCCTTCCTCTTGGCATCAACATCAACCTCATCCGACGCATAGAGTGCCAGATTGTTGAACTCCTTAATGTATTAAGACACACTGTGGTGACGTTGTTTTAGATTATGGAACTCTTTCTCAAGGGGAGTGGTGATCTGAAAGTTATCCCACCATGTTGTTGCTAGTCCTTCAAGCAGATGTGCTGCGAACCTGACCTTTTCCTCATCGGTGCAGCCAACAGTGACTAAGTCCTTGTTCAAGGAACGTAGCCAGTCATTGGCTACCATTGGATCAGTGGTTCTCGAGAACTTGGCTGGCCTCAACCTCAAGAACCTCGAAAGCATGTCAAATGCTGGTGGGTTGTTTTGGTTGTTATTGTTGTTATTCTGGTTCTGATTTTGATTTGCCATGAACTGGGTCATCATCTGCATCAGTTGAGCTTGGGCTGTCATCAACTGCTGCATCTCGAGATTGATGTTATTGTTGTTGTTGTTGTTTGGGTTGGGATCGGCACGACGGGGAGGCATCTATGTTTTCAATAAGGGTAAGTAATGAGATATAACCCATAGATACCATGCACAATACATCACACAGAAACAAAAACAATAAACAATCACAAGATAAACATAGAGTTTGAACAACGTAAACAACAAGTTTTGGAAAAGTAACATACTAGAAAGCCATCCACATGTTGGATGATCATTGCGACTCGATAAATCAAAGGGTGATAGATAAATAGGTAGTCATGTAGTCATCACTACTCCACCATGTCGACCTCCTCGTCAATAAGAGCAAGTCCAGCTGTCTCCATGGCCGTCTTGTACTCCTCTACACTGGTGGTCAAGGCCTCGATCTTCGCACTAAGGGCTCTCTTCTGCGAGCGCAGCCTCTCAATCACTCCCTGCTGGGTCTCTAGCTCAAAGTCCTTGGCCTCTATCTCGGCTCTCATGTCCTTGATCTTCTTGTTTCTGTCCTGAACTCTCGTCTACTGATTCTTGAACTTCTTGTCCTGGCTCTCGAATCTGGCCTCCATCTCCTTGACAATCTCGTCCTGCTCCGCGAAGAGCTTGGCCTACTTCCTCAACTAAACCTGAAGCTCGTCATTGCTAAGCATGACGTTGGTCCTATCTGTGTCGAGGTGTCTAACAAGACTCTCTAAGTCCTAGAGGTAGAGACGTACAGGTTCAACCGTCTCTCTAGTAGCGTCATCATACACTACAATCTCACCCTGCTCGTCACGTCTCCCGAACGGGTGAAAGTAGAGACCCCAGAGCTCGGTGGAGTGTCGTCTGCAGAGGCGTCCAAGTAGCTCCTGCATGACTACGTCTAGTCCCTTCTCCTTGTCATCATGCATCAGCTTGAAGGTAATCTCCTCCGCGGGTGGCTCCGTCTGGCATTCAGGATGCGAGACTCTAAAGCCCCAAAGATCCTTCCTCTCAAACTTGGTGAGCTGAAGTGCCTTAATATTAGGAAGTGGGAGGTTGAGCACACTAGTGAGCTCCACAAGACGAGTACCAAAACGAGTTCCCTTGAACTCCTCGGCAGTGTTGATAACAAGGCTAGGCATCTATTGCATAAGATAGAGAAAAATTAGAAACAATACAAGTAGAGAGAAAATCACAAGATAACAAAAGCACAAGGCATACTTACAATTATAAAAACATACAAGTCATGGCATAAAAACATCTAGCACAATTACTAAGTTTCAAACATAACTTAGACAAATCTTTGCGAGAAAACAACACGTGTGGTGGTCCAACTATTGGAATACGTCCCAATTCTCACTCATATGCTAAGTCTATGATATCCTTCCTTAGACGTTTTATGGTGGTCTCTAAGTCTTGGGTATACTACTTCTCCTCCTTAAGGTCATTTTGGGTGTTGAGCATTCTACACTTGAGTCTTTCACCAAGCTCCTTGATAGCATTCCAAGCTGCATTTCTTGCAGATTCAAAGAATGTCGTATACATTTATGAGTTGGTTCCCATGTAGAATCCCGACTCTTTGTGGTTGTCTCCCTTGTTTTTGTACAGGTGGAATTGCACCCACCAATATTCTTCTCCTTCATCCATCACTGGAAATCCCTTGTACACGGCCTCACCATGTATTCCCAAGCTAACCATAAGGTTTTTGAGTGCTTTGGGAAACTCCGTCTCACATTCTAAAGTCATGGTCATGAGTGGTCCCTTCTTGACGGCTTAGTTGATGGTGGCCATCTACAAATAGAGATGAGAAAGAAGATTAGAAGAGGTTTACGAGAATAAAAAGACAAGTGTGGAATTTTGCAAAGAGTTGCATTTTTCCTTTGTGGTTTCCTTAGTCTAATCCAACTTAGGATCATAATCCTATAGGCAACACAGTGCGCTGATACCATCTGTAAGACCCCACCTTTATAAGGTAAAGGTCCCTGTGATTGCAAGGCTAGTCCCTGGATAAAATGCTAGCATCCACAGTTTAAGATGAAGTACACAGATAAAAAGGTCATCATTACATCGTCATTCCAGAGATAACATAGTCTTTATAACTCAATAGACAAAGGCTAGTACAAGAGTTCATAACATAAAGTAAATAACTATAAGTCTTCATATTCATGTGCCACAGGCAAGCATGTTGAGCTTAGACTCACAACCCTAATCTCCATCAGAGTAACCTGCAACATCATAAGTTACAACCACAGTGTGTCAATACATTTGGAATTGTATTGGCAAGTGATACCATAGTAGAATAGCAGTATCTAACATCTATATGAATTTGGCTAAGTGTAGCTTAGGCGTGCTTTGCTCAAAATAGGTTTTCCTTATCAGTTGAAAACACTAAGTTTTTGTTTGACAAAAAACACCCAAGGAACCACCAATAGACATTGGTGAACCTTTACCCTTGTTCAACCACAAGTTTTTAACTTAGAAATTGGGATGAGGAGATCCTTGATAGCTTCAATGTATTTGATGCTCAAATTGTCCGTTGCCGGGGACACGGCTAAGTACTTAGGTTTTACCCTCTCGAGAGATGGTGCACTTTCCCCACAAGACTCGACATGCATCGAGATGAAACCTTTCAGAAGCCTTCCCTTAGACCACCATGGACGCGTTCCATCCTATCACCCTACCACCAACTGTCCATCTGGCTAAGTTATTGCAACCTATGTGGTCAAGGCAGAGCCCATATGCCATGTGGTTGCACTAGAAGCTTCTCAACACTAAATATCACAAATCCCTTTGTTCCTGGGTGGATTTCCACAAGTGTGATACACAAGTTAAACCATAGACATGGGCCTTGTGTAACCACTCAACACAAACCATCATACCATTCCACCCAGGTGATTCATTCACTTAGTTGTTTTATTAAGCAAAAAACACAAGTCAAAGACTTAGAAATATTTATAGCATGAGTAATCTAGCCTTGTTTGCTACTAGCTAGGCTAATCATGATAACATAACAAGTTTCTTAACTTAGAGAAAATTCTACCAAGACTACAACTACTAGGATTTCCCAAGGCATAGCATATATACTTAGCAAAAATTCCATGCAAGCCCTATTCAAAATATCACTAGTGAAAGGATACAGATGTCACCTAGAGGGAGGGTGAATAGGCGATTAAAACTTTTCCGAGAGTGGTTCGACAAAGGCAGAATTAAACTAGCGTTTACTTTGTCAAGCACAACCTAGAACAACTAGGGTTCACCTATGTGCACCAACAACTTATGATAAGCAATGCAAGCAACAATGTGATAACAAGATATAGATTACTTTAAGCACGAAGGCTATCACAATGTAAAGTGCATAAGTAAAGAGCTCAGGTATAGAGATAACCGAGGCACGTGGGGACGGCAATATTTTACCGAGTTACTCCCAACATGGAGTACGTCTCGTTTGGAGAGGGGGTGGCATCTAACCACCTACGCCACAAAAGGCCTCCCTTATTCTCCGGTGAATCTCACCCAAATGGGATCGATCCACACTTCCACTATCGGTGCACTTGTCAGTGGAAACCAGAACCTCTCACAAGGTTGGGGCACTTCTCCACAACTTAATTGGAGGCTCCCAACAAATGCCACCAATGCCACAAATCTGTATAGGGTTCCAGGAACCCAAGAGGGACAAGCTTCAACGAATACCATGAACCAAATCCTCCGAGGAGAACTCAAACCGATGCACCGAATGCAATTGGCAAGAACACCACAAAGGTGCTCAAAACCCTCACTCTCAAGTTCCAACAAAGCTACTAAAGCTATTGGGGGAACAAGAAAGGAGGAATCAAAGAGGGACACAAAATCCCCCAAAATCTATATCCCCAAAGATACACTCACAAAGAGATGTTTTGGTTTGGTCAAAACGTGGATCTAGATCTCCTCTCTCTTCCACTCAAATATGGGCAAGAATCATCAAAGGGGAAGAGATTAATCAAGCTTTAAGATGTAGAGCAAATGGGGAAAAGCTTAGACTAATAGAAGAGGAAGAAGCAACTAGTCAAAATAGAGAATGAGGCTATTTAAAGGGCGCATGAATTTCTGCCCGTTGGGGCTAAAAAAGGTCTGGTTCGGTAGTACCGTTTTCACCCGCTACTACTGGTCTTGTGCAAACCAGCGCCAAGAAGCAGAGAATCTCGGGGCCAGCACAGGAGCAAGCAGCAGCTTTGCGAGGCGAGGCACATGCAGGGATCGCGGGCCAGCGCGCGATGGAGAGAGGGCCCACTGTCCAGCAGCGAGCGGAGTGAGGCGCTGGCTGCGTGCGGGGAAAGGCCAAGCGAGGCGGCGCGTGCGGGAGAAGCGAGACCAACGCGGCCCACGAGCGAGCACGAAGTCAACGTGCGAGCGAGGCAAGGCTAGCGACGGGAGCGAGGCACGAGGGCGGCAACGTGGGGCCAGTGCCAGCGCGAGGCAGCGCATGCAAGTGATCAGATCGAGCGAGGCTCTAGGCTAGGAAGCGGGGCACAGACTGGGCCGGCCAGTACTACCGGCCCACCCGGGCGATAGTGCCGGGCCGGACCGGTAGTGCCGGAGGCAACTACCGCGCGGGGCAGAAGGCAGGATGAACACTGCAGACTGGGCCGGACCTGCGGCCCGGTAGTACCGCAACCTCCAGAAAATACTTTTTCCTTTTTCTTTTTAAAAGCAAATATGGGGGGAATTCAAACGGCTATAACTTTTGATTAGTAACTCCGATCGACCCAATTCCAATTGTGTTGGATAGAGGACGACAAGAGCAAGTGAGAATCTATCAAGTAATATGATGTGAGATACCTCACTTGGCGAGACACCAGAAAACCGCCAAGATCAAAATTGCAACAAGATATATACGGCATATCCGATTTTGATAAATAAGAGCATGTTATGGAGATTACCACAAGCTCTAAATCCTCACATGGATAAGACCAAATAACAACCAAATACGATGATGCAAGTATGCAAAGGTTTGAGCTCTCTCCGAACGATGTGATCGAGTTACTCATTCGAGAGCCCCTCTTGATAGTACGATTATCTATCCTAAACCCGGTCTCCCACACACAACATGAGACCGGCAAAAGGGAAAACCTATCAAGACTATACCTTTGCCTTGAGCAATCCACTTGAGCTCGATGTAGACGAACTTGTCCTTCTCAATATGGACACTTTTCTTGATTCCTCATCATCGATCCATGATCACCGAGGATGGCAAGCAACAAACATGAGATCTTCTATAGATGGCGTATTTTGAGCTTGCACAGCACGTCTTCTCCGCATTTCATCGACCTTGAAGCCAACACATGCTCCAAGCGATGCCAATGGAAAATTCCTACAAGTACAACTTAATACACACATTAGTCCATAAAGATTATCATTAATTGCCAAAACCACACATGCGGGCCCACATGTTCTTTCAACTAGTGCATAGTCAAAATAATAGGACAAAATACATGAAGCACCACTTGCCTTTGTAGTTGGGGGAGTAGCAACAATCTTCACAATCACCACTAGCACCAAAATCTACACATAAAATGATAGCACCAAATTCACATTCAAATATTCAAGCAAAAAATATGAATGCATGCAAATACAATGAAATGATTTTTCTATACTAAACAAATCAAACCAAACAGTACTGAACACAAATTGATCTACCTAAAGTCTAAACAAACTCAAATTTGCTTTAAAACCATTTGCTAAATAATTTATATAGTCAAAATAAGCATATAATTGGTTCTGCATAAAATTCTATTTTTCCAGAAGCAAAATACAAATTCAATCCCACAGTAATGTAGGATTTATTTTTCTGAATCCAATGATATATTATTTGCATTTTTTGGATAAACAGATCAAAAAATATGAATTTTACAAGTTTAAACATTCAAAAACCTTTTCTGGATTTTATTAAATAGAACACAGACACGTGGCCGTGTCTGATTGGCCCGTACCGTTTCGCGCGGATCAAGCACGTGGGCCGTTGGATATAAGTGTGATCCTGCGGTCCAGATCTGGTGATACCGCTTCGGCCTGGCGATCTAATCTAAACCCAAGGATCTAGATCTAACGATGCTCGATCAAATGACCAAAGAGGGGTGGCGCAAATGGCTACTGGAAGCGGCGCTACCGGCGGTGATGCTCCGGCGATTCCAGAGAGGGCTAGGGGTAGTGCAGTAGCTTACCAGCATCGCACGGTTGCGAGGATGCTCAACGTGTCGTTGGTTTGGGCGAGAGCGTGTTGTAGAGGCCGTGAAAGCTCGTCGGAGTTGCGGACAACGTCGGGTTTTCACGAACGGCAAAGGATATGACGACTTGGGTCACCCTAGAGCAAGCCAAAGGCATCAGAACATGCACAGAGACAAGGTGCACCAGTGGGTTTGAACTAGGGAACAAGGGGCGTTCGATTCATACCGCGATTGCTCGCCGGAATTGAGGACGGCGTCGAGTGTTCGTGGTGCTCGACGGAGTCGACGACCTGGGGCAGTACAGGGCGAACCAATTGTGTCAGAAGAAGCGCAAGAACAAGGGAAGCACGACATCATGGATTAGAAGGCACGGGGCGGACGATGCTCACCGGAATACCTCACCGGAGTTCGTCGGGCAGCGGTGGTTCGAGCTCAAATACGAGCAGCCTAGGGGTGATTGGGTGTGGGTGTTTGGGGGAAAGGACCGCGGCGAGGTGGTGATTATATATCCAAAGCAGGGGCGTCAATCTCGCGACGAATCAATGGAATTGATCACGGTAGTGAAGGGAAGGAAATGGCCGGCGACGACATGGTCGCGCGCGGGATTTTGGGGACGAAAGGGGTGAGCTGGCTTGGGCCCAGTGGCAGTGGCTGCGGGGTAGGTTTTGCGAGGGTGAGAGAGAGAGCAGAGGGGGAAATTGCCCGGGTGGGATTTTGGGCCGGTTCTGGTGCTGGGCTCAAAGTGCAGCGCCTGTTTTTATTTTTTCCTTTTCCTTTTCCTTTTCTAATTTGATTTTCAGGAATGATTTTCAAACCCTTTTTCAAATTTGTTTGAATTCAAACCACTTGTGGATTTTTGTAATGTGATCCTTGCACTCAAAAGTGTGTCAAACACATCTGTCTACTCAAAACACCTTGGTCCTTTGTAAAAATAAAAAATAAAACCATGCCCCATAATATAAATAAAGAGGGGTTAAATATGGTTTTACTTTAGGGTTTTGGTTTGAAAATTTTGTGTAAGACAAATATACTATGCTTATAAGAATGCAATGCATGCTTTTACAAAACATGAAATTTGGGATGTTACAAACTTGCTCTTCTTGAGCAACCAAAGAGGCTAAGGGAACATTATTTGGATCTAAAGGAGCTTTCCCATTAACAAGCATAGCCATAATAACATCAATCTTATCACTCAAAGAGGACGTTTCTTCAACAGAATTTACCTTCTTACCATGTGGAGCTCTCTCAGTGTGCCATTCAGAATAACTAACCATCATATTATCAAGGAGTTTTGTTGCAGCACCCAAGGTGATGGTCATAAAGGTACCTCCAGCAGCTGAATCCAACAGGTTTCTTGAAGATAAGTTCAAACCTGCATAAAAAAGTCTAGATAATCATCCAAGCAGTAAGTCCATGAGTGGGACAATTCTTAACCAAAGATTTCATTCTTTCCCAAGCTTGATCAACATGTTCATTATCAAGTTGTTTAAATTTCATAATATCACTTCTCATAGATATAATCTTAGCAGGAGGGTAGTACTTTCCAATAAAAGCATCTTTGCACTTAATCCAAGAATCAATACTATTTCTAGGCAAGGATAGCAACCATTCTTTAGATTTTCCTCTCAAGGAGAAAAGGAAACAACTTGAGCTTAATAATATCTCCATCTACATCCTTATACTTTTACATCTCACAAAGTTCAACAAAGTTATTGAGATGGGCATCATCATCATCAGAACTAGCACCAGAAAATTGCTCTCTCATCACAAGATTCAACAAAGAAGGCTTAATTTTATAAAAGGTAGCATCAGGAGCAGGTGGAGCAATAGAAGTGCTAAGGAAATCGTTGTTGTTTGTGCTAGTGAAGTCACACAACTTGGTGTTTTCAGCAGAGTTCATTTTGGCAAAAGTGGAGCAAGCCAACAGCAACAACAACTAGAGCAGGGACTAATTTTTGTGTGTTTTTATAAGAGAAAGCAAACCAAACTAAACTAATTTTTTTGGAGTTTTTGATAAAAAGAGGCAAACAAAACCAAGCAAACCAAAAACAAAGTAAAGAGAAAGGTCGAGGAGGACTCCCCTTGTGAAGACGTCCTTAGCCTCCTCGACAACGGTGCCAGAAAATCTTTGCTGGTGTGTTGTTAACATGGGAGCTTATTCTTCTTTTAGATCCCTGACAACGGCGCTAGAAAATCTTGATGGCGCTGCGTCAATATCGAGCGCTTCGTCAAGAAACCCCAAGAGCAAGGTATGATGTAGCACAGCAGCAAGTCTTCCCTCAGTAAGAAACCGAGGTTATCGAACCAGTAGGAGGAAGGAAACAACTCAAAGGTGTTGCAAGCAACGTGGAAACCTGCACAACACAAACTCAAGACTTTGCCCCAACTAACAGTGAGGTTGTCAATCTCATCGGTTGCTATAACAAAGGATTAACTGTATGGTGTGGAAGGTGATGATGGTTTGCAGCAAGTAAACAGTAACAGTGGAAGATGTATAAATGGTAAAGATTGGACCGGGTTCCATAGTTCACTAGAGGTGTTTGATGTCTACACACTTCTATTCTTGTAGACAGTTGTTGGGCCTCCAAGTGCAGAGGTTTCTAGAATAGCAGCAGGTTTCCCTTAAGTGGATTACCCAAGGTTTATCGAAGTCAGGGAGGAAGTGGTCAAAGGTATCCCTCTCAAGCAACCCTGCAATCAAGATACAAGAAGTCTCTTGTGTCCCCAACACACCCAATACACTTGTCAGGTGTATATGTGCACTAGTTCAGCGAAGAGATAGTAAAATACAAGTGGTAACGGTGCCAGAAAATAGCTTCTGACTTGTTGTTAACGTGGGGTAACGTGTGTGAGTGAGGTAAAGACTAAAGCAAGCAAACATGCAGCAGATCTAGATGCAAACGGTGTTTCAATGTTTAGAAACAAGGCCTAGGGATCATACTTTCACTAGTGAACACTCTCTTATATAAATATATTCTCTTCATGATACTACTCTTAACTACTCTCTGGTTGGACACTCTAATCATTGGTAGGGCTATAACAGCACTCCTCAAAGTCCTCCTTCCCCAATCTAGATAACCCCACACTGTCACCTTGAGCGCTAGATGGTTCCAACAAACACCACAATTTCATAGAGACAACCAACTCAAAATATACTCATGATAAATATATATGTAACCTAGCTTAAGTGCCACACGCGGTGTGCACGCTGTCACTTTCACACACGTGGGGAAAACATAGATCTATTAAAGCAAGATGAGTATTTATGTAGACTCTAGCCTAAGTGCCAACATGGCATGCACGCTGTCACTTTCACACACATGGGGAGAGCAGAGATCTATTGAAGCACTTGAGTAACAGAGTAGATCTACTTGATTACAAAGCTCATGACCACAACAAGATCATGCATAGAGAGAGAGATGAACACATAGCTACCGGTAGAGACCTTAGCCTCGAGGAAGAACTACTCCCTCCTCATCATGGGAATCAGCAACAGCGATTGAGATGGTGGTGGAGATCGATGGAGATGGCTCCGAGGGCACTTCCCTGTCCTGGTAGGGTGCCAGAACAGAGACTTTCTGTCCCCCGAATCTCCCCTTCGGTGGCGGCGGTGTTGTGGAGGTTTTCATGGCTTTCTTCTGGATGATTTAGGGTTTTTGGGTCGGAGGCTTCTTATAGGCGAAGGAGGCAAGGTCGGTGGAGGGCCAGGGGCCCACACCCCCTGTGGGTGCCACCAGGGATGGTTCGCCCTAGGAGGGGTGCGGCCACCCTGGTGTCCTCCTCCACCTCTGCTTCGTGGTTCCGTGTTGCTCCGGGAAAAATAGGAAGATTGGCTTTTGTCCCATCCAATTCCGAGAATATTGATTTTCTGCCTTTTCTAGAACCAAAAACAGAAGAAAACAGGCAACTAGCACTGTGGCATCTTGTTAATTGATTAGTCCAGAAAAACATATAAAAATACCTCAAAGTGTAGACAAAGCATAAGACAAATGATATAAAACAATCATGAAGCATAAAAAATTATAGATATGTTTCCGACGTATCAAGCATCCCTAAGCTTAACTCTTGCTCGTCCTCAAGTAGGGAAGTGATAAAAAGAATAATTTTTGAGGTGACATGCACCATCACAATCAAGATCAAACCATTAGCAAGCATTGAAAGCTGGGATCAAAGAACTCTAAACATGAGCATGAAAGATGGAGTTCTAACAGTAAGACAATGTAATTATGCATGCAACATGAAAGACTACAAACAAAGATCATGAATAACAATGCATTGAAAGACGTTTGTTTGTTCCACATACAGAAAACATAGCATAGTGGCATTCAGCTTGTCCCTCGTGGAGTAGCAAATAGATGCATAGGACACCTTCAAAGTTCATAAGAGTGACTAGATACAAATAGTTTAAGAACAAGCAATATCAACAATATGCATCAATCAATAAGTTTTGAGACAATACACATCGAACTAAGAATGGCAACTATGATCTCTTAACTGGTGCCTAAAGGTAGAAGGTGGAGACTCAATATAAAAGTGGAAGAAAGGTGATGGTGCTCGACGTGGCACTTCGTTGGTAACCCAAAGCGCAGGGTGTGAAGAGCACAGCAGCAAGTTTTCCCTCAGTTGATACCGAGGTTATCGAACCAGAAGGAGGAAGGAAATGTCACACAGGTGTGGCAAGCAACGTGGAGACCTGCACAACACAAACTCAAGACTTTGTCCCAACGAATCAGTGAGGTTGTCAAGCTCACCGGTTTGCTGCAACAAAGGATTAAACATATGGTGCGGAAGGTAATGGTGGTTTGCATCAAGTAAGCAAGTAATAGTGGAAGATGTATCAATGGTAAAGATTGGACCGTCCATAGTTCACTAGAGGTGCTCTCCTTAGATAAACAACATGGCATGAAGGGTAAACAAATTACAGCAGGGCAATTGACAGGAACTGAGCAAGGCATAACAATGCAATTACTAGTCAGAAAGATCCCATGAGATTCGATTGGGCAATACAACAATATACATAGACTGCCATCCAACTGCATCTATGACTAGAAGTCCACCTTCAGGTTATCATCTGAACCCCCTCCAGTATTAAGTTGCAAGCAACAGACAACTGCTTTAAGCAAAGTGTGTAAGGTAAACAGTCCACATGTTCCATGAACAAGAGACCGTTGTTTTATCACTAGTAGCAACAGCACATCTACAACCGAAGAGATTATTGCCACTTCCCTTGGAAAGTAGAGGCATGAACCCACTATCGAGCATAAATACTCCCTCTTGGAGTCACTAGCAACTACTTGGGAAAGATAACCACTAGCAACGGAGAGCATGCAAGATCACAAACAACACATACATGATAGAATCATAAAGACAAAACCATTAATCAAACCAACATAATAATCTCAATATCCATCGGATCCCCGCAAACACAACATGCATGATTACAAATAGATTAGATTTTCATCATGAACGGAGCTCACAAGATCTATACATGAAAGCACAAAGGAGGAGATACAACCATCTAGCTACTACATGGACCCATAGTCCAAGGTGGAACTACTCACGCATCATACCGGAGAGAAGGCCTCAGGGATGATCTCCCCTCCGGCAGGGTGCCAGGAAGAACTTCAGATCCCTCCCCGATCTAGGGACGATGGTGGCAGCGGCTACAGACGGTTTCGTGGATTTATGATTGGGTACCCAGGGTTTCTGCATCGGGGGCTTTTTATAGGCGAAGGGAGAGACAGAGGGGCTGGCCAGGGGAACCAAACCCTAGCTAGGCGCGGGCCCACCTATGGCCACGCCTGGGGGGTTGGCCCCTCTGGCTCGCCTCCCCGGCTCTCCTCTGGACTTCTTGTTCCCCACGGAAGGTAATTGACTTTTTCCGTTGTCCCGTCCAATTCCGAGAATATTTCTTTACTAACTTTTATGAAACTAAAAACAGCAGAAAACAGGCATCTGGCACTGTTGCAACTTGTTAGTAGGTTAGTACCAGAAAACATGTAAAAAGCACCTCAAAGTGTGGACAAGTAAAGCAAAGTAGATACTAAACAAGCATGGAGCATCAGAAATTATAGGTACGTTTCCAACATATCAACATCCCTAAGCTTAACTCCTTCTCGTCCTCGAGTAGGTAAGTGATAAACATAATAATTTTTGAGGAGACATGCACCCTCACAATAAAGATCCAACCATTTGCAAGCATTGAAAGCTAGGATCAAAGAACTCTAAACATGTGCATGAAAGATGGAGTTCTAACAATAGGACATAGTAACTATGCATGCAACATGACAAGCTACAAACAAATATCATGAATAACATGCATTGAAAAACATTTGTTTGTTTCACATACAGAAAACATAGCATAGTGGAAATCATCTTATCCCTCATAGAGTGGCAATAAAATGCATAGGACACATGCAAAGTTCACAAGGGTGACTAGAAACAAGTAGCACAAGAATAAGTAATAACACAATATGCATCAATTAATAAGCTTTGGAACACTGCACACAGAATGACAACTATGCTCTCTTAATGGTGCCTAAAAGTAGAAGGTGGAGACTCAATAGTGGTGAAAGAAATGCCTTTTTGTAAAGGAAGCAGGGATTACAAGTTTCAAAAAGAGCTTCCAAAAATTATGGTACTTGTTAGCTTTCAGCCCTCATTGCCCCTATCATAAGCATCTTGAAGTGGTTAAGGTTAAAGTGGCAAAGCTGAAGTATATGCTTGACAAAGTATAAGTTGGAAATCTCAAGTCCCTTGAATACGAGGGCCACACCTCATGCATACTCAACTTCTGTCCATGTAAGTTCTTGTCATTGTAAGTATTTGCATATCATTAAGAACCGCCAACGGGGTACCCCTTGCACATGGTATAGGAGCTTTCCCATAACCAAAATGACAAGGCAAGCAGACAATGAGCATCTCAACAATCTTTTTATTTGCCATATGCATAGCTTTTTATTGAGGATGCTTCATAGATATCTCATTATGGTGATACTGCAAGTTCCCACCATGATTAGGCATGGCTTAGGCTAGCGGCCCAGGCGTTTCTCTAACACAGAATACAAACTCCATGGACTTACAAGTCCCCTCTTTATTTCACATCGGTGACATCCATATACAAAAGAGCATGATATCAAAAGAGTACAACAAGGTATAAGTGCAATGTTGAAAACGTTCCCCGTGATGGCACGGTTCTGCTAACTCCAACTTATAAGTGGAAGCATATACAACAAAGTTGTCACAATGGTTCAAGTTTATTAGGGGCAAAGAATAAAGTGTGCCATCAAGTTCGTGAGGGCTTTAATCACTAAGTTTTCACATAACAAAATAGTTTTTAATTGGAAGATAGTTAAAAACAAGAATATACTTGAAATGGTGTAACACACCATGCATAGGAGTTTATAGTGGACACTTTGGAAAAACTTAGTTTTTTGGGAGTTGGAGGCATGAGTAGAGCTTACTCATACAAGTGGAGGCTAGCAAAAGACTGGGAGCAACCAACTAAGAGAGCAATAATGGCCATAATCATGCAGTGCAACAAAGCATACTAATCAAAGCAAAGAGTGGTACTACAAGTCAAGGACTAAATGATCATAGAGGTTAATGGTAACTTGTGAGAGTCATAACATGGTGTAATCATGTGCCAAGTCAACCCAAGAAAAACATCAAAGGAGAATACCACAATACTATGCTTTTGCATGCTAAAACAACACATAATTTCTTCAAGGCACACTAAGCAATCCCAATTGTTTGGAACAAGACATGCTACAACAGTAATCACTAAGCATAAGGTCAAAACAACACCTAGCATGTCATGCTAAAGTCTAAGTCACATTCAATGCAAGCTCCTCTTGCACTTACAAGCAAGAACTTACTACTCCTTTCCAACACTAAGCAAACTTATTTGCAAAACAACACAGCGAGAACGGGGGTCCAAACTACTTTATTTAAGCAAACTAAACAACCTAAGAAAAGCAAACGAAAACTAAGACGCTCCAAGAACAACACAACTGTGCATGAAACAATAAAAACGAAGTGTCTAGACAGGCCTGAGTTTTTTATTGATGAAGAAGGGGATGCCTTAGGCATTCCCAAGCTTTGACGCTTGTACCTCTTGGATATTTATTGGGGTGACACCATGGTGGCATCCCCAAGCTTGATATTTTGTCCATTCTTCATCTCATTGCATCATTCTCTCTCTACACCTGAAAATTTTCCTTCATACAAAACTTCACACAATCTTCATTAGCAACATTAGTTTATTCAAAAGATATTAGACCACTGGCAAAGCTTTGGAACAGCAAGGCTTTTCACTAAAAACACAAGCTACTGTAGTAAATCCTTTAAAAAGCTCAATTTACCTGAAGAGAACTCAAAAAGGAATCAATAAGAAGCAAATGCAAATAATGGCAGAAATCTGTCAAAACAGACAAGCAGGTAGAAACCAATTTTTTAGAACATCTTATGTTGCTCAAATCAAAAAGTGTTGAACTAACTAATGTTAGCTAACATACTGAGGGATTTATTCGTAAATTTTAAGCTCAATACGAGTTACAGAGACTCCTCACGATTTTTTATGGTGAAGGACAGAAATCTGTTTCGGGACAGCAACTCCCCAAATCTTACTTCCCTCTCATTAGAGGTCATTCTTGGCACAAAAAGCAAACAAAAAGGATAAGTAGAGGTTACTACTGAAGTAATAACTTCCAAGACTCAAGGAAACTCCTGGGTTATCTTCCAACAAGTACTTTTCTTTAACGCCTTTAAGTTAGGCTTGAAAGCTTGAGAAGATGCTCACATAAGAATTATGAATTGAAGTCAAAGAGAGCATCAAGTAGCAAATTCAAAACACATTTAAGTCTAACCCACTTCCTATGCATAGGAATCTTGTACAAAAATAAGTTCACAAAGTACAAAGTGACATGCATAGGAAGAGAAAACAAGAGTAACTTCAAAACTTTCAGCACAAAGAGAGGTGTTTTAGTACCATGAAAACTTATACAACCATACTTTCCTCTCTCATAATAATTTTTAGTAGCATCACGAATAAACTCAACAATATAGCTATCACATAAAGCATGTTTTTCATGATCTACAAACACATAATTTCTATCAAGCTCAAAAATAGTGGGATTGAAACCTTCACAGGTTTTACCCAAAGCAGATATTTCAAAAGGATCCACAGGAACATAACATCCATCCTTCTTTGGTAAGCATGGGGGACAATCAAATAATATAAGAGGTAAAGAGTTACTCTCATTAGAAGGTAGGCATGGGTAGATCCATTCTTCCTCCTTTTGTTCATCACTCTCCTCCTCTTTTTCATCTAATGAGCTTTCAGTTTTAATAATTTCTTCTTCCATAAGCTCCTGCAAGGCATTAGTCTCTTCCATTTGTGGAAAACACTTATTAAAATATTCAAGAATATAGCCGTTGTCTTCCTTGTAATTATCAAAGAAAAATTTAAGTATCTCATAAACCCCACATTCATAAGGTGCATCATCAGTATTTTCAAGCAAACTAGCAAGTTCAAATGCACCCTTGAAAACAATAAATTCTTTAATTTGTTCCACATCATAAAAGTCATAATTTCCTTTAACATAAGAAGATATGGTAACATTATCATTATACTCACATTTAAAGGGTAGGTGTTTATACCTCCTACAGCAACAAGCTTTATTAAAGCAATAAGTAACATTATAAGTAGAGCACACGTCTCTAGCAATAGTATTCAACTTAGCAATTTGTTTTCATAAGTGTTTCCCTTTTTGTGACAAACGGTGTTCCTTATAATAATGCTTTTGTTCTTCCGTGAACCCACCTTGCCAATAAGCACTAGTTTCAAAGAAACCATCCATTGATAGAAAGCATGACCAAGCAAGGCAACAACAGATCAGCAACTAGAGCAGGAACTAATTTTTTGTGTTTTTGAATAAGGCAAGCAAACCAAACTAGACTAATTTTTTTGGTTTTTTTGAAAAGAGGCAAACAAAACCAAGCAAAAGAAACAAAGTAAAGAGAAAGGAAGTGAAGTACTCCCCTAGTGAAGACGTCCTTGGCCTCCCCGGCAACGGCGCTAGAAAGACTTTGATGGTGCTCGACGTGGCACTTCGTTGGTAACCCAAAGCGCAGGGTGTGAAGAGCACAGCAGCAAGTTTTCCCTCAGTTGAGACTGAGGTTATCGAACCAGAAGGAGGAAGGAAACGTCACATGAGTGTTGGAAGCAACACGGAGACCTGCACAACACAAACTCAAGACTTTGTCCCAACGAATCAGTGAGGTTGTCAAGCTCACCGGTTTGCTATAACAAAAGATTAAACGTATGGTGTGGAAGGTAATGGTGGTTTGCAACAAGTAAACAAGTAACAATGGAAGATGTATCAATGGTAAAGATTGGACCGCGGTCCATAGTTTACTAGAGGTGCTCTCCTTAGATAAACAACATGACATGAAGGGTAAATAAATTACAGCAGGGCAATTGACAGGAACCGAGCAAGGCATAACAATGCAATTACTAGTCAGAAAGATCCTGTGAGGTTGATTGGGCAATGCAACAAGATACATAGACCGTCATCCAACTGCATCTATGACTAGAAGTCCACCTTCAGGTTATCATCCGAACCCCCTCCAGTATTAAGTTGCAAGCAACAGACAACTGCTTTAAGCAAAGTGTGTAAGGTAAATAGTCCACATGTTCCATAAACAAGAGACCGTTGTTTTCTCCCTAGTAGCAACAACACATCTACAACCGAATAGATTATTGTCACTTCCCTTAGAAACTAGAGGCATGAACCCACTATCGAGCATAAATACCCCCTCTTGGAGTCACTAGCAACTACTTGGCCAAGATAACCACTAGCAACAGAGAGCATGCAAGATCACAAACAACACAGACATGATAGAATGATAAAGACAAAACCATTAATCAAATCAACATAATAATCTCAATATCCATCGGATCCCCGCAAACACAACATGCATGATTACAAATAGATTAGATCTTGATCATGAATGGAGCTCACAAGATCTATACATGAAAGCACAAAGGAGGAGATACAACCATCTAGCTACTACATGGCCCCATAGTCCAAGGTGGAACTACTCACGCATCATACGGAGAGAAGGCCTCCGGGATGATCTCCCCTCCGGCAGGGTGCCGGGAAGAACTTCAGACCCCCCCCCCCCCGATCTAGGGATGATGGTGGCGGCGGCTACACGGTTTCGTGGATTTCTGATCGGGTTCCCAGGGTTTCTGCACCGGGGGCTTTTTATAGGCGAAGGGGAAGACAGAGGGGCCGGCCAGGGGCACCAAACCCTAGCTAGGCGCGGGCCCACCTGTGGCCGCGCCTGGGGGGTTTGGCCCCTCTGGCTCGCCTCCCCGACTCTCCTCTGGACTTCTTGTTTCCTACGGAAAGTAATTGACTTTGTCCTTTATCACGTCCAATTCGAAGAATATTTCTTTACTAACTTTTCTGAAACCAAAAACAGCATAAAACAGACATCTGCTACAGTTGCAACTTGTTAGTAGGTTAGTACCAGAAAACATGTAAAAAGCACCTCAAAGTGTGGACAAGTAAAGCAAAGTAGATACTAAACAAGCATGGAACATCAAAAATTATAGATACGTTTCTAACGTATCATTGCACTCTTGGGGAACATGGCATATTGTATTGTAACTTGGCCGCTTGGCCCTTCTTATACGAAATGATACGTCTTTAGCCCTTTTTGTACGAAATGACAGATCTTTAGAAGCGTATCGTTGAAAATAAATCTATCTATTGTATACTAAAAGCAATATAAGGTTGTTTTTCGAGACACCTGATTAATCCACAACATCACCTAAATTATATTAATTGTTAGATCTATAATTTACGGTTAAAATTTAGAGTAATTGCGTAACTTATTGGGAGTCCCCCTGACTTACGTTTATCTATCACGTGTCAAAGAAAAATTACGAACGGTCATTAATTCCAGTGGACCATTATAATTTACGTAGAAGGGAAACAACCGAGATTTGATTTGGAATTCTGACTTCCGTTTACGTGTCACATGTCACGTGTCGAGGAAAAAATACCAATGAACATTGATTCTGGTGGACCCTTTGATTTGCAATTAAAGTGCCAACGTGTGGGCCTGTTATATATGGTCTACGCAGTTCATGTTCCCACGTAAGGACGGGGCATGCTAATTCTGGCGAGCTGCTAACCATCATTATCGATTCAGACCTAAACCCTCATCGTATTTTTTTTTGCGAACAAAAACCCTCATCATCTCTTTTCGCAGCCACAATCCACAATGTTGACGAGCACAGGCACGCTCTAGTTCCAGTTGGCGACTTGGCACCCATACATCAACGGAGCCGTGGACAGGGATGCACGACCCTTGCGCGCATATGTGTGCATCATCATCCCATATGTATACGAGACGAACAGCAGCTAGCGACTTGCAGTAATTCAGTGTTACCGGGTACCACTTCATGCCAGGAGGTCAAGGTTTCCTGGACTGCTCCTAATTCAATTTTCACTTTAGCAATATTATGATAGGAGTTTGTTTTCTGTCGAGCTACTTGTTTTTCTTTTTTAGGGTAGAACTGCTGACTCTCTTTGGCGTCAAAACTGTAGTTCTACATATGTGCACGGATAAATGATTCTCAATCTAAACCAAAGTTGGAGCTTAAAATTAAGATTTTTGTATAATATAATTCTTGAATTATTTTTTTCATAAATGGGAAACATGCTATGTTGTTTCTATACATATTACACTTGGTACAAATTGAAATTAAGAGTTCATATACATTACTATCTTACGAGGTTAAATATTTATTCATTTTGTCATACACACGACATGCATTCAGTCTGAACAAACTACATGTCCGCACATGTTCCGTTAATTTTCTTACTTAATTTATTAGGATAAACAAACACAAAATAAAGTCAGTATTTTCATTCAATCCTAACCATTATATTGCCCTTATTCCATATCTTTACCTAAATTCTGCAACTCCTTGAAATCTCAAGTGCATACTAACCCTAGCAAAGAAATGTAATGGAACGGCCAATGTCAAAGAGTTTTGAGGAAGAGTTGTAGCAATGCAATAGGAAGTACTCCCTCTGTTCATAAATATAAGATATTTTAACTTTGTGAAATAAATGTACCTAGACGCTTTTAAGTGTATAGGTTCAGTCTGAACCTCTACTAACTAATACACTAAAAGACGTCTAGATACATTTGATTCACAAAGCTAAAACATCTTATATTATTAAACGGAGGGAGTAGGAGACAAAAACTTGGTAGTGCTAACATTGGACATACTTGTGGCGTCTTAAACCCAACGGACAACAACTCACTAGATTGACAAAAAGGTTTCAACCTAATCATGGATGTTATGCCTGTCATACCTCTATTCTATTTCTATTAGCCTTTGTTTGCAGTTGTTGTAAGTTTTGATGAATCCTTTAGTGCTCTGCCTACCAAATTGAATTATGTATTCATTCCAGGGAATTGTATAAATGGGTAAAAGCAGAGAAACTTTGTATTTTTATATTACGAACCTTCAATTCTAAAATGAAACCCATTCTACAGTCAATGGGTAACTGCATTAATAAATTTGGACAAGCCTCTGTACACATATTTGCAAAGAACTCTTGGTATGTGGATGGTTGACAATGACAATTGATAAATTACTTCAAATATCAAGCTAAATTTAAGGAAATGTATTATTAACCTAAAAATATTGAATCCATATATTTTAATAATAGTAAACATATAGTTCGTGAAATAATAGACGATTAAAAATGTTTTACAAGATCTACCAAGTTTAGAATAGAGTTGCATGGATGGGAGATACTAAACTATTATAGATCAAAAGTAATAACAAGGACGATCTAGAGAGGATGAAAATAAACCGACATAACAAACTATAAAAAGACTAATATGACTGGATAAAAATTCTTGGTATGTGGAAGCACTAGTAGAAAACGCCCCATTGGTCCCGGTTGGTAAGGGGCATTAGTCCCGGTTACCCAACCGGGACGGGGCAATCGGGACTAAAGCCCCAACCTTTAGTCCCGGTTGCCCCACCAATCGGGACAAATGGCGGTACACGTGGCGGCGTCAGAGGGCGAGGGGGGTGGAGCAACCGTCCCGATTCGTAACACGAACCGGGACAAATAACTTTCTGCCGCGGCAGAGATTTGGCACATTTCTCTGCCGCGGCAGAGAATTCATTTTGGCACATCTTGTTGCCGCGGCAGCATTTTCGCCACTTTTTGTGCCGCGGCAGAGAATTCATTTAGGTTGTTTTATTGTTTATTTACTGTTTTGCACTCATCAATGAAGGAACCATTATATTACACAAGATCATCATGACAATATTACATTCGATACACGGATCGAGTTCATGCAGTACATACAAAAGTTGCTCTTTTTACAATCCCTATTGTCTATACACAGCCGAATAGTATTCCCCTTTTGGGTTTAGAACTTCTGCATCCAAGAATCCCGCCAATTCCTCCTGAATTGCTCGTACGCGATCCTTTGGCAGAAGACCGTCACGTAGACGTTCGATCTGATTTAAAAAAGGAGTCAGCCTATATGAATGAAACTAAACATAATTTGATTGTAATTAAAAACTATAGAAATTGTTTACGTACGTGGAGTTGCTCTAAATTTCTGCCCTTCTCATCGCATGTCTGCCGGATAAACTCGCAAACATAGTATCCACATAGATTGTTACCTGGTCCCTGTGTTAGGCACTTTACGAGAACATAGTTCAATTAAAATAATAATCAAGCATGATAATAACTGTATCAAAACTAGAAACAAAGAGATGTGCGGATATATCTAGTGGTCCTTACATCTAGTGCTTTAAATGTAAGCTCCGCTTTCCAAACACCCCTAGCCTTGTTGGTGAACCGTTTTCAAGCGCTGCCCGGCGAAGAAAACAAATAAAATAAGTTATTAATTACTTGATATCATAAAATTCACGAACGTTGCCGATATAGTATCATAATGATTAGAATTACCGCTGGAGAAGCATCTGCATGTCCTTCCACTGCTCAAGGGGTTTATGTTTCGAGCTCATGACTAGTACACGCCCTTTGTCAAGTTGAATGATTAACAGAATATAGTGGAAGCTGAATGCATAACTAATCAATTATATACTTAACATCGAGTAAGCGAAATAGAAAGTGTATAGAAGACAATAACACTCACTCGAAGTTGTAAGGAAAAAGTATTTCCCTTCTGGTTTCTTGAAACCTTAACGCGTGTACTATATTATCCTCCGTATCCTGAGGGCTTGTTTTGAGATTAGCTTCATGAACCCAATATGGGTCAATGAAGCCAATGTCATAGATTTGTCCTCTGCTGCATTCGAGAATCTTCATTCTGCATATTACAGTATGATTATATACATGCAATAAACAAGGTGAGATAGCTGGAGACTAAATTAATTACAGAATTAGTACTTACAGACAATAGGCACTGATGATCGATTTGTCCAAGGCGTCTTGATTGAATAATTGAAATAATTCATCAAATTCAATGGATATCATGTCATCCTTTTCTTTCCCATGATGCTTTTTTGTAACCCTCAGCACTATCCAGTTAGCCCCGGCCTTTGTGGCATGCATGTACCAGTTATGCAATCTTCGCATTTTTGTTGGAAGATTATTTACCTCCTCAGGTTTGACGAGAGGTTCGCCGTACTGGTATTTATATGCTACTTCACTCACGGGGAAGTACTCTAACTGGGATAAGTACTGGGCAATACTCATACCTTGAGCAGCGACAGCTTCTCCGTATTGTGCAACTACCTCTGGATCATACTGCTCTTCGGCCCCATATTTGCTCGACCCCACATTGGTTTGGGAAATCACCTTGAGAGGGGCGCAAGACTGTTTTGCTTGTTCTCCGAGCTGGACAACAGATTTCTCGCTTGCATCAGTACTGCTCTTCGAGGCATTTTGTGCCGCATGTGACTTGAGAATAGAACACTCATAGCCTGATGACAGCTTTGGCTCGGGTTGATGAAGAGTCTTTAACATTTTCAACACTTTGGCCTTTTCTTCTTTGGAGCTGGGGAACTCTGGCTCTTTCGGCTGCCTCAGCTTAGCGAAAAACGTTGTCGTTTCCGCATCAACGATTGCCGCAGTCTCCTCTTCAGTACAGTCATAAGCTCTCTTGGGAGGAACCTTTGGTACTTTTGGAAGAGGCTCTTGTTTATGTTTCGGCGATCGCTTACCACGACGCAGACTAGCGGTACGCTTACGCTTTTTTATCCTGAGGCGCCGGCGATGGCTCCCGCGGCGATGGCTGCGCCGGAGATTGGTGAGGCGACGAAGCCGGGTGAGGCGACAAAGACAGCTGCCGCGGCGACGACGACCTCGCTGGAGAAGGGTGAGGCTGTGGCGAAGATGGCCTTGACGTGTGATTTCGAAGCACGATACATTCCTTTGGCCATAGAATGGTGATGTTTGTTGCGTATCCCAGTACATTCACATCCCCTTCACCTGCAGGGTAGTGAAGATCCAAAACTTCAAAGGTGGGCATGATTTCATCCACCCCGACAACAGCGTAGCCCTCTGGAACCGGACGACAGTGGTAAGTTGGTGTGGGTCCAATTGGTAAGGCATAGCCAACCGCCACCTTCATTGATATGTTCACAACTTTGACATGTAGCTCGCAGTGTGTCATCTCTGTGGTATCATCCACTGGGTAGCCAACAGGAGCCATCGTCGGTGCACCATCGTCGTCGCCATTGTCATGACCCGGGACCTCGGTGGAAGCCACACTGCTTTTTTGATTATTCGATAGGCCGGTAGCATCGAATGCAGTGTGCTGCTGAGATGGGCCGGTAGTACTTTGCTCTTTAAGTGCGTTAATTTCATCTTGTTGTTGCTTTATTCGTTCTTCAATTATACGCATTCGCTCTTTCTGAATATCTGCTTCAACTTCCGCCTTGTCCTTTCTCCTCTAACGGCTTCTATCAGGATATTTCTTCCTCTCTTCGGGAAACCCAGTCCTCCATGGTATGGAGCCGCTTGTGCCTCGTGTTCGTCCATCATGTTCCTTATTTCCAAGGGCGAGTGTGAGCTCATCATTCTCTCTATCGGGAATGAAGTCCCCATCTTTAACAGCCTTTACTGCTTTTCTCATCCTCTCGATTGGCAAGGGGTCTTCTTTATGTCGTATGTTATATATACACATCCCTTTCGAATCCAACGTGCCTCCATGCCCGTAAAACCAATTCCTTGCACGTTCTACCCAATCGTCTGTCTCTAGGGTGATCTTTTTAGCACGCAGTTCATTCTCAAGTTTCTCCCACTTAGGAATGCCAGCCCTGTAGCCACCTTGCCCCATAGTATGGTGATACTTCTTGTTAGCAGCATTCAGCTTATTCGTTGCAGACGTTTTCTTAGCTTTTTCTGATGTCTTGTAATTTACAAACTCAGACCAGAATGGTTTTATCTTCTCAAACTGAATCTTCTTGAAATCCGGAGTCTTCTCTTTCACGACATAGTCAAGGTGCAATATTTTCTTCCAGTTGGTGAAACACTGGGCCATCTTCTTCATAGCCCACTCCCTGACCTTAGCCTCCGTGGCTCTCCCATGTTCTAAGGCGTCCTCAACTGGATCCTTCGCATTTGGATCCAGCTCTATCTTCGGTAGTTTAAAATTAACCATGAGCCTCTTCCATAGTAAATCTTTAGCCTTGTTAGGGACAAACAAACATGTTCCCTCTTCTTCCGCATCAGCAGGCCTATTCCAATTTTGAATGGTGATCAGGATTAAGTCCCTAACGATTACTCTGCATTGTGCCACAAATTTGATTGTGACAACTTAGGGAGCCGTCAGTTTGTCGTCTTCAGCGATATCTTCGATCCTGAACCTCTCATGGTCTTCCAACTTTTTGGTTGGGCCTCGTCCGCTCTTTTCAGTAGATTTGTTCGATCCGGAGGGCTAAAAGAAGAAAGATCATCGTTACTATTTCTATATATATAGCAGATGATTAATTAATGAATTAATTATATTACATGCACCTCGCCAAAGCGGTCGTCTTCTCGATTACATAAGGCATCGCCTTCTCCCTCGCGGAAGGCAACACCTTCAACCTCAAACAAGTCATCTATTCCGGCAAAAAGAGGATCACCCTCACCAGAGTTGTTCAAAAACGTCGATACATCTAAATTTTCTTCCCCGCGGATCACACCTTGGATCAACTCTTCCTTTTCTTCGTCTCTGACGTGTGGGTCCATATTTTCTGCATAGGTGGAAAAACGGATAAGTCAAAACGGATAAACCCTAATTTAGAGAAACCCTAATATATACATACACAATAATAAAAATATATACACACACTATATATACATACACAATATATACATACACGCTAAAAGGGAAGGGGCGGCTGGAGCACGTGGCGATGGACGGAGACGGAGGCGTTGTGGCGGTCGGGGAGGAGGGATAGGCCGAATGCTCAAACAAGGATGATGATATGACAAGTTGAATTGCATTGAAATGAAACCCTAAAACTTGCTCGGCAATTTAAACGGGGTTCCGAGGGTTGAAAACCTAACTCGGGAAACTCCGGAAACACATGAGAGGGGTTGATTTAGTTCTCTAATTAAACTTGTCATTAAAGTTGATTAGCAATGCATGATTATAGCTTAGGTGCAACATCGATTCAAATAGGGTCTATGACAACTAATATCATATACAAATACAAAATATGATAATATACATATACATATACAAATACATATACATATACATATACATATACATATACAAATACAAAATATGATAATATATAGGACACTCTATCTATCGATAAAAGACCACAGTATAATTGTATGCATCATGGCAAGAATTGAAATGCTTTCGAAATCATAGGATTATATCATGGTAGGGCTATGCTTGCCTTTGCCTGTTGATAGCCGAAATCAGAGCTGCAGGATCCTTGTACTTGACTTGATTACAGTTTGTCAAGTATTTGTCTTCGAGCTTCGACGGTGTTGATCTCTGTCTTTGATATCGATCTCGTTATCGTATCCTACCGGGAAGAACCAAACACCGGAAAGAAAGGGAAACAATCAACACATGGCATCGATGCAATGCTCAAGCAAGTATGATGATATGACAAGTTGAATTGCATTGAAATGTAACTCTAAAGCATGCTCTACAATTAATCGGGGTTCCGAGGGGTGGAAACCCTAACTCGGAGAAACTCCGGAACACATGAGAGGGGTGGATTTGTTCTTCTAATTAAACTTGTCATTTAAGTTGTTGAATAATGCATGATTATAGCTTAGATAGATAGGTTTCATTTTTCTGAACATTTTGATATATTATTCATATTTTTCTGACTTATAGATTAAAAGTTATTGAATTTATAAGATTATAATTATTTCTGAAATTATTAAAAGTTGGTTAAACTTTTTACACCGCAGGCATACCTAGCCACAGTGACTGACAGAGGGGCCCCATGGCCACCTCAGCAGACTCGCAAGCAAGAGGGACCGGGGGGGCTGGTTGGTTATTTCTCACCGAGGCAGTATCTAGCTAGAGAGGCTGACGAGTGGGCCTGGGCCACGCAGGCAGCACGTGGACGCCACGTCGGCTCGCCGACCAACGGGCCAGACGGCGGCGCGGGTCGGCGCTAGGAGGCGAGCGGGGCTGCATGGGCTAGTGCGCTAGACTCGCGTGGTTGCGTTGAGCCAAAAGGTAGCGGCACCGCTTCGGATTGGTCACCGGAGCATGGCGCACGGCGAGCAGCGGCGTCGGCGCTTGCAGGTCGTCGGCGAGCGGGGACTACAGAGCGAGGGAGAGAGAGGGAAAAAAGGTCGGCGAGAACCGCGTGCTCACCCTGGTGCTCAAGGTAGTGACGGGGAAGCGCGGGGAGGTCCTGAACGGCGTGAATGGCGACGGCGGCCGGCGTTGGTGACGGAGAGGACGTGCTCGATTCCGGCGGGAGAGAGCAAGACTGCAACCGAGCTTCGGTGAGGAGGTTCCTGGCGAGGAGGCGGAGCAGCAGGGGCGACCGGTAGGGCGTGCAGTGCGGCGGGGCAGCCTGACGGCGTCGCTTCAGTCCCTGTGCGCGAGAAGATTGTGAGATGGGGAAGAAGAAGAGGAGAGGCACCCAGTTATTAACCAAAGGGCCTTTTGTCCCGGTTGGTAGCTCCAACCGGGACTAAAGGGTCATACGTCCCGGTTGGAGCCTCCAACCGGGACGTATACTCCAATTTTTTCAGCAGACCAAGGGGCGCGCGCAGGGGGTCTTTAGTCCCGGTTGGTGGCTCCAACCGGGACATATGACCCTGTTTTCAATTTTTTTCAGGAATTTTCTGTCTTTTCCTGTCTTATTTTTTATTTTGGGGTTTAAATTTGTAATGTTTTTAAATGATAATTACTTTGGAATTTAGAAAAACTTTAAACATAAAAAGTGTTTGAATTTCAATACCTAATTCAAAACCATTTTCCGTTTTTAAAAATAATTAATGTAACCATTTAAACTATGAACCATTTAAAATTAAAAATGAATTAACTTATTTTTTGAATATTAATTTGGAATTTAGAAAAACTTTAAACATAAAAAGTGTCTGGATTTGAATAAATAATTCAAAACATTTTCTATTTTTAAAAAATAATTAATGTAACCATTTAAACTATGAACCATTAAAAATTAAAAATTAATTAACTTATATTTTTTGAATATTTATTTGGAATTTAGAAAAACTTTAAACATAAAAAGTGTTTGAATTTGAATAACTAATTCAAAACCATTTTCTGTTTTTAAAAATAATTAATGTAACCATTTAAACTATGAACCATTTAAAATTAAAAATGAATTAACTTATATTTTTTGAATATTAATTTGGAATTTAGAAAAACTTTAAACATAAAAAGTGTCTGGATTTGAATAAATAATTCAAAACCATTTTCTGTGTTTTAATTTGGATTTGAATTAACTTATATTTTTTATATATTAATGGGCGGGAAAAAAAGGACAGAAAATAATGGGCGGAAAGAAAATTTTATTAGGATAGAACTGGAATTAAAGTACATAATGCAACTAACACAAAGTTACATAGAAGAACTGAAAATTAAGATACATGGCCAGATTAAGCCACAATCGGCCGAACTTGTTTTGCAATGTTGGAGTGATTCAGTCATGCTCCTGCCTACACCTGTAATACTCGCCACTGTAGTCGTCGTACTCGCCGCGGCCGTCGTCGCTGTCGTCGTCGGGGTCGCCGTAGTTGAACCTTGAAGGCTGAGTACGAGTGGGCTGGACTTGAGGGTATCGCAGGCGGGGGCTAGAGTCGGCGGCCGTGTCATAGGCCATGACGCACTGGAGAGTCCGACAGCGCCACCACAACCGACGGCCGGCCTCGTTGAAGTTCGAAGGAGGTGGGCCATCCTCCTCGTGCCCGGCGAGCGCCCTCTCACGCCGATCCACGAAGAAGGCTTCCCAAGTCGGGAAATAGTCGGGATGCCATCTGGGATTCCTCCGCTGCTCCGGCGTGAACTTGAAATAGTAGTGGTTCGTGATGGCCATCCGACGCGCCACACATAGAGGGGCAGGAGGAACCGGCACGCCTTCGGCGCTCAGCATCCAGCCGACGGGGACACAGTAGCCCGACGGGCAGGGGTAGTTCGAGGCGCAAAGCGCCTCCGCCTCCTTGGGAGTTAGTGCTATGGTGGAGTCATGAGAAAGAGTGATGAGGTTGCAGATATGAGTCTAGAGATGTGCAATGACAATGGAGGCCAATCCTACATATATATATATATATAGTGAGAAATGACAGGAAGATAACTGAAGGGAAGAACTGGCGGGAAGAACTGGCGGGAAGAAATGGCGGGAGAAATGCCGGGAAAAAATGGCGGGAAGAAAAATGGCGGGAATAAAAATGGCTCATTCAGAACTTGCATTGGATCTTTGAAGAAACCACATATTGCGAGTCTAAAAATGATTTTTTCAAAAAATCACGGGCGATAGATCATGTACCTGTAGTACAAACCGGACCCACTTCCTACCGATTCGGCAGACATTTGTCCTTTTTACCCGGGATGGACGAAAAGGTTTGAGATGTCCCGGTTGGGAGATAGTCCATGTAAGGTGGTATAGTATTTTAGGAAATGGGACGGTAGCATTCTGAAACGGCATTTTGGTGGTAACTTCACAAAACGACCCGTTTTTTGCGCTCGGAAAATGGAAAAGGGCTTTTCTGTGCGACAAAAAGGAAAACTTCCTCCTGCAACATTGTTCTCCATACCAATGTCCACATGCATGCATAATATGGGCACAGCATCACAAATATGTCGTGATTCAGCACATAACATCGGTCATTTGGACCGAAAGCCATGAAACCTCGAACATGATAGGTCATTTTGTGAAGGTTTTTTGAGACATGATCAATATACCAAGTCTGGTATTTTTCCTTTCAACTATATCACCTAATATGACACCACACGAAGGATTTTCATTGTTCGGATTATTTTGAATTTATTATGCCCGTTTTGAATTTTCTGAATTTCTAACTATGGTCGAACCGGCGTGCATGAAGATAGGGGACGAGCATCGTTAGAACTTGCATTGGATCTCTGAAGAAACCACATATTGCGAGTCTAAAAATGATTTTTTCAAAAAATCACGGGCGATAGATCATGTACCTGTAGTACAAACCGGACCCACTTCCTACCGATTCGGCAGACATTTGTCCTTTTTACCCGGGATGGACGAAAAGGTTTGAGATGTCCCGGTTGGGAGATAGTCCATGTAAGGTGGTATAGTATTTTAGTAAAATAGGACGGTAGCGTTCTGAAACGGCATTTTGGTGATTACTTCACAAAACGACCCGTTTTTTGTGCTCGGAAAATAGAAAAGGGCTTTTCCGTGCGACAAAAAGGAAAACTTCCTCCTGCAACATTGTTCTCCATACCAATGTCCACATGCATGCATAATATGGGCACAGCATCACAAACTATGCCGTGATTCAGCACATAACATCGGTCATTTGGACCGAAAGCCATGAAACCTCGAACATGATAGGTCATTTTGTGAAGGTTTTTTCGAGAAATGATCAATATACCAAGCCTGGTATTTTTCCTTTCAACTATGTCACATAATATGACACCACGCGAAGGATTTTCATTGTTCGGATTTTTTTTGAATTTATTATGCCCGTTTTGAATTTTCTGAATTTCTAACTATGGTCGAACCGGCGTGCATGAAGATAGGGGACGAGCATCATTAGAACTTGCATTGGATCTCTAAAGAAACCACATATTGCGAGTCTAAAAATGATTTTTTCAAAAAATCACAGGCGATAGATCATGTACCTGTAGTACAAACCAGACCCGCTTCCTACCGATTCGGCAGATATTTGTCCTTTTTACCCGGGATTGACGAAAAGGTTTGAGATGTCCTGGTTAGGAGATAGTCCATGTAAGGTGGTCTAGTATTTTAGGAAAATGGGACGGTAGCATTCTGAAATGGCATTTTGGTGGTTACTTCACAAAACGACCCGTTTTTTACGCTCGGAAAATGGAAAAGGGCTTTTTCGTGCGACAAAAAGGAAAACTTCCTCCTGCAACATTGTTCTCTATACCAATGTCCACATGCATGCATAATATGGGCACAGCATCACAAACTATGCCGTGATTTAGCACATAACATCGGTCATTTGGACCGAAAGCCATGAAACCTCGAACATGATAGGTCATTTTGTGAAGGTTTTTTCGAGACATGATCAATATACCAAGTCTGGTATTTTTTCTTTCAAATATGTCACATAATATGACACCACGCGAAGGATTTTCATTGTTCAGATTTTCAATATACTAAAGGTTCATCTTTAGTCCCGGTTGGAGGGATTTCGGCAGGCTGGGCCAGGCAACACTAATGATAGGGGTGAGTGTCGACATTATTTCGTAAGTGTCGACACTATGCTGAGCTGCTTGTACTATAAATAGGCATCCTTGTGAGTCCAGTCCTCCAGCCAGTTTGAGGCATCTCCAAGATGGTTTTTGAGAGCAGGGACACCACTACGGCCAGTTTCAGGGAGATGCTGACGGAGCCCAGTCCTCCGGCATCTTCGAGAAACTGGTCATAGAGGCACTCCCTAATATGTGAAATTAGTTAGCTCCCAGGCGTATTCATCTAGTTAGAGAAGTTACAAGCTGCAAGATGGTTTTCGAGAGCAAGGACACCACTACGGCCAGTTTCCGGGAGATGCCGCCGGATCCCAGTCCTCCGGCATCTCCGAGAAATTGGTCATAGAGGCACTCCCTAATATGTGAAATTAGTTAGCTCCCAGGTGTATTGATCTAGTTAGAGAAGTTACAAGCTGCAAGATGGTTTTTGAGAGCAGGGACACCACTACGACCAGTTTCAGGGAGATGCCGCCGGATCCCAGTCCTCCGGCATCTCCAAGAAACTGTTCATAGGGGCACTTCCTAATATGTGACCGCGCGTGTTTGGAGATCAGATCTTAATGGTAAGTACGAATCGGGACAACTTCTTCATACTCTCGGTCCAGCCACAAAACGGGACTAACACTCAAGACATTTATTAATATTAAAAACTGAGATTACAAAACCGGGACTAAAGGCCCCCCTATATATAGTCCCGGTCAAGCCACAAACCGCGAAAGATATCCTTTGGTGAAGCCACAAACCATGAAAGATATGAACTAGAGTTACATAATATGAGCATGAACTTCTTGGCATATGTCCTTCCTTATGATCGCTTCAGACGTAACCATGGAGCATCTTCTTTACTTAACAGAATGCTTGGGTCAGTTTTCACTGTGAAGGGCGGAATTTCATCAAACTTATTATAATCTTCTGACATGTCTGTCTTGTCCTCGATTCCCACGATGTTTCTTTTCCCTGAAAGAACTATGTGACGCTTTGGCTCATCATATGATGTATTCGTTTGCATATTTTTTATTTTTTTCGGTCTGGAGTGTCCTTCACATAGAAAACATGAGACACATCATTGGCTAGGACGAATGGTTCATCTCTATAACCAAGATTGTTGAGATCCACTATTGTCATTCCGTACAACTGGTCTATCTTTACCCCTTCTCCATTTAGGTTGACCCATTTGCAGCGAAACAAAGGGACCTTAAAAGAGACTCCATAGTCTAGTTCCCATATCTCCTCTATGTAACCATAGTATGTGTCCTTTTGTCCATTCTCGTCTATTGCATCAAAGCGGACACCACTATTTTGGTTGGTGCTCTTTTTATCTTGGACGATCGTGTAGAATGTATTCCCATTTATTTCGTACCCTTGGAAATTCAATACAGTAGAAGATGGTGATGCGGCCAACAAGTATAGCTGATCTCCAACAGTGGTGTCATTCAAGAGATGTGTCCGCATCCAACCACCGAAAGACTTCATGTGTTCATCTGTAATCAGTGATTCAGGCTTCCCCGGGTTTTTGGAGCGTAGAATATTCTTGTATTCCTCGATATACGGAGCTGCCAAGGTGGAATTATGTAGAACTATGTAGTGTGCTTTAGTGAAAGAATCCCCGTCCCTACATATCATTGCTTTCTTTCCCAGCATGCCTTTTCCACTTAGTATTCCCTCATGTCGCGAGTCAAAAACACCAATCGGCTTAAGGTCAGGAATAAAGTCAACACAAAACTCAATGACCTCCTCTGTTCCATATCCCTTGAAGATGCTTCCTTCTGGTCTAACACGGTTATGAACATATTTCTTTAAGACTCCCATGAACCTCTCAAAGGGGAACATATTGTGCAGAAATACTGGACCGAGAATGGCAATCTCTTCCACTAGGTGAACCAGGAGATGCGTCATAATATTGAAGAAGGATGGTGGGAACACCAATTCAAAACTAACAAGACATTGTACCAAATCCTTCTGTAACCTTGGCAGAATATCTGGATTGATTACCTTCTGAGATATTGCATTGAGGAATGCACACAGCTTCACAATGGGTACTCGAACATTTTCCGGTAGAAGCCCCCTCAATGCAATCGGAAGCAACTGCGTCATAATCATGTGACAGTCATGAGACTTCAGGTTTTGGAACTTTTTCTCTGCCATATTTATTATCCCCTTTATATTAGATGAGAAGCCCGACGGCACCTTGATACTGTAAAGGACTTCAAAAAAGATTTCCTTCTATGCTTTGGTAAGAGCATAGCTGGCACGACTTAAGTGGCGCCCTTTATCCGTCTTGTTCTGTGTATGCATGTTCTTTGGGTCTTTCATAATTTGTTGGTCCTCCCGTGCTTCTGGTGTATCTTTTGTCTTCCCATGCACGCCTAAGAATCCTAGCAGGTTCACGCAAAGATTCTTCGTCACGTGCATCACATCGATTGAAGAGCGGACACGCAGGACTTTCCAATATGGCAACTCCCAAAATATAGATTTCTTCTTCCACATGGGTGCGTGTCCTGTAGCGACGTCGTTCGGAACTGATTGACCGCCGGGACCCTTTCCAAAGATTACTTCTATGTCCTTGACCATACCAAATACATCATCACCAGCAGGGAGTTCAGGCTTCTTCCGGTGATCTGCCTCACCTTTGAAATGCTTGCCTTTCTTTCTTACGGGATGATTGGTCGGAAGAAATCGTCGATTCGCCAGGTACACAACCTTCTTTCATTTATGCAAATATGTACCTTCAGTCTTATCTAAACAGTGTGTGCATGCCTTATATCCCTTGTTTGTCTGTCCTGAAAGGTTACTAAGAGCAGGCCAATCATTGATGGTTACGAATAACAACCCTCGTAGATCAAATGGCTCCTGTTTGTTCTCATCCCACGCCCATACACCTGGTTTGCCCCACAACTGTAAGAGTTCTTCAACTAATGGCCTAAGGTACACATCAATGTCGTTGCCCGGTTGCTTCAGGCCTTGGATGAGCACTGGCATCATAATGAACTTATGCTTCATGCACAACCAAGGAGGCAGGTTGTAGATACATAGAGTCACGGGCCAGGTGCTGTGACTGCAGCTCTGCTCCCCAAAAGGATTCATGACATCCGTACTTAGACCAAACCATAAGTTCCTTGTGTCACCTGCAAAGTTTGGGAAGTCTCTCTTGATTTTTCTCCACTGTGACCCATCAGCAGGGTGTCTCAACTTCCCGTCTTTCTTACGGTCTTCTTTGTGCCATCGCAACAACCTGGCATGCTCTTTGTTTCTGAACATGCGTTTCAACCTTGGTATTATAGGAGCATACCACATAACCTTAGTAGGAACCCTCTTCCGGAGGGGCTCTCCCTCAACATCACCAGGGTCATCTCGTCTGATTTTATACCGCAATGCATTGCATACCGGGCATTTATCTGAATTCTCATACTCCTTACCGCGGTAGAGGATGCAGTCATTAATGCATGCATGTATCTTTTGCACATCTAATCCTAGAGGACAAAGAGTCTTCTTTGCTTCGTAGGTACTCTCGGGAAGTTTGTTATGTTTTGGAAACTTCGGCTTCATTATTTTCAGCATATTTTCAAATGAGGAGTCAGTTAGACCACACTCTTCCTTCCATCGCAACAATTCCAGTGTGGTACCGAGCTTTATGCTGCCATCTTCACAATTTGGGTACAACAATTTCTTGTGATCTTCTAACATGCCCTCTAACTTCAACTTCTCATTTTCTGTTTCACAGTCTCGCTTTGCATCAGAAATGACCCTACCAAGTTCATCAGCCGGCTCATCTGATGCCCGTTCTTCACCTCCTTCCTCTCCATTGTCTTCCATTGCAGTATCACTGTATTCAGGAAACATATGATGATAGTTGTTATCATCATCTTCTTCTTCACCATCTTCCATCATAACCCCTCTTTCTCCGTGCTTGGTCCAACAATTATAGTTGGGCATGAAACCTTTCATAATCAGGTGGCCGCGAATGATTTTCGAGGAAGAGTACTCCTTGTTGTTCCGACATTGAACACATGGACAACGTATAAAACCATTCTCTTTGTTTGCCGTAGCCACATCGATAAATTTATCCACGCCTTTCATATACCCGACTACGCGCCGGTCACCATACATCCATTTCCGACCGTTCATCTGCATTATATAAGTAAGTTTATCAAAAAATAGGATATCATAAATAGTGAAATGACCAATTCACATCGACATATGCATTGTATCAATGACAGAGAAAAGATAAGATTGCTAACCTCGATCGAGGAAAATAAAGAGGGGAAAGCTCAAGTGCGTCTCGAACACCTTCTATATTTTTGTTTTATGAGAAATTGAACGGGATCATTCACTCAAACATTTCATCAAACACCTTGTATGCATGCATAGGGGAAAAAACTAGCACACCCCTCACACCTTCCACCAAGAAAAGACATAGTGAAGGCAGAGGGCTAGGGCGTTGTATTTATAGAGGACGAGAGCATATGTCCCGGTTTGTAACACAAACCGGGACTAAAAGTGTGTGCCACGTCACGTGGCTGACGCCCAACCTTTAGTCTCGGTTTGTGTTACAAACCGGGACGTATGTCCCCTTACCAACCGGGATGCATGCCTCCGGGCCCCGTGTCCGCTCGAACCGGAACGCGTGCCAGCATTAGTCCTGGTTCGTGGCGCAACCGGGACTAATGCTCTGAGGGGGCGCGAACGGATGACCTGTTTTCTACTAGTGAAGGTTGATAATGTCAGTTGATAGATTAGTTCAAACATCAAGCTAAATTTAAGGAGAATATGATATTAACCTCAAAAAATGAATTTGAAAAATAGAATAACAGCAAAAATATAGTTATCAAAATTATAGATGATTAAAAATAATTTTCATGTGAGCAGCAATATATTGCGTGAATGAAAAGCTAACAAGAATGTTATGATGGAATGCAATGTTTAGCACCATATCTTGACACAAAAAGTTTGAATCCTCCACGTCTTTCATCTCTCGCCATGTAGATTAAATTTGAAGTTGGGCCGGTATATGTACTATACTTCTTACTCTTCAAGAATGATATAGTAAAGATGATGCCCTCGTATTTGCGAGGGCCACGTTGCTAGTTTAGAGATAAAAGAAAGATCATATAAGATAAAAAAAAATCTTTCCCACATGAGGTCGAAGTTCGTGTTAGAATTTCTCCGCTTACATGCATCGAGCCGTTCCTTCGAGACAAAAAAAACCTCTTACGTAACCACGCTGCGAATCCAAAGCTCCAGGCTCCAGAACCGCATTAAACAAATCTCCATTCACTACTAAATCAGGAGTGGGTGGCATTTGACGCAGTCTATTAGCCTTCGAAACTCCGCCAATCTCCGGCAGCATCCGTGCAGCTGCGCAGGCCAGTACAAGGATGAACCCCATTACTGCTATCAACGCTGCATTGCATACCTTGGCGAGCTCACCAGCAGCCCAGATAAAACTGACAGCCTCTTCTTGCTTTCCTCAGCACAACTGAACCTACAGCGTGTGCCCTTGTCCTGCGACTTGCTCACTATTTGAAGGCCAGCTTCGTCCTTTGGTATTTTGAGCTCTTCTTTCCGCTGACGCCCTGCTATTCGATATTACAAGTCTACAATCTCGTGAGGCTCCCTTTCCTGGCATCAGTGTGTGATCCCTGCAGGAAATCAATCGTAAGTCTCTCTTCTCCTCTCTTGACGATTAATCGAATAGTATTAACATAGTGTGTTTAAGATTAAAAGTATGCTGTATGGCTTTGTTCTGTAAGTTCATACTCCTTATCTTTTCTGATTAGTGACTTAAGTCCATTCTATGAGAAACTTTTACTAGTACTATAGTTGCTTTTTACATAAACCGTGAACTGAAGATACTGTGATTCATAACCATGTAGCATGTACATCCTGTTTAAGTTCTTAAATTTTTTGTCACTGTAAATAAATTCCAGGAAATATGTCAATGCCTTGATATTAATTTCGGCCTGATATACTAGAGGAATATTTCATGTATTCCAGATCCTCCTTTTGTTTATTTGTTCACATACTGAGTCACCTATTTACTCTGCAAGTCAGGAAAATCTGGTGCAAAATGCAGTAAGACATAGTACAGAGATCCCATGAATGTAAATGATGGGAAACAGTGACAAGTCTAGCTCGTTTAATTTTCATGGCATCATGGAAAATACTACGGGTGGCGATAGCTGTTATTCTAAGGAGTTCAACGAGCCAACCACCAAGCACAATGAATCAGAGTTATTTTTGCATCCACCAATGACCCCTATGAGCTACTATCCTTCACTATCAATTGTTCCCAACAAGGATGGTCACGTTCCATGGAGCACATCCACTTCTTGTAAAATATACAGCCCCCAACCCTACACAGTCAGCCGCAGTGAAACATCAGACATGTGTCGAATCAGTGCGGCAGACTATCCTGAGCACCAGCAGATCAACTCGGATATAACTCTCAGCGACATAGAACAGATGTTGATGCAGGACACTGATGACAAGGTCAGATCACTCCATGGAGCGACTGCCCTTAGAACAATGGAAGAGCCTTTCTACAAACTTCTTGGACACCAATATCCAATTTTGCCCCAGTTACTACCACCTTGCAGCTGTGATCGACTGACCAATGGACAGTCATGCAGTACCTGCTCTGTAAATATTAGCTCAAGAAATTATCACTCCAATGGAAACTTACAAGCTTTTCAGGCTCCATGGACTTTATCTGCCATTGTTGAACAGGGGAGACAATTCCCTCTAGGTGATCAAAGAGTGGAGATTGGTTTGAACATCAACGGCCTTTCCATTGCCGAAAATCCTAGCCGAGATAATTATTTTCTTCAGATGAATTCTAAAGACTCAATCAAGCATGCATCATTTGAAGTTCGAGGTCGGAAAGTTTATCCAGGTATGGAAGATCTTGGTTTGTTACAGGGTCGGGTAAACAAGCAGTTTGCCATTTTCTATAATCAGCCAATCCGAAATGAGATGTTCGACAAAGTTCTGCTGTGCTCTGATCATAAGCCCTTAGATGTTTTGCCAGAAAGCGTGGTGGATAAGTCGACCAAAAATTCACAGAATGGTCAGGGAAGAAAACCAGGTCAGAAAACAATGAGAGGTAAAACACGAAAGAAGAAAGAGGTGGTCGATCTCAGAACTCTCCTTATCCATTGTGCAGAAGCAGTATCTGTGAACAACCTTAGCTTAGCAAGTGACACACTCAAAACCATAAGGCAACATTCTTCACCAAGTGGGGATGATTCCCAGAGGCTAGCGTTTTACCTAGCAGATTGCCTAGAAATACGATTGTCTGGAAATGGGAGTCAGATAAACCAGAAGTTCATATCCACACCAAGGAATGCAGCAGATATTTTGAAGCTATTCCATCTGTGCTTCACAATATGTCCTTACTTGAGGGCATCATATTATTTCTCGAACAAAACTATCCTTGATGTCTCAAGGGGAAAACCACGAGTGCACATTATTGATTTTGGCATTTGCTTTGGTTTTCAGTGGCCATCACTACTGAAACAATTTGCAAATAGAGAAGGTGGGCCGCCAGAGCTTCGGATTACAGGTATAGAGGTGCCACTGCCAGGTTTCCGGCCAGACGAAATGAATAGGAACACATGGCTACGCTTAGTTGAGTATGCCAACATGTTCAAAGTACCTCTTGAATATCAACAGATCTCATCAAAATGGGAAGCCATCTCCATAGAAGATTTGAACATTGAGGAAGATGAAGTGCTCATAGTCAATTGCATACACCGGATGAAGAATCTTGGTGATGAGACAATATCCATCAACAGCGCCAGGAGTAGGGTGCTCAATACGATAAGGATGATGAAGCCGAAAGTTTTCATCCATGGAGTTGTGAATGGATCTTACAGCACCCCGTTCTTTTTATCACGTTTTAAAGAAGTCATGTACCACTATACTGCATTGTTTGATATTTTTGATAAAACTACTCAGCGAGATAACGAGACAAGAATGATGATAGAAAGCGATATATATAGATATGCAATTCTCAATGTCATTGCATGCGAAGGATCAGAAAGGACCGAGAGGCCAGAGAGTTACAAGAAATGGAAGGTAAGAAGCCTTCGGGCCAGGTTTGAGCAACTTCCATTGAATCCAGCCATCGTAAAAGGAATACAATCTATGGTGAGACAGATTTATCACAAAGATTTTTGTGTCGACGAAGAAGATCAATACCTAGTGTTTGGGTGGAAGGGAAGGATACTCTATGCAATATCCACATGGAAACCAAATGAGTCTGATCAAGGTGATAAAGACTGAAGACATTTGCTGGTGCGCAACAAAGACAGAGATGAATGAAATTTTAATCTACCAGTAGAATACAGAATGATAGATTCTACATGCTACTTTTTTTTCCAGATGGTTGATACACATGTCAACCCTTTGTGAGGCATGATTGTACTATACTGAATATTTTTAACTGTGTAATAAAAAGGGCTGTGTTCATCATTTAATGCAGAGAGGCCAGGGCTACGCTCCCCATTAGTAAAAATGAAATTTTAATCTACTGATGTGACCGCCTGTAAGGAACTGTCTCTACTTGGAAATGCCTTTGAGTTTGTAGAGCAAGAATTTTATCAGCAAACGAGTTGAGCATTGATCCTCAGTATGCTGTTTTGTTCAATATTGTGTGCTTAAGAACATATACTTTGTAACCTTAGCAAGTCATTTTGTTCAGTAACCTTCCGGTGACAGCTGATACATTTTGTCTCCTTTGCATCTCTGTAGAATGTAGCCCACGATCTTCAGTTTGTTTCTAAGTTGCACCAGGGACACACTTGATGATATTTTTTGTATGAATTAAACTACAAACGGATTATCTGCAACTACTAATATGATCTTACATGTTCCTTTCATATTGATTAGAAAACAAACTGAGATCAGTTAGTGGTATCTCTTTCACCACAAAAGCAAGGCGTGATTAACGGTGGAAGGAAGAAACAGTTCAAGTGAGAAATGAAATAATAGCTACTCCCTCCGTTTCAAAATATAAAATGTTTTAGGTTTATGGAAAAAATGTATCTAGACTTCTTTTAGTGTGCAGATTCACTGAGGTTTGGATTAAATCTACACACTAAAAGAAGTCTAGATACATTCTCTTCACAAACCTAAAACATCTTATATTTTAAAATAGAGGGAGTAGCTTTTAAATACCTGAAATCCTCAATGAGTGTGCGTGTTTCAGGCTTATCGACAACGCACCATTCCTCTTTCTTGGTTCTTCTCGGATGGGTTGTCGGTGTAGAGCTCCGTCTTCTCTCCCTCGCCTCCAGGTCGAGGCGCCCCCAGCACCGCCGCCTCAAGCCCCCCTCCCCCCACCCACATAGTCCCATCCACTCAGCCCCTGCCGCTGCCGGAGGAGGCCGACGGCTGACGGTAGCGGCAGGGCGCCTCCACTCCCAAATAATCTTTCCTCCCCGCTCGTAGACCCCCCCCCCCCCAAATCGACGTGGTTCCGCCACCGATTGCGCGTCATCGACGATGAGCAGAACGAGCGCTGATGGTTTCCCGGCGCTCCTGATCAGATCCTGCCTCCTTCTCCCATCGCCGCCTTTTCTCCCATGCCAGCCTCCTTCTCCCATCACCGCTTCAGAAGACTGCCGTCATGGGTGTTGAAGGTAGAGGGAGAGAGAGACTGCGGAATATGATGGATGTATTATTGAGCCTCTCGGGCGAGTATATATAGGCATACAGGGAACGACTTGGAGTACAAGACAAGTAACCTACTTGGATTACAAGACAAGTAACCTAGTCTATCCCTAACAGATACGTATACTCTAACATCCCCGCAGTCGTAGCGGTAGCATCGTGAACAACTGGAACGTCGCGAACGGTCAGACTGAAGAGCCGAAGTAGACCAGTGTGCTGACATATCCCCGCAGTGGTAGCGGGAACGTTATAGACTGTGTCATGTCGCAGAAGCTTGGACCGTAGAGGATGCTGCTGAGGAGCTCAAGCGAGGTGATAGCCCTTGTGTCGGTGTCGAGTGAGCCGAGAGCGGTGGGTGCTGCAACCTTGGTCGAGGTAGCCGCGCGAGGGGTCGCCGTGGTCGATGTCGTGGTCGGGGTTGCCGGTGTCGAGGTAGCCGCATATTAAGCCGCGTGCGCATAGTGCAGCCAGGAGAAGGACGGAGACGCGTCAGGGCAGTCGTCGGAGAGGGCGATGCCGAAGCCGATGTAGTCCGAGCCGTCGAGGACGAGGTGCGGCCATGGCTTTGCCAGAACCAGACGCACGTCGGGAACGAAGGCATACTCTGGTTGTGCCAAAACCGAGTACGCGAAGACGAAGTCGGTGTGACGCAGTCGAGGCAGACGTAGAGGAGGTAGTCGATGCCGATGAAGACCTTGTCGAAGCCGATGAAGACGAGGCGCTACAACCGAGCTTGCCAGACTCAGGAACGCGTCGGGGATGAAGGCACGCACCGGTGTTGCCAGTATCGGGCATGCAAAGAACGGGACCAGTAGAAACAGCTTCACGCCATGTCAGAGAGGAGACTAGCAGAGGAGGACTCTACGACGGTTGCGTTGCGCAGATCGGCGAAGATGCAGGCCGCGATTGTCGGAGTAGACAAGTAGGTGTGGTCGAGGACGAGGCGAGGACGATGGCGACGAAGTCGTGCTAGACGAAGACGTAGAATGCGGCGAACCAGCGACGACCAAGAGGGGTCATACTGGATGCCTAGACGGAGGGGCAGTCGGCGGGACCTACGACAGCCAGGAGTGGCCATGCAGGCTACCTGTGGAGATGCGGCGGCGGTGCTCGAAGTAGGCGAGGAAGAACCCGATGACGTGACGAAGACCATGCACGAACGGCGGCGACCCGCGCCGAGGGAGGTGGCGCGGTGGAAGCCTGCGACGTCCTTGCGGGGTGACGGCGATGACCGCGTGCAGCGACGCTACTGCCCGATGGGGCGGCGTACTTGCAGGGCGCGAGTCGGTGCAGCGGCGTGAGAACCACCAGCGATGGACACGCCTGAGAAGGCGCGTTGGTAGCCGGCGGCATGGACCAAAGGCGGCGACGCTACGGCCCGAAGGGGCAACGCAGCGGCAACCCGATGCTCGATCGGTGGTAGGCGCGTGCTCGAGGACGTACTCGGCGGAGACGAGCGCCAGATCGGTTGATCAGACCGACGGCGGCGCTGTACGCGCCAAGTCCGTGATGATGGCAGATCGGAATCCGTGGCGTCGTTGTCGGTGCAATCCCGGGCGATGACGGCGAAGACAATCCGAAGGGGGGTCGGCCGCGGCAGCCTCCCGAGGAAGCCGCAGCAGCCAGCCGCGGTGCGCGGCAGCCTGTCATGAGGCCGCGACGGCCTACCGAGGAAGACATAGCGGCGCAAGTGACAGGCGCATGGGCGCGGTGTAGATCGTCGATGTCGATGGTCGGAGTAGAGGCGCGGCGATAACGACGGCGATGGGCGACGCAATCTGATCTAAGGTCGGTAAACCAAAAAAGAAAACCGATCAAGAGATCAGAAAAAAAGACTTGTAGGGCAGTCGATCACGGATCGGCGGACGAACCCTGCGTACGGGTTGCGCGGCCCCCGACGGAGATCATGGAGATCGACCTCCCCGGGGGCGGCGCGGCGGAAGCGGAGGCGGCGGCTAGGTCAAGGACCGTGCCGCTCTGATACCATGTTGAAGGTAGAGGGAGAGAGAGATTGCGGAATATGATGGATGTATTATTGAGCCTCTCGGGCGAGTATATATAGGCGTACAAGGACAGACTTGGAGCACAATACAAGTAACCTAGTCTATCTCTAACAGATACGTATACTCTAACAATGGGAGCCCAACCACCACAACACGAGCTCAAAATCCACTAGAAATTGGTCGCTAATAGATGAAACTCACAATAAATCACCGGGAATCAAAGATTGTCCTCGTCGTGGAATCTAACTTGGGAGTCACCGACTTTGGGGCCGATGGGAGCCTTGACTCGTTTCGCGTTCACCTAATAAAATCCACTCTGTATCGGGTATGTACGAGTTTTTTCTGAAAAATTATATATACTAGGAAACATACCCACGCGTTGTGACGGAAGGAAAAACAATATATTTATATATCTTTTCTCTGGGCCAACACATGTCTGTCACGGACCACGCGGAGCTAACAACGTGCGATACCGAACTCGTACTCATCATATCTACTTTTCACGCCGCGAACGGCCTCTTGATGACCTTTGGGTCATCATTGATGTCCCCGCAAACTTTTATTTCTTCATACTATGTCAAACAATAAGGCATGGCAAATAACAGAACTGAAAATCATTAGATTTAACATATAGTAGTGGATCTCTGATATAAAGTATAATTCTGATTGATCATCAATCTGAATAGTTTATACATGAATATTTGGGGACGAAATATGGAAAAACATTGTTGGAATTCTGAAACTGTGGATCGGTGATAATTCTCAGCCGTAATAGCCACGCTGGAGATCAACCTCCAAGATCTTACGAATGCATGATGTTCGGTTGTATCCGCTTGAGTTATTCAAAGACAGTGGCCTTAATCACCGAGGTATGAGCAGGTGCACGCTGCCCGTCGACCTTGCTCCGCCTCCTAGACGGCCACCCCACGCATCCGTTCTTCCTTCGGATCCTAAGTAGCCGCCATGGCAGAGCACTGAGAGAGAGAGGATACTTAGAGAGGATGACAGAGGGGTTGGAGGACGTCTCACCGGCTGTTTTATGTTGGTCACCGAGTCGTTGTCGTCGTTCCCGCTGCCTGGCTCGCATATAAGCATCGACTTCAGAGTAGATCAGAGCCCATAAAAGAATAGCTTCATGCATGCAGGGAACCTAACTAAGAGTCCTGTACACTGATACTACATGCACAACTATCTTCACCGAAGTAACCTGACGTCTCATATACAGATGGATCATACTTATGCATGCTTCGAGGATATGCTAACAGGAGCGCATGTACAGGCAGCAGAATTGGGCTAGATCCATCGTGCCCTTGTTCTGGAAGATGCTGCAGGCATGCTCCGCGCGATGGCGTCGCTCTCAGATTTAGACGAGTCCAATGTGAGTACTAACAGTCGCCCACGTTAACACGACAAAAAAAAAATACCCAATCCACCTCTCCCCTCACCATTGGCTAACAATTATCTGCAAAATCCACCAATTGTATACAATGTATGGAGTTGTCGGGTCGCTGGTACGTGGCTGCCTCCCTTTGAGGTGGTCTGAGCGACGCTGCCGGTGCACGTCTCCTGGCCAGTCTTGGTCCCCGCCCGTCCCTTTATAGGTTACAGGTGATGGAGACCGCCCGTCCGTGTACTATCTTGAAGGAGGTTGGGGGATCCGCACGTTTGGGATCCATGGCCAAGGGTACCTTGGTCGGGATCCATGGTGGCCGCTTGACCGGGATCCATGGAGGCGAGCAGCAGCAGGTTTACCGTTTCCATGGCTCACTTTGCATCTCCGTTCAGCGGCGGCTATGGAGGAGGGCGGAGGCTCCCGTGACCTAGATTTTTTGTTTGATTTATAGGTGGCCTAAGGGGTAATAGGTGGTTTGGTGGAAGGGGTAAACTTGTCTAAAAAAGTGTTGGACCGGGAGAAACACTTCGTGTTTTATTATTATTATTATTATTATTATTATTATTATTATTATTATTACTATATATATACTAGGAAAGTTGTAGAAAAATATATTTTATAAAAACTAAATGTTTTTTGTAGACCCTTGCGAATTTCACTACTCAAATCCGTTTTTATTAAAGGGACTAAGTGAATTTCTTATCTAAATTCACTTGAGTTTCTTAAAAAGGATCAGAGTAAACCTCGTATCGGACTTCTTGTGTGGAGGTCGTGCTCTTGTGTGGAGGTCGTGCTTGTCGGGTTGGCTGCGCTAGGCCGCGGTCATCCTCAATTTGCCAGGAGTATATCAAACTGGTTTAAAATCTGATTCATGGAGTGCTATATGATCCTACGATAATTATTCATGGAATCAATCTACAAACCTTTTTTAATAAAAATATATTTATCAATGATTATGAACCTATTTGAATGGGAAAAAGAAACTTACGAGCAATTGTTAACTTGTGCCAAGACTCAATTGTAAGGAGCATATCATTGGGAATTTGCGACTATGTTTCAAAACGCTATATGCTCTACACTATCAGCATCTTGCGATCCCATATAGAGGGAGTATAAAATTTAGAATAATACTTGCAAGGAACAATGAATACCGTGCATAGCTAAGCAGTCTATTTAGCAGGTGGATCATAAGCTGGTAGCTAGCTGATCTATACATGCATGTGGGGTGAAACATGTACCATGGAAAATGAAGACGGGACAAGCACCAGACGGAGAGACTACATACTTGGTGATGGTCGGCTACAAGTTGGAGAGGACGATGTCTTGAAGACAAGCGACGGCGAGGACATTGTATAGGAGGACGGCGATGTGGCGCTGCTGAACGGAGGCGAGCACGCTAACGACTGTATATGCAGGATGTAGAGCGAGCTGCTGGTTCTTGAGTGGCACCGAGAGGTGGAGGACCGCAGGTGACTGCGTGGCGTCGGCGACGTGACCGTGTAGGAAGCAGACTGGAGAAGAAATAACGTCAATGGAGGAATATAATGCCGGCTACAAATCTAGATCGGTCTGTAATTTGGGAAGAGATAGGAGCGGAAGAGAGAGAGGTGCGCTCGCGTTTTTAACAGGTCGGTCGGTACGTCCGCTTTTAGCAATTACGTGACTTATGTATGGCATGCTGGGTAATACACCTAAACTGTTAGGGGTAAAGTTGTCCAAAAAAGTGTTGGACCGGAAGAAACACTTCGTTTTTTATCATTATACTGGCACACAAAACCCGTGCGTTGCTACGGATAAAAAATAAAACAAATAATGTTTGGTATGTTCAAACACATGTATAGATGATTTGTGTTGAGTTTACCTTCGTCAAATCAACGGTACTTCTCACTGTATCTGAATGACAGAGCACAAGTAACGTGAATGCAATCCGGAGTCTATTCCAACACACCTTGGATTTTTTTGCAGCCACCCCCCGCTACTCTTTCTCCCTCACTTGCAGGCCCCTACATTATCCTATCTTCATCTCTCACACTCAGCCATAGACACACCAGGCCATGGACCTCACCCAGCGACACCGATGCCTCACATCTTGCTGTCCCGGTTGCGCCCCTCAACATCTCTTCCGCCGCATCACATCTGTGGCCCTGACCAAGCTTCTTGTTTGTTGTCCCGGTTGCGCCTCTCGCATCTCCTCCGCCGCCTCCAGCACATAGACGCTGGCGCACATGTCCTCGCTGCCCCTTTGAGGTCGTAGGCGCATCGACGCCCATGCCCGTGTCCTCGCTGCCCCTTCCTCGCCACCATGGCCTGATCCCTTTTGCTTGACGCACGCAAGCCATGCTGCTCGCCCCGTGCCGGCAGCCAACCCCGAACACTCCTCCTGCCAGGAGCTTCCTTCTCCCTTGACGCAGCTCCGCCATGGAGGCCGGATCTTACCCGAAACTGCCACCATATGCCTACAAGGTCGAGTGAGCGTCGCCCCTTGGTTCTTGCTGCCCGCTTGTCTCAAGCCCCTCCACCGACCGGCTGCACTCATGCTTCTCCTCTCCCCGAGGTTCTTGTTGCCGCTTGTGTGAAGCCCCTCCACCGACCAGTGGCACTCATGCTCCGCCTCTCCCCGAGTGTGTCTGTCGTTCCGTCTTTATCTCAGCATGCTCTTTTGATTAGCTCGCTGATTCCAGGCAACCTACAAAAGTATATAAACAGGTGAAGCTCGTTGTAAAGTAGCAAGGTGGTATTATTTAAATCGACTATTTGCTACGACGACGAATGAATAGATTTATGGGGTTGCCAGAGTCGTGAACACCGGAGTCAATTGGGCCGTAGATATTTGTCCTCGTCGGCCCGTACGTTTTATCACATCCCGCTACGCCGCATGCAACCGGACCGAACCGTGGAGGTATGGCGTGGTGGGTAATATTTTCGATCTAATTGGGAAATATACCCGTGCACTGCAACGGGAGGGGAAAATGCATGTGTATATACCTTGTTCCCAAAGCTAAATTGCAGCATCATTGACCATCGCAAACCCCGTTGAGCTAAAATCATGTGTTAGGGCCGCCATCGTTATAGTAAGCGATTACCCGCATAGCTACTATTTTCACTGTCATCGGCCGTCTTTCCGATTACCTTTGGATCACCATGTCTGTCACCTCATGGTTGTTCGGTGCCAGCGATAGAGGAGCTGACAGCACTACAAAAAGATATGAAATAATTTAGAAGTTTTCATATCCATATACTGATATACCGCTAATAAGATGGTTATGGCATTTTTTGTATTTTACTTTGAAGAAACTAATCATAATTACAGAAAAGAAATAGACATGGAGCTAGCACTTCACGTAATTAAAAAAAAGTTCCTACAAAGCTAGAGCTCATTCGGCACAAACAAACTTGGAGCCAAAAAAAATTATAGCGAAGGCACCAAAATTCTTGAACCGTACTGGGGCCAGACCTGATCGATCCTAATTTTTGGCTAAAAATTACTGATCGAGGAGCTAAGCCATGGTCAAGAAGCCTTCCTGAACTTGTCAATCTCCACGTTACTATGATAGTTGCCGGCAGCGATGGTCTAGGTAGTGGAGAGTCGGAAACAGAACGCACGGTGGCCGACTCGGCGTAATCAGCGAGAACTAATCTAGCCAGAAACATAAACAGGTGGAGAGGAAAAACACATCTCATACTGGAACAGATCGTAGCTGAATTCGGCGGGCGGCGGGACGAACCTTGAGGCCCCGTGGGATGTACTTCATCGCGACACCGAAGATGTTGGCGTCATGTATCAGCTCGTACCGGCCAGCGCCTCTGTCTGGATGGGGATCGAGGAACGGTACGGCGTAATCAGAAACAAACCCTCGGCAGACTGGTTCCACGTGAATCCTTACTTACTGGTGGCATCCATGGTAATATATGTTTAGGTGGGAGGACAAAGCCGTCTAAAAAAGTGTTGGACCGAAAAAAACACTTCGTCCTTTATTAACTTCGTCCTTTATTATTATATATATTATATATATAGGTATAGATATATGTATATATATATAACATATTTATACTACACCCGGGTGTAGTTACACCCACACGTGTTTTACACTATATAGGCAGTATCTACCATACCGAAAGGTATGTACGCGTAGTATGAAGTATATAAGAATATTTAGGCAGTATATATACTATTTTTTTGGTAGTATGTAATTTTTATTCACATACTCCTTTTGTACGTACAAATATGATGGTATTTTATATATATAGTTCAAACTATAGGTGTACTTGCAATTTTTTCACCTAACTTGCTTGTAAGTATCATACTTCCGTAAGGTAGTATATAAGACGGTTATACCCAGGAGTAAGAAGTATTTTTCCTATATATATATATATATATATATATATAGAAACTCTATATGCAGAATAAGTAACCCGGGTCGGTCGACCGAGCCACACCGCTTGGTTGGTTCCATCGAACCTAGTCTGAGTGGATGCAGTGCGCAACGTCGGAATTTTTTTACCTGGACGGTTTCTTTTCACACGGTCGTGGGATTTGGGTAGCTGAGGACTACCCGTCACCTCACTTTTTCCCATCATGTTTTTCGATAACGCGCACACGGGGCGAGCGGTTGAGAGAACGCTGCAGCGGCGAGCGGCGGCCGGCGGCCGGCTAGTGGCTGTCGGCGAGCAGCGACTGCGCTTTACGCCCTCTGATGTCCTGCTCCGTCGTCGTTGGCGGGTCGAATCGGCGGAGCCGTGGTCGGCTGGCTGGATCGGCGGCAATGGCGGCGTGGTGAGCAGCATGGTGCAGAGGGGTGGTGGTAGCCGGCGGCGCTGCAGGCGCCTTCCGCATCCCGGTCGACCAGCGCAGCAGCTGGTAGTTGAGGGCAGCATCGGCATCGGCTGCCTTCTGCTCCGGATCCCCTCCGTCGACCACCTCCGGCTATTACCAGGTTCTCTCCATCCTTTTGTCAGATCTGTCGTGTTTTCCGTGGGTAATAGCTTGTGTATGAATTGGATGTAGAACTTTAATATACTTTTAGTAACAGACCTGGGTTGGGAACGAAGGTCAACTGAAATTGGACTGGCGTCCTATGGAGGCTGCCATAACACATGCGAACTGGGCTCAGCCGTTTGCAATTTTATGGCAGCATGCAGTTTGGGTACTGCATTGGTAAGTTCTTTCACTGTCTCCTGATTCTCGTGGACATAGTAATATTCAATTCCAAAAGATAGGTATTTGGCTCCAACTAGTGTTGATTATTGATGTGGTTTGTTCAAACGGAAGCATGGCTGATTCTTTAGCACAAGTTTGTTATCGTGGAGATCTAGGTGATACCCCACCATATCACCTTAGTCTAGCTCTATAGTTTATGTGTAGCTGTACATGCCTATCAATAATCAAGATTAGAAGCTTATGTATTCATTGACTTCTAAATTTATCGGTACATGTGCTCGGTTCCTCACGTGCATTATAGTCCATAGAATTTTTGGGCAAGAAAACAACAATTGTTTTGGCAGTTTCTGTACAGGTTTTATTGATTCAATTAGTCAAGATTAGGAGCTCCATTTCTGCATTTTGCAGTTGATTCGCTAGCTCCGATGTATTTTTCAAACCATGTGTAATATTCAGTACCGCTCCTGGATCTCTCTTCGCTCCAGTTGCAATCCATTATGTAATTTTCTTGTTACAGTATCTATTAGCCAAATATACATGTAGCGGCAAATTCGAGTTAGATTGATTTCAATTGCAATGAGGCTGACTCATAGTGATCCTCACACAGCCTATAAGTCTTTGCTGCATTTTTGGTTCTACCCCCCTCAAACAAGGAGTAATCTTGTATAGCATGGATTTTGATTGTTCATTTAGAAGATTACTTGTTAGTTTTTTGTAGCATAAATGAGATTGGAATGTGCTATCTTGGTGACAATTCATGCGATTGTAGCTAGGCAGATGTGAATGTGCTTTTCAGTTACATTAGTCACCCGGATGTTCGTCTTAGTACCTTAGTGGGAATTACTGTTATTCCATTGATTTGCTCTTCCATGTGCTGCACTGCTAGTAACCAGCAGTCATAAGTGTGCATGATGATCTGTTATTTAGAAGTTCAGCTTTAGATATCAATTAGTAGTAGTGTTCTGGTGCAGTGAGCTTGGATTCAAATATGGGATTAGTACTGCATCCATAATTTCTAGCTAGTCTCCAAATACAAATTGTAGAATATGTTTCAAGCTTTCCATAGATGACTCGTTTGCCCATTGAGTATAAAGTCTCGGATCCTTATTTCTTCCCCCTGGCACAATTCAGTATCGAGTCATGCTCTAGCAATTTGGATGAGAAAGTCTCGATGTCTAACCTCCTGCATCATTTTGGTTCGTAATTATTCAATTTTACGGACATAATCTTGTTGATGTGGAAATGAATCTTGTGATAAGTAATTATGCATCATTTTTATTTGTTAGCTGCAATGGTATCTCTAGTTTAGTGCTTGTCCTCATGCTCAACTAGGTTATCTGTAAAATACCAAATCGAAAGCAAATTATTTGCCTCAATAATTTATGATTCTTTTTTATGAAACATCCCTTTGATATATTCTTTTGTGCAATCTTATAAAACACATCTTTCAGTTTAGTGTAAGCCTCATTGTATTTAACCTTGGTTTCTTAAATCAAAATCTGAGCATTAAGCTATGTGGTTGCAGATTAATAAACTCTAAGCAGTAAGGTGAACAGTGGCCGGCCTCACCCCTGTTGCGTGTCATTTCATGGTGGTTGGAGCATGCCGGAGGGCTTCGAATTAAGGTATGAAGCCTGCCCGTTCCTTTCTAGTAGAAGTTTTTTCTATTCAGAACTAGCAATGATGATGCCAATTCCATGATACTATTCAATGGTATATGCAGAAAAGAATCGTTACTCTTACCCTGTCCTATTTCCGTTCAGTTCATCTTATTAATAGATGCTTATTTATCATCCAGCCGTATCCTTGTGCGCGGTATGTGCTGGTTGATTCTTTCTTTTCCCACTATACTATTCAGTACCGCCCCATCTCTATCAATTTGGATGACTAGGTGCCGATTTTTCTCTACCGTCGTGTATCATTTTGGTTCGTTATTGTTCATTTTTACTTGCCGTAAAATCTATGTTGTTCGTATCTTCGTGCGTTTATAAATATTGATGAATCAGTTTTGAAGTCATTGAGGGTTTGTTCCATGTTACACTAGAGCGTAGAATACATCTTGTAATGCTATTTGGACAATAAAAATTGCTACTTTATATATTGCAATTCATTTTCGGATTGCTTCTGTCAGAAATATCGTGAAATTAGATAATACCATACTAGCTGGTATTAGATTTGCACATAATCAGTTTGTCATACTAGCTGGTATTAGGTTTGCACATAATTAGTTTTTCCCTCTGCCTGTCAATACCACAGTCGTTTGGATCATGGATTTGCATCTACAGCATTTGGGAGCAGTTGAGAGGACTTTTGTTATGATTTAGCGACTTAACGTTGGCATTTCTTTATTTTCGTGATCAACTTCAGATGATTCGCTGACTGTTGGAAAGCTTTTTCTATCACCAGTTCTTATAGTAATGCTAGATCCTCACTCAACCTGTCATTATTTGCTGCACTTTTTTGTTTAGCTCATCCTCAAACCAGGAGTAATCTTGTATAGCACAAATCTTGACTGTTCATTCAGGTTATTGCTTGTTTTTGTTCTATAGAAAAAATGAGATGGTTAAGTGCTATTTTTGTGACTACCCATGTGACTATAGCTAGGCAGATCCGAATTTGATATTCGGTAACATTACTGTCACATGGGTTTTTGTTTTAGTGGATGGTTGGGAATTGCAAGATGCAGGTTCTGAATTTCATTCACTGGTTCTACCAAGTACTATTGCTTGTGCCTGAAGCATTATTTTTCAGATTTTTTAGGTTTGGTGATCTACTATTTGATTTGCATAGCTTCTCGTATCTAGAGTTGTTTGTTTCAGAAATATAAGTCTTATATATCATTTGATTCTCTTATATAGTTGGTTATTTGAGACGTCCAAGCTTATAGAGCCACGTAGATTTATTGTTGCCGATTTATCATGTAGAAATATAAGTAGATGCTTCATGTGTACATCTTTGTTGATTTCGGTAATTGGCAAGGGACCAATGTTGTCTACCAGTACCTCCCCATCTACCAATTTAGATGAGTAAGTTCTGAGTTTTTTCTCCCATTGTGCATCATTTTGGTTAACATTTGTTCAACTTTACTCGGTGTAACCTTGTTACTGTAAAAATGAACTAGGATATAATTGACTCAGGGTGCACCGTAGGATAGCATTTGGTTGCATTTTCAAGCTCCTTCCACTGATGGTGACTGGTGACGCTGCAGCTCCGTGGCTGCCCGTGAGGCCGCAGTCTCTTTTCTCCCTGCCTTATTAATGAGTTCCACCAAGGCCATCAAATGCTCCTATAAATGAGAATGTTGAAGGATTGTGGGTTGATGATGATGATTCCGTTGGTGATCCTCCAAGGCCATCATCGAGTTTCTCCAAGGGTTACTATAGTTGTTGTTCAGAAGATCAAAATGAACTAAGCTTTTCAGTCCGGTTTTGTAAACATATTTTTAATTTGCAACAAGATATCGGGTGTGAATTTACGCTTTCACATGAATGTCATGTAGAGACAGATAGTGAGTTTTTTTTTTGTTGAATCTCGTTTTTCTTTTCAAGAGCAAGTTGTGCGTCCAAAAATCAATTCTAGAATAGTTATGATCGTCTGGCACCTGTTTAATTACTCGGCCAATTCTAGAAGACCACGATCAAGCTAGCAGATTGAAAGTCTTGTTTTAGAGATGAAGATTGATTATAAAATGTCAAAGATGATTGCTACAAATAAACTTAGGCCGAAAGCTACAAATAATTTTCTTACAGCGTAGGGATTGAAAGCGGGCCTGCATGACGCGGAGGCGGTTCAGACTCGCATCACGCTTTACCTTAACCAGATTTTCTTAGGTCGCATGCAATTTGTTTTACAACACACGTGCGGATGCGCTAGCGCGTGGTTTGGCCTGGGTGCGGAATAGTATTCTGCACCCTGGGAGTCAAATAGCGCGACTCTATATAGATATAGATATATAAATTAATATCGTGGAGATATAAATTACACCTAGTCTATGCAACAACGTATGCCCTAGCAGCCTTACGGATACACACAACTTAAAAAAATTACAAAAAAAAACTTTCCGCTACCAAGAACTATTTCTCAAAGCAACGACACTAACATCACCAGAACAACACCAGTACTCATTCACTCCAATAATAACACCTTCAAAAAGAATACAGTGTACAAGCGACATTGTTGTCTGATCAAAGATCATAGGTTTTCACCCTAAAGAAAGTCCTCGCTCGCAAAACAATGCCTTCAATAGTCATTGCCAGACACAACAAATTAAGGTCAGACCTTGAATTTTCACCCTGCAAGATAAGACTGGATCTCCTCTTTGTTGTCTTCCTCACAAATAGCCGCTGCTGCGAGTCACAGATCACACAGCCAATTCGACATCGCTACAAATACCCAAATCACCATCGTTGCCCTCATGTTTATGCTTTTCTAACATTCTACGCATCTGACTTCACCATGACTCGTAAAAGATGGCACATGATGGTAATAAACAACAGATGGGAGTTGACCGCAGAGCCTTTCAGAACTTGACACTTTAGCGAAATCAACGAGGGCAAACATCAAATAGATCTTTACCTTCACGCGAGAGGAACCCTAGAACCGTCTCCATTATTCAAGCACACCAGTAGCCCTATCGTCGTGAGCCAATAGCTAAACCACCGTAGGCCTTCTTGACCGTTCATGAAGAGACATAAACATGGCAGCACGTGGAGCATAGGTATAGACGTCTGGAAAATATTATGTCGTTTATCCAGTTTAGGTTGATTATAGTGATAGTATCATGCATGTCAAGTTAGAAAAAGCTGATGTGGTATATCAATTAATTAATAAAGAGATAAATGATTCTAGTACCTGGTATCATAATACGTAAAACTAGATTATTTAATTATAAGTAGATCTTGTACACTATTTGTATTGAGATTTTAAAATTAATTAAATAGAAGACAAATATGATATTATTATATAATACTATATTTATACTCGCTTTGTTTCAAAATATAAGATGTTTTAAAATATATATAGACTACTTTTAGTAGGTAAGTTTACTCAGTTTTAAAATAAATCTAGATACTAAAAAAGTCACAAATCTAAAACATCTTATATTTTGCGTACGCATGATAGTAGGTCTATGACCAGATTTATAAGGATCTACCTGGCGCCTCTTTTTTAACCAAAACTGGAAATTTGAGGTTTGACCGTTTTCCTTGCAGATGCTCTTATCTGGCGTCCCTATTCCGGTATACTGCATCACAGTCGCACACGCGAAGATAACAGAGAGAATGCATTATCTATCATGTGGACCCCCATATGGGTGGGGGTCGAATGTCAGTGACACGTGACACGGAGGTTCTGCGTGTACGCAGCGAGCCACCACTCCAGTTCGATTTGGCTGTCGTCGTCCCCTAATCGGTTCTTCTACCCAACCTGACCGTCCGCCGTCGCCGCCGCGAAACCCTAGAGGCCTAGACCGCCGTGAGTGAGCGTGAGCTCCATTACCGAGCGTTATACGGGATGGGTTGCGGGACAGCCTCTCATGGCGCTCTGCTCGCCGCGGCGCCCCTCGCTAGCCCGCGGCCCCGCCTGCTGGCCCTCTCGCCGCCGCCGTCAACGCCGTCTATTCAGGTCAATGTTCAGCTCTCACTGGCCTTCTTCTTCACGGGTTGATACTAGCTTCTGTTGAGATTCGTAGAGAGCGGGATTAGTTAGAATGGGCGATTTGGTTGGAAAGTTGGATTTGCAACTTTTTTTAATCTTATTATAAAGAGGATCTGATTTTTTTAGAGTTGGAGATCGGAAAGTGAGGAATTGTTGTTTCTCATGTAGATGCGTACTGAATATTCTGATGTGTGGTACTTTATCTTTGATGATGCAGATTCAGAGTCGACTTTATTCTATTTCACACCTTCCCCTACTAAAGGCTCGAGGCAAAGGAAGATGCGAGGCTTCCCTAGCAAGTAACTACACGTATGTCATATTCACTCGGAACTGCACGGCATGCCTTATTAGACTGTACCACGCCATGCAGTGCGATGGCACACACACACACAAGCACCGGTCATGGCCATTTGCTTATGCTAGATTGTTCGCTATAATGTGTTTAGTTGTGTCGAAATAGTTCTGATGGCAATCTTATGACTTACCAGGCAGACATCAGAGTTTGCTGATTTGGATTGGGAGAACCTTGGCTTTGGACTAGTGCAAACTGACTATATGTATATCGCAAAATGTGGGCTGGATGGGAACTTTGACAAGGGTGAGATGGTGCCGTTTGGGCCCATAGAGATGAACCCATCTTCTGGAGTCCTAAATTATGGACAGGTTTGTATGGGAGATGGAAACTCCTTGGTTCATGTCTCTGGTAGATTGGAGTGACGTTTTGAATGCCTAAATCTTGTTGTTCTCAAATTGTACTGGTTCTGGTTTGTAGGGATTGTTTGAAGGCATGAAGGCATATAGGAAAAGTGATGGCTCCATACTGTTGTTTCGTCCATTGGAAAATGCAATGAGGATGCAAACTGGTGCCGAGAGGATGTGCATGCCTGCACCCCCAGTCGAGCAATTTGTGGATGCAGTGAAACAAACTGTTTTAGCAAACAAGAGATGGGTGAGTCATGTATCTAAAATGCTGGGTCACTCCCATAGTGGCTATGTCACCGTTTATGTGCATAATCTAATTTATCAAATATCTTATGCATCCAGGTGCCTCCTACTGGTAAAGGTTCTTTGTATATTAGGCCGCTACTTGTGGGAAGTGGTGCTGTTCTTGGCCTTGCACCTGCTCCTGAGTATACATTCATTATTTTTGCCTCCCCTGTTGGGAACTACTTTAAGGTTCGTACCAAAATATTAAGCTTGTCTGTCCACTATTTTCATGAGATATTTTGCCCCGGATAAAAATCATTGGGCTATGTAGCAACTATAATTCCATGTATTTGTCGAGCTGTTATGAGTTGATACACTATTTGATGAATGGCATATAGACTTTCAAACTATTTTTGGTATGATGGTGTGACCGTTTAATTTGTTTAGTGATATCTGCAGGAAGGATTAGCTCCAATAAATTTAATAGTTGAAGATAAGTTTCATCGGGCCACTCCTGGTGGAACTGGAGGTGTGAAGACCATTGGAAATTATGCCTCGGTAATTCTATTATTTGCTAGCTTCAATCTACAACAACTTTGCTATGCAACATTGTAATATGATGCAAATTTGCATTCTGAATTTCTGAAACTTATCTTTCTTATGCCTTTATTTGATGATTTTGGGTTTCATTGTTAAAAGTTCAAAATACAAGAACAGTGTTATGTTGCTTGAGTAGGCTATGGCCATCAGTGCAATTATTTTAATGATGTTAATCTGAAATGACAAAACCGAAAAGATAGCATATACTTGAGATGGGATGATGTTGTTGGAGGTATTTTTCAAAGTGGACTGTAGCCTAGATAATTTGGGCCGCCCGCCTTAATGAATCATATGGTCCTTCAACCCTTTCATACAGGTGCTGTATGGCTGTCTGTCAGCTCTATCATGCATCTATCCTCTTGATACTGTATCTGCTTTTACAGTTGTGTTCTATTAGCATTCACTAGCGCGTTTCAAATTCTTCTGCTGGGACTTCAAATTTACAACCTTTTGTACTAAGCTTTTAGAAAATTTGTTAATTGATAGGATATATACTGGTGCTCTGGTAGTGAAGTTGATTTGTTATGTTGGTAAATGTTCATTTCATCCACTAGTGCACTATCTTGTGCTTGTCTTCTCTGAGGTAATACCCTATATAATAATTTTTCCGTGGTTTATATCCTGGAATTGTCGTCAATCTTTTCAGTAGTTGATATCCATGATCAAAATATTTTCTTATGTCTTCTGTGTTAGAATGTTTTGCTAACTGACCTTAACTTGTATTCATGGCTTCTTCATTATCAACATGTGTTCTTTTTGTTGCATAGGTCTTGATGGCTCAGAAAATTGCAAAGGAGAAAGGCTATTCTGATGTTCTCTACTTGGATGCTGTTCACAAAAAGTACCTTGAAGAAGTATCTTCGTGTAATATTTTTGTTGTGAAGGTAAGACATCACTGTCACTGTCAGTTATGCTTGCTATCTTGGATTAAAAAATCGTCAATTAGTTGAAAGCTACTACCAAGGTGACCATAGATCAGTCTAGCTAACCTAGTACCATCTTCGATTTGAACATAATGTCTTTTGCTAAAATGGCAAATTTGTCTTTTGTACTGCCAAGCTTCATGCACTAGCCAACGCAACCAAAAGTCTGAACTGATGGAAAGGGCTAGTGCAATCCACTTATACACTTCAACACCCCCTCTCACGTGTGACGGGAAGACAAGTCAACACGTGTAGACTCAGAGGTAGGCTCAAGAGGCCTTGTACATGGACTGGTGACTCAGAGGTATGGCTCAAGAGGCCTATACTTGGACACTGAGGAGCAACAACAATTTTAGGGTAAATTGCGAAAGCCAGGACTCAAACTCGAGACCCTGGGCTCTGATACAATGTCAAGCTTCATGCACTAGCCAGCGCAACCAAAAGTCTCAAAAAAAATGTTGGTAAAAGGAAAAAAAGTGAAAAATAAATTACACAGAAATGGTTTTAAAGTGGAGTAGATATCTTAATTACAAAATCCTTTTGTCTTTAAATACATGTGCTTGCCACAGTAACTTTGGAAACCAAAAACACACATGATTGATAGAACATCCATTAGCATGGCGCCTCCACTCGTGGAATGTGATCTGATAAAGGAATGACACCTTTGAACGGATATTACTTTGTGGGATTGGTCAACAGATCACTAGAGCAGCACTAAATTCTACTCCGTTCCAGAATAATCGAAATTTTTGGTCTCTTATAAGTCAAACTTCTCTATATACTAATATATAGTAGGAAAATATGCTTGGTCAAACTTAAAGTAGTTTGACTAAGGACAAAACTAGAGCTTCAATTATCTTAGAATGGAGGCAGTAACAGATAACAATTTTGATTCTCTAGTAATATAGTGGCAATGTGGCATCATGACTCTTCCTCAAGATGTAGCACCATCTGGCTGATTGCACCTCTTAATTTTGGCATGGTTGTCGATCGCGTTGGTTTCTTATATATGTTGCTGAACTATACAGTATCTGGAATGATGAGAGATTGATTTTTCTTAAGGATAGTTATTTCAGGGCAATCTCATGCATGTTGTTTGTAACTTAGATATATTTTTTCTTTTCTTGCCATTTGCACCAGGGCAATGTTATTTCAACTCCAGCAATAAAAGGAACAATATTGCCGGGCATCACAAGGAAAAGCATAATTGATGTTGCTCTGAGCAAAAGCTTCCAGGTATTATTTATCGAACCCATGAATGGATGGTTGGGATTGTTACCAATAAGTTTGTTTTGTCTAGATATTTTCCTATGATTGGATTAATGCCTTTCAGTTTTTTCTTTGATACCAGTTGACAGTAGCATTGAGCAGTAAAGAGTGAGCATATATAATATAATTGCTTTTGGACCCCCAAACTCCAGTGACCCCTTTGGTTGGAATTTTTTTAAATTTCATTTACAAGTTTAAAAATATTCCAAAAAAGGTCCCAGGATTGTATTGGGGACTCGCTATGAATATGCAAATATTCATGAAAAAGGCTTTCATTTTTAGATGAACACAAGAAGCAGAATGTGGCAATGTAGAATAGCAAACAGTAGCACTACTAGCATCTGCTATTATAGATCATCATATATGTCTACTTTGTGCAGCTCACAAACAGGAAAGAGTTTTTCACGGAAACTTGCAGATTCATTATATGTTTTAAAATGTATATGTCGGAATGTTTTTTTACTTGTGAATGCACTCTGAAATTTTCAAAATAAAACATATCATTGCAGTTCATAAGACAAAAATCCACACTCATTAGGTATATCCATGTTATTTTTATTTGTATTCTCAGTCCCCATCCTTTTGTTGTGAATATTAACAGGGGGCATATATATTTCGCTCGACCAATAATACCTTTGTGCTTAACTTCTCGTATGAGCTATAACTTCATGGTGATTGATTGATGGAAATATAGCTCGTTTTTCTTAGTGATGCCAATATAATCAGAAGAAGCAAAAATGCTCTTCATAACTGCCAATGAAAATATCCGACACTGACAATCATTGCATCTGTTTTTAAATTCTGTGAAATATGTCTGTATTTATTTCTGGGAAGGTTGAGGAGCGCCTCGTGTCCGTGGATGAGCTGCTTGATGCCGATGAAGTGTTCTGCACAGGGACCGCTGTAGTAGTGTCCCCCGTGGGTAGCATTACATATCAAGGGAAAAGGTAAAGCCAAGTTTTTTCTTGTTCCTTTAGAGTTGAGCTTTTATGCTTTACATAAGATGAAACGTGGTGGTAGTTAAATCAAAATCCAACTCGTTTTCTTGAACAAGTTCCACCCTCTTCCCGCCTTGCAGGATTGAATATGCCGGCAACCATGGAGTTGGTGCCGTGTCTCAGCAGCTATACACTTCCCTAACAAGCCTCCAGATGGGCCAGGTGGAGGATTCGATGGGCTGGACCGTGCAACTGAATTAGCAATAATCCGCCTTTCCTCGCATCGATGCTTGCAGAAAGGTCCCAGCCTAGATTAAACATGATCATGGGCTGGCAGGGTCCTCCATCTATCTAGATTGAAAGAAAAACATGCTCATGACGGCCATCAGTTGTTTTGTAGGCTCTCTGTCGAATTGGCGTCCTGGTGTGTGTACATCTGTAGATGGTGGCGCACAAGTCGCGTGTAGCAGTTGTGCGCATGCGTCTTTTCTTTTAAGTACAGATTTATTTAGTTTTGTCAATACCATGGCCTTTGTGCAGACCAGCGAGCGATGTAAAGTAGGATGAATTGTCATGTGGAGTACCTTTGTTTATGATGATGGTAATAATAAGTAATAAGAGCTTTGGCGCTGTTCCTTGCTAGAAACGGCAGCATGAGTACCATTGCTCCTCGTCGATGGCGAGGCCGCTCGTGCGCTGCTACTGCTACTCTGACCAACGTCCAACTCTGACGGGCCTCGAGCGTGTAGACAGCGGCGCCAAGGTTGGCTTGGCTGGTACCGTCGTATTGCCATGATGATGATGCTGTTCGTTTCTGTGTGCCCATAATATATACGTCGAGCCAGCCAGCTACCAGGACCGGGGGTCCTGCTCCGGCATAACTGAATACAGCTCAATGTATCCTTCATTCGTCGGATAATAGTACCACATGCCAAGAGGGGTCCTGAATTCCTTCAATGAAACGATAAGCTAGAGAATGTCGCACACAACGGTTGGTGCCAGTACCAGGCGCTGAATTCTTGGCACTATCTCGCTCGCTGGCTACTCACGTTTGAGCGTACAAATCTACCCTGAGTTCCCTTCCCTGGCCTGGCACTGTCGACGATGTCCCAAACCACCCTACCCTGCCTGCGACGGATCAATGTTCTCCCTCTCCTGCCTGGCCACACGACTCGTACTACGTTCATCACGGCAACGACTTTTGCATGCAGCACAGCACCATCGTCATGCGAAAGAAATCGTTTACTTTGCCTGCCGGACCGTCCGAGGCCCTGCCTGCCTAGTACAAAGTACAAACGCGCGTGTCCTACTCGACGGTCGTGGATATGGATGGAGCTTTTTTTTTATAGGGGAAAACAAGTATTGCATTAACCCGAGTGCATCCAATAAACCCTTCTTCTTGGGTGCGCAGACCGAATTGGGCTATTTCATGTGCTACTTTATTACAGAAACGAGGACAGAAACTAAACTTGAAAAACATCAAAGGAGCTAATACAGTCACTCCTGATATCGCGAAGCAGGATCCTAATCTCCGACAGCTCATATTTTAAGCCCTTTAAGGCATTTATCTTATCAGTGTCTGCGAGTCAGATTCAAACACCACCCATATCCTACCTGTATCTGCTTCTCTTTGCTTTGCTTGGTACCGCTTGCTCTTTTAAGTTTATAAAGATCACACCAAACTTTCTGACTTACGGTAAAAATATAGTATCAAGATTTAATTTATACCAACACTCAATCTGAATTGGATGCACTAAATAAGAAGGCTCTGGCATGGGAATCCGGCTTGGTCTACATCCAGAATATCTTGAACGGTAAGTTTCTTTTAATCATCTTCCTTGCCTCCGACATCACTTTTTTAACCTCACTCGGTTCTGATATAACTATCTCCATTTTGCAGTCAACTTCCCGGAATGCCAAATAACAGGCAACAACCGCTGCTGAACAATCTCGGGAGCGGAGGATCACTGCCGGCGATCCTGACTCGAAATTCTTAACCATTGAAGACCATATTGCAGCTCTCAAGGCATGCCTGTCGCCAATGAAAGAGCAATCTCAAGATCTTGTCTTTGCCGCTGTCCATGTCTTCCACACGCTCTGGCCCGAGATCCCCAGGCCAAAGGACATGGGTGATTTGGAGACCTATCTCATGAATGCTGAAGATAGGCTCACTGAATGGCGAGATTCCGCTGCCCGGGTTAGTGCTGAAGATGCCATAGCATTTATTGCTTCTCACTGTGAAGGGTTGGACATCGAGACCATCCACTCAGTCCGGAGTGGATCAATCTGGTTGATCGACAAGGTTCTTCTCGAGCGTCGCCATCAAAAGGCCCACGAGTTTGCTGCTTACTCGAAGGTTCGCAACTTCATGGAAGATGTCAACGCGCAGCTGGAAGAGGATGAAAATGAGGAGGAAGAAGAGGACATTGACGAGGACATTGACGAGGACATCCAGGTGGATCTAATTCCTGAGATCGACACCGATGTCGGAAGCAATATAGCCAGCAGCTCGCAGGTCCCTGGCTCCGAGAACGCTCCTGATCCCTCCGATTCTCCATCAGGCGACGACGCTGCTGCTTAAATTGCATGCTTGCTGTTGGTCATGAAAAACTTCGAAATTCGTTAAATCCTCGGGATGCCAGGTGCATATGTATATTAAAGAAAGAAGTCCACGTAACCCCTCTAACTATCGGGTTTGGAACGCTAACCCTCCACAAATTTGGATTGGGGCACTTAACCTCCTAAGTATTAAATACCAAGAAAATTACCCCCTTCGGCCAGTGATGGCTGTTTTAGTAGCTGTTTTTGTCATGGACAAGTGGTTTTAGCCACGGTGGAGACAAGTGGTTAATTGATACCCGTCACGATTGTTTTTGCTCGCTGCAGAGACTTCACATGATATGGAGGTTGTTGTGTACCAGTGCAGGAGATCGTCAGGATCGCGGTCAACCTAGTGACGCGGAAACTCAGCGCTGCCAGCGACGCCCGTGAGGTCTCCCTCTGCTGCTCGCCAAAGTGGTGCCACGAGGTGCGCGACGTGCTGCTCGCCACCATGCCTGCTGCTGCAGCGAGGTCCCCAAATGCTTCGACCCGTGGAGGGGCTCGCCACACTCGCGCAGTCCATGGTGCGGCGCGGCGCCGCGAACGTCATTGGGGTGCATTGCTGCAGGTCGCCATAGACGCGGCCGCTCAGGAGAGGAGAGACGCCACCGAAAACATTACGGTGCGTTTCTAGACTTTGCCAGTGGGATGAACACGGCAGGAGTGCTAGCGTAGTGTTCGTGTGACCGCGCGGTGGAGTGCGGACATTGCGTGGGCTGCTCGATGCGACAGGTGCCGACGGTGTTCCTAGAGTTCACACATACTACTTGGCACAACTACACAGCTGCTCACCGGGCCAGTAGGACGCGTACATGCATAGAGCGTTTCATTCTCCGATTAAAGCAAGCAAGTTTCACATCACCGGTGTTGGTGGGGGTTAAGATGAGCATAGCAAGTGTCATGGAAAAATTGGCGCTGAAGAAGAAGAAGCACAAAAAAGATTCAGAGTTTTAATATTGTCAGATTCAGAGAACATGTAAGTTAGTATCAGTTTGGCCATTAGTTGAAGTGTCCACGTGGACCAAAACCACCCCAAAAACAGCCATCTGCCTCACAAACCACCGGGAGGGGGTAATTTGCCTGGTTTTGCAAACTTGGGAGGGTTAAGTGACCCAGTTCATACTTGGGGGGGGGGGGGGGGGGAGGGGGTAGCATCCCAAAGATGATACTTAGGAGGGTTATGTGGACTTCTTTCTATATTAAACTTGCTGCACTTTCATTTGCTTTTGGTGTGGTCTACTCTGAACCTTATTTAGTTTAGGTTTAGGTATCCCCCAAAGAGCTGGGGGGTTTAGGTATCATCTCCTCCCGTCACATGAATGTGGCGTTGATGCTCAGATGGGTGTGGAGGATTCTGAAGGATGATGGAGGCCTCTGGCTAGTTAATAAAAGCTAAGTACCTCCAGGTCGGCCGCTGCTGGCTTATGAACGTCGGGAGGGGTCTCAGTTTTGGAGAGCCATCCAGGACATCAAGCCAGCAATTCAGAAAGGGTTGTCCATCTCCATAGGCGATGGGATGGACACCCTTTTCTAGCTGGACCCTTGGCGTGGCGCCCCCCCTGCGCCATGAGGTTCCAGAGTTGTTTGCAATCTGTGCAGACCCCATGCTCCTGGTAGGGGAGGCTTGCCAGGGTGGGGAGTGGCAGGTGGCATTTCGGCGGAACCTCGGGGAAGCTAAGAGGGTATCCTGGGATGAGCTGAGAGATAGCCTCCCGCTATCCCTGGCTCAGGCCCTAGATACCCCATCTTGGAGGCTGGTCCCCTCGGGGACTGACATGGATATGCCCTACGGGTACCTGGCATTGGTATACTCGGTCTATCCCAGTGAAGGCCCACACGAAGACTTGTTGCCCAAGGAGACTCCGGGTGGCCCAAGCCCAATAGAAGTTCGACTCCTTGGAGAACACGACCAAGCTGTAGATAGAATTTTGAAGGGTCAAACCCTAACTTGTAACCGACTCGACCTACCCGAAACCTGTCCTCCCCATATAAAGGCCAGGAGGGCATGACGAGGAGGGTCTCTCTCCATCTCATACACACGTCTCATGCCAGATTGCATCTGCGCACCCCCTTTGACCTTCGGTTCCGCCATCAATCAAAAACAGACAAGCAGGAGTAGAGTTTTCCCTCTGGGGGCCTGAACCTGGGTAAACTTCGTGTCCCCTTGCTGTGTGTCTGTTAACCATCTCGCGATCTCCAGCATCCCCATCTTCTCCAAACCCAAGTCCATAAAAATGGGCATTGACGAGTTGAACCCTCGTCAATTGGCGTCGTCTGTGGGAACTGGAGACGCTGATTGTGCGATTGTGACGGTCCCATCCGGTGCGATATTCGATTCCTCGGCTATGGAGAATCACCTTCTTTTCAGTGCTCTCGACTTCACCGTGTTGGAATTATGCCCTAGAGGCAATAATAAAGATGTTATTATTATAATTCTTGTTCATGATAAAGTTTATATTCCATGCTAGAATTGTATTAAGCGGAAACTTTGATACTTGTGTGGTTTATGAACAACACCGTGTCCCTAGTACGCCTCTATGGACTGGCTCATTGATTAATGATGGTTAAGGTTTCCTAACCATAGACATGAGTTGTCGATTAATAATGATATCATGTCATTAGGAGAATGATATGATGGACAGACCCAAATTAAGCAGAGCAATTAGATCGTGTCATCGTGTTCATCTTTGCGAATTGTATTCCTTAGACAATGAGATAATACAACTCCCTGGTATCGAAAGAAAGCTTTGAGGTCATCAAACGTCATCCTATGTGAGGGCGATCATAAAGGTGTCTCTCAGGTGATCGGAAAGTACTTGTTGGGTTGTATGTATCGAGATGGAATTTGTCCCTCCCAAGTCAGAGAGATATACTTCGAGCCCACTCGGTAATCGATATCAACACCGCTTGCAAGCACATGGTTAAGGAGTTAATCACAAAGTGATATCGGATTACGGAACGAGTAAAGTACTTGCTGTGAACGAGATTGAACTAGGTATGCCGATACCAACGATCGAATATCGGGCAAGTAAAATATCGCGTGACGAAGGGAATACATATATGGGATTAATTGAATCCTGGAATCATGGTTCATCTGATATGATCATCGATAAATATGTGGGAGTCAATATGGGTTTCCAGATCCCGCTGTTGATTATTGATAGAAGATCATGTCTGCATATTCTCGAACCCGTAGGGTCACACACTTAACGTGCATCGATGCTAGGATAGAATGGATAATTGGTTTATGAGTTTTTTTAGGAGTCTCGGATAAGATCCAGGACATCATGAGCGGTTCCGAAATGGTACGGAGAATAAGATTCATATAAAGGAAAGCAGTTTTTGGATTTCAGAATCGTTTCAGAGTTTATCAGTATTGTACCGGAAGGTTCTAGAAGGTTCCGAAGTGGGACCAACATGGGCCCACTTGTCGCAGGCCTGCGTGGGCCTAAGGGGAAGTGCCCTGGCCGCTTTGGGCCAGGGGCACAAGGCCCCAAAGGCCCAACCGGCCAGCCCTAGGGGAAACCCTAGGGGAGCCTTCTAGAAGGAAGGGGGGAAGACTTGCCCCCACTCCACCCTTGGGGCCGCCGCCCTAGGGCTTGGAGGAGGGGACAAGGGGGCCGGCCATCCCCTATATAAGGAGGGCAGGGGCGCACCCTTACCCCCATCCTCCAACCCTAGCCGCCGTCCTGCTGCCCCTCCACCTCTCTCTCTCCCGACTGCGCGTAGGCGAAGCCCTGCCACAGAAACTCTCCACCATAGCACCACGCCGTCGTGCTGCAGATCCAATCTATATCTCCACCATACTTGATGGACCAAGGAAGGAGGAGACATCGTGACACCGTACGTGTGCATCTCTCGGAGGCGCCGCCACTTGCGGTGTAGGATTGGATCGGATCGGATCGGATCGCGAGGAGGAGACGGCGAGTATGACTACATCAACCACGTTCTGTTGAACGTTTCCGCTGTGCGATTTCTTCAAGGGTATGAAGATCTCATATCTCTCTCTCGTTGATTACATCTCCTAGATTAGATCTTGGCTTTCTTGTTCGCATCCGTAGAATTTTTTTGATTTACTATGCTGCGAAACCTTTCAGTGGTATCAGAGCTAGATCTATGCGTAGATGTGTTTCACGAGTAGAACGCAACATGCTTGTTGCGGGCGTTGATGTTTTCTGTTGCAAACCTCTTGTTGTGTGTTTCTTATGGCGCGACATAGTGAGATCGAAGCGGTCTAGGCCAACTTTACGCGACCTCGTTCGCGAGACCGGCTCCGCACTTGACGTGTGGCTTGTTCCACACATGCGGCTGGTGGATGCCAGTTTCTCTCACTATAGTAGTCATGAGATTTACACCAGATGTTAGCAACCATAATATCACCATTGTGGCTTTCCTTAGGTAAGAACCCTTCTTAGCTTGTTACTCCCATAAGCCACGTAAAACATGCAACAACAAAGTAGAGGCGTCTAACTTGTTTTTGCAGGGAGTGTTTTGTGATATGGTATGGCCCAAGACATGAGATGTATGATGTATGAAATGATCATGTTTTGTAATATTTCACGACTTGCATGTCGATGAGTTCACAACTGGCAGGAGCCGTATGGTTGTCTTTATAATTGTGTATGACCTGCGTGTCGACTTCTTATACGCCATGTAATAGCTTTACTTTATCGCTAAGTAGTTAGCAATAGTTGTAGTTGCTATTCGTGGTGGAGGCAATCATGGTGGAGTGATGGGATCATGCTGGCATGCACAAGATGGAGATCACTGCGCAGAGATTGGCTATACCATGTCACATAAAATTATATGCATGTGATGTTTATCCTTTTATGTATCTTATTATGCTTAGATCGCGACGGTAGCATTATAATATGATTCCTCACTTAAAGATCAAGATAAAATTGTGTTCTCCCCATGTATGCACCGTTGCGAAAGTTCGTCGTGTTCAAGCATCTCGTGATGATCGGGTGCTATAAACTCTATGTTCACATACTATGGGTGCAAGCCAGTTTTGCACACGCGGAAATACTTGGGTTTGACTTGACGAGCCTAGAATGTACAGACATGGCCTCATAACACACGAACCGAAAGGTTAAACATGAGTCATATGAATGATATGATCGACACTTTGTTGTCCACCATTGAAACCACATCTCTTCTCGTGAAGATCGGATTAGGTGTGGTGAATTTGGATCGTGTTCACTAAACAACTTGAGGGATGTTGAATTTAGTGGGAGTTCATCTAGTAATTTGATTAAGTTGAACTAGTTATCATGAACATAGTCTAAATTGTATTTGCAAATTTTGTAGATCAAATGGCTAAGTCCAGCTTCAACTTCAACGTTTTTGCTGAGAAAGAAAAGCTTAAAAACAATGGGTCTAACTTCACCAACTGGTTCCGCAATCTGAGAATCATTCTCGCTGGCGGACAAAAGGACTATGTATTTGAGAAAGCGCTAGGTGACGCCCCTGCTACCGATGCGCTGGTTGATGAAAAAGCTGTTTATAAGTCGCGCAAAGATGATTATGGAGTGATTAAGAGTACCATGTTGTTTGCTATGGAACCGGAACTTCAAAATCGTTTTGAGGAGTTTGTCGGGCCCTTTGAGATACTTGAGGAACTCAAAATCATGTTTCAGACTTAGGCCCGTTCTGAGAGATATGAGATCTCTGAGAAGTTCTTTAACTGCAAGATGGAGGAAGGGAGCTCCGTTAGTGAGCACGCCATTAAGATGTCGGGCTACACTCAACGTCTTGAGCAACTGGACTGCAAGATTCCAGAAGAGCTCAAGATTGACAGAGTTCTGCAATCACTGCCTCCTAGCTACAAAGGTTTTGTAGTTACTTACAATCAAATTGGTTCCACTGATACAATCACTGAGCTCTTCGCTAAGCTGAAAGCTGCAGAGGTGGATATCAAGAAAGATAATCATGTGTTGATGGCCAACAAGACCCCTAACTTTAAGAAAGGTAAGGGTGCAAAGAAACCCTTCAAGAAAGGCAGCGGCAAGCGCGTTGCCTCTGCTGAGAAGAAGCTCAAGTCTGGACCTAAGCCGGACACTGGAAGCGCAACTATCCGAAGTACTTAGCGGACAAGAAGGCTGACACCATTAAAGGTATATTTGATATACATGTTATTGATGTTTACCTTACTAGCGCTCGTTGTAGTGCCTGGGTATATGATACTGGTTCAGTTGCTAATATTTGTAACTCGAAACAGGAGCTACGTAATAGACGGCGGCTAGCAAGGGATGAGGTGACGATGCGCGTTGGCAATGGATCAAAAGTTGATGTGATGGCCGTCGGCAGGCTCTCCTTAGTTTTACCTTCAGGATTAGTTTTAAACCTTAATAAGTGTTATTATGTGCCTGCGTTGAGTATGATCATTATATCTGGATCGTGTTTATTGCAAGACGGTTATTCATTTAAATCGAAGAATAATGGTTGTTCTATTTATATGAATAACATCTTTTATGGTCATGCACCTGTTGTGAATGGTTTATTTCTTCTGAATCTCGAGAGCAATGAAACGCACATCCATAACATTGAGGCTAAGAGATGCAAAGTAGATAGTGATAATCCAACTTATTTGTGGCACTGCCGTCTAGGTCATATTGGTGTAAAACGCATGGAGAAACTCCATTCTGATGGACTTTTGGAGTCTCTTGATTTTGAATCATTTGACACGTGCGAGCCGTGCCTCATGGGCAAGATGATCAAAACCCCATTCTCCGGAATAATGGAGCGAGCAACGGACTTATTAGAAATCATACATACCGATGTACGCGGACCAATGAGTGTTTCGACGCGTGGTGGATATCGCTATTTTCTCACTTTTACTGATGACTTAAGTAGATATGGGTATATCTATTTAATGAAACATAAATCTGAAACGTTTGAAAAGTTCAAATAATTTTAGAACAAAGTGGAAAACCATCATAACAGGAAAATTAAATTTCTACGATCCGATCGTGGAGGTTAATATTTGAGTTATGATTTTCTCACGCATCTTAAGGCAAGCGGAATCGTTTCGCAACTCACGCCACCCGGAACACCACAGCGCAATGGTGTGTCTGAACGCCGGAATCGAACTCTATTAGATATGGTGCGATCAATGATGTCTCTTACAGATTTGCCGTTATCATTTTGGGGTTATGTATTAGAAACCGCTGCATTCACTTTAAATAGGGCATCATCTAAATCCGTTGAGACGACACCGTATGAACTATGGTTTGGTGCTAAACCTAAGTTGTCGTTTCTTAAAGTTTGGGGATGCGAATCTTACGTCAAGAAGTTGATGCCGGACAAGCTCGAACCCAAAGCGGAGAAATGCGTCTTCATAGGATACCCTAAGGAAATGATTGGGTATACCTTCTACCACAGATCCGAAGGCAAAGTGTTTGTTGCAAAGAACGGATCCTTTCTTGAGAAGGAGTTTCTCTCGAAAGAAGTGAGTGGGAGGAAGGTAGAGCTAGACGAGGTTATTGAACCTTCTCTCGAATTGGAGAGTAGCACAGCACCTGAAATTGTTCCAGTGCCGTCTGCACCAACAAGAGAGGAAGCTAATGACGAGGATCATGAAACTTCAAACGATGCTACTACTAAACTTCGCAGGTCGACAAGGTCACGTGCCACTCCGGAATGGTATGGCAACCCTGTCTCAACAGTCTTGTTGTTAGACAACAGTGAACCTGCGAATTATGAGGAAGCAATGATGAGCCCAGACTCTGAGAAATGGCTAGAGGCAATGAAATCCGAATTGGTATCCATGAGCGAAAACCAAGTATGGACTTTGGTGGACCCTCCTAGCGACCGTAAGGCCGTTGAGTGCAAATGGATTTTCAAGAAGAAAACGGACGCAGATGGTAATGTTACTGTCTATAAAGCTCGGCTTGTCGCAAAAGGGATTCAGCAAGTTCAAGGTGTTGACTACGATGAGACTTTCTCTCCCGTAGCGATGTTTAAGTCCATTCAGATTTAATTAGCAATTGCTGCATTTCATGATTATGAAATATGGCAGATGGATGTCAAGACTGCGTTCCTCAATGGCAACATTGATGAAGAGTTGTATATGATGCAGCCCGAAGGTTTTGTCGATCCTAAGGATACTAATAAGGTGTGCAAACTTCAGCGTTCCATTTATGGACTGAAGCAAGCATCTCGGAGTTGGAACCTTCGTTTTGATCAAGTGATCAAGAGCTTTGGATTTGTTCCAAATTGCTACGAAGCCTGTATCTACAAGAAAGTGAGTGGGAGATCGGTGACATTTTTAGTACTATATGTGGATGACATATTGATTATTGGAAATGACATTTGTATGCTTAACGATATGAAGAGTTATTTGAATAAATGTTTTTCAATGAAAGACCTAGGATAAGCTGCTTATATATTAGGCATCAAAATCAATAGAGATAGACAAAGACGCCTAATAGCTTTAAGCCAAAGTACATATCTAGACAAAGTTCTGAAAAGGATCAGAATGGATAAAGCAAAGAAAGGTTCATTGCCCATGTTGTCCGGTAAGATATTGAGCAAGGCTCAGTGTCCAGCTACGGTAAACGATAGAGATACTATGAGCAAAGTGCCATATGCCTCGGCCATAGGTTCTATCATGTATGCCATGCTGTGTACTAGACCGGATGTGTCCAATGCTCTTAGTTTGACGAGCAGATACCAAAGTGATCCAGGAGTGGAACACTGGACAGCCGTAAAGAACATCCTAAAGTATTTAAATAGGACTAAAGAAATGTTCTTGGTCTATGGAGGTGATGACAAGCTCGTCGTAAAAGGTTACGTCGACGCTAGTTTCGACACCGACCCGGATGATTCTAAATCTCAGACAGGATACATTTATATTTTGAATGGTGGAGCTGTGAGCTAGAGAAGCTGCAAGCAAAGCGTGATCGCGGGATCTACAACAGAAGAGGAATACATGGCTGCTTCAGAAGCGTCAAGTGAAGGAGTTTGGATCAGGAACTTCATCACTGAGCTTGGTGTGGTTCCAAGTGCCTTGGACCAACTGGAGATATTGTGCGACAACACTAGCGCCATAGCACTGGCTAAGGAACCAAGATATCATCCAAATACCAAGCACATCAACCGCCGTTTTCATATAATTCGAGATTATATAGCAGATGGAGATCTGAAGATTAGCAAAGTACATACGGATCTGAATGTCGCAGATCCGTTGACTAAACCTCTTCCACGAGCAAAACATGATCAGCACCTTAATGCCATGGGTGTTAGATTGTTGCCAGATGTAAACTAGATTATTGACTCTAGTGCAAGTGGGATACTGTTGGAATTATGCCCTAGAGGCAATAATAAAGATGTTCTTATTATAATTCTTGTTCATGATAAAGTTTATATTCCATGCTAGAATTGTATTAAGCGGAAACTTTGATACTTGTGTGGTTTATGAACAACACCGTGTCCCTAGTACGCCTCTATGGACTGGCTCATTGATTAATGATGGTTAAGGTTTCCTAACCATAGACATGAGTTGTCGATTAATAATGAGATCATGTCATTAGGAGAATGATATGATGGACAGACCCAAATTAAGCAGAGCAATTAGATTGTGTCATCGTGTTCATCTTTGCAAAGCTTATTCTTATGTCGCCGTCCTGCGCACCCTTCCCCCCATCCTCCAACCCTAGCCGCCGTCCTGCTGCCCCTCCACCTCTCTCTCTCTCACTCTCCCGACTGCGCGTAGGCGAAGCCCTGCCGCAGAAACTCTCCACCATAGCACCACGCCATCGTGCTGCAGATCCAATCTATCTCTCCACCATGCTTGCTGGACCAAGGAAGGAGACGTCGCGGCACCGTACGTGTGCATCTCTTGGAGGCGCCGCCACTTGCGGCGTAGGATCGGATCGGATCGCGAGGAGGAGACGGCGAGTACGACTACATCAACCACGTTCTGTTGAACGTTCCCGCTGTGCGATTTCTTCAAGGGTATGAAGATCTCATCTATCCCTCTCGTTGATTACATCTCCTAGATTATATCTTGGCTTTCTTGTTCGCATCCGTAGAATTTTTTTGATTTACTATGCTGTGAAACCCTTCACACCGCCCACTCCCCGGCCACCCGCAAAGATTTTAAGTCTGTAGGTGACAGATTCAAGATGCTATTTGGAAGCTTCTGCTTCTAGGTGGGTCAGATTGGCACCCTCTGCCTCCCAGAGTGGGTGTCACCTCCGTCTATCAGGCCCGCCTCGTGGGTGCCACCAATATGTGCCTTGCGCACAACATCACTAACAAGCGATTCGGATGATAGCAGCAGCTGCAACTCCGATCTATGTGATGCCCCCACTGATGAAGGAACCTACGATTCTGGATCTGAAATTTGCGGGAGTAACGATGCCCCTCATCGCTTCATGTGCGCGGCCATCCACGATGGTAACGTCGATGACGGAACCGCCCCGCCAAACTCCCTCCCAACCCGCAGGATCCTAACGTCGCAAACAGAGGAAACAGACCACCCCCTCCCAATCCCAACGGGAACAGGGCACCCGACAACGCTTAAGGCATCAACCGCATCCATCACAAGATCAACCTCAACGACGCCGAGTGGGAAAGGGTGCATGACGCTGTGCGAGGAACCCACCCTCTACCAATCGACGCCCCTCGTGATATGCTGATGGGTTACCACTGGATCCTCATCGAGGAGCACAATCGAACAAACAAGCAGCAAGCCGAGCTTGAGCAGCGCAAGCGAGCGACTGACGAGTCAAGCATGCGGGGAGCTGCGCTCTCCGCCGCTGGTGGCTCTCCTCGAAAGGCTACGATGGCCGCAAATATCGCTCTCGCTTGGAGCGCATGGATCCTGCCGCACGACGCGAGGCCACCAAGGCACTCGACATGTACTTCATGACGATGGACTCGCTGGGCAACATCATGCCCAAACCGCTGTAGGCCGCAGTCATGGCAGCCACGACCTACCTGGCATCCAACCCGCGTCCGGCGGGAGACCCACGGAACGCGATCCACAAATATGCACTTGCAGGTCTCAGACTTGTCGGAGATGCGCTCCACGATGAAGCAGTCACAGATCCAAATAAAAAGGCCGCAATACAATTCACTCGAAGCCGCACACCCTCATCTGAGGAGGAAGATCATGACCTGCCGTGGCGCCGCCGCAGCGCACGTCGCAGGAGCGGCAACTACGATGCTCGTAGCAAACTCGGGTAGCGCAAGATCAACAAGTCACGCGCAAAACACGCATGTTCCACAGAGTCCGAAGACGAGGACACAGAGCTGTGCGGCTGTAGGTGCTTCAGCATGGCCATACGGTAATCGCGGATGCCTAAAGGCTTCAAACTTCCTTCGGACAATCCAAAGTTCGACGGCACACAGGAGCCGAAGATATGGCTCGACGATCAGCTATCGTCACTCAATCTCCATGGTGGGAGTAAAAACACAAGCATGCAATACCTTCAGCTGCAGCCGACGGGCGCAGCTAGAGCCTGGCTCAATAACCTTCCTTCCGGATCCATCCGCAGTTGGGAAGAGCTAGCATACTACTTCATCCGCAACTTCAAAGGCACCAACAAGAGACCGACTTCAATCGAGGAGCTACGCGCCTGCTGTCAGCGGTCCAATGAATCAATATGCTCGTACATACTGCACTGGTCCATCATCAAAAACTCCGCCGCAAACATCTTGGAGGAAAGGGCAATCGACGCCTTCAATGACGGCGTAAGGCGCCGTGAATTCAGAGAAGAGCTCGAGCGCGTCAAGCCCAAAACCATCGATCACTTGATGGACATCGCCAATTGCTGGGCCGATGGCAAATATATCGTCAACCGAACATGTTCGAATGACGAAGATGACTTCGTCCATAGGCGCGATCGCCGCAGAAAAAGAAGAACACGCGTCTACGACGACCGCGAAGAGGTTGATATGGTTGCGGCTGGCTATGCTGATCGCCGCGACAACAGCAACCACAAGAACGGGTATCACGGCGGTGGAAGACCCACACAAACATGGCAGCACCGCAATTGTGATAATGAGCCATCCGCATTCAAAAAGTTGTCGGGTCCCTGCACCAACCCTTTCTACATCGACAAACAGGCTGGTAAGAGGAAGGCCATCCACATGCTCAAGGATTGCAGAGAGTTCCATAAGATCCACGAGGGCTTCGCCCAGATGTGTCGCCAAATGGTGAATCTAGGATTCAGCCCCGCTCCAGGAGCTGTCGCACATGGAGCTCCACCTCCACCACCTGGAGGACCCGCGCAGCCACCGACGAAGAATAATGGGGCAGATGCATACCCGTCATCGCTAAGATCCCTAATGATACAAAAGGGGCTCCCAACCAACAGGGTGCAGAAGAAGATCACCCACTAGGTTAACTTGGCCGTCACCTTCTGATGACCCACAAGTATAGGGGATCGCAACAGTCTTCGAGGATAGTATTACCCAATTTATTGATTCGACACAAGGGGGGCCAAAGAATACTTGCAAGCCTTAGCAAATGAGTTGTAAATTCAGCTGCACCTGGAAATAGTTCTTTCTCACAGAAGTTTATTAGTAGCAACATTTCTATAGTAGCAATAGCAAAGCAACAACAACAGTAGAACAAGAGCAATATTAATAATAGTAGCAAACAATAGGATGTGAGTGCAGAGGCATAGGGATGGATGGAGGGCGTTGCATGGACGAGTCTAAACAGGTAACTTAAAGATTTAGGGCAATTGCAGATAAATAAGATAAAGCATCCAAGTACTAAACAATCATAGGCATGTGCTCCATATATAGTCGTGCGTGCTCGCAATGAGAACTTGCACAACATCTTTTGTCCTACCAGCCCGTTGCAGCGGGGCCTCAAGGGAACTACTGGCAATTAAGGTGCTCCTTTTAATAGAGCACCGGAGCAAAGAATTAAAACTCCATGAACACACGTGATCCTCACATCATAGCCATCCCCTCAGGTTGTCCCAATTTCTGTCACTTCGGGGCCTTTGGATCCGGACAATGATATGTGTACACAACTTGCAGATAAGATCACAAACAATACTATCATAATGATTCAATAATAAGTTTAGATCTGAGATCATGGTACTCGGGCCCTAGTGACAAGCATTAAGCACAACAAGTTGCAACAAAGTCAAATAGCACTAATAGAGATACTAGGCACCATGCCTTAACAATCTTATTCGATTACATGATATAACTCATCCAATCCCTACCATCCCCATAGCCTACAGCGGGGGATTACTCACTCATGGATGAGGGAAACATGGATGGTTAATGGAGAGGCGTTGGTGATGATGATGGCGATGATCCTCTCCAAATTCCTCATCCCGGCAGGGTGCCTGAACGGAGTTTCTGGTTCCGAATCACGGTTTCTGGTGGTGGCGGTGCAGCGGAACTCTTTCTGGAAAAACGTCGACCCCCTCGGTTTTTAGGTCAAGAGGCATCTTATAGGAGAAGAGGGAGCCCAAGGGGGTGCCTGGGGTAGCCACACCCCCTCCAGGCGCGGGCTGGGCCCACCCACGCGGCAAGGGGGTGTGGCCCCCCTAGGGCTCCACTCCATCTCGTATTCTGGCTCCGTGGAACTTCTGGTGAAATAGGATTTTTGGCATATTTTTCGGGATTTTTCCTGATAGTTGTTTTTCTACACAAAAACTAGACACCAAGGTAATTATGCTGAAAACAACGTCAGTCCGTGTAAGTTGTATCCAAATCACACAAGTTTAGAGGAGAAACAATAGCAAAAGTGTTCGGGAAAGTAGATACGTTTTGGACGTATCAACTCCCCCAAGCTTATCTTATTTCTTATCCTCAAGCAATTCAGTTGAAAACTGAGTGCGATAAAAGAACTTTTACAAACACATTTGCTTCATTTGATATATATATTCTCAGCATAGGAGTAGATACTTAGACCATTCATAATAAGAAGTATGCAACTAAGTCTACTCAATAGTCATTGCAAGCTATGAAGAGAAACCAACTCAATAATAATAAGTAGCATGAAACATAAACATGAGCAACATTGCAATGCTCATAATAAGGTATGATAGAGTGGTATCTCGCTTTCCTTTGTTTGCAGAGCACAATATAAATGTCAAGGCACATCTGATGTTCACATGAAGACTAGAAGTAAAGATATCAGAGATACAAGCATCAAAGTCATGACATAATTAACCAAGTTTTGAGACAAGCATATTACGCTAAGAATGACAACTATGCTCTCAAGAAGGTGTTCATAGAATAAGTGGTGACTCAACAAGGAAGTGAAAAGATTTTGAAAAGTTTGAAAGGCTTCCAAATGCTGAAAGTAAGGTACTCAATCATTGCCCCTATCATAGGCATCTCTAGATGGTTAATGGTGAAAGTGAGTTCCAATATGAGTTATATGCTTGACAAGCCATAAACTGGAAATCTCATGTCCCTTGAGTACGAGGGCCGCTCCTCATGCTACTCAACTTTAGTCACCTGTAAGTTCTTGTCATCATAAATACATGTGTATCATAGAGAACCGCCAACGGGGTACCCCTTGCACATGATACATGAGCTATCCCACAATCAAAATGACAAGGCAAACAGACAATGAGCATATCAGTGATCTTTTTATTCGCTATTTGCATAGGTTTTTATTGAGGATGCTTCACAGATTGCTCATTATGGTTATGCTGCAAGTTTCCACCATGATTAGGCATGGCTTAGGCTAGCGGCCCATGCGTTTCTCTAACACATATATATAACTCCATGAACTTACAAGCTCCCCTTTTATTTCACACTGATGACATCCGCAAAAAAAAGAGCATGATATCAACTGGATATGTATCCATAAGTGTTGAAAGCGTTCCCTGTGACAGCACGGTTCTGCTAACTCCTAGCCTATAATTTGCAAGAATATAACTTTCATGGACAATCACAATGGTTCAGGTTTATTAAGTGGAAGAAATAGAGTGTGCCATCAAGTTCGTGAGAGCTTTACTAACTAACTTTCTCAAAACAGACAAACGTTTTATTTGGAAGAAAACAAGGCATAATGAATATGCACGGAATAGCAAATGATGCTAGTAGGTAGGTATGGTGGACACTTTGGCAATATTGGTTTTGGGGAGTTGGATGAAAAAGTAGAGCACATAACCAGTGCAAGTGAAGGCTAGCAATAGAGAGGGAGCGACAAACGAGAGAGCAATAACTATCATAATCATGCTTGCAACAAAAAGGACTAATTATGGCATGAAAGTGATACAGGAACTCTGAGGCAAAATAAATCATCGAGGCTTACTGACTATTGTTTAGTCATATGCATGCGTGAGCATTTGCCAAGTCGATTCACATGAAACATTCAGAGGAGGATACCACAATATCATACCAAGTTATGAATAGAACAATGTAAGCAAACATTCATATAACATGCTACAAACTATTAGCAAGTTGGGGCTGATCATAAGAGAGCAAGAACTACTAAGCATCCATAAATAACATACACCTTACATGAACAGACTAAGCATGCTCACAATGATGAGTATATGTACAAAAATGAAAACAAATAGAGTTCGTTACCAGCCTCTTACCACACCTCAAGTTGTCTTAATATTCATTATTGCCCTTCACTTGTGTGACTTGAATAATAACATGAAACCAAACTCCACTGAGTATTGCTGAACCCTGCAAAGAACTTCACAAAACCAAAGAAGAACAACAAATATTTTTGGTGTTCTCGATTTTTAAAGCAAGCACACAAAGCAAAACCAAACAAAGCAAAAGCAAACAAAGCAAAGTCTTTTTGGATTTTTCTTTAAGGCAAACCAAAGCTAAAAAGCAAAGAAACAAACCAAGAGAAACAACAAATATATTTTTGGTATTTTTGTGTTTTGAGAAAGCAGAAACAAAAACCAAAAATAAAGCGAAACATGGATATACAAAGAACCGACGAAACATGATATATAGATGAGTGTGATGTCGGTATACATCCCCCAAGCTCAACTCCATGGTGACCAAGAAGGTGCACCTCCGTTGTACGACGAGGAGGCCCCTTCGTCCTGGTACGAGCTCGAGGACTTCCCTATGTAGTGCACAGAGGGGTCGTATGAGGGCGCGTCCCCCTGACAGTGTCTGTGGAAACCACGAATGCGTAACTACTCGTCCATCTCCTCCTTGGAGCGTGACCAAGGTCCCTAGGAAATACATAACAAAGTGGTTTGGGGCAGAGGAATCTCTCTCTCTTCCCTGTCAGTAAACAACATTCTATAAACCAGACTCTCTAGGGTAGAGCCAGCAGTGACAAGGTGATGCGCTTTCATGGCAGAAAGATCAAGCCTCTAAGGAGCCAAAACTGTATCATTTGGATCAACAGCAAGGTCTAAGGCAGCAACAACACGTGCAACAATAATTCCCCCATAAATGGGTCCCTTAGCAGCTAAGCGACGAGCAATGAGAGAACCAAGATTGTACCTGGTTTCATTGTTGAGTGCAGCAACTAGGAAGGCCAAATGATAGTTGGAAATATTGCTAGTGTTCTCCCTACCAAGAGCACTAGTGGCAAGATAATAAGCAAAATACCTGATAGCTGGGAGTTGAATATTTCTTATCTTTCCCCGCTGGGATCTGCGGTCATCATCATTAGTTATCCCGCGGTAGAGCTCCAACAAATCAGCGGGCTGAGCTGGAATCTTCTTCAATGTCCCAGCCATGCCAATACCCAAGATTTCACAAAATTTCTTCAATATCATGGAGAAAGGCATATTATAGATTTTGAAAGACACATCTGGCTTGAAAGGGCTGTTAGAAAAAGAGAATCTGTCCACAAAATTCTTAGTGAGTGTAGCATACTGCACACTCTCATCCTGCATATAACTCGTTAAACCAACCCTCTGAACCAAGGTTAGAAAATCATTCAGAATCCCTGCAGCCCGCAAAAAGGTTGGACAAGGGAAGGTAGACGGGTGCACATCCCCCTCATCTCCCTCATCGCCAAATCGCGGTGTAATGAGATCCTCATTGTATGAGGGCGTAGCTCAGGAGGATGATCTTGAAGTCCTTGTCCTCCTAGGTGCATCACTCTCAAATACTTCACCAAAGGTGTGGTAGTCCATGACCCCCTTTTTTTATCTAAATTTTTTAGACAAACATCAAACCAAGTGATTTCCAAGTTGATAAATGATGAGTAACTACTATAGGAACTTGCTAGAGGGCTACACGTGCATCAAAATGAAATATCTAAACATAGAACAAGCATGCAAGCTCACACAACCTGACACCTATAGTATCAAAATACTCAAGATACAACCTACCAATCATAAATCTAATTGGATAAGCGGAGGAGGCACATACCAAGGAGCAATCCCTCCAAAAATCAACAGCAAAGATGGGCTGAGCAAGGAGATCGAAAATCGGGAGAAAGAACAACAGGAACTCGAGCTTGAGAAATTTTTCTGGTGTTTTTCGGGAGAGAGAGAAAGAAGTGTCTAGGAGGAGACAACTTGGAGGGGCTCAGGTGGGTCCCACCCATGCCAGGCGCGCCCCTGGGGCTGGCCGCGCCACCAGGGGGTGTCCTGGCCTGGGGGGTCCCCTTGTCCACTCCAGGTGCCCTCTGCCCCTTTTTTCGAGGAAAAAATTAATATGAATTTTATAGAATTTTTCGGGACACTTTATTTTTGGCCAATTTTCAGGGTATGAAAATTGATTTTCTCGCAGAAAAGATTTTTTTAGAAAAATCAAAAACAATTAAAAACCAAAACTACAGAAGTTCTAAGACACTCTAACAAGCAAACAACTAGCAAAACTAAAGCTAACAAGAGAAAGAGCAAAGACTAGAAAGGAGAAAAATAAAAGCGAGCAAGTATAACCAATGTGAAATTATTGTTTTGTTTATTAAAATCCCTTTGTTAATAAGGTTGATCAAGTCTTGTTACCAAAACTATCTTAAATGAGACAAAACTTTGCATTCCACAAAGTGATTATGTTACCTCAAACTTGATAGCAATGGTCCCAATCATAATAGTTTCAAAACTTTCTTGTGGAATGGGACAATATATTTCTCCAACTTTGATGCTCTCAATATTTTTAATGGAATTCAGGCAATAGATCTTAGTAACCTTCTTGGGGAAATAGACAGTATGCTCTTTGTCGTTAATATTAAAAGTTACTTTTCCTTGATTACAATTGATGACAGCACCTGCAGTATTAAGAAAAGGCCTCCCAAGAATAATAGACATATTATCATGTTCATGCATTTCAAGCACAACAAAATCAGTTAAAACCAAGAAATAATAAGCCATTTGAACAGGAACATCCTCACATATCCCAACAGGAATAGTAGTTGACTTATTAGCCATTTGCAAAGATATATCAGTTGGTATCAACTTTTCTAACTGGAGTCTCTTGTAGAGAGAAAAAGGCATAACACTAACTCCATCTCCCAAATCACATAAAGTAGTTCTAACATAATTATTCTTAATAGAGCAAGGAATAGTTGGTATACCTGGATCACCAAGTTTCTTTGAACCTTACCATTGAAGGAATAATTAGCAAGCAAAGTAGAAATTTCCTCATTAGGAATCTTCCTTTTATTAGAGACAATATCCTTCATATACTTTGAATAAGGAGGCAACTTAATAGCATCAGTCAAAGGAATTTGCAAAAATAAAGGTTTCATCCACTCACAAAACTTGTTGTAGTGTTCTTCCTCCTTTGACTTGTTTTTCTTATTTGAAAAGGCATAGGTTTCTACACCCAAGGTTCTCTCTCACTACCATGTTTTTAGCAATAAAATCTTCCTTAGTGTACCTGTCACATCCCAAATTTTAGATTTGGTTCATTCATGCCATTGCATCATACTCTTCCATGCAAAACCATCGATTGAAAAGTTTCGGCAAAACACTATTTTTTAAACCCTACCCTATTTTACTACGAGGCTCCTACGGGAGGCTTTAGTAGGACTTGTGTTGTCCATCCTTGTAGCCTATTGGTTTCACTCAACCCTTGACCCTAGGTTGTTCCCTTCGTTTTTACAAAAATTTAGGAACAAAAATCGCCCGATTCGGAGCTCGTACGGAAAAGTTACGGCCGTTTTATTAAAAGATCAAAAATCGGCGCCGACTTCGCCGAGTCCGGGTAGGACCCCGCGTGGGGCCCCCCATAAAAGGGCGCGGACCCCACCCAGCCGCCGCCTGCCTCATCCCACACGCCGCCGCTGCCCTGCCTCGGTAAGTGCGCCCCCCGCCGCCGCGCCGCTGGACCCGCCGCCGCGCCGCCGCCTGCCGCGCCCGCAGCCGCCGCCTGCCGCGCCGCCTCGCGCCGCTCGCCCGCCTACAGCCACACCCCGCCGCAGCAGCCGCCCCGCGCGCCAGCGCGCGCGCCGCTGCACACCGCCTCGCGCTGCCCGCGCCGCCAGCCGTGCTGCTCGCCGCCGCTGCACGCGCGCGCAGCCTTCCGCGTCCCGCGACCGCGCCGCCGCCTCGCGCCGCGCACCGCCGCCGCCGCGTTGACCGCCACCGTTCCGCGCTGACCACTTTCCTTCCGCGCAGGAACCGCCGTCGCCGGAGCCGATCGCCGCCACCGTCCCGAGCTCGCCGCCGTTTGTCTCCGGTGAGTCCGCAGCCGCCATCTCTTGGGACCGTTGGATTTCAGATCAGCGGTCCAGATCGGCCGTTGACCGGTCAGCCCCTAGGCGTTGACTAGTCAGACGTCCAGTCAGCGCCCAGTCAGCAGCCACGTAGACCAGTCAATAGACACAGATGACTGGGTATTTTTTTAATCGATTTAGTTGGCAGATTTCGATAGAAACTTGTAAATTGCGTAGAAATTAAACCGCTGGGCCAAAAATTGCAAATAAAATGTGTGTAGATTCAGTGAGTCGTGTAGAATCTTGCTGTACCATTGTTTCACACTTTTGCAGCAAGGTTTGGTACAGTTTAATCAAATTAGTTAATGGCCTTTTTGGAGTAATTAATTCGTAGAAAAAGATCTGTAACTCCAAAAATTGCGTATGATATGTTCCTGGATTCAGTAGAACGAGGGGAATCTCTTCGTGAATTAAAAGGATAGGCTTACAGTATAAACTTCTGCAGAAACTCTCTAGTGGCTTTCTGCAGTGTTTTAATTACTCAGGGAGTTTTATAATTCCTTTTTGAGTAATTCCAATTGGTACTGTTTCTAAATAGCAATGCCTATACAGTAGAATTTTCCCAAGATTTTACAAATAGTATACTACCGGTAGTGAATTATTTGGGTTCTAGCTCTAGTTTTGAGCATTATATTTTGCATAATAGTTTTCCTTGCGCTAAAACTATTTTCCATGCATGAAATCAGTAGTATTATTGAATAGGATTATGTGGTGCAGCTGTAGCACCAATTCACTTGTCATGCATGCATTCATACATCATCTTTGTTGCATATGATTTTGGATTGTTTGTTTATGATTGCAATTGTATCGTGTAGATTGTGACGAGTGCAACGCTTGCTCGTGTGTGGATTGTTCTTCCGACCGCTACAACCAAGGCAAGTAGATGCTACTTTGTTTCATTGCGAAAAGGCACCCAGGTATCTAGAGAAATTGATTGGCTTCTTTATTTGGTAGCTTACGTGTATAACCATGTGCCAATAATGAAATGGGCGGTTGGTTGGACTTAGTAGGTTGTGGCAACCCGAACCCGCGTATCCAGAGATGTAGAATTTTGGTAGGTTGGACCGGTGCGCGTCGGGATTGGGGAGCTACTTCCCGAACAGTCTCTTCTTGGACTTCTCCCTATCATCACCCAAAATGAGAGTGATGGTACGAGCTGGGCTGACCAAGTCACATGGGTAAAGTGTACTAACCCCTTGCAGGGTGTATAATCTAATCGATTAGCCGTGTCCCCGGTTATGGACAACTGAGTTGCTTGATATAGATTCCATGACATGTTTCTCGCTCATTCTAATTTCATAATTGTTTTAATATTGTTGGGTTAACTTAATTGGGATCTTTTCAAAGAAAATCAAAAACTGTTTACGAAAGTAGGACAAAGGTATTTGCAAATGCAAGCCAGACACAGCTCCACTTGCCAAATATGCATGTAGATGTTAGTACTACTGTCTCCTTTGCTAGCTCTACTTGCCATACATTCCATGTATTGACCCTTTGGGGCTGCTACGTTTCATGTTGCAGGTTATTCCGATTCTGAGTAATCGATATAGGCCACGGTACTCCACTCGGCACTTGTTCACTTGTGGGCAATTTGAAGAATGGAGGATTTACTTTATTTATGTTGCTACCTGAATAATTTGAGCTAGCCTTGAGCTAAGATTTCATTGTAATAATGGTACTCTGGATCTTCGTTATATATGATGCACGGATATTTTGCTATGTTATTCATCTTATTCTATTGTGGGCCAATGAACTGATCCAGGGATTGGCATGTCACATAGAAGCCACGGTCTTTTCAGAACCGCGGTATTACAGTACCTAGTGTTCTTAGTGTGCTTCTCAAGTTCTTCCTCAAATTCCTCCTTATTAGGAGCATCATTTTTATCACTACCACTCTCAGTTTCAGCATCAGAGACAGATATACTATTAGGATCTATAGAAGGTTTAGAGGGTTCCTCAACTATTTTGTGTTTCTTTTTCTTTCTCTTACGAGGATTACCACTACTTTCACCTTGTTGATAATCCTGCTCAATACTTTTAGGGTGTCCTTCAGGATATAAAGGATCTTGAGTAGCTATACCACTCCTAGTTCTAATTCCATAAGCACGTTTATCTCCTGATGCATTAACTAGCATATCTTTTTGTACCTTAGCAAGTTGATCAATTTGAGTTTGAACCATTTGAAAGTGTTTACAAAGCATTTAATATCATTAGCAGTTCTTTCCACAACATATTTGAACTCATTAATATCTCTAGAGTTTTCCAATAAATGATTCTAAACTTGTTTATTAAAATTATCTTGTTTAACAATAAATGTGTCAAGTTCATCTAAGCATTGATCAGGAGGCCTACCATATGGAATATCACCTTAATTAAAGTGGAGAGAGTGTACCTCAATAACATATGAGTGGGGAATTGGCTTACATAATTCTTATATAGGAGGTAGATTCTTCACATCTTTAGATCTAATACCTTTCTCCTTTAGACATTTCTTAGCTTCTTTCATCACTTCATCATTTAATGCAATAACTACCCTCTTCTTTGGTGTTGGTGTTGGAGCTGGTTCAGGCACAACTGGTTCAGGAGTAATAGTCTCAGGTGTATTTAGATTAACTGAAGTCCAATCATCATAATTCTTGCTTATTTTAGCCATTAGTTCCTCAGCATTTGTAGGAGTTCTTTTCCTGAAAACACAATCAGCAAAACTATCTAGGTATGTCCTAGAATCATCAGTTACTCCATTATAATAAATATCAAGAAGTTCTTTTTTAGGCAATGGACATCCAGGATGTGCATGAATCAAGGCACAAAACCTCGTACATGACTCAAGAAATTTCTCTTCCTCTCCCTGTTTAAAATCAAAAAGTCTCTGCAAAGCAGCATGTCTAGCACTAGGATGAAAATATTTCTAGAAGAAAGAAACAATCAAACAATTAGGGCTATCAATGGAACTAGGAGGTAATCTATTAAACCAAGCTTTGGCTTCTCCTTTTAGTGAAAAAGGGAATATCTTAGTAACAAAGTAGTTGCGCATCTTAAAATCATCAAAGAATAAAGCACTCATAGTGGAAAGCTCATTAATATGAGCTACATCACTCTCATTTTCAGTCCCACAAAAAGGTTCTTTCTCAATAATGTCTAAATAGGATAAATCAAGAGATAAATCATAATCTTCATCTTTAATATCTATGGGAGAGGTGGCAAACTTAGGATCAGAGGACAGTTTAGAAATAATGCTACGTCTCTCAAGGAGATTCTTAATAGAACTAGCACCATGTGTGCTTCGGCACTCTTCAATAAATTAATCAATAAACTCAATGTAACCATCATTAATATCATATCTCTATCTAGACTCAGGTGAGCTAACAGGTGTAATCGTGTCTTCACTAGGAGTTTCAGTGTTTCCTAGACTAGCCATAATAGCATCTAGGAAAGGACGTAATGAACCACTCGCATCAAGCATAGTAGAAGTAACTTCATGAGTATCAGAAGAAGTTTTAGATTCAGCAGTAGTAGCGGTGTGTGTGGCATGTGTAGGTGGTGGTCGTGTAATAAGCCTATGTATAATAGACGGTGAATCAAGAGCAGCAGAGGTGTCTAGGACTATACCTCTTCTTGTAGTGGATGGTAAAATATGAAACTTTCCATCACGAGACTTCCCCATGATGAAACGAGTTGAAGTGAACAATAGTAGATCCAAGTGAATTTACAAATAAAGCTATGCTCCCCGACAACGGCGCCATAAAATAGTCTTGATGACCCACAAGTATAGGGGATCGCAACAGTCTTCGAGGGTAGTATTACCCAATTTATTGATTTGACACAAGGGGAGCCAAACAATACTTGCAAGCCTTAGCAACTTAGTTGTCAATTCAGCTGCACCTAGAAATAGTTCTTGCTCACAGAAGTTAATCAGTAGCAACAGTTCTGTAGTAGCAATAGCAAAGCAACAACAGCAGTAGAACAAGAGCAATAGTAACAATTGTAGCAAACAGTAGGATATGAGTGCGGTAGGCATAGAGATGGATGGACAGGCGTTGCATGGACGAGTTTAAATAGGTAACTTCAAGATCTAAGGCAATTGCAGATAAATAAGATAAAGCATCCAAGTACTAAACAATCATAGGCATGTGCTCCATATATAGTCATGCGTGCTCGCAATGAGAACTTGCACAACATCTTTTGTCCTGCCAGCCCGTTGCAGCGGGGACTCAAGGGAACTACTGGCAATAAAGGTGCTCCTTTTAATAGAGCACCTAAGCAAAGCATTAACACTCCATGAAGACACTTGATCCTCACATCACAGCCATCCCCTCAGGTTGTCCCAATTTCTGTCACTTCGGGGCCTTTGGATCCAGACAATGATATGTGTACACAACTTGCAGATAAGATCACAAACAATACTACCATAATGATTCAATAGTAAGTTTTGATCTGAGATCATGGCACTCAGGCCCTAGTGCCAAGCATTAAGCACAACAAGTTGCAACAAAGTCAAATAGCACTAATAGAGATACTAGGCACCATACCCTAACAATCTTATTTGATTACATGATAGAACTCATCCAATCCCTACCATCCCCATAGCCTACAGCGGGGGATTACTCACTCATGGATGAGGGAAACATGGATGGTTGATGGAGAGGCATTGGTGATGATGATGGCGATGATCCTCTCCAAATTCCCCGTCCCGGCAGGGTGCAAGAACGGAGTTTCTGGTTCTGAATCACGGTTTCTGGTGGTGGCGGCGCAGCGGAACTCTTTCTGGAAAAATGTCGAACCCCCCTCGGTTTTTAGGTCAAGAGGCATCTTATAGGCGAAGAGGGAGCCCGAGGGGGTGCCTAGGGCAGCCACACCCCCTCTAGGCGTGGGATGGGACCACCCACATGGCAGGGGGTGTGGCCCCCCTAGGGCTCCACTCCGTCTCGTATTATGGCTCCGTGGATCTTCTGGTGAAATAGGATTTTTGGCATATTTTCTAGGATTTTTCCTGATAGTTGATTTTCTGCACAAAAACTAGACACCAAGGTAATTCTGCTGAAAACAGCGTCAATCCGTGTTAGTTGTATCCAAATCACACAAGTTTAGAGGAGAAACAATAGCAAAAGTGTTCGGGAAAGTAGATACGTTTTGGACGTATCACCTTCCCACCAGACATACCTGAGTACCTCAGCGGCTCGGAGTCGTGCATCACATTCGATCGTTCGGATAACCCGCGCCAGATACCTCGCCTAGGTCATTCTGGTCTGGTGCTTGAGGCCCAGATTGGAGGATTCAATACAAGCCGCGTTTTCATGGACGGCGGCAGCGGCATCAACCTGATGTTTGCCAGCACACTCACAGCTATGCGGATCCCGCTATGCGGCCTAGAAGCATCGGACACAACGTTCCAAGGCATCGTCCCAGGGAAGGGAATATACCCCCAGGCAAAATATGGCTCGACATCATCTTCGGCACCCCCAACAACTTCAGGCGCGAGCGGCTTGAGTTCGAGGTGGTGGACTGGCCCTCACAGTATCACGCCATCCTTGGGCGAGTGGCATTCACAAGATTCCTGGCAGTGTCGCATTACACATACCTTCTGCTGAACATGCTAGGACCCAACGGCGTAATCATCGTCCCATGAAGCTTCACCAAGTCAGACAACTGTGACAGGGACTTCAACAGAATCTCCCAGTCGTTCGGCATGCAGGAGGAGCTTTATGAGATCCAAGCACATGACTTAATAGGATTGATAGGATACTCATACCAACAAGTTGCAACTTCTTTTCTGGAAGCTCATTCAAAAAGAACTCTAAGGTTAAGCGTGCTTGACCTAGAGCAATTCTAGGATGGGTGACCGATTGGGAAGTGGGTACCGGGTGCGCATGCGTGAGGAAAAATTGCGCAGAAAAGACTAGTGTTGGTTTGTGGGGCCAGTCTAGATATCCTATTAAGCTACCAGGAGTGACAGCCCCCGGGCCCAGCGGACAGGGTGTTACAAGTGGTATCAGAGTCGATCCTCACAGTTAAGCGGGTCAATGGCGGGACATGTGGAGCATGGCGCGTGTGGCCGGGAGTGGACACGACATGGCACATGTGCCGGCACTGGACGCACATACGCGTGCCAAGGGGGAACATTCCTCGGGTGTGCTTGATCGATGAGGGCATCAATCTTCTAAAGGGTGGGTGTATGTGAGATCCAAGCACATGACTTAATAGGATTGATAGGATACTCATACCAACAAGTTGCAACTTATTTTCCGGAAGCTCATTCGAAAATAACTCTAAGGTTAAGCGTGCTTGGCCTAGAGCAATTCTAGGATGGGTGACCGACCGGGAAGTGGGTACCAGGTGCACATGAGTGAGGACAAAGTGCACAGAAAAGACTAGTGTTGGTCTGTGGGTCCAGTCTAGATATCCTATCAAGCTACCCGGAGTGACACCCCCCGGGCCCAGTGGACGGGGTGTTAGAAGCTTGCAAGACTAAAGGAGGTCACAGACAACGGTCTGCCCCCAATCACCAGGCAAACCACACCTGATATGTCGTTAGACTCCACCGTCAACACAAAAAAGGTGCAGGTCCATCCGACGGACCCCTCCAAGACGTCCCTAATCGCCAATGACCTGAGTTCCGCATATGAACCCGTGCTAGTCGAGCTCCTCCATGAGCGATGGGAAATCTTCGCCTGGTGTCCTGCGGACATGCCAAGAGTCCCTAGGGAATTCACCAAGCATGCACTCAATGTGTTTCCGGGTGCAAAGCCAGTCAAGCAGTCGATGCATCGACTGTCCGAGCAAAGAGCTGAAGCCGTTGGCATCGAAGTCAACGAACTCCTCGACGCCAACTTCATAAGGGAGATAAAGGAAAGCACATGGGTAGCTAACTCCGTGCTGGTCCCCAAAAAGGACACGGACATCATGTGGATGTGTGTGGACTTCACGTCGCTTAACAAGCACTGCCCTAAGGACCACTTCCTCCTACCACGGATCGATCAAACCATCGATTCAATTGCAGCATGCGAGAAACTCTCCTTCCTCAACGCCTACTCAGGATACAACCAAATTCGACTAAAGGTCGAAGATCAGAAGAAAACGACATTCATCACGCCGTTCGAGGTGTTCTACTATGACACGATGCCCTTCGGGCTGAAGAACGTGGACGCCACATATAAAAGGTGCATGCAGGTGTGCCTAAAGAATCAGATTGGTCGCAACGTCCAGGTCTATGTCGACGACATAGTAATCAAGACCAAGGAGGCCAGAACACTTACCGCTACAAGATCAAGCTGAACCGAGACAAGTGTGCCTTCAGCATCCCGTCTGGACAACTACTCGGGTATTTCATCTCTCAGCGAGGCATCGAAGCAACCCAAAGAAAATTAGGGCTATACTAGCCATGGAAAATCCCAAGAACGTCAAAGGGGTCCAGCAACTCGCTGGGCGAATCGCGGCACTCAGCAGATTCATCAGCCGCATGGGCAAAAAGGCTCTCCCGTTCTACCAACTGCTACGCAAGGTGATGACCCACAAGTATAGGGGATCGCAACAGTCTTCAAGGGTAGTAAAGCCCAAATTTATTGATTTGATACAAGGGGAGTCAAATAATATTTATAACCCTTAACAGATGAGTTGTCAATTCAGCTGCACCTGGAAATAGTCTTGCTTGCAATAGTTTATCCGTAGCAACAATTTTGTACTAGCAATAGAAAAGTAACAACAATAGTAGTAACAATTGTAGTAAACAACATGATTAAAATGCAGTAGGCATAGGGATGGATGGGCGTTGCATGGACAAGATAACTTATGTAACAATCAAGACATGGGCATTTGCAGATAATGAAGATAAAGCATCCAAGTACTAAATAACCATAGGCATGTGTTCCGTATATAGTCATGCATGCTCGCAATGAGAACTTGCACAACATCTTTTGTCTTGCCAGCCCGTTTGCAGCGGGGCCTCAAGGGAATCTACTTGCAATTAAGGTGCTCCTTTTAATAGAGCACCGGAGTAAAGCATTAACACTCCATGAACACACGTGATCCTCACATCACATCCATCCCCTCCGCTTATCCCAATTTCTGTCACTTCGGGGCCTCGAGTTCCGAACAACGATATGTGTATACAACTTGCAGGTAAGATGACAAACAATAATATCATCATGAATAAATAACATGTTCAGATCTGATATCATGGCACTCGGGCCCTAGTGACAAGCATTAAGCACAACAAGTTGCAACAATGTCAAAAAGCACTAATAATAGATACTAGGCACCATGCCCTAATAATCTTATGCAATTACATGATAGATCTCATCCAATCCCTACTATCCCCATAGCCTATAGCAGGGAATTACTCACACATGGATGGGGGGAATGATGGATGGTTGATGGAGAGGCGTTGGTGATAATGATGGCAATGATCTCCTCCAATTCCCCGTCCTGTCAGGGTGCCAGAACGGAATTTCTGGTTCCGATCGCAGTTTCTGGTGGTGGCGGCGCAACAGAACTCTTCTCTGGAAATTGTCGAACCCCCCAGTGTTTTTAGGTCAAAGGGTATATGTAGGCGAAAGGAGAGGTCGAGGCGGAGCGGCCACACCATGCCCAGGCGTGGCCAGGCCTGGCCTGTACCTAGGGGTGGTGTGGGACCCTTTGGCCTCTTGTCCCTCCGTTTTCTGGCTCCGTGACTCTTCTAGGAAAATAGGATTTTCGGCATATTTTCTAGGTTTTTTCCTGAAAGTTGATTTCCTGCATAAAAACGAGAGACCAAAGCAATTCTGCTAAAAACAACATTAGTTCTTGTTAGTTGTATCCAAATCACAAAAATTAGAGGAGAAACAATAACAAAAGTGTTCGGTAAAGTAGATACGTTTTGGACGTATCAACTCCCCCCAATCTTAGCTTATTGCTTGTCCTCAAGCAATTCAGTTGAAAACTGAGTGCGATAAAAGAAACTTTCACGAACACATTTGCTTCATAAGATGTATATATTCTCAGCACATGAGAAAATACTTAGGCAATTCATAATAAGGAGTATGCAAATAAGTCTACCCAATAGTCTTGCAAGCTATGAAGAGACTACACAATAATAATAAGCAACATGAAACATAAGCATTTGCAAGATTGTAATGCTCATAAGAAGATATGATAAAGTGGTATCTCACTTGCCTTTCTTTTTGGAGCAAAACATAAATGCCAAGGCACCTCTGAAGTTCAAGTGAAGACTAGAAGTAGAAATATCAAAGATACAAGCATCAAAGTTATATCACAATTAATTGTGTTCTAGGACAAGCACATTGCACTAAGAATGACAACTATGCTCTTGGGAAGGTGCTCGCGACATAAAAGTGAAAGAAACGATTAAAAAGTTTCAAAGGCTTCCAAGTGTTGAAAGTATGGTACTCATTAGTTTTGAGCTCTCATTGCTCCTATCATAAGCATCTTTAAATGGTTAAGGTTAAATTGAGGACAAATGTCAGTTATATGCTTGACAGATCATAAGTTGAAAATCTCATGCCCCTTGAGTACGAGTACCGAGACCTCATGCTACTTAACTTTGGTCTTTGGTAAGTTCTTGTCAATGTAAGTATATGTGTATTATAGAGAACCGCCAATGGGGTACCCCTTGATCCATGACACAAGAGCTATCCCATATCAAAATGACAAGGCAACAGACATTGAGCATCTCAGCGATCTTTTTATTTACTATTTGCATAGTTTTTATGAGGATGCTTCATAGAATGCCATTATGGTTTCGCTATAAGTTTCCACCATGATTAGGCATGTCTTAGGCTAGCCGCCCAGGCATTTATCTAACACATATACAAACTCCATGGACTTAGAAGCTCCCATTTTATTTCACACCGCTCAGGATCCATAAAGAAAAGAACATGATATCAACTAGATATAATAAGTGCAATGTTGAAAGCGTTCCCCATGTCAACATGGTTTTGCTAATTCCCAACTTATAAATTACACGCATATAACTACATGGACCGTCACAATGGTTCAGGTTTATTAAGTGCAAGAAATAAAATGTGCAATCAAGTTCGTGAGAGATTTACTAACTAATTTTTGCATAACAAGCAAACATTTTTATTTGGAAGAAAACGACGCATAATTAGTATGCAAGGAATATCAATGATGCTAATAGGTATATATGGTGGACACTTTTTGACAACTTTGGTTTTGGAGAGTTGGATGCATGAGTAGAGTTCATACTCAATACAAGTGAAAGCTAGCAAATAGAAGGGAGTGACAATCGAGAGAGCAGTAACTGTCATAATCATGCTTGCGGAAAAACAAAATTAATTGTGGTATAAAAGTGACACAAGAACTCCGAGGCAAAATAAATCATTGAGGCTTAACTGACTTTGTTTAGTCATATGCATGCGTGAGCATGTGCGAAGTCGATTCAAATAAAACATTCAGAGGAGGATACCACAATGTCATACAAAGTTATGAATAGAACAATGCAAGCAAACATTTATATGGCATGCTACAAACTATTAGCAAGTTGGAACTAATCATAAGAGAGCAAAGAACTACTAAGCATACATTAAATAACATATACCTTACATGAACAGACTAAGCATGCCCACAATGATGAGTATATGTACAAAAATGAAAACAAAATAGAGTCCATATCAGCCTCTTACCACACCTCGAATTGCCAATCGTCATTATTGCCTTTCACTTATGTGGCTTGAATAATAATATGAAAACCAAACTCCAAAGGAGTCACTGAGGACTGCTGAACCCTGCAACGAACTTCACAAAACCAGAGAAGAGCAACACATATTTTTGGGTTTTTCGAATAACAAACCAAAGATAAAAAGGGTAAGAAAACTAAAACTAAAAGCTAAAGAAGCAAACAAAGAGAAACAACGAAAATATTTTTGGTCTTTTTGTGTTTTGGAAAGCATAAAAAAACAAGAACAAAAACGAAACATGGATATACAAAGTCCCGACAGAATATGATATGTAGATGAGTGTGATGTCGGTGTACCTCCCCCCAAGCTTAGGATTTTGGGCTAAGTGGAGATAAATCCCAACGTGGGTAGGAACTCCAAGCTGGCGGGTCATCATAAGAATGATCGTAATCCAGCCCTCGTGAAGAAGAAGCAGAAGCCCCCCAATCATAAGCACGCTGCTGGTATGAGGACTCCCTCGTGTTGGAGGGTGGACCGAATTATCCTCGGCCTCCCTTCCAACATTCTCCACTTGCTGGGAGAGATCCTCCATGTACGTGTCAAGATCCTCCTCCATGAGTGGCCATCCTTCCTGGTATCAAGGTTAAACAAAACAGGCGCAGGGATAAGGACTACTCGCTCGGAATTACCTCCTCTCCATCCACTTTTGATAAAGGTTATTTCATAAGATAAATCACTCGAGTCAGCCCAAGGAGAAACAAATTTATGCTGCATCATGGAATTAAAATCAAGCCTCTCTATGGGAAACTGTAAGTCTAATCGATGAGGCACTACACCATGTAGAGCTAACAAGCGAGAGGCAATGAGGCCTCCACAAATTCCACCTTTCTCGCGGTTAGAAGCGAGACGGTGATCTACCAAAGATCCCAAGTTATAAGTCCTATCCCATCTCAAAGCAACTGAGATAAAAGCTAGATCATAGGAAGATAATTTATTTACAGTCTTTCTAGCAAGAACACACTTGGCAATAAAATAGGCAAAATATCGAATAGATGGGAGATGAATATTTTAAATTTTACTACTCTCCTTTGAGAAGCCGCTCCCTTAGAAAATATCTGCATACAAGTCCGTAAGTGGCTTAGGCCGCTCCTTAATCTTCTCGCGCAAACCCCACTATGGCACTTTAATGGCTGCACAAAAATCGTCAAATGGGAGATTGACAACTACATCGTAAATTTTGTAATGAACCATGGGGTTAGGAAAAGACCAACTAAATCGGAAATCCTGCACCATAGACATAGCCAGTTTCACATATTGATAAGGTTCATCATCAACAAAATGCTCCAATCCTGCATTAGAAATTAGAGTATGGAAATCTTGAAAAATTCCCGTAGCTCTCATGTATTCGGGGCATGGATAAATAGAAGGGAAAAAACCCTCCTCATGGTGGACTTTCATGACCTCATGCACCCTCAATCCTGTTGGTTGAGTTGGTGTTCATTCATCTTCTTTTCTGAAATTTTTAGACAAACATCACAAAAAGTAATTTCAAAGCTACTAAATGAAGGGAGCTACTATAGGGACTTGTAAGAGGACTAAACATGCATCAAAATTATTTCTCTAAGCATAGAACAAGCATGAAATCTCACATAACCTGTCACCTATAGTAGCAAAATACTCAAGATATAATCCATTAATCACAAATCTACTTGGACAAGCGGAGGAGTCACATACCGAAGAACAAATGCTCCAAATCTTATCAGCAAAGGTGAGCTGAGCAAGGAGATCGAAAATTTCGAGCAAAAACAGCAAGAACACGATTTTGAGCAATGAAATGGTATTTTCTTGGTAGAGAGAGAGGAGTGGCAGGTGGAAGAATAAGTGGATGGCCAGGGGTGGCCCACACCATGGCTAGGCACGCCCCTGGGGTGGCCGCGCCACCAGGTGGTGTGCCTGCCTGGTGGGCCCCCTGGGTCACTCTAGGTGCCTCTCTGTCCCATTTTTGACGAAAAAATTTAATATGAATTTTCTGGAATTTTTCATGAAACTTTATTTTCGAGCAATTTTCAGGAATTGGTAAATGAATTTCCCGCAGAAAAAATTATTTTGGAATGATGAAAAAACACATCAAAACTAAAACTACAGAAGTTCTAACACACTCAAATATGCAAGCAACTAGCAATACAAAGATGAGCAAAGTGAAAGTAGGAATTGGAATATAGAAAATAAGAGTAAACAAGGATAATCATGGTGAAAACATTGTTTTGTTCATCAAAATCCCTTTGTTAACAAGGTTGATCAGGTCTTGTTACCAAAACAATTTTATATGAAGCAAAACTTTGCATTTCACTAAATGATTATGTTACCTCAACCTTGATAGCAACAGTCCCAATCATAATAATTTCATAATCTTCTTATGGAATGGGACAATATATTTCTCCAACTTTGATGCTCTCAATATTCTCAATTGAGTTTAGGCCATATTTATTATCAATCTTCTTGGGAAAATAAATAGTGTGCTCCTTTTCATTAACATTAAAAGTTACCTTTACTTGGTTGCAATCATTGACAACACCTGTAGTGTTAAGAAAAGGTCTCCCAAGAATAATAGATATATTATCATCTTCAGGCATTTCAAGCAGAACAAAATCAGTTAATATCAAACAATTATGAGCCACTTGAATAGGAACATCCTCACATATACCAACGGGAATAGTAGTAGACTTATCAACAATTTGCAGAGATATATCAGTTGGTATCAAATTTTCCAGATTAAGTCTCTTGTACAGAGAAAAAGGCATAACACTAACTCTTGCTCCCAAATCACACAAAGCGGTTCTAACATAATTATTTTTGATAGAGCAAGGAATAGTTGTAATACCTGGATCTCTAAGTTTCTTTGGACCCTTACCATTGAAGGAATAATTAGCAAGCAAAGTGGAAATTTCCTCATTAGGAATCTTCCTTTTATTAGAGACAATATCTTTCATACACTTTGAATAAGGAGGAAATTTAATAGCATCAGTCAAAGGAATTTGCAAAAACAAAGGTTTCATCCACTCACAAAACTTGTTATAGTCTTCTTCCTCCTTTGACTTGTGTTTCTTATTAGGAAAAGGCATTGGTTTTTGCACCCAAGGCTCTCTTTCACTACCATGTTTATTAGCAACAAAATCTTCCTTAGTGTACTTAGTATTCTTAGTGTGCCTTTCAGGTTCTTCTTCAATTTATCCTTTATCAGGATCATCATTTTTATCATCACCACTTTCAGTTTCAGCATTAGATACAAATATACTATTAGGATCTTTAACAGGTTCATAAGATTCTACAACTATTTTATGTCTGTTTTTCTTAGAAGACGTACCACTATTTTTAACTTGTTGAGAATCTTGTTCAATTCTTTTAGGATGTCCCTCAGGATATAGAGGATCCTGAGTAGAAGCACCACTTCTAGTTCTAATTTCATAAGCATGTTTTTCTCTAGAAGCATTAACTAGCAAATCTTTTTGCACCTTAGTAAGCTGATCAATTTGAGTTTGAACCATTTGGAAATGTTTAACAAGCATTTTAACATCATTGGAGGTTCTCTCCACATTATCATGCAACTTATCAATAGCTCTAGAATTTTCCATTAGATGATTCTGCACTCTCTTATTAAAATTATCTTGCTTAACAACATAAATATCAAATTCTTCTAAGCATTGATCAGGAGGTTTAGAGTAAGGAATATCACAATTATCAAAATGTTGGAGAGAGTGTACCTCAATAGTGGATGAGTGATAGATTGTCTTACATAATTCTTCTATAGGAGGTAAATTCTTCACATCTTCAGATTTAATACCCTTCTCCTTAAGACATTTCTTAGCTTCCTTCATCACTTCATCATTTGATTCAATCATTCCCCTCTTCTCTGGTGTTGGTGTTGGGGTTGGCTCAAGTGTAGTTGTCTCAGGTGTAGTTGGCTCAGGTGTAGTCCAATCATCTTAATTCTTGCTTATTTTAGCCATTAATTCCTCAGCTTCATCGGGAGTTCTTTTCCTGAAAACACAACCAGCACAACTATCCAGGTATGTCCTAGATTCATCAGTTAGTCCATTATAATATATATCAAGAAACTAATTTTTTGGTGCTGGATATCTAGACCGTGCTTTAATTAAAGCACAAAACCTTGTCCATGATTCAGGCAATTTCTCTTCTTCTCCCTGCTTAAAATTAAAGAGTTCCTGTAGAATAGCATGTTGAGCACTAGGAGGGAAATATTTCAAAAAGAAAGTAGCAACCATTCCAATAGGACTATCAATAGATCAGGAGGTAAATTATTAAACCAAGTTTTAGCTTCACCTTTCAATGAAAAAGGGAAAATTTTAGCAACAAAGTAGGTGCGTTTCTTAATATCATCAGAAAATAAGCCACTCAAAATAGAGAGCTCTTACATATGTGCCACAACACTTTCATTTCCAGTCCCACAAAAAGGTTCTTTCTCCACAATGGTTATATAAGATAAATCAAGAGAGAAATCATAATCCTTATCTTTAATGTGTATGGGAGATGTGGCAAACTTAGCATCAGGAGAGAATTTATGTCTAACAGTATGTCTCTCAAGAAGACTCTTAATATCACTTGCACCATGAGTGTTTTGACATTTCTCAATAAATTCATCAGTCATTTAAATATAACCATCATCAAGATCATAGCTAGGATACTCTCTAGACTCAGGTGAACTAATAGGTGTAGCAAAATTTTCATTAGGAGTTTTAGTGTTTACAATTATAGTTCTAGCAATTGTAGCATCTAGGAAAGGACCTAATGAACCACTCTCATCAAGAACAGTAGAAGTAGCATCATAAGTATCAGAAGCATTTTCAGATTTAGCAGAAGTAGCAATATGTGTAGCATGTGTATGTGGTGGTGTAAGAATATTACTCATCACAGATGGTGAATCAAGAGCAACAGAGGTGTTCAGAATTATACCTCTTCTTGTAGTGGATGGCAATATAGGAACTTTTCCATCACGAGTTTTACCCATGATGAATGGATAAGAGCGAACAGTAATAATTCCAAGTGAACTTATAAATAAAGCTACGTTCCCTAGAAACAGCGCCAGAAAATAGTCTTGATGACACAAGTATAGGGGATCGCAACAGTCTTCGAGGGTAGTAAAGCCCAAATTTATTGATTTGACACAAAGCCAAAGAATATTTATAAGCCTTAACAGATGAGTTGTCAATTCAGCTGCACCTGGAAACAGTCTTGCTCGCAATAGTTTATCAGTAGCAACAGTTTTATAGTAGCAATAGTAAAGTAACAACAACAGTAAAATAAGGACAGTAGTAACAATTGTAGTAAACAACAAGATTAAAATGCGGTAGGCATATGGATCGATGGACGGGCGTTGCATAGACAAGATAATTCATGTAAAAATCAAGACATGGGAATTTGCAGATAATGAAGATAAAGCATCCAAGTACTAAATAACCATAGGCGTGTGTTCTGTATATAGTTATTCGTGCTCGCAGTGAGAACTTGCACAAATCTTTTGTCCTGCCAGTCCGTTTGCAGCGGGGCCTCAAGGGAATCTACTGGCAATTAAGGTGCTCCTTTTAATAGAGCACCGGAGCAAAGCATTCACACTCCGTGAACACACATGATCCTCACATCACAACCACCCCTCCGCTTATCCCAATTTATGTCACTTCGGGGCCTCCGGTTTCGGACAACGATATGTGTATACAACTTGCAGGTAAGATCACAAAAAGATATCATCATGAATCAATAACATGTTCATATCTGAGATCATGGCACTCGGGCCCTAGTGACAAGCATTAAGCACAACAAGTTGCAACAATGTCAAAAAGCACTAACAATAGATACTAGGCACCATGCCCTAACAATCTTATGCAATTACATGATAGATCTCATCCAATCCCTACCATCCCCATAGCCTACAGTGGCGAATTCCTCACACATGGATGGGGGAATCATGGATGGTTGATGGAGAGGCGTTGGTAATAATGATGGTGATGATCTCCTCCAATTCCCCGTCCCGTCAGGGTGCCAGAACGGAATTTCTGGTTCCGATCGTGGTTTCTGGTGGTGGCGGCGCAGTGGAACTCTTCTCTGGAAATTGTCGACCCCCCGGTGTTTTTCGGTCAGAGGGTATATGTAGGAGAAAGGAGAGGTCGAGGCGGAGTCCGAGGCGGCCACACCATGCCCAGGCGTGGCTAGGCCTGGCCAGCACCTAGGGGTGGTGTGGGACCCTCTGGCCTCTTCTCCCTCTGTTTTCTGGCTCCGTGAGTCTTCTGGGAAAATAGGATTTTCGGCATATTTTCTAGGTTTTTTCCTGAAAGTTGATTTCCTGCATAAAAACGAGACACCAAAGCAATTCTACTGAAAACAACGTTAGTCCGTGTTAGTTGTATCCAAATCACACACATTAGAGGAGAAACAATAGCAAAAGTGTTCGGGAAAGTAGATATGTTTTGGACGTATCACAAGGCTGAGAAGTTCGAGTGGACGGCCGAAGCCGATGAGGCATTCGAATACCTCAAGCGCCTACTCTCCACATCTCCGGTACTGGTCACGCCAAAGGAGAGGGAGCCCATGCTGCTATACATTGCAGCCACACATCAGGTGGTGAGTACCGCCCTCGTGGTCGAACGGCCCGAAGACGGCAAGACCCACGGGGTACAACGCCCAATCTACTACCTCAGCGAGGTACTGACCCCAAAAAAGCAAAGGTATCCCCACTACCAAAATCTCGCCTACGGCGTATTCATGACGACACGTCGACTGTGCCACTACTTTCAAGAGCATTAGATCGTGGTCATCAACGACGCACAACTGTCGAGCATCCTGAATAACCCTGAAGCTACAGGGCGCATAGACTTGTGGGGCATCGAGCTGTCCCCTCGGGACATCATATACGAGCGTCGCACCTCCATCAAGTCTCAGGTTCTCCCTGACTTCCTCGTCCATTGGATGGAACTCCAGTTACCTGACACTCCAGACATGTCCCAGTCCTATACAATGCACTTCGACATCTCTAAACGTGAGGCTAGAGAAGTTGCCGGAGTGATACTAACGTCCCCTCAAGGGGACAAGATGAAATACGTCCTTCAGATGAAGTTTCGTGCATCCAACAATGGAGCCGAGTACGAGGCACTCCTACATGGCATGCGGATGGCCAAAGTGTATGGAGCCATGCGCCTCGTCATCTACGGTGACTCCAACCTCGTCGTCCAACAGACGATGAATGAGTGCGATGCCCATAGAGCCAACATGCTCGCATATCATGCGCTCTACAACTCACTCGAAGGAGATTTCGACGGATGCGAACTCCGACACGTTGGCAGGGAAAGCAACGAAGAAGCCGACAAGCTCGCCAACATTGGCTCCACCTGCGCCCTAGTGCCACCAGGTGTGTTCCTCGAGCAAATCTGCGTGCCCTCTATCAAGCAAAAATTCCCGAAGGACACAACTGAAGCTGTAGGACACTCGGGGGCTGCGCCAACCGAGAAAGCCGAGGGACCCGAAGAGCTCGACACAGAGGTCAAACTGGTGAGCCTCATGCAAGTCTTGGCAGTCGAACAAACATGGACTCAGCCGTACGTCAGATACCTGGTGAGCAAGCAGCTGCCTGAGGACCCAACAGAAGCCTTGCAGGTCACCCACCGATCAAAGGCACGGAGACAAAGTTGTGTTTCCCGCCGAAGTACGCTACAAGGCCCCACGGGTCGTCGCCTACAGCAAAGCCGAATCGCCGGCCACACTCAAAGATGCCGTAGACACGCTAGACGAAGCTCGCAACATCACAGCGACCCACTCGACGGTGTACCAGCAAAGTCTTCACAACTACCACAGCCATCGGCTGCGCCCAAGGTCCTTCGTCGAAGGAGACCTCGTCCTGTGGCTCAAGCATAAGGGACACTTGAAGATCGAGTCACCCTGGGAAGGACCCTATGTGGTCACCGAAGTAATACCAGGTGCCGCCTAAAGGACGTCGAGTCCAGAGTTGAATACTCCAACCCCTGGAACATCACACAACTACGATTCTTCTACCCTTAGTTGTCTTTTACTTTCAATAAGGCTATTCAGCTAGGCTGCTTAGCCAAACACTTTACCTCCTACATTATGTTGAATAAAAGCTAAGTTCCTTGGCCCAAAATTTCTCTCTTGTATATATTTACATCGTTAAACACGCTCGGTGGCTGCGCCTCACCTTACGACTTCATCGATTGACAACAACAACATGTAGGGTTCGCAGCATAGAAAACAAAAAATTTCCTATGATGGGAACAACTATGTACCAAGATCTATCTACTAGATACAATCAACGGGCGGATATACATCCGTAGAGAACATCCCCTTTAAGACAGACAAAGCTTAACGAGTTTGAACTCGTGGTTGATGTAGACGATCTCTTGCCGATCTAAAGATCGAGAGGAAGTCCTAGCACCGCAAATCAGCGGCGCATCCATGCTCGCACACACGTCCGAGGCACCGAGCAACCTCTGCCTCCTCGCTCCAGCGATGCAACGGAAGCACAACTCTTTCTTGCCGAATAGCCACCGGGAACATGTATCTCTCTAGTCCGAGACCATGAGGGATAAATACTAGAGGGGGAGAGAGATACTTCACGAGGTGGTGTGAGTGAGAGGGAGGAGAGGGGGCTCCTTTTATAGGAGGAGGGGGTCACCCAAGGGGGTGGCCTCCGGCCATGGGGCTGCCCCCTCCCCTCCTTCATTCATGTGGGTGGACACTCCACTCACACAAATTTCTTTCAATTCCCTCCACTCAAAAACCCACTCAAATTCCCATTAATTTCCACCAAATTTAATGCAAACTCTCATTAAATAAAACTCCTTTTATTTATTCAGAATTATGTCAATTACTTTAATGACAAACATTCACATTTAACCCCTTTCTAGTATTTCATTTCACATGCAAAAACACTTTCTGCAATTTCACCCAAAAACCCGTTTCGGTATCTAGTGAAATAAATTCCTGCGCTTGTTATTCTTTCCGGCATGAAACTTTTGATCCAAATGGTGTCAGTGTCTCTTAAGTGTGTCACCCTACGGTTCACGAATAATGCGGACATCGAGACCCCTCTCAGATCAATAATCAGAAGCGGTACCTAGAGATCCATACCGACTCCCACACATTCAACGATGACTTTCTTGTGATCGTGAGAACCTTTTACGCTAGTATCTTAATCCTTTTGTTTCCCGATATATTACATGTCCAAGATTCGATCATCGGTATCTCCATACCTAGTTTGATCTCATTACTGACATGTACTCTTTTCTTGTTCCCGTGATATAACATTCTAGTGATCAAATCACTTGCCTGCAAGCTAATCAATGTGATATCACCGAGAGGGCCTAGAGCATATCTATCCGTCATCGGGATCAAAAATTCCACTCTCGATCCATGGGCCTCAACATAACACTTTAGTAGTACTGAACCCATCTTTATAATCACCCTGTTACGGTGTGACGTTTGATGTTATCAAGATACTCTTTCGGTGTTAGTGATTGACATGATCTCATGGTCTAAGGATTAGGATCACTTCGTATGATGTTATAGAAATATAAACTCAATGATTTGATCGTAATGCTATACTTCGGATGAATGTTCATCACACCATTACACTAATGTTGTGACCTCGTTATTAACAACATCCAATGTCCATGATCAGGAAACCTTGATCATCTTGTTAATCAATGAGCTAGTTTATGAGAGAGGCATAACTAGGAACTTTCTGTTTGTTAATTGAACACACATGTATTAATGTTTCCGTATTAATACAATTATAGCATGCAAAATAAACATCTATCATGTACTTGTAATATACATACTAACCACTTTATTATTGCCTCTCAGGGCATATTCCCTTCAGTATCCCACTTGCACTAGAGACAATAATCTAGTTACATAGTGATAAATCTAACACCCATGGAGTTCTGGTATTGATCATGTTTTGCTCTAGGGAGAGTTTTAGTCAATGGATCTGCTACATTGAGATCCGCGTGTACTTTACAAATCTTTATATCTCCATCCTTGACATGGTCGCGGATGGAGTGAAACCGGCGCTTAATATGCTTGGAATTCTTGTGAGACCTTGGTTCTTTGGCATTGGCAATGGCACCATTGTTGTAACAATATATCACCATTGGGTCCAACGCACTCGCAAGCACACCTAGTTCGGATATGAACTCCTTCATCCAAACCGCTTCCTGAGCCGCTTCCGAAGCAGCAACATATTCGTCCTCCGTTGTTGATCCCGCCACCACGGGTTGTTTGGAACTCCTCCATCTAGCCACTCCACCATTCATGAGAAATACGTATCCGGATTGAGACTTAGAGTCATCCGGATCGGTGTCAAAGCTAGCATCGACATAACACTTAGCGACGAGATCTTCTTCACCTCCGTACACAAGAAACATATCCTTAGTTCTTCGCAAGTACTTAAGGATATTATTGACCGCTTTCCAGTGTTCCGATCCTGGATCAGATTGGTACCTACAGTCAAACTAATAGCATGTGCCACATCCGGTCTTGTACATAGCATGGCGTACATTATAGAGCCTATGGCTGAAGCATAGGGGACTTTGTCCATTATCTCTCTTTCTTCCGTCGTAGCCAGACTTTGAGTCTTACTCAATGTCTTGCCTTGCAACATAGGTAAGAACCCCTTCTAACTTCCGTCCATTTTAAACTTCTTTAAAATCTTATCAAGGTATGTACTTTGCGATAGCCCTATTAGGCGCCTTGATCTATCTCTATAGATCTTTATGCCTAATATGTATGACGCTTCACCTTGGTCCTTCATTGAAATTTGCTGTTTAGATAACTTTTAACACTGTTTAAAAGATCTATATCATTTCCGATCAATAATATATCATCCACATATCATATCATAAATGCCACACTGCTCCCACCCACTTTCTTGTAAATACAAGCCTCTCCATAAGTTTGGACAAATCCAAACTCTTTGATCACTCATCAAAGCGGAGATTCCAACTCCGGGATGCTTGCTTCAATCCATAGATGGATCGCTGAAGCTTGCACACCTTGTTAGCATCCTTAGGATCGACAAAACCCTTTGGTTGTATCATATACAACTCTTCTTCAATATTGCCATTGAGGAACGCGGTTTTGACATCCATCTGCCATATCTCATAATTGAAATATGCAGCAATTGCTAACATAACCCTAACGGACTTTAGTGAAACCCCTTTAATTTGTCGAAACCCTTTGCAACAAGTCGAGCTTTATAGACGGTCACATTACCATCAACATCAGTTTTCCTTTTGAAAATCTTTTTATTCTCCACGGCCTTTCAGTCGTGAGGTAAGTCCACCAAGTTCCAAACTTGGTTTTCATACATGGATTCCATCTCGGATTTCATGGCTTCTAACCATTTGTTGGAATCCGGGCTCATCATCGCTTCTTCATACGTCGCAGGGTCATCAATTTCATCAACCATGAAATTCATAATAGGATTTCCGTACAGGTCAGGAGCTGCACGTGACCTGCTAGACCTGCGAGGTTTGGTAGTATTCTCTTTTGAAGCTTCATGATCATTATCATTAGTTCCCTCTTCAATTGGTGAAGCCAACTCCAGAATGACTTCCGTCGCTGCGCTACTCGCCATACTATAAAGAGAAGGTTCTACAACCTTTTCGAATTATACCTTCCGACTACTCACACCTTTCACGAGAAAATATTTCTCTAGAAAGGATACATTCTTGGCAACAAAAACCTTGCCCTCGGATCTGTGATAGAATGAATACCCAATAGTTTCCGTAGGGTATCCTATGAAGACGCATTTTTCCGCTTTGGGTTCGAGTTTATTCGGTTGAAGTTTCTTCACATAAACATTGTCCCCAAACTTTAAGAAATGACAGCTTAGGTTTGTTTCCAAACCACAATTTATATGGTGTCTTTTAAACGGATTTAGATGGTGCCCGATTTAAACTCGTAACTTAGATACTCACCTGCATGGTCGGACCGTAGAAATCTATTACGATGATTTTCCACTTCATTATGAAATTCCTTGAACTTTTCAAAGGTTTTAGACTTGTGTTTCATCAAGTAGATATAACCGTATCTACTCAAATCATTCGTGAAAGTTACAAAATAAAGATATCCACCTCGCGTCGACACACTCATTGGACCACATACATCAGAATGTATGATTTCCAATAAATCTTTCGCCCGTTCCATTGAACCGGAAAATGTCGTTCTAGTCATCTTGCCCATAAGGCATGGCTCACATGTATCAAATGATTCAAAATCAAGTGATTCCAAAAGTCCATCTGAATGGAGATTCTTCATGCGTTTAACGCCAATATGACCTAGACGGCAGTGCCACATATATGCGGATATATCATCATTATGTTTAATCCTTTTAGCATCAACATTATGAATATGTGTAACATTATTATCGAGATCTAAAAGAAATAAACCATCCATTATCGGTGCATGACCATAAAAGATTTCATTCATATAAATTGAACAACCATTGTTCTTGGATTTAAATGAATAACCACTTCACATCAAACACGATCCAGATACAATGTTCAGGCTCAGTGCTGGCACCAGATAACAATTATTCAAGTTTATTACTAATCCCGACGGTAAGTGGAGAGGTAGCTTTCCGACAGTGATCACATAAGCACTTGATCCATTGTTGACACGCATCTTGACCTCACCCCTTACTAGCGGTCGCTTGTTCCGCAGCCCCTGATTCGAGTTACAAATATTAGCAACTGAACCGGTATCAAATACCTAGGTGCTACTGCGAGTACTAGTCAAGTACACATCAGTAACATGTATATCATATGTACCTTTATTTGCCTTGCCGGCCTTCTTGTCTGCCAAATACTTGGGGCAGTTGCGCTTCCAGTGTTCGGTCCCCTTACAATAATAGCACTCGGTATCAGACTTAGGTCCAACTCGGGGTTTCCTTTCAGGCGCAGCAACCGTCTTGCCGCCCTTATTTCCCTTCAGTTTACCCTTCTTGTCTTTCTTGAAACCAATGGTCTTATACTCTTATTGATCATCAACACTTGATGTTCTTTCTTGATCTCCACTTCTCCAGTTTTAAGCATTGACAGAAGCTCGGGGAGAGACTTCTTCATGCCTTGCATATTATAGTTCATCACGAAGCTCTTATAGCTAGCTGGTAGAGACTGTAGAACACGATGGATGCCTAAGTCAATGGGAATCATTATTCCCAAGGAAACAAGATTATCGACGTAACCCGACATCTTGAGTAACATGCTCAGTTACGGAGCTGTTCTCTTCCATCATGCAGCTAAAGAACTTTTTTGAAGCATTATAGCTCTCTACAACAGCATGTGTGTCGAAAATCATTTCCAACTCACCCATTGTATCAAAAGCATTGCCATTTTCGAAACGCTTTTGAAGTTCTGGCTCTAGCCCATACACTATGCCGCAATGAACTAAGTTGCGGTCCTCCTGACGAGTCTGATAGACATTCTTCTCCTTGTTAGGGGCATCATCAAACGGTGGGGGGCCTAGCGACGCTTCTAGCACATATTGCTTTTGTGCAGCAGAGAGGAGAATCCTGAAATTCATGGCCCATTCGGTAAAGTTCTTACCGTTCGTTGCAAATTTCTCTTTCTCCATGAACACATTGAAATTAAAAGCAGGTGGTGCCATATACAACAAAATTTGTAAAGTTTAGACTAAGTTTATGATATATTGAGTTCAACTAATCCAAATTACGAATGAACTCCCACTCAAAAATGACATCCCTTGTGCCTTTTTCGTGATTACATGAACCAAATCCACTACACCAAGTCCGATCATCACATGAGTCGGTGTAGCTTCAAAGGCGAGCATCAAATGGGCATCATATCTACCATATGGCTCATGTTTAACCTTTCGGTCCATGTTCCGAGGCCATGTCTGTACATGCTAGGCTCGCCAAGTAAGAAGCTTAATATTCGCGTGTGTAACTGTTTTACACCCAAAACATGATCGTGGATCCAAGAACACCCGATCATGTAAGGTTCCCAACCTTTAATAAGGTAGAGATCCCTGTGTTTACAATGCTAGTCCCTGGATCAATAGCTAGCATCCACAGTTAAGATGTAATATCAAGAAACAAAGGTCATAATACCACTTTATAACCAGGAATAACATAATTTATTACATCTTACATAGCTCATTTGGCTATTACATTACATTGCAGCAGAATATATATAAGCATGGGGTCCTTCATCTTCAAAGTGCCATAGGCAGACATGTTGGTTGTAGACTTGTAATCCTACTTCACTAATATCAAACAAACCTGCAACATAACAAGTTACAGCCACAAGGGTCAATACATTTGAATTGTATTGGCAAGTGATACTATGGTAGTATAGTGGAGTCTATCATCTATATGCTTTTGGCTAAGTGGAGCTTAGGCTTGCTTTTCTCAAAATAGATTTTTCCTTATCATTTAAAAACACTAAGTTTTTGCTTGACAAAATCTTTCCCAAGGCATCTCCCAATAGAAATTGGTGATCCTTCAACCCTTGTTCACCCACAAGTTTTTAACTTAGAAATTTGGATGATGAGATTCTTGATAGCTTCCATGTCTTGATGCTCAAATTGTCCTTTGCCAGGGACATGGCTAAGTACTTAGATTTTACACTCTGCAGAGGTGGTGCACTTTCCCCACAAGACTTGGTTTCACCAAGACAAGATCTTTCAGAAGCCTTCCCTTAGACCAAAATGGACGCGCTCCAACCTATCATTCCCACTACCACCAACTGTCCATTTGGCTAAGTTCTTGCAACCTATATGATCTAGGCAGAGCCCATAATGCCAAGTGGCTGCACTTGAAGCTTCTCAACATTTGACATCTCAAATCTCTTTGTTCCTGGGTGGCCATACACAAGTGAGATACACAAGGTTCACCAGTCCCCTGGCCTTGTGTAACCACTCAACACAAACTATTCCTTCCATTCCACCCAGGTGATTCATTCACTTAGTTGTTTTATTAAAAAAACACAAGTCCTCAGACTTAGAAATTTTCCCATAGCATGATTATATATTCCACCCTTGTTTTCTACTAGCTAAGCTAAGCATGATAGTAGTAGGAATCTTAACTTAGGAAAATTCTACTAAGGTTTCATCTACTAGGTTTTCCCATAGCATGGTTTATACTTAGCAAAATTCCATGCAAGTCTTACTTAGAAATATCACTAATGCATAATGAAAATTGTAAGGTTCCCAACCTTTAATAAGGTAGAGATCCCTGTGTTTACAATGCTAGTCCCTGGATCAATAGCTAGCATCCACAGTTAAGATGTAATATCAAGAAACAAAGGTCATAATACAACTTTATAACCAGGAATAACATAATTTTATTACATCTTACATAGCTCATTTGGCTATTACATTACATTGCAGCAGAATATCTATAAGCATGGGGTCCTTCGTCTTCAAAGTGCCACAGGCAGACATGTTGGTTGTAGACTTGTAATCCTATTCATTAAACTTCACTAATATCAAACAAACCTGCAACATAACAAGTTACAGCCACAAGGGTCAATACATTTGAATTGTATTGGCAAGTGATACTATGGTAGTATAGTGGAGTCTATCATCTATATGCTTTTGGCTAAGTGGAGCTTAGGCTTGCATTGCTCAAAATAGATTTTCCTTATCATTTGAAAACACTAAGTTTTGTTTGGCAAAAATCACCCAAGGCATCTACCAATCAAAGATTGAAGATCCTTTAACCCTTGTTCAATCCACAAGTTTTTATCTTAGAAATTTGGATGATGAGATTCTTGATAGCTTCCATGTCTTGATGCTCAAATTGTCCTTTGCCAGGGACATGGCTAAGTACTTAGATTTTACACTCTGCAGAGGTGGTGCACTTTCCCCACAAGACTTGGTTTCACCAAGACAAGATCTTTCAGAAGCCTTCCCTTAGACCAAAATGGACGCACTCCAACCTATCAATCCCCTACCACCAATTGTCCATTTGGCTAAGTTATTGCAACCTATATGATCCAGGCAGAGCCCATAATGCCAAGTGGCTGCACTTGAAGCTTCTCAACATTTGACATCTCAAATCTCTTTGTTCCTGGGTGGCCATCCACAAGTGAGATACACAAGGTAAACCATAAAAATGGGCCTTGTGAACCACTCAACACAAACCATTCCTTCCATTCCACCCAGGTGATTCATTCACTTAGTTGTTTTATTAACAAAACACAAGTCCTCAGACTTAGAAATTTTTCCATAGTATGAATTTATATTCCACCCTTGTTTTCTCTTAGCCAAGCTAAGCATGATAGTTATAGGAATCTTAACTTAGGAAATTTCTACTATGGTTTCATCTACTAGGATTTCCCATAGCATGGTTTATACTTAGCAAAATTCCATGCAAGTCTTACTTAGAAAATATTACTAATGCATAGTAAAAATAATGGGACAAAAAGTATGAAGCATCACTTGCCTTTTTGGTAGAGAGTATAAGTTCACTCCTTGATCTTTTCAATGTTCACTCACTTCAAATCACTACAATTCAATCTACCATTCAAGCAATTCATCACATAAAATGATAAAATCAAAGTAATGCATGCAAGCATGCAATAGGTTGTTTTATTTGTAAAAAATGGTTTCTAGTAGGTTGTAAACATTTGGAAACACCTATTGGTCATTTTATAAAGTGGCAAAGTCATTTGCAATAGGTTTCACTTTATAAACCCTTTTTAAAACAAGGTATCATTTTATGCGGTGTAAAAATGTTTTCAATAAGGCATTAATCTATAGGGTTCACAAAATATGTTTTCAAACCATAAATTCTTGTGTTTAGGGTTAGAGAGTTTATTTCCAAAACATTTCTCAAAGGTTTTCTTCCAAAACCATTTTTAATAATTCAACCATATTTTTATTTGACTAGAATTGGTTTAAATCCAAGATTCATTCTTTTGTTTCACCAAATACATTTTTGAAACCACAATTTGTTTCCTAGGGTCAGTAGGTTCAAAACAAACCATTTGCCAAAGATTTTATCCCCAAAATCATTTTATAATAATTTTTATAACCTAAATAAGCATACATAAGTTTCTGCAAAAACAAACATTTTACCAGAAGATTTTTACTAAACAAAGTGCATGGTTGGCTAGGGCTTGTCCTGCTGAATGCAATGATATAAAGTTTGCAAAATTTGGACATGTAGATTAAAAATTATAGATTTTACAAAATGGAACATCTAATAGAACTATTCTGTTTTTAAACAAATCAGCAGAGACACGTGTCTTGATCTGATACGCTTGTACCAATTCGTCTGGATCACGCGCTGTGAGATGTTAGATCAAGTTACATCGCACGGATCAGATTAGTCCATAACTCTTCGTTTAATGATTCTATCATGGCCGTGGGATCAAGATCTAACGGGCAACCTTGCCTGGACCAAAGACTGGCGGCGCAAGGTCAACGGCGAGCGGCGGCGCGCTCGGATGAGGGTGGTACTGGCGATGCAGGGAGCTAGAGGAGGAGTGGGGTATCTCACCGAGTTCGCGGGGCTGTGCTGATTCTCGACGTGGTCTCCATAGGGTCAGGGGCGCACGGGGGTGACGAAAATTTCTCGCCGGAGTTGGTGCGGGCGGCGGTGCTCTCGGGTCGTCGTCGCTGGCGTCGTTTTGGACCACGCTAAGCCAGAGGAGAGGCACGGTTAGATGCGCACAAGGGTCGCGTGTAAGGGAGCATCACTGAGAGGTGCTGGGGAGGTCGAGACTTACCAGGGGAGGTCGCCGGAAAAGAAACAGACGCGGCGGCGCTTAGTTGATGACGAAGCCGAGCTTGCAGGGCATGCGCGGGCGAGCTGATGATACGGAGAGGTGCGCCAGGGTTTGGGGAACTTGCCTGCGTGCTCGGGGAGGCAAGGGGTGGCGCGAGGTTGCCGTAATCTGGTGGGGAGCTCGTCGGAGACAGCGACCATTGAGGCTAAAATTTGGACAGCCTAGTGGCTCCGGTTGGGTGAGGTCTGAGGGAAAAAGAAGAGAGGGAAGAGGCGAGTTAACGTGCACGATTACTGGCCAATTCATTCGCGGAATTGATGTGAATTAAACTCACGAATTCAACATCAGAAACGGGAGAAAAGGGGGGAAGAACAGGTCGCGGGTGGGAACGACGAACTGGTAGGTGGGGCCATCTGACAGCGAGAGAGAGAGAAGGAGTGCGGGGTCCACATGTCTGTCACTGAGCGGGTAGGGTGTTTGGTCTGAAGCGTTTTTCTGCGGGAGAGGGGCAGTGGGCTGGCTGGGCTTAGTTGGGCCAGGCTAGTTGGGCTGGGTCCTTTTCATATTTTTTCTGTTCTGTTTGTTTTTCTTTTTTTCTCTTTTGATTATTCTGATTTGATTTTGTTTGGCCAATTCAAACATTCATTTGAATTCAAAACCTTGCCAAATTTTGGGTAGGTTTAAATACTGGTTAGTAAAACATTTTGAAGTCATTTTTAGGATAAAACCTTATTCATTTTGGGGCCTTTTATTTATTCAAAATAAGCTCTAGTTTTTAATTACATAGGATTTAATAATGTTTTTAATTTCCATTTGATTTCTAATTTCTTCCAAAACCTTTAAGTAAGTTTTTATTTGATTAATTGGGTGTCAATTAATCCATCTTGAATTATTTGGAAAAGTTTTTAATAAGATTTATTAATCATTTAAAATTTGGGTTTGTCTTTATTCCAATAGGATTTGGTCTAAGCCATTTTATTTTAGTTTGGAATTTCTTTATCCAATATTTTATTTGGATTTGGATTATAGTCATTCCATTTGCTTAATGGATTAGGCCAAGATTTAGTTTGGATCTTTGAATATTCTTTAATAATATTTCTTTCTTTATCTTATAAAATCCATATCTTTTTTATTTAGAGATCCAAGCTTGGTGATTCCAATTTGCAAAATCTTGTTTAATATTTGTTTATACTTTTAAATATCTTTAGGATTATTTGCTATCCAATTGGTAGGGATTTTAGATAGGTTCTTTATTAGCTTTGGGAATTCAATTTCTTATCTTATTAAATTCAAAAGATTTTATCTATGGCTCCAATTTGAGTGAAACCAATTTATATGGCTTTATGATATTTCTGTTTGTCTTTCTTGATCATTTGTGAATGTTTGTTGACAAATTTTTATATGGATCAAATCCATAGGCTTGGAGATACTTTGGAAATGATTTTTATTCCATTAAGGTTTAGGGTTTGGATTTATTTTCCAAGTGTTTAAATTTCCAGATTCATTCATTGAGGAATGCATTTCCCTTGATTTGGATTTTTGTTGGATTCAAACTTTTATTAAAGTTTGTTCAAGATGGGATTTTAAGTTTCCATTTAAAAAAAAAGTTTATTTTCACCCTGATTTTCAACAATAATTTATTTTCTTTATTTTATTTTTCAAATTACAAGAGTTAGAAAATCTTGGGATGTGACAGGCTACCACCCTTAAAATAAATCTCGTCCCGAGATTTGGGGAGGCTAGGGGTTACAAGTTGGCTCAAAGCATCTAGGGTACTACCACCCTTAAAAATTTTCCAACTAAATTACATCTTGGCTTGCTTGGGGTCTTGTTGAAATTTCTCTGGACAAACATCTGCATAGTGTCCTTTGTTTCCACACTTGAAACATGTGACAAGGCTGAGATCCTTCATAGGCTGGTTTATCTTGTGCTTCATCTTTTCTGGACAGTTGCTAGCATAATGTCCTGGTTCTTTGTATTTGAAACACATCACTTGGCTATTATCTTTCTTCTTCTTTTCTGGACATTCATTGGCATAGTGTCCCATTTCTTTGCAAGTGTAACATTGCACATGGCTCTTGTCCTTCTTTTTCTTGGGTTTCTCCAAAGCTAGGAGTGCTTCTAGTTCATGTTCTTCATATGTTATCTCATAGGTAGGAATGTCTACTGGTTTCTTTGACCTTCTATTGCTCCTTGGATAATTCATATGCCTCTTCTTTGATCCTTTAAATTGGGTCATATTGCATGAAGGTACAAGTGGGGATTTTCCTTTGTCTTCATCCTTCTTTGTAGGCTTGGCTCTCTCATGGTAGTCTGCAATCAGTTGTTGCACTCCACCTTGTTTCCTTTGTTCAACTATGGAATAGATGGGGCATTGGATAGGGACATGATTGTTTCCTTCACATAAGTAACAAGCAGCTTGGGATGTGGGGCATCGGTCAATTGGATGTTTCTCTTCACAATTGGGGCATTGATCTTTATGCTCCTTGGAAGTATGACCCTTGTCTCCACAAATATTGCAAGCTTGAGTTCCTTCTAGAATAACATCTTTGTCATCCTTGTTATCATTAGCTCCTTGGGAAGAGATTTCTCCCATGTTGGTCATTTGAGTAGCCATCCCTTGCAACAATTGGGATTGAAGTTTCAAAATCCATTGTATGGCTGGGTCTAATCCATTGTTGTTGGCTAAAAGCTGAGTTGTCACTTGGCTCAACTGGGTTTGGTTTGCTAGTAGTTGTTCTCTCATGTTGTTCTCTTGGTTGTTGTTGTTGTTGTCACCATCCTTGATGTTGGAGTCTCTTGGAGAAGCCATCTGTTTGGGTTGGATTGGGATTAGAATAGGCAAAATATTTCTAAGGGAATAATTCTAATCACACACATTATAATTCACACAAGCAATGTGCAAGAATTTACAAACAAACATTCCACTCAAACAACAAGTTTCAAGCATAATTTTAGGCAACCAAAAATATTTTTGTTACACCACATAAGTTGGTGGGTTTGACTTAAACAAAATATGGCGGTCTATCTATATGATTCACTTGGGATCTTTCCATCCCTCTCGGTTGATTCTTCTTGAATGAGATCTTTTTCTTCTTGAGAAAATTCTTGGTCACAACACTTCAAAGGTGATGATGGCTCCTTCTAAGTTGTGTTTCCTTAGTCTTAAAATCTTGAGAAACATTTCTTGTCACACTTGTAGTCCTTAGTGATATCCAAGATTGAAGTCCTTGGTGAAAATGCTGAAGATGTTGAAGTCATTAGAGTTGAAGATATTGAAGTCATAAGAGTTGATGAAGTCCTTTGCACATGGTGAATTCTTTGGCCATGGGGTAGGTTTTGTCCATCAAGTAGAAATAGAAGAGATGTAGAATCAAAACCAAAATGGTTGAGGAAAGAGTTTACAAGATTGTTTGTAAATAAGTTTTGGAACAAATACAACTCCTATTTTTTTCTAAGGGGTTTTGTCCAATCCTAGGTTTACAAATCCTACAGGCAACACAATGCTCTGATACCATCTGTAAGGTTCCCAAACTTTAATAAGGTAGAGATCCCTGTGTTTACAATGCTAGTCCCTGGATCAATAGCTAGCATCCACAGTTAAGATGTAATATCAAGAAACAAAGGTCATAATACAACTTTATAACCAGGAATAACATAATTTTATTACATCTTACATAGCTCATTTGGCTATTACATTACATTGCAGCAGAATATCTATAAGCATGGGGTCCTTCGTCTTCAAAGTGCCACAGACAGACATGTTGGTTGTAGACTTGTAATCCTATTCATTAAACTTCACTAATATCAAACAAACCTGCAACATAACAAGTTACAGCCACAAGGGTCAATACATTTGAATTGTATTGGCAAGTGATACTATGGTAGTAAAGTGGAGTCTATCATCTATATGCTTTTGGCTAAGTGGAGCTTAGGCTTGCATTACTCAAAATAGATTTTCCTTATCATTTGAAAACACTAAGTTGTGTTTGGCAAAAATCACCCAAGGCATCTACCAATCAAAGATTGAAGATCCTTTAACCCTTGTTCAATCCACAAGTTTTTATCTTAGAAATTTGGGTGATGATATTCTTGATAGCTTCCATGTCTTGATGCTCAAATTGTCCTTTGCCAGGGACATGGCTAAGTACTTAGATTTTACACTCTACAGAGGTGGTGCATTTTCCCCACAAGACTTGGTTTCACCAAGACAAGATCTTTCAGAAGCCTTCCCTTAGACCAAAATGGACGCGCTCCAACCTATCAATCCCCTACCACCAACTGTCCATTTGGCTAAGTTATTGCAACCTATATGATCCAGGCAGAGTCCATAATGCCAAGTGGCTGCACTTGAAGCTTCTCAACATTTGACATCTCAAATCTCTTTGTTCCTGGGTGGCCATCCACAAGTGAGATACACAAGGTAAACCATAAAAATGGGCCTTGTGAACCACTCAACACAAACCATTCCTTCCATTCCACCCAGGTGATTCATTCACTTAGTTGTTTTATTAACAAAACACAAGTCCTCAGACTTAGAAATTTTTCCATAGTATGAATTTATATTCCACCCTTGTTTTCTATTAGCTAAGCTAAGCATGATAGTTATAGGAATCTTAACTTAGGAAATTTCTACTAAGGTTTCATCTACTAGGATTTCCCATAGCATGGTTTGTACTTAGCAAAATTCCATGCAAGTCTTACTTAGAAAATATTACTAATGCATAGTAAAAATAATGGGACAAAAAGTATGAAGCATCACTTGCCTTTTTGGTAGAGAGTATAAGTTCACTCCTTGATCTTTGCAATGTTCACTCACTTCAAATCACTACAATTCAATCAAGCAAACAATATTTTCAATCTACCATTCAAGCAATTCATCACATAAAATGATAAAATCAAAGTAATGCATGCAAGCATGTAATAGGTTGTTTTATTTGTAAAAAAATGGTTTCTAGTAGGTTGTAAACATTTGGAAACACCTATTGGTCATTTTATAAAGTGGCAAAGTCATTTGCAATAGGTTTCACTTTATAAACCCTTTTTAAAACAAGGTATCATTTTATGTGGTGTAAAAATGTTTTCAATAAGGCATTAATCTATAGGGTTCACAAAATATGTTTTCAAACCATAAAATCTTGTGTTTAGGGTTACAAAGTTTATTTCCAAAACATTTCTCAAAGGTTTTCTTCCAAAACCATTTTTAATAATTAAACCATATTTTTATTTGACTAGAATTGGTTTAAATCCAAGATTCATTCTTTTGTTTCACCAAATACATTTTTGAAACCACAATTTGTTTCCTAGGGTCAGTAGGTTCAAAACAAACCATTTGCCAAAGATTTTATCCCCAAAATCATTTTAGAATAATTTTTATAACCTAAACAAGCATACATAAGTTTCTGCAAAAACAAACATTTTACCAGAAGCTTTTTACTAAACAAAGTGCATGGTTGGCTAGGGCTTGTCCTGCTGAATCCAATGATATAAAGTTTGCAAAATTTGGACGTGTAGATTAAAAGTTATAGATTTTACAAAATGGAACATCTAATAGAACTATTCTGTTTTTCAACAAATCAGCAGGGACACGTGTCTTAATCTGATACGCTGGTACCGATTCGTCTGGATCACGCGCTGTGAGACGTTAGATCAAGTTACATCGCACGGATCAGATTAGTCCATAACTCTTCGTTTAATGATTCTATCGTGGCCGTGGGATCAAGATCTAACGGGCAACCTTGCCTGGACCAAAGACTGGCGGCGCAAGGTCAACGGCGAGCGGCGGCGCGCTCGGACGAGGGTGGTACTGGAGATGCAGGGAGCTAGAGGAGGAGTGGGGTATCTCACTGAGTTCGCGGGGCTGCGCTGATTCTCGACTTGGTCTCCACAGGGTCAGGGGCGCACGGGGGTGACGAAAATTTCTCACCGGAGTTGCTGCGGGCGGCGGTGCTCTCGGGTCGTCGTCGCTGGCATCGTTTGGGACCACGCTAAGCCAGAGGAGAGGCACGGTTAGATGCACACAAGGGTCGCGTGTAAGGGATCATCACTGAGAGGTGCTGGGGAGGTCGAGACTTACCAGGGGAGGTCGCTTGAAAAAGAAACAGACGCAGCGACGCTCAGTTGATGACGAAGCCGAGCTTGCGGGGCATGCGCGGGCGAGCTGACGATACGGAGAGGTGCGCCAGGGTCTGGGGAACTTGCCTGCGTGCTCGGGGAGGCAAGGGGTGGCGCGAGGCTGCCGGAATCTGGTGGGGAGCTCGTCGGAGACAGCGGCTATTGAGGCTAAAATTTGGGCAGCCTAGTGGCTCCGGTTTGTGTGAGGTCTGAGGGAAAAAGAAGAGAGGGAAGAGGCGAGTTAACGTGCGCGATTACTGGCCAATTCATTCGCGGCATTGATGTGAATTAAACTCACGAATTCAACGTCAGAAACGGGAGAAAAGGGGGGAAGAACAGGTCGCGGGTGGGAACGACGAACTGGTAGGTGGGGCCATCTGACAGCGAGAGAGAGAGAGAAGGAGTGCGGGGTCCACATGTCTGTCGCTGAGCGGGTAGGGTGTTTGGTCTGAAGCATTTTTCTGCAGGAGAGGGGCAGTGGGCTGGCTGGGCTTAGTTGGGCCAGGCTAGTTGGGCTGGGTCCTTTTCATATTTTTTTCTGTTCTGTTTGTTTTTCTTTTTTTCTCTTTTGATTATTCTGATTTGATTTTGTTTGGCCAATTCAAACATTCATTTGAATTCAAAACCTTGCCAAATTTTGGGTAGGTTTAAATACTGGTTAGTAAAACATTCTGAAGTCATTTTTAGGATAAAACCTTATTCATTTTGGGGCCTTTTATTTATTCAAAATAGGCTCTAGTTTTTAATTAGATAGGATTTAATAATGTTTTTAATTTCCATTTGATTTCTAATTTCTTCCAAAACCTTTCAGTAAGTTTTTATTTGATTAATTGGGTATCAAATAATCCATCTTGAATTATTTGGAAAAGTTTTTAATAAGATTTATTAATCATTTAAAATTTGGGTTTGTCTTTATTCCAATATGATTTGGTCTAAGCCATTTTATTTTAGTTTGGAATTTCTTTATCCAATATTTTATTTGGATTTGGATTATAGTCATTCCATTTGCTTAATGGATTAGGCCAAGATTTAGTTTGGATCTTTGAATATTCTTTAATATTATTTCTTTCTTTATCTTATAAAATCCATATCTTTTTATTTAGAGATCCAAGCTTGGTGATTCCAATTTGCAAAATCTTGTTTAATATTTGTTTATACTTTTAAATATCTTTAGGATTATTTGCTATTCAATTGGTAGGGATTTTATATAGGTTCTTTATTAGCTTTGGGAATTCAATTTCTTATCTTATTAAATTCAAAAGATTTTATCTATGGCTCCAATTTGAGTGAAACCAATTTATATGGCTTTATGATATTTCTGTTTGTCTTTCTTGATCATTTGTGAATGTTTGTTGACAAATTTTTATATGGATCAAATCCATAGGCTTGGAGATACTTTGGAAATTATTTTTATTCCATTAAGGTTTAGGGTTTGGATTTATTTTCCAAGTGTTTAAATTTCCAGATTCATTCATTGAGGAATGCATTTCCCTTGATTTGGATTTTTGTTGGATTCAAACTTTTATTAAAGTTTGTTCAAGATGGGATTTTAAGTTTCCATTTAAAAACAAAAGTTTCTTTTCACCCTAATTTTCAACAATAATTTATTTTGTTTATTTTATTTTTCACATTACAAGATTTGGAAAATCTTGGGATGTGACAAAATAATAGGACAAAAGTATGAAGCATCACTTGCCTTTTTGGTAGAGAGTATAAGTTCACTTCTTGGTCTTTGCAATGTTCACACACTTCAAGTCACTACAATTCAATCATGCAAACAATATTTCAAACTACCATTCAAGCAATTCAACACATAAAATAATAATAACAAAACAATGCATGCAAGCATGCTAAAGATTATTTTATTTGGATAAGTGGTTTCTAATGGTTCATAAACACCTGAAAACACCTAATGGTCATTTTATAAAGTGGCAAAATCATTTGCAAAAGTTTTTACTCCATAAACCATTTTTAAACCATGTCATTATTTTATGTGGTGAAGAAATGCTTTTAATAAGGCAACATTCTATAGGTTTAACAAAATATGTTTTCAAACCATATAACCTTGTGTTTAGGGTCAGAGAGTTTATTTCTAAAACATTTCTCAAAGGTTTTTCTTCCAAAACCATTTTTAATAATCAAACCATATTTTTATTTGACTAGAATTGGTTTAAATCCAAGATTCATTCTTTTGTTTCACCAAATACATTTTTGAAACTACAATTTGTTTCCTAGGGTCAGTAGGTTCAAAACAAACAATTTGCCAAAGATTTTATCCCCAAAATCATTTTAGAATAATTTTTATAACCTAAACAAGCATACATAAGTTTCTGCAAAAACAAACATTTTACCAGACGCTTTTTACTAAACAAAGTGTATGGTCGGCTAGGGCTTGTTTTTCTGAATCCATTGATATAAAGTTTGCAAAATTTGGACGTGTAGATTAAGAGTTATAGATTTTACAAAATCTTGTTTCTAATAGATCAAATCTGTTTTGTTTCAAATCAACAGAGACACGTGGCGTGTTTTAATTCGCCGGTACCGATTCGGTTGGATCAGCAATTCAGACCGCAGGATTTAACTAACATCGCACGGCGCAGATCGGTTGATACCCCTTCGGCTAAGATTCTATCGCGTCCTTTGGATCAAAATCCAACGGCACGCAGCACGCTTGCCAACTAGTGGCGGCGCTGGCGGTGGCAGGTGGCGGTGCTGGTTCTGGCGGCGAGGTTGCTGGCGACACAGGGGGCTAGAGGGAGAGAGGGGTAGCTCACCAGATTCGCTGTGCGTCGCCGATGCTCAACGTGTTATTGTCTGGTGAAGGGGCGCTCGAGATCAATCGGAATTCCTCGCCGTAGTTGTCGTCGGCGTCCGATGCTTGCTGTCGTCGTCGAAGGTGAGCCTACGGGTCCTACGCGAGTGGACGGCGAGCACCTGGATGTTCACAAGGCACAGGCGAACAAAATGGCATGAGGCTCTGGTCGAGTCGCGCACGGGTTCAAGCGATGAGGCTCACCGGAGTTGCTTGCAGACAGCGGTGCTGTCAGTTGACGTTGTTGCCGGCGCTGTGAGGCACGCGCGAGCGAGCTGTTTCTACGGAAAGGTTCGCCAGGAGGTGGGGATCATGTGAGCAAGGTCGAGGAGGCAAGGGGCGGCAGGGTTCGGCCGGAATCGTCGACGGAGCTTGTCGGGGACAGTGGCGGAGTAGGGAAAAAATTGGGCGGCCTGGGGGCACGCTAAGGTGGGGCGATAGAGGGGAAATGGAGGGGAAACGCAGGCGGTTAAGAGGGCGTCGTTAGGGGAAGGATTCATTGCGCCAGTAATGCGAATTAAGCCGGGTGTTAATTGCCTGCAACGGCCGGCGAGCTGAGGGGCGTAGTCCGCGGGTAGGGAAGAAGGTGAGCTGGCGGTGGGGTCGTCTGGCAGCGAGAGAGAAGGAAAGGGAACGAGGTCCACCGGTCAGTGTCTTCGCGGGTTCTTTTGCGAGTGAGGAAAACGTTTCGGCAGAGGGGTTGCAGGTGGGCTTGCTGGGCCTAGTTGGGCTGGCCGGCTGGGCTGAGTCCTTTAGCATTTTTTTTGTTCTGTTTGTTTTTCTTTTTTTTTCCTTTATTCTGTTTTGATTTTAAACAACCAATTCAAACACCTATTTGAATTCAATCTTTTGCCAAAATTTGTGTAGATTTAAATATTGATTAGTAGCACATTCTGATGTCAATTTTGGAAATTTATTTTATTCTTTTTGGGGTCTTTTTAATTAATAAAAGGGCCCTTGTTTTAAATCAAAATAGGATTTAATAATGTTTTTAATTTCCATTTGACTTCTAAATTCTTTCAAAACCTTTCAGTAAGTTTTGTTTACTTAAAAGGGTGTCAAATAATTCATCTTGAATTATTTGGAAAAGTTTTTAATAAGATTTATTAATCATTTAAAATTGGATTTATCTTTATTCCAATAGGATTTGGTTTATGCCGTTTTATTTTATTTTGGAAATTCTTTATCCTTTTATTTTATTTGGATTTGGATTCCATTCATTCCATTTGTTTATGGATTAGGCCAAGGTTTTGATTTGGTCTTTAAATAATTAAATATTTTTATCTTTGTCTTATAAAATCCATATCTTTTTATTTAGAGATCCAAACTTGGTGATTTCAATTTATAAAATTTTATTTGATATTTGTTTAACTTTTTAAATCCCTTTAGGATTACTTGCTCACCAATTGGTATGGATTTTAGATAAGGGCTTTATTAGCTTTGGGAATTCAATTCCTTATCTTATTAAATTCATAAGATTTTATTTATGGTTCCAAATTAAGTGAAACCAATTTCTATGGCTTTATAAAATTTCTATTTGTCTTTCTTGATCATTTGTAAACTTTTGTTGACAAGTTTTTATATGGGTCAAAACCATAGGCTTGGAGATACTTGGAAATGATTTCTATTCCATTAGGGTTTTAGGATTTGGATTTATTTTCCAAGTGTTTAAATTTCCAGATACATTCATTGAGGAATGCATTTCTCTAGATTTGAATTTTGTTGAATTCAAACTTTAATTAAAGTTTGTTCAAGATGGGATTTTGATTTCCATTTAGAAACAAAAGTTTCTTTTCACCCTGATTTTCAAAAATAATTTATTTTGTTTATTTATTTTTCACATTACAAGATTTGGAAAATCTTGGGATGTGACAGATCATCACGTGATGTCTTGGAGCGACGAAACATAATCGGTGCATACTTAAGGAAGAACACATTCTTATCTTGATATCTAAATGAGGGATCATCTTATTATGCTAATAAAACGCCAAATAAGCAATATAAGATGCAATCAAACATCACATGTTTATAAGTGGAATGATATGGTTCTTGCACTCGATCTCCATCATGTGCATCGTGGTATGATCACTATCATACCTCTATATGTAAGGCCAAGGTCTATGGAACTTTCACGTTATGTGTGTTATAAGAGTATCAACTCATACTTCTACTTACAACATCACCATATCATGACACTAGACCAACAACAACCTAAACTAGACGCCTCTAATTTATCCATTGCAAGTTTTACGTGGCTTAGGGATTTCGAAGATAGAACCGTTCATACCTACGAACATGAACCAGAACAAGGATAACCAAATTGTTGAAAACTCGTTGTAAATTAGATATTGACTATAGTAGGAGAGACAGACACCCGCTAGCCACTTATGCAAAACTAGTTGCATGTCAACCGTGGAACAGGTCTCATGTGCGAGAACATGTAAAGTTTGTCCGGGCCGCTTAATCCCACTATGACACCAATATCCAAAGTACAACAAAGAAGCAATAAGATGATCATCATCGCCCACATACTCATATGTGTACTACCCGTGTAAAGCATCTACACATAGATCCGGCTCTGATACCACTGTAGGGTTCGTAGCATAGAAAACAAATTTTTTCCTACGATGGGAACAACCATGTACCAAGATCTATCAACTAGATACAATAAATGGGCGGATATGCATCCATAGAGAACATACCCTTGAAGACCAACAAAGCTTAATGAGTTTGAACTCGTGGTTGATGTAGATGATCTCTTGCCGATCTCAATATCGAGAGGAATTCCTAGCACCACAAATGAGTGGCGCATCCGTGCTCGCACACACGTCCGAGGCACCGATCAACTTCCGTCTCCTCGCTCCAGCGATGCAGCGGAAGCACAACTCTTTCTTGCCGAATATCCACCGGGAACATGTATCTCGCTAGTCCGAGACCATATGGGATAAATACTAGAGGGGGAGAGATATCCTTCACAAGGAGGTGTGAGTAAGAGAGAGGAGAGGCGGCTCCTTTTATAGGAGGAGGGGGGCACCCAAGGGGGTGGCTGCCGTCCATGGGGCTTCCCCCTCCCCTCCTTCATTCATGTGGGTGGACACTCCACTCACACAAATTTCTTTCAATTCCCTCCACTAAAAAACCCACTGAAATTCCAATTAAATTTCCACCAAGTATAATGCAAACTCTCATTAAATAAAACTCCTTTTATTTATTCAGAATTTTTTAAATTACTTTAATGAAAAACATTCACATATAACCCCTTGCTAGTATTTCATTTCACATGCAAAAACACTTTCTGCAATTTCACCCAAAAACCCGTTTCGGTATCTAGTGAAATAAATTCCCGCGCTTGTTATTCTTTCGGCATGAAACTTTTGCTCCAAATGGTGTCGGTGTCTCTTAAGTGTGTCACCCTACGGTTCGCGAATAATGCGGACATGATAGAGACCCCTCTTAGATCAATAATCAGAAGCGGGACCTGGAGATCCATACTGACTCCCTTACATTCAACGATGACTTTCTTGTGATCGCGAGAACCTTTTATGCTAGTATCTTAATCCTTTTGTTTCGCGATATATTACATGTATGAGATTCGATCATCGGTATCTCCATACCTAGTTTGATCTCGTTATTGACATGTAATCTTTTCTCATTCCCATGATATAACATTCTAGTGATCAAATCACTTGCTTGCAAGCTAATCAATGTGATATCACCGAGAGGTCCCAGAGCATATCTATCCGTCATCGGGATGAACAAATTCCACTCTTGATCCATGGGCCTCAACATAACACTTTAGTAGTACTGAACCCATCTTTATAATCACCCTGTTATGGTGTGACGTTTGATGTTATCAAGATACTCTTCCGGTGTTAGTGATTGACATGATCTCATGGTCTAAGGATTAGGATCACTTCATATGATGTTATAGCAATATAAACTCAATGACTTTGATCGTAATGCTATACTTCAGATGAATGTTCATCACACCATTACACTAATGTTGTGACCTCGTTATTAACAACATCCAATGTCCATGATCAGGAAACCTTGATCATCTTGTTAATCAACGAGCTAGTATATGAGAGAGGCATAACTAGGAAATTTCTGTTTGTTTATTAAACACACATGTATTAATGTTTCCGTATTAATACAATTATAGCATGCAAAATAAACATCTATCATATACTTGGAATATACATAATAACCACTTTATTATTGCCTCTCAGGGCATATTCCCTAGATCAGAAATCCACAAAAAAGTCTATAGCCGCCGCCACCATCGTCCCTAGATCGTGAGGGATCCGAAGCTCTTCCCGGCGCCCTGCCGAAGAGGGGAGATCATCCCGGAGGCCTTCTTCATCACCATGCCAGCCTTCGGAGTGATGCATGAGTAGTTCATCCTTGGACTATGGGCCCGAAGCAGTAGCTAGATGTTAGTTTCTCCTCTTTCTGCTATCATGTTTAGATCTTGTGAGCTACCTATCATGATCAATATCATCTATTTGTAATCCTATATGTTGTGTTTGTTGGGATCCAATGGATATTGAGTACTATGTCAAGATTGATTATTGATTCTATCATGTCTATGTTGTTTGTGATCTTGCATGCTCTCCGTTGCTAGTAGTTACTCTGGCCAAGTATTTGCTTGTGACTCCAAGAGGGAGTATTTATGCTCGATAGTAGGTTCATGCCTCTAGTAATCCGGGGGAGTGACAGAAACCTCTAAGGTTGTAGATGTGCTATTGCTACTAGGGAGAAAACAACAATCATTTGTCCATGGGGCAATTGTATTGTTTACTTTACACACTTTGCATAATGCAATTATTCGTTTCTTGCAACTTAATACTGGAGGGGGTTCGGATGATAACCTGAAGGTGGATTATTAGTCATATATGTAGTTGGATTACAGTCTATGTATTATGTTGTAATGCCCAAACAAATCTCATAGCGATCATCATGACATGTATGTAGGGTTCGCAACATAGAAAACAAAAAATTTCCTACGATGGGAACTATGTACCAAGATCTATCTATTAGATACAAACAACGGGCGGATGTATATCCATAGAGAACATACCCTTGAAGACTGACAAAGCTTAACAAGTTCAACTCGTAGTTGATGTAGACGATCTCTTGCCGATCTCAAGATCGAGAGGAAGTCCTAGCGCCGCAAAGCAGCAGTGCATCTGTGGTCGCACACACATGCAAGACACCGAGCAACCTCCGCCTCGTCGCTCTAGCGATGCAGCGGAAGCACAACCCTTTATTGCCGACTAGCCACCGGGACCATGTGTCTCTGTAGGGTTCCCAACCTTTAATAAGGTAGAGTCCCCTGTGTTTACAATGCTAGTCCCTGGATCAATAGCTAGCATCCACAGTTAAGATGTAATATCAAGAAACAAAGGTCATAATACAACTTTATAACCAGGAATAAAATAGTTTATTACATCTTTCATAGCTCATTTGGCTATTACATTACATTGCAGCAGAATATCTATAAGCATGGGGTCCTTCATCTTCAAAGTGCCACAGGCAGACATGTTGGTTGTAGACTTTGTAATCCTATTCAATACACTTCACTAAATCAAACAAACCTGCAACATAACAAGTTACAGCCACAAGGGTCAATACATTTGAATTGTATTGGCAAGTGATACTATGGTAGTATAGTGGAGTCTATCATCTATATGCATTTGGCTAAGTGGAGCTTAGGCTTGCATTGCTCAAAATAGATTTTTCCTTATCATTTGAAAACACTAAGCTTTTGCTTGACAAAAACACCCAAGGTATCTCCCAATAGAAATTGGTGATCCTTTAACCCTTGTTCACCCACAAGTTTTTAACTTAGAAATTGGGATGAGGAGATTCTTGATAGCTTCCATGTCTTGATGCTCAAATTGTCCTTTGCCAGGGACATGGCTAAGTACTTAGATTTTACACTCTGCAGAGGTGGTGCACTTTCCCCACAAGACTTGGTTTCACCAAGACAAGATCTTTCAGAAGCCTTCCCTTAGACCAGAATGGACGCGTTCCAACCTATCAAACCCCTACCACCAACTGTCCATTTGGCTAAGTTATTGCAACCTATATGATCCAGGCAGAGCCCATAATGCCAAGTGGCTGCACTTGAAGCTTCTCAACATTTGACATCTCAAATCTCTTTGTTCCTGGGTGGCCATCCACAAGTGAGATACACAAGGTAAACCATAAACATGGGCCTTGTGAACCACTCAACCAAAAACCACCAAGCAATTACCATTCCACCCAGGTGATTCATTAACTTAGTTGTTTTATTAAACAAAAACACAAGTCCTCAGACTTAGAAATTTTCCATAGTGTGAATATATATTCCACCCTTGTTTTCTACTAGCTAAGCTAAGCATGATAGTATTAGGAATCTTAACTTAGGAAATTTCTACTAAGGTTTCATCTACTAGGATTTCCCATAGCATGGTTTATACTTAGCAAATATTCCATGCAAGTTTTACTTAGAAAAATCACTAATGCATAGTGAAAATAATGGGACAAAAGTATGAAGCATCACTTGCCTTTTTGGTAGAGGGTATAAGCTCACTCCTTGTCCTTGCAACAATCACACTCTTCAAGTCACTACAATTCAATCAAGCAAGGTACAACTCAATCTACCAATCAAGCAAATCAACACACATAAAATGACAAAGTCAAGGTAATGCATGCAAACATGCCAAGCTTTGTTTTGTTTGGATAAGTGGTTCCTAATGGGTCATAGACATTTGCAAACACCTATTTGGTCATTTTGTAAAGTGGCCAAGTCATTTGCAAAGAGGTTTCTCTTCAAAACCATTTTCAAAACAAAGTATTATTTTATGTGGTGTAGAAATATTTTTACTAAGGCATTAACCTATAGGGTTCACCCAATATGTTTTCAAATCACAAAACTTGGTGTTTAGGGACAGAGAGTTTATTTCCAAAACATTTCTCAAAGGTTTTCTTCCAAAACCATTTTTAATAAATGAACCACATTTCTATTTGACTAGAAATGGTTTTAAATCAAAGAATCATTATTTTGTTTCACCAAATTCATTTTTTGAATCCACAAAGTTGTTCCCAATGTTAGTAGGTTTGGTCCAAAACATTTCCTCCAAAGTTTTTACTCAAAACCATTTTTCATAAACAAAACAATAGTTTTATTTGGCTAGAAATGGACTAAACTAATTAATCCATTCTAAACTTTTCCAAATTCATTTTCCAAACCATGGGTTGGTTCCTAGGGTCAGTAAGGTCACAACAAACCATTTTGCAAAGTTTTTAACCCTAAAATCATTTTTAAACAATTTTTCTACTCTAAACAAGCTCATAAAAGAATCTACAAAAACAAGCAAACTAACAGATACTATTTGCTAAAACAAGGGCAGGGTTGGCTAGGGCTTGCTCTCCTGAATCCAACGACATAAAATTTGTAATTTTTGGACGTGTGGATCCAGAGTTATAAGGGTTTGAAATTCACAAAATATTCTGTTTTCAAATCTGTTTTAAACCTAATACTGGCCACGCGTCGCTGTTTCATTGGTTGATACCGGTTCGGCCGGATCAGCTCTGTGGAACGTTAGATCTAAATGAATCGTGTGGCTCAGGAGGCGTAACTCTTCGCGGTTTAAGTGATCTATCGTAATCGTTCGATCCAGATCCTACGGGCCTAAACAATTGGCCATTAACTGGCGGCACTGCGCGGCTGTGCGCGACGGCGACGGGCAGACGGCGGCGACGATGGTGAAATAGGAAACGAGGGAGGAGGGAAAAGTGCTCACCACGTTCGCAAAGGCCTGAGGAAGCTCGACGTGGTCTCCTAGGGTCAAGGGGCGCTCGGGGTCTGCTGCAATTCCTCGCCGGAGTAGAGGACAGCGTCGGGTGGTCTCAGTCGTGGTCGGAGTCGTCGCTACAGGTCACGAGAAGGACAACCGAGGTTATGGTTAGACGCAGGAGGTCATGGCGGTGCTATGTGCGTGAACGAGACGAAGAGGGTCGGTCTGGTTTACCTGGGAGACGTCGTCGGAGAAGAGACAGATGGCGGCGCTCAGAGCTTGGTCGAAGTCGACGTTCAGGAACGCCCGCGAGTGAACGGAGGGTATCGGCAGATGCGTCTGGGAGTGGGGAAGCTGCTAGGGTGCTCGGGAAGGTAGGGGGTGGTGTGTACCGGCCTGAATTGGTCGGAGACGGTGGTCGGAACAGAGGTAGGTCTTTGGCAAAATTCAGCAGCCTGAGGGCGAGTCGAGGTGTGGTGACAGAGGGGAAAGGAGGAGGGGACGCTGGCGCTTAATAGCGTGCAGTCACGGCGAGGTTTAAGGCGCGGCATTATGACGAATTGAAGCCGCGAGATTTCTGCAGGAAACAGCGACGAGGGAGGGGAGAACTGGTCACGCGGGTGAGGAGGATGAACAGTAGAGGTGGGGTCCACCAGTCAGTGGGAAAAGAAACGAGAGGGAGGTCCACCGGTCAGTGGGAAATGAAACGAGAGGGAGGTCCACCGGTCATACTCAGTGCGGGTTAGGAACGAATTGTTTTCTTACGGGGAGGGGAAACTAGGCTGTTTCTGGGCCTATTGGGCTGCTGGGTTGGGTCGGTTTGACTCTTTTTTTTGTACTGTTTCTATTTTTCCATTTCTGTTTCTTTAATTCTGTTTTGAATTCCTTTAATTATTTCAAGCACTCATTAACTTTGTCAAAATTTGTGTGGATTTAAATACTGATTAGTAACACATTCTGAAATTAATTTTTGAATAAAACTTTATTCTTTTTGGGGTCTTTTAAATAAATCAAAAGGCCCTAGTTTTAAACCCAATAAGTTTTAATAATAATTTCAAACACCAAAATTCACAACTTTGAACTTGGTTCTGTTTATCAACATAAACCAAATTCTAAAAATAAAATAATAATAATTTTTTTATTCTTTTTAGGATCCATTCTCTAATTAAATAAAATGGATCTTTAGTTTATTAATAAAATAGGGTTTGATTTAATTAATAAAATCTCCATTTGAAATCCAAATATTTTCAAAACCAAATCAGTAGGTTGTATTTGAAAATAAGGAATATTTAGAAATCTTGTTTAAAACAAAATAACATTTTTGCTATAGGGTCCATTAATAATTAAATAAAATGGGCCTTAGTTATTAAATCAAATAGGATTGGTTTTATTTAAATCTTTTATTTTGAAATCTAAAATAAAACCAAAACACTTCAGTAAGTTTATTTGAGAATATAAAACCAAAGTCAAAAACAAAATAATTTTTATCCTTTTTAGGATCTATTAATAATTAAATAAAAAGACTTTAGTCTTTATTTTCAAAATAGGGTTTAATTTATTTTCAAAACTCTATTTGAAATATAAACCAAACCAAAAACCTTTTCAGTAGGTTTTATTCAAAAACCTTTGGAAAAATTATTTAAAATAAATAAATAAGTTTTAGTGTTTTATTTAAAATGGGAAAAACCTTTACTTTAATAAAATTTGGATATCAAATCCTTATTATTTTATTTAAACAAACCTTTACTCTTTTTATCAAAACAAAATATTTTATTATAAAAGCTTGGCCAAAATTAATTTGGCTCTTTAAAATATAATCTTTATTTATAAATCCACCTTCTCTTTTGAAAACCAAAACTCTTTACTTAAAGATCCAAAATAGTAATTCCAATTATAAAAACTTTCTTTATTAATTGTTTATCTTTTTAAATCCCTTTAGGATTATTTGTTCACCAATTGGTATGGGTTTTTGGTAAGGGCTTTATTAGCTTTGGGAATTCAATTTTCTTATCTTATTATATTCATAAGATTTTATTTATGGTTCCAAATTGAGTGAAATCAACTTCTATGGTCTTTCTTGATCCTTTGTGAATATTTGTTGATCAATTTTTGGTATGGATCAAATCCATAGGCTTGGAGATAACTTGGAAATGATTTTTATTCCATTAGGGTTTTAGGATTTGGATTTATTTTCCAAATGTTTAAATTTCCAGATACATTCATTGAGGAATGCATTTCACTTGATTTGGATTTTTGTTGAATTCAAACTTTTACCAAAGTTTGTTCAAGATGGAATTTTAAGTTTCCTTTTAGAAACAAAAGTTTCTTTTCACCCTAAAATTCAACAATAATTTATTTTGTTTATTTATTTTTCACATTACAAGATTTGGAAAATCTTGGGATGTGACAGTCTCGCTAGTCCGAGACCATGGGGGATAAATTCTATAGGGGGAGAGAGATCCTTCACGAGGAGGTGTGAGTGAGAAGTGAGGAGAGGGGTGCCTTTTATAGGAGGTGGGGGGGCACCCAAGGGGGTGGCCGATGGCCATGGGGGCTTCCCCCTACCCTCCTTCATTCATGTGGGTGGACACTCCACTGACAAAAATCCATTCAAATCCCTCCACTCAAAATCCCACTCAAACTTGCTATTAAATTTCCACCAAATTTAATGCAAACTCTCATTAAATAAAACTCTTTTATTTATTCAGAATTTTGTCAATTACTTTAATGACAAACATTCACATATAACCCCTTGCTAGAATTCTATTTCACACGCATAACCTCTTTATGCAATTTCACCCAAAAACCTGTTTTGTTATCTAGTGAAATAAATTCCTGCGCTTGTTTATTATTTAGGCATGAAACATTTGCTCCAACTGGATGTCAGTGTACCTTAAATGTGTCACCCTATGGTTCATGAATGATGCGGACATGATCGAGACCCTTCTCCGATCAATAATCAGTAGCAGGACCTGGAGATCCATACTGACTCCCACACATTCAACGATGACTTTCCTGTGATCGTCAGAACCTTTTACGCTTGTATGTTAATCCCTTTGTTTCACGATATATTACATGTCCGAGATTCGATCATCGGTATCTACATACCTAGTTTGATCTTGTTACTTACATGCACTCTTTTCTCGTTCCCGTGATATAACATTCTAGTGATCAAATCACTTGCTTGCAAGCTAACCAATGTGATATCACCGAGAGGGCCCAGAGTATATCTATCCGTCATCGGGATGAACAAATTACACTCTTGATCCATGATTCTCAACATAACACTTTAGTAGCTTTGAAGCCATATTTATAATCACCCAGTTACGGTGTGACGTTTGATGTCAACAAGAAACTCTTCCGGTGTTAGTGATTGGCATGATCTCATGGTCTAAGGATAAGGATTACTTTGTAAGTTGTTTATAGCAATATAAACTCAATGAATTTGATCGTAATGCTATATTTCGGATGAACGTTCATCACACCATTACACTAATGTTGTGGTCTCGTTATTAACAACATCCAATGTCTATGATCAGGAAACTGTGATCATCTTGTTAATCAACGAACTAGTTTATGAGAGAGGCATAACTAGGAACTTTCTGTTTGTTTATTAAACACACATGTATTAACGTTTTCATATTAATACAATTATAGCATGCAAAATAAACATCTATCATATACTTGGAATACACATAATAAACACTTTATTATTGCCTCTCAAGGCATATTCCCTTCAGTCTCCCACTTGCACTAGAGACAATAATCTAGTTACATAGTGATGTATCTAACACCCATGGAGTTCTAGTGTAGATCATGTTTTGCTCTAGGGAGAGTTTTAGTCAACGGATCTGCTACATTGAGATCCGTATGTACTTTACAAATCTTTATATCTCCATCATTGACATGCTCGCGTATGGAGTGAAACTGGCACTTAATATGCTTGGAATGCTTGTGAGACCTTGGCTCTTTGGCATTGGCAATGGCACCATTGTTGTCACAATAGATCACCATTGGGTCCAACGCGTTTGCAACCACACCTAGTTCGGATATGAACTCCTTCATCCAAACTGCTTCCTGAGCCGCTTCCGAAGCAGCAACATATTCGGCCTCCGTCGTTGATCCCGCCACCACAGGTTGTTTGGAGCTCCTTCAACTAACCGCTCCGCCATTCATGAGAAATACGTATCCGGATTAAGACTTAGAGTCATCCGAATCAGTGTCAAAGCTAGCATCGACATAACACTTAGCAACGAGCTCTTCTTCACCTCCGTATACAAGAAACATATCCTTAGTTCTTCGCAAGTACTTAAGGATATTCTTGACCGCTTTCCAGTGTTTCGAACCTGGATCCGATTGGTACCTACTAGTAAAACTAATAGCATGTGCCATCCGGTCTTGTACATAGCATGGCGTACATTATAGAGCCTATGGCTGAAGCATAGGGGACTTTGTCCATTTTCTCTCTTTCTTCCTCCATAGCCATACTTTGGGTCTTACTCAATGTCGTGCCTTGTGTCATAGGTAAGAACCCCTTCTTACTATCTTCCATTTTAAACTTCTTTAAAATATTATCAAGGTATGTACTTTGCGATATCCCTATTAGGCACCTAGATCTATCTCTATAGATCTTTATGCCTAATATGTATGACGCTTCACCTAGGTCCTTCATTGAAAATTTGCTGTTTAGATAACTTTTAACACTGTTAAAAGATTTATATCATTTCTGATCAATAATATGTCATCCACATATAGTATCAGAAATGCCACATTGCTCCCACTCACTTTCTTGTAAATACAAGCTTCTCCATAAGTTTGGACAAATCCAAACTCTTTGATCACCTCATCAAAGCGTAGATTCCAACTTCGTGATGCTTGCTTCCATCCATAGATGGATCACTGAAGCTTGCACACCTTGTTAGCATCCTTGGGATTGACAAAACCCTTTGGTTGTATCATATACAACTCTTCTTCAATATTACCATTGATAAACGCGGTTTTGACATCCATCTGCCATATCTCATAATCGAAATATGCAACAATTGCTAACATAATCCTAACTGACTTTAGCATCGCTACGGGAGAGAATGTCTCATCGTAGTCAACTTCTTGAATTTGTCGAAACCCCTTTGCGACAAGTCGAGCTTTATAAACGGTTACATTACCATCAGCATCATTTTTCCTTTTGAAAATCCATTTGTTCTCCACGGCCTTTCGGTCGTGAGGTAATTCCACCAAGTTCCAAACTTGATTTTCATACATGGATTCCATCTCGGATTTCATGGATTCTAACCATTTGTTGGAATCCGGGCTCATCATGGCTTCTTCATACGTCGCAGGGTCATCATTTTCATTAACCATGAAATTCATGACAGGATTTCCCTACAGCTCGGGAGCTGCACGCGTCCTGCTAGACCTGCGACATTCGGTAGTACTCTCTTTTGGAGTTTCATGATCATTATCATTAGTTCCTTCTTCAACTGGTGAAGCCAACTCCGGAACAACTTCCGGTGCTGCGCTACTCGCCATACTTTGAAGAGAAGGTTCAATAACCTCTTCGAGTTATACTTTCCGACTACTCACGCCTTTCATGAGAAACTCTTTCTCTAGAAAGGATCCGTTCTTGGCAACAAAAACCTTGCCCTCGGATCTGTGATAGAAGGAATACCCAATTGTTTCCTTAGGGTATCCTATGAAGACACATTTTTCCGCTTTGGGTTCGAGTTTATCCGGTTGAAGTTTCTGCACACAAACATCGCATCCCCAAACTTTAAGAAATGATAGCTTAGGTTTATTTCCAAACCATAATTCATACAGTGTCTTTTCAACGGATTTAGATGGTGCCCGATTTAAAGTGAATGCAGCAGTTTCTAGTGCATAACCCCAAAATGACAACGGCAAGTCCGTCAGAGACATCATAGATCGAACCATATCTAATAAAGTATGATTGCGACATTCTGACATACCATTTCACTGTGGTGTTCCGGCAGGTCTGAGTTGTGAAACAATTCCACACTCTTTCATGTGAGTGCTAAACTCGTAACTTAGATACTCACCTCCACGGTCGGACCGTAGAAATTTGATCTTTCTATTACGATGATTTTCCACTTCATTCTGAAATTCTTTGAACTTTTCAAATGTTTCAGACTTATGTTTCATAAAGTAGATATAACCGTATCTACTCAAATCATCCGTGAAAGTAAAAAATAACGATATCCACCTCGCGCCGACACACTCATTGGACCACATATATCAGAATGTATGATTTCCAATAAATCTGTTGCCCGTTCCATTGAACCGGAAAACGGCGTTCTAGTCATCTTGCCCATAAGACATGGATCACATGTATCAAATGATTCAAAATCAAGTGATTCCAAAAGTCCATCCGAATGGAGCTTCTTCATGCGTTTAACGCCAATATGACCTTGACGGCAGTGCCACATATATGCGGATATATCATCATTAAGTTTAATCCTTTTAGCATCAACATTGTGAATATGTGTAACATTATTATCGAGATCCAAAAGAAATAAACCATTCATCATCGGTGCATGACCATAAAAGATTTCATTCATATAAATGGAACAACCATTGTTCTCGGATTTAAATGAAGAACCACTTCGCATCAAACACGATCCAGATACAATGTTCATGCTTAATGTTGGCGCCAGATAACAATTCTTCAAGTTTATTACTAATCCCGACGGCAGATGGAGAGGTAGCGTTCCGAAGGCGATCACATCAGCGCTTGATCCATTGCCGACACGCATCTTGACCTCACCCCTTGCTAGCGGTCGCTTGTTCCGCAGCCCCTGATTCAAGTTACAAATATTAGCAACTGAACCGGTATCAAATACCTAGGTGCTACTGTGAGCACTAGTCAAGTACACATCAATAACATGTATATCATATATACCTTTGTTTACCTTGCCGGCCTTCTTGTCTTCCAAATACTTGGGGCAGTTGCGCTTCCAATGGCCAGTCCCCTTACAATAGTAGCACTCGGTATCAGACTTAGGTCCAACTCAGGGTTTCTTTTCAGGCGCGAGAACCGGATTTCCACCCTTACTTCCCTTCCGTTTTCCCTTCTTGTATTTCTTGAAACCAGTGTTCCTATTGATCATCAACACTTGATGTTCCTTTTTGATGTCCACTTCTGCAGTTTTAAGCATTGACATAAGCTCGGGGAGAGACTTCTTCATGCCTTGCATATTATAGTTCATCATGAAGCTCTTATAGCTAGGTGGCAGAGACTGCAGAACACGATGGATGCCTAAGTCAATGGGAATCGTTATTCCCAAGGACACAAGCTTATCGGCGTAACCCGACATCTTGAGTACATGCTCACTAACGGAGCTGTGCTCTTCCATCATGCAGCTAAAGAACTTTTCTGAAGCGTTGTAGCTCTCTACAACAGCATGTGTGTTGAAAATCATTTTCAACTCACCCATTGTATCAAATGCATTGCCGCTTTCAAAACGCTTTCGAAGTTCCGGCTCTAGCCCATACAATATGCCACAATGAACTAAGTTGTGGTCCTCCTGACGAGTCTGATAGACATTCTTCTCCTCGTAAGGGGCATCCTCAAAAGATGGGGGGCCTAGTGGCGCTTCTAGCACATATTGCTTTTGTGCAGCAGAGAGGAGAATCCTCAAATTCATGGCCCATTCGGTAAAGTTGCTACCGTTCATTGCAAGTTTCTCTTTCTCCATGAACACATTGAAATTAAAAACAGGTGGTGCCATCTACAACAGAATTTTTAAAGTTTAGACTAAGTTTATGATAGATTGAGTGTTGGTCCACATAGAGATAAAACAAAAACTTCCCCTCTAACGTGGTGATCCCAAGATCTAGCTGAGGTAGAAGGCCACGAGGTTTACCACTAGAAGCGCAGTTGCAGATTACTGATGAAGCGCGTCAGTTGATGCAGTGCAGTCCTTTGCGATCTGATCGTCCTGGTGCTGATCATACAACACCTCTGATGGTATCCACACGTGCAAGGAGGAGCGCCGACGGCGAACTACTAGATTCGGTATGGCGGCAGTACTGTTGTGGAGCTAGGGTTTCCAACACATGGAATGACCTAACCGAACAACGATTAACCTTTCTGGGTTACAGTGCTCCACTATATATAGGGAGTGAACATGGGCTCTGCTCGCGCGGCCCATTCACCAAAGCCCATATAATGTTAGTCCTTGTGAGTCCAACTCACTGACTCAGTCCAAATCAGGCTCGGGTCCAACCCAACCAGATTTCCAGTTCAGATCTAATCCAAACTTGCTTCCGCTCTTAAGTGTGTGACCCCGCAGGCTCATGGCTACTTGGACATGATTAGAGTCCGACTCTAAATCGACCAGTCGGTAGCGGCTCCTAGCAGAACATGCCAAATCCCAAGTACCAAAGAGTCATGACGACTTGCCTTTCCAATGTGACTTGTGTCCGAGTTCCTTTTGCCTCACAATATACCTTGTCAGACTATAGGCGAATATATGTCATCCCTTAAATACTCCGACTCTCTTCTCGATCCGAGATAAGTGATTCACCCGACTAACTCTTAGTCGCTTGCCTCGGTTAACACTTAACCGAGTCGTACATGGCCATGATTTCCGAATCATATCATCCGAGAGGGCCTAGAGAATATCTCTCCAAGTGGAGGGGCAAAATCCCATGTTGGTTATTCACATCACGCAGCTTGATTCTCAGTCAACCCGAAGTCTGCCTTTATAACTGCCCATTTACGGATCAGTGTTTGACAGAATCTAAGTCGGTGATCCTCAACTCGGACTATGCAATAACCTCAGGTCTAAGGATTACATTGATTGAGATATACAAATGACAACTTGTTCGTTGTACCTCAATATGGGTCAATCCGACTTGCTAAACTCTTTAACCGAGTCTGTGTAAGTTGGAATAGCATCTCCATGCCCATGACAAGTGGAACCGAGTCATCAAGCCAACTTTCACATTGGTCTAAGTTGTGTGTCCAGCACAACCTCAATGACCAAGGATATTTAGTACAAACAACATGAATGCATAGTTCCACAACCGAATCACATATTCAATGATACACATCAGATATTTATACAAGGACTACTTAATATCTTTATGAATACAATTGGAAATATCATCATACATGATTGCCTTTAGGGCATATTCCCAACAGTCTCCCACTTGCACTAGAGTCAATCTTCCGACATCACATGTCTAAGCATCTAATGCCCATGGCTCTCAGGTGCGCCTCATGCTTTGGCTGGGTTAACGACTTTGTCAATGGATCCGCAATATTTGCATCCATGTGTACCTTGCATAACTTGATATCACCCTGATCCACGAACTGGCGAATCAGGTGGTACCGCATGAGTATGTGCTTGTTCTTCTGGTGTTGTCTAGATTCCTTGGCTTGTGCAATAGCACCATTGTTGTCACAATACACGTCTAACGGATTGGACAAGCCCTGAACCACACCAAGATCCATGAGGAAATTCCTCATCCAAACAGCTTCCTTTGCTGCCTCCGAGACGGCAATACACTCAGCCTCTATTGTAGATGCAGACACAGTCTCTTGCTTGGAACTCTTCCAGCTCACAGCACCTCCGTTTATAATAAACACGTATCCGGATTGCGAACGAGAATCATCAGAGTCGGTAAGATAACTCGCATCCGTGTAACCCTTTACACTGAGTTCATCTTCACCACCATAAACCAAGAACATATCCTTAGTACTTCTCAAGTACTTTAGGATATTTTTAGCCGCTGTCTAGTGGATTTCTCCAGGATCAGCCTGGTATCTGCTCACAATACTTAGAGCATATGAAACATTCGGCCTAGTACAAATCATGGCATACATGATGGATCCGACTGCAGAAGCATACGGAATCGCACTCATCCGACTTTGCTCATCAGTTGTCGAAGGACACTGAGTCTTGCTAAGTTTTACACCATGGGACATCGGTAAGAACCCCTTCTTAGACGATTCCATGTTGAACTTCTTCAACACTTTGTCCAAATAAGTACTCTGACTCAATCCAATGAGCCTCCTTGATCTATCTCTATAGATCCAGATTCCGAGGATGTATGTTGCCTCACCCAAGTATTTCATTGAGAAACTCCTTTCCAATGATTCCTTGGTTTCTTGCAACATCTAGACATCATTTCCAATCAGTAATATGTCATCCACATATAAGATTAGAAAGTTTACTTTGTTCCCACTAAACTTCTTGTACAAACAAGAATCATGATCACTCTTGATGAAGCCAAACGATTTGATTACCTCATCAAAGCAAATATTCCAACTCCAAGATGCTTGCTTCAACCCATAAATGAATTTCTGAAGTTTACATACTTTGTTAGCATTAGCCGGATCGACAAAACCTTCGGGTTGTATCATTTACACGTCCTCGGTTAAATTTCCGTTAAGGAAAGCCGTTTTGACATACATCGGCCATATCTCATAGTAGAAATAGGCCTCTATATCTAACATGATCCGAACTAATTTAAGCATCGCTACGGGCGAGAAAGTCTCGTCGTAATCTACTCCTTGAACTTGTAGGAACCCCTTCGCGATAAGGTGTGCTTTATAGATGGAAACATTTCCATCCATATCAGTTTTCTTCTTAAAGTCCCATTTGCACTCGACGGGTCTTGCACCGTCTGGGAGATCAACCAAGTTCCAAACTTGATTTTCATCCATGGACTTTAACTCGGATCTCATGGCTCCAAGCCATGAATCGGAATCAGATCCCACCATCGCTTCCAAATAATTTGCCGGCTCATCACTGTCTAATAGTAATACATCACGAACACTTCGTAATCTTGCCGATCTTCGTAGTACAGGTGCTGCTGCCGGCTCAGCTACCACGACCGGCTCAACCTCCAAGGTTTTTGCCGACTCGCTACTAGCCGGTTCCTCTAGAATTTCTTCGAGCTGCACCGTGCTCCCACTTACTCCCCGACGGATAAACTCTTTCTCAAGGAAGACACCGTTCCGAGCGATAAACACTTTGCCGTCTTCTCGGTTGTAGAAGTAGTAACCCAATGTTTCCCTCGGATACCCCACGAAAATACACTTATCCAACTTGGCTGTAAGCTTTTCCGACTGAAGTCGCTTGACAAATGCTTCACAACCCCAAATCTTAAGAAAAGACAAACTCGACTTTTTGCCTGTCCACATCTCATGCGGTGTCTTATCTACCGATTTTGATGGTTCTCTGTTTAGTGTGAACGCCGATGTTTCTAGACAATAACCCCAAAATGATAAAGGTAGATCTGTCTGACTCATCATTGATCGTACCATGTCCAACAAGGTTCGATTCCGCCTTTCCGAAACACCATTCCTTTGCGGCGTTCCTGGCGGAGTAAGTTGGGGAACTATTCCACAACTTTTCAGATGGTCATCAAACTCATGGCTCATGTACTCGCCTCCTCGATCCGACCGAAGAAACTTTATTTTCTTGCCGAGTTGGTTCTGTGCTTCATTCTGGAATTCTTTGAACTTTTCAAAGGCTTCCAACTTATGTTTCATCAAGTAGATATATCCATACCTACTCAAATCATCAGTGAAGGTAATGAAGTACTCATAACCACCCCTAGCTGTCGTGCTCATTGGTCCACATACATCACTATGTACTAGTCCCAACAAGTCGGACGCCCTTTCACAACTCTTTGCAAAAGGTGTCTTGGTCATTTTGCCGAGTAGGCAAGATATGCATGTCTCGAACGACTCCAAGTCGAACGAAGTTAGGAGTCCATCATCATGGAGCTTCTTCATGCGTTTCCAACTTATATGACCAAGCCGACAGTGCCAAAAGTAAGTCATATTCAGATCATTTGGTTTCAACCTTTTAACATTTATGTTATAAACCAACTCACCATCAAGATTCAAAATAAATAACCCGTCCTGGACGGGTGCAAAGCCATGAAACATATCATTCAAATACAAAGAACAACCATTATTCTTGATATTCGACCCATAGCCTTGCCTCATCAAACATGAAGAAGAAATAATATTTCGACTGAGCACTGGAACATAATAACAATTATTCAGTTCCATAATGAATCTGGAAGGTAAATGACGTTGCATCGTGCCGACTTCCAACGTAGCAACTCTTGCTTTGTTGCCGACTCGAATATCAACGTCGCCTCTTGCTACGCTCCTAGTTCGTACCAGTCCCTGCAACGAGTTGCAGATGTGAATAACTGATCCGGTATCATATACCTAAGAACTACTAAGTGCATCAACAAGATATATGTCTATAACATTGCAAACAAGTGTACCTGAGTCAGAAGTCATACCTCCACTCTTGGCTTTGTCGGCCAAGTACTTGCTGCAGTTCCTCTTCCAGTGGCCATCCGCCTTGCAGTAGAAGCAAGTGGATCCAGCTGAAGGAGATGTCTTAGTCCCTGAGGAAGCGCTTGGGACCGGGTCCTGAGCCTGCTTTCCTCCTGACTTAGCCTTCTTCTTAGTCCAAGAATTCTTCTTGAACTTAGCCTTATTCTGCACTATCAACACTTGACTGGCGCCCTTTTTGAGATCCGCCTCTGCCTGCTTGAGCATCCCATGCAATTCAGTGAGCTTCTTATCCATACCATGCATGTGGTAGTTCGAAATGAACTGCCCATATGCACTAGGAAGAGAGTTCAGAATTATATCCGTAGCGAACTCTTCGCCAATGGGGTAGCCAAGCCTCTCTAGAGACTGCACATAACCAACCATTTTGATCACATGCGGACTCAATGGATAACCATACTTAAGCTTGCAACTCAGCAAAGCCTGAGAGACTTGATACCTCTCAGTCTTCGCCTGAGCCTGGAACATAATTTTGAGGCTTTCGATCATATCGTAGGCCTCAACATGCTCGAACTGCTTTTGCAAGTCCGGTTCCATGTGAGCAAGCATAAGACAACTAATATCCGTGGACTCATCCTTAGCCCGGCGGTAGGCATTGGTGGCAGCGACAGTCGCATTCTCATTCGGCTCATTTGGAAGTGGGTTGTCTAGGACATGGTCCTTCTTTTCTTGTTTGAGAACAATTCTCAGATTTCGATACCAGTTGGTAAAATTAGTGTCATTCAGTTTATCTTTCTCAAGGATAGTTCTCAACGCAAAACCGGATATCTGAGAGTGACTGCTACTTGGTGCCATGATCTACAACAGAAAATATGCAAAACACTTAAGACATGTATTCATAAAAGAGCAAGCATATTAAACATTTTAATATTTTATGCTCCCACTAGAACCAATACCCCTCCGATGGTTACTTAGTGATTCAGGATCCTAAATAAGAAAGTCGGCTAATGAGCTTTAGCATCACCGCTAGCCGCCAAGTGATCTAGGTAGACAACTCCTTGTCAATCGTATCTCATATGACTCCTGTTGGACAGGTGGCATCACATGCCCCGGCTCCCATACGACTTTTCCCCGAGTCCCACAACCGTTGTGATAGACCCGTCTAGCTTACCGAGTGTTTCGGCAGTAAGAGTCTGACTCAAACCCACCTAGTAGGAAAGAATTGGTAGCACCTCAATTTTATGAGCCCACTACCAAAAATGTCCGACTTTTGATGTGCAAACACTGGCGGGAAAACCGACTAGACCTTCTTTGAGGGATAAAGTTTTACCGACTATCTAACAGAGGTAAAACAGAGACATAACAATAACACATAATAAAATAATCATTATGTGAAATGGTATGGCTCCCTTCATGGCGATCTCCATCTCCACAAAGCCCGTAATCCGACTCGTGCCAACTCTTGCCACTTGCCGTCTTACTCCATGTTGCCAGCATGTACATCGCCTTGCTTGCCATCCGGGCTCTCCAAATAGCTTCACTAGCTTAGTAAAGTAAATTACAAGGAGAATCCGACAAGCAGGTCGTTATACAATAATATGGCAGCACCTAGGCTCCAGCCGGCTGACAAAACCGTGATTCGCAAATCACGTATGGATTTCACAAATACATCACATGAACATGAACTATACCATTCACAACTTCCTGCAAAAACAAGTTATGCATAGATACAATATCTTCCGGTGTTGTGAAACTCGCAACGACATCTAAGGCGCTACGACAGGGCAAAGCCGGCGGTCCCGCTAGCCGGATAATGGGCGGGGATTGAAGGGGAAGCGCCCCTCGCGGGTGCGGGCAGCGCCCGACGAATTTTCCGAAAACGTAGATCTCATCTTCGATCCGGAAATGGATTCCGACCATTGTTTCGACTCGATCAAACTCTTTGATCTTCGATCACCGCATCTGGATTTACGTGTCACAGTCTACCCCGATGGCGGAAGCCGAACGGTAGGGGTATGTCGTTCCACGACCTCAGTAGTATGATCATGGAAATCAGATCTACCATTTCCCGAGTACAGTTGATCCAGTCAACCTCGTACAAAACCGATCTATCTCATAGATCGACCACCAAAACAGCATATAAATCTCATCTACAGCGTACCGCATATCACATATGCGAGATCTCGAGCCTAAAACCAGAAGCTATTGCTCTGATACCACTGTTGGGCCACGTAGAGATAAAACAAAAATTTCCCCTCTAACGTGGTGATCCCATGGTCTAGCTGAGGTAGAAGGCCACGAGGTTTACCACTAGACGCGCAGTTGCGGATTACTGATGAAGCGCGTTAGTTGATGCAGTGCAGTCCTTTGCGATCCGATCACCCTGGTGCTGATCGTACAACACCTCTGCTGGTATCCACACGTGCAAGGAGGAGCGCCGGCGGCGAACTGCTAGATTCGTTACGGCGGCAGGATTGTTGTGGAGCTAGGCTTTCCAACACATGGAATGACCTAACCGAACAACGATTAACCTTTCTGGGTTACGGTGCTCCACTATATATAGGGAGTGAACGTGGGCTCTGCTCGTGCGGCCCATTCACCAAAGCCCATATAATGTTAGTCCCTGTGAGTCTAACTCACTAACTCAGTCCAAATCAGGCTCTGGTCCAACCCAACCAGATTTCCAGTTCAGATCCAATCCAAACTTGCTCCCGCTCTTAAGTGTGTGACCCCGCAGGCTCATGGCTACTTGGACATGATTAGAGTCCGACTCTAAATCGATTAGTCGGTAGCGGCTCCTAGTAGAACATGCCGACTCCCAAGTACCAAAGAGTCATGACGACTTGCCTTTCCAATGTGACTTGCGTCGAGTCCCTTTTGCCTCACGACATACCTTGTCAGACTATAGGCGAATATATGTCATCCCTTAAATACTCCGACTCTCTTCTCGATCTGAGATAAGTGATTCACCCGACTAACTCTTAGTCGATCGCCTCGGTTAAAACTTAACCGAGTCGTGCATGGCCATGCTTTCCGAATCATATCATCCGAGAGGGCCCAGAGAATATCTCTCCAAGTGGAGGGGCAAAATCCCATCTTGGTTATTCACATCACGCAGCTTGATTCTCAGTCGACCCGAACTCTGCCTTTATAACTGCCTAGTTACGGATCAGTGTTTGACAGAGCCTAAGTTGGTGATCCTTAACTCGGACTATGCAATAACCTTAGGTCTAAGGATTACATTGATTGAGATATACAAATGACAACTTGTTCGTTGTACCTCAATATGGGTCAATCCGTCTCGCTAAACTCTTTAGCCGAGTCTGTGTAAGTTGGAATAGCATCTCCATGCCCATGACAAGTGGAACCGAGTCATCAAGCCAACTTTCACATTGGTCTAAGTTGTGTGTCCATCACAACCTCAATGACCAAGGATATTTAGTATAAACAACATGAATGCATAGTTCCACAACCGAATCACATATTCAATGGTACACATCAGATGTTTATACAAGGACTACTTAATATCTTTATGAATACAATGGGAAATATCATCATACATGATTGCCTCTAGGGCATATTCCCAACATTGAGTTCAACTAATCCATATTACGAATGAACTCCCACTCAAAAACGACATCCCTCGTGCCTTTTTGGTGATTACATGAACCAAATCCACTACACCAAGTCCGATCATCACGTGAGTCGGTGTAGCTTCAAAGGCGAGCATCAAATGGGCATCATATCTACGATATGACTCATGCTTAACCTTTCGGTATGTGTTCCGAGGCCATGTATGTACATGCTAGGCTCGCCAAGTTAGAACCTTAGTATTCGCGTGTGTAACTGTTTTACACCCGATATATGGTCGTGGATCCAAGAACACCCGATCACCACATGATGTCTTGGAGCGACGAAAACATAATCGGTGCATACTAAAGGAAGAACACATTCTTATCTTGATATTTAAGTGAGGGATCATCTTATTATGCTTACAAAGCGCTAAACAAGCAATATAAGATGCTATCAAACATCACATGTTTATTAGTGAAATGATATGGTTCCCGCATATGATATCTATCATGCGCATCGTGGTATGATCAGTATCATACCTTTATGTGTAAGTACAAGGTCTATGGAGTTTACACGCTATGTGTGTTGTAAGAGTATCATCTCATACATCTACTTACAACATCACCATCACCATATCATGACACTAGCCCAACAACAATCTAAACTAGACGCCTCTAATTTATCCATTGCAAGTTTTACGTGGCTTAGGGCTTTCGAAGATAGAATCGTTCTTACCTATGAACATGAACCATAACGAGAATAACCAAATTGTTGACAACTCGTTGCAAAATAGATATTGACTATAGTAGGAGAGACATACACCCGCTAGCCACTTATGCAAACTAGTTGCATGTCAAGCGTGGAACAGGTCTCATGTGCGAGGACATGTAAAGTTTGTCCGGGCCGCTTCATCCCACTATGCCACAAATATCCAAAATTACAACTAAGGAGCAACAACATGACCATCATCGCCCACATACTCATATGTGTACTACCAGTGTAAAGCATCTACACATAGATCCGGCTCTGATACCACTGTAGGGTTCGCATCATAGAAAACAAAATTTTTCCTACGATGGGAACTATGTACCAAGATATATCTATTAGATACATACAATGAGCGGATGTATATCCGTAGAGAACATACCCTTGAAGATCTACAAATCTTAACGAGTTCAACTCGTGGTTGATGTAGACGATCTCTTGCCGATATCAAGATCGAGAGGAAGTCCTAGCACCACAAAGCAGCAGCGCATCCGTGCTCGCACACACGTACAAGACACCGAGCAACCTCCGCCTCCTCGCTCCAGCGATGCAGCGGAAGCACAACCCTTTCTTGCCGAATAGCCACCAGGAACATGTATCTTGCTAGTCTGAGACCATGGGGGATAAATTCTAGAGGGGGAGAGAGATCCTTCACGAGGAGGTGTGAGTGAGAAGTGAGAAGAGGGGTGCCTTTTATAGGAGGAGGGGGGCACCCAAGGGGGTGGCCGCCGGGCATGGGGGCTGCACCCTCCCCTCCTTCATTCATGTGGGTGGACACTCCATTCACAAAAATCCATTCAAATCCCTCCACTCAAAATCCCACTCAAACTTGCTATTAAATTTCCACCAAATTTAATGCAAACTCTCATTAAATAAAACTCTTTTTATTTATTCAGAATTTTGTCAATTACTTTAAGGACAAACATTCACATATAACCCCTTGCTAGAATTCTATTTCACATGCATAACCTCTTTTATGCAATTTCACCCGAAAACCTGTTTTGGTATCTAGTGAAATAAATTCCTGCGCTTGTTTATTCTTTCGGCATCAAACATTTGCTCTAACTGGATGTCAGTGTCCCTTAAGTGTGTCAACCTACGGTTCGTGAATAATGCGGACATGATCGAGACCCTTCTCCGATCAATAATCAGTAGCGGGACCTGGAGATCCATACTGACTCCCACACATTCAACGATGACTTTCCTGTGATCGTCAGAACCTTTTATGCTTGTATCTTAATCCATTTGTTTCACGATATATTACAGGTCCAAGATTCGATCATCGGTATCTCCATACCTAGTTTGATCTCGTTACTGACATGCACTCTTTTCTCATTCCCATGATATAACATTCTAGTGATCAAATCACTTGCTTGCAAGCTAACCAATGTGATATCACCGAGAGGGCCTAGAGTATATCTATCCGTCATCGGGATGAACAAATTCCACTCTTGATCCATGATTCTCAACATAACACTTTAGTAGCTTTGAAGCCATCTTTATAATCACCCAGTTACGGTGTGACGTTTGATGTCAACAAGAAACTCTTCCGGTGTTAGTGATTAGCATGATCTCATGGTCTAAGGATTAGGATTACTTCGTAAGTTGTTTATAGCAATATAAACTCAATGACTTTGATCGTAATGCTATACTTCGAATGAATGTTCATCACACCATTACACTAATGTTGTGATCTCATTATTAACAACATCCAATGTCTATAATCTGGAAACTGTGATCATCTTGTTAATCAACGAACTAGTTTATGAGAGAGGCATAACTAGGAACTTTCTGTTTGTTTATTAAACACAAATGTATTAACATTTCCGTATTAATACAATTATAGCATGCAAAATAAACATCTATCATATACTTGGAATACACATAATAAACACTTTATTATTGCCTCTCAGGGCATATTCCCTTCAATGTACATGCATTGTTATGCATTCTCTATCCTGTCAATTTCCCAACTGTAATTGTTCACCCAACATGCTATTTATCTTATGGATAAACACCTCTAGTGAACTGTGGACCCCGGTCCATTCCTTCCCACTGATATTCAATCTACTGTCTATTGTTTACTTTCTACAATCACTTCAAGCAACTACTTTCTTCCACATTATACGTTTAATCATTTGTTTTCAGCAAACCGGTGAGCTTGACAACCTCATTGTAAGTTGGGACAAAGTATCGTGGTTGTGTTGTGCAGGTTCCACGTTATTAGTAACACCTTGGGAGCTGTTTACTTTCTCCTACGGGTTCGATAACCTTGGTTTCACAACTGAGGGAAAACTTGCTGCTGTGCTCATCATACCTTCCTCTCGGGGTTTCCCAACAAGCTTTGTAGACCGAGCCACATCAAAGAATTTCTGGCACCATTGTTGGGGAGATACAGGACAGCTTCAATCTCTTCCTCAAGCACCTTTCTAGCGCCGTTGCCGGGGAGAAAGAAGCCTCTTCTGCAAGGGGGGTCTCTCACAACCAATCTCTTTACTTTGTTTTTGTTTTGCTTAGTTTATTTTTCTTTGTTTGGTTTGCTTCTTTTTATCAAAAACACAAAAAAATAGTTGTTTTGTTTACTTCTTTTTATCAAAAACACAAAAAAAATCAGTTCCTACTATAGTGGTTAATTTTGTTGGTCTGTTATTGTCTTGCTTTATCATACTTTCTATCAATGGTTGGTTTCTTTGAAACTAGATCTTATTGGCAAGGTGGGTTCATGGAAGAACAAAAATATTATGAGGAACACCGCTTGTCACAAAAAGGGAAACACTTATGAGAATAAATTAATAAATTGTATACCATTGCTAGAAACGTGTGCTCTACATATAATGTTACTTATTGCTTTGATAAATCTTGTTGCTGTAGGAGGTATACACACCTCCCTTTTCAATGTGAGTATAATGATAATGTTACCATATCTTCTTATGTTAAGGGAAATTATGACTTTTATGATGTGGAACAAATTGAAGAATTTATTGCTTGGAAGGGTGCATTCGAACTTGCTTATTTGCTTGAAAATACTGATGATGCACCATATAAGTATGAGTTTATGATATACTTAAATTTTGCTTTGATAATTACAAGGAAGAAAATGGCTATATTATTAAATATCTTAATAGATGCTCTCCACCAATGGAAGAGACTAATGCCTTGCAGGAGCCTATGGAAGACGAAATTCCTGAAACTGGAAGCTCATTGGATGAAAAATAGGAGAAGAGTGATGATCAATAGGAGAAAGAATGGAGCAGCTACCCATGTCTACTTCCCAATAAGAGTAACTCTTTAAGTAATACCTTATTTGATCGCCCTCCATGCTTACCAAAGGAGGATGAGTGTGATATTTATATTGTTGAGTTTGTTCATGATGCTACTGAAAATCATTATGAGAGAGGAAAATATGGTTGTTGGAATTCTCATGTCACTAAAGCACCTCTCTTTATATTGAAAGTTCCGAAGTTGCTCTTGTTTTATCTACCCATTCTTGTTACTATGTGCTTCTTTGATTTATTTTCTTACAAGATTACTATGCATAGGAAGTGGGTTAGACTTAAATTTGTCTTATATTTGCTTCTTGATGCTCTATTTTACTTCAATTCATATTTCTTATGTGAGCATCATCGAAATTATCATGCCTATCTTAATGGCTATAAAGAATGAACTCTTGGGAGATAACCCAATTTTTATTTCAGTAAATTTTTATTTTGTTGGGTCTTGGAAGTTATTTCCTCTGTAATAACCTCTCCTTATCCTTTTTGTTTGGTTTTTGTGCCAAGAATAACCTCTAATGAGAGGGAAGTAAGATTTTGGGAAGTTGCTATTCCGAAACAGATTTTTGTGCTTCACTGTAAACAAATCGTGAAAAATCCCAGTACGTCGGATTGAGCTGAAAGTTTTTGTGCGCATGCCCCTGTTATTTACCCAACTTTCTTTAGTTTTGCACTTTTCGATTTGAGCAACAGAAGATTTTCGAAAAAATCAGTCTTTACCTGCTAGTCTGTTTTAACAGATTTCTGCCATTATGTGCATTTGCCTCTTAATCAGTTTCCTTTTGAGTTATCTTTGATCACTTTAGCTTTTAAAAGGAGTTGCTACAGTAGCTTATGTTTTAATGGAAGTTTTACTTGAGTTTAAACTAAACCCAAAGGTTTATTATCTTGAATACACTAATATTGCTAATGAAGATTGTGTGAAGTTTTGTATGAAGGAAGTTTTCAAGTGTAGGCAGAGAATGATATGATGAGATGAAGTATGGAAAAAATATCAAGCTTGGGGATGCCACCCGTGTCACCCTAACAAATATTCAATAGGTACAAGTGTCAAAGCTTGGGGATGCCCAAGGCATCCCCTTCTTCATCAATAAAAATTTCATGTCTTCTTTCAAAACACTATATCTTTTGCTTCATGCACTATATGTTGTTCTTGGAGCGTCTTTTTTATGTTTTTAGTTTTCTTTTGCTTTGTTTGCTGTAATAAGTTGGCCGGACCCCAGCACACCTATTTTGGAGAAGTCACACTTAGTTCTTCATTTCCTAGAACACTCTAGTTTTCACTCTTATTGTTCTATGAGTGTTCTCTTTTGCTAGCACTGTGTTTAGTTTTAGTTTTCTTATGATTTTTGCTTAGAAATTTTTAGTTCTTATTTGTAGTTAGGTGAGACAAGCTCTCTGATCTTTATTGATTATTATCTTTGTGAGTTGTTTCAAATAAGTCGATTGGTGTTGGAAAAGAATAGAATGTTTCATGCTTATTGTGGTACAAAAGGAAGCTTGTTTTGACTATGGCTTAGACTTTATCATGTCATGTTATATGTTTCTTTGACCATATGCTTAGTGATTATTGTTTAGCATTACTTTTTTCAAACAATTGAGATTTCTTAATGTGCCTTGAAAGAATCATGCATTGTTTTAGCATACAAAAGCATAATATTGTGGTACTCTCCTTTAATGCTTTATTTGGGTTGACCTGGCACATGCTTACACCATGTTATGACTATGAAGCAGTCGCCTTAGAATCTATCATCATTTAGTTTTTGACTTGTGATATCACTTTATGCGTTAATTAATAATGTTTTGTCGCTCTGCATGATTATGGCCATTATTGCTCTCTTAGTTGGTCGCTCCCAGTCTTTTGCTAGCCTCCAACTGTACTAAGTATGATCTCTACTCGTTCATCCAAATCGTAAGAAACCAAGTTATTCTAAAGGGTCCACTATAAATTCCTATGCATGGTGTGTTACACCATTCCAAGTATATTCATGTTTTTATCTATCTTCCAAATTAAATTTTTGTTATGTGAAAATTAATGTTAAAGCTCTCACAAACTTGATGGCACACTTTATTTTCTTGCACTTACTAAACTTGAACCATTGTGCCCATCTATGTTGGTTATATGATTGCAAGTTATAAGTTGAGAGTTAGCAAAACCATGTTGTCATGGGAAACGCTTTCAACATTGCACTTATTCTATTCAGTTGATATCATGTTCTTTTGTTTATGGATCCCGGAGGTGTGAAATAAAAGGGGAGCTTGTAAGTCCATGGAGTTTGTATATGTGTTAGAGAAACGCCTGGCCGCCTAGCCTAATCCATGCCTAATCATGGTGGAAACATAGAACGTAACCATAATGAGCATTCTGTGAAGCATCCTTAATAAAAACCTATGCAAATAGCAAATAAAGATCGCTGAGATGCTCATTGGCTGTTGCCTTGTCATTTTGATATGGGATAGATACTATTTCATGGGGCAAGGGGTACCCCGTTGGCGGTTCTCTATGATACACATATACTTACAATGACAAGAACTTGCTTGTGACCAAAGTTGAGTGGCATGAGGTTCGGTACTCGTACAGTCGTACTCAAGGGGCATGAGATTTTCAACTTGTGATTTGTCAAGCATATACTCATATTTGTGTCAATTTAACCTTAATCACTTCAATATGCTTATGATAGGGGCAATGAGAGCTTAAAGCTAGTAAGTACCATAATTTTTGGAAGCTCTTCATGAAACTTGAAGTCCCTACTTCCCTCTGTGAAGGGCCTTTCTTTTTACTTTTTGTTGAGTCTCCATCTTTTATCTTTATGCAGCAATTAAGAGACCATAGTTGTCATTCTTAGTTCAATGTGCATTGACCCAAAACTTGTTGATTGATTCATAATTATGGTATTGCTTGTTCTTAAATTATTTGTATCTAGTCACCCTTATGAACTTTGAAGGTGTCCTATGAAGTTATGTTTTTCTATTCCATAAAGGACAAGCTGAATACCACTCTTGCTATGTTTTCTATATGTGAAACAAATAAATGTCTTTCAATGCATTATTATTCATGAACTTTGTTTGTATACCTTTCATGTTGCAACATAGTTGCTTTGTCTTATTGTTAGAAATATATCTTTCATGCTTATGTTAGAGTACTTTGATCCCAGCTATCAATGCTTTACAATACCTTGATCAAGATTGTGATGGTGCATGTCACCTCAAAAATTATTCTTTTTATCACTCACCTACTCGAGGACGAGCAGGATTTAAGCCTGGGATGCTTGATACGTCGTAAACGTATCTATAATTTTTGATGCTCCATGCTTGTTTTGTATCAACTATCTTATGTTTTTCCTAAACTTTGAGGCATTTTTATACATTTTCTGGAACTAACCTATTAACAAGATGCCATAGTTCCAGTTGCCTGTTTTCTGCTGTTTTTAGTTTTAGAAAATCTAGTAAAGAAATATTCTCGGAATTGGACGAAACAAAAGCCAAAGTTCCTATTTTTCAGACACTACACGAAGTCCAAAGCAGAGACGAAGGAGAGCCACGAGGCAGCCACACCACCCCTAGGCGTGGGCCCTCCCTGGGACGCTCCTAGGCATGGTGTGGGCCCCTCGGGCGTCCACCGACCTTGCCCTTTCACCTATATAAGCCCCCCGAGGCAGAAAACCTAAGTACCCGATTAGAAATCCACAAAAAAGTTCGTAGCCACCGCCACCTTCGTCCCTAGATCAGGAGGGATCCGAAGCTCTTCCCGACACCCTGTCGGAGAGGGGAGTTCATCCCGGAGGCCTTCTTCATCACCATGCCAGCCTCCAGAGTGATGCGTGAGTAGTTCATCCTTGGACTATGGGTCCATAGGAGTAGCTAGATGGTAGTTTCTCCTCTTTGTGCTATCATGTTTAGATCTTGTGAGCTGCCTATCATGATCAAGATCATCTTTTTATAATCCTATATGTTGTGTTTGTTGGGATCCGATAGATATTGAGTACTACATCAAGATTGATTATTGACTCTATCATGTCTATGTTGTTTGTGATCTTACATGCTCTCCGTTGCTAGTAGTTACTCTAGCCAAGTATTTGCTTGTGACTCCAAGAGGGAGTATTTATGCTCGATAGTAGGTTCATGCCTCTAGTAATCCGGGGGAGTGACAGAAACCTCTAAGGTTGTAGATGTGCTATTGCTACTAGGGAGAAAACAACAATCATTTGTCCATGGGGCAATTGTATTGTTTACTTTACACACTTTGCTTAATGCAATTATCCGTTGCTTGCAACTTAAAGCTGGAGGGGGTCCGAATGATAACATGAAGGTGGATTATTAGTCATAGGTGTAGTTGGATTACGGTCTATGTATTATGTTGTAATGCCCAAACAAATCTCATAGCGATCATCATGACATATACATGCATTGTTATGCATTCTCTATCCTGTCAATTTCCCAACTGTAGTTTGTTCACCCAACATGCTATTTATCTTATGGAGAAACACCTCTAGTGAACTGTGTACCCCGGTCCATTCCTTCCCACTGATATTCAATCTACTGTCTACTGTTTACTTTTTGGAATCACTTCAAGCAACTACTTTCTTTCACACTATACATTTAATCCTTTGTTTTCAGCAAACCGGTGAGCTTGGCAACCTCACTGTAAGTTGGGACAAAGTATTGTGGTTGTGTTGTGCAGGTTCTATGTTATTAGCAACACGTTGGGAGATGTTTGCTTTCTCCTACGGGTTCGATAACCTTGGTTTCACAACTGAGGGAAAACTTGTTGCTGTGCTCATCATACCTTCCTCTTGGGGTTTCCCAACAAGCTCAGTAGACCGAGCCGCATCAATGCATTATGTGCCAATACATACAACTTTACAAGGGCATCAAATCCCACTCAATAATATACATACTTTACATTATTATATTTACTATTTGCAGGACTTAGCCATGTTGGAGCAGGACGTTCGTCCGCTCCTCGAAGACATCTACGATTTCCTCAGCATACTGCGCCACCGTCGCATACTGCGGACACATGTCCCACGCCATACCATCTGGAGGAGGAGGTGGCCCAGCTGCTATCTCGGCCAAGTCAACATCACGACGATGCAACCGATCAAGTGATAGGTCCGCCTTCACGCCTGCCACCAGCTGATGACACACAAGCTCCTTAACGGCGCCCGTATCACAAAATTTGCCCAACAGGCCCAAGAAGCTGGAGGGAGCCGCATCCAAAGGAAACATCGTGGCCCAGACTGCCGTGAGTGACGACCTCACACGCTTTAGCACCCGAAGCACTTGATGACGCGGTCTTGAACTATTGTGAGAACAATCGCTTGGTCGCGGCCCATCCAGAAGAAGCCACCGGCCTCCAACTCCTGTTGCGTTAAACAATTCATTCGAATCACAACAGCTCTTTCTCTTCCTTCGGAAGAAGATTCACAACTGCACGCAGAAGCAGCAAATGAGGAGACATGAAGGTTCGACTGAAGGGAATATGCCCTGAGAGGCAATAATAAAGTTGTTATTATGTATATTCCAAGTATATGATAGATGTTTATTTTGCATGCTATAATTGTATTAATACGGAAATGTTAATACATGTGTGTCTAATAAAAAATGGAAAGTTCCTAGTTATGCCTTTCTTATAAACTAGCTCGTTGATTAACAAGATGATCAAGGTTTCCTGATCATGGACATTGGATGTTTTTAATAATGAGGTCACAACATTATTGGAATGATGTGATGAACATTCATCCGAAGTATAGCATTACGATCAAAGTCATTGTGTTTATATTGCTATAACATCATACGAAGTAATCCTAATCCTTAGACCATGAGATCATGTCAATCACTAACACCGGAAGAGTATCTTGATAACATCAAACGTCACACCGTAACAGGGTGACTATAAAGACGGGTTCAGTGCTAGGAAGGTGTTATTTAGAGGCTCATGGATCAAGAGTGGAATTTGTCCATACCTATGACGGATATATATACTCTGGGCCCTCTCAGTGATATCACATTAGTTAGCTTGCAAGCAAGTGATGAGATCACTAGAATGTTATATCACGGGAACAAGAAAAGGGTACATGTCGGTAATGAGATCAAACTAGGTATTGAGATACCAATGATCGAATCTCGGATATGTAATATATTGCGAGACAAAGGGATTGAGTTACTAGTGTATAAGGTTCTTATGATCACAAGTCATCATTGAATGTGTGGGAGTCAGTATGGATCTCTAGGTCCCTCTTCATATTATTGATCCGAGAGGGGTCTCGATCATGTCCGCATTATTCGCGAACCGTAGGGTGACACACTTAAGAGACACCGACACCATTTGGAACAAATACGTTCTAGACAAAAAGAATTACAAAGCGCAGGAATTATTTCACTAGACACCGGAATTATTTCGGGTGAAATTGCTGAAATTGTTTCTGCATGTGAAATAGAATAATAGCAATGGGTTTTATGTGAATGTTTTTTAATTAATGTAATTGAAAAAATTCTGAATAAATAAATAAATAAAAGGAGTTTTATTTAAAGAGAGTTGTATTAAATTTGGTGGAAATTTAAGGCATTTGATTGGGATTTTGAGTGGAGAAAAATGGAGGGTCATTTGTGAGTGGGAGCAACACTCACATGAATGGAGGAAGCGGTGGGAGAAGCCCCCCATGCGATGGCCACCCCCTTGGGGTGCCCCTCCTCCTATATAAAGCCCCCCTCTCCCTCTCTCACACTCACACCTCCTCGTGAAGGATCTCTCTCCCCCTCTAGTTTATTCCCCATGGTCTCAGACTAGCGAGATACATGTTTTCGGTGGCTTTTCGTTTGGAAAGAGTTGTTGCTTCCGCTGCATCACTGGAGCGAGGAGGCGGAGGTTGCTCGGTGGCTTGAATGTGTGTGCGAGCACGTATGTGATACGTCAGAAACGTATCTATAATTTTTGATGCTCCATGCTTGTTTACTATCTACTTTTATTTGCTTTGTCCACACTTTGAGGTGTTTTTATATGTTTTCTGGTACTAACCTATTAACAAGTTGCCACAGTGCCAGTTGCTTGTTTTCTTCTGTTTTTTGTTCCAGGAAGGCAGAAAATCAATATTCTTAGAATTGGACAGGACAAAAGCCAAAGTCAATATTTTACTGTGGGCAACACGAAGCCAGAATACGGAATGGAGGAGGCTCACCAGGGGTCCACATCCCTTGGCTGCGCGGGTGGGCCCACCCCGCGCCTGGGGGGGGGGGGTGCAGCCGCCCTGGTGCCCCCCTGCCTCGCCTCTTAGTCTATAAAGTCCTCCTGATGCCAAAACCCTAGAGACCCGATCAATATTCCACGAAACTATCTATAGCCGCCGCCACCATTGTCCCTAGATCGGGGGGATCTGAAGCTCTTCCCGACACCCTGCCGAAGGGGAGATCATCCCGAAGGCCTTCTTCTTCATCATGCCAGCCTCCGGTATGAACGTGAGTAGTTCCACCTTGGACTACGGGTCCATGTAGTAGCTAGATGGTTGTATCTCCTCCTTGTGCTTTCATGTACATATCCTGTGAGCTCCGTTCATGATCAAGATCTAATCTATTTGTAATCATGCATGTTGTGTTTGTGGGGATCCGATGGATATTTAGATTACTATGTCAGATTGATTAATGGTTTTGTCTTATTGATTCTATCATGTCTGTGTTCTTTGTGATCTTGCATGCTCTCCATTGTTAGTAGCTATCTTGTCCAAGTAGTTGCTAGTGACTCCAAGAGGGGGTATTTATGCTCGATAGTGGGTTCATGCCTCTATTTTCCAAGGGAAGTGACAAAAATATCTACGGTTGTAGATGTGCTGTTGCCACTAGGGAGAAAACAATGGTCTCTTGTTCATGGAACAAGTGGACTGTTTACCTTACACACTTTGCTTAATGCAGTTGTCTGTTGCTTGCAACTTAATACTGGAGGGGGTTTGGATGATAACCTAAAGGTGGACTTCTAGTCATAGATCCAGTTGGATGGCGGTCTATGTATATTTTTGTATGCCCAATCGAATCCCATAGGATCTTTGTGTCTAGTATTGCATTGTTATGCCTTGCTCAGTCCTGTCAATTGCCCTGCTGTAATTTGTTTACCTAGCATGCCATGTTTGTTTATCTAAGGAGAACACCTCTAGTGAACTATGGACCCCGGTCCAATCTTTACCATTGATACATCTTCCACTGTTACTGTTTACTTGCTGCAAACCATCATCGCCTTCCACACCATACAGTTAATCCATTGTTACAGCAACCGGTGAGATTGACAACCTCACTGTTCATTGGGGCAAAGTCTTGAGTTTGTGTTGTCCAGGTTTCCACGTTGCTTGCAACACCTTTGAGACGTTTCCTTCCTCCTACTGGTTCGATAACCTTGGTTTCTTACTGAGGGAATACTTGCTGCTGTGCTACTTCACACCTTGCTCTTGGGGTTTCCCGACGAAGTGCTCCACATCAACACAACACCATCAAGTTTTCTGGCGCCGTTGTCGGGGAGGCTAAGGACGTCTTCACAAGGGGAGTCCTCCTCAACCTCTCTCTTTAATTTGTTTTTAGTTTGCTTAGTTTCTTTTGCTTGGTTTTGTTTGTCTCTTTTTATCAAAACTCCAAAAAAATTAGTCTAGTTTGGTTTGCTTTCTATTATCAAAAACACAAAAAAATTAGTGCTCTGTTGCTGCTGTTTTTGGCTTTCCCCACTTCTGCCAAAACAAACTTTGCTGAGAACACCAAGTTGTGTGACTTCAATAGCACAAACAACAATGATTTCCTTAGCACTCCTATTTCTCCACCTGCTCTTGATGCTATCTTTTATGAAATTAAGCCTGCTTTGTGATGGAGGGGTTAACCTCTTGGGTGGCCCGATCTTCACGGATCTCGTGGTCAAATCGATGGGAAAGCGAGGGGAAAGGGAGAAGGTAGCGGAAGCGAACACACACCTCGCGAAGAACACGATGAACACACGCAAAACTCACACCATACAAGGCCGATTGCTCCCGAACGACAGCCACCGGTCCGATAGAATCCTCGCAAGGAAAGACCGGTCAACGTGCTCCCTCAAATCCACATCGGAGAGGGAAGAACACCTTGGGGAGGGTCTTGACAACTTGGAGACGAGACAATGAACTCCAAGGCCTTGTTCAACGATGGATGCGTGATGCAAAGTCCAATCGAGGTTGGTGACGATAGTCGGTCCCCTTGGGTAAGGGGATGAGGCAAAACTAGAGATTCCACACAAGGGGGTTGTCTTTAGTCTATCATCTATGCCTAAGGGATACATGAGGGGTGGGGGCTCTATTTATAGGCCAGCCACTAAACAAGGGTAGTTTGGGGATAAACTAGGCGAATAGGTAAGTAAAGGGGGATACATGGGCTGTGGCCCAACAGGTGCGCGCAGGCACATACATGACCGGTAGTACCAGACTTAGGACCGGTAGTACCGGTCATCACCGGTAGTACTGCTCTGGGACCGGTAGTACCGCTTGCGGTCTTGGAGCATCCGTTGGAGCCGTCAGTAGCGAGCGGTATAAGGGGGCGGTAGTACCGCTGACCGGTAGTACTGGTTCCGACAACCGGTAGTACCGCTTGGACCTGGCAGCTGCCGACCTATCTTCTTCCATCTCCTCTTCCAAGCCTCCGTCTTGTCGGGCTTGATGTTCCGGGCTTCCTCCCTTGCCTCCGTACTGGTCGGTGTGAACCTATCATGCATATGTGACGGAGTATGAAGTAGCATACCATTCACTAGGGTAGGAAGTGGGCTCGCATAGAGGAACGGATTCACATTTGGAGTCCATGACGACTTGGCGTAAGTTGGAGACCTTGATGTAGTAAGGACCGTAGGTCGGGCTGCATCATCTCCCCCCCTTAAAAAAGAGTCATCCTCGACTCTCCATGTTCATCACGAAGTTGAAGAGGTCGAAGGACATCATTGATCCTGGGTTCACCATATAGTCGTCCTCGGGAAGATTGACTTGACAACACTTCAATGTTCCTTCACCTTCCATGAAGCCTACAAAGCTCACGACAAAAGAGAAGCAACACTCAAAGGGTAGCCAATTCATGAAGATTATAGCATGAGTCCTCAAGTAGAAGGAAGTCACCTTAGCTTGTAGAGATAGCTCGATGAAGGGTGGCCATAGGTAACTCTCTTCGGTTCTTCTTGTCAACACGTGGTTGGTAGAGGTTGACGTGTATGCACTTGTAACTTCACACAACAAAGACCAAGCAAAATATTTTCGTGCGTGATAGAGGAGCATGTCAAATGTGGCATGTCCATTCTTGTTCACAACACTATTAGTACAATGCATGTATAGCAAATGGAATGCATATGCAAGGTTAAAGTGCATGGAAATCGTTTGAACATCATCCAAATGTGGGAACTCAAAAACTCCATACAATGTTTTAGTGTGGCACTCAAGGCAATTTACTAGAATTTTGATCAACGTCCTTGATGCGAGAATAGGAGAATTCGGCAAAAACACACAAGGAAGAATGTCCAAAGCAACATCAATATGTGTGCAAACCAACCATTGGAAAGATAAATTGTTCGACATGTTGGATGTCACACACAAATCATCAAAAGCAAATATCATGGGAATATGAGTATCCCAAACGGAAGCAAAAACAACACGTTTGCAAACAAACCAAATGAAAGAGCTAGTGGTCCTTATGTTTGTTGCAACAAGACGAGATTCTTGGAAGCTCTCATGACAATACATGCTCTCAATGGCATTATGGTTGCACACAAAACATCGGGAAGGGAAATTGTTCAACAATTTTGGTGCAACACACAAAGCATCAAAATCCAATGGCAAAGAAACATGATTGTCATAAGTGGAGACAATACCATTAACATGCTTGCAATCAAACCATAGGAAAGAGCAATTTGCCAACATGAAAGATGCAAACCATGCAAAAGGTATTAGAGTTGGGTTCGATCTTGAACTCACTTGTGGAATGCTCTCTAGAGCTCTTTTTGTCAACTCGTGCTCAACCGAGGGTGACATTCTCGTGAGGGTACCTACACACATCATATGTAAAAGGAAGAACGTGTGTGCATGGTAGAGATACACATCATCCATCATGACGTATCTATTCTTGTGCATATCACCATTAATGTCAATCAAGTATGACATAGATGCATGGTGAGTATGCAAGTGGGGAACATGCTTATCATGGCAATCATCAAAATCTTCAAAAATTGAGAGAAGTATGGGGGCCATCTCATTATAACGCATATGATCAATATTGTTGCAAGCAAAACAAGTGAAATAGCAAGCATTCATCTTATCGCAAGCAATGGGAGAAATTGAATGACTAGCATGACAAGGAAAGTGCAAATCAATTGGAGGATACACACAAGATGCATAGCATGGCATGTTTATGGCAATGATTTCGCAATCAAACAATTCCACATGATCAATATTATGCAAAGGCAAAGCATCACATGGGAATGTGGATGAAGCATATGTAATGTCACAAGTATCATCAAAAACATGCATATATTCACAATTCATCATGTCCACTAGTGGGATCATGGCATCATCAACACCCTTATTGTTACCTTGGTCATACCTCTCATATGAAGTGGGTGTTGTGGAAGTAGTGGCCTCCTTGTGGACGACTTCGTCTTCTTGATGTAGCTATGGCGTAGCATCATCTTTGTGCACCATGTACATCTTCTCCAATTGAGGCATCATTGCTTCATGGCTTGGCGCGTCTTCATCCATGGAACCTAGCACAACACAAGAGAACACACTAGAGGTAGAGGGTAAGTTGTTAGAAATCAAAATGGTCACACTTGACCTATCAACTACCACTCTCAACTCACTAGGTGTATCACTCATGCCCTCCAAGTGGAAGCACTCAATCTCACATAAGGTGGAGTCACTCATCTCACTCTTGTTCTCACTCAAGTGGGATAAGTGGCTCTCATACTCACATGGGATTGGTACCACATCATCACTCAAGCATATGGGGATAGGCTCAGTTTCCTCAACTCCATGCGCCTCTTTGGTGAAGGGAAAATCCCATGCTCACCATTCTTTACCTTGTCGCCATCTCGTAGTAGTGGTGGAGGTAGGCTCATGCTATCCAACTTGGTGAAGTAGAGGTTTACATTTTCCTCGTTCGCGAGGTCATGGAAGTCAAGCTTAGGCATTGAAGCTTGATGGCGTGGAGGAAGGCTTGCTCTAGGTGCCCTTGTGGTGGTGGCACGAGTAGTTGAAGGTGCCCTATGATGGTGTCGACGGAGGTCATTGGCGTGCCATGCCGATGGTTGATGTAGGTGGCGCACTTGGTCGTCCACATGACACTCACGACGGTGATCATTTGCCTTGGCACTCTTCTTGTGCTTGTGGTGCCTTCTTGAGCTTGATTGAGCATTATGGTTGGTGCTCATCTTCAGTTCTTCGTCTTGGTGGCGAAGATGCCTTAGACGATTTCTTGTATCCTCTTTATGGTGGCGATGCTCATGAGAGGATGTTTGTCGATGAAGATTCTTGTTTCTTGGCGCCTCTTGATGTATGTGATGTTTGGACGCCACTCTTGTTTGGATAGAAGGTGGATCTTTGCGCCTTGGAGGTGATGTAGCTTGGCGCCTTGGAGATGGTGGAGCTTGACGCCATCTAGGTGGTGGCACTAGATGCCTTGTCGATGGTGGCGATTGACGTCTTGGAGGTGGTGGCGCTTGTCGCCTTGGAGGTGGATCATCAAAGTAGGTGGTGCCCTTTGGTGTGGCACGCTTGGCCTTGAAGGTCATGGTATCTTGATGATGCGCCTCCGCTTGCTTGGCGTAGTAGGCTTCCATCTCCACACGATGGAGGAATTCTTCATGGCTCATGGAGGAGCCATCAAAGTCGATGAAGTTCTCCGTGTCCTCCATGCTCGGCGAGGCATCGTCGATGCCGCACTCGAAGTCATCCATGCTTGGGGAGTAATTGTTGGTTTATTACTCCATATCACCCAAGCATGTGGATCCATTGTCGGTGTAGTGCTCCATAGTCTCCATGCATGAGGAGACATTGTCGGTGTTGTGCTCCATCATGTCCTCTATACTTGTGGAGTCGTAGTCATGGTGGCTCATCATGGATTCTTCATAGACATCATCCCCGGTTCCGGAGTCCCTAGACATGATTCACAAGACCAAGTGTTGTATATGGAAGTGGTAGTGTGTATTGGAGATGCAACGTCAAACCTTACTTTACCTTGGAAGATCGTATCGTGCAAGTGGCCACACTTGAGAGCAATAAACCAAGCAAAGTGAAGTTCACGCGGAACACCAAAACCAACTACTAACCAAAAAACACACACACACAAGGCCTATGGTGGATAGGTATGGAAAGTGGCATGTCAAGAACCAATCCGAAATCAAGATGTTGTATTGGCAAGTAAAGAACCACAATGATCACAAAGCAAACAAGTCAATCCACAAGATAGGAAATATGTACAAGGAAACACACACGGTGGGATAAATGGGACTTGTGTGACGGAGAAAGTGATCTAAGAACCAAATGATTACCTAGCAACGACTATAAGCTCATGTCACACAAGTACAAGGAGAGACGCTAGTTCGATTGCACAAAATTGGTGGTCTACAAGATATGCACAATAAGTACCACCTATATGATGTTCATCGAGCTTGCGCTTCCTATTCTATGAGGCACATGTATATTTCTTTCTTTTCTTTTTTTTCCTTTTTCTATTTTTTCTCTTTTTTTTCTTTCTATTTTTCACTTGCCTCTTCCTTGTGCCAACAACTATACAAGATAACTATATGAGATAGCGCTCACAATGTTTGCTCGGAATCTACAAGGTATCAAATGTGCATAGCCCAAGCAATCATAAGAGGAACTAGTCTCAATAGGTGTTTGTTGCTCGCAAAGATAGTGGGGTTCACAAAGGAATGCAAGTGGGGAGAAGTCGCGGAATGTTTATACCTTTCGTCGATGATCTTCACCCTTTATTGTTGGATTCCGCCTTGCTCACGGAATTTGGATGGAGTAGATAGCATGAACAACGTGTATGATGATGTAGTGCTCCTTCTCCTCTTCTAAACGAGCTAAAGAACACCAAAATCCGAGTTCGAATGTAAAAGTTATGCTCAAAACGGTGAGAGGCTGAAATCTGGGAACCTGCTGTTTTTGATCAGTACCGGGCGGTAGTACCGGGTTTTTGAGCGGTAGTACCGGTTGTACGAAGGCCCGGTAGTACCGTTTAGGTACCGGGGAGGTGCGGTAGTACCGGCTTTTGAGCCCGGTAGTACCGGTTGGTCCTAGGACGCCCAGATTTGATGCGTTTTCGCAATTTTGGGGCGATTTGGGCGGAAAATCTTCAAGAAAAACACCAAATCGACAGGGGAAATCAAGGAATTAGGCTACGGGAACGCAAAGGAAGGTAGATCAACAAGTTTAGCAAGTAATCCACGGATCAAAACCTACCAAAACGCACTCAAATGACAGATCGATCCAAAACACGAATTGGGGCTGTTTTTGGTGGAATTTTCGAATTTATGGGGAAAAGACCAAATCGATGAGAAATCCGTGGCAACCAAAAGCTGCTGATACCAGATGATGAAGGGGTTAACCTCTTGGGTGGCCCGATCTTCACGGATCTCGTGGTCAAATGGATGGGAAAGCAAGGGGAAAGGGAGAAGGTAGCGGAAGCGAACACACACCTCGCGAAGAACACGATGAACACACGCAAAACTCACACAATACAAGGCCGATTGCTCCCGAACGGTGGCCACTGGTCCGATAGAATCCTCGCAAGGAAAGATCGGTCAACGTGCTCCCTCAAATCCACATCGGAGAGGGAAGAACACCTTGGGGAGGGTCTTGACAACTTGGAGACGAGACAATGAACTCCAAGGCCTTGTTCAAGGATGGATGCGTAATGCAAAGTCCAATCGAGGTTGGTGACGATAGTCGGTCCCCTTGGGTAAGGGGATGAGGCAAAACTAGAGATTCCACACAAGGGGGTTGTCTTTAGTCTATCATCTATGCCTAAGGGATACATGAGGGGTGGGGGCTCTATTTATAGGCCAGCCACTAAACAAGGGTAGTTTGGGGATAAACTAGGCGAATAGGTAAGTAAAGGGGGATACATGGGCTGTGGCCCAACAGGTGCGCGCAGGCACATACATGACCGGTAGTACCGGACTTAGGACCGGTAGTACCGCTTGTGGTCTTGGAGCATCCGTTGGAGCCGTCAGTAGCGAGCGGTAGAAGGGGGCGGTAGTACCGCTGACCGGTAGTACCGGTTCCGACAACCGGTAGTACCGCTTGGACCTGGCAGCTGCCGACCTATCTTCTTCCGTCTCCTCTTCCAAGCCTCCGTCTTGTCGGGCTTGATGTTCCGGGCTTCCTCCCTTTCCTCCGTACTGGTCGGTGTGAACCTATCATGCATATGTGACGAAGTATGAAGTAGCATACCATTCACTAGGGTAGGAAGTGGGCTCGCATAGAGGAACGGATTCACCTTTGGAGTCCATGACGACTTGGCGTAAGTTGGAGACCTTGATGTAGTAACGACCGTAGGTCAGGCTGCATCACTTTGTTGAATCTTGTGATGAGAGAGCAATTTTCTGGTGCTAGTTCTGATGATGTTGCTGCCCATCTCAATAGATTTGTTGAACTTTGTGAGATGCAAAAGTATAAGGATGTAGATGGAGATATTAGTAAGCTCAAGCTGTTTCCTTTCTCCTTGAGAGGAAAAGCTAAAGAATGGTTGCTATCCTTGCCTAGAAATAGTATTTATTCTTGGATTAAGTGCAATGATGCTTTTATTGGAAAGTACTACCCTCCTGCTAAGATTATATCTATGAGAAGTGACATTATGAAATTTAAACAACTTGATAATGAACATGTTGCTCAAGCTTGGGAAAGAATGAAATCTTTGGTTAAGAATTTTCCCACTCATGGACTTACTGCTTGGATGATTATCTAGACTTTTTATGCAGGTTTAAACTTCTCTTCAAGAAACCTGTTGGATTCAGCTACTGGAGGTACCTTTATGGGCATCACTTTGGGTGCTGCAACAAAACTCCTTGATAATATGATGTTTAATTACTCTGAATGGCACACTGAGAGATATCCACATGGTAAGAAGGTAAATTTTGTTGAAGATACCTCCTCTTTGAGTGATAAGATTGATGTTATTATGGCTATGCTTGTTAATGGGAAAGCTCCTTTAGATCCAAATAGTGTTCCCTTAGCCTCTTTGGTTGCTCAAGAAGAGAAACTTGATGTGAACTTCATTAGAAACAACAATTTTGGCGTTAATACTTATGCTAATAACTATAGGCCTTATCCACCTAATAATGGAAATGCTTATCATGGTAGATCTGGAATGCCTAGTGAAGATAGGATTCTAGAAGTTGAAAGATCCACTAAAAACTTTATGCAGATGCAATATGAGCAAAAAAAGATATTCACAAAAACTATGGAAGAACAATCTGTTATCTTGAAAAACATTAGTCATCAGCTTGAGAATCTAAATAGAGAAATTCCTAGTTTACAGTCAAAAAAATTTGAGTGCTGAGAAGAATATTTCCTCTTTGTCTGAAGCACAGTCCTCATAAAATGGCTTCTAAACCTGAAACCTTGGAAAGTACCTTTGCTTCTACTCATGCCATACAAGTTACTATTGATGAAAATGTTAGACTGTTAGCTCAACTTCATGCTAAGTGGGAAAGGGAAGCTGAAATTGATAGAAACAATAGTGTGTGCACCATCACTAGAATGGATACCACTAAACCACAAGAAGTCCCTATTCCTCCTCCTACAATGCCTAAGCCTAATGAGTCTACTACTAGTGATGCTAAGTTTGATTTTGATATAGATGGTTGCAATATTTCTAAAGTGATTTTGTTCTTGCAAAAACTTGCTAGAAGTCCTGATGCTAGTGATATGCATGTTGCTTTCACCAAACACATTATAGATGCTCTTGTTAAGATTAAGGAAGAGAAGTTAAAACACAAAGCTTCTATTCCTAGGAAAGTAGAAGATAGTTGGGAACCCATTATTAATATGCAAGTGAATGACTTTGATCTCAAATCTTCATGTGATCTTGGTTCTAGTGTCTCTATTATGCCTAGGAAGATTTATGAAATGCTTGATTTGCCACCGTTGGAAGATTGTTATTTGGATGTCCCACTTGATGATAATGCTAAGAAGAAACTCATGGGGAGTATTAATGATGTTCTCATTATGGTTAACAATGCTTATGTCCCTGTTGATTTCTATGTTTTGGATGTTGAATACAATGCTTCTTGCCCTATTACTTTGGGAAGACCTTTTCTTAGAACTGTTGGTGCCATCATTGATATGAAAGAAGGCACCATTAAATTTAAATTTCCATTCAATAAAGGTATTGAACACTTCCCTATGAGGATAGAGAAGTTTCTTTTTGCTCCTCCTTTGAAAGTAAGGTTTGATGTTAATGCTTCCTCATTTGAAAATACTTGATTTCTTGCTTCTTGTGCCTAACTTAAAGGCGTTAAAGAAAAGTACTTGATGGGAGATAACCCAAGAGTTTCCTTGAGTCTTGGAATTTATTACTTCAGTAATGACCTCTACTTATCCTTTTTGTTTGCTTTTTGTGCCAAGAATGACCTCTAATGAGAGGGATGTAAGATTTGAGGAGTTGCTGTCCCGAAACAGATTTCTATCCTCCACCATAAATATTCGTAAGGAGTATATGTAAGTCGGATCGAGCTGCAAATTTACGAATAAATCCCCCAGTATGTTAGCTAACGTTCGTTAGTTCAATACTTTTCGATTTGAGCAACATAAGATTTTCTAAAAAATCGGTTTCTACCTGCTGGTCTGTTTTGACAGATTTCTGCCATTATTTGCATTTGCTTCTTATTGATTCCTTTTTGAGTTCTTTTTGGGGAAATTGAGCTTTTTGAAGGATTTGCTGCAGTAGATTGTGTTTTTAGTGAAAAGTTTTCCTGTTATAAAGCTAAACCCAAAGGTATATTATCTTTTGAATACACTAATGTTGCTAATGAAGATTGTGTGAAGTTTTGTATGAAGGAAAAATTTCAGGTGTAGAGAGAGAATGATGTAATAAGATGAAGAATGGACAAAAGCTCAAGCTTGGGGATGCCACCCCGGTGTCACCCCAAGAAATATCCAAAAGGTACAAGCGTCAAAGCTTGGGGATGCCCAAGGCATCCCCTTCTTCATCAATAAAAAGCTCAGGTCTTTCTAGACACTTCGTTTTTATTGTTTCATGCACTGTTGTGTTGTTCTTGGAGCGTCTTAGTTTTCGTTTGGTTTTCTTAGTGTAACATCCCTAAAATCATGTTTTCAAAGATTGCATATCATCCATGCATGCATAATCATTTAGGGATCAATTTCAAAGTCATTTCAAAGAAAACAGAAGCATTGAGTGCTTATTATTTTATGTAGTCAAGCATTGATCCAATGCTACTCTCTAGTGAGAGAATATTTGTTTTAAACCAATGTTGTGTGTTCATAGGATTGTTTGATGTATTCCAAAGCTTGGGCAAACATTTCCAAAACAAAATATGGTTTTAAAACCATTTCCATATCTTTATTAAATCTTGTGCTAAGGCACTATTTTTTTTAAATTTCAAAGGAACCAAGAAAGTCTAGTGAGACATCATGGTTTTGTACTAAAAATGTACAGGTTTCATTTTACAAAAAACCAGAACAAGTTTGAAATCAAACACATTTGAAAACATTTGAATTTGATTCCTGGAAAATCAAACAGAAATGGAAAAAGAGAAAAGAATTAGAAAAGGGTCGGCGCTACTAATCTAGACTAGAACCAGATCCAGCCCAAAAGCCCACCCGGGCCATTCCCCCTCTGCTTTTTCTCTCACCCGCACTGAACCAACCCACCCAGTCACTGACTAGTAGCCCCTCTCCAGTCACCTTCTTCTTCCCCAAAATCACGCGCGCAGTCACTGCTCGCCGTTACCTCGCCGCAGTTAATCCCCCGCTTAAATCCCATTGATGCAGGGAGTAATCCTCGCCCCCGCTCCCGCTATTTAGTCCCCTTCCCTCTCTGCATCTCTCCCCTCACTCAACGCCTCTTCTCCGCCACCAGGCTGCCCACAATCCCACTTGCACCGCCGCGGTACCGAGCGTCTCCGGCGTGCGATTCCGGTAAGCATCGACCGCCCTTGTCTCTGATTCATATGAGCATGATCAGTGTGTCCTTGCGCATATTCTCATGCCCTTATTTTCTCTATATCGCCCTAGAGCGTCGCCATCGTCCACCTCTGGAAGCAACCGAAGCTCAGCGCAACTCCGACGGCACCCACTGGTAGTTCCCGACCGCCCCTTTCTCTCTATTGGATATCACATATTCACCTGACTTGTGCGCATCTAACGACACCCCTGGTTTGTCTTAGCGCACACCACAACCTCGCCCCCGACGACGCCAGAGCTTGCCCGACGACAGGCTTGTTCGTGCGCCCCCCGAGTATCTGACCCCACCTTGTGCTTCACTGCAGTCCCACGAACACGGTAAGCATCTCCACTCCTCCCCGCGCGATCTAAATCACCGGCAACCTCTCTGACAGAGCCGCGCCGCCGCACCGCCGCTGCTGGCGCCGCCCGTCTGTGGTCGTTTGATCAGTAGCCGTAGGATCTAGATCCAGCGCTTAAGATTAGATCTGAAGCGAAGCGGTATGTGTCGATCTGGACCATGCGTGTTAAGTTAGATCTAACGGCCCGCGAGTGTGATCCGGTGCGAAACGGTATCAACTAATCAGACGCTGCCGCGTGGCCAGTTCTTTGTTTTAAAAATCTGAATTAGATCTATTAGTGATTCAAACTTGTAAAATTCATAACTTTTGATCCACACGTTCCATTTTTTAAAATTTTATATCATTGGAATCAGGAGAAAGAATCCTATCTGTTTATGCAATGTGTTTAATGTTTTGCCTCTGTAAAAATGGTTATTTTTGCAGAGACATATGTAGGCTTAATTTGAGTATGGAAATTATTTGAAAAATGTTTTAAAGATCAAATAAGGTTATTTTGAGTATCTTGGTCTTGTTTATGTTTCAGTACTATATACTTGTCTTGTTTGGTGTAGAAAAATCATCACATGGCATTTGCATACATTTATATATTTTTGTTTGTATATTTTGTTATGTGATTTTGGTGCCATTATTTTATGTGTAGATTTTGGTGCTAATATTGATTGTGGTTGTGAAGATTGTTGCTACTCCCCAAACTACCAAGGCAAGTGGTGCTACATGTTTTTGTCCCAATATTTTATACCTATGCATTAGAAATATTTTTTATAGGACTTGCATGATTATTTTGCTAAGTATCTATATGCTATGCTTGGGAAATCCTAGTAGTTGTAGAAATGTTAGAATTTCCTCTAAGTTATGATACTTGCTATTGCCATGCTTAGCCTAGCTAGTAGCAACCAAGGGTGGATTATATAATCATGCTATGAGAAATATTCTAAGTCTTTGACTTGTGTTTTTCTTAATAAAACAACTAAGTGAATGAAACACCTGGGTGGAATGGAAAGATTGGTTTGTGTTGAGTGGTTACACAAGGCCCATTTCTATGGTTTACCTTGTGTATCACACTTGTGGAAAACCACCCAGGAACAAAGGGATTTGAGATGCCAAATGTTAAGAAGCTTCTAGTGCAGCCACATGGCATTATGGGATCTGCCTGGATCACATAGGTTGCAATAACTTAGCCATTTGGACAGTTGGTGGTAGTGGGATGATAGGTTTGGAGCGCGTCCATTTGGTCTAAGGGAAGGCTTCTGAAAGGTCCTGTCTTGGTGAAAATCAAGTCTTGTGGGGAAAGTGCATAACCTCTGCAGATGGAAGAATCTAAGTACTTAGCCATGTCCCTGGTATTGGACAACTTGAGCATCAAGACATGGAAGCTATCAAGAATCTCCTCATCCCAATTTTCTAAGTTAAAACTTGTGGTTTAACAAAGGGTGAAGGTTCACCAATTTCTATTGGTGTTTCCTTGGGAAAGTTTTGACAAAGAAAAACTTAGAGTTTTCAACTAATAGGAAAAACCTATTTTGAGCAAAGCAAGCCTAAGCTACACTTAGCCAAATTCATGTAGTAACCAGATGCTAATATTTTACTAAGGTATCACTTGCCAATACTATTCCAATGTATTGACCCACTGTGGCTGTAACTTGTGATGTTGCAGGTTATTCGGATGATGATTAGGGGTTATGAGTCTACACTCAACATGCTTGCCTGTGGCACATGAAGATGAAGACTTATTTATATTGTTATGGTTAAACTCTTGTATTAGGCCTATGGCCATGGAGTTGTAAAAGACTATGTTTGTCTCTGGAATGATATGTAATAATGACCTTTGTTTCTATGTACTTCATCTTAAACTGTGGATGCTAGCATTGATCCAGGGACTAGCATTGCAATCACAGGGATCCTTACCTTTAAAAGGGAGGGATCTCTACACTTAATTTGTTTAGTTTGCTTGAATAAAGTAGTTTTGACCCCCGTTCTCGCTGTGTTGTTTCAAATAAGTCGGTTGGTGTTGGAAAGGAGTAGAAAGTTCTTGCTTGAAAGTGCAAGTGGAGCTTCCATTGACTGTGACTTAGACTTTAGCATGTCATGCTAGGTGTTGTTTTGACCTTATGATTAGTGATTATTGTTGTAGCATGACTTGTTCCAAACAATTGGGATTGCTTAGTGTGCCTTGAAAGAACCATGTGTTGTTTTAGCTTACAAAAGAATAGTATTGTGGTATTCTCCTTTGATGCTTTGTTTGGGTTTACTTGGCACATCCTCACACTATGTTATGACTATGAACGAGTCACCATAGCCTATATGATAATTTAGTCCTTGACGTGTATCCACTCTATGCTTTGATTAATAATGTTTTGTCGTGCTACATGATTATGGCCATTATCTATGCTTTGACAAGTCACCATAGTCTATGCTTTGATTAGTTGGTTGCTCCCAGCCTTTTGCTACCCTCCACTTGTATGAGTAAGCTCTACTCATGCTTCCAACTCCCAAGAAACCAAGTTATTCCAAAGTGTCCACTATAAATTCCTATGCATGGTGTGTTACACCGTTCCAAGTATATTCTTGTTTTCAGCTATTCTTCCAATTAAAAAGTATTTTGTCATGTGAAAACTTAGTGATTAAAGCCCTCAAAAACTTGATGGCACACCTTATATTCCTTGCCCCTAATAAACTTGAACCATTGTGTCATCTATGTTGTATATGCTTGCACTTATATGTTGGAATTAGTAGAACCATGCTGTCATGGGGAACATTTTCAACATTGCACTTGTACTTTGTACACAATTGATATCATGTTCTATTGTCTATGGATGTCGCCGGTGTGAAATAAAGAGGGATCTTGTAAGTCCATGGAGTTATGTATTTTGTGTTAGAGAAACGCCTGGGCCGCTAGCCTAAGCCATGCCTAATCATGGTGGAAACTTGCAGCATCACCATAATGAGCATTCTATGAAGCATCCTCAATAAAAAGCTATGCACATAGTAAATAAAAAGATCGCTGAGATGCTCATTGTGTGCTTTCCTTGTCATTTTGGTTATGGGATAGCTCTTGTACCATGTGAAAGGGGTACCCTGTTGGCGGTTCTCTATGATACACATGTACTTACTGTGAAAAGAACTTATAGGTGACCAAAGTTAAGTACCATGCGGTGCAGCCCTCGTATTCAAGGGACATGAGATTTCCAACTTATACTTTGTCAAGCATATACTCCATCTTTGTTCAGTTTAACCTTAATCACTTTAAGATGCTTATGATAGGGGCAATGAGGGATGACAGCTAACAAGTACCATAATTTTTGGAAGCTCTTTTTGAAACTTGAAATCCCTGCTTCCCTTTATAAAGGGCCTTTCTTCCACTATTATATTGAGTCTCCACCTTCTACCTTTAGGCACCATTAAGAGAGCATAGTTGTTATTCTTAGTTCTGTGTGCAGTGTTCCAAAACTTATTGATTGATGCATATTGCTTGTTCTTGTGTTACTTGTATCTAGTCATTCTTATGAACTTTGAAGGTGTCCTATGCATCTATTTGCTACTCCATAATGGACAAGATGAATGCCACTATGCCATGTTTTCTGTATGTGAAACAAACAAACGTTTTTCAATGCATGTTATTCATGATCTTTGTTTGTAGCCTTTCATGTTGCATGCATAGTTACGTTGTCCTATTGTTAGAACTCCATATTTCATGCACATGTTTAGAGTTCTTTGATCCTAGCTTTCAATGCATGTCACCTCAAAAATTATTCTTTTTATCGCTTACCTACTTGAGGACGAGCATAAGTTAAGCTTGGGGATGCGTGATACGTCGAAAACGTATCTATAAATTTTGATGCTCCATGCTTGTTTACTATCTACTTTGCTTTGCTTTGTCCACACTTTGAGGTGTTTTTATATGTTTTCTGGTACTAACCTATTAACAAGTTGCCAGAGTGCCAGTTGTCTGTTTTCTTCTGTTTTTGGTTCCAGAAAGGCAGAAAATCAATATTCTCGGAATTGGACGAGACAAAAGCCAAATTCAATATTTTACCATGGGCAACACGAAGCCAGAATACGAGACGGAGGAGGCTCACCAGGGGGCCACACCCCCTGACCGCGCGGGTGGTCCCACCCCATGCCTAGGGGGGGTGCAGCCGCCCTGGTGGCCCCCTGCCTCGCCTCTTCGCCTATAAAGTCCCCCCGATGCCAAAACCCAAAACACCCGATCAATATTCCATGAAACTGTCTATAGCCGCCGCCACCATCGTCCCTAGATCAGGGGGATCTGAAGCTCTTCTTGGCACCCTGCCAGAGGGGAGATCATCCAGAGGCCTTCTTCTTCATCATGCCAGTGTGACACCCCCGGGATCAAGGCTAAACAAATCCTAGACCACCGTCTGACATAAGCTTAACCTTGAGCTCGAGAATATCCAGTGAAGAATCGATAACACAACAGTGACCCTACGACACAAAATTTATTACAGCAAGCTCATAACTGAGCAGAGAACCAAATTATTACAAGCAAAGGTCACTGGCCACAAACATCAAACAACGGAAGGCAAATTATGCTATTAAGTATAACAAACTTAACAAACGGCCTAAGAGGCCTGAAGCATAACGATGACGTCCCAGCCCATAGATTCCAGGCTGCCGGCCAGGAACCCCAAGCTACTCGTCGATGTCGATGTAGTACCAAACTGATCTTCAGGGAACACTTACTCTTCTACAAAAATATCAACAAAGCAAGGGTGAGTACAGGGTGTACTCCGCAAGACTTATGGCTGGTGGAGTTGTTTTGCATAAAGCCATCTTTGTTTATAAAACAAGAGGGAGAAGAAGCTTGCCTATTCAGAGTATTTTTAAAGGGGATAAGATAGCGACATCTCCGAAATATTGATCATCATCTTTTGATATCCACCAAATCATCATCAAATCTCAACTAGGATCACCCCCTCGAACCTATGAGGAAGCATCCTTAAGCACACGTTGATCTTCCAAGTTTTACGATTAGGTTAAAGTTCTCTATGATCTTAGAATCTGGTCACCAAGCGTTCATAACCGTGAACACGGCTTTTCGAAAAGATTTAACCCTGCAGGGGTGTACAACTTTACCCACACATACCAACCGACTCTTAATGCCAGTACATTAGACCTCTTCCTTGGAAGGCCGACAGAGGGTGGTTGGCCACGACCTTTACCTTGCTTTCGCCGAGACCATGAGTCACGCAATAAGTATGGTTCCGCCGTAACGGGTCAAATCCCGAAGCCGGTACTTAAAGATGTGAGGAGAGGTTCGTTAACAAGGGCTCCATCGACCCCAAGCAACCCGGTCCACGCTTACCTACCTGTTATGAATGCACCAACTTCACCCGGCAAATCTTTCAAAAGATTTTCTATGCATATGTCGAATGGAACGCCCGAACTATGTGACTCATGGAATCTACTGGGCAAGTTAATCAGGCGAGGGGTTCCCAAGCCCCGTGTGGCTGTACGCTCATCTCGGTTACAAAGGCAAGAACTCAGGTCCTAGTGGTGGCGAGCATGGGACTAGAAAAACCACATCCCACCGTGGCCTCCCATACAAGCCTTAGCATGTTTAACTCCTACATCTGATCTCATCTCATCACATTCTCCTATCATACTAGATTCTCTGCATCTGATACATCATCTGGATGGACCAGAACTGACAGCTATGCATGGCTAAGCATACACATATAAGCTTTAGTAGTGCACACAAGCCAAACTTAGTTATGCTAGGAGCAGTGGATCAGGTAATATAAGCTTAAAGGGAGTAATGCAACAGATAGGATACTCTATCTATCGATAAAAGACCACAGCAGAATCGTATGCATCATGGCAAGAATAGAAATGCTTTCGAAATCGTAGGATTATATCATGGTGGGGCTATGCTTGCATTTGCCTATTGATAGCAGATAAATAGATCTTCGGAAGCCTTGTACTTGAATTGATTATAGTTGGTCAAGTATTGTTCATCGATCTTCGATCTTCGACGGTGTTGACCTCGGGCTTCGATCTTGATCTCGATCTCGATCTCGATATCATATTCTTCCGTGAAGAACTGAACACCAGAAAGAGAGGGGAAACAATCAACACATGGCATCGATGAAATGCTCAAGCAAGTATGATGATATGACAATTTAATTGTATTGAAAAGTAACCCTAAAGCATGCTCGACAAATTAATCGGGGTTCTGAGGGGTGAAAACCCTAATTCGGGGAAACTCCAGAACATATGAGAGGGTGCATTTGTTCTTCTAATTAAAATTGTCATGAAAGTTGATTAACAATTCATGATTATATCTTAAAGAGGTAGGTTTCATTTTTCTGAACATTTTGTTATATTATTTGTATTTTTCTGACTTATACATAATTAGATATTGAATTTACAAGTTTTATTCAAATTCTGAAATTATTCAAACAATTATTAAAAGTTTATCAAACTTTTTACACCCAGACATAGTTTACCCACAGTGACTAACTGATGGGCCCAGAGCCACCTCAGTAGCCACGCAAGCAAAGTGGGACAGGGGGCGGTTGGTGCGTTTCTCACCGAGGCATGGGCTACCCGCTGGCACTGACGGGTGGGGCCGATGCCAAATCATCATGCCACGCAGACGCCACGGAGGCTCGACGGCGGCAGAGCTCAGACGACCACGGCCACGCCGAAGGAGGGCTCAAGAGGAAGCGGTTTTATGCGCGTTAGAGAAGGAAGGCCGAGGCGAGCCAGAAAATGGGCGCCGCCCTATTGGGGTCACCGGAGCTTCGGCTCCGACGATCTCTGATGGCGGCCCGCACAGGTGCTCGTGGCGGAGACGGTATAGAGAAGGAGGGAGGGATTGGAGGGGTCTGCGAGGATGGTGAGCTCACCCTGGTTCGACTGGCGTGGTCAGGGAGATCGCTGGAGCTCTGCATCGACGGCGGGCGGTGGTTGCCGGAGTTGGGGATGAGGAGTTGATTCGGGCGACTGAGACCTTCCCAGGTCGATTCCTTTGACGAGAAGAGACAGGGAGAATAGTGGTTTCGGTGGCATGCTCGAACGAGCATAGGGAGGCGCGGTACGACGGCGACCGGCGGAACCTGGGTGCTAGGGTTCGGGTCCGCGCGAGAGAGGGAGAGAGCACGAGGGAGGGAGGAGATAAGGGAGAGGCAGGGCAACTAGGGGGGGTCTTATCCTCGTCCGAGAGCGGCGGCGAGCATCGCGACAGCGGCGGACGGCATCGGAGACGACACGGAGGAGCTTCCTCGCGAGGAAGACGACAGCAAAGAGGTACTGGGTTGGATGGGCCGCGCGTGGGCCGTCTGCGGCTGCAGTTTGCTGCGCAGTGCAGGAGAGAGAAGGGGAAAGAGAGGAATGGGCCGGCTAGGCTGCAGCCTGGCAAGGCTGCTGCTGCTCCTTTTTATTCTGAAAGCCTTTTTTTAAAATTTTGTTTCCATTTCTCTCTTTTGTAAAATAATTTGAAATCTATTTTAGGATATTCCAAAAATACCAAAAACTTTGTAAATATATAAAAAATAGTATGGGGCCCTTTTTAGTCCAATTGGGCTCCAAGTATTTTGGATTTTCAAATAGTTCAAAACCATTTGAATGCTTCAAAGAGAGGGGGAAGATTAGGGTTTTTAGGGTTTTCATTATTTCTTTTTGCATGCATTTTTAGGATATGATGCTCATGTGTCACATCCCAAAATTTTTCCAAAGTTTGTAATGTGAAAAATAAATAAACTAAATAAATAATTGTTGAAATTTAGGGTGAAAAGAAACTTTTTGTTTCTAAATGGAAACTTAAAATCCCATCTTGAACAAACTTGATTAATGTTTGAATCCAACTAAATTCAAAACAAGTGAAATGCATTCTTCATAAATGCATCTGGAAATTTAAACACTTGGGAAATAAACCCAAACCCTAAACCCTAATGGAATAAAATCATTTCCAAGATATCACTAAGACCATGGTTTTGATCCATATAAAAATTTGTCAACAAACATTTATAAATGATCAAGAATGACAAATAGAAATATTATAAAACCATAGAAATTGGTTTCACTTAATTTGGAGCCATGAATAAAATCTTATGAATTTAGTAAGATCAGGAAATTGAATTTCCAAAGCTAATAAAGCTCCTATCTAAAATCCATACCAAATGGTGAGTAAATAATCCTAAAGAGATTTAAAAGGGTAAACAAATATTAAATAAAATTTTGAAAGTTGGAATCACCAAGTTTGGACCTTTAAATAAAAAGATATGGTTTTTAAAAGACAAAGGAAGAAATAATAAATAAGGACTATTTGATAAGAGCTAAATAAAACTTGGCCAAGACCATAAACAAATGGAATAAACATAATCCAAGTTCAAATCAAATAAATGGATAAATAATATTGAAATAAAATAATATGGCCTTAACCAAATTCTATTCTATTGGATTAAGACAAATTTCCCTAATAAGAATAATTAATTAAATCATGGGAAAATAGTATTAGGAATTCACCCAAGTGGAATAAAAGTTATTTAATTAACTTAAATGGGATCAAATAAATCAACTAAATAAAATTTATGGAATTAAACCCATAATTAATTTCATTGGAATAAAGACAAATACCCAATTTAAATGACTAATAGATCATATTAAAAATATTCCAAATAATTCAAGGTGAATAATTTGACACCCTAATAAATAAATAAAACCTACTGAAAATATTTGGTAAAATTTAGATTTCAAATGGAGTTTTCAAAACAATAATAAATCTTATTTGAATTAATGCAAGGGCCTATTTTAAATAATTAATATACCCAAAAAGAATAAAAAATATTGTTCTAAATTTGACTTTAGAATGTGTTAAATAACAGTATTAAAATCTACACAAAGTTTGGTTGAAGTTTGAATTCAAATGGTTGTTTGAAATGATTAAACAAAATCAAAATAGAATAATAGAACTGGAAAAAGAAAAAGAAAAGCAGAACAAAAAATGAACAAAGCCAGCCCACTAACACAGCCCATCTAAGCCAGCGAGCCTAGTCCCCCTTCTCCCCGAAGCATTTCCTACTCAACCGCGAACCCGCAGCCTCGCTGACATCTGGAACCCACCTCACCTCACTCTCTCTCGCAGACAGCCAGGTCCCACCTTCCAGTCTTCTCTTCCTCACCCGGCCGCTAACCACGCCCCCTCCCGGCCGTTCCTGCCGTTACCTCCCAGACGTAATTCCGCGATAATGGCTCAGTTAATCACACCCGCGACCTCGCTCGTTTAACCACCTCCCTCTCCCCTCCCTTTTCCCTCAGAAACCGCTGCAAGAGAGCCCCTAGGCCGTCCCAAATTCCATCTGCACCGTCGCTGCCTCCGACGAACATCCGCGATGATTTCGGCGAACCTAGGCCACGCCTTGCCCCCTCGACCACCCGAGCCTGCTCCCCTCTCCTGTGCTCACCTGCCAGCACCCTCATCTCACTCGCGCGCACCCCAGAACCTTGGCAACGACGACAGCCGAGCGTCGCCGTCCACTGCCTTGACTCCGGCGAGTCTCCTTAGTGAGCATAGACCCCCCTTTCCCTCCTTTTGATGCTCACTTGTCCGTGACTCGCGTACGAAGCTAACAGCACCCTCCATTCGCTCTCCCGTGCCCTGTAGCAATGTCGCCGACGACGCTAGAGCGTGCCGACGCCGTCAGTAACTCCGGTGAGCGATTCAGGTCATCCTCGTGCGCCCCTTCGCCCACTGTGAACACCTCGAGCTTCAACAAATCACGGCGAACCTGGTAATGCCCTCCTCTACCTCCCTTGCTTCCTAAATCGCCGGATCCGCCGCAGTCTGACCGCGCCGCCGCCACTCGCCGCCGCCAGCGCCGCCAACTCTTGGTCAATCACTATGAACCGTACGATTTTGATCCAGTGGGTGCGATAGAAACTTAAACGAAGAGGTATCCTGCGAACTGAGCCGTGCGATGTAACTAGATATAACGGCCTGTATCTGCTGATCCGCGCGAAACGGTACGCGCCAGTAGGAAAGCGCCGCGTGTCCAGGGTTTGTTTTAAAACAGAAATTATGTTCTATTAGATGTTCAAGTTTGTAAAATTCATAACTTTTGATCCACACGTCCAAATTTTGCAAATTTTATATCAATGGAATCAGAAGAGCAATTAATATCCAACCATGCACTTTGTTTAATGAATTTCTTCTGGTAAAATAGTTGTTTTTGAAGAAACTTGTGTAGGCATATTTAGGATATAAAATTTATTCTAGGAATATTTTTATGGTAAAATCTTTGGAAAATAGATTGTTTTGAACCTACTGACCATAGAAACCAACTTGTGGATTCAAAAACATATTTTATGGGGCAAAATAATAAATCTTTGGTTTAGAACATTTCTAGTCAAATAAAAATGTTGTTTATATGTTAAAAGTACTTTTTGGAGAAAAATCTTTGGGAAATGATTTGGATTAAACTCTCTGACTCTAATCACAAATTTTTATGGTTTAAAATATATTTTGTGAACCCTATAAAAATTATTACTTTACTAAAGGCATTTTCAACAACATAAAATATTGATTTAGTGTAAAAATGGTTTATAGGTGATACCTATTGCAAATGGTTTTAATATTAAACACTTGACCATAAAACACCAACATTTATGTTTAAAAATGTATTTGTCAAACACTAGAAAATATTACTTTGGTTTAAACCATTTCTAACAAAATAAAAATGACTTAAAGTAACCATTTTTCACTAACTTGATATCAAATGGTTTTACCACTTTTATAAATGACCAATAGGTGTTTTTCAAATGTTTATAATCTATTATAAACCACCTTTTCAAATAAAACAATCTTTGGCATGTTTGCATGCTTTGACTTGTTTGTATTATTCTATGTGATGATTGCTTGAATGGTAGATTGAATATTTGCTTGCTTGATTGAATTGTAGTGGAATTTGAAGAGTATGACAATTGCAAGATCAAGGAGTGAACTTATATTCTCTATCAAAAAGGCAAGTGATGCTTCATACTTTGTCCCATTATTTTTCACTATGCATTAGTGATATTTCTAAGTAGGACTTGCATGGAATTTTTGCTAAGTATAAACTATGCCATGGGAAATCCTAGTAGATGAAACCTTAGTAGAATTTTCCTTAGTTAAGGTTCCTACTACCATCATGCTTAGCTTAGCTAGTAGAAAACAAGGGTGGATTATATTCATGCTATGGAATATTTCTAAGTCAAGGACTTGTGTTTTGTTTAATAAAACAACTAAGTGAATGAATCATATGGGTGGAATGGAAATAAAGGTTTGTGTTGAGTGGTTACACAAGGACCATTTCTATGGTTTACCTTGTGTATATCACTTGTGGAATGCCACCCAGGAACAAAGAGATTTGAGATGTCAAATGTTGAGAAGCTTCAAGTGCAGCCACTTGCCATTATGGGCTCTGCCTGGATCATATAGGTTGCAATAACTTAGACAAATGGATAGTTGGTGGTAGGGGATTGTTAGGTTGGAACGCGTCCATTCTGGTCTAAGGGAAGGCTTCTGAAAGATCTTGTCTTGGTGAAACCAAGTCTTGTGGGGAAAGTGCACCACCTCTACAGAGTGTAAAATCTAAGTACTTAGCCATGTCCCTAGCAAAGGACAATTTGAGCATCAAGACATGGAAGCTATCAAGAATCTCCTCATCCCAATTTCTAAGTTAAAAACTTGTGGTTGAACAAGGGTGAAGGTTCACCAATTTCTATTGGTGGTTCCTTGGGTGATTTTGACAAACAAAAACTTAGTGTTTTCAAATGATAAGGGAAATCTATTTTGAGCAAAGCAAGCCTAAGCTCCACCTAGCCAAATGCATATAGATGATAGACTCCACTATACTACCATAGTATCACTTGCCAATACAATTCAAATGTATTGAACCTTGTGGTTGTAACTTATTATGTTGCAGGTTTGTTTGATGTTAGTGAAGTGTGTTTTGATTAGGATTACAAGTCTACAACCAACATGATTGCATGTGGCACTTTGAAGATGAAGGACCCCATGCTATAGTTATTTCTACTGCATTGTAAAGTGATAGCCAAATGAGCTATGTAAGGTGTAATGAATTATTTTATTCCTGGTTATAAAGATGTATTATGACCTTTGTTTCTTGATATTACATCTTAACTGTGGATGCTAGCTATTGATCCAGGGACTAGCATTGTAAACACAGGGATCTCTACCTTATTAAAGGTTGGGACCTCTACAGATGGTATCAGAGCACTGTGTTGCCTGTAGGATTGTAACCCTAGGATTGGATAAAACCCCTTAGAAAAATAGGAGTTGTATTTGTTCCAAAACTCATTTACAAACAATCTTGTAAACTCTTTCCTCAACCATTTTGGTTTTGATTCTACATCTCTTCTATTTCAAACTTTATGAACAAAGCCTCAACCATGAGCAAAGGACTTCACCAACTCAAATGACTTCAACTTCAACTTTATTTGCACCAAGGACTTCAACTTGGATATCACTAAGGACTACAAGTGAGACAAGAATGTTACTCAAGGTTTGAGGGCTAAGGAAATACAACTTAGAAGGAACCATCATCACCTTTGAAGGCTTGTGACCAAGATATAAAATTTCTCCAAGGATACAATGATCTTGTTCATGAAGACTCAACTAAGAAGGATGGAACCATCTCAAGTGAACCATGTAGTTGGACCACCATATTAAGTTTAGATCAAACCCACCAACTTATGAGGTGTATCAAAAAATATTTTGTTGCCTAAAAATGTGCTTGAAACTTGTTTGAATGGAATGTTTGTTTGTGATTGCTTGCACATTGCTTGTGTGAATTGTGATGTGAGTGATTAGAATTAATTCCTTAGAAATCTTTTGCCTATTCTAATCCCAGTCCAACCCAAACAGATGACTACTCCAAGAAACTCCAGCATTAAGGATGGTGACAACAACAACCAAGAGATCAACATGAGAGAACTTATAGTAACCCAAACCCAGTTTAACCAAGTGACAACTCAGTTTTTAGCCAACAACAATGAGTTAGACCCAACCATGCAAAGGTTTTTGGAAACCCAAACCCAATTGATTCAAAAGGTGACAAATCAAATGATCAACATGGGAGACAACCCTTCCCAAAGAGTTTGTGACAACAAGGATGTCAAGGATGATATTCTAGAAGGAACCCAAGCTTGCAATGTTTGTGGAGACAAGGATCACACTTCCAAAGAGCATGAAGATCAATGCCCCAATTGTGAAGAGAAACATCCAACTAATCAATGCCCCACATCTCAAGCTACTTGTTTCCTATGTGAAGGAAATAATCATGTCCCTATCCAATGCCCCATCTATTCCATAGTTCAACAAAGGAAACAAGGTGTAGTGCATCAATAGCTTGTAAACCCCTAGGAGGGAACAACTTCTACCAAGAAGGATGAAGACAAAGGAAAACCTCAGCTTGCACCTTCATGCAATATGACTCACCTTGATAGACAGAAGAAGAGACATATGTATTATCCAAGGAAAAGATTAAGGAGACCAGGAGATTTTCCCACCTTTGAGATAAGATATGAAGAGCATGAACTAGAAGAAGTCCTAGCTTTGGAAAAACCCAAGAAGAAGAAGGACAAAAGTCAAGTGCAGTGTTTCCATTGCAAAGAAATGGGACACTATGCCAATGAATGTACAGAGAAGAAGAAGAAGTATAAGGAAATTAGCCAAGTGTGGTGCAACAACTACGAAGAGCTAGGCCATTATGTATCAACTTGTCCACAGAAGATACATGAAGAACTCAATCTTGTCACATGTTACAATTGTGGTGATCAAGGACATTATGCAAGCAATTGTCCAGAAAAGATGAAGCACAAGATAAACAAGCCTATGAAGGATCTCAGCCTTGTCACATGTTTCAAGTGTGGAAACAAAGGACACTATGCAGATGTTTGCCCAGAGAAGTCTCATCAAGATCCCAAGCAAGCCAAGAAGTAACCTAGTTGGAAATTTTTAAGGGTGGTAGTACCCTAGATGCTTTGAGCCAACTTGTAACCTCTAGCCTCCCCAAATCTCAGGACGATATTTATTTTAAGGGTGGTAGCCTGTCACATCCCAAAATTTTCCAAATCTTGTAATGTGAAAAATAAATAAACTAAATAAATAATTGTTGAAATTTAGGGTGAAAAGAAAATTTTTGTTTCTAAATGGAAACTTAAAATCCCATATTGAACAAACTTGAGTAATGTTTGAATCCAACTAAATTCAAAACAAGTGAAATGAATCTGGAAATTTAAACACTTGGGAAATAAACCCAAACCCTAAAACCCTAATGGAATAAAATCATTTCCAAGATATCACTAAGACCATGGTTTTGATCCATATAAAAATTTGTCAACAAACATTTATAAATGATCAAGAATGACAAATAGAAATATTATAAAACCATAGAAATTGGTTTCACTTAATTTGGAGCCATGAATAAAATCTTATGAGTTTAGTAAGATCAAGAAATTGAATTTCCAAAGCTAATAAAGCTCCTATCTAAAATACATACCAAATGGTGAGTAAATAATCCTAAAGAGATTTAAAAGGGTAAACAAATATTAAATAAAATTTTGAAAGTTGGAATCACCAAGTTTGGACCTTTAAATAAAAAGATATGGTTTTTAAAAGACAAAGGAAGAAATAATAAATAAGGACTATTTGATAAGAGCTAAATAAAACTTGGCCAAGACCATAAGCAAATGGAATAAACATAATCCAAGTTCAAATCAAATAAATGGATAAATAATATTGAAATAAAATAATATGGCCTTAACCAAATTCTATTCTATTGGATTAAGACAAACTTCCCTAATAAGAATAATTAATTAAATCATGGGAAAATAGTATTAGGAATTCACCCAAGTGGAATAAAAGTTATTTAATTAACTTAAATGGGATCAAAGAAATCAACTAAATAAAATTTATGGAATTAAACCCATAATTAATTTCATTGGAATAAAGACAAATACCCAATTTAAATGACTAATAGATCATATTAAAAATATTCCAAATAATTCAAGGTGAATTATTTGACACCCTAATAAATAAATAAAACCTACTGAAAAGATTTGGTAAAATTTAGATTTCAAATGGAGTTTTGAAAACAATAATAAATCTTATTTGAATTAATGCAAGAGCCTATTTTAAATAATTAATATACCCAAAAAGAATAAAAATCTTGTTCTAAATTTGACTTTAGAATGTGTTAAATAACATTATTAAAATCTACACAAAGTTTGGTTGAAGTTTGAATTCAAATGGTTGTTTGAAATGATTGAACAAAATCAAAACAGAATAATAGAAATGGAAAAAGAAAAAGAGAAGCAGAACAAAAAAAATGAACTAAGCCAGCCCACTAACCCAGCCCATCTAAGCCAGCGAGCCTAGTCCCCCTTCTCCCCGAAGCGTTTCCTACTCAACCGCGAACCCGCAGCCTCGCTGACATCTGGACCCCACCTCACCTCACTCTCTCTCTCTCTCGCAGACAGCCAGGTCCCACCTGCCAGTCTTCTCTTCCTCACCCGGCCGGTGACAACACCCCCTCCTGGCCATTCCTGCCATTACCTCCCCAGCGTAATTCCGCGTAATGGCTCAGTTAATCACACCGCAACCTCGCTCATTTAACCACCTCCCTCTCCCCTCCCTTTTCCCTCAGAAACCGCTGCAAGAGAGCCCCCAGGCAGTCCCCAATTCCATCTGCACCGTCGCTTCCTCCGACGAACATCCGCGATGATTCCGGCAATCCTGGGCCGTGCCTTGCCCCCTCGATCACCCGAGCCTGCTCCCCTCTCCCGTGCGCACCTTGAAGGGAATATGCCCTTAGAGGCAATAATAAAATGTTTATTATTTGTATTCCAAGTATATGATAGATGTTTATTTTGCATACTATAATTGTATTAATACGGAAACATTAATACATGTGTGTTTAATAAACAAACAGAATGTTCCTAGTTATGGCTCTCTCATAAACTAGTTCGTTGATTGACAAGATGATCATAGTTTCCTGATCATAGACATTGGATGTTGTTAATAACGAGATCACAACATTAGTGTAATGGTGTGATGAACATTCATCCGAAGTATAGCATTACGATCAAAGTCATTTAGTTTATATTGCTACAAACAATTTACGAAGTAGTCCTAATCCTTAGACCATGAGATCATGCCAATCACTAACACCGGAAGAGTTTCTTGTTGACATCAAACGTCACACCGTAAATGGGTGATTATAAAGATGGATTTAAAGCTACTAAAGTGTTATGTTGAGAATCATGGATCAAGAGTGGAATTTGTTCATCCAGATGACGGATAGATATGCTCTGGGCCCTCTCGGTGATATCACATTGGTTAGCTTGCAAGCAAGTGATTTGATCACTAGAATGTTATATCACGGGAACGAGAAAAGAGTGCATGTCAGTAACGAGATCAAACTAGGTATGCAGATACCGATGATCGAATCTCGGACATGTAATATATCGTGAAACAAAGGGATTAAGATAGAAGCATAAAAGGTTCTGACGATCACAGGAAAAGTCATCGTTGAATGTGTGGGAGTCAGTATGGATCTCCAGGTCCCGCTACTGATTATTGATCGGAGAAGGGTCTCGATCATGTCCGCATTATTCGCGAATCGTAGGGTGACACACTTAAGGGACACTGACATCTAATTGGAGCAAATGTTTCACGCCGAAAGAATAAACAAGCGCAGGAATTTATTTCACTAGATACCGAAACAGGTTTTCGGGTGAAATTGCATAAAGAGGTTATGCATGTGAAATGGAATTCTAGCAAGGGGTTATTTGTGAATGTTTGTCATTAAAGTAATTGACAAAATTATGAATAAAATAAAAGAGTTTTATTTAATGAGAGTTTGCATTAAATTTGGTGGAAATTTAATGGGAATTTTGAGTGGATTTTTGAGTGGAGAAAATTGAAGGGCCATTTTGTGAGTGGAGTGTCCACCCACATGAATGAAGGAGGGGAGGGGGCAGCCCCATGGCCGGCGGCCACCCCCTTGGGTGCCCCCCTCCTCCTATAAAAGGCACCCCCTCTCCTCTCTCTCACTTACAACTCTTCGTGAAGGATCTCTCTCCCCCTCTAGAATTTATCCCCCATGGTATCGGACTAGCGAGATACATGTTCCCGGTGGCTATTCGTCAAGAAAGGGTTGTGCTTCTGCTGCATCGCTGGAGCGCTGAGGCGGAGGTTGCTCGGTGTCTTGTACGTGTGTGCGAGCACGGATACGCTGCTGCTTTGTGGCGCTAGGACTTCCTCTCGATCTTGAGATCGGCAAGAGATCGTCTACATCAACCATGAGTTAAACTTGTTAAGATTTGTCGGTCTTCAAGGGTATGTTCTCTACGGATATACATCCGCCCGTTGTTTGTATCTAGTATCTAGATCTTGGTACATAGTTCCCATCGTAGGAAAAATTTTGTTTTCTATGCTGTGAACCCTACAGTGGTATCAGAGCCGGATCTATGCGTAGATACTTTACACGGGTAGTACACATATGAGTATGTGGGCGATGATGATCATGTTGTTGCTCCTTAGTTGTAATTTTGGATATTGGTGGCATAGTGGGATGAAGCGGCCCGGACAAACTTTACATGTCCTCGCACATGAGACCTGTTCCACGCTTGACATGCAACTAGTTTGCATAAGTGTCTAGCGGGTGTCTGTCTCTCCTATTATAGTCAATATCTATTTTGCAACGAGTTGTCAACAATTTGGTTATCCTCGTTTTGGTTCATGTTCGTAGGTAAGAACAGTTCTATCTCGAAAGCCCTAAGCCACGTAAAACTTGCAATGGATAAATTAGAGGCGTCTAGTTTAGATTGTTGCTGGGCTAGTGTTATGATATGGTGATGTTGTAAGTAGAAGTATGCGATGATACTCTTACAACATACATAACGTGTAATCTCCATAGACCTTGGACTTACACATATAGGTATGATAGTGATCATACCACGGTGCACATGATAGAGATCATATGAGGGAACCATATCATTTCACTAATAAACATGTGATGTTTGATAGCATCTTATATTGCTCGTTTAGCGCTTTGTTAGCATAATAAGATGATCCCTCTTTTAAATATCAAGATAAGAATGTGTTCTTCCTTTAGTATGCACCGATTATGTTTTCGTCGCTCCAAGACATCACGTGATGATCGGGTGTTCTTGGATCCACGACCATATTTCGGGTGTAAAACAGTTACACACGCGAATACTAAGGTTATAACTTGGCGAGCCTAGCATGTACAGACATGGCCTCGGAACACGGACCGAAAGGTTAAGCATGAGTCATATAGTAGATATGATGCCCATTTGATGATCGCCTTTGAAGCTACACCGACTCACGTGATGATCGGACTTGGTGTAGTGGATTTGGTTCATGTAATCACCAAAAAGGCACGAGGGATGTCATTTTTGAGTGGGAGTTCATTCGTAATATGGATTAGTTGAACTCAATCTATCATAAACTTAGTATAAACTTTACAAATTCTGTTGTAGATGGCACCACCTGCTTTTAATTTCAATGTGTTCATGGAGAAAGAGAAACTTGCAACGAACGATAGCAACTTTACCGAATGGGCCATGAATTTGAGGATTCTCCTCTCTGCTGCACAAAAGCAATATGTGCTAGAAGCGCCGTTAGGCCCCCCACCTTTTGAGGATGCCCCTGACGAGGAGAAGAATGTCTATCAGACTCATCAGGAGGACCACAACTTAGTTCATTGTGGCATATTGTATGGGCTAGATCCGGAACTTCGAAAGCGTTTCGAAAACGGCAATGCTTTTGATACAATGGGTGAGTTGAAAATGACTTTCGACACACATGCTGCTGTAGAGGGCTACAACGCTCCAGAAAAGTTCTTTAGCTGCATGATGGAAGAGCACAACTCCGTTAGTGAGCATGTACTCAAGATGTCGGGTTACGCCAATAAGCTTGTGTCCTTGGGAATAACGATTCCCATTGACTTAGGCATCCATCGTGTTCTGCAGTCTCTGCCACCTAGCTATAAGAGCTTTGTGATGAACTATAATATGCAAGGCATGAAGAAGTCTCTCCCCGAGCTTCTGTCAATGCTTAAAACTGTAGAAGTGGAGATCAAAAAAGGAACATCAAGTGTTGATGATCAATAGGAACACTGGTTTCAAGAAAGACAAGAAGGGAAAACGGAAGGGAAGTAAGGGCGGCAAGCTGGTTGCCGTGCCTGAAAAGAAACCCTGAGTTGGACCTAAGTCTGATACCGAGTGCTACTATTATAAAGGGACTGGCCACTGGAAGTGTAACTGCCCAAGTATTTGGTAGACAAGAAGGCCGGCAAGGCAAACAAAGGTATATATGATATACATGTTATTGATGTGTACTTGACTAGTGCTCGCAGTAGCACCTGGGTATTTGATACCGGTTCAGTTGCTAATATTTGTAACTCGAATCAGGGGCTGCGGAACAAGCGACCGCTAGCAAGGGGTGAGGTCAAGATGCGTGTCGGCAATGGATCAAGCATTGATGTGATCACCGTCGGAACGCTGCCTCTCCATTTGCCGTCGGGATTAGTTATAAACTTGAATAATTGTTATCTGGTGCCTGCACTGAGCATGAACATTGTATCTGGATCGTGTTTAATGCGAAGTTGTTATTCATTTAAATCCAAGAACAATGGTTGTTCCATTTATATGAATGAAATCTTTTATGGTCATGCACCGATGATGAATGGTTTATTTCTATTGGATCTCGATAATAATGTTACACATATTCATAATGTTGATGCTAAAAGGATTAAACTAAATGATGATATATCCGCATATATGTGGCACTGCCGTCTAGGTCATATTGGCGTTAAACGCATGAAGAAGCTCCATTCGGATGGACTTCTGGAATCACTTGATTTTGAATCATTTGATACATGTGAGCCATGCCTTATGGGCAAGATGACTAGAACGCCGTTTTCCGGTTCAATGGAACGGGCGACAGATTTATTGGAAATCATACATTCTGATGTATGTGATCCAATGAGTGTGTCGGCGCGAGGTGGATATCGTTATTTTGTTACTTTCACGGATGATTTGAGTAGATACGGTTATATCTACTTGATGAAACACAAGTCTGAAACCTTTGAAAAGTTCAAGGAATTTCAGAATGAAGTGGAAAATCATCGTAATAGAAAGATCAAATTTCTATGGTCCGACCGTGGAGGTGAGTATCTAAGTTACGAGTTTAGCACTCACATGAAAGAGTGTGGAATTGTTTCACAACTCACACCTGCCGGAACACCACAGAGAAATGGTGTGTTGGAACGTCGTAATCGTACTTTATTAGATATGGTTCGATCTATGATGTCTCTGACGGACTTACCGTTATCATTTTGGGGCTATGCAATAGAAACTGCTGCATTTAGTTTAAATCAGGCACCATCTAAATCCGTTGAAAAGACACCGTATGAATTGTGGTTTGGAAACAAACCTAAGCTGTCATTTCTTAAAGTTTGGGGATGCGATGTTTATGTGAAGAAACTTCAACCGGATAAACTCGAACCCAAAGCGGAAAAATGCGTCTTCATAGGATACCCTAAGGAAACTATTGGGTATTCCTTCTATCATAGATCCGAGGGCAAGGTTTTTGTTGCCAAGAATGGATCGTTTGTAGAGAAAGAGTTTCTCGCGAAAGGTGTGAGTAGTCGGAAGGTAGAACTCGAAGAGGTTATTGAACCTTCTCTTCAAAGTATGGCGAGTAGCGCAGCGCCGAAAGTTGTTCCGGAGTTGGCTTCACCTGTTGAAGAGGGAACTAATGATAATGATCATGAAACTCCGAAAGAGAGTACTACCGAACCTCGCAGGTCTAGCAGGACGCGTGCAGCTCCCGAACTGTACGGAAATCCTGTCATGAATTTCATGGTTGATGAAAATGATGACCCTGCGACGTATGAAGAAGCGATGATGAGCCCGGATTCCAACAAATGGTTAGAAGCCATGAAATCCGAGATGGAATCCATGTATGAAAATCAAGTTTGGAACTTGGTGGAATTACCTCACGACCGAAAGGCCGTGGAGAAAAATGGATTTTCAAAAGGAAAACTGATGCTGATGGTAATGTAACTGTCTATAAAGATCGACTTGTCTTAAAGGGGTTTTGACAAATTCAAGGAGTTGACTAAGATGAGACATTCTCTCCCGTAGCGATGCTAAAATCAGTTAGGATTATGTTAGCAATTGATGCATATTTTGATTATGAGATATGGCAGATGGATGTCAAAACCGCGTTTCTCAATGGTAATATTGAAGAAGAGTTGTATATGATACAACCAAAGGGTTTTTTCGATCCTAAGGATGCTAACAAGGTGTGCAGGCTTCAGCGATCCATCTATGGATTGAAGCAAGCATCACGAAGTTGGAATCTCCGCTTTGATGAGGTGATCAAAGAGTTTGGATTTGTCCAAACTTATGGAGAAGCTTGTATTTACAAGAAAGTGAGTGGGAGCAATGTGGCATTTCTGATATTATATGTGGATGACATATTATTGATCAGAAATGATATAGATCTTTTAAACAGTGTTAAAAGTTATCTAAACAGCAAATTTTCAATGAAGGACCTAGGTGAAGCGTCATACATATTAGGCATAAAGATCTATAGAGATAGATCTAGGCGCCTAATAGGGCTATTGCAAAGTACATACCTTGATAAGATTTTAAAGAAGTTTAAAATGGAAGATAGTAAGAAGGGGTTCTTACCTATGACACAAGGCACGACATTGAGTAAGACTCAAAGTCCGGCTTCGGCCGAAGAAAGAGAGATAATGGACAAGGTCCCCTATGCTTCAGCCATAGGCTCTATAATGTACGCCATGCTATGTACAAGACCGGATGTGGCACATGCTATTAGTTTGACTAGTAGGTACCAATCGGATCCAGGTTCAGAACACTGGAAAGCGGTCAAGAATATCCTTAAGTACTTGCGAAGAACTAAGGATATGTTTCTTGTATACGGAGGTGAAGAAGAGCTCGTCGCTAAGTGTTATGTCGACGCTAGCTTTGACACCGATCTGGATGACTCTAAGTCTCAATCCGGATACGTATTTCTCATGAATGGCGGAGCGGTTAGTTGGAGGAGCTCCAAACAACCTGTGGTGGCGGGATCAACAAGAGAGGCCGAATATGTTGCTGCTTCAGAAGCGGCTCAGGAAGCAGTTTGGATGAAGGAGTTCATATCCGGACTAGGAGTGGTTCCAAACGCGTTGGACCCAATGGTGATCTATTGTGACAACAATGGTGCCATTGCCAATGCCAAAGAGCCAAGGTCTCACAAGCATTCCAAGCATATTAAGCGCCGGTTTCACTTCATCCGCGAGCATGTCAAGGATGGAGATATAAAGATTTGTAAAGTACATACGGATGTCAATGTAGCAGATCTGTTGACTAAAACTCTCCCTAGAGCAAAACATGATCTACACCAGAACTCCATGGGTGTTAGATACATCACTATGTAACTAGATTATTGTCTCTAGTGCAAGTGGGACACTGAAGGGAATATGCCCTGAGAGGCAATAATAAAATGTTTATTATGTGTATTCCAAGTATATGATAGATGTTTATTTTGCATGCTATAATTGTATTAATACAGAAATGTTAATACATGTGTGTTTAATAAACAAACAGAAAGTTCCTAGTTATGCCTCTCTCATAAACTAGTTTGTTGATTGACAAGATGATCATAGTTTCCTGATCATAGACATTGGATGTTGTTAATAACGAGATCACAACATTAGTGTAATGGTGTGATGAACATTCATCCGAATTATAGCATTACGATCAAAGTCATTGAGTTTATATTGCTATAAACAACTTACGAAGTAGTCCTAATCCTTAGACCATGAGATCATGCCAATCACTAACACCGGAAGAGTTTCTTGTTGACATCAAACGTCACACCGTAACTGGGTGATTATAAAGATGGCTTCAAAGCTACTAAAGTGTTATGTTGAGAATCATGGATCAAGAGTGGAATTTGTTCATTCCGATGATGGATAGATATGCTCTGGGCCCTCTCGGTGATATCACATTGGTTAGATTGCAAGCAAGTGATTTGATCACTAGAATGTTATATCACGGGAACTAGAAAAGAGTGCATGTCAGTAACGAGATCAAACTAGGTATGGAGATACCGATGATCGAATCTTGGACATGTAATATATCGTGAAACAAAGGGATTAAGATACAAGCATAAAAGGTTCCGACGATCATAGGAAAAGTCATCGTTGAATGTGTGGGAGTCAGTATGGATCTCCAGGTCCCGCTACTGATTATTGATCGGAAAAGGGTCTCGATCATGTCCGCATTATTCGTGAACCGTAGGGTGACACACTTAAGGGACACTGACATCCAATTGGAGCAAATGTTTCATGCCGAAAGAATAAACAAGCGCAGGAATTTATTTCACTAGATACCGAAACAGGTTTTCGGGTGAAATTGCATAAAGAGGTTATGCATGTGAAATGGAATTCTAGTAAGGGGTTATTTGTGAATGTTTGTCATTAAAGTAATTGACAAAATTCTGAATAAAATAAAAGAGTTTTTTTTAATGAGAGTTTGCATTAAATTTGGTGGAAATTTAATGGGAATTTTGAGTGGGTTTTTGAGTGGAGAAAATTGAAGGGCCATTTTGTGAGTGGAGTGTCCACCCACATGAATGAAGGAGGGGAGGGGGAAGCCCCATGGCCGGCGGCCACCCCCTTGGGTGCCCCCCTCCTCCTATAAAAGGCACCCCTCTCCTCTCTCTCACTTACACCTCCTCATGAAGGATCTCTCTCCCCCTCTAGAATTTATCCCCCATGGTCTCGGACTATCGAGATACATGTTCTCGGTGGCTATTCGGCAAGAAAGGGTTGTGCTTCCGCTGCATCGCTGGAGCGAGGAGGCGGAGGTTGCTCGGTGTCTTGTACGTGTGTGCGAGCACGGATGCGCTGCTGCTTTGCGGCGCTCGGACTTCCTCTCGATCTTGTGATCGGCAAGAGATCGTCTACATCAACCACGAGTTGAACTCGTTAAGCTTTGTCGGTCTTCAAGGGTATGTTCTCTACGGATATATATCCGTCCGTTGTTTGTATCTAGTATCTAGATCTTGGTACATAGTTCCTATCGTAGGAATTTTTTTGTTTTCTATGCTGCGAACCCTACACACCTTCCAGCACCCTCAACTCACTCGTGCGCGCCCCAGAACCTCGGCAACGACGACAGCCGAGCGTCGCCGTCCACTGCCTCGACTCCGGCGAGTCTCCCTGGTGAGCATAGACCCCCCTTGCCCTCCTTTTGATGCTCACTTGTCCGTCACTCACGTACGAAGCTAACATCACCCTCCATTCGCTCTCCCGTGCCCTATAGCAACGTCCCCGACGACGCCAGAGCGTGCCGACGTCGTCAGTAACTCCGGTGAGCGATTCAGGTCATCCCCGTGCGCCCCTTCGCCCACTGTGACCACCTCGAGCTTCAACACATCATGGCGAACCTGGTAATGCCCTCCTCTACCTCCCTTGCTTCCTAAATCGCTGGCTCCGCCGCAATCTGACCGCGCCGCCGCCACTCGCCGTCGCCTGCGCCGCCAACTGTTGGCCAATCGCTGTGAACCGTAGGATTTTGATCCAGTGGGTGCGATAGAAACTTAAACGAAGAGGTATCCTGTGAACTGAGCCGTGCGATGTAACTAGATCTAACGGCCTGTATCTGCTGATCCGCGCGAAACGGTACGCGCCAGTAGGAAAGCGCCGCGTGTCCAGGGTTTGTTTTAAAACAGAAATTATGTTCTATTAGATGTTCAAGTTTGTAAAATTCATAACTTTTGATCCACACGTCCAAATTTTGCAAATTTTATATCAATGGAATCAGTAGAGCAAGTACTATCCAACCATGCACTTTGTTTAATGAATTGCTTCTAGTAAAATGGTTGTTTTTGTAGAAACTTGTGTAGGCATATTTAGGATATAAAATTTATTCTAGGAATATTTTTATGGTAAAATCTTTGGCAAACAGATTGTTTTGAACCTACTAACCATAGAAACCAACTTGTGGATTCAAAAACATATTTTATGGGGCAAAAGAATAAATCTTTGGTTTAGAACATTTCTAGTCAAATAAAAATATTGTTTATATGTTAAAAATACTTTTTGGAGAAAAATCTTTTGGATTAAACTCACTGACTCTAATCACAAAGTTTTATGGTTTAAAAATTATTACTTTGCTAAAGGCATTTTCAACAACATAAAATATTGATTTAGTGTAAAAATGGTTTATAGGTGAAACCTGTTGCAAATGGTTTTAATATTAAACACTTGACCATAAAACACCAATATTTATGTTTAAAAATGTATTTGTCAAACACTAGAAAATATTACTTTGGTTTAAACCATTTCTAACAAAATAAAAATGACTTAAAGTGACCATTTTTCACTAACTTGATATCAAATGGTTTTACCACTTTTATAAATGACCAATAGGTGTTTTTCAAATGTTTATAATCTATTATAAACCACCTTTTCAAATAAAACAATCTTTGGCATGTTTGCATGCATTGCCTTGTTTGTATTATTCTATGTGATGATTTCTTGAATGGTAGATTGAATATTTGCTTGCTTGATTGAATTGTAGTGGAATTTGAAGAGTGTGACTATTGCAAGATCAAGGAGTGAACTTATATTCTCTATAAAAAAGGCAAGTGATGCTTCATACTTTGTACCATTATATTTCAGTATGCATTAGTGATATTTCTAAGTAGGACTTTCATGGAATTTTTGCTAAGTATAAACTATGCCATTGGAAATCCTAGTAGATGAAACCTTAGTAGAATTTTCCTAAGTTAAGATTCCTACTACCATCATGCTTAGATTAGCTAGTAGGAAACAAGGGTGGATTATATTCATGCTATGGAATATTTCTAAGTCAAGGACTTGTGTTTTGTTTAATAAAACAACTAAGTGAACGAATCACCTGGGTGGAATGGAAAGAAAGGTTTGTGTTGAGTGGTTACACAAGGACCATTTCTATGGTTTACCTTGTGTATCTCACTTGTGGAATGCCACCCAGGAACAAAGAGATTTGAGATGTCAAATGTTGAGAAGCTGCAAGTGCAGCCACTTGGCATTATGGGATCTGCCTGGATCATATAGGTTGCAATAACTTAGCGAAATGGACAGTTGGTGGTAGGGGATTTTTAGGTTGGAACGCGTCCATTCTTGTCTAAGGGAAGGCTTCTGAAAGATCTTGTCTTGGTGAAACCAAGTCTTGTGGGGAAAGTGCACCACCTCTACAGAGTGTAAAATCTAAGTACTTAGCCATGTCCCTGGCAAAGGACAATTTGAGCATCAAGACATGGAAGCTATCAAGAATCTCCTCATCCCAATTTCTAAGTTAAAAACTTGTGGTTGAACAAGGGTGAAGGTTCACCAATTTCTATTGGTGGTTCCTTGGGTGATTTTGACAAACAAAAACTTAGTGTTTTCAAATGATAAGGGAAATCTATTTTGAGCAAAGCAAGCCTAAGATCCACCTAGCCAAATGCATATAGATGATATACTCCACTATACTACCATAGTATCACTTGCCAATACAATTCAAATGTATTGACCCTTGTGGCTTTAACTTATTATGTTGCAGGTTTGTTTGATGTTAGTGAAGTGTGTGTTGATTAGGATTACAAGTCTACAACCAACATGATTGCCTGTGGCACTCTGAAGATGAAGGACCCCATGCTATAGTTATTTATGCTGCATTGTAAAGTGATATCCAAATGAGCTATGTAAGGTGTAATGAATTATTTTATTCTTGGTTATAAAGATGTATTATGACCTTTGTTTCTTGATATTACATCTTAACTGTGGATGCTAGCTATTGATCCAGGGACTAGCATTGTAAACATAGGGATCTCTACCTTATTAAAGGTTGGGACCTCTACATCATGTTATGCAGAATCAAACTCTAATATATAACTATCTAAAAGTGGGGTGTTACAGCCAGCCTCCGGTATGAAGCGTGAGTAGTTCCACCTTGGACTACGGGTCCATGTAGTAGGTAGATGGTTGTATCTCCTCCTTATGCTTTCTTGTATAGATCTTGTGAGATCCGTTCATGATCAAGATCTAATCTATTTGTAATCATGCATGTTGTGTTTGCGGGGATCCGATGGATATTGAGATTACTATGTTAGATTGATTAATGGTTTTGTCTTATTGATTCTATCATGTTTGTGTTGTTTGTGATCTTGCATGCTCTCTGTTGTTAGTAGCTATCTTGGCCAAGTAGTTGCTAGTGACTCCAAGAGGGGGTATTTATGCTTGATAGTGGGTTCATGCCTCTATTTTCCAAGGTAAGTGACAGAAATATCTATGGTTGTATATGTGTTGTTGCCACTAGGGAGAAAACATTGGTCTCTTGTTCATGGAACAAGTGGACTGTTTACCTTATATACTTTTCTTAATGCAGTTGTCTGTTGCTTGCAACTTAATACTAGAGGTGGTTCGGATGATAACCTAAAGGTGGACTTCTAGTCATAGATGCAGTTGGATGGCGGTCTATGTATATTTATGTATTGCCCAATCGAATCTTTATGTCTAGTATTTCATTGTTATGCCTTGCTCAGTCATGTCAATTGCCCTGCTGTAATTTGTTTATCCAGCATGCCATGTTTGTTTATCTAAGGAGAACACCTCTAGTGAACTATGGACCCCGGTCCAATCTTTACCATTGATACATCTTCCACTCTTACTGTTTACTTGCTGCAAACATTATCACCTTCCACACCATATACTTAATCCTTTGTTATAACAACCCGTGAGATTGACAACCTCACTGTTCGTTGCGGCAAAGTCTTGAGTTTGTGTTGTGTAGGTTTCCACGTTGCTTGCAACACCTTTGAGACATTTCCTTCCTCCTACTGGTTCGATAACCTTGGCTTCTTACTGAGGGAAGACTTGCTGCTGTGTTGCTTCACACCTTGCTCTTGGGGTTTCCTGACGAAGTGCTCCACATCAACACAACACCATCAGTATGCGCCGCTGATTTGCGGCGCTAGGACTTCTGCTCGATCTTGAGATCGACAAGCGTTCATCTACATCATCCACGAGTACAACCTCTTTAAACTTTATCGGTCTACAAGGGTATGTTCTCTATTGATGTATATCCACCCGTTGCTTGTATCTAGTAGATAGATCTTGGTACTTAGTTGTTCCCATCGTAGGAATTTTTTTGTTTTATATGTTGCGAACCCAACAGTGGTATCAGAGCCGGATCTATGCGTAGTTTCTTTGCATGGGTAGTACACATATGGGTATGGGCGATGATGATCATGTTAGTGCTTCTTGTTTGTACTTTGGATATTGGTGGCATAGTGGTATGAAGCGGCTAGGAAAAACTTTACATGTCCTCGCACATGAGACCAGTTCCACGCTTGACATGCAACTAGTTTTGCATAAGTGGCTAGCGGGTGACTATGTCTCCTACTATAGTCAATATCTTATTTACAATGAGTTATTAATAATTTGGTTATCCTTGTTGTGGTTCCATTTTCGTAGGAAATAAAGGTTCTATCTTCGAAATCCCTAAGCCACGTAAAACTTGCAATGGATAAATTAGAAGCGTCTAGTTTAGATTGTTGCTAGGTTAGTGTCATGATATGGTAATGTTGTAAGTAGATGTATAGCTGATACTCTTACAACACACCTAACGTGTAAGTTCCATAGACCTTGGCCTTACACACAAAGGAATGATAAAGATCATACCACGATGCACATGATAGTTATCAAGTGCAAGAACCATATCGTTTCACTATTCACATATGATGTTGTTGCATCTTATATTGCTTGTTTGGCATTTTATTAGCATCATAAGATGATCCCTCGTTTAGATATCAAGATAAAAATGTGTTTTCCCTTAAGTATGCACTGATTATGTTTCACCGCTTCAAGACATCACGTGATGATCGGGTGTTCTTGAATCCATGATCATATTTCGGGTGCAAGACAGTTTTACACACGCTAAATACTAAGGTTCTTACTTGGTGAGCCTAGCATGTACAGACATGGCCTCGGAACACGGGACGAAAGGTTAGCATGAGTCATATATTTGATATGATGCCCATATATTGCTCGCCTTTGAAGCTACACCGACTCACTTGATGATCGGACTTGGTGTAGTGGATTTGGTTCATGTAATCACCAAAAGTGAAAAATCAGTATGTGCTAGAAGTGCCGCTAGGCCCCCCACCGTTTGATGATGCCCCTGACGAGGAAAAGAGTATCTATCAGACTCGTCAGGAGGACCACAACTTAGTTCATTGCGACATACTGTATGGGCTAGAGCCCGAACTTCGAAAGCGTTTCGAAAACGGCAATTCCTTTGATACAATGGGTGAGTTGAAAATGATTTTCGACACCCATGCTGCTGTAGAGAGTTATAATGCTTCTGAAAAGTTCTTTAGCTGCATGATGGAAGAGAACATCTCTGTTAGTGAACACATACTCAAAAATTTTAGGTACGCCAATAAGCTTGTGTCCTTGGGAATAACGATTCCCATTGACTTAGGCATACATCGTGTTCTCCGATCTCTGCCACCTAGCTACAAGAGCTTCGTGATGAACTATAACATGCAAGGCATGAAGAAGACTCTCATCGAGCTTCTATCAATGCTTAAGGCTGCAGAGGTGGAGATCAAGAAAGAACATCAAGTGTTGATGATCAATAAGACCACCGGTTTCAAGAAAGACAAGAAGGGTAAATAGAATGGAAAGAAGGGCGACAAATCTGTTGCCGCGCCTAAAAAGAAATCCCAAGTTGGCCCTAAGTCTGATACCGAGTGCTATTATTGTAAGGGGACTGGCCATTGGAAGCGTAACTGCCCCAAGTATTTGGCAGACAAGAAGACCGGCAAGGCAAACAAAGGTATATATGATATACATTTTATTGATGTGTACTTGACTAGTACTCACAGTAGGACCTGGGTATTTGATATCGGATCGGTTGCTAATATTTGTAAATCGAATCAGGTCAAGATGCGTGTCGACAATGGATCAAGTGTTGATGTGATCGCCGTCGGAACGCTGCCTCTCCACTTACCGTCGGGATTAGTTCTAAAGCTAAATAATTGTTATTTGGTGCCTGCACTGAGCATGAACATTGTATCCAGATCGTTTTTGATGCAAAGTGGTTATTCATTTAAATATGAAAACAATGGTTGTTTGATTTATGTGAATGATATATTTTATGGTCATGCACCTATGATGAATGGTTTATTTCTGTTAGATGTCGATAATAGTGTTACACATATTCATAATGTTGATGCTAAAATGATTAAACTTAATGATGATATATCCGCATATATTGTAACATCCCAAAAATCATGATTTATAAAATTTGCATATCGTTCATGCATTCATAAGCATTTGGATCATTTTCAAATAAAGATTTCAAACCAGAAAACAATTTGTGGCCTATTATCTTATGCAAAAAGGCAATGACTTTATCCTTACTTCCCAACTAATAAATGCTTGGGATTGATCAGAAATGTTTTAGACTTGAAAGCAAAACTTACACAAAAAATTTCAAAACAAAATTCCAAAATAAAACCATTCTATGCCTTTTTATCTATATTCAAATAAGGCTTGGTTTTATTTTATTTTTTCAAAGTGTCAAGTGCATTAGATTAAACATTAGGGTTTTATATACAAATAGGTACAAGAATTACACTACAAAAAACCAGAGGTTATTTGAAAATAAACCCATTTGAATTTAGTTTGAAAATGATTCCTGAAAATTCAAATAGAAAAAGGAAAAAAAGGAAAAAAAATAAAAACCCTCGCTACCAATCAGGCCCAGCACCGAAAACAGCCCACGAGCCCACCTGGGAACCTCCCCCTCTCCTCTCGCTTTCTCACCCCGCCCGCACACAGCCCTCACTGACGGGCAGTCCCCACTGCCACGTCAACCTCGTCGTCTATCTCGCGCCGGAGGACCCGCGCCCTCTCTGCCGTTTCCTCCCCAAATCAATTCATTTGATTATGCTTGATTTCCAGCGTAATTGCCCCGCTCAGCCTCGCTACTTAAACCCCCACTGCCCCCTCTCCATTTCCCCCCAAACCCCAAGCCCTGAGCGCCCCCAGGCTACGAGGATTTCACGCCGCGACCTCACTGCTCCGACGAGCCGCAGGTCCGATTTCGGGCAACTTCGACCACCCCTCTGCTCCTGGTTCACACGAGCACACTCCACTTCACCTTGCACACCTACCAGTAGCACTAGCTCGCCCGCGCATGCCCCAGAGCGTTGGCAACGAAATCGACTGAGCGCCACCGTCTTCGGCTTCAGCACCGACGACCTCCCGTGGTAATTTCTGACCGCCCCTCTCCCCCTCATTGGCACTCGCATGACCAGCATCATATTGCACATCTGACACAGTATTTCTCTTGCCTTTGCATGACCTGTACCCTCGTCATCGACGATGAACAGAAGCGCCCGTCTCCAGAAGGAACTCCGGTGATCAATCTACGCCAACCTCGTGCGCCCCTGTCCCTGCAAAGACCACCTCGAGCATCAGCACACCGTCGCGAACCTGGTGAGCAACGTCCCCCTCTCCCTCGCTTCCTGTAGCAGACACAACGCCATAGACAGAGTGCCTCCACCGCTCGCCGTCGCGCCAGCGCCGCCAGGCAATGGTCGTTTGATCATCAACCGTTGGATCTAGATCGCAGGGCATATATAGATTCACCTAAACGAACCGGTACGCCTGATCTGTGCCGTGCATTGTTAGTTAGATCTGACGGTCAGTGTTGCTCGATCCAAACGAATCGGTACAGGCCAATAGGATACAGCCACGTGGCCTAGTCTGTGTTATAAAAACCAGAAACATTTCTATTAGTTGATAGATTTTCTAAAATTCATAACTTTAAATCTACACGTCCAAAATTTACAAATTTTATATCAATGGAATCACAAAAATAAATCCTACACATCTGTGGGATTAGTTTTGTATTTTGCCTCTGTTAAAATAGAATTTTATGCAGAGACATTTGTAGGCCTATTTTGTGTATAAAAATTATTTGAAAAATGTTTTAAAGGCCAAATTAAGTTTATCTGGTGTATAAATGTTTATTTTATTACTAAGTACTGTTTTACTTGTCTTGTTTAGTTTAGAAAAAATCATCACATGGCATTTGCATGCATTCATATATTTTTCTTTGATTATTTGAAATATGAATTTGGTGCTATCATTTTATGTGTAGATTTTGGTGTTAGTGGTGATTGTGACTGTAAGGATTGTTGTTACTCCCCCAACTACCAAGGCAAGTGGTGCTTCATATTTTTATACCAATATTTTGACTATGCATTAGTGATATTTTGTATAGGGCTTGCCTGTTAATTTTTGCTAAGTATCTATATGCTATGCTTGGGAAATCCTAGTAGTTGTAGAATTGCTAGAATTTTCTCTAAGTTAAGATAATTGCTATTGCCATGCTTAGCCTAGCTAGTAGCAACCAAGGGTGGTTTATATACACATGCTATGGAAAATATTGCTAAGTCTTTGACTTGTGTTTTTGCTTAATAAAACAACTAAGTGAATGAAACACCTGGGTGGAATGGTAATTGCATGGATGGATTTTGGTTGAGTGGTTACCAGGGCCCATTGTCCAATGGTCTACCCTGTGTATCTCACTTGTGGAATGCCACCCAGGAACAAAGGGATTTGAGATGCCATATGTTAAGAAGCTTCTAGTGTAGCCACATGGCAATATGGGCTCTGCCTGGATCATATAGGTTGCAATAACTTAGCCAAATGGACAGTTGGTGGTAGAGGGTGATAGGTTTGGAGCGCGTCCATTTTGGTCTAAGGGAAGGCTTCTGAAAGGTCCTATCTTGGTGAAAACCAAGTCTTGTGGGGAAAGTGCACCACCTCTGCAGAAGGAAGAATCTAAGTACTTAGCCGTGTCCCCGAAAATGGACAATTTGAGCATCAAGACATGGAAGCTATCAAGAATCTCCTCATCCCAATTTTTTTAAGTTAAAACTTGTGGTTGAACAAGGGTGAAGGTTCACCAATGTCTATTGGTGGTTCCTTGGGAGTTTTTCCAAACAAAAACTTAGTGTTTTCAACTGATAGGTAAAACCTATTTTGAGCAAAGCAAGCCTAAGCTACACTTAGCCAAATTCATGTAGAAACTAGATACTAATATTCTACTATGGTATCACTTGCCAATACTATTCCAATGTATTGACCTACTGTGGCTGTAACTTGTGATGTTGCAGGTTACTCTGATGAGGATTAGGGTTATGAGTCTACACTCAACATGCTTGCCTGTGACACATGAAGATGAAGACTTTTATTTATATTGTAAGTTAAACTCATGTACTAGCCTATGGCTATGGAGTTGTAAAAGACTATGTTATCTCTGGAATGACGATGTAATAATGACCTTTGTTTCTGTGTACTTCATCTTAAACTGTGGATGCTAGCAATTGATCCAGGGACTAGCATTGCAATCACAGGGACCTTTACCTTTATAAAGGTGGGGTCTTACAGATGGTATCAGAGCACTGTGTTGCTTGTAGTATTATGACCCTAGGATTGGATTAGACTAAGAAAATGTAACACCCTAGTTCTACTTAATCAATGTTAGGGTTAGTTTTGTGCATCATGAGCATCATCATTTAAATTGTTCATTGGAGAAAACAAATCAAAACTCTAAACCATAGTTTTCTCCCCTCTCTTTGAAACACATTCAAATGGTTTGAATTTTGAAAATGCCCAAAATTATTGGAACCCAAATGGTTATTAAGGGTCTCCTTGTTATTTTAAATATTTACATAGCCTCTTGTATTTCGAAAATGTTCAAAACAGATTACAAAATGAAAATTCAAAAGAAGAAATGAAAACATAAATAAAAAAGTATTTAGATAGAAAAACTGGAGCCAGTTAACCTATCTTGGCCGAGCCCAACTCCCTCTCTCCACTACCTATCGCTCGCGCAGCCGTAGCAGGCCCACGCCAGCCCACTCTGGCCCGTACCCCTTCGCTGGCTTTCTCCTTTCTTCTTCCTCCTGTTGACGCAAGCAGCTGCCTGGCGCGCCGCCAGCCGTCGATCGTCGCTGAGCACGCCAAGATCCCCGCTTCCGCCTCTGGAGAGGATAAGACCCCGCTGCTGTGTTCCTCTTGCCCCCGTGTCTCACTCTCCCCCTAGCGCCCTCCTCCTCACTCTCCGCTGCGAGCCGAACCTAACACTAGCCACCGCTGACTCGAATTACCGCCGCTCCACAGCGCCCCAGGACCATCTGAGCTTCCTAGAAGCTTCGCCCCGCTGTACTGAGCCTCCTCGCTGAAGGAATTGAGACGAGGAGCCCCCAGTCGACGCAATCGACCGCCCCTTCCCGAGCTCCGGTCGGCGCTGTCGCCATTGATTCCGGTCGCCATTCGCTTCGCCGACCCCCTCAATCGCCTCCTGGTGCGAAAATGGTGCTCAGCCACCATCCCTCTCTCCCTCTCTCGCTCTGGTCCGCTTTCCCCATGTCCATCTGCGAGCATTGCCGCCACCGCTCGCCGTAGCCGCGTCTCCGGTGACCCAAAACCAGCGGCGCCGCCGTAGTTAGGCTCCTCACGCGACGCTCGTTTAAACCCACCCCTTCGCGCTTCCCAGATCGCCTCCTAGCGCCGTCCCGCACCGCCGTCTGGCCCGTTGGCTGGCGAGCCGATGTGGCGCCCGTGTGGCGTCCACATGGTGCCTGCGTGGCCAGGTCCCACCCGTCAGCCTCTCTGGCTAGATCCAGCCACGGTGAAGAAAGCCCCTGACCCCACTTCGCATGTGTGTCTACTGAGGTGGCCCTGGGGCCCCTCTGTCAGTCACTACGGCTGGGTAAAGCCTCGGTGTAAAAAGTTTAACCAGTTTTTAATAATTTCAGGAAAAGGATAAATCTTATCAATTTAATAAGTAATTATTTATAAGTCAGAAAAATACAAATAATATATCAAAATTTTCAGAAAAATGAGAACTATCTATTTAAGCTATAATCATGCATTGTTAATCAACTTTCATGACAAGTTTAATTAGAAGAACAAATGCACCCCTCTCATATGTTCCGGAGTTTCACGGATCAGGGTTTATACCCCTCGGAACACCAATTAATTTGTCAAGCATGTTTTAGGGTTTCAATTCAATGCAATTCAACTTGTCATATCATCATACTTGCTTGAGCATTGCATCAATGCCATGTGTTGATTGTTTCCCTCTCTTTCCGGTGTTTGGTTCTTCGCGATAGAATACAATATCGATATCGAGATCGAAGGCCGAGGTCAACACCGTCGAAGTTCGAAGATCGATGAACAATACTTGACCAACTATAACCAAGTCAAGTACAAGGCTCCCGAAGATCTGTTTATCTGTTATCAACTGGCTAAGGCAAGCATAGTCCCACCATGATATGATCCTATGATTTCGAAAGCACTTCAATTCTTGCCATGTTGCATACGATTCTACTATGGTCTTTTATCGATAGATAGAGTATCCTATCTATTGCATCACTCCCTTTGAGCTTGTATTACCTGATCCACTGCTCCTAGCACAACTAGGTTTGGCGTGTGTGCACTGCTAGAGCTTATATCCGTGTTCAGCTTAGCCATGCATAGCTGTTGAGGCTGGTCCATCCAGATGATGTATCAGATGCAGATAATCTAGTATGACAGGAGAACATGATGAGATGAGATCAGTGATATGAGATTAAACATGCTAAGGCTTGTATGGGAGGCCACGGTGGGATGTGGTTTTTCTAGTCCCATGCTCGCCACCCTTAGGACCCTAGGTTCTTGCCTCTTGAACCAAGACGAGCGTACAACCACACGGGGTAAATGGGGACCCCATGATTGACTAACTTTCCTAGTAGATTCCATGAGTCAAATAGTTCGGGCATTCCATTCGACATACGCATTGAAAATGTTTTCGAAAGAGGAGGTGAAGGAGGTGCATTCATAACAGGTAGGGAAGCGTGAACCGGGTTGCTTAGGGTTGATGGAGCCCCTGTTAAACCAACCTCGCATCACATCTTTAAGTACCGGCTTCGGGATTTGACCCGTTACGGCGGAACAATACTTATTGCGTGACTCATGGTCTCGGCGAAAGCAAGGTAAAGGTCGTGTCCAACCACACCCTCTGCCGGCCTTCCAAGGAAGAGGGCTAATGATTGTGGCATTAAGAGTCGGTTGGTACGTGTGGGTAAAGTTGTACACCCCTGCAGGGTAATAATCATTCGGAAAGTCGTGTCCACGGTTATGGACGACTTGGGAACAGATGGGAGATCATAGAGAACTTGAACCTAATCGTAAAACTTGGCAACTAATGTTTGTTACGGATGCTTCCTAATGGGTACGAGGGGGTGATCCTAGTTCAGATGATGATGATTCGGTGGATATCAAAAGATGATGATCAATATTTCGAAGATGTCGCTCTCTTATCCCTTTTTAAAATACTCTAACTAGACGAGCTTCTTCTCCCTCTTGTTTTATAAACAAAAGTGGCTTTATGCAAAAGAACTCCACCATCCATAAGTCTTGCGGAGTACACCCTGTACTCACCCTTGCTTTGTTGATACTTTTGGCAGAGTAAGTGTTCACCTGAAGACGAGTTTTGTACTACATCGACATCGACGAGTAGCTTGGGGTTCCTGGCGGGCAGTCTGGAATCTAGGGGCTGGGACGTCATCGTTATGCTTAAGGCCTCTTAGGCCATTTTTTAAGTTTGCTATACTTAATAGCATAATTTGCCTTCCGTTGTTTGATGTTTGTGGTCAGTGACATCTGCTTGTAATAATTTGGTTCTCTGCTCAGTTATGAGCTTGCTATAATGAATTTTTGTGTCGTAGGGTCATTGTTGTGTTACTGATTCTTCACTGGATATTCTCGAGCTCAAGGTTAAGCTTATGTTTAGACAGAGGTCTGGGATTTGTTTAGCCCTGATCCCAGGGGTGTCACAGAAATCCACTAAGGAAAAAATTTCAACACTTTGAAAAATTTCCACACTTGTCTTTTTCTTCTCGTAAACTTTTATAATCTTCTTTCTCATATCTATTTGTAGATGAACTCCATCAACGAAGCCGTGAGGAAGGGACCACTCATGACCTTGACTTTGGAGTGTGAGACTGAATTTCCCAAGGCACTCAAGAACCTTATGGTTACCATGGGGATACATGGTGCAATTGTGTACAAGGGATTCCCTGTGATGGATGAAGGAGAAGAGTATTGGTGAGTGCCACTTCACTTGTACAAAAAAAGGAAGATAACCACAAGGAGTCAGGATTCTGTATGGTCACCAATTCTGAAATGCACACAACATTCTTTGACTCTGCAAGAAATGCAGCTTGGAATGCCATCAAGGAGCTTGGTGATAGGCTCAAGTACAGAATGCTCAACACCCAAAATGACCTTAGAGAATAAAAGAAGCATACCCAAGAATTAGAGACTACCAACCAACAACTAAGGGGAGACATCATAGACCTAATATGGGAGTCTTGTGAACAAGATAGGCAGATGGCTACTAAGGATGCCCTGATAGCTATTTTGTCTAGTGAGTGAGAGTTGAACGTACTTTGTTAGTTGGACCACCACACTTATCGTTTCTACTTCCAAAAATTTGTCTAAGTTATGTTGAACTTTTGGTGTTTGTAATGGATTTGTGTATGCCATGACTTGTGTGTTTGTTGCAAAAGATGTGCCTGTGATATTTTTGTCTTGTGATTATTCTCTACTTGCATTGATTCTAACTTTTCTCTATCTTATAAAAATAGATGCCTAATGTTGTTATCAACATGGCCGAGGAGTTCAAGAGAACTCGTTTTGGTACTCGTCTCATTGAGCTCACTAGTATGCTCAACCTTCAACTTCCTAGCATCATGACACTTCAGCTCACCAAGTTTGAGAGGAAGGACCTATGGGGCTTCAGAGTCACACAACCGGGACGCCAGGCAGAGCCACCCACGGAGGCTATCACCTTCAAGATGATGCATGACGGCAAGGAAAAAGGCTTAGATGTAGTCATGCAGGAGTTACTTGGGCGCCTGGTAGGGAGACACTCCACCGAGCTTAGAGGTCTTTACTTTCACCCCTTCGGGAGACACAACGAGGAGGGTGAGGCTATGGAGTACGAGGATGCTGCTAGAGAGACGATGGAGCCGATTCATCTGTACCTTCAGGACCTAGAGGTTCTTATTAGGCACCTAGATACTGATAGGACCAACGGCATGCTTAGCAATGACGAGCTCCAGGTTCAGCTTCGAGAGAAGGACAAGCTCTTCGCGGAGCAAGACGAGATAGTCAAGGAAATGGAGGCCAAGTTTGAAAGCCAGGACAAGAAGTTCAAGATCCAGGAGAAAAGAGTCCAAGACAGGAACAAGAAGATCCGGGAGATGAAGGAAGAGCTAGAGGCCAAGGACTTCAAGCTTGAGCATCAACAGGGAGTGATCGAGAGGCTTCGCTCACAGAAGAGGGCTCTTAGGGCCAAGATTGAGGCCTTGACTGCTAGTGTTGATGAATACAAGGCCGCTATGGAGAATGCAGGTCTTACCCTTGTTGATGTGGAGATTGATGCGGAGGAGTAGTGTAGACTACTCGTTTATCTTTCATCTACCGTACTTTGATTATTGAGTCTCAATGACCATCCAACATGTGGATGGCTTGCTATGGTGTGTTTGCTTTTTCCAAAACTTGTTGTTTATGTCGTTTAAACTCTATGTTATTTTGATGCTTGGTTATTGTGATTGTCTATGTGATGTATTGCACATGTTAAGCATCTATGGGTATCTCATTCTTATCCTTATTAAAACCACAGATGCCTCCTCGACGTGCCAACCTCAACCAAAACAACAACAAAAATGTCACTCCCGAGATGCAACAGTTGATGACAGCACAAGCACAACTGATGCAGATGATGACCACCTTCATGCAGAACCAGAATCAGAATAACAACAACAATAATAACAACAACAACCAGAATAATCCGCCAGGATTTGACATGCTCACCAGATTTCTAAGAATAAGGCCTGCAAAGTTCTCGGGAACCACTGATCCAATGGTAGCCAATGACTGGTTACGCTCAGTGAACAAGGACTTAGTGACTGTCGGCTGCACCGATGAAGAGAAGGTCAGGTTTGCAGCACATCTGCTAGAAGGGCCGGCAGCAACCTGGTGGGATAACTTTCAGATCACCACTCCCATTGAGGATGTGACTTGGCCTATCTTTGAGGATGGATTCCGTACAACTCACATCTCATCCGGAGTGATGAATTTGAAGAAGAAGGAGTTCCACAACCTGAAACAGCATCACTGCAGTGTGGCTGAATATATTGAGGAGTTCAACAATCTGGCGCGTTATGCACCGGATGAAGTTGATACAGATGCCAAGAGGAAGGAGAAATTCCTCGAAGGACTGAATGATGAACTGAATCTGCAGCTGTTTGTTGCCTATGTCCCAACCTACCAATCACTTTGTGACAAGGCTACCATCTTGGAAAACAAGATGAAACAGGTTGAGAGCAGGAAAAGGAAGCATAGCTTTGATAATCACAGCTCGGGATCGTCTCACAAGCGTTCCCATCATGATGATAGTGGGAGTTGTGGATCCCACAAACATGGAAAGTACAACAACCACCATATCCACAACCGCCATCATGACAACAAGCATCACCGTAGTCATGATAATGACAAGTATAAGAACCACAAGAGTGGACACAAGAGCCACAACAGTGGAGGTGGAAGTGGTAATGGAAGTCAGCCTGCAAAGAGAGATATCAGTCAGGTTGAGTGTTTCAAGTGTAAGAATATGGGACACTACGCAAATGAGTGCCTAGAAAAGAAGATTGAAGGAACCACCAAGCCCAACCCTTTCCAGAAGGGACAAGTGAACCACATCAATGTGGAAGAAATATATGAGGAATCTGATGCTGTGGCTGGTAAGTTCAAACTCAATTCTATTCCAGCACTTGTTATTTTTTATACTGGTGCATCGCATTCATTCATATCAAGAGCATTTGTTGATAGAAATGTATTTCCAACTGAAAATATGGGTGTCCTATAAAAGTAAGTTCTCCCGGTGGAGATATGATAGTAAGCCTTGGATGTCGTGATCTAGTAATAGAATTTGGAAAGCATAAGTTTCCAGTTAGTTTGATAAATCCTAGATTCCCAAGGATTGGATGTTATTTTGGGAATGGATTGGATGACCAAGTATGAAGGAGTACTAGATTGTGCCAACCGTACTATCGCATTCACAACCTCGGATAAGAAACGGATTAGATTCAAGTCTAACTTTGAATCAAAAGGGAGTAAGTTAAATTCTCTTAAGGGGTTAGCATAGACAGTGTGCTAATTGTGAGAGAATATCTGGATGTGTTTCCTGAGGAATTGCCGGGAATGCCACCAGATAGAGATGTTGAGTTTCTGAATGACTTGCTGCTAGGATCAGGACCTATAGCAAAGAGACCTTACAAGATGTCAGTTGATTAGTTGAAAGAACTCAAGAAACAACTTGGAGAACAGTTGCAGAAAGGATTTATTCAACCAAGTTCTTCATCTTGGGGAGCACCAGTCTTGTTTGTTGAAAAGAAAGATAGAAGTCAAAGGTTATGCATAGATTATCGTTCACTCAATGAGGTGACTATCAAGAACAAGTACCATTTGCCCAGAATCAATGACTTGTTTGATCAGTTAGAAGGAGCCCGTGTGTTCTCAAAGATTGATCTTTGATCAGGCTATTTTCAGCTAAAGATAAGGAAACAAGACATACCTAATACTGCTTTCACCACTAGGTACGAATTGTATGAATACACCGTGATGCCATTTGGTTTGACAAATGCACCAGCTTACTTCATGAATATGATGAACAAGGTGTTCATGGAGTTTCTTGACAAGTTTGTTGTCGTTTTCATCTATGACATTTTGATCTACTCCAAGAGCAATGAAGAGCATGAAGGACATTTGTGATTGATACTTGAGAAGCTTAGGGAGCATAAACTGTATGCCAAATTCAGCAAGTGTGAATTTTGGTTGAATGAGGTCGGATTTCTTGGACACATTTTGTCAGGATATGGTGTAGCAGTTGATCCCGCAAAAGTGTCAGCTGTAACTGAGTGGGAATCTCCTAAGTCAGTAAAAGAAGTACGTAGTTTCCTTGGCTTGGCAGGATACTATAGAAGGTTCATTGAGAATTTCTCAAAGGTAGCTAAGCCAATGACGGAGTTACTTAATAATGACAAGAAATTTGATTGGACTAAAGGATGTGAACTCAGTTTCCAAGAGTTGAAGAAGAGACTAGTGATAGCACTAGTTCTTCTGTCTGCCAGACTTAGAGAAGGATTTTCAAGTGTATTGTGATGCATCTCACCAAGGATTAGGTGCAGTTCTGATGCAAGAAGGGAAAGTTGTGGCGTATGCCTCGAGACAACTCAAAACTCATGAAGTGAATTATCCTACTCATTATTCGGAGTTAGCCTATGTTATCCATGCACTCAAAACATGGAGGCATTATCTTTTGGGAAAGCGTTGTGAAGTGTTCACAGATCACAAAAGTTTGAAGTATATCTTCACCCAGAAAGAAATCAACATGAGACAAAGGAGATGGCTAGAAATCATCAGGGACTATGACTTGAGTTTTCAATACCACCCCGGTAAATAAAATGTTGTAGTGGATGCATTAAGCCGTAAAGTTTATGTGAATGACCTTACTAAACGAGAGTTGCCAGATGATCTGTGTGCCCAATTCAAAGATCTCAGATTGGAGATTATGCCTGAAGGACATCTCATGTCATTGGATGTTCAACCCACCTTGTTGGAAAAAATCAAGGAAGCCCAAAATATGGACAAGGAAAGTGAAGAGATTAAGGAAAAGATTGTCAAGGAAAAGCCAAAGGATTCCGTGAAGACGAATAGGGAACTTTATGGTATGGAAAACATATCTGCATTCCGTAAGATCTGGAGCTTCGGAAACTGATTTTACAAGAAGCACACAACTCACCATATTCCATTCATCCGGGTAACACCAAAATGTACATGGATGTCAAGGAAAGATTTTGGTGGAATAATCTCAAGAAGGACATCGCCGAACATATTGCTTTGTGTGATGTATGTAGTAGAGTGAAAGAGGAACATCAGAAACCAGCAGGATTGTTGCAACCACTACCTATTCCTGATTGGAAGTGGGACAAGATTGGCATGGATTTCATCACTGGACTGCCAAGGACTAGATCGGGATAGGATTCTATCTGGGTCGTAGTTGATCGCCTAAATAAAGTGGCTCATTTCATACCCGTGAAAACAACCTATACAAGTGCTAAGTTAGCCAAAATCTATATGAACAGGATTGTGTGTCTGCATGGAGTACCCAAGAGTATTGTGTCTAATAGGGGAACTCAATTCACTTCCCATTTTTGGAGGCAACTGCATGAGTCATTGGGAACGAGATTGGAATTCAGCACTGCTTTTCATCCCAGACTGATGGACAGACAGAAAGGACCAACCGGATTCTAGAGGATATGTTGAGGGCTTGTGCCCTAGATTATGGTGCTAGTTGGGATGAAAGTCTGCCTTACGCAGAATTCTCTTACAACAACAGCTATCAAGCCAGTATTGAGATGGCACCGTTTGAATTTCTCTATGGGAGAAAGTGTACTACACCATTGCTATGGAATGGTGTTGGAGAAAGAAACTTGTTCGGGCCAGAACTAATCAAGGAAGTTGAAGAGAAAGTCAAGTTGGTAAAGGATAGATTGAAGATAGCACAGTCCCGACAAAAGAGCTACGCAGATCCCAAGCATAGGGAAGTCACTTATGAGGTGGGTGATAGAGCCTATCTTAGAGTATCACCACTTCATGGAGTGAAGACATTTGGAGTCAAAGGAAAATTGGCCCCAAGATATGTTGGACCATTCAAGATTCTGAGTCGTAAAGGAGAAGTGGCATATGAGATTGAATTGCCTGAATCATTGTCTGCCATTCACAATGTATTTCACGTAAGTCAGCTAAATAAATGCCATCCGGAGATGGAAGAGACTTCTTTGAAGGATACTATACCTTTGGAGGAGGTCCAATTGGAAAGTGGTCTTACCTATGAGGAGAAACCTATCAAGATTCTTGAGACTGTAGAAAGAGTTACTCGGACTAAGACTATCAAATTCTGCAAAGTTCAGTGGAACCATCATTCCGAGGAAGAAGCAACATGGGAAAGAGAAGATGATCTTCGGAAAGGCCACACTCACCTATTTGCTAGCCAATCTGAATCTCGAGGGCGAGATTCACCTTAAGGGGGTTAGATTTGTAACACCCCAAAATCATGATTTATAAAATTTGCATATCATTCATGCATTCATAAGCATTTGGATCATTTTCAAATAAAGATTTCAAAACAAAAAACAATTTGTGGCCTATTACCTCATGCAAGAAGGAAATGATTTGATCCTTACTTCCCAAATAATAGAATGCTTGGGATTGATCAGAAATGTTTTAGACTTGAAAGCAAAACTTACACAAAAAATTTCAAAACAAAATTCCAAAATAAAACCATTCTATGCCTTTTTATCTATATTCAAATAAGGCTTGGTTTTATTTTATTTTGTCAAAGTGTCAAGTGCATTAGATTAAACAGTAGGGTTTTATGTACAAATAGGTATAAGAATTACACTACAAAAATCCAGAGGTTATTTGAAAACAAACCCATTTGAATTTAGTTTGAAAATGATTCCTGAAAATTCAAATAGAAAAAGGAAAAGAAAAATAAAATAAAATAAAAACCCTCTCTACCAATCAGGCCCAGCATCGAAAACAGCCCACGAGCCCAGCTGGGAACCTCCCCTCTCCTCCCGGTTTCTCACCCCACCCGCACACACCCCCTCACCGACGGGCAGGCCCCACTGCCACGTCAACCTCATCGTCTATCTCGCGCCGGAGGACCCGCGCCCTCTCTGCCGATTCCTCCCTAAATCAATTCATTTGATTATGCTTGATTTCCGGCATAATTGACCCGCTCAACCTCGCTACTTAAACCCCCACTGCCCCTCTCCATTTCCCCCAAACCCCAAGCCCTGAGCGCCCCCAGGCTGCGAGGATTTCTCGCTGCGACCTCACTGCTCCGACGAGCCGCAGGTCCGATTCCGGGCAACTCCGACCACCCCTCTGCTCATGGTTCACACGTGCACACTCCACTTCGCCTTGCACACCTCCCAGTAGCACTAGCTCACCCGCGCATGCCCCAGAGCGTCGGCAACGAAATTGACTGAGCGCCACCGTCTTCAGCTTCAGCTCTAATGACCTCCCGTGGTAATTTCCGACCGCCCCTCTCCCCCTCGTTGACACTCGCGTGACCAGCATCGTATTGCACATATGACACACTATTTCTCTTGACTTGGCATGACCTATACCCTCGTCATCGACGACGAACAGAAGTGCCCATTGCTAGAAGGAACTCCGGCGAGCAATCTACGCCAACCTCGTGCGCCCCTGTCCCTGCAAAGACCACCTCGAGCATCAGCACGTCTTCGCGAACCTGGTGAGCAACGTACCCCTCTCCCTCGCTTCCTGTAGCAGACACAACGCCATAGACAGAGCGCCTCCGCCGCTCGCCGTCGCACCAGCGCCGCCATGCAATGGTCGTTTGATCATCAACCGTTGGATCTAGATCACAGGGCATATATAGATTCACTTAAACGAACCGGTACGCCTGATCAGTGCCGTGTGCTTTTAGTTAGATCTGACGGTCAGTGTTGCTCGATCCAAACGAATCGGTACGGGCCAATAGGATACAGCCACGTGGCCTAGTCTGTGTTATAAAAACCAGAAACATTTCTATTAGTTGATAGATTTTGTAAAATTCATAACTTTAAATCTACACGTCCAAAATTTACAAATTTTATATCAATGGAATCAAAAAAATAAATCCTACACATCTGTGGGATTAGTTTTGTATTTTGCCTCTGTTAAAATATAATTTTATGCAGAGAAATTTGTAGGCCTATTTTATGTATAAAAATTATTTGAAAAATGTTTTAAAGGCCAAATTAAGTTTATCTAGTGTATAAATGTTCATTTTATTACTCAGTACTGTTTTACTTGTCTTGTTTAGTTTAGAAAAATCATCACATGGCATTTGCATGCATTCATATATTTTTGTTTAATTATTTGAAATATGAATTTGGTGCTATCATTTTATGTGTAGATTTTGGTGCTAGTGGTGATTGTGACTGTGAGGATTGTTGTTACTCCCCCAACTACCAAGGCAAGTGGTGCTTCATATTTTTATCCCAATATTTTTACTATGCATTAGTGATATTTTGTATAGGGCTTGCATGTTAATTTTTGCTAAGTATCTATATGCTATGCTTGGGAAATCCTAGTAGTTGTAGAATTGTTAGAATTTTCTCTAAGTTAAGATACTTTCTATTGCCATGCTTAGACTATCTAGTAGAAACCAAGGGTGGTTTATATATACATGCTATGGAAAATATTGCTGTCTTTGACTTGTGTTTTTGCTTAATAAAACAACTAAGTGAATGAAACACCTGGGTGGAATGGTAATTGCATGGATGGATTTTGGTTGAGTGGTTACCAGGGCCCATTGTCCAATGGTCTACCCTGTGTATCTCACTTGTGGAATGCCACCCAGGAATAAAGGGATTTGAGATGCCATATGTTAAGAAGCTTCTAGTGCAGCCACATGGCAATATGGGCTCTGCCTGGATCATATAGGTTGCAATAACTTAGCCAAATGGACAGTTGGTGGTAGAGGGTGATAGGTTTGGAGCGCGTCCATTTTGGTATAAGGGAAGGCTTCTGAAAGGTCCTATCTTGGTGAAAACCAAGTATTGTGGGGAAAGTGCACCACGTCTGTAGAAGGAAGAATCTAAGTACTTAGCCGTGTCCCCAAAAATGGACAATTTGAGCATCAAGACATGGAAGCTATCAAGAATGTCCTCATCCCAATTTTTCTAAGTTAAAACTTGTGGTTGAACAAGGGTGAAGGTTCACCAATGTCTATTGGTGGTTCCTTGGGAGTTTTGCCAAACAAAAACTTAGTGTTTTCAACTGATAGGTAAAACCTATTTTGAGCAAAGCAAGCCTAAGCTACACTTATCCAAATTCATGTAGAAACTAGATACTAATATTCTACTATGGTATCACTTGCCTATAGTATTCTAATGTATTGACCCACTATGGCTGTAACTTGTGATGTTGCAGGTTACTATGATGAGGATTAGGGTTATGAGTCTACACTCAACATGCTTGCCTGTGGCACATGAAGATGAAAACTTTTATTTATATTGTTAAGCTAAACTCATGTACTAGCCTATGGATATGGAGTTGTAAAAGACTATGTTATCTCTGGAATGACGATGTAATAATGACCTTTGTTTCTGTGTACTTCATCTTAAACTTTGGATGCTAGCAATTGATCCAGGGACTAGCATTGGAATCATAGGGACCTTTACCTTTATAAAGGTGGGGTCTTACATATATGTGGCACTTCCATCTAGGTCATATTAGTGTTAAACGCATGAAGAAACTCCATTCAGATGGACTTTTGGAATCACTTGATTTTGAATCATTTGATACATGTGAGCCATGCCTTTGGCAAGATGACTAGAGCGTCGTTTTCTGGTTTAATGGAATGGGCGACAGATTTATTTGAAATCAAACATTCTGATGTATGTGGTCCAATGAGTGTGTCAGCGCGAGGTGGATATCATTATTTTGTTACTTTCGAGTAGATACGAGTATATCTACTTGATGAAACACAAGTCTGAAACCTTTGAAAAGTTCAAGAAATTTCAGAATGAAGTGAAAAATCATCGTAATTGAAAGATCAAAATTCTACGGTCTGACCGTGGAGGTGAGTATCTAAGTTATGAGTTTAGCACACATATGGAAGAGTGTGGAATAGTTTCACAACTCACACCTGCCGGAACACCACAGCATAATGGTGTGTCGGAATGTCATAATCATACTTCATTAGATATGGTTCGATCTATGATGTCTCTGACGGACTTGCCACTGTCATTTTAGGGTTATTCACTAGAAATCGCTGCATTCACTTTAAATTGGGCACCATCTAAATCCGTTGAAAAGACACCATATAAATTGTGGTTTGGAAACAAACCTAATTTGTCATTTCTTAAAGTTTGGGGTTGCGATGTTTATGTGAAGAAACCTCAGCCTGATAAACTCGAACCCAAAGCGGAAAAATGCGTCTTCATAGGATACCCTAAAGAAACTATTGGGTATTCCTTCTATCACGGATCCAAGGGCAAGGTTTTCGTTGCCAAGAACGGATCCTTTGTAGAGAAAGATTTTATCGCGAAAGGTGTGTGTAGTAGGAAGGTAGAACTCGAAGAGGTTATTGAACCTTCTCTTCATTGTATGGCGAGTAGCGCAGCGCCGAAAGTTGTTCCGGAGTTGACTTCACCGAATGAAGAGGGAACTAATGATAATGATCATGAAACTCCGAAAGATAATACTACCGAACCTCGCAGATCAAGCAGGATGCGTGCAGCTCCTAAACTATATGGAAATCCTGTTATGAATTTTATGGTTGATGAAATAGATGACCCTGCGATGTATGAAGAGTGAATTTTAATATGCGGACCGAAAGTTCAGACGCCAAGGAAACGCGGGGTCCGAGATGCGTGAAATCTCGTGGAAGGGATGTAGTAACTTTGCCAATTGTCGAGAGGGGACAAATGGGGGTAAATACAAATATAACGGCCAAACGATCGTTTGAACCAGTAAAAAATGGTTGAACTCAAATCCTACCGTTAGGTCAACTCTTCTTGCCCCGCCCTATCAGTATTTCCCGTTATCCTTTGCGGTCATGGACTGGTTTACCCCTGCGAGGACTAGATCTTCTCTGCTCTACTCTTCTCCCCTATTAGTCCCCTCTCCATTACCTTGCTTAGCTCCGGCTACTGGTATCCAGATCGTAGCTCGCCGTTGCTCTCCTTACATCCCCGCCATGGCCGGTTAACCTCCCACGCCCTTAATCGAAGATTGCCTCCGTCGCCCTCGCCTCGTTTTTCCTAGTCAGCGTGTCGGAGCTTTGTGTCCCCAGCCTAGCCTCTCGCCGCTGCCTAGACCTTCTCGCACGACGGAGCGCGTCCGACCGGACAATCCGGACCGGTGACCGACCTCGGGCGGTTGCGTGCTATCGCGCACCCTAGGCATGGTAGCCATGGCAGAGGAGTTTGACGACAACACTCTCATGGCCACCATGCTGGGCACGCGTCCCGCCGTGTCGCCGACAGACTTGCGGTCGGCTTTCAGGTCTCGTTTTGGTATCAGACGAAAAGTGGTAAATACTGAGGTATGCGCGTCGCCATTCGATTTCTTCGTCCGGTTCGCCCACAGCTCAGACAGCGAGCGTGTTCCGTAACAACCCTAGTTTATTAATTGGTAAATAGGATTTGTTTGTGCATTCATGAGCATCATGATTTAAAGTGCATGGAATAAAAAGGTTCTAAAAACCCTAAACCCTAATTTTCCTCCCTCTTTGAAATGTATTCAAAATGTCTTTTGAAATTTTGAAAACTACCAAAGCAAAGTTGGAGCTCAAATTGTTTATAAGGGCCCTGGAAAGTTTCAAAAAAAGTTTATAAGGCTTCCTGTATTTTGGAACTATTCAAAAAGACAAAAGCATTTGGAAATACAAAGATAAAATAGAAAAACAGAAAAAGAAAAAGAATCTTTAAATAAAAACTGCACCTAACCTAATCTGGGCTGAGCCCATCTCCCCTCTTTCCTCTGCCTGTCGCCCGCGTGCAGCCGTAGAATCCCAACGCGGCCCAGCCCCGGCCCGATACTTCTTCGCCCTCCCGTCGTCATCTTCCCCAATGTCGGTGAGCATCTCGCTATCGCTGCTCACGTCGTCGATCATCTGGGCGCCAAGATGCCCGCCCCGCCGCTGTTCCATGCGAGGATAAGGCCTGCCTAAGCCGTGGCAATCTTCTCCTCAATCTCTCACTCTCCCCAACGACCTCCCTCTCGTGTTCCTATCCTCTGTCGAAACCCTAGCCACCTCGTGCCGTCGCTAGAGGCCGTCCCGAGCCTCGCCGTTGCTCCTGGGAGCTCCGCCTCGCCGTTGCGAGCAACCCCACCGAAGGAATCGACGTCGCGTGCCTCCAATCGTCGCCATCGACTCCGTCTCTCTCGCCTCCAACGCCATTCGCCATCACCATTACCTCCATTCCCGAGCTTCCCCGTCCTCTCCAATGTCACTCATGCATCGAGGGTGAGCTCACGGTCCTCTAGGACCCCTCTAATCCTCCCCTCTCTCTGGTTCGAGCCCGCGCCTTAGCTCGCCGTCCGCCGCCATCGGACGTCGTCACAGACGATGCTCCAATGACCTCTAGCTAGCGGCGCCGCCTGTTTTAGGTTCCTCGCGATGCACTGGTTCGAACGCGCGTATCCCCGTAGCCCCGCGCGCTCCCTAGAGTCGCCGCCGGCCACCGTCTGCCGCGCTGACCGTCGTGGTGACGTGGTGCTCGCGTGGCTGCCGTGTGGTGCCCGCGTGGCCAAGGCCCCACTCTTCATCCAGTGCGGCTAGCCTCTCCCGTGGTGAGAAAAGTTTAGGGTTAGGTTTGTGATGACATTAGCGACACGCAGTCAACCCAGTCAAAGCCATGGGACCAACTGTGTCCACGTGGAGGTTGAGTTGGCACTGGGGCCACTCCGTCAGTCTCTCTGGCTAGCTGTGCCCTGGTGTAAAAAGTTTTTCCAGTTTCTTATATTTTCAGAAAAAAATATTAATATGGTTTAATAATTTCAGAAGATGAATAAAACTTGTAAATTCAATAAGTAATTATTTATAAATCAGAAAAATACAAATAATATACCAAAATGTTCAGAAAAATAAGATCTATCTATTTAAGCTATCATCATGCATTGCTAAACAACTTCCATGACAAGTTTAATTAGAGAACAAAATGAACCCTCTCATATGCCTCTGGGTTTTTTCCCGAATTAGGGTTTATACCCCTCGGGACCTCGATTAAATTGCCAAGCATGTTTAGGGTTTCACTTTCAATAACTTTAAAATTGTCATATCATCATCCTTGATTGAGAATTTCGTAAATGCCATGTGTTGATTGTTTTCCTTTCTTTCCGGTGTTTGGTTCTTCCTTGGTAGAATACGATATCGGAATTGGGATCGAGATCGAAGACCGAGATCAACACCTTTTAAGCTTGAAGACCAATACTTGACCAACTGTAATCAAGACAAGTACCAGATGTCCCAAGCTCTACTTTCTGGATATCAACTGGCAAAGGCAAGCGAAGCCCCACACATATATATGAATCCTATGCTTTCAAAGTATTTCATTCTTGCCATGTGCACACCATTCTAAAGTCTTTTATCGATAGATAGAGTAAATCCTATTTGATGCATGTTTCCTTTGAAGCCTATACTCCCTGATCCACTGCACCTAGCATAACTAGGGTTTGAGCTTGTGAAGCGTTGCTAGAGCTATTTTATCTGTTGTGCTTAGCCATGCTTAGCTATTACCACTGGTCCATCCGGTTGATGAATCAGAGCTGCGAATGAAGCTAGTATGACAGGATGACGTGGTGAGATCAGAGATGAAAGTTAAACATACTAAGGCTTGTATGGGAGGCCACGGTGGGTTGTGGTTTTTGCAGTCCCATACTTGCCACTACTAGGACCCGAGTTCTTGTCTATGGTCCAAGATGAGTGTATAGCCACACGGGGGCCTGGAAACCCCCTCGACTAACTAACTTGCCGAGTAGATTCCATGAGTCACATAGTTCGGGTTTTCCATTCAACATATGCATCTTAGATGTTCTTGAATGGAGGTGAAGGAGGTGCATTCATAAAGGTAGGTAAGCGTGGCAGGGAACAAGAGATGCCCGGCATCCGTAATATTGAACGCTGTTCACATCATTAGGGACCGACTTTGGGACTCGACCCGTTACGGTGGCATCTCCCTAGTGCGTGACTCATGGTCTCGACGAAAGCAATGTAAAGGTCCTGGTCAACCACTCTTTGCCGGCCTTCCAAGGAAGAGGGCTAATCTATAGTGGCATTAAGACTCGGTTGGGCGTGTGGGTAAAGTTGTACACCCCTGCAGGGTTAAATATTTTCGAAAAGCCGTGTCCGTGGTTATGGACGAACTTGGAGACCAGATTCTAAGATCATAGAGAACTTTAACCTAATCGTAAAACTTGGCAAGTTGATCAATGTGTGCTTAAGGATGCTTCCTCAGGGATCGAGGGGGTGATCCTAGATAGGTTCAGCTGATGATGATTTAGTGGATATCAAGAGATGATCAAAGCTAGAGATACTGCTCTCTTATCCCCTTTTAAAATATTCTGTTTAGTCGGGATTCTTCTCCCTCTTGTTTTACAAAACAAAGATGGCTTTATGCAAAACAACTCCACCAGCCATAAGTCTTGCGGAGTACAACCTGTACTCACCCTTGCTTCGTTGATACTTTTGCAGAAGAGTAAGTGTTACCATAGAAGATGAGTTCTTCAAGACATCGACATCGATGAGTAGTTTGGAGTTCCTAGTTGGTAATCTGGGATCTATGGATTGGATGTCATCGTTATGCTTCAGGCATCTTCTGTTGTTTGGTGTTTGTGGTCAGTGACCTATGATTGTAATATTTTGGTTCTTCGCTCAGTTATGAGCTTGCTGTAATAATTTTTGTGTCGTAGGGTCACTGTTGTGTTATCAATTCTCCCTCTGTAGGCTTTCAAGATTTAGGTTAGGCTTATATCAGACGGAGGTCTGGGATTTGTCTAGCCCTAATCCCGGGGGTGTCACAGGTTTTGGTATCAAAGCAGTACTGACTGTAGGAAACCTTTCTATTGGTCGATGTTGAGTCTAGTACTTGTGAAAACTATTTTTAAAGATGAAAATTATATGCGAAAACTCTGGTATGCTTCTTTTTCTTCTTATCCAGTTTCGCTCTAACTCCGGGTCTTCTTATGTTGTGTTGATTTGGAAAAGTTTTGCTATCTCGTCTCTTTCTTTCAAAACTTAGGTGCCTCTTCAGGCATGCCGGTTCTCAACCAGTTGACCTAGTTATAAGTTCTCTAGAGTCTGGTGTGTTTGTTCCTTGTTTCCTTTGTTCCGTATCAATTGAGATATTTCTTTCCATCATGATATCTCTGTTCCATGGGTCCATAACATCATGTCTATGGTCCCATGGTGATATGTTCTGGGCTTCGAGGTCTCCTTTCGCCTCGTGTGCCTCCTTTCCATTTGTTTGGGTACTTCATAAGTTGTATCTTATTTTGGAAGCTACCTTGAGATTGCTAGCTTGTAGTGTATGCTTTGTCACTCAAGTAGTAGTTACTCCTTTCTCTGGGTTTTAACCCTTGGACTTGAACCGAAGATCCCTAATTGCGCTGGATTCTGGTTTTGTGAATCTTGTACATGAAGCTGACCTTTAACCCAAGATCCATTTTGTTGATCCCTGTTGTTAATGTTCAAACATTACTCCAGGATGGCTAATACCTTATAGTATAGCCTTGAAGCTTGTGGATATTTATCGCTATTAAACAGTGACAATAAAGGACTTCCCTACCACATGCTATGGCAGATGATCTTTAATGGAACCAAATAGATCACGGTAAGGGTACTCCTCGAGAGTCTCACATCTATGCTCGTGACTCTGCCACACCTTTCCTTCTATGCATTGGTCCTCGGAAGATTGTTGACTTATGCATCCACGTCTCGGGATTCTATTCTGAGCATGTTCATTTTTTTCCTTGTTGTTTTCTGACCTTTATCTACCAATTGGTAGCCAAGCAGTAAATGTGCATTTTTGTATTCCGATGCAAGATACTCTTGTGGTCCATCATGACAAACCAGTTTGGGATGTCAGGAGAAACAAACTCTAGTACCTTGTCATTTCTAGGACCAGGTCAAAGTGTTGTAATCCGCAGATCAATAAGCATTGATTAGTTTATGTTCTGTTCCACCTTAAAGTGTCCCACTCTTTTATACTAAGAGGTCGTGTTGAGTTTCATGACCCCTTAATGAAGTGATGTTTTTACACATCATTACCCAACCTTCTCCGAGCTTTCGTGCTCATGAGTGTTGTGTGTGCGTAATGATGTGGCTATCTAAGATTCTTAGCAATTCGTTTTGCTTTGAACTTTAAGGACATTTGTGTCATTCTTAGCATGATTGGTTAACCCTATCACTAAGCAAAGTTTGATTGTGCTACCAAGTCCGATATTCTGGTACACCCTCTTCAGTCAGAGAGTTAGGCTCAGGCCGAAGCTTTGATACTGTATCTTCTTGCCTTATCAAGCAAGTTTTCCCTCTCGAACTAAGTGACATATCGGTGGTTCGTGATATTCTGGATGTCTTGCTAGAAGTATCGCCATGTTGCCACATGACCGTGTTGTCAAGTTCTTGAGCAATTAAGTTCTCTGAACTGCACCTTTCTGGAAGGATCCGTACTGAATACCCCGGAACTAGTTGGTTGATCTTAAACAACAACTTGGAGAGTTGTAAGACAAAAGTTTCATCCAACTCAGTTCCTTCTCAAAAGGGATATCTATTTTTGCTCGTGTCAAAGCGATAGTATGTCCTTTGTGGATATGTTATCTTCCTCGCCTTTGATTTGGTTTGGGCAATTGTCAAATCAAACTTAGTTCCAAGGACTACCTGATGGTGTATCTACTTGTGATGTTTCACTCAAGTACATCTTCATGTTCTTTGATCTGACCAATGTCTATGCCTTGTTCATACAACATGTGAGTCCATATTCTTGGAGTGTATAAATAAGTTTGTTATTGAGCCCATCGATGAAATTCTTAACTTCTCCATGTTATATCAGATTCGTATGGAACATTTGGCATTAATGTTGGAAACTTTTGAGAACCATCTTCATGTTATCTTGAAGTATGTGTTCTGGATGTTAGAAGTAACCTACCCTGGTTCACGTGCAAATGTTGAAAGATGTCCACGTGGATATGAGTAGAGTTATCTTTGTTTCCTCAGGAATCATTGCAAGTTAGTCAAGCATGTGCAAATAATTCTTGATATTGTAGGTTGATATCTTCACATATCGAGAAGAACCTCCAAGCACACCAAGCCACCGATTGATTCGTTCATGGAAGATAAGAAGTCCAACAAAACTTCGGTGTCCTCCTAAATGTTTCCCAACAAGGATTCAGTTGTGTTTCGTTGAAAACAACTCATGTAGGTGCAATTGTCTTTTGATAACTTTCTATCACATGGGTTCCGCAATCTAGCACATCTTTTGGAGCTTGACACTGTGATCCATTTCTTGAGAATCTAGTAACTTTACCTTTGCGGTAATGTTGCACACTTTCTATTCAGATATGCTGAGTCTGAAGTATATCTCCACCTAACCAAAGCTGAATCTCAAGAAGCAATGATGGTTGGTGTTCCTCAAGGTTTTGACATAGGTCTCTCGGTACATCTGGCAAGATTGATATAATGGTTGCCACAATTAGCCGGAAGACCTATTCCCACATTATCTTGGATCAGTAGAAACAACCACTCTTCATGAGGCTTATTCTATATTTTATTATAGGAGTTGTACTTATGGTTTTCTTTGTATCTGAAGTCCGACCTTTACTTGATGACTGGTTAAAGACTTGTCTGAAGTCTAATACCGGTGTTTCAAATATCAAGGAGAACATTTAAAGTTAGTGTTGCTAAATGTCTCTCGGTCGATCCTCCAGACCCTTTTACGATGGCAAGCGTATTATTATGCCAAGTACTTGGAGTCTAAGAATGAAGTTTCTTTCTTCTTGTGTCATCAGGAATATTCTAAACTATTCATCTTGGTGGTGTAAAGTTATATCACGATCTTTGGCAAGGATTTTGGATAGAACGAGATGAATAAAGAGTTTCCTTTCCGCTTTCTTAAACATGTTTGAAGAGAGACTATGATTTTAGTAATCAACAGTTCCTCTTGTTACATGTTCCTTGTGGTTCTTACGAGTCCTCTCCACCAAAACACCTTTCTGTCTTGGCCTTCTGTTGAATGAAAGAGTGACCCTTATGTTTCAAAAGTAGTTCAACAGCTTGGTTTTGTTGGTATCTATCTCTTCCACCTATAAATCTCTACTTAAGATGTTTAGTAGAGGTTCACCTCTCGAAGTCTGTGTTCTTTATCTATTCTGTTGGAAGTTTCTTCCCTCAGAAGTTTATCCTCCTCAGCAAGTTCCATGGTCTCAATCCTTATGAAGACCAACTATCTGTCACCTTGAAACCTTCTCCTTTTGTTTCCTCGTTACCTTAATGTGTTTCATGTTTGTTGGCTTTAGAGATGTTCGCAAAACATCTATCCATGAGTTGACCATGAGATACTCAGTTTGTGGTTCCGTGTCATTCCCTCTCTTCCTTAGTGTGAGTAGCCACCTTGAAGATTATGAAGCGCTTCGTCCACTCGTCATGGTGGCATGGATCAACCTCTTCGGGAAGATCGTCGAAGATTAGTGTAACCCTGTTCCTTCTATCTTCCTACCTAGGAATCTCAGGACGAGATTCTTTTAAGGGGATAGAATTGCAACAACCCTAGTTTATTAATTGGTAAATAGGATTTTTTTGTGCATTCATGAGCATCATCATTTAAAGTGCATGGAATAAAAATGTTCTCAAAACCCTAAACCCTAATTTCCTCCCCCTTTAAAATGTATTCAAAATGTCTTTTGAAATTTTGAAAACTACCAAAGCAAAGTTGGAGATCAAATTGTTTATAAGGGCCCCTGGAAAGTTTCAAAAAAAGTTTATAAGACTTCCTGTATTTTGGAACTATTCAAAAAGACAAAAGCATTTGGAAATACAAAGAGAAAATAGAAAAACAGAAAAATAAAAAGAATCTGCAAAGAAAAACTGCACCTAACCTAATCTGGGCCGATCCCATCTCCACTCTTTCCTCTGCCTATCACCCGCTTGCGGCCGCAGAAGCCCAACATACCGCTTTGCCCTCCCGCTGTCGTCTTCCCCAACGTCGGGGAGCAGCTCGCTGTCGCTGCCCGCGACATCGATCATCTGGGCGCCAAGATGCCCGCCCCGCCGCCGTTCCATGCGAAGATAAGGACTGCCTAAGCCGTGGCAATCTTCTCCTCAATCTCTCACTCTCCCCAACGACCTCCCTCTCGTGTTCCTCTCCTATGCTGAAACCCTAGCTGCCTCGTGCCACCGCTAGAGGCCGTCCCGAGTGATGGGGATATGCCTACCGGGGTATGCCAGCAGGACGTTTCCTATTGGCCCAAGGTGCCAGCGAGTGGGCCTGCAGGACGGCGAGTGGATCGAGACTTGGCGAGGACTCAAGCGACTGGAAGCTGGAGGCCCAGAAGCGTATCTAGGCCCAGTCGGACTAGGTCAAGGACCCTCCGAATCGTTAACTAATTCGGTTGTAGATCTGTAAACCCTAGCGAGGTGAGCCTATATAAACCTCCCTAGGGTACACATAGAGGATATGTTCCATCATACACCCAAGCGACTCGCCGCCTAGTCGTCGAGCTCGCCCTTGTACTCTCAACATAATACAATCTAGTAGGAGTAGGTCTTTACCCTCCGGGAGGGGCCAAACCTGGGTAAACCCTTGTGTCTCCGCCCTCATCTCGTACCGCAGATGGCTGGCCGCCCTTGCCCCATGTTCTACTACTCGCTGCCGATTGCAGCATCTGCCGTGGCCATTCCCACGACAGTGGCGCCCACCGTGGGGCTTGGCCGGTCAGGCCGGTGTTCCGCGGCGAGATCCAATCTGCCCATCAATGAGACGATCGCCACCGGCCGCATGATCGCGATCGGCGAGATCCTCCAGATCTTGGCGAGCAGCTATGTCACGGCGGCATGCCCCGTCATGCACAATGTGATCTTGCCGGTCGGCACGATCAGCCTCTTCGTCGGCCTCACCGAAGTCATTGTTTGGGAGGACTCGGCTCGCATCCGCGAGTCGCCGCCGCGTGACCAGCTCTCTGAGAGCCAGGTCTGCACGATCCACCGCCTCGCCTCCGAGTATGACTCGGCCCACAGCAATGTTGCCGAAACCACCATGGCCGCGGATGACGCGGCCCTCAACGACGACGCTGAATCGGCGACCCCGGCGTCAGCTGCCGGATCCATAGTCGCTGCATCGCCCATAGGCTCCATCACCCAGGTCTCCAACGTGGGATACTTCGAGGACCCCTCCATCCTCGGGATCTTCGACTTCGACTCTGGGTCGGAGAACTCCGCCGACCTCCACGACGGGACCGGTCGCCACGTCGCGACCTACATGGCGACTGGCGCCGACCCCCCCACAAGACCCCTTCTCCACGCCGATCCCGCCAAACGTGACGGCAACGGAGGTCGAGGAACTCCGCCTTCGGCTGGAGGAGGCGGTCCGCAAAGAACAAGGCGAGCGCGAAAAATTTCGCCTCGAGCAGGTGACAGCGCAGGAGCTCTCGCGTTACCACCAACTCTGAATCAGGTCGCGCCTAAACCCCACCATTCAGGGGCGCGCCCTGAACTTCGACGACGAGAATGACCCGGCTCGTGCAGTCGAGCGCGCGATCTGCGAGAACGCGCCGCCAGGAGGGAGCTCTCGGCCCCCACCAGGCGCGACGGCCAACGGTGCCCCACCACCACCCAACCGCGCTCCCCCTGGGACCAACCAAGAATCATGGTCTCATCGCAGGAGCGAGATGCAAACAGCCTCCCATTGTTCTCCACTCTGATGGACAATGTCGTCGCGAGCCGAGCAGCGGTCGACAACATAAACGTAACCGGGAAAGGCGCCCTACAGATCCAGTACGCCAAGGCTCTGCTTGCCAAGGCAGTCGAGCAACAAAACGCGGGTGCCAACTCACAAGGTCGGATGTACTCACATTCGTCAGGAAGTAGGGCGGCCTCGAGCGGCCGCCCAATGGTGGCAAACATCCTCAACTGCCCGCCACCCGAGCCCCTGCAGCTCCAACATCGACCCGCGCACGCGGCACTCTCCACCAACGACCCGCGACCGGCGAACAACTTTGTCGCCCCCAACGGGCAGCCAGTCGACGCGCGCACCCACATCATCAACAACCAGAGCTGGCGCGCACGCCAGCCTGACGACCTGCGGCATACCCTAACCAACCGCCGCGGTGGCGAACCAAGGGGATCGCTGAGTCGAGTCGGACCCCACTGCTTCGGACCAATGATCCGAGGCGAAAAATACCCGGTGAACTTCAAAGATCCAAAGGATATCGAGAAGTACGATCCCTCCTACGACCCGTCCGTGTGGCTTGATACCTACCTCATGGCAATGGGGATCGCTGGCCACACCGACCTGCTTGCCGCACGCTACCTCCCCCTGATGATGGAGGGAGAGTGTAGACAATGTATCAACACCCTCCTTGCGGACAGCATCGACTCCTCGGAGGAAATGCGCGATGCCTTCGTCAGGCACTTCGAGGGTTCCTACACCCGCGCCACCACCATCGAGGACCTGGAACGATGCGTCCAGGGACCCCGCGAGTCGACCCGCAGTTGGGTCCAACGGTGGCAAGACCTGTGGTATAACGCGGCCGGAATCCACCCGGACACCGCGATCCACTCCTTCAAGACCTCGTGCCGCTACGAGTGCGGTGACCCAGCATACCACTGCATGTTTAGTACACTATAGTCGTTGACATGACATCCACAGAACACCGTTCCGTAAATATCACATCCCTCAGAGTGGTACAATAGAAACATTGCGGGTCCATATTACAAAAGTACACACATTATTATTATTACAATACCGGAAGTTCAAGACTTCCTAAATATTCAACTTACAAACCAAAATATAAAGTGTTTCAGCGGAATTTAAAAGTAACAACTCCGACTAGGAGTTGAGCTCAGCAACTTATTCTATAGAGTTCATGCTGCTCGGCTCCATTAGTTACTACTAACTAGGTATTTAGTTGGACTCGTTATCGTCAACACCATAGAGGATTTCATAATCCACTCCTTCAACACCTCCGGACAGATCGGGTTCCTTGTAAAACACATCTTCTTGACATTCGGCTGCATACATTGGCACGTCTTCGGGATCCTCAGAGTCTAAGCAAGGGATCAAAGGAAAGAATGAGTAACAGCGTTACCCAACAAGTTCATTATATGCAAGGTGGGAAGTTTGATGCTCTAACTAACACCTCGGATTATAAATCCTTGGCACTATGCAATTTTGTAAAATCTTTCTTCAAATATTGATTTTATTCTGAAAAACTATGACAATCAGCCTTCACAGATTGACCAGAACTTTCATGGAGTTCCTTTCCTGCCGCGTTCGTAGCTCCTTCCCAGAACAGGGAGTAACAAGTTACAATTCTTACACTCGGCAGAGGTGCGTTACTTTACCCATGAGAGATCAACTCCTTGTTGTACAACCGGGCATACTTTCCCGTCCACAGTTCCATGATGTGGGGCCCAGTAGTTGGTCCAAGCCAATCACTGCCCCCTTTGCGACCTCACATGCCTCCTTGGTGTACACCATGCCCACATAATGAATTACGACAATGGTTTGTACAAACCATTAGATGCCAGAACTATCGTGGGACGATGAGGGTTCCCACCCATATGCTGCATATCCTCTACGAATTACCAATTAATATGCATGCTACGAGGAAAACATCCACGGCCTACACATCCGGCTTCATGCGAGAGGAAGAAGATACAGCTGACTTCTCTGTCCCATTCCAAATCTCATGGCTAACGCGAAATATACGGCACTAGAATCACTGATGTCAGGGGTTATTAAGTCCATAAATGTTCATCATTAGTGCAAATAGAACGCTAAGTTCTATTGCTCCATCATATCATCACTTAGGATGATATCTATGATTTCTTTATTTGTGAAAATAATATTTTCTTTATTTTATAGCATATATGATAACACATAATTTGCAAATACTTTGATAAAGACTCTTCAAAGGACATGAGCAAGTGATGAACTTGCCTTGTGATGGCAAGGTAGTGAAGTCTGATGCTTGCACTGGACCTTGAGCTTCTATGTCTACAAAAACATCATTATTGCCCGGTAAGGACAATATTTAGAGAAGCAAAATGATTATGCAAAGTAATGTAATGCATCATTTAATTTGATATGCATTTTCCCCATTATTAATAAAATTATTTTTAATAATAAAGGATTTATAAATATTATTTTTTAATATTTATAACATATATTGCATTATTTTATTTTATTTTTCCTTTTATTTGACTTTTATTGATTTAATAATTCGTTTAGGAATTATCAATTAAACATTAAATTTTTTATTAAATATTTATTTAGTATTTTCCAAAAATACTATAATATTAATATATAATGAAAGTGAATTTTAATTAATTTTATCACCTTTCAATAATTTTGTAAAATTCCATAAGGATTATATAAATTACAAAATTCTTAATAAAATTTATATGTCTAAAATTTTATTTCTTAATTTATTTTATTTTCTAGGATTTAATTAAGTTCAGGGGTATTTTGGTCTTTTCCTATTTATTAGAATATGCCTTAAAAGATTTCTAGGCTGGCTTATTCTTATTGGGCCCTAGTGGCCCATTAGACATAGTCAAAAGCGCCACCCCGAAGGGTCTGGCCCAACTCAGCCCACACCTCACTGCCTCTCTCCCTCGAGCTCACTCCTCTCCTCTTCTGCCCCCGACCCCGTGGTCAGTGATATCGCCGCCGGCGATTCCTGCCGCTGTGGGCCATTCTAGTCACCGCCATGGTGCAACAGGAGGTTGTCGATGATGCCCGTACTTTCTATCCAACTGGATTTGGGTATGGGACTCTCCTGCGACGGATCGATGCTGTCCCGAACCCTAGGGTTTGGGGGTTGGCGTGGATCTTAGTGATGCCGCTGCCGCTGTGCGTCATGGTGATGCTCCTCGCCTCTATGCGTGCCGCCGTGGCGCCGTATGGGTTGCAGCGCCCCTCCTGGGGTGCTCCCCGTGCCGCCATGGACGTCGGACCCTTTGCTTCCTCTTCTAGTATTCAGCGAGGACCTTCGATGAGTTCTGTTCCTCTCCCCTAGTGCTCTCTGTGCTTGCTGATCCGATGCTAGATGTTGGCAGTGACCTCTCTGGTTACTGTCTTGTCTTGATTAAGATGATTTATTCCATTTAGGGTTCTTATCATGTGGTTGATCATATACTGGATGAATTAGATCATGTCTGGATGGTCTGTAATCATGCTAGATGGTTATTGGCCTGAGGCTTGTTGCTTGAGATGAACAATAATGATTCTGGTGGCTTATTAGATGATTTTATGCTTGGTTTGCATATGATTCATATGGTATAGTTTCTTTGGAATCCATGCTTGGTAAAGTTAGTGGCTTGATAACTTTTCACTGTCATTTCTTGGTTTATGATCATGATTGTGGTGTGATGGAACCACTGTCTTAGTGCTGTTGGCTTGAGAATTAATGTGTGGTATGATCTCAAACAGTGAAGATTAACATAGGAATATCCTAATTATGATTCCTGTAATAACAGGAAAATGATTAGTAAGTTAATTGATTGAATCTGTGATGATTAAATGTTTATCCTAATTCTTGTAGAATTGTTCTTGTGACACCATCTTTGTATGGCACACAAGATTGATTCTAATCCATTGATTGGGTTGGTTTAAGCTTAAGACAAGTTGGTGATTAATACTGGCAAGATAGAATGGAAGCTTCTTTTATCTCTCCTGCCTATGATGTTGGTCTGAGGCTCCAGGATTTTAAGTCCTAGTTAGTTGAGAAAATAGTTTGTTTGTAACTTACAAGATTATAGGTGCTACTCCCTCTGGGAGATGTGCCCTGGTCTGATAAGAACAAATGAAGAAGTATTGGAGTTGCATATGCTAACACCAAACTCTGTGAGGCTGGTCTGAGAGATTGGTGCTTTTGGCTTAATTTGATTTCTGATCTTTATACTTGAAATCTCTAGGATAGATTCACCTCACTTGGGTGATTATTGATAGATTATTTCATAAAACAACACATGCTTCTATCTAGATAATATGATTAGATCATGTGATGGTTTTATGATACTCACCACAAAAACTAATGATTATGGAATTTGGTGGTGATGTTGATCTTGCTGATTAGATCCTATCCTTCACCTCTGATGTTGTTCTTATTTTGCTAAGCTCCTGTGCTTGACCTTGAGCTAGCCTGCTCCTCCTAGCTCCTGGACTTGATCTTGCTGGCCACCTGATCCTTCCCCCTCCTTATGTCACCATCCTGGTGATGTGATCTGGGCTTTGGTTGGTTTGGTTGCTGGCTATTATGCTTGGTTAGCTGCTGTCTAAGCTGGTTGTTCTTGTGTGCGTGCAGTGAAGAGATGCACTATTGCCTCTCCACGGTTGTGCTACTGGTTTTGGTGTGTTGGAGCTGTGCTGTGAAGCTGACAGCACATTACATGCAGTTAGTTGTGTGTCCTTCTTGTGTGCTTGCTTTGCACTTGTGGATATGCTTTGGATTTAAAAGTTACTTTGATCAGATTAATTTTACCTGGTTGGTGAACTTGCCCCTCTTGGCTGTCATTTGACTACTAGCTTAAAGATTATGGAAGATTTATCTTTTCATATTAGTGAAACTTGCCCTTTTATAATTTCTCAATGATGAACTTGTTCAGTGCACCTCACTGACATGTCTGAGACAAAAACAATTCTAACTCTAACCTTATTATTGTTTTATTAGTGTTTATCTTGCAGGTACAGATTTGAAGATGAAGATTTTAGTTTAGGTTTTCTTTATAGAATAGTTAATGTAATCTTCTTATTCTTTTGTAATTTTCATTTTATTATTTTGTAATCTTCATTTTATTCTTCTTTAATAAAGATTATATTATTATTAATAAAGAAATATTCGTATTCTTTATTTATTTGCTATTATGAAGTTGTTGAATAATTTCAATAAGTTATATTTTTGTAACTTATTTATTGAATGAAAATATGAAATAAGTTTTCATATTCTTAATTGTTTTCTTTAGATAAAGTTTGAGTTAAAATAATTAAATCTTAATTTAATCAAGATTCAAATCTTATTCCCAATTCATTTGAATTATAATTCAAACACTCAAGTTTAAAATTCAAATTCATTTTCCAAAACACATAATTCCTCAAAGATCATATCAAAGTCTATAGCAATCATCCTTTAAGACTAAACCTAATCTAAAAGTATGAAACAAACCTTGATCACTTAAGGTTTTTTATTTGGTGAAAATTTTACCCACATTTTCATAGATGAATGCATGCAACATTCGAAATTCCTAAATCTACCCTTCGTTAGTTCCTAAATGATGGGGTGTTACAACGAGACCCTGGTCGCCAAGCTCAAGCGAGTGTACAGAACACTTGACAACATAGCGGACCTCTTGGAGATTGCCAAGAGATACGCGGAGGAGGACCCAAACCAAGAAACCGACGACGAGTCGGGAGGGAATCGCCGCACGAGCGGCCATGACAACAGGAGGCGACCCGAGCTACGCTACAGCAACACTCGCCTCACCGGCAAGCACCACGGTGATGGGCGATTCAACTTTGTCACCAACGCCAAATACACGTCGCGCGAACCCAAGATCTTCCGCCGCGACGGAGGCCAGCGCCATGACGGCGGCAACTACAAGGAGAAGCCAAGGTTCGATCCCACGGCTCTCCTTAATCAACCCTGTGTGTTTCACAGCAGGGAAGGGAAGCCCGCCACACACACGACCGCCGATTGCCACTCCCTCAAGGAGATCGAGAAGGCATGGCGCGCACGGGAAGACCCCGACAACAACCCGCCAAACAGTGGAAAATTCGGCAGCGTCACCGGCTCGCTCCACACCTTCACAGGCTTCAACATGAAGTGCGAGAAGAAGGTCATCGCCCGCGCTGTTGCCGTCAACGTGGTCCCAGATAGACATCTCCCAGTTCCTCAACTGGTCCGAGCAACCAATCACCTGGAGCCGCGAGGACCACTCACCACGGATCGAATATCTGGGCTGAGTCGCCTTAGTGGTCAAGCCCAAGGTGGGGGACTATTGGCTCCCCAAGACGCTGATGGACGGTGGCAGCTCCATCAACATCCTATACCTGGACACATTCAGGCGACTGCGGCTCCCACAGTCGATGATCGAGACGACCTACACTACCTTCCACGGAATCGTCCCCGGTCGGAAGGCGTACCCAATCGGTAAGGTGACGCTGCCAGTCACCTTCGGCACACCAGCAAACTTACGCACCGAGTGGATCGTCTTCGAGCTGGTTCCATTCAATAGCCTCCACCACTGCGTCCTGGGGCGCCAGGCATTCGCCAAATTCATGGCAGCGCCCCACTACGCATACAACGCGATGAAGCTCCCCAGGCCATGTGGCATCATCACTGTCCATGGCGATCCCGACATGGCCGCAGAATGCAAGGCCAAAGGCGCCGAACTCGCTGACGCCGTCATCACGGCAGAGGCCAACCATGCCGAGGAGCTCGCCAAGTACGCGAGCAGGGTCAACAATGATGACCCCACCATACTCAAGAATCCCAACTCGGAGGGTGGCAGCTCCACCGCCTTCGAGGCCACGACGCACACTCGCACCGTCGAGCTGGTCCCAGGTGACTCTAGCCAGATGGTGACGATCGGCACGGGCATGAGCCCAGCATAGGAAGGCGCGCTCATCGAGTTCCTACGTGAGAATCGCGACATCTTCGCATGGAAGCCATCCGACATGCCTGGTGTCCCAAGGGAACTCGCTGAGCACAAACTCAACGCCGACCCCAAAGTGCGACCCGTCAAGCAGTCGCTGCGGCCCTTCAATGAAGAGCGCCGCCGAGTAATCTCCGAGGAGGTGCAGCGTCTACTCGCTGTAAGCTTCATCCGGCCAATCAAATACTCCAAATGGCTGGCAAACCTAGTCCTGGACGAGAAGAAAAACGGGACCTGGAGAATGTGTATTGACTACACAAACCTCAACAGCGCCTGCCCCAAGGAGCAGTTCGTCCTCCCGTGGATCGACCAAATCATCGACTCAACCGCGGGTTCGGAGTCTCTATGCTTCCTTGATGCCTACTCTGGATACAACCAGATCAAAATGGCAGTCGAGGACGAAGAGAAAACTGCGTTCATCACGCCATTCAGAGCCTTCTGCTACACTGCCATGACCTTTGGCCTCAAGAACGCCGGGGCGACTTACCAGAGGTGCATGCAGGAGTGCCTTGCGAGCCAAATTGGCCGCAACATCCATGTCTACATCGACGACGTGGTGGTAAAATCCACTCGCTAGGGAGATCTACTCGCCGACCTGGCGGAAACCTTCGCCAACCTGCGAGGTACAAGATAAAGCTAAACCCAGGAAAGTGCACCTTCGGTGTACCTACTAGACAGCTTCTGGGATACGTTGTCTCCAAGCGCGGGATCGAGGCGAACCCTGCTAAGATCAACACGATCGCCCGACTCGGCGGACCCGAGTACCTGCGCGACGTCTAGAAGTTGGCCGGGTGATTCGCGGCTCTCAGTCACTTCATCCCCCGGCTAGGCGAGAAGGCAATGCCCCTCTACCGCCTAATGCGCAAAAACCCCACCTTCCAGTGGGACAAGGAGGCAGACGACGTGCTCCATACTCTCAAGGAAGTGCTGCTCGCAGCACCGCTACTTGTCGCCACTGTCGACAAGGAGCCCATGCTGGTCTACATCGCGGCTTCCGAGCGCGTCATCAGCGCCGTCATGGTCGTCGAACGACTAGAGGAAGGCAAGGAGCGCCCGGTGCAGCGACCCGTATACTACATCAGCGAAGTCCTCACCGAGTCACGCCAGCGCTACCCGCAGTGCCAAAAATTGGTATATGTGGTCTTCAGAGCACAGCGGCGATTGCCGCACTACTTCCAGGAGCACCCAATAACGGTCGTCTCCTCAGCACCATTGCAGGACATCATCCGCAACCGCGAGGCGACCGGGCGAGTCGCCAAGTGGGCCATCGAGATCGGCGTCCACAACATCAGGTATGATCCGCGCAAAGAGATCAAGTCGCAGGCTCTCGCAGACTTCCTCGCTGACTGGGAAGAGGCCCAGCAGCCAGAGAAGCTGCCATACCTCCATTACTGGAGCCTACACTTCAACGGCTCCAAGAACGCAGATGGTGCAGGAGCGGGGATCGTGCTAACATCTCCGAAGGGCGACAAGCTCCGCTACGTCCTCTACCTCGACTTCACCCCTGCACCAACAACATGGCCGAGTACGAGGCGCTACTCCACGGCATGCGGGCAGCCAAGGAGATGAACATCAATCGCCTGCGGTGCTAAGGAGACTTCGACCTCGTCGCCGGGCAAGTTGTCGGCACCTACGACGAAGTCTCCCCCACCATGGCGGCATACCGTCAAGCAGTGGACCAGCTGGGAGGCCAGTTCGCAGGCTACTCCATCGAGTGGATCGACAGGCGGAAGAACAAGGAGGCCGACACACTCTCTCGCATCGGCTTGGCTCGACTCGCACCACCCGCCGGCGTCTTCCTCGACACCATCACCAAGCCCTCCGTCTCCCTCCCAAGGGAGATCGACATCGGAATTCCGCTGCAACCAGACGCAGCCCTGGTCGCACTAATCGCCGAGCCAAGCGACTGGACCGCGCCATACGTCACTTACCTGGAGGGAGGCACCCTACCCGCAGACGAAACGGAGGCCCGGATGATAGCATGCCGCTACAAATCCTTCGTCATCATCAACGGCGAGCTCCACAAGCGCAGTGTGACCGACTTGTTCCAACGCTACGTCCAACCCGCTAAGGACGCAAGATCCTCAAGGACATCCACTCCGGTGACTGCGGCCACCACGCCGGCGCCCGCTCTCTGGTCGCCAAGGCCATGCGACACGGATTCTACTAGCTCACCGCACATGTCGACGCTGTCGACATTGTCCAGCGATGCATCGGGTGCTAGAAGTATGCCAACCAGACTCACATACCGAGCTCGGCGCTCAAGACAATCCCCATCACCTGGCCATTCGCCGTATGGGGCATGTATATGGTAGGCCCCTTCAAGAAGGCCCCCTCCAGCTTCACCCAGCTCCTAGTCGCAGTCAACAAATTCACAAAATGGGTGGAGGCCAAGCTAGTCCGCAAATGCGACGGGAAGACCGCTACAAAATTCTTACGCGAGCTCATCTATCGCTACGGGTTCCCAAACAGCATCATCACGGACAACGGCACCAACTTCGCCAAGGGAGCCATGGCCGAGTTCTGCGAGGAGCACAACATCCGACTTGACCTCGCCTCAGTCGCCCACCCGAAGTCCAATGGCCAGGCGGAACGCGCCAACCAGAGCATCCTCCACAGCTTGAAGCCATGGCTACAAGTCCCAATCGAGCGCATCGTCGGGTGCTGGGTCGAAGAACTCCCCTCTGTCATCTGGGGCATCCGCACCATTGTCAACAGGTCGACGGGGTTCACCCCCTTCTTCATGGTGTATGGTGCCGAGGCAGTCATGCCAACCGACCTCGAGCATGACTCACCTAGGGTGGCCAACTACACGGAGGCTGATAATGAGCTCGCACGCCAAGACGAAATCGACCAGCTCGACGAAGCACGCGACTTAGCTCGCTCCCGCATCGCCATCTACCAGCAAGGGCTTCGCCGCTACCACAGCCGACGAATATGGACTCGCACTTTCCAGGAAGGAGACTTGGTACTGCGTCTAATCTAGGATAAGAAAGGCATGCAAAAGCTCTCACCCCCCTGGGAGGGACCATTCGCCATCGGGCGAGTCCTGGGCAATGACGCCTACTACCTCACCGATGTCCGAGGCGATGGAAAACTCGACGTCAAGCGGCCATGGAATGTTAACATCCTAGGGAAGTTCTACTCTTAGAACTCCAGACATGTACCCCCTACCCTCTATGAAATAAAGCAGAATGATTCCCGCAAACCGCGTCTAGTCTCCATGCCTTGTGCCACTCGCACTCGTAATAATAGCGTGACGCTATTCGCATAAGTCAACCTTTGGTAACGCGACTGGCACGGCCAAGTAGTGCGGTACAAGGGCACTGGACAAATTCAGGCCTCGTACCGTCCACGAAAAAAGCTAACCCGGAGCCCCGTTGGAGTCGCCTAGCTTGACTGGCTCCCTGAGCCAAGACGACTGCACTCGCTTCCCACAGCGACCAAGTCCTCCACATCCTCGGTGCAGCGACTCGAACGGCAAAGTACCACACTCGGGGACTGACACCAGACCAAAGAAGAACGGCTAGGGAAAAACGCCAAGTAAGAGAGCGCGCCCAGGACTCGCCATGCGACTGATCTTACGGATCAGGCGGAGTGACGCGCCTAAACCAACACGCTTAGTCCTCACCTACCTTGGGCATGCGACTAGAACGGCCAAGTACCACGCTCGGGGACTCGGCGACCCGACCCCGTTCGTGCTCGGGAAAACGGCCAAGTAAAGTGCACCTCTAGGAGTCGCCATGCGACTGGCTTCCCGAGCCATGGCGAGTCGACCCTAACTCACTAACAGTTCACACAACATATAAAAACGAGGTTAACCCCATAAAAAGGGCGGACACGCTCGGGGACTCGTACAACCAACATTCAAATCACAAAAGCAATGAAAAAATAACCCGAGTATTCCTTCATAGCAGCAAAATTTGTTCCGTGTACAAGGAGAATTACATGGTTATCCTATACTGACGCCGAATGGCACAACATCCTATTATGTAGGCTTTGATGAAGAAGAGCCACCATCCTTGCAGCTACGGATAAAGGGCACCCAGGGATTCGACGGGTACGTCGTGAGCTCGCCCGCCATCTCCGCACGAAATGGTTGCTCCAACTTGAAGTCGCGGTGCTTCGTCTCAGGGTCATTGGGGGCGATGACCGTTTCCTGATAGGGAATAAGGTCGCCCATCGCCCAAACGCGGTCGGAGTACACCACGGCTCGGTTCGTCAGCTTCAACACCTCGGCAATCTCGACCGAGCCCGTTGACGAGGGGTACCCCGCTCGTGACGTCGTTAAGGTCGAAATCATCGGGAAAATGTGCGAGCCCAAGGCTCAGCGCAGTCGCCGCTCCACGAAGGAATGTCGACCGCGTCATGAACTCCACGACTGACGGGGCCTTCTCCAAATAGCGCCATACCTCAACGAGGTCGCTGGGATCACCTCCGTGGGCGAGATCTCCTGAAGATATGCCCGGAGACAAGTCGCTGATAGCATGGCTGAGTCGACCAGGGTGGTCACGCATTGCCGCGCATCGTACGACTGCGCCTCTTCAGCATTATCAGTGATCCGGCCTGCATAACACAAGCAAACAGTGAGCAAAGCACCAAAACCACAATGGGGTACACGCGCTCGGAAAACGGCTGAAGGAAGACTCACCAATCAGCGGGCGGTAGAGGCCCGTGATGAAATTCTGAAGAGTCGAGAGGTCATTCTGCAACCCGGTGACGAGTGAGTCCGATACCTTCCGCTCCTCAGCAGCAGAAGTGACGGCTGCCTTGGCTCGTCCTTCCGCCGAGCTCGCTTCCACCTTCGCCTCCTTGAGTTCTCGCTCTAGTTCATTGATTCGCCTCTCCGCTACGCTCAAGGCAGACTGAGCCGCCGTCAACTCACCCGCCGGAACAAGGCCCTGGCAAGCCTCCTTCACTGCAGCCGCATTATTCTCTATTTCCAAAACAAAATGATCAACACCGCAAAAAATTCACAACAAGCGCCAAACAAGCCAAACACTCACCCGCAGTCGCTCGAAGCTCCTCGTTCGTCTCCTGGACAGCGATAAGCTCCTTTTCCACGCGGCACTTGGCAACAAGCCGCTCGGACGACTCGCGCCGCAAGCCCTGTGCAACAATCACAACATCAACAATCAAAAATTCCTAAGTGCCCAGCAGCTGAAATTCAGCGACTAGGCACTCGGGGACTGGATGACAAAATTCCTAAGTGCCTAGCCGCTGAAATTCAGCGACTAGGCACTCGGGGACCGGATGAAAAAATTCATAAGTGCCCAGCCGCTGAAATTCAGCGACTGGGCACTCGGGGACTGGATGACAAAAAAAGTAGTAAGAATCCGACCACTGAAATTCAGTGGCCAGATCCTCGGGGACTAGACATACATGGATGACGGCACCTAGCATGCCATGAAGCTCCATCGCGTCCACCGACGCAAGCACGAGCGAAGTATGACCGCGACGCTGTTCGACCTCCATGCCGGCGGCCCCAGGAAGTTGGATCGATGGTACCGAGGCACTCGCCGTGGCGGCCTTCGCCACAAAGCGAGGGAATGTCGCTACCGCGGCCCCCGCGCCACTCGAAGGCGGCCCAGTCGCCTCGATCAAAACCACGGGCATTGCATGCTGCGACCCCGCGTCCTCCTTGGCCTTCAGGGCTACATCCACTACGGTCGGGGGTTCGCTCGGGGAAGCCGCCGGCTCGTCAGAGATCGTGACAACATCATCACCCTTTGTTCTTTTGGTGCCTTCAGCGGGAGCAATGACTTCGTCACCCTTCCTCTTCTTTGACGCATCAGCCGGCGCATCCGTGCCGACTGGTGGAACCTTGGCCATCGAAGGGTGACCTATCTTCTTGACTCCGGTCCTGCAAAACAACTCTGTCAATAAAACTCGCCGATCGAAAAACGAAGCAAGCAGACGAATGAAAGGCCAAGGAACACTCACTTGGCGACTAGAATAAATTGAAGGCCGGTGCGGATGCTGGCCGGCTTCTCCAGTTCTGGCCCCAGTTTCCGACTGAGGCCCGTCTCGAATACACTTTGCGCCCAAGACACTGACGGTTTCTTCGAGGATGAGGCTGCGGCAGGAGCCTGAGTGGCAATCGCAGCAGGAGCTCCTCTCGGCGGCGAGGCCCCTGCGGCTGGAGCGGCCACCAACCCGGTGACTGGGGCAAATGGCGGCAGCAATGATGCCAGCGGCACCTCGTCCTCTACGACGGTGGCGCCAGTCGCTGCAGCCGCGTGCGCAGCTGTTTCTTCGGCCGCGCTGGTAGCGTCGGAGCTACTCGCGGACCTAGGCGGAGACGTCGGCTTGGTCAGCTTCGCCTTATTTTTGGGTGGCAGCTGCTTTTTCTTCTTCTTCGACGGTGTAGCCTCACGCTGTGAGGTATGGTCGGGCAGCTCGTCGTCATCATCATCGTGGGCATCGAGGCTTTTGCTGGCCTCGAGCTCACGCTGGTGCTGCCCGCGAGTCTTGCAGACCGTGGGGGCAGCAACCTCCACGGCTTCGCCTCCGTCATCATCACTGTCGCCACCCCCTGTCACTCCTGACATCGCCCTTGTCGGGCAATGACTCGCTTTCATCCTCGGCGGACGAGTTCAAGTTCTCGTCATCTGCGGGTGGAAGCCAACCTTCCACCACTTGAAATAACTGCAACAATCAGACAACGCTAGCAGAACCGCGAATGCACAAAATGCGACTGCGAGTGTAAAGGAAATAACAACTCACCGTTGGAGCTGGACGCCTTGCGGTGTAAGGTGCGACCCCGGCCTTCGCGTCAAGATACACTGTCTGGGTGATCTTTTTGAGGGCCAGGTGTAGTCATTGAGTCTCCACTCCTCATTACAGGACTTCGTCGGGTCGTCCTTACCTGTGTACTCGTACATATAGTGGGCACGGCTGGCCAGGGGCACGAGCCGTCGCCCGATCCAGTAATTGTAGAGGTTGATGGTTTGGAGGCCTTTCTTCTTCAAGTTGCGGATGGTCTGCAGCATCTCATCGACGACCATCCGTTGTTCTAGCGGAAGTTTGGTAACTTGGAGCCGACGCGGCTCGGGCCGGTCGGCGGAGTACCTCGGAAGCGCCACCTCGTCGCCCGAAGTTGACTCGGTCACGTAGAACCAGCTCTTCTTCCACTCGTTCGCTGCTTTGGTGGGCAGCATCAGATCGAAGAATGACGCCTTCGACTTCAGCTGGAAAGTCAAGCCGCATGCGGGTAGGAATGGGCCGCCTGCCTCTTCGCTGCTGATCCTGTCATGGAATAGATCTTGCCATAAGGGAAAGTATGGTCGGTAGCCCAGGTAGCACTCGCAGAACGCCACGAAGATGGCGAGCTGCTCGATGCTGTGCGGTCCTAGGTCCGACGGTTGAATGTCGTAGTAGGCGCAGAAGGGCCGGAAGAAGAGGGAAGTGGGGAATCCGAGCCCCCGCTCCAAGTGGCTTGTGAAGCAAACAAATTCCCCCTCGCGCGGATCTGGAATCACTTCCGGCCGCGGGGATGCGCCATCTCCCGGCGTGGAGGACCCCCGCCTCCTCGAAATATTTCAACGACGCCTTTGTGCACTTGGATCTGCCCCATGGTTCTGCAGGGGGAGCCATTGGTTGAGGAATCAGGAGTTGCGGATCGCTCTCGGTTGCTCTGGTCGCTGTGCGGAATGGGGGAACGAGATTGCGCGAGTTCGGAAGAAGTGAGGGAAGCGTTTTCCCCTCACCCATCACTCTCCTTATATAGTGGTTGTTACCCGCCATTATCGGGGAGCCGTTACCACGCGGTGATTACGCCGATATTATCGTTGGATTACCCAACGGCTACAACTTCATTCATTCGACTCGCTGCCTTTAGCGACTCGAAGATTCGCCGACCCGATCAATATAACAGTGACTTGATTATTCGTCGACCCGTTCGCCAAGCTGCGATTTGATTGGTCGCCGTTTTTGCGACTAAAATGACTAGTTCTTTCCTTTGTTCAGAGTCCACCGCCGATTCGACTGGGCATCCGCATTGGCCCCTCATACTCTGACTGCCAACGAACACCTGCGATGAATCAACGACGACCTCAGATACTACTGATGGGGATATGCCTACCGGGGTATGCCCAGCAGGACATTTCCTATTGGCCCAAGATGCCAGCGAGTGGGCCTGCAGGACGGCGACTGGATCGAGACTTGGTGAGGAATCAAGCGACTGGAAGCTGGAGGCCCAGAAGTGTAGCTAGGCCCAGTCGAACTAGGTCAAGGACCCTCCGAATCCTTAACTAATTCGGTAGTAGATCTGTAAACCCTAGCAAGGTGAGCCTATATAAACCTCCCTAGGGTACACATAGAGGATACGTTCCATCATACACCCAAGCGACTCGCCGCCTATTCGTCGAGCTCGCCCTTTTACTCTCACCATAATACAATCTAGCAGGAGTAGGTCTTTACCCTCCGTGGGGCCAAACCTGGGTAAACCCTTGTGTCTCCGCCCTCATCTCGCACCGCAGATGGCTGGCCGCCCTTGCCCCATGTTCTACTACTCGCTGCCGATTGCAGCATCTGCCGTGGCCATTTCCACGACACCGAGCCTCGCTGTTTCTCCGGGGAGCTCCGCCTCACCGTTGCGAGCAAGCCCGCCGAAGGAATCGACGCCGCGTGCCTCCAATCGTCGCCATCGACTCTGTCTCTCTCGCCTCCTATGCCGTTCGGCGTCGCCATTACCGCCGTTCCCGAGCTTCCCCATCCTCGCCGATGTCACTCACCCGTCGAGGGTGAGCTCACGGTCCTCTAGGACCCCTCTCATCCTCCCCTCTCTCTGGTTCGAGCCCGCGCCTTAGCTCGCCGTCCGCCGTCGTCGGACGTCGTCACAGACGACGCTCCGATAACCTCTAGCTAGCGGCACTGCCTGTTTTAGGTTCCCCACGATGCACTGGTTCGAACGCGTGTATCCCCGTAGCCCCGCGCGCTCCCTAGCGTCGCCACCGGCCACCGTCTGTCGCGCCGCCCGTCGTGGTGACGTGGTGCTCGCGTGGCTGCCGCGTGGTGCCCGCGTGGCCAAGGCCCTACACGTCATCTAGTGTGTCTAGCCTCTGCCGTGGTGAGAAAAGTTTAGGGTTAGGTTTCTGATGACGTCAGCGACACGCAGTCAACCCAGTCAAAGCCGTGGGACCCGCTCTGTCCACGTGGAGGTTGAGTTGGCACTGGGGCCACTCTGTCAGTCTCTCTAGCTAGCTGTGCCCTGGTGTAAAAAGTTTCTCCAGTTTCTTATATTTTCAGAAAAATATTAATATGGTTTAAATAATTTCAGAGAATGAATAAAACTTGTAATTTTAATAAGTAATTATTTATAAATCAGAAAAATACAAATAATATATCAAAATGTTTAGAAAAATAAGATCTATCTATTTAATCTATCATAATGCATTGCTAAACAACTTACATGACAAGTTTAATTAGAGAACAAAATGAACCCTCTCACATGCCTCCGGGGTTTTCCCCGAATTAGGGTTTATACCCCTCGGGACCTCGATTAAATTGCCAAGCATGTTTAGGGTTTCACTTTCAATAACTTTTAAATTGTCATATCATCATCCTTGATTGAGCATTTCGTAAATGCCATGTGTTGATTGTTTTCCTTTCTTTCCGGTGTTTGGTTCTTCCTCGGTAGAATATGATATCGGAATCGGGATCGAGATCGAAGACCGAGATCAACACCGTCAAAGATCGAAGACCAATACTTGAACAACTGTAATCAAGTCAAGTACCAGATGTCTGAAGCTCTGCTTTCTGGATATCAACTGGAAAAGGCAAGCGAAGCCCCACACATATATATATGAATCTTATGCTTTCAAAGTATTTCATTCTTGCCATGTGCACACCATTCTAAAGTATTTTATCAATAGATAGAGTAAATCCTTTTTGATGCATGTTTCCTTTGAAGCCTATACTCCCTGATCCACTGCTCCTAATAACTAGGTTTTGAGCTTGTGAAGCGTTGCTAGAGCTGTTTTATCTGTTGTGCTTAGCCATGCTTAGCTGTTACCACTGGTCCATCTGGTTGATGAATCAGAGCTACGAATGAACCTAGTATGACAGGATGACGTGGTGACATCAGTGATGAAAGTTAAACATGCTAAGGCTTGTATGGGAAGCCATGGTGGGTTGTGGTTTTTGCAGTCCCATACTTGCCACTACTAGGACCTGAGTTCTTGCCTATGGTCCAAGATGAGCGCACAGCCACACGGGGGCCTGGAAACCCCCATCGACCAACTAACTTGCCGAGTAGATTCCATGAGTCACATAGTTCGGGTTTTCCATTCGACATACGCATCTTGGATGTTCTTGAATGGAGGTGAAGGAGGTGCATACATACAGGTAGGTAAGCGTGGAAGGGAACAAGAGATGCCCGACATCCGTAATCTTGAACCCTGTTCAAATCATTAGGGACCGACTTCGGGACTCGACCCGTTACAGCGGCATCTCCCTAGTGCGTGACTCATGGTCTCGGCGAAAGCAAGGTAAAGGTCGTGGTCAACCACTCTTTGTCGGCCTTCCAAGGAAAAGGGATAATCTATAGTGGCTTTAAGAATCGGTTGGCGTGTGTGGGTAAAGTTGTACACCCCTGCAAGGTTAAATCTTTTCGAAAAGCCATGTCCGCGGTTATGGACGAACTTGGAGACTAGATTCTAAGATCATAGAGAACTTTAACCTAATCGTAAAACTTGGCAAGTTGATCAATGTGTGCTTAAGGATGCTTCCTCAGGGATTAGGGGGTGATCCTAGATAGGTTTAGCTGATGATGATTCGGTGGATATCAAGAGATGATCAAAGCTAGAGATACTGCTCTCTTATCCCCTTTTAAAATATTCTATTTAGTCGATATTATTCTCCCTCTTGTTTTACAAAACAAAGATGGCTTTATGCAAAACAACTCCACCAGCCATAAGTCTTGCGGAGTACACCCTATACTCACCCTTGCTTCGTTGATACTTTTGCAGAAGAGTAAGTGTTACCATAGAAGATGAGTTCTTCACGGCATCGACATCGACGAGTAGTTTGGAGTTCCTAGTCGACAATATGGGATCTATGGATTGGACGTCATCGTTATGCTTTAGGCATCTTCCGTTGTTTGGTGTTTGTGGTCAGTGACCTATGATTGTATTATTTTGGTTCTTCGCTCAGTTATGAGCTTGCTGTAATAATTTTTGTGTCGTAGGGTCACTGTTGTGTTATCAATTCTCCCTCTATATGCTTTTGAGATTTAGGTTAGGCTTATATCAGACGGAGGTGTAGGATTTGTCTAGCCCTAATCCTGGGGGTGTCACATGTTCTGCATTCTTCCCGTTCTTTCGAGTGCTGTGGGGAGAAAATGAGCTTCATGCGTTGGCATCGCGCCTGTGGGTGGTACGATCGCTTGGGGTAGCTTTGTTTCTTCTCTAAACTCGGGTTTGACGGGCTCCCTTTGCATTCTTGGGAACTGGAGGCCCTCAAGCAGGTCGTCAGTAGCCTTGTTGGCGAGCTGGTGGAGATTGTGCCACCGAGCGACAAATGGATCATCGAGGTAAAGGAATGGCTGAAAGATCTAGACACCGTTCCTAAGATGTACGAGGTGGAGATTCCAAGCAGGGCAAGAGGACAGCTTTGCTGGAAGCACCAGGTGATCATCCACCTGCAGGAGGTTCTGGATCCGGTACATGGCATTGAGGACCGCGACAAGGCAGCCAGAAAGCATCCTCGTCGCCTATAGTGTTGGCCTGGAAGGATTGATGGCACAGGACCACCACCGTTCTGCGATGGAGCGCACGATTTCGGTGGGGGAACCGGCCGTGGACATGTTGGTGGTTCTGATTTCCCTCAAGTGAAGACAGAGGTTTAGTGAATCTGAAAGATTGCTGACTTGAGAGTCGAGCATGTAGTACGCCTTATGTAATAGTTTGAACTGTTGTAGTATGTGTGGCTTTTGAATTTGTAATGTGTGGCTACTGAATTCATAGTATGTGTGGCCAATGATTTGTAGTTTGTGTGGCTACTGAATTCGTAGTACGTGTGGCTAATGATTTGTAGTTTGTGTGGCTAATAAATTTGTAGTATGTGTGGCTAATGAATTTGTGTGAATAACCAAGTTTAGCCTCCTGAAAAGAGGGTGGGCTAGCAATGATCAATGTCACCATTGCCGGGAAAATGTTGTTGGTGAGGGATCCGAAAGGCACGAAATGTTGTGCCTTTGTATGCCTCGAACAATTTTTACATAGATTTGGTCGAGATGGTGCGTGATTCTGTACGGAACTTGCATGAATAAACCACCCAAGACCAGTTCATAAAATGTTGTCTGAATCTTGACTGCCTCGGATAAGTATGATAGTAAACTGAATTCAACCGCGAGTAGTAATTGAATAAATAGATACATCTTGATAGTACTTGGTTACTTCCAAACTAATTCCATACTACAAAATGGGATAGCTACACAAAAGGGGTTATTGCCTCTACAAAAGGCATTCTACAGAGTTAGTCTGAACTTAACTATTCTACACTGAAGAAACTGCAGATCTCCACCATAAAAGTTGGCTAGCCAATTTCCTAGAGAGGACGTAAGTTCAGGGATCGTTCAACCACAACTGATCTTTTTCCTTCTCGCCAAACGTCAAGAGATCTGCAGTGTTCATGCACTAGTTGATGCGCTTGAACCAGTCTCGGTTCAGTACGAACAGCCGCGCCGCCACAATGATTTCTTCGAAGGTGAACTCTGGCTTCTCGTGGCAGGGATCATAAGTCCTTGTGAATCTGAACCTGAATTCCGACGCTGAGCTATTGCCCGTCGCCGGCTCCAACTATCGAACACTCCAACAAGCTGAGTGTAGATGGATGCACGCCGCTGCGGTGTGGCTGCCGATGATACATAGGATGGATCGTCTTTGCCGCTGACGGTGTGCGCCCATATTTCCCCATGGTAAGGTCGCCCGCGCCGAGGCATGGAGGCGAGAGTTTGTTGACCTTGGCACCGCCCTGTTCAGGGGTTAGTTTCCTTGGTGGAAAGCTCGTAGGAACTCTTTGGAACATACCTTCTTTCTCATGCGTAGAGCACACGAAAATGCCGATGCGCGCATTCTCCACGACGCTCGATTGTCCCTTCTCTATGCTACCGCGGCCTTCACCATTTCCACCGCCGCTGCCGTAGATGCAGCACATTCTGAAAAAACAACCGTCTCGAATGGCAATGGAAGACCGGCCTTGTAGTACAGCCGCATGGCCTGCCTCAGAGGGGCCAAATAGCCAAGCTTCGGCGGCGGCCGCCGAGGCGGTGGATTCTGCTTAGGCGGGGCCATAGCTAAGCTTCCTAAGAGTGTATCTTATTTATTCGAAACTAGTTCGACTAACTGCTGAATCTTTATTTCCCTTGTCAGCATAAGAGTGCTAAGATATTAAAAATACAGGTCGTGGCTAGCAACTGGATTGGGCAATGTACCAAGTCAGGGTTCCATTTTAAGTATATTTACGTATGTCCTTAGATGTGTCCAAAATTTTTGTTTGTGCCACTACGATCGTAGAATTGTAGCAACACCATCAAAAACAGGGGAAGAGGACGTGGCGTTTTACTGACTGGTGGGCCCCGCAACCTCGACCGTCGACGGCGTGCATCCCAGGTTTGAGGATTAGTGCTCCCCATTATTCTGTGATTTTCCATATTTTGTCGCTCGCCCGCAGCTTCGCTCCACTCCACTCCTCTGGTCTTGCACACCACCACTCCGTCCCCTCTGATAACACTCTCGTCCTCCCCTGGACTACTGTCCTCCTGTCATGCCATACCCACCCTACCCACCCTGCCTTGCCCCCTTGCCATGTGTCCTTGCCTCCGTCGCTGCCCAGGCGCGTCTAGGAACTTAAATTGTTTGGTGAGTGCTAGGTTCTCGTGCAACGATGGTGGCTTTGATATGGATCCCGCACGGAAATGGATGAGAACACGGAGATGGGTCCTTCCTAGACGGAGAGCGGGGAAATGGACCCTTCAAGGCTGGAGAACATGGAGGAGCACGAAACAGGGGAAGAGGACGCGGGGTGCAAATCTTTGGTGCTCTGGATCCCATTGAACGTGTCGTACATCCTCCCTGAAGGGTAAGAACTGCAATTCCATCTCCGCATCTCCCAATTAGCGTTTATAGTCTCATGTTGATGGAAAGGATCTGTGTTGGTGACCGTAGGACGTCTGCTTCATCCAGATTTCTTTTGAAGATTCGACATGTGTGTCGGACTGAAACCTTGTCCGACGGTAGAATCACAGTTACCAGTGGATTTGATTATCGGCTGACAGTGGACACGGAGGACGTAACTCTAAGTGACTTTCACATGCAATTTGGCAAGTTTCCCATTGGCCAGCATGATGAATTCGTAATCAGGTACTACGACACAAATTCACAGACTTTCTGCAACGTTAGAACTGAGGAGGCTCTGGCCATGATGTGGGGTAAACACCTCAGCACGAGGACTGTGCTAATGTTTGTGCACATCGTTAACAAAGATACTGGGGAAGAGACTGTCCTGAATGATACCGGCCCATGTGGAACGCGAACAGAGCAGTCTCTGTTTTAGATACCGAGCGCGACCGACCACCCTGTCGTTGAGCATGAAGACATCAAAATGTGTGGCGGTCAGGGTGGTTTTGTGCTCGAAGATGTTGATGATGATGATGATGATGATGAGAAAGCATATCCATATGTGGCTGCTGACCCTGATAGGATGGAGAGTTGTGAATATTTGGTTGATTCGAACTATGAGCCTGACTATGGGACTGATGAGGAAGATGAATGAGGATGGGGAAATGGGATGAAGATACGATCACGAAGACGAGGACAGGCCAGTGATACACTTTGATAGGGACAACCCTACAATTGATGAGGGGACTGTCTTTGATACTATGGAGGAATGCAGATATGTCGTTGCTACCTATGCAATAAGAGTTGGGTTCGAATTTATCATTGCAAAGAGCGACCAAAAGAGATTTAGGGTGCATTGTAGGGAAATTAAGGTGTGTAAATGGAGATTGCATGCATCTCCAATGCGGGATGGACACCCATTTCAGGTTGCAATAGCTACGTTCAGTTTCGGTCTTTCTCATATTTGTTCTGCTGATGAGTACTCTGATTTATTTTTATTCCCATTGAATGCAGATCAAGGCAAACACGAAGAAACACAACTTCTCTAATACTTCTTTAAGTGATAAATTTAGACTGGCAACAACCAAGTTGATTGCTGCTAAGGTACTTGACTAGGTGAGGCAGGATCATAGCATTGGACCTGCTGAACTCAGAACTAAGCTTAGCAAAAAGTTTAACGTTATGATTCCTTACCATAGAGTCTTTGACGGGAAGGAGATGACTCTAGACTTCATTCAGGGCAAGTGGACTGACAGTTTTCACATGTTGTATAGTTTGAAAGCCGAGGTAGAGAATACATCACCTGATAGTGTTCTTGACATTGATTACGAGGTTGTGAAAGGAAGAGAAAAGGTCTCAAGGGGGGTCAAGTATAAGCAGGCAGATAAGAAATGCTTCAGGAGATGTTTTGTCTGCCTGAAGGCATGCTGGAAGGGGTTCCTAGACGGCTGCAGGCCATACTTGGCAATATAGGCAACTTCTTTAACAGGGAAGTTCAGGGGACAACTTGCTACTGCTTGTGCCGTGGACGTGCATAATTGGATTTTTCCCGTAGCTTATGCTGTTCTTGAGGGTGAATCGACTGAAAGCTGGACATGGTTCATGCGGAGACTACGTGCAGTAATTGGTCACCCTGAAGTCTTAGTGATACACACTGGTTCATGCAAGGGGCTTCAGAAGGCTGTTGATGCTGTGTTTCCTGGGGTTGAGCATAGGGAATGCATGTGACACCTCGCTACTAGCTTCACGAAGAAGTTCAAAGGAAATACCTTTAAAGACAACTTGTGGCGATCAGCATACATGTACACCCCAAGCACGCATGCTACTTACATGCAGAACTTGTATACCGTGCCGAAGCTGAAAGAATACATCGAAGAACATCATAACAAGTTATGGGCCAGAAGCAAGTTTGGTGAGTTAAGCAAAGTGGATTTTGTTTGCAATAATCTGAAAGAAAGGTTCAATGCTAAGATTAGGAGCATGAAGTCACATGCAATTGTTATTTTGTTAGATGCAATAAGATAGTGTATAATGGTGAAGATAGATTTTAGGCAGAGAATTTGTGCGAGAATATTTGTAGGACATAAAATAGTTCCAAAGGTGGTTTTATTACTGAATGCAAGAACCAGGGCAATGAGAACGATAAAGACGAGGATGGTCAGAAGTTCTGAGGTTTATGCACAAGACAAGCATGGAACTGAACGGGGGTTTACTATAGACATTGGTAACAAGACTTGTTCATGCAGGAAGTGGCAGGTTACTGGTCTGCCATGCCACCATGCACTGCATTTCATATTAAAGTTGAGAGGTAGAGGTGCTAAAATAGATAACTATGTTCATAACTATTTCTCCGTGGACAAGTTTACTACAACTTATGCAGAAAACAAACCACCTATTGCTTATGAAAATGATAGGGAGATAGTTGATCCAGGGTTCAAACTCGAACCACCAGTTCTTAGGAGGCCACCTGGGAGGCCTAGAAAGGAAAGGACCGAAACCTTCACCGCAAAAGGTTTGTGACTAGGAGCAAGGAAGTGGAAGTGCAAACAGTGTGGAGGGTTGGACCATATCAAGAGGCTATGCAAAAACCTAGTTCCACGTGATTTCGGAGATTCTGACCTTGTCCCCGTTCACATCACGGAGGCACAAGATGAGGCTTCTCAAGCAGAACTGGAGGAAGCGCCGCAAGAAGACGTGGAGGAAGTGATGCATGTGAAGGAAAACGGTGATGCGCATGTGGAGAGAAACATTGATAAGCAGCAATTGGTTGAGGACGTGGACGTGCTGGAGGGGATAGGGGCCGAAAATAAACAAAAGGGTAAGCGGGAGCGGAAGGGAAACGATAATAATGGAGTTGAGTTTCAATATGAAGAAGTTGTTGTGGTGATTGAGGATGTTCTTGAGGATCTTTCGTCTAACTGTGGGAGAAAAAATAAATCCCTGTCAATTTCATCTTTGTACGATTCTCCAGACGAAAAGTAAGCTTGAAACTAGTTTTACTTGGTATTTTGATCATTTTTGTTTCAGTCCTCATCAACTGTTGTTTAGTGCAGCGCGGGATTGAACAGTAATAAGAGGAGCAAAGAGAAGGTGGCACAGTAACGTCGTTTCTTGAATTTTCATTGAAATTTATTAATATCTGGTACTTATAACGGGTATGTGATGTGTGGTGTCAACCAGATTCTAGGTCGTTAGATAGTACATTAAGTTTTAAACCGATTATCTATAAACAATATTTATGGATTTGTAACAGTTCAACCACCAAAATTATGGTCGTGCCATGGAGTTGGTGAGAGCAAGTTCAATAATAAAGCCTGTTGTTGGCTATAAGACATCGCCACGTCATCTATAGCCAATCTCATAGTCAACATATATAATAGTTAGCTATAACTATATACTAATTTATTTGGCTAAGGCCCACCTTACATTCACAAAGTGCCTAGGAGCACGTGCTATAGCTAGCTCTTGCATGAGAGCCCACTAATCTTCTCTCTCCACTTCTCTCTCATCCATATCATCTCAAATATATTATTTAAAGGCTTATAGCCAACTTACATAAGCTTATTGTACTTGCTCTCAGAGGCTCACCTCCCTTGTATTCTCATATCAAACAACAGGAGACGCGTGTCTCCTCCTCTGACGCACTCCAAAATTATGACGGTGCCATCAAGTGCTGGGAGCAGAGACAACATACCGTCCCATCAGCCTCGCCTCGTCTTTGTCAGCGACGTCTGATGCTCGCATCGGCTATGTCAGGGGCATTGATGCTCTAAGAGGAAAAAATCTTTGGCAAGAAAAAAAGGATAAGAAAAGAGTCTTCATAAATAGGATTTTTATTCCAGTAGAGGGGCTTATTGGTGTTTCTAAACGCTGGAGCATACTTGATTTTGCTAGACTCGTGTCTAAGATTTTCTTTAGATTCAACCGACGATGTATAAGAAAAGAGCTTTGACAAGAAGAAAAGAATAGGAAAAGAGCCCTTTTAAATAGGTTTTTTATTATAACAGTGGGGCCAATCAATGTGTCTAAACGCTATAGCATATTTCCCTCTGCTAAACTCGTGTCTAAGATTTTTGCTAGACTCAAACAACGTTGTACACGCTCTTACAACTTGGCCATTCTATCTGAAGAGGTCATTAAAGCTATCGTACATAGATTAAATTTAGGCTCAAGTAACCCTAATCGACTATGCCTCTCCCGTTGTCTTCATCGTGCACGACGTCCTCCGCGTTGCTGTCCGCCTCTTCCAAGTCTGAATCGATGAGGATGAGCCCGTCGATGTTCCACTTCACGAGTTCTGCACGGTGCAAAGCATCGATAACGGTGGAGGGCGTATGCCCAGGCACTGCCCAGAAGCACTGCCTCCCTTCGGGATTGCGCAGATCTGGGTGGATCTCCGGACGGTGAGCTCTGCAAAGCCAAAGCAACGCCTCCCACTCCTTATTGAAGCGCCTTCGCCAGTGCGCGCTGGTGCACGTGTATCAGTCCATTGCCCTCTTCCGCTCCAGCAGCTGGCGGCGGCCCTCCTTGATCTGCCTCGACAGTGCGATGCCATGCAAGAGCGGCGCCACGGGCATCCCGACGTAGCTGAGCTCGTAGTCAGCCGGTAGCCTCGCTAGCGGCGGCACAAGTATGTCATAGTGGGAGAACAACTCGGCCTTTTGCAAGCTGAGACAGGGCCTCTCCATGGCGAGACGCCGTTTCTTCAGGTAGGATACAACGCTTGTGCTGACGCGAGTTGCAGGGAATGAACAGGGTTTGAGCTTCGGCCACACGGTCGTGTTTATAAAGTCAAGGAGGTAGGCCGACTGGTGGTTGCGATGGACAATAGGGACGCAGAAATGCCTACTCGCGGATCGCTATTGCAAAGGACGATCCTTATTGTCCATTCTCCCCAATCCAATGGTGCCTAAAAATTGGGACGCGGAATCAACCTGGCCCCGTGGGGGGCTTCTAGAAGACCCAAACAACATGCATAGTTTTTGCAAGGTTAACGAGCTAGTTAACGTGGTTTATCCTGGGTTTGACCAGATTTCAAAACATCATTAGTCTTTGGGAAAATTGAGAGTGTCTTATAGGGAAATTGCCTCGGGCCCATGGGCGCGCCCTAATCTTGCACCTCCTTTGGGAAAACACCGATTTTTCGGGTTCAAAAATGGAAAGTAGAGATTTCATCAAATGACCATGAAATCTCTAGTTGGAGAAGTTGCTTGTGATGCCGAGAGGGAGCTAGGTGTCGGGTTTGGGCTCCATACATAGAGTGGTTCCATTTTCTGGGCAGCGAGGGGGTGTAATCTAGGGTTGAAAGCCATGTTAACTCACACTCGATAGACATCCTAGTGGTGCCTTAGGTACCAAAGGATCTGGTATGCCTTGCCTATGATTTGTGAGGACAGTGGGTCACATGCAAGGCTCCAAGAGCCGTTTACATTTTTTTTTATTTTTTAGATTTTGTTTGGTGCTGCCCAAAAACGGCGAAACCCGCCGGCGGCCGCGGCAACACGTCAGTCGGTGCAATCTTGGACCCAGGCATGCATCCAGCCTAGGTACCCCATGGGGCACCCCAAACCATTTTCCCTAAAAATTGAGAGTGTCTTATAGGTTACATATAGTTAGAAACCACATTTACAGGGCCGTAACTAAAAAAATACAGTATATGCTTGCACCACGAGATAAACACCAACCTCCTTGGAATGGCCATGCACCATGGTGTAGCATGTGTGGAAATTTCCTCGGGCCCATGGGCGTGCCCTAATCTTGCACCTCCTTTGGGAAAACACCGGTTTTTGAGGTTCGGAAAAGGGAAAGTCGAGATTTATCCAAATGACCATGAAATCTCTAGTTGGACAAGTCGCTTGCGATGCCGAGAGAGAGCTAGGTTCCGGGTTTGGACTCAATCCATGGAGTGATTCCATGTTCTGGGCAGCGAGGGGGGAATCTAGGGTTGGAAGCCATGTTAACTCACACTCGATAGACATCCTAGTGGTGCCTTGGGTGCCAGAGGACCTGGTATGCCTTGCCTATAATTTTATGAGCGCAGTTGGTCACATGCAAGGGCTCCAAGAGCCGTTTTCACATTTTATTTTATTTTTTCTAGATTTTGTTTGATGCTGCCCAAAAAAACGGTGAAACCCGCCGATGGCCGCGGCAACGCGACGGTCGGTGCAATCTTGGACCTAGGCATGCATCCAGCCTAGGTACCCCATGGGGCACCCCAAACATTTTTCCTTGAAAATTGAGAGTGTCTTATAGGATACATATAGTTAGAAACCGCATTTGTCGGACCATAACTCAAAAAAACAGTATATGCTTGCACCACAAGATAAATACCCACCTCCCAGGAATGGCCATGCACTATGGTGTAGCATGCGTGAAAATTGCCTCGGGCCCATGGGCGTGCCTTAATCTTGCACCTCCTTTGGGAAAACACCGGTTTTTCGGGTTCAGAAAATAGAAAGTCGAGATTTCTCCAAATGACCACGAAATCTCTAGTTGGAGAAGTCGCTTGCGATGCCGAGAGGGAGCTAGGTGCCAGGTTTGGGCTTAATCCATGGAGTGGTTCCATGTTCTGGGCAGCGAGGGGGGAATCTAGGGTTGGAAGCCATGTTAACTCACACTCGATAGACATCCTGGTGGTGCCTTGGGTGCCAAAAGACCTGGTATGCCTTGCCTATGATTTTATGAGGACACTGGGTCACATGCAAGGGCTCCAAGAGCCGTTTTCACATTTTTTTTATTTTTTTTATTTTGTTTGGTGCTGTGCAAAAAAACGACGAAACCCGCCGGTGGCTGTGACAACGCGACGATCGGTGCAATCTTGGACCCAGGCATTTATCCAGCCTAGGTACCTCATGGGGCACCCGAAACCATTTTTCCCTGAAAATTGAGAGTGTCTTATAGGGTACATATAGTTAGAAACCGTATTTACCAGGTCGTAACTCAAAAAAATACAGTATATGCTTGCACCACCAGATAAATACTCACCTCCTGGAAATGGCCATGCACCATGGTGTAACATGCATGGAAATTGCCTCGGGTCCATGGACGCGCCCTAATCTTGAACCTCCTTTGGGAAAACACCGGTTTTTCGGGTTCAGAAAATGAAAAGTCGAGATTTCTCCAAATGACCATAAAATCTCTAGTTAGAGAAGTCGCTTGTGATGTCGAGAGGGAGCTAGATGCCGGGTTTAGGATCAATCCATGGAGTGGTACCATGTTCTAGGCAGCGAGGGGGGATCTAGCATTGGAAGCCATGTTAACTCACACTCGATAGACATCCTGGTGGTGCCTTGGGTGCCAAAGGACCTGATATGCCTTGCATATGATTTTATGATGGCAGTGGTTCACATGCATGGGCTCCAGGAGCCGATTTCACATATTCTTTTTAGATTTTGTTTAGTGCTGCCCAAAAAACTGCGAAACCCGCCGGCGGCCACGATAACACGACGGTCGGTGCAATCTTTGACCTAGGCATGCATCCAGCCTAGGTACCCCATGGGGCACCCCAAACCAATTTTCCCTGAAAATTGCAATGTTTAAAAAATCGGTAATAGTTAACTGCTCGGTCGGTTTGAGTTTAGTGATAAATCAAAAATCGGCCTATTAATAGATTTAATCGGTCGACTATTAATCGGTGAGGATTTTTTAAAATTGCAGGTTTCGTGCACTAAAATATGCTACATTTAAGAAAAAGTTACGAATGAGCGTAATATGCTACATTTAAGGAAAAAGTTACACATGAGCGTAAAAGCAATATCTAACAGAAGTATTAGTGACATTTAATACTTAAAATGATGTGACAAAGCTACAAAATGGGAAAAAATCAACGTGTGTTCTGAGTTCTAGTACTCCCTTGGGCCCAAATTAGTTGAGTCAAATTTGTCAAGATATAAATATATCTAATATTAAATTATGTCTAGATATAGTCAAATCTAGACAAATCTAAGTTAACTAATTTGGATCGGTGGAAGTACGGTAAGTCAAGACCTGTCCATCCAAATCAGTCTACGGACTGGTTTATTTACTTATATGAAGAAACACTTTGATGTACAAAATCTGATTTTGGATCATCCCATACAACCAGGTCAGAGAATCCAATCTATACTAGACAAGCGGAGCATGTGTAGCTTTACTAAGAATGTAGAATCACGAGGCCTAAAGACTAACACTTGAATTGTTTAAATAAAAACGAGACCTTAGACTTCTTTGAATGGATCAGCTTCACATAATCTAATTAAATAATACTCTCTCCGTTTTTAAATATAAGATGTTTTAGGTTTGTAAAAAAAAGAATCTAAACTTATTTTAGTGTGTAGATTTGAATCTACACACTAAAACAAGTTTAGATTAATTTTCTTTACAAATCTAAAATATCTTATATTTTGAAACGGAGCGAGTAGCTTAGAAGGAGAGGAATAAGATTTATTAACATACCTTGGACTGGATTCGCTGGCAAAAATTCTTGCAGCAGACTAGCGGAGAGAAAAGGACGCAGCGGTGGAGAGCAACAAGAAAGTGGATGGTCGGCGGACCTGGGTGCGTCGGACCTTACCGGAGATGAGCAATCGTGTGGTTGAGTTCCAATCGCATCTGAGATGGCGGAGAAACACGAGCCTAGGGACAGAGCACAATGTTTATTGCGGGCAGGGAACGCGTGCGGAAGGCGGCGGGCCTGGTGGATATGCCAAATTCTGATGTTTTCTTCGAAAACAGGCATACTTACAGCTATATAAATATAGCAACTAGTTGAGACCGGCTGCTATATCAGATAGTATAACGTTTCAAAAGAAAAACAAAAAACCGAAGAAGAAAAGAAAAGAAAAGAAAGCCGATAACAGCGGCTTCGAGGCGGATCCGCAACTGTTGCGCCCTTCAGCTAAGTTCTACCACAAGCCTAGCACTTTCGAAGCGTCGCGCACCAAGCAGCACCTTCAGGAAGGGAAGCGACGATGACGACGCTGCTGCCCGGACAGGTCCTAGAGTTTTCCCCGGTACACTCCGGGTGTGGGAAAGAGGTACACCCAACGTCTTTCAGGAAGGACGTGGCACCCGCAGGTGTCACCACGCCGGTGTCAAGATGACAAGGATTTCTCCCGACCCCTCAAAAACACCACATCCCCGGACACTTCAAAGTGATCCACCATGATCGCCGTCCGCCAATGCACGCCACCATGGTCTTGCATCCGCCACCACCATCGCACCGTGACACACGAAGTAGGGCCGAGAGAGAAGCAAAGAGGGAGCATCAATAGGGGTTGCCTGAACCACGGTGCACGGGAGGGAACTGCCTCCACCACCAGAGGGTGGTAGCTGACCGGGTACAGCCGCAAGGAAAACCAGGCCGTGAAGCCCCGCCGCCGCACTGCAACAAGAGAACCGTCATCCAAACCAACCCCACACTAGCCCCTACTACGATGTCCCCCAGTGAATCAACTGCCACCGTCGATCCCTGCCGCCAAATAGCAGCACCACCACCATTGCGCTCACCCAGGAGAACCGGACCCTCGCCGGTCTGAGGATCACCACCTGGGCCCACAAGGACCCAGAGTAACAAGCATGGCGAGCACAACATATCCACACCACCCACGGGTCCCTTGAGCAAGATTCGGGCAACAACCAGATCTAGGACCGCTCGGCCTAGATCCAGCACTGGCCGCAACCCAGCAAGGGGAGGTGCCAGCCACCCGCCCGAAGACCAAAGGTCTCGGCCGGAGCCCGCATGGCCCAGATCTAGGACCAAACTGGCCCAGATCGGGCCCTGCAGATTCCACCACCAGGGGCCCTAGCTCCTCCCCGTCGCCCACCTTGAGGGGATCCCCGTCGCCACGACACTGCAGGAGCTCCCTGCCCGCCGCAGCCGGACCCGCCCCGCCCCCTATCGGACCCCGCGGAGCACCACCGCCGAGAGAGGAGCCCCGTGCCTCCACCTTCGCCGCCAGGAGAGAGATCACCCGCCGCCACCGACACCGCACGAGCTTATCCCGGTGGCATGCACCGACAGGGGTGGGAGGATGGGGGATGGGGGAGGAGGCTAGAAGTGGCGGTGGCGGAGAGCCCGCCCCGTCCCTGCGGGGGCGAGCGAGACGAGCCACAGAAAGCGTAATAAACTATGGCTATGCAGCGAACTTGGAAAACCCAATTTTGACGTTTCAGCTGGACCTATTAATCGGTTGGTCACGTTTAATCAGCTGTCAGGCGGATTAAAATGGGGCAAACGAGTAACCCAGCCGATTTTTCCTATTCGACAAGGTCACCTCCGGAGAAATGATTACACGGGCGATTAATAGTCTAATCGGCCGATTTTTTGAACATTGGAAAATTGAGAGTGTCTTATAGGGTACATACAGTTAGAAACCACATTTACCGGGCCGTAACTCAAAATATATAGTATATGCTTGCACCACGAGATAAATACCCACCTCCTGGGAATGGCCATGCACCATGGTGTATCATGCGTGGAAATTGCCTCGGGCCCATGGGCGCGCCCTAATCTTGCACCTCCTTGGGGAAAACACCGATTTTTCAGGTCCAGAAAATGGAAAATCGAGATTTCTCCAAACGACCACGAAATCTCTAGTTGGATAAGTCGCTTGCGAAGCCGAGATGGAGCTAGGTGCCGGTTTTGGGCTCAATCCATGGAGTAGTTCCATGTTCTGGGCAGCGAGGAGGGAATCTAGGGTTGGAAGCCATGTTAACCCAGACTCGATAGACATCCTGGTTGTGCCTTGGGTGCCAAATAACCTGGTATGCCTTGACTATGATTTTATGAGTGTAGTGAGTCACATGCAAGGGCTCCAGGAGCCGTTTTGACATTTTTTATTTTTTTTAGATTTTGTTTGGTGCTACCCAAAAAAGGCGAAACCCGCCGGTGGTCGCGGCAACGCGACGGTCAGTGCAATCTTGGACCCAGGCATTTATCCAGCCTAGGTACCCCATGGGGCACCCAAACCATTTTTCCCTCAAAATTGAGAGTGTCTTATAGGGTACATACAGTTAGAAACCGCATTTACTGGGTCATAACTAAAAAAATACAGTATATGCTTGCACCACGAGATAAATACCCACCTCCAGGGGATAGCCATGCGCCATGGTGTAGCATGCGTGGAAATTGCCTCGGGCCCATGGGCGCGCCCTAAGCTTGCACCTCCTTTGGGAAAACATCGGTTTTTCGGGTTCAGAAAATGGAAAGTCGAGATTTCTCCAAATGACCACGAAATCTCTAGTTGGAGAAGTCACTTGAGATGCCAAGAGGGAGCTAGGTGTCGGGTTTGGGCTCAATCCATGGAGTAGTTCCATGTTATGGGCAGCGAGGGGGGGAATCTAGGGTTGATAGCCATGTTAACTCAGATTTGCCCGCTATGCTAGTCACGAATACTCAGAAAAGCCCTTACAATTGCTCACCCAGAAACCAGCACGCTCTGATTGGTCAGACAGTTTTCACGCGGATCGTGCCAGCCAACCGTTGATCCTCTTTGATCTAACAGCCACACGATATTGTTATAGTAGCAACATCCCAATATTATTACACATGATATGTTAGTTATAACAATCACAATGCAGGACGTGGCAGTTAAATATGTAATAACAATACTAACAATAGAACATTACTCGTCGTCGTCCTCGTCCTCATCGTCGTCGGTGGCGGCGGTGGTGTCCTCCAATGACTCGTCGACAACTCCCTCCTCGTATATATGCGCCCTCTCCTCATCGGAGTCCTCCTCCTTGTAGTCCCACGGTTCAACGTCACTCTCCTCCACTTCTACCTCCAATTGCTCCATGAGCTTCTCCTCGTTGCCCGAGTCAGAGTCATCCTCGTCGCTGGCTCCTCTATTCCTTATTCCCTTGTTCATGGTGGTCTCACATGCTTTCCTCCAGTGCTCCTCCGTCTTGGCTGCTGCTTTGCGCTCCTCCGTCTCTTATGGTGCAACGCTCTTCTCGGGTGCGGCAGGTACGACAAGCTTCGACGTCGTGGTGTCCTCGAGCGCCGATGTCGATGGATTGAGGCGCGGTTGGACACGTCGTGGTGCCTCAAATGGCTATCGGTGGGCAGGAAAGATGCCGCGACGAGCAGGTGACGCAGGACGGTCAGCCACCGGCAAGGATCTGCCACTCCCACGACATGGTTCCGTCCTACACAAGGAAGTTGTTCAGAAATGCGCGATGGCGGGTACGTAGAGTTGGATGCCGATCCTATCATGGGCGCCAGGAGCATCTCATAGTCTAGTGACGTAAAAATTGTGCTACATCATAAAATATCTACATACTGGGAGTGTTGTCACGTAACAAATCACAAAATGCACCATGTGGCAGCATTGTGAAGTGTCTAGTGCGTGCTTGTCGACGTGGAGTTGAACGTTTTAGCATGTTGTGTCCATGCAACAGTTGCATGCGTCATGACAACCCCTTGAACACGCATGCACGTTGGACGTGCAGACCATATTACTTCCTTCCTCGTAGTCCCACCCCAGCCCCTTTATCCACGGGATACTAGGCGGCGTGCGCCAATTCCCCGCTGAACCGTTCAATCTTATTAAAGCCAGTCCAATCGAGTCCCATCCCGTGGACTGTGGGGTTTTGATTCCCTGGTTCTGACAGTCACACTTCTTTGAGAAGGAAGCAACATAGGTCATCGATTAACAAATGAACGGTCGATGTATGTTGAGATAGCACCGGAGTAAACGGGTCTTGTATAAGACTGTACCACGGACTAGACTCTTTGACCATTCTCCGCCTCCCATCACTTTCTTCTTCCTCCTACACCCACCTTCCTCCATCTGCATTAGCCATGTCTCCCCGGAGGAGAGGCGGATGGACCATGCACGCGGAGATAAACGAGATAGCTCGCCGCCTTGGACTTCCTTCTCAACCAGCTACTCGTTTTCCCCCTCGCACAAAGACCCAATATCTCCTAGAAATGGCACTGAATGTTCTAGCAGGCTGGGACTCCCCTGCTCCCGGTATAGTCTTGTTCTCTGTTTTCTTCTTCTATGTCTACTTCTTCTTATTATTATTACTATGCTACATATTCCAAGGCGGCCGTGGACCCTGAAAGAAGCACGATGGTGGCGACAGTGCTGGATGTTCCAATAGGCCAGGGCTCCTCCTGGTATAGTCTTCTTCTTCTATGTCTACTTCTTATTCTTCTTCTTATTACTATGCTACATATTTCAGGGTGGCCGTGGACCCTGAAAGCAGCACGATGGCGGCGATGGCGCTGAATGTTCCAGCAGGCCAGGGCTCCTCCTGGTACAGTCTTCTTCTTCTATGTCTGCTTCTTATTCTTCTTATTATTACTATGCTACATATTCTATGGCGGCCGTGGACCCTGAAAGCAGCACGATGGTGGCGGCGGCGCTGAATGTTCCAGCAGTCCAGGGCTCCTCCCGGTACAGTCTTCTTCTTCTTCTCTTTTTTTTTTCTTCTTCTTCTATGTCTACTTATTATTCATGTTACTCTGCTACATATTCCAGGGCGGCCGTGGACGCTGAAACAAGCATGATGGCGATGGCGGCGCTGAGTGTTCTAGTAGGCCAGGGCTCCTCCCGGTACAGTCTTCTTCTACTATGTCTACTAATTCTTCTTCTTCTTATTTGTATTTTTCTTCTTACTCTGCTACATATTCCAGGGCAGTCATGGATCCTGAAACCAGCACAATGGCGGTGGCATCGCAGGACCCGTTCGACCCTATTCCCCGGCTCAGCGAGGTAGGAAATCCTGACATGCATTTGGTTTTATTTTTTAGATTCTAAATGTGGAAATATTATCGTGTATGCCCAGAAGTAGCCTTCAAGTAGGGACCACGCTCAATCTTCGTAGGCACATTTGGGGTTTTTGTGACTTGAATATTGTGCTTCCCTGGAACATGCAGTACAATTATAGAGTACCTATTTTAAATAACATGAACGATGCAGCAAGCGAAGGCCGATTGTCGTGACAAGGTGGCCACGATCAATGCCAAGATAGACAACCAACTGCAGGGTGCATGTTCCCTAACCCAGGCTAATGATCGCCTTCGAAGGCGTTTGTCTCTGCAGAATGAGATCACGCTTGATTTTTCACTTAACATCAAGAGGATCGAAGCAGAGCGCGACGAGCTACAGAATTTGATCGCACACAGCTTGTCCAAACAGGACCTGGCCATCAAGTTAATTACGAAGCTCTTGTGTGAGAAGAAGAATCTATAGAATAGATGCGTCCTCCTGCTGGACGAAGCCACCGAGACACGTAGAGAACACATCATCGAAGCAAAGGCTGCCATCGAAGCCTACAATGGACAGGGACTATTGCCTGGATGCAATGAGACAGATGAAGGGGGACATGGGCCGAGGCTCGCCGTTCCCAAGAGTCCAAACATGGAGAACGTGGAGCTAATGGCAATGCCTAATTCAGATTCCGAGTAGAGGGGGCAGGAATCTCAGTTCATGCTCCACTGCTTTTGTAATTTATATATGTAGTGCAATTAAGGAATCTTGGAGCAACTCCTTATTTGTCTGTTTATCTTACTTGTCTGTCAACTGAATTATGGGTTTGTGTTCTCATGAATGGTCATCATTCTTTCTTTCCATTATGCATCTGAGCTTGGAATTAAATTATGACTATGCCACTACTTTTTGGTTACATTGGAAAACCCACAACATCCTTAGTTGGATATAGTCCCACGTTGCTTTGAAATTTAAATTAGGACTATGCCACTACTTTATCCTGTTGAATTGGGAAAAATGCTATATTGCTCTGAAATTGAAATTAGGACTATGCCACTATTTTATCCTGTTGAATTGGGAAAAGGCTATATTGCTCTGTCATAGAAATTAGAAATATGCCACTAGTTTATCTTGTTGAATTGGGAAAAATCCTATATTGCTATGACATTATCTCTGGAATTAGGACTATTCCACTAGTTGATTCTGTTAAAATTTGAACAATCCTTGATTGTTCCGTCCTTTAAATTATGACTTTGACACTAGTTAATTGTTTAAATTATGGAAACTAACCACATATTTTTGTTGCAGTAGAAGAGGCGAAAGCTCAACCGAGAATTGCTGACCTGGCTAAAGGACAAGATAGCTATCTAAATGGAGAAGTAGAATTTTTCAGAATGTGTCCCATGACCGCCTGAGAGAAGAAGTCACCATCCTTTATGACAAGTGCCACAATCTAAAGGTGGACATCGCTAACTGGAAGGAACTTCACGAGAAAAGTATCGTCTCGGCGCATGCGAAGGAGGACATCATCAAGGATCTCATGGTGGATAATCTTAAGCTTACTGATAAGCTCGTCGCTTCCCAAACGGAGTGCTTGAACCAGCGGAAGGCACACGTCCAAATACTGAGGGAGCAGGTGAAAACCAAAGCGGACCTGATCGAACGAACCCTCGAACTAGAGCTTCTCAGGAAGGAAAACAAGCATCTCCGCTACAGACTCATTGCAAACTATAAGTTCCTCTGAAATTAGTTTTCCAACTATGTGTTCTAACGGACCAAATCGTGTTTTATCTATGTAGTAGTGATTTTATAAACGTGGACCTCTCTCTATGCAAACTATGATTTCTTCTGAAAGGTTATTTTTCTCAAGGATTGAGTTTGGATTAGTCAAGATATCACAACTGCAAGTCTTACAGTTAACTAGTTTCAGATATTGCCACGACACAAATTATTCATCTAAAATTTCCTTGATCGTTTGTAGCTTGTCCTTGTTCACCTCATGCTTCTTCTTTAGATCCTTCAAAAGATCCGCAATGTAGTACTCTAGATTCTTATTCTCTTTCATGAGCTGATCCCTCTCCTTTCCTGCCTTCTGAATCTTCAGTGTAGTTCCCACCACCAAGCTCCCATTGACCATGTCATTTAGTTCTGACCGCAAATGCTTGATTTCCTATTCCAGCTCCTTATTTCCTACCAAGAGCTTGTAATTTTTTGCAGCTGCATCACGACATATGTAAATCTCCCTGACCTTTCGAGCTCATACATATCCCACAACTGGGCCAAACATTTCTTAAGAGCTTATGGCCACTCAAGATCCACCCACCCTACTACTTTACACATCGGGCCAACCTAATAAAACACGGGACCTAATTATTAACATAACACTACACAATTTTCTTCATGTCGCCATTGTACATAACAAAAGCAAACCTGATTTGTACAGCCCAAAAACCTTCTTCCAGTGTTACCGTCTTCAAATGCAACATATTTCCTCAATTTTATCCCAAGATCACATGGTACTTCCCAATCTAGATCTAGGCCCTCCTAATCGGGGTCGTAGATCGTGAGTAGTACCTATAAGGGAACGAAAATCTAGAAATAAACATGATTGCATGCACATTTCAAGTCTTGGGTCGAGGTAATTACCAATGCTTAACCATTGCCAAGCAAACAGAGGAACTCACATTGGGGAGGGAAGACTCGATGTTAGAGAGAAATTTGTCGCTGCTCGATTGGTCATCCTTGTTGTTCTAGGGTGGCATGGCGAATGCGGCCACGACGACACATCGGTGATGGTGAGGATAGAGAGAGGAGGGTAGTGAGTGGAGAGAGAAGGAGTGTGGAAAGTGAAGTGCGTCAACGTTGTAATATTGACTAAATTGGCATGCTACAATGGTTTAATTGATACAATTTCCCGTGGCTGGATTACTATCTCATATCTAATAGTTTTTATCTTCCTTCATTTTAATTTGTAATATTAATCATGTACTTCCTCCTTCCTTGACTTATATCAACATACAAAATCTGATGTACCGAACAATATAGGATTATGGTTTATGGTTTAGGGTCTAATGAACTGTTTATTTCACAAACCCCTTAACCCTTATTCCTAAATCCTAGACCTGTCCGTCCAATAGATCACCGTCTCCTACTTAGTAAGTTTTTTCCTAAACCCTACACTCGTTCATCCATGATAGTACTTCCTTCTAAGTAACAGATAGTTATCTAGCGATTTGTCAAATTACAGATCCCACAGAGCATTATATTACAACATAATCATGTCAACTATAAGGTACTTATATATCACCTTGTTCAGTGATGGTTTCAATGAATGATATGTCCCAAAATCCCAACAGCTCACAACACATTATATTACAATCTCTCAGTAACAAATATATCACATCATCTCAGCAAACATAATCATGTCAACTACAATGTACTTGTGTCTTATTACAACAACGATGCTTTCATCGAGTGATATGTCCGAAAATCTCAATAGCTCATAGAACATTGGGTCGCAATCTTTGAACAAACAAGACCACATCAACACAGTTTCAAAACAACAATAATCTTTGTTACAAATACAGGCAGGGGAGCCCAGCAGTCTATCTGACAAGCCCTAGGTAGCAGGTCTCATCAGATCTTATCAATGTCTATCGGCTTGTTCTGTTCAGCCACAATAGGGGCATCTGCATCCACTATAACTTGTCCAACAAAATCAGAAATGGCAGCCAGGAAGATCACCTTCCTGGTTTGCTTCTTTTGTTGCATAATCTGCATCAGATCATCGGTATCCAAAACCTTTATGAACTCCTGCTTCTTATGATGCCACCACCGGAGTCGTGCCATCTGCTTAGGGCCAATAATGATTTCCCAATCATTTCTCTTAGTTCAACAAGAGTTATGTTTTTGGAAACGACGGCTATCTCCATAGTACATGAGGAAATTGGCTTATTAACTCCGTCATCAAGTTTTGTTGTGTATGAATCCACCTCTAGGTGTATATTTAACTTCGCTTGATCAGCATCTGGTGGTCCGTAAACTCGAGGAGCAGAAGATCTGGCAGCAAGATCAATCATCGCTTCAACTTTGACCTGACGATCAGCTGCACAACACTCCCAAAGCATCTGATGACGAGGTTCGATCTCATCAATGCCCATTGTTATGGACTTGGGTTTTGGAGAAGATGGGGATGCTGGAAGTCGCGGAACGGTTAACAGACAAGCAACACATGGACATGAGATTTACCCAGGTTCGGGCCTCCGGACAGAAAACCCTGCTCCTGCTTCTCTGCTCTTGATTACGGTGGAACTGAAGATTACAGGGGTGCGCAGATGCAATCTAGCATGGAGGTGTGTATGCGGTGAGTTGAGATCGATTGTGGTGTTGCCTATGGCGTAGCGTTTCCTCCTTGTTGGACCCTCCTAGCCTTTACATATGGGGAGGCTAGGTCTCAGGTACCGATACGAGTAGGTTACAAGTTGTATTCAAACTCTAGTCTTGAGCTTTCCTTGTCTTGTGAGCTTGGGAGTCCGTGTCCACATGGGCTTCATAGCAACCAAAATGTCGTAGGCGTCATGGACCATGGTAGGTCGTCGAGTGGGCCTTCCGTCGGGCTGGACTAGGTATGCTAACATCGGGTACCCGTAGGTCATATCCATGTTAGTAGCCCCCGAGTGTCCATCCGAAACGTAAATTTAGGTGGAGACTCTTAAGTCTTTTGAGTGCTTTCATCCGAACAAGTTTCGGGTGGAGACTCAGTTGCATTGAGCATTGCATTTGGATGTCAGAGTCGAAAGTTGTATCGAGTGCAAAGCACTTCACCCAGAAGTTCATCAAGTCAGCTGATTTTGTTCGGTTGTTGTAAAGGAGTCAGCATTATGGACGTAGTCAACACAATGGACTATAGGGTGCGCGAATAGCGCTCCCTATGGGAGTAGCCCCCGAGTGTCTATTCGAGTCGTAGACTCGAGCAGAGACTTATAGTCGTCGGTTGCGGGTTATGGCGACCCGGAAGTTGTTCGGATGTCCATGCAGATGCCCTGAATGCCTTCATTTTTCGAATGCGCGACCAGCGCTCCCTATGGGAGTAGCCCCCGAGTCCTCAGTCTAATCATTGATTCGAGTGAGGAATCGAAGCTTGCCACTCGATAATCTTCTATGTGTGCGCGACCAACGCTCTAGTTTGGAGTAGCCCCCGAGTGTCTGGCGGAGTCGTAGACTCGGGCAGAGAATCGAGTTTTGTGAAGTTGTAGTCGACAATCTCTCGGGCGTACCGCTGACCAAGAAGTACATCGGGTGCACGAACAGCGCTCCTAATAGGAGTAGCCCCCGAGTGTCTAGTCGAGTCGTAGACTCGAGTGGAGACTCATGTGAGGAGAAACTACCGACCCAGAATGCATCGAGTCAGCGTTTCACGCATAAGGAGCCAAGAGTCGATGCAGCGGAGTCGCACGGCGTTTAGCCGGAAGGACTCGATGTTCCGGATGAAGTCGACGTTGTTTCTTCTGTCGGGTGCGCGACCAGCATCGCGTTGTGTAGAATCAAACGATGCAACCATCCGAGGAGGGATTCGACTCAGGTCTTGAGTTTATGGCATAGCCAGTTGTTTCGTCGACTCCTGTTGGAGGACCTAATAGAGTAGATCAACGCAGTCGTTGTCCTTGTAAGCTGCAGAAAACATAAAGAATTTTGAAGTACTTGTATCTTGTAAAGAATATTTGCATGTTGGCTTGTAAAGTAAATTTCTGGTGCCGATCGAGTCGATACTTTTGCACTGTTTGCTAGGCCTTTTTATTAGCCTCATTACCCTTAGCCTCAGTTCCTTGCCGAGGCACTCGGAGTTCAAGGATTCGACGATCAAGCAGAATCAGCTACTCGGGCTGTCGCGTATGAGGTACTCGAGTGCATGGAGCCAATGGCACATTAGGTTACTCGAAGAGGACGCAACCCCGAGTGTTTCGAGTGCGAGTTAAAAAAGAACCAGCTCTAAGTAGAGGTAAACTTAGCTTTATTGGTAGTTGTCGCCGAGGTGGATGGACTCGATGCGTCTGGCTGGTCGCGGGATCCAATGCTAGCGGCGGGTCAACACAACCAAAGATTGTAGAGTACTACCGCAGTCGAAGACCGCAGCGGGTCGCCGGTGTCGAAGACTCGGCGGGTTGCGCGAAGGAGTCGCCGCAGCCCCCGGGCGTGGAGTTGATGTGGTCGATGTAGTCGAGGCGGCGTTCGAGAGCCATTGTGGTGGACCAGAATCAACACGGCAGTGGGTTGCCGAGGCCGATGGTGGCAGCAGTTTGCCACAATCGAATATCACAGAAGGTCGACGTAGTCGAAGAGTGCAGCAGGTCGCCAAAGAGAAGGGAGCCCTCGAGTCGCTAGAGCCGAAGATCGTAGCGGGTCGATGGAGCCAAAGACCATAGTGGGTAACCAGAGTCGAAGGATCCCCCAGGTCATCGGAGCCAAAGACCGTATCGGGTCGCCGTAGCCGAAGGTTCAGCAGGTCGCACGGCATAGACGTCAAATATTTGTTGGACAAAGTTAATATAGCAGATGCGCACCTGACGCGGAGGATGTGTGGTACAGGTTGACGGAGTTGTGTGATGGACGTAGTAAATGCGGCGGCCAGTCGTGCACAGCTCGCAAGTGTAGAGTAAAACGATTGGACGGAGCCAAACTTGATACATGGAATGTAGGTTCCCATACACCAGCAAGAAGATTATACACCATCGCTGATCCGAACATTTATGTATGTGATTGATGTCTTTGTCATGTATATGAATCCAATCTCTTTTTTTAGATGATGAATCGAAATCTCTTGCTTGCTCATAAATTGTAGCCATCGTCTAGGATCCAATGCCTCAATGCTTGTGCTTCAATTAATTAATCATTGGATGTACTTCATCAGGTGGAGGACATGGTGCTACGCTCCACGCAAGGTTTGACTGGTTTTTGCCATTGCTTGATTTCCCTTGCTTCAGGCCAGGTGTGATGTGTGCTTACACATACTGATTCCTTTAAAAAACGGTTTTGGTCTAACCTTCTCTGACACACAGATTAGATGTCCGCACGCTCCAACAGTTGTCGGGTATCGTGGAAGGCAGCCAAAAAACCTCGCATGCTATAGTTTTGCAGATTACAAGTTGTACGATTGTGCTTTGGATAGTTCTAGACAGATGATGCACACGCTGGTGGTTATCTAGCCAGATTGATTAAATCTTAGTCATACGTCACGTGATATTTTATCTTTGAAGCTAGCATCCAACACGTACCGTCTCCGGCTGGTTTTTGAGAACGGATGAACTAGTCGTGACCGAGTATCTTGAAACTCTCAATCTTATAGATCGGATCTGCTGCGTTCGAGAGTGGCAATGATGTTGACCCTGTGAGCACGCAACATATATTTCTCCCCATCTTGTGCGAGATTGAAGTAGACGTTGAGGTTGATGTTGATCAAGCAGATTGGAGCCGGCGAATCGTAGATCGTTCCGGATGGAACCGTCACGACCGCACGATCAACGTCCCTAGTTATCACAGACGGCGTCAATTGATGAGGTTTGATCTCGTCAATGCCCATTATTATGGACTTGGGTTTTGGAGAAGATGAGGATGCTGGAAGTCGCGGAACGGTTAACAGACAAGAAACACAGGGACACGAGATTTACCCAGGTTCAGGCCCTCAGAGGGAAACCCTATTCCTGCTTGTCTGCTCTTGATTACGGCGGAACCCAAGATTACAGGGGTGCATAGATACAATCTGGCATGGAGGTGTGTATGCGGTGAGTTGAGATCTATTGTGGTGTAGCCTATGGCGTAGCGTTTTCTCCTCGTTGGACCCTCCTAGCCTTTATATATGGGGAGACTAGGTCTCAGGTACCAATACGAGTAGGTTACAAGTTGTATTCAAACTCTAATCTTGAGTTTTCCTTATCTTGTGCACTTGGGAGTCCGTGTCCACATGGGATACATAGCAGCCGAAACGTCATAGGAGTCATGGACCATGGTAGGTCGTCGAGTGGGCCTTTCGTCGGGCTGGACCAGGGATGCTAACATTGAGTACCCGTAGGGCATATCCATGTCATCTGAAGCTCATGGGAGTGCTCAATTTGCACATAGGTATCACTCATGTTACGCCACACCAATTTTGCCCTCTGTCTGGATCCCCAAGGAATTATAGAATGAAGCATATCTATCAGCTACAAAAGAGAAACAATCTCTTTGTAGTTGACAAGCAGACGCACATCCTGCCCGAACACAACTCTCTCGTAACCAAAATCTAGTTTTGCAGTTTACTGGTTGACATGAACCGTGAACTCATATAGGTCTGCTGCATCGAAGATGTTCCTAATTTGATTAAAAAGGGGACCTTTCAGTTCATTCGACACTACTTTGCACTAACTAATCTACTTGCAAGATAAGGCACAGAAAAGAAAATTCACCTCTCGCTGGTTTTCTTCGAGATCTGGGTTGCACGACCCCGCACTGCAGCCAAACACTCCGCCGTTGGCCTAGCTTTTCTCTTCAACCCACTGCTCGTAGGTACCCTATTAGCAGACTTCTGGCTAACCTCCTCACTAACCTAGGCTGCATACCCCGCTGCTACTTCACTTGTCTGGCATTGTGCCTAAGACGATGGCTCCGACAAAGCTGAATCAGTCGCCGACGTAGCTACCACCTTGGCCTCGTTGACATGCCGCCGCCAAATTCAGTTTGTGTTGGGGGTAGGGAGGGGGCGGGGAGAAAAACGACCATCGCCGCCGCTGAACCGGATTCAGTATAGGGAAGGGAGAAAAAGGACCGCTTCCGCCGCCGGATTCAGTGTCGGGGGTTAGGAAAGTACAAAAATGGATTTGCCCGTGCGACATGTGGATGGTGACTTAGAAGGGGCACAACAGGGGCACGACAGGTACTAATGTAATAGAATATCCTGACATAACGGCTAAGATTTGAAAATATTTGGTTTGGCCACCATTCACTCGAAATGCCCCACTCGATAATTACCCCTCCAACTTTTCGAATCTTGGTGATTACACACAACTCGGACCCCGCGATGCCTTCGCTTGCGAACTTTCGGGTTGCAAAGTAGTATCCCCGTATGAAGAAGCGATGATGAGCCCGCATTCCAACAACTGGATAGAAGCCATGAAATCCGAGATGGAATCCATGTACGAAAACCAGGTTTGGACCTTGGTGGACTTACCTCACGACTGAAAGGCCATGGAGAACAAATGGATTTTCAAAATAAAAACTGTTGTTGATTGTAATGTAACCTTCTATAAAGCTCGACTTGTCACAAAGGGGATTCGACAAATTCAAGGAGGTGACTACGATGAGACATTCTCTCCCATAGCGATGCTAAAGTCAGTTAGGATTATGTTAGCAATTGCTACATATTTCGACTATGAGATATGACAGATGGATGTCAAAACTGCGTTCCTCAATGGAAACGTTGAAGAAGAGTTGTATATGATATAACCAAAGTGTTTTGTCGATCCAAAGGATGCTGACAAGGTATGAAAGCTTGAGCGATCCGTCTATGGACTGAATCAAGCATCCCGGAGTTAGAATCTCCGTTTTGATGAGGTGATCAAAGAGTATGGATTTGTCCAAACTTATGGAGAGTCTTGTATTTACAAGAAACTGAGTAGGAGAAATGTGGCATTTCTGATATTATATGTGGATGACATATTACTGGTCGGAAATGATGTAGATCTTTTAAACAGTGTTAAAAGTTATCTAAACAACAAATTTTCAATGAAGGACCTAGGTGAAGCGTCATACATATTAGTGTTGGAGATATGCCCTAGAGGCAATAATAAAAGTAGTTATTATTATATCTTTGTGTTTATGATAAATGTTTACATTCATGCTATAATAGTATTAACCAGAAACATTAATACTAGTGTGATTTGTAAACTAAATTAGAGTCCCTAGTAAAGCCTCTTTATAATACTAGCTTGTTGGTTAATAGATGATCATGGTTTCTGGGTCATGACATTGAGATGTTGTTAACAACAAGATCATATCATTAGGAGAATGGTATGATGGACATACTCCTATAGATAAGCATAGCATAAAGATCAAGTCATTTTAATAGTTCGTTTGCTATAAGCTTTCTAATACATAGTAACCTAATTCCTTCGACCATGAGATCATGCTAATCACCATCACCGGAAGGATGCTTTGATGATATCAAACACCACACCATAACTGGGTGGCTATAAAGGTGGCATTGAGTGTTCGGAAAGTATGGGTTGAGTCACATGGATCAAGAGTGGGATTTGTCCATCCATATGATGGATAGATATACTCTGGGCCCTCTCGGTGGAATGTCATACAATTAGCTTGCAAGCATGTGACTGGCTCACAAGGGATCACATATCACGGGAACGAGAAAAGAATACTTATCGGTAACGAGGTTGAACTAGGTATGCAGAGATACCGACAATCAGACCTCGGATAAGTAAACTATCGCGAGACAAAAGGAAATTGGTATCATATGTAAGTGGTTCATTCGATTGCAAAGTAATCGTAGAAATATGTGGGAGCCATATGAATTTCCAGATTCCTCTATTGGTTATTGATCGGAGAAGAGTCTCGATCATGTCTGCATAATTCACGAACCGTAGGGAGACACACTTAAGGATTCGATGGTGTTTAGTAGATATGGAATGTAAGTAGGGAGACCGAATGTTGTTTGGAGCCTCGGATGGGATCCGGAATATCACAAGGAGATCCGGAATGGTCCAGAGAATAAGATTCATATAAGGAAAGTCCAATTCCAGAGTTCGGGAATGATTTCGGTGTTTTCATCGGAATGTTCTAGAAGGGTCTAGAAGGTTCACCGGACCGGAATGGTAAGGGTGCATGAATGTGTCATGACTAAGTGGAATGGTTGCATCATCTCCTAGGTCGAAGATATATGCAAATAGAGAGTGAAATCAAACTCCGAAATTGAGAGTCAAAAGGCAAGTTTGAAAAGTCAAACTGGGACAATGTATCCTAGTGGAGGAAGGAAAGAATCCTTCTTTCCCTCCACCACAAGCCAACTAGGAGAGGGAGTTGGGGAAGGCTTCAAACTCCCCTCTCCCAAGCTGCCCTCCCTTTCATAAATAGAGGGGAGGGGCTACCCCTCAAAAGACACCACCACACCCCGCCTCCAAGCCGCCGCCGCTGCCGCCAGCCGCGCCGCCGCCACCGTTGCTGCCTCGTGCCGCTGCCTCCTCGTCGTCGCCACCGTAGCCGCCGGTGGCCACGCCTCCTCCTCTCCGGCCCTATAAACCCTAGATCACCAAAAACCCTGATTCTCCACCATAACCCGCTACGGCTTAGGCGAAGCCCTGCGGGATCTTTCCTCAACTTCCGACACCATGCCATCGTGCTTCTAGAATCGCGAAGCGAGAACTACAACATCTGCTGCCTGCTGGAACAAGGTAGAGGAAGGTCTTCATGGAGTACCAAACATGTGACCGACTGCAGAAGCGCTGCCGGAACGCAGAGCCGGAAGGATCGTCTACGCGATCTTGAGATCGGCAAGTGTACGACTACAACACCCACAAGAATCTGCTCTTGTTAACCGCTTTGGAATCTTCAACGGTGTAACATCCCAGCATTTAGGAACAAACTAAAGGTAGATTTAGGAAATTGTGCATATGCATGCATTCATCTGCAAAATGTGGGAAAAAAATTCGCCAAATAAAAACTTAAAGTGATCAGAGTTTCTTTCACTCTCTAAGTTTAGGAATATCTTTGGAGAGTGATCGTTATAAATTTTGACATCATATTTATGAATTAGTGTGTTTTGGGGGAAGGAATTTGAATTCAAACTTGAGATTTGAGTTTATATTTTAAAAGATTAGAGTTGTGATTTAGTAATATTATTTAATCAAGAAATAATATATAGTAACAGAAACTCTAAATAAGAAATACAATCAAGCAAATGAATATTTATTTCATGAATCAGTTACAAAATGTAACTCATAAAGTCAATAAAGAATATTTATAGAAATAAAATTACAAAAATAGAAATATTTACATATTAAGAACTATTACAAAATTCCTTACAAAAGAATGAACTAAAAATTACAAAGGATTACATCTGTCTAAAAAGAAAACCTATAATAATCTTGTACCTGCAAAACAAAGAACAAACAAAAAAGAAAATAAAGGTTAAGTTATTAATTTCTACTCTCAGTAGAGAGCAGTGAGATGCACTGCTCAATTTTACATCATTGAGTAAATCTATTAGGGGCAAGTTTCACCAATATGAAAGAATCCAATCTTTCATAATAAATAAGCCATAAGTCAAATGATCACAGCAAGTAAAGGGGCAAGTTTCACCAGGTAGGTTAATAGTAACCAGATCAAAAGGTAGAACACCTCATTGATCATATCCACAACCATGTAGTAGACACACAAACAGCTCACTCACCAAAATGCATGTATGTGCTATCGACACAGCCACAACTGCTTCAACAAGTGAAAGGTACAAGCATAGCCGTGGAAAACCACTAGTGCACCTCTCCATTGCTCACACCACACTAGAACAAGCAGCTTAGCCAAAGCCAAGCAAACCAGCCAACAAAACTCCACACTAGATCAACCCAAACATCAACAGATGGTGACATAAGGAGGGGGAGAATTAGGTGGACAGCAAGGCCAAGCCACAAGAGATAGGAGGAGAAAGATAGATCAAGGCCAAGCACAGGAACTAGGAGAAACAAGAACAACATCAGGAGGTGAAGGATTGGAACAGACCAGCAACACCACCAGCACAACAAACCACTACAATCCTCAGTTTTTGTGGTGAGTGTCATAAACAACCACATGATCTGTTCATCTTATTCAAACAGAGATATGTGTTGTTTCATAAGACAACCTATCAATGATCACCCAAGTGGGGTGAATCTATCCTAGAGGTTTTAAATATAAAGGTCATAACCAAACTCTATCAAAAACACCAAAAATCTCAGACCAACATCACAGATTTGGTGCTACCAAATGAAATTTATATATTCAATCATCTGTTTTTATAAAATCTGGGCACATCTCCAGGAAGGAGTAGCACCTCAGATTTTATAAACTACAAAAAAATTCATTAACTTAACCAACTAGGATCCAAGATCTAGTAAGCAACTATGATGCCTTAGCCAATTTTGAAAGTGACAGCAACATAGGAACTTAGTTTCTAGAGCCTCAGACCAGCATCATCGGCCTGAACAGTGAACTTTTCAACTTATCATTAAGCATTTATCAAGACTCAAGTAATGACCATAAGTGAAACTAGCAACAAGATCAACTTGTGTGCCATTCTAAGATGGTTTCACAAGAAATGATTCTATAGCTAAGCCAACCAGATATTCCATATTTCATAAATAAACCAACAGGACAATTTATATCATTTCCCTGAGATATACTCAGAGATCATTTAATTTATCCAAAGAATCATTAGACTCTACTAGTCAAGTTCAGTCTAAGGATAAACATATAAGCCAACACTTACTGATGTAGTGAATCATCAATGACAGTGATACTGTCAGTATCAAGACACTGGCAGAAAATGATCATACCAAGTAACAACATCACCAATCAAAGACAAAGCTATGAACCACTAGCATCACATCTAACATTAGCCTCAGACCAACAACAGCATCACATAATCAGAGGATTACAACAAGCACTGAGGTGCAGAGAACACAATTTTCACTAAGCATCATTACCAGACCATGGCATCATTCTACAAGTACCAGGGATGAACCCTAGATTCAGTGCAAACACTAAATATAGATTGGCCACGAGATACACACAGAGGGACTCAAGGTAGCTAGATGCACTAGAGTTCACAGACACATTACTCACCAGTGGTCCTCGCTGAAGAATTGAAGAGGAAGCAGAGGGACGACGAGCTCGAGGTGGCACAGGGAGCACCCTAGGAGGCGCTGCAACCCGCACCAGCCACGGCGGTGGACACAGCAGCGCACGAGCACCACACACCACCACAGGAGGATCAGCAGCGGCAGTGGCTGCACCATCCCCAAACCCTAGGGTTCGGGAATGGGGCTAGCCTTGCCATAGGAGGGCTCCGAAATCAAATCAAAGCGGAGAAGATGGACGACCGTGGTCGGTAACCTTGCCCTGCACCACGGCAGCGGCCAAGAAGGACCACGGCGGTGAACATCGCATGGCGACGGCGCAAGGACCCCACGGGGTCGAGGGGGAGAGGAGATGAGGTCGAGAGAGAAAGAGAGGCACAAGGAATGGGCCAATAGGGCTAGAACCCTTCGGGGTGTTCTTTTGGTCAAAGTCACTTGGCCAAATTGGCCCAATAAGCCTAATATAATGAGCCCAAAACTTAAAAGAAGTCTCAATAATTAATAAAAGACCAAAATACCCCTAGAGCTAAATAAAACCCTAGAAAATAAAATAGAAATCTAAAAAGTTATAAATAAAATATTTTTGGATTTATAATCATCCAACCTATTTAATTAAATTACAAAATAATTTCTATAAATATTATTTTTGGTCTAGAATATTACAATATATATTCCTTATGGAATTTTATAAATTTATAGAAAGAGGATAAAAATAAATAAAAATCACTTTTATTAGATATTATTATTTTAGAAAAATACTAAATAAATATTTGAAGTTATAAAAAGAATTTTTTTATTCAAATATTAATTCTTAAAAGAATTATTAAATTAATAAATATAGGAATTTATATTAAATTTTAATTCTAAAAAAATTATTACCTTATAAAATGGAAAATATAATATTCAATAAATATTAAAGATTATTTTTTAATGAAATCCTTTATTTACTTAATTCTTGAAACTAAAATAATGGGTAAAACACACAAAGAAAAATAAATGATAAATAATGCATTACATTACTATGCATATTCATTTTGCTTCTTTAAATATTGTCCTTATCGGGCAATAATGATGTTTTGTAGACATAGAAGCTCAAGGTCCAGTGCAAGCATCCGACTTCACTACCTTGCAATCACAAGGCAAGTTCATCACTTGCTCATGTCCTTTGAAGAGTCTTTATCAAAGTATTTGTAAATTGTGTGTTATCATCTATGCTTCAAAGAAAGAAAGTATTATTTTCTCAAGTAAATAAATTGTTGATATCTCCTAAGTGATGATATAATGGAGAAATAGAACTTAGGTTCTATTTGCAATAATGATGATCAACTAGGAACTTAACAACCCATGAAATCAGTGTTCTAGCGTCGTATATAACGCGTTAGCCATGAGATTTGGAATGGGACAGAGAAGTTAGTTGTATCCTTTTCCTTTCGTATGGAGGCAAGACTATCTTAACGTGACATTGTGATTCCTTGTGTTGATCCAACATATGGGTGGGCACCCTTAGGCCCCCGTTTTTGATGTCTAGATTATCTATGAGTGGCTTCCGGGGGTTTAGCCAGACCTATAAGGTACTTACATGGGAATCACCAGCTCATAGAGATTTCGGGAACTCATCAGGGTTTTAGCCTGCCTAGAAGGGGGCTTAACGGAGGTGAGCCAGCCCTGAAGGATCGTGGAGACATATGGGGTCACGGAAAGGGAAGTGATTGGCTTGGACCAACTACTGGGCCCCACATCATGGAATTGTGGACGGGAAAGTACTCCCGGTTGTGCAACAAGGAGTTGATCTCTCATGGGTAAAGTAATGCACCTCTACATAGTGTAAGAATTGTAACTTTTTACTTGATGACCCACAAGTATAGGGCATCGCAACAGTCTTCGCGGGTAGTATTACCCAATTTATTGATTCGACACAAGGGGAGCCAAAGAATACTCGCAAGCCTTAACAACTGAGTTGTCAATTCAGCTGCACCTGGAAATAGTTCTTGCTCACAGAAGTTTATCAGTAGCAACAGTTTGTAGTAGCAACAGCAGCACTAAAACATGAGCAATAGTAACAGTAACGGTAAACAATGGGATTCAAGTGCGGTAGGCATAGGAATGGATGGACGGGCGTTGCATGGACGAGTCTAAACATGTAACTTCAAGATCTAGGGCATTGCAGATAAATAATAACATGCATCCAAGTACTAAACAGTCCTAGGCATGTTCTCCATATATAGTCATACGTGCTCGCAATGAGAACTTGCACAACATCTTCTGTCTAGCCAGCCCATGGCAGCGGGGCCTCTAGGGAACTAATGGCAATTAAGGTGCTCCTTTTAATAGAGCACCGGAGCAAAGCATTAACACTCTGTGAACGCATGTGATCCTCACACCACATCCATCCCCTCTGATTGTCCCAATTATTGCCACTTTGGGGCCTTTGGATCCGAACAATGATATGTGTACACAACTTGCAGATAAGATCACAAACAATACTATCATAATGATTCAATAATAAGTTCAGATCTGATATCATGGCACTCATGCCCTAGTGACAAGCATTAAGCACAACAAGTTGCAACAAAGTCAAATAGCACTAATAGATATACTAGGCACTATGCCCTAACAATCTTATTCGATTACCTGATAGAACTCATCCAATCCCTACCATCCCCAAGCCTACAGCGAGGGATTACTCACTCATGGATGAGGGAAACATCGACGGTTGACGGAGAAGCGTTGGTGATGACGATGGCAATGATCCTCTCCAAATTCCCCATCCCGGCTGGGTGCCAGAACAGAGTTTCTGGATCCGGATCTTGGTTTCTGATGGTGGCGGCGGAGCGGAACTCTTTCTGGAAAAACGTCGAACCCCCCTCGGTTTTTAGATCAAGGGGCAACTTATAGGCGTAGAGGGACCTCGAGGGGGGGCCTGGGGTGGCCGCACCCCCTAGGCGCGGGGCAGGGCCCACCCGCGCCTGGCAGGGGTGTGGGCCCCCTAGGCCTCCTCTCCGTTTCGTCTTCTGGCTCCGTGGATCTTCTGGTGAAATATAATTTTTGGCATATTTTTCGGGATATTTCCTAATAGTTGATTTTTTGCACAAAAACTAGACACCAAGGTAATTCTGCTGAAAACAGCGTCAATTCGTGTTAGTTGTATCCAAATCACATAAGTTTAGAGGAGAAACAATAGCAAAAGTGTTCGGGAAAGTAGATACGTTTTGGACGTATCAACTCCCCCCAAGTTTAGGTTATTGCTTGTCCTCAAGCAATTCAGTTGAAAACTGAGTGCGATAAAAGAACTTTCACGAACACATTTGCTTCACATGATGTATATATTCTCAGCACAAGAGTAGATGCTTAAACCATTCATAATAAGAAACATACAACCAAGTCTACTCAACAGTCATTGCAAGATATGAAGAGAAACCAACTCAATAATAATAAGTAGTAGCATGAAACATAAACATAAGTAACATTGCAATGGTCATAGTAAGGTATGATAGAGTGGTATCTCACTTGCCTTTGTTTGTAGAGCATAATATAAATGCCAAGGCACCTCTGAAGTTCAAATGAAGACTAGAACTAAAGATATCAGAGATACAAGCATCAAAGTCATGACATAAATAATCAAGTTTTGAGATAAACACAAGAGTGACAACTATGCTCTCAAGAAGGTGCTCATAGAATAAGTGGTGACTCAACAAGGAAGTGAAAACGATTTTGAAAAGTTTGAAAGGCTTCCTAATGCTGAAAGGAAGGTACTCATTAGCTTTGAGCTCTCATTACCCCTATCATAGGCATATTCATATGGTTAAGGTGAAAGTGAGGTCCAATCCGAGTTATATGCTTGACAGACCATAAACTGGAAATCCCAAGTCCCTTGAGCACGAGGGCCGAACCGCATGCTACTCAACTTTGGCTACCTGTAAGTTCTTGTCATTGTAAATACATGCATATCATAGAGAATCGCCAACGGAGTACCCCTTGCATATGATACAGGAGCTATCCCGTGATCAAAATGACAAGGCAAGCAGACAATGAGCATCTCAGCGATCTTTTTATTTACTATGTGCATAGCTTTTTATTGAGGATGCTTCATAGAATGCTCATTATGGTGATGCTGCAAGTTTCCACCATTATTAGGCATGGCTTAGGCTAGCGGCCCAGGCGTTTCTCTAATACATATATAAACTCCATGAACTCACAAGCTCCCCTTTTATTTCACACCGTCGACATTCGCAAACAAAAGAGCAAAGTATCAACTGGATAGGATATCCAAAAAGTGTTGAAAGCGTTCCCCGTGACAGCACGGTTCTGTTGACTCCCAGCATTATAATTTGCAAGCATATAACTTCCATGGACAAGTCACAATGGTTCAGGATTATTAAGTGCAAGGAATAAAGTGTGCCATCAAGTTTGTGAGAGCTTTACTAACTAATTTTCTCAAAACAGACAAATATTTTTATTTGGAAGAAAACAAGGCATATAGAATATGCACTGAAATAGAAAAATGATGCTAATAGGTAGGTATGGTGGACATAGTTGGCAATATTGGTTTTGGGGAGTTGAAAGCACAAGTAGAGCTCATAGTCAGTGCAAGTGAAGGTTAGCAATAGATAGGGAGCAACAAACGAGAGAGCAATAATTGTCATAATCATGCTTGCAACAAAACAGGACTAATTATGGCATGAAAGTGATATAAGAACTCTGAGGCAAAATAAATCATCGAGGCTTACTGCCTATTGTTTAGTCATATGCATGCGTGAGCATGTGCCAAGTCGATTCACAATAAACTTTCAGAGGAGGATACCACAATTTCATACCAAAATATGAATAAAATAATGCAAGCAAACATTCATATGACATGCTACAAACTATTAGCAACATGGAGCTAATCATAGACAAGCAAGAACTACTAAGCATCCATCAGTAACATACTCCTTACCATGAATATGCTAAGCATGCTCACAATGATGAGTATATGTACAAAAGTGAAAACAAATAGTGTTTTTTACCAGCTCTTACCACTCCTCAAGTTGTCTTAATCTTCATTATTGCCCTTCACTTGTGTGACTTGAATAATAACATGAAACCATAATCCACTGAGGATAGCTGAACCCTGCAAAGAACTCACAAAACCAAAGAAGAACAACAAATATTTTTGGTGTTTTCGATTTTTTTAAAAGAAAGCAAACAAAGCAAAAACAAACAAAGAAAAAGGCAAAACCAAACAAGAAGCAAACAAAGCAAGAGAAACAACAGAAATATTTTTGGTATTTTTATGTTTTAAGAAAGCAGCAACAAAAACCAAAAATAAAGCAAAACAATGGATATACAAAGAACCGGCCGAACATGATATATATATGAGTTTGATGTCGGTATACCTCCCCCCAAGCTTAGGCTTTTGGCCTAAGTGGGGCTCAATCCCATGGTGCCCAAGTAAGTGCACCTCCATAGTATGACGAGGAGGCTCCCTCGTCCTGGTACGAGCTTGAGGACTCCCCTGTGTAGTGTACAACGGGGTCATATGAGGGAGCTTCCTTCTGATAGTGCCCATGGAAGCTAAGAGAGTGCATCTTGTCATCCATCTCCTCCTTGGAGCATGACAGAGGTCCCTGAGAAATAGTGAACAAAGTGGTTTGGGGTAGAGGGATCTCTCTCTCTTCCCCGTCAATAAACAACATTTTATAAACCAAGTTCTCAAGGGTAGAGCTAGTGGTGACAAAGTGATGCGCCTTCATGGCAGCAAGATCAAGCCTCTGAGGAGCCAAAACTGTATCATTTGGATCAACAGCAATGTCCAAGGAAGTAGCAACACACATAGCAATAATTCCCCCATAAATGGGTCCCTTAGCAGTTAGGCGACGAGCAATGAGAGAACCAAGATTATACTTAGTATCATTGTTGAGCGCAGCAACTAAGAAAGCCAAATGATAGCCGTAAATATTACTAGTGTTCTCCCTACCAAGAACACTAGTGGCAAGATAGTAAGTGAAATACCTGATGGCTGGAAGCTGAATGTTTCTTATCTTTCCCCGTCGAGCTCTACGGTTATCATCATTGGTTATCCCACGGTAGAGCTCCAACAAATCAGCGGGTTGAGCTGGAATCTTCTTTGCCGACCCAGCTGTACCAAGTCCCAAAGCCTCGCAAAATTTCTTTAATGTCATATGGTAAGACCTGCCATAAATTTTGAAAGAAACATCCGGATTGAATATGCTGTTAGTAAAGGAGAAGCTCTCCACAAATGTTTTAGTGAGCATAGCATATTGCACGCTGTCATCCTGCATAAGGCTTGTTAGTCCAGCCCTCCGAACCAAGGTCATAAAATCATCAAGAATCCCAACAGCCCGCAAAAAGGTTTGGCAAGGAAAGGCGGAGGGGTGCGCATCCCCCTCATCTCCCTCGTCGCCGAATCACGGAGTGATGAGATCCTCATTGTATGAGGGACTAGTATGGGAGGATGATATTGAAGGACTTGTCCTTCTAGGTGCATCACTCTCAAATATCTCTCCAAATGTGTGGTTGTCCATGACCACTCTTTTCTAAAAAAATTAGACAAACATCAAACCAAGTGATTTCCAAGTTGATAAATCATGAGCAACTACTATAAGAACTTTCTAGAGGGCTACACATGCATCAAAATAAAATTTCTAAGCATATAACAAGCATGCAAGCTCACATAACCTGACACCTATAGCAGCAAAATACTCAAGATACAATCTACCAATCACAAATCTAATTGGACAAGTGGAGGAGGCACATACCAAGGAGCAATCCCTCCAAAAATCAGCAGCGAAGATGGGCTGAGCAAGGAGATCGAAAATCGCGAGAAAGGACAATAATAACTCGAGATTGAGCAAGTTTTCCGATGTTTTTCGGGAGAGAGAAAGAAGAAGGCAGTGAGGGGGAACCTTGGAGGGACCCAGGTGGGCCAGACCCCCCTAGGTGCCACCCAAGGGTAGGCCACGCCTACCTGGGGTGTGGGCGCCTGGGGTGGCCCCCTGGGTCACTCTAGGCGTCCCTATGCCCCTTTTTTCGAGGAAAAATTTATTTTGAATTTTATGGGATTTTTTCGGGAAACTTTATATTTGGCCAATTTTCAGGGTATGAAAATTGATTTTCTCGCAGAAACGGTTTTTTTAGAAGAAGCAAAAGCAAACAAAAACCAAACTACAGAAGTTCTAAGACACTCTAACAAGCAAACAACTAGCCAAACTAAAGCTAACAAGAGAAAGAGCAAAGACTAGGAAGGAGAAAAGTAAAAGAAAGCAAGTATAACCATAGTGAAAACATTATTTTGTTCATTAAAATCCTTTTGTTAACAAGGTTGATCAAGTCTTGTTACCAAAACAATCTTATATGAAACAAAAATTTGTATTTCACAAGGTGATTATGTTACCTCATACTTGATAGCAATGGTCCCAATCATAATAGTTTCAAAATTTTCTTGTGGAATGGGACAATAAATTTCTCCAACCTTGATGTTCTCAATATTTTCAATGGAATTCAGGCAATAGCTTTTAGCAAACTTCTTGGGGAAATATACAATATGATCTTTGTAATTAATATTAAATGTTACTTTTCCTTGATTGCAATTAATAACAACACCTGCAGTATTAAGAAAAGTTCTCCCAAGAATAATAGACATATTATCATCTTCAGGCATTTCAAGCACAACAAAATCCATTAAAACCAAGCAATTATGAGCTACTTGATCAGGAACATCCTCACATATACCAACAAGAATAGTAGTTGACTTGTCATCCATTTGTAAAGATATATCAGTTGGTATCAACTTTTCTAGCTGGAGTATCTTGTAGAGAGAAAAAGGCATAATAATAACTCCAGCTCCCAAATCACATAAAGCAGTTTTAACATAATTATTCTTAATAGAGCAAGGAATAGTTGGTATACCTGGATCACCAAGTTTCTTTGGAACCTTACCATTTAAGGAATAATTAGCAAGAAAAGTAGAAATCTCCTCATTAGGAATCTTCCTTTTATTAGAGACAATATCCTTCATATACTTTGAATAAGGAGGCAATTTAATAGAATCACTCAAAGGAATTTGCAAAAATAAAGGTTTCATCCACTCACAAAACTTGTTGTAGTGTTCTTCCTCCTTTGACTTGTGTTTCTTCCTGGAAAAGGCATAGGTTTCTGCACCCAAGGTTCTCTCTCACTACCATGTTTCTTAGCAATAAAATCTTCCTTTGTGTACCTAGTGTTCTTAGTGTGCTTCTCAGGTTCTTCCTCACCTTCCTCCTTATCAGGAGCATCATTTTTATCAATACCACTCTCAGTTTCAGCATCAGAGACAGATATACTATTAGGAACTACAACAGGTTCAAGTGGTTCCTCAACTATCTTATGTTTCTTTATCTTTATCTTACGAGGACTCCCACTACTTTCACCTTGTTGAGAATCCTGCTCAATTATTTTAGGGTGTCCTTCAGGATACAAGGGATCTTTTTTTGACAGAGGATACAAGGGATCTTTTTTTGACAGAGGATACAAGGGATCTTGAGTAGCTATACCACTCCTAGTTCTAATTCCATAAGCATGTTTATCTCCTGAGGCATTAACTAGCATATCCTTTTGTACCTTAGCAAGTTGATCAAGTTGGGTTTGAACCATTTGAAAGTGTTTACAAAGCATTTTAATATAATTAGAAGTTCTTTCCACAATATCTTTCAACTCATTGATAGCTCTAGAGTTTTCCAATAAATGATTCTGAACTTGTTTATTAAAATTACCTTGTTTAACGATAAAAATGTCAAGTTCCTCTAAACATTAATCAGGAGGCTTTCATAGGGAATATCACCTTCATTAAAGTGGAGAGAGTGTACCTCAATAATAGATGAGTGGGGAACCGGCTTACATAATTCTTCTATAGGAGGTAGATTATTCACATCTTCAGCTCTAATACCTTTCTCCTTTAGACACTTATTAGCTTCCTTCATCACTTCATCATTTAATGCAATAACTCCCCTCTTCTTTCGTGTTGGTGTTGGAATTGGTTCAGGCACAACTGGTTCAGGAGTAATAGGCTCAGGTGTATTCAGCTCAGTTGAAGTCCAATCAACATAATTCTTACTTATCTTAGCCATTAATTCTTCAGCATCTGTAGGAGTTCTTTTCCTAAAAACACAATCGGCAAAGCTATCTAGGTATGTCCTAGAATCATCAGTTAGTCCATTATAATAAATATCAAGAAGCACATTTTTAGGCAATGGACATCCAGGATGTGCATGAATCAGGGCACAGAACCTTGTCCATGACTCAGGCAATTTCTCTTCTTCTCCCTGTTTAAAATCAAAAAGTCTCTACAAAGCAGCATGTCTAGCACTGGGAGGAAAATATTTCTGGAAGAAAGAAGCAATCAAGCAATCAGGGCTATCAATGGAACCATGAGGTAATCTATTAAACCAAGCCCTAGCTTCTACTTTTAGTGAAAAAAGGCAAGATCTTATTAACAAAGTACTTGCGCATTTTAAAATCATTAGAGAACAAAGCACTCATAGTAGAAAGCTCATTCATATGAGCCACAACACTCTCATTTTTAGTCCCACAAAAAGGTTCTTTCTCAACAATATCTAAATAGGATAAATCAATAGAGAAATCATAATCTTTATCTTTAATATCTATGGGAGAGGTGGCAAACATAGGATCAGAGGACAACTTAGGAATAATGGTGCGTCTAGCAAGCAGACTCTTAATAGCACTAGTACCATGTGTGTTTCAGCACTCTTCACAAATTCATCAGTGAACTCAATATAACCATCATTAATATCATAAGTCTCTCTAGACTCAGGTGAGCTAACATGTGTAATAGTGTCTTCACTAGGAGTTTTTGTATTTCCTAGACTAGCCACAGTAGCATCTTGAAAAGGACCTAATGAACCACTCGCATCAAGCACAATATAAGTAACATCATGAGCATCAAAAGCAGTTTTAGATTCAGCAGTAGTAGCAGTGTGTGTAGCATGAGTATGTGGTGGTGGTGTGACAAGATTACTTATAACAGAGGGTGAATCAAGAGCAATAGAGGTGTTCAGGACCATACCTCTTCTTGTAGTGGATGGTAAAATAGGAAACTTTCCATCACGAGACTTACCCATGATGAAAGGAGTAGCAGTGAACAAAAATAGATCCAAGTGAGCTTACAAATAAAGCTATGCTCCCCGGCAACGGCGCCACAAAATAGTCTTGATGACCCACAAGTATAGGGGATCGCAACAGTCTTCGCGGGTAGTATTACCCAATATATTGATTCGACACAAGGGGAGCCAAAGAATACTTGCAAGCCTTAAAAACTGAGTTGTCAATTCATATGCACCTGGAAATAGTTCTTGCTCATAGAATTTTATCAGTAGCAACAGTTTGTAGTAGCAACAACAACAGTAAAATAGGAGCAATAGTAACAGTAACGGTAAATAGTGGGATTCAAGTGCGGTAGGCATAGGGATGGATGGACGGGCATTGCATGGACGAGTCTAAACATGTAACTTCAAGATCTAGGGCATTGCAGATAAATAATAACAAGCATCCAAGTACTAAACAATCCTAGGCATGTGCTCCATATATAGTCATACATGCTCGCAATGAGAACTTGCACAACATCTTCTGTCCAGCCAACCCGTGGTAGCGGGGCCTCTAGGGAACTACTGGCAATTAAGGTGCTCCTTTTAATAGAGCACCAGAGCAAAGCATTAACACTCCATGAACACATGTGATCCTCACACCACAGCCATCCCCTCCGGTTGTCCCAATTATTATCACTTTGGGGCCTTTGGATTCGGACAATGATATGTGTACACAACTTACAGATAAGATCACAAACAATACTATCATAATGATTCAATAATAAGTTCAGATCTGAGATCATGCCACTCGGGCCCTAGTGACAAGCATTAAGCACAACAAGTTGCAACAAAGTCAAATATCACTAATGGAGACACTAGGCACTATGCCCTAACAATATTAATAGAACTCATCCAATCCCTACCATCCCAAGCCTACAACGGGGGATTACTCACTCATGGATGAGGGAAACATCGACGGTTGATGGAGAAGCGTTGGTGATGACAATGACGATGATCCTCTCCAAATTCCCCGTCCCGACAGGGTGCCAGAACAGAGTTTCTGGATCCGAATCTTGGTTTATGATGGTGGCGGTGGAGCGGACCTCTTTCTGGGAAAACGTCGAACCCCCCTGGTTTTTAGGTCAAGGGGCAACTTACAGGCGCAGAGGGAGCCCGAGGGGGTGTCTAGGGTGGCCACACCCCTCTAGGCACGGGGCAGGGCCCACCCGCGCCTGGCAGGGGTGTGGGCCCCCAGGCCTCCTCTCCATTTTCTCTTCTGGCTCCATGGATCTTCTGGTGAAATATAATTTTTGTCATATTTTCTGGGATTTTTCTTGATAGTTGATTTTCTGCAAAAAAAACTAGACACCAAGGTAATTCTGCTGAAAACAGCGTCAGTCCGTGTTAGTTGTATCCAAATCACACAAGTTTAGAGGAGAAACAATAGCAAAAGTGTTCGGGAAAGTAGATTGATTTTGGACGTATCATTACTCCCTGTTCAGGGAAGGAGCTACGAACATGGCAGGAAAGGAACTCCATGAAAGCTCTGGTCAACCTATGAAGGCTGATGGTCATCGATTTTCGCAATAAAATCAATCTTTAAAGAAAGGTTTACGAAAACTGCATAGTGCCAAGGACTTATAGTCCGAGGTGGTAGATAGAGCATCAAACTTCCCACCTTGCATATAATGAACTTGCTGGGTAACACTGTTACTCACATTTTCCTTTGATCCCCTGCTTAGACTCTGAGGAACCAGAAGAAACCCCAATGTATGCAACTCAAAGTCAAGAGGAGGTCTTTTATGAAGAACCCAATATGTATGGTGCCGTGGAAGGGCGGACTACGATGTCGTCTGCGGAGGAGAGCACCAGGAGTCAGAATAATTACCATAGTTCTAGGAGCCAATTGAGCTGAGCAAGTTGAACAATATATAACAATAAGTTGTTGAGCTCAATTTGGAGTTTAAGTTGTCACTTTAAATCTTTCGCTGAAATACTTTATATTTGGTTTGTAAGTTGAATCATTTGTAGTCTTGAACTTCTAGTATTGTAATAATAATAATAATGTGTGTATGTTTGCAATTTGGACCCACAATGTTTCTGTTGTACCACTCCGAGGGAGGTGATATTTATGGAACGGTGTTCTGTGCATGTCATTTCAATGACTATAGTGTACTACACATGTAGTGGTATGCTGGGTCACCGCAGTTGGTATCAGAGCAAATTGCTTTGACCTTAGGTTGGAAACCTAGTAAAGGGTATTACCTGTAGGAGTGTATAGCAACAATAAAGAATTCTCTAAAAAAAGGTATAATGGGTATTCAAATGAGAATATTCCGTTATATATATTTTTTTAGTGCGATAATTCTTTGTTATGATGTGATATATTATCTATTACTAATCAAAATATTTTTGAATATACAGAGTTATGGCACCAAAGTTTCCAAAACAAACTTTGGTAAGGAAAGAGGAGACTCTTGATGATTACCAAGGATCATTCACGGATCAGCTTCGTCAACTCTTAAAGATTTTTAGTTATCCAACTAAAATTCCGGTGAATACCATCACCTATTATGATGGTCAGATGTTATCCAAGTATCGTGTGAGTATCCAACTTCCAGAGGAGCTTGGATTATATCACGATCTACCTATAGGTGAAGGTAGGAGTCATTTAGCAGCATATCATGTTGTTGTTGTGGATGCGATAGCTAATATTCAGGAGCATAAAGCCAAGGAGTCAGAAGGGAGCACATTTTCTATGATTCCTCATGATTCTATAGTCTCGGAGCCAGTACCGGATCATCTTACTTTGGTAAAGAAGCATCCTAAGTTAGCTTCCAAGTTTATGGATCGATACCGAACACTTGTTGCGTCTTTTTATAAGACACATCAAGTTATTGTTGAAGATAAAAATGACATGTTAGAGGATCTAACTGACCCGAAAAGAAGGAAGTAGTTAGCATTCCAATTGGTGAAAGAAGCAAGCAGTAGTATGAAACCAATCTTTAAGGATGTACCCATAGATCCCGAATCTTTTATACCATATCCTTATTCACCCAGACCTAAACCTATCTATGATCCTACATTAGATATGAGGTATGCTGTACCACAGGGTTTAGAGGAAGGGTCTGATTTAGAACTTCCTATCAAGAATTCTGATGGTTGGAGAATGGGATCATTTGAAGGATCCCAAGGAAATCAAATGTCCATAGATGGATCTGACAGAAATGTTGGACAATCCAGTTGGATGGGTGCAAGAACCAATCCTAGCAATAGTAGTAGAAATACCATATTCGTCGAAGATCAGGATGAGGAAGAAGATCCTGAGGAGAGAGTGTTTGAATCATCAACATTTTCTCAAAAACCAGGGAATATACATTATCCGGTGTTTAACTATCTTGCCCAGCAGAGCACCTGGGGAGTAGCAGAATCTACGTATTCTGTTGGCAACTCAAGGCATGAAGCTCAGGAGATGCAAGTGGGTGATAATCTTGAACATGTTTCTGAAGACTTTTCCGCTGAGCTGGAGGGAGTCAATACACTCATGTTGAGTAATGATTCAAGTCCTGATACTTCAGATACTGAGTATGTTCCTTCTGGAAGGCCATTTGTTCCACAAACTGTGCGACGAACGTTACGTTATCACGGTTGGACTTCAGGCATGTATGATGAGCGTCATGGATACTAGAAGCAAGCGGCTTATTAGGAAGTATCGGTTATCGCGTATTGTAATCCGAGAAAATGATGTAGATAAATGTAACACCCTCAGATCGGCCCTATGCAAGTTTTAGCGATTCTCGTCAAACTCGCATAGAAATGATTCAAAGGCACCCACCAGACACTTGCATGTGGGTGGAAAACGAAGTAATACCATTACTCAATAGTTCACGATGGAACCCACAGAAAAGATATATACAACAACGACTCCATGAGTCAAGAATACATATTTACAATACAAAAATCCAAATCACCTTGAAAACGATACAACGTCCGACTATAGACAAGATGCAAATGGGGCTAAGAGCCCTGAAGAATAACCAATGGCGTCCATAACCCTGCCCAGGCCAAGCCAGAAGGGTAAGCCTGCTAACGACGTCGATCTCAAAACCTGCTTAACAAAAGGGGTGCCGACAAAGGGCGAAGGAAAAAGAGAGCGGTCAGTACTAAGGCCAGTACACGGCGAGACTAGAATTCGGCAGTCCTCGCCTACATAGGTATAGTGGACTGAAGCGGCAGCGCAGCATGCACTAAACAACCTATAGAGACTCAATACAGTTGGCAACTATCAGATAGAGATAAGAAATACCTATTCGGATCCAACTTGAAACTATCACCAAGCATACCCATCTGGTATTTCCCCCTCGAGACCAAACAAGGAAGTCAACCGAGGAACTCACACAGTTGGCAGTTTTATTCATTCTGTTATAGTTGCGGCAATTACTAGTCAGATATAGATAGCATGAGTCATCCTGATATAATAAGCAGTGAGCAGTTTTAGTTAACCATTCCGTTGTAGTTGTAGTACTTACTAGTCAGATACATATAGCATGAGGCATCCCAATACCCATCAGTTGTTGGTACTTTTATTTAGCCATTCCGTTGTAGTTGCAATACTTACTAGTCAGATACAATGGTAACAGGTGACAACCCAAACCAGCAGTTGTTGGCACTTTTATTTGGCCATTCCATTATAGTGAAGCTGATTACTAGTCATTATAAAGTCAAATTTATAGCACTACTTTAGTTATAGTTGTCTATAATCGAGATACTGTGCTCCAAGTCGTCCATAACCGTGAACACGGCTTTCAGAAAGTTTTTACCCTGCAGGGGGGCACAAATAGCAACACACGCACGATCAACCTCGGAAAAAACCAAATAAAAACCCAACGAGGCATCACGACAGAACAATTGCAAGACTCATATAATATTTCAGGGGGCCACCCCACCAAGCTACCCGCTACGAAGTTGGCCGGCTCCGAGACGGACCCAGAGGTTTGCGAGAACGACTGTAAACGACTGGAAACCCGAAAGTGTGACTAGGCTTGTCGATACTGCGTAATCGTGCCGCGATCCAAAACAGTACAGGCGCTCCACGCACAATCGTAAATAAAGCAGTAAAGCATGTCATAAGTACAGGATAGTAATAAAGCCCCAAACTAGTTTGTGGCCCCAAGAAATAATATATGACTCAAGCTCTGGCTAGGGGGATTCATGGTCCCACATGCGGATAGTGCGAATATTCAAAGAACAGGTATCAAGTACTCGGGGTCCTACGGAACACAAGTGGACGGTTAAAAACCAAATAACATCTATTGCCCACCTGTGCCTCTGCATTATTTACCTACTTCAATTTTAGTTATTAAACGGTAATTAAAGCCATGATCATCTCCAACATTAAACATGCGACACTACTCCAACAACTGTGGAAGATCGACGTCACGACACGTCACATGCACAAGCAACTACGACTCACAAGGCCGACTATCTACCAAACAACAGGTAATAGGATGTGTCCATGGAAATATAAGGCCTGCAGGGAAGTATAACGGGGTACAGAATCTATAGCATCGCAACACAGATAGCAATAGATCAACAGGAGGAAGTAAAGACTAAAAATGTAAAACAGGTAGAAAGAGGGAGAATGCTCGCCTGGAAAGTAGCTGAAGATACATATCCGAAGAACTTGTCGAAGCTCACAACATCTCATCGTCCTATCCGGAAAGAAGCAAACCACTAAAAGACGCAAGCAATGCAACAATTACAACTAATGCGAAAGAATCGGCATGATCATGATATGATGCATGACATGGCAAGTTAATGATACAAACTATGTTGAAAATGTATCATGAGCATAGCACATTGATGATGCAACATTAGTGAGGCATTACCAACAAGAAATAATCATTTCTCAATTTTATTCATCATGTTTTCCTTGCATAAACAGTTCTGATTTTACAAGTTCTCGATGATGCATCATGCAATTGCAAGTATGAGATGCACAATTGGAAAGGGCTCGTCGTGCTGATTGATTTAGATATATCATTTGTCGAATTCGTAATTATGGATTAAAAGTTAGGAATTATTACATTTTGCATGGAGAAGGACAAAACAATCGTTTGTTGGCCTAATTAGGAATATCCAAACAGAAAAAAAAATCATATTAACAAAAATACTTAAACAAAATGATTTACTTTTCCTTTTGAAATTAATTAATTTTGAGTGATAGTTTGAAACTTTATCGTAGTTTGAAAACCTAGGAGTTTTCTACAAAAGCTTCTGGAACCAGAGACTGGATTCTATGATTATGAGTGTAAGTACAGGGGCTCCATTCTAGCACAAAAATTCAGAGAAAGGAATGAAAACAGGGGTTCAATTGATAGCTCTAGAGTTTGATCTTGGGATCAATCGGACAGGGAAGGGTGGAGGCGGAGCCACTGGTTTGTCAAGCTTTGGTTACAAATGATCGGAGGCAACGTTTGTTGAATGGACGAACACACCAAGCAGCTGAATCAAAATGAACATGCAAAAACGGTAGCAGCATATAACCAGCTTGAACTCAGTATAGTGCGCGCGTGTGGTGTCTCAAGGAATTGAACCAAGGTCTCGGGCATTCCCATGCCACGGGAAAACCACCGGGATGAAGCTGACAGATAAGAACAGCGCCGGAGATCGACGGGGGCGGCCGGAAAGTAACGGGGAACAGAGAAGAAAACAAACACGATTATCTGAATTTTTGGGACGGATCGCAGCAGTGAAAACTGGTTGAGTTTGTCAGAAGATTTTCAACCCGTCTGGCCTCCGTTTTGATATGGGGAAGCTGGTACATCAGGCATGAGATATATGCAAAGAACAATGACAGAGATCAACTATGCTGGTCGCTATCACAATGGAAATAGAACGAGTCAAAAACAATGGTCAAAACTGAATTTCTGGACAGCGGAGTTACTGTGAGATCGTCACGACTTGCGAGGATGATTCCGAGCTCTAGGGGCTGCCGTTTCGAGCGCCGTTTGAAGCTGCGGGGAGATGGGACAACTGGGAACGCGTGAGTGCAAAGATTGTGGCCATAGGATACCTGAGGCGTCCACGAAAACGTGGGAGAACAGAGGCCTACGACGCGGTTGTGACTTGTGAGCGTCTGTCAGTGCGGCTGGGCGCTGTTCGGCGCGCGCAGGGCGTGGCGAGCGTAGGCTGTGCGTGGTGTGCGACGGCAGGGGAAAAACAAGATCAGCAAGGGGAGGGGATATGAGGTGGTGGAGCTCACCCAGCCAGCCTGTTGGAGGAGGCCGACGAGACGGAGATGGTGGCGACGGCGTGCCGGCGACGGCGTCGAGGTGATGCTGCTCCTTCTTCGTGTCTCAGTCACCGGGCCGCTAAAAATACTCCTAGTGCACCTCCAGGGCACCTCGGAAAGGTTCCAGCGGTAGGGGATCGACGACATGGCTAGGTGTTCTTGTGAAGGAAGAAGGTGTTAGCACAGCCCTTGCCGTCGAGTACTTTCCGACGACACGGACGAGAAAATTCCGACGAGATGACACGCACGTATCCGATAACTTCCGCCGAGATACACGTGCTGCTAGCCGATCGACTCTTTTGATCTAACTAGTACACTCACGCACGCACACACAAATAGACTGGTTTGCCAAAGGCCCGTCTCGTGTCTTTTGTTTCTTGTATTGCTTCAACCTCACAGCTATGTTCTACAAGGAGTTTTACACGTAGCTATTGCTTCAACCTCACAGCTATGTTCTACAAGGAGTTTTACACGTAGCTATATAGTACCGGACCAGCTAGCCGATTCAAACACTTGATCGATCCGGATCCTAGCTAAGACCTACTTCTATACATATTGTGTACTACTCCACACTACTCGTATACGAATCGTATACATGACGCCGTGCTGGTGTCGGAGACTTAGAGTGCTTATTCCTAACAATAACCCCCTAAGCACGACGTGCTCTCTTCGTCTTCGACCAGGGTCCCAAATGCGCCGGTTGCTCCTCGTCGACGTCTTCCTTGGCATTGCTTTCGCCATCCCCTTCCTTGGCACCCATGTCACCGATATTTCTTTCGCCAGCTTCTCCATGGCTTCACGTCGACCCTTCTCGTCCGCGTCCTTTTTTTCCGCGTCCTCCTTGTCGATGTCGTCCATGACTGTGCCTTCAGTCTTCACCGGTTCCTTGATGAACAAACATTGATTTACGTACTCCATCTTCACCAGATAATTTACCGTCCAAAATTCTTTTTTCGGATAGTAGTCCACCACGTCTCGCATGTGTGCTTGCATCGGTCGTAGTCGTCTCATCTCCAATGCAGTCGGAGGCTCTGCGGCATACTCTTCTGCGTCCGACAACGCGCTTGTTTCTTCAGTTTTTAAACATTGTGTGCCTCCACATAGAGCTCCTGGAGCCAACGGCTCTACATGCAGCGTATCCTGCATGCCTATTTCTGAGCCAATTTCTTGATTCACCACCACATCACACGGCCCTTGCACTTCTGGACACTCCTTTGCCCCAAGCTCTTCACGTGGATCATCACCTCCTGTACTAGCAGATGATGAGCATCCCCAATGCGGCCAGGGCACTCCCTCATAGGCCCATGCCCCCTCCCGGAAGGTGGGGCCACGTTGGTCCCCTTCCGGAAGGTTCTAGAAGCTTCTGGTACAATACCGATTAACTCGGAACAATTCCGAACTCCAAAAACTGCACTGCCTTATATGAATCTTATTCTCCGGACCACTCCAGAACCTCTCGTGATGTCCCGGATCCCATCCGAGACTCCGAACAAAAACTCATAAACCAATTATCCAATCTATCCTAGCGTCGAGACACGTTAAGTGTGTGACCCTTCGGGTTCGAGAACATGCAGACATGATCTTCTATCAATAATCAACAGCGGGGTCTAGAAACCCATATTGACTCCCACACATTCATCGATGATCATATCGGATGAACCACGATGCCAGGATTCAATCAATCCCATATATATTCCCTTCGTCTCGCGATATTTTACTTCCCCGAGATTCGATCGTCGGTATCGTCATACCTAGTTCAATCTCGTTCACAGCAAGTACTTTACTCGTTCCGTAATCCGATATCACTTTGTGATTAACTCCTTAACCACATGCTTGCAAGCGGTGTTGATATCGATTACCGAGTGGGCCCGAAGTATATCTCTCTGACTTGGGAGGGACAAATTCCATCTCGATACATACAACCCAACAGATACTTTCCGATTACCTGAGAGACACCTTTATGATCACCCTCTCATAGGATGACGTTTGATGACCTCAAAGCTTTCTTCCGATACCAGGGAGTTGCATTATCTCATGGTCTAAGGAATACAATATTTGACATAAGAAAAGCTTCGCAAAGACGAACACGATGACACGATCTAATTGCTTCGCTTAGTTTGGGTCTGTCCACCATATCATTCTCCTAATGATATGGTCTCATTATCAATTGACAACTCATGTCTATGGTTAGGAAACCTTAACCATCATTGATCAATGAGCTAGTCCATAGAGGCGTACTAGGGACACGGTGTTGTTCACAAACCACACAAGTATTAATGTTTCCGCTTAATACAATTCTAGCATGGAATATAAACTTTATCATGAACAAGAATTATAATAATAACATCTTTATTATTGCCTCTAGGGCATAATTCCAACAGGAGCACCCCCTAGGCCTTCAATCTCTTCTGGGTCTGAATTTGCTGACAAAGATAAGCTTGGTTGATCCATATTTTCTTCATACTCAAGATCCCACGTGATGTGAAAAGATGAATATTCCGGTTCCTTGGAGCCCCAATTCCATGATTTCTCTTCCTCAAAGACTACGTCGTCCGTGAAAACCACCTTATTGGTATAGGGGTTGCACAAACGGTATCCCTTCGAGCCTTCATAGCCTGTCATGATCATTGGAGTACTCTGATTCACCTTATGCGTCACACATCCAAAAGTGCGAATATGATCAACCGAGGGCTTCCGTCCGTACCATGCTTCATACGGAGTCATACCAACCCCACTCTCAGTTGGCTCCATGTTCAGCAAATACACAGCCGTATTGACTGCCTCACCCCAGAAGTTTCCTGGCAAACCTTTACTCTTCATCATCCTCTGTGCCATGGTCAACACGGTTTGATGCAGCTCGCCTTCCTGATCAATGCGTAGAGCTCTTATCTTCGCCTCCACCTTAAACTCTTCGGCTTCCTTGATCTTCTCTAATGCTTGTTGTGCTTGATACTTACTTTTCAGCAACACAATCCACATGTATTTACTATGATCTTCCACCGCAAGCATGAAGAACTTATTGCCGGACGGAGTTGCAGGTGAAATTCCAACGCATAGATCGCCATGATCAGATTCTGAAGCTTCAGTTGCCTCAAACGTGGCTTCACGCAGAAACAGGGCACTCCGTTGCTCGTGATCCACACACGGTAGATCGTGATCCACTTGCACCACAATCTCCGTACCCGGTGATGGAGGATCCTCCTCATCCTTCAGCTCAGTTACTTCGAGCATCAGCATCATCGGTCCATCATCATCTCCTTCCTGGGCGATGAGAGCCCTCTCCTTCGATGATTTCTTGCAATCCTTCTTGAAGTGACCGAGCTCGCCGCACTTATGACATCTTACTTTCTTGATGTCAAACTTCCTCCGTGGCGGAGCCTTGTCCTCGTCCTCCCCTGCGATATGATTTTTCACTGGGCGAGAATCTTCTCTATCACTCCTGCTGCCGGATGCTTTATCGCCCTTCTTCTCCTTGGCGAACAACGCTCGAGCCATAAGCATGAGATGCTCATCCACTTTCGCGTCGCCATAGGTGATCTTCATCCGCTCGTCGTGCGCCTTGAACCGTCCAACTAGATCATCCATCGTGAGAGTCTTGAGATCAACGCATTGCTCGATCGCCGAGACAACGGGTGAGTAACGCGGCGGCGCCACGCGGAGGAAATGCCTCACAATAGAGATCCCATCCAGCTTCTCGCCAAGTCCGCGAATCCCATTGACCAGTGTAGCGACCCTTGAAGCAAAAGCGTCTAGCGTCTCATCTTCTCCCATCTCCAGATTCTCGTACTTCTTCTGCAAGGTTTGCAGGGTCGCCTCACGGACGCGCTTGTGCCCAAGATTTAGCGTCTTGAGCGTATCCTACACCTCCTTTGCAGATTTCTTCGAGATCAGGTGTTGCATCAGATCCGTTGGCACCACCGAGCATATGTCCGTGAGTGCTAGTCGGTCTAGGTGGTACTTCGACGTGCCTTTCTTGAACTCGTCGCCGCCTGGATCGACAGCCTCCCAGAGTCTGGCGCCTTCTAACGCCAACTTCATCTGGACCGCCCAGACCGTGTAGTTGTCGCGGCTGTACCGCGGATACTGCATCGACACCGGCGCACCCGCAGACGCACCAGAATACTCGCTTAGCTCCTTGCCCGTCATGACCTCCCGTTACCAGGAGATCCTCCGCGAGGCTTTGATACCAATTGTTAGCACAACCCCTGCCGCCGAGTACTTTCCGACGACACCGACGAGAAAATTCCGACGAGACGACACGCACGTATCTGATAACTTCCGCCGAGATACACGTGCTGCTAGCCGATCGATTCTTTTGATCTAACTAGTACACTCACGCACGCACACGCAAATAGACTGGTTTGCCAAAGGCCCGTCTCATGCCTTTTGTTTCTTGTATTGCTTCAACCTCACAGCTATGTTCTACAAGGAGTTTTACACGTAGCTATATAGTACCGAACCAGCTAGCCGATTCAAACACTTGATCGATCCGGATCCTAGCTAAGACCTACTCCTATATATATTGTGTACTACTACACACTACTCGTATACGATTCGTATACATGACGCCGTGCTGGTGTCGGAGACTTAGAGTGCTTATTCCTAACAGAAGGATGGAGGAAGGGGATGGGGCTGCTCGATCTGGGGATCTGGGTGATTGATGATGTGCAGCTGGTTGCTTGCTTTATGTTAGGGAGAAGGAAAAAGGTGAGGGGGAGATGGCATGCGATGGGCATGGGCTGTCAGGCTGGCACGTGATAACAGAGAGGAATGAAGAGAAACATTAGGAGTAGGAAGGGGAGGTTTGTCCACTGCTGGGCGTGGTTGAGCTGACCAGATCAGGAGGAGAAGAGGGAGGCTTAGCTCTACTAGATGATTAAAAGAGAGGAGGCTCGGTTAGGTAGAATGGTTAAATAGTCTTCTTTTCTTTTATTCTATTTATGTTATTTATTTGGATTCATACCTCTCAAAAAGTTCAAGAATGATAAACAAGCAAGATGATTTGAAGAGAAGAGGCACGGTTGCATGGGGCATGCATGAGGCATGATGTAGTTGAAAAATAAAAAAACAACTACATTCCCATGAACAATTGAATTTGCTATAGAAGGGAACCATTCAAGTTCTCTCATGATTCACTTAATTATTGAGCATATTTGAATTAAAAAGGTCAAGCGTAGTGTGTATTGTTCCACTAAGGTTTAATACGACCTTTTTAAGTCAAATAGACTCATAAATAGAATAACCCATGAGAATGAACTAAAATGGCTTCTACTTGTACATAGCCTGCAATACTGGCCATGTAGGCTTCCGTAACAAATATTGTGAAAACAATATGAGACCACACATGGAAACATGTAGAATATAAAAGAACCATACTCAATATTTATGAGCTTGAGTTAAATGCCAAAAGAACACGAAATGCTCACAAGTAATTGGATGGTGGAATTTTGTGGATAGAACCAGAGGAAGGTGGCAAGGTTGTTAGATGGATAGATTGAAATAGATATGCCCCCAACTCAACTTGGGCATCAAGCAATATATCAAGATGCAAATACAATATATCAATAAGCAACTATATTAATAAGAGGCAAATACAATGCAATCATGAGGGTAAGAACCCAATACAAGTGTTTTAGTATGATGCCCAAATGCAATATGGCATGATGACATGAGAAAGATATCATGATGATGCAATAAAGTAAAAAAACAAGCAAATTCTAATTGGGGAACTACCGGGGTGCTACAATAAATAAGTGAGGCAGTATGTTTATTTTACTATGGTACTTGTAGGGTACAAGTATAATGAATTTGTACTTTGTTATGAGGCTTGCAATGTATAATATGTGAAATACATATTTGGATTTTATTTGGATTTCCATTGTGTGACTAGTTATGCGTGTAAAGTTGAGCTCAGAACACATGTGCATGATGTAATTATGAGTATTCGCTTTATGTTGCAGGACTAGGGGGTCATGTACACGGGTGTAGAAACTGAATCTGAGCAGTAGAGATTGGAACATGAGGCCAAGGAGAAGGCCGATGCAGATGCCGAAAATCAAGGAACATTACCACCACCACCACCACCAATGAGGCCGTTAATGGAGCAGAATTTTATGCAGTATATGCAAGAAAACCAAAACAAGTTCATGGAAGAGTTGTTGGGACGAGCTGGAAACCAGAGAGCACCTGAATGTGGAGGAGTGAGTCTTTCCGACTTCCAGAATGCAAGGCCATTACCTTTTGCATCAGCTCCTGAACCAATGGATGCAGAAGATTGGCTAGCATATACAGAGATAAAGTTGAAGACTATAGGTTGTAATGATGATGAAAAACTAAGGTATGTAACTCATCTTCTGACAGGACCTACAACATCATGGTGGGAAAATCAGTTAGCCATGCAACAGCCAGGAAGAGAGTATACTTGGGAAAAGTTCAAGCAAAGGTTCCGTGAGTATCATGTTCCTTAAAGTGTGATGGAGTTAAAGCGGAGGCAGTTTGAGGAGCTTCAGCAAGGATATACTAGTGTCATGAAGTATATCCGGGAGTTTAGCCAACTGTCTCGTTATGCAGAGGAAGAAGTCGGCACTGAAGAAATTAGGAAGAAGCGTTTTCTGCGAGTGTTAAATCCATTTGTGAGGATGCGGTTGAGGTTGGACAATAAACAAACCTATCAGCAGTTACTGGATGCAGCCATCACTTTTGAATATGACTACAAGAATGTCCAAGAGGATAGAAGGAAGAGAGCTAAGAAGGAAACTAAGAGGATACATGCAAGTAAACCCAAGCCCAATCTGGAATTCAAGCCAAGGAATAGACCCTATAACAGTAATAATTCCAACCGGAGTGCAAATCCAACCGGAAGGAATATTTTATGCCATAATTGCAAACTTCCAGGGCATATAAGCAGGGATTGCCAGAAACCAATAATAGTGTGCCATGTTTGTGGTCAGAGGGGTCACATAAAGCCAAATTGTCCGAGCAAACCACAAGGTGGTTGGCCTGTTAAAGGTGGAGGACAAACTAGTGGAGGCAATGGGCAACCCAATAAAGCAGGTTATTTTGTCAAGAACAATAATGGAAAGAGGAACATACCTACTGGGAAGCTGAATTGCGCAACCCTAGAGGAGGTGGATAACTCAGAGCATGCAGTGATAGGGATGCTCAATATCCTTACCAATCCCGGAAATGTTCTATTTGATACTAGTGCAACTACTTCATTCATTTCTGAAGAATTCTATGATAAATTTGGGATTAGAAGGGCAACGTTAGAAAACCCTATGACCATAGTGACAGCAGGGGGAAATGTAGTTGTACGCCACATTAAACAAGATCAGGTTATATCGATATGTGGTTGTACCTACTTTGTGGAACTTTATGTGATTCTTTTGAAGGGAATTGCAGTAGTGCTGGGAATGGATTGGATGACTGAACATGGGGCCCAGATTAATTATGAGGATAAAACTGTCTCAATCAAGACTCCAAGTGGAGCAAGGATAGTTTATCAAGCAGATAAGCACAGTCTTATCATGGTGGATCTTCAGTTGAACTCAATGAAGGAGGTCAAGTTGGAAGATATTCCTGTAGTAAATGAGTTTCAAGATGTTTTTCCAGCAGAGTTACTAGAAATGCCACCAGATCGGGAGATAGAGTTCACTATTGATCTAATTCCGGGTACCGCACCAATAGCTCAAGCACCATACAAGATGGGTCCAAAAGAATTAAAAGAACTCAAAGAGAAAATTGATGAGTTAGCCAGAAAAGGATTTATTCAAGAAAGTGTATCTCCATGGGGAACACCGGTGATTTTTGTGGATAAAAGAGATGGAGGAAGAAGAATGTGTGGGGACTATAGGAATCTCAATAATGTTACCATCAAGAATAAGTATCCATTACCTAGAATCTAGGATCTGTTTGATCAAGTTAAGGGAGCCAGAGTATTTTCTAAAATCGATCTAAGATCCGGATACCATCAGATAAAAATCAAACTGGAAGATGTTCCAAAGACAACATTTGTCTCAAGGTATGGACACCATGAGTATCTTGTCATACCGTTTAGTTTGACCAATGCACCAGCAATATTCATGAATCTGATGAATAAAATCTTCATGTCGTACTTGGACAAGTTTTTCATAGTGTTCATTGATGACATTCTGATATATTCCAAGGATAAGGAAGAGCATGCAGATCACTTGAGAATAGCATTGCATATCCTAAGAGAACATAAACTTTATGCTAAGTTCAGCAAGTGTGAGTTCTGGCTAGATGAGGTAGAATTCCTCGGTCATGTGATCAGTAAAGATGGGATTGCTGTAAATCCATCCAAAGTTTAATCAGTATTAGAATGGACTGCACCAACCAATGTGAAACAAATCCGAGGTTTCTTGGGAATGGCTAGTTACTATCGGAGGTTCATTGAAGGTTTCTCTAAAATAGCTGGACCAATGAACAAATTGTTAAGGAAGAATACTCCATTCATCTGGGATGAGAAGTGTGAAGCTAGTTTTCAGGAGTTAAAAACCAGATTAACTACTGCTCCAATCTTAGAAGTTCCTGAAACAAGGAAGGGCTTTATAGTATACTCTGATGCATCCAAAGAAGGTTTGGGTTGTGTGTTAATGCAAGATCGTAAAGTAATTTCTTATGGATCAAGACAACTGAAACCACATGAAGTTAATTATCCAACTCATGATTTGGAGTTAGCAGCAGTAGTCTTTGCTCTGAAAGGATGGAGGCATTTTTTTATGGAGCCAGATGTGAGTTATACACTGACCATAAAAGTCTCAAATATTTCTTCACTAAAAAGGAATTGAATATGAGACAAAAGCGTTGGTTAGAGCTAATCAAAGATTATGAATTAACAATTAACTATACCCCTGGAAAAGCAAATGTTGTAGCAGATGCTTTAAGTCGTAAAAGTGCAGATATTCATCCAAGCAAGAGGGAGCTACCAAAAGAGTTACAGATGGATTTGGAAAGGTTAGAGGTTCAATTTATATGAAAAAAAGACTCTTGGAGGATTAGCTACTACGCAGGTAGTTGCATAACAGAATAATGATCTTAAGCACAGAATTTTTAGGCATCAAGCAGAAGATCCTTTTATTATTGAGGAAATTCGGAGGATATCTCAAGGACAAACATCAGTTTTTCGCTTAGGAGATTATGAGTCTTTATGGTTCCAAGATCGTCTTTGTGTTCCAGATGTGCCGGAGATTCGTGAAGTGATACTTCGAGAGGCACATGAGACATCATATTCCATTCATCAAGGAAGTACTAATATGTACATGGATTTGAAAGAATTATTCTGGTGGAATAACATGAAGAGACATTGAAAAATATGTGTCAGAATTCCATACTTGCCAAAGCGTAAAATCTGAACATCAAAGTCCAGCAGGACCACTGCAACCTTTGGAAATTCCCGAGTGGAAATGGGAGGAAATTGGTATGGACTTCATCATAGGATTACCCATGACACCTAAACGGAAGGATATGATATGGATGATTGTTGATAGACTCACTAAAAGTGCACATTTTATTCCGGTGAATCAGAAGGATAATGCCGAGAAGTTAGTAGAAGTTTATATCAAGGAGATAGTAAGTAAGAACAGAGTGCCCAAGAATATCGTAACTGATAGAGGATCAGTGTTTACTTCTGCATTTTGGAAGCAACTACATGAAGCACTTGGTTCAAAATTGGATTTCAGCACCGCCTATCATCCAGAAACTGGGGGTCAAACTGAAAGGACCAATCAAATACTGGAAGACATGCTTAGAGCTTGTGCATTAGATTTTGGAGGTTCGTGGAAAGATCATCTACCATTGGCAGAATTTTCCTACAATAACAGCTACCAGAGTAGTCTGAAGGCAGCTCCATATCAAGTACTTTATGGAAGGAAATGTAGATCACCAATATGTTGGTATGAGCCTAGGAGTAGCAAATAATATGCTCCCGATTATATCAAGGAAAGGCAAGATATCATTGATATAATCAAGGATAGATTGAAGATAGCCCAAAGTAGACAGAAAAGTTATGCTGATCTAAGTCGAAGATCATGGCATCCTGAAGTAGGAGACATGTTATATCTAAAATTAAGCCCAATGAAAGGAGTTAAGAGGTTCAGAGTTAAAGGGAAATTAAATCCAAGATATATAGGACCATTCAAAGTACTGAGTCAGAATAGGACAATAGCTTATACTTTAGAGCTACCCTCAAGATTGGCTCAAGTTCATAATGTTTTCCATGTGTCACAACTCCAAAAATGTCTTAAAGTTCCTGACGATGCAATCACACATCAAGAGATATAATTAAAAGTAGACATGACTTATGTTGAAAAACCCTGTAAAATTCTGGAAGAAAACTGGAAAAGGTTGAGAAATAGGGCAATCAAGTACTGCAAGGTACAGTGGGAACATCATTCTGAGAGAGAAGCCACATGGGAGAAATAAGACGACTTAAGAAAAGCCTATCCAGAACTATTCAGGTACACATTAGCAAACTTCGGGACAAAGTTTAATTTAAGGGGGGAAGTCTGTAACATCCCAGCATTTAGGAACAAACGAAGGGTAGATTTAGGAAATTTTGCATATGCGTTCATCTGCAAAATGTGGGTAAATTTTTTGCCAAATAAAAACTTAAAGTGATCAGAGTTTCTTTCACTCTCTAAGTTTAGGAATAGCTTTGGAGAGTGATCGTTATAAATTTTTACATGATGTTTATGAATTATTGTGTTTTGGGGGAAGGAATTTGAATTCAAACTTGAGATTTGAGTTTATATTTTAAAAGATTAGAGTTATGATTTAGTAATATTAATTAATCAAGAAATAATATATAGTAACAGAAACTCTAAATAAGAAATACAATCAAGCAAATGAATATTTATTTCATATATTTATTCCATGAATATGTTACAAAATGTAACTCATAAATTCAATACAGAATCTTCACAGAAATAAAATTACAAAAAGAGGAATATTTACATATTAAGAACTATTACAAAATTCCTTACAAAATAATGAAATAAAAATTACAAAGGATTGGATCTGTCTAAAAAGAAAACCTATACTAATCTTGAATCTTCAAATCTTGTACCTGCAAAACAAAGAACAAATGAAAAAGAAAATTAAGGTTAAGTTATTAATTTTTACACTCAGTAGAGAGCAGTGAGATGCACTGCTCAATTTTACATCATTGAGTAAATCTATTAGGGGAAAGTTTCACCAATATGAAAGAATCCAATCTTTCATAATAAATAAGCCATAAGTCAAATGATCACAACAAGTAAAGGGGCAAGTTTCACCAGGCAGCTTAATAGTAACCAGATCAAAAGGTAGAACACCTCATTGAGCATATCCACAACCATGCAGCAGACACACAAACAACTCACTCACCAAAATGCATGTTTGTGCTGTCGACACAGCCACAGCTGCTTCAACAAGTAAAAGGTACAAGCACAGCTGTGGGCAAGCACTAGTGCACCTCTCCATTGCTCACATCACACTAGAACAAGCAGCTTAGCCAAAGCCAAGCAAACCAGCCAACAAAACTCCACACCAGATCAACCTAAACATCACCAGATGGTGACATAAGGAGGGGGATAATTAGGTGGACAGCAAGGCCAAGCCACAAGAGCTAGGAGGAGCAGGATAGATCAAGGCCAAGCACAAGAACCGGGATAAACAAGAACAACATCAGGAGGTGAAGGATTGGAACAGACCAGCAACACCACCAGCACAACAAACCACTACAATCCTCAGTTTTTGTGGTGAGTGTCATAAACATCCACATGATCTGTTCATCTTATTCAAATAGGGATATGTGTTGTTTCATAAGATAACCTATCAATGATCACCCAAGTGGGGTGAATCTATCTAGAGGTTTTAAATATAAAGGTCATAACCAAACTCTATCAAAAACACCAAAAATCTCAGACCAGCCTCACAGATTTGGTGTTACCAAATGCAATTTATATATTCAATCATCTGTTTTTACAAAATCTAGGCACATCTCCAGGAAGGAGTAGCACCTCAGATGTTATAAACTACAAAAAAATTCATTACCTTAACCAACTAGGATCCAAGATCTAGTAAGCAACTATGATTCCTTAGCAAATTTTGAAAGTGACAGCAACATAGGAACTTAGTTCCTAGAGCCTCAGACCAGCATCATCGGCCTAAACAATAAGTGAACTTTTCAACTTATCATTAAGCATTTATCAAGACTCAAGTAATGACCATAAGTGAAGGCAGCAACAAGATCAACTTGTATGCCATTCTAAGATGGTTTCACAAGAAATGATTCTACAGCTAAGCCAACCAGATATTGCAGATTTCATAAATAAACCAGCAGGATAATCTATATCATTTCCCTGAGATATACTCAGAGATCATTTAATTTATCCAAAGAATCATTAGACTCTACTAGTCAAGTTCAGTCTAAGGATAAACATATAAGCCAACACTTACTGATGCAGTGAATCATCAATGACAGTGATACTGTCAGTATCAAGACACTGACAGAAAATGATCATACCAAGTAACAACATCACCGATCAAAGACAAAGCTATGAACCACTAGAATCATATCCAACATTAGCCTCAGACCAACAACAGCATCACATAATCAGAGGATGACAACAAGCACTGAGGTGCAGAGAACACAATTTTCACTAAGCATCATTACCAGATCATGGGATCATTCTACAAGCACCAGGGATGAACCCTAGATTCAGTGCAAACACTAAATATAGATTGGCCACTATATACACAGAGGGACTCAAGGTATCTAGATGCACTAGAGTTCATAGAGACATTACTCACCGGTGGTCCTCGCTGAAGAATGGAAGAGGAAGTAGAGGGGCCGGCGAGCTCGTGGCGGCATAGGGACCACCCCAGGGGTGCTGCAACCCGCACCAGCCATGGCGGCGGCCACAGCAGTGCACGAGCACCACACACCACCACGGGAGGATCAACAACGGCAGTCAGCACCATCCCCAAACCCTAGGGTTCAGGAATGGTGCTAGCCTGGCCACAGGAAGGCTCCTAAATCAAATCAAAGCGGATAAGATGGATGAGCGTGGTCGACAACCTCGCCCTGCACCACGGAAGCAGCCAGGGAGGACCATGTAACATCCCAAAAATACTAAAGACCCGCTGGATTGTTGCAACCATTGCATATTCCGGAATGGAAATGGGATTCCGTTGGAATGGACTTTATCACCGGATTGCCTACTTCTAGTAGGGGAAATGACTCTATCTGGGTCATAGTGGACCGATTGTCCAAAGTCGCCCATTTCTTACCCGTCAAGACCACATATCAGAGTTCGAAGCTAGCGGAGTTATAAATCGCTAGGATAGTTAGTTTGCACGGAGTCCCCAAGAACATCGTATCTGATCAAGGAACCCAGTTTACCTCGAGATTCTGTAAGAAAGTCCAAGAAGGTTTAGGGACCCGCCTAGATTTTATCACCGCTTATCACCCTCAGACCAACAGACAAATGGAGCGAGTAAGTCAAATACTCGAAGATATGCTGAGAGCATGTGTGTTAGAATATGGTTCTAAGTGGGAAGATTGTCTACTGTTTGCAGAATTTTCGTACAACAATAGTTATCAAGCTAGTTTGCAAATGGACCCATTTGAATTTATGTAAGGAAGTGTCGCACCCCTTTGAACTGGTCGGAAGTAGGAAAGAGTCAGATTTTCGGACCCAACATCCTACGAGAAGCAGAAGAGAAGGTTCACAAGATTCGTGAGCACCTCAAGACAACCCAGTCCAGACAGAAGAGTTACGCCGACAAGAGATGTCGAGACCTCGCTTTCAACATAGGAGATTTTGTATATCTGAAGGTGTCGCCATTGAAGGGAATGCAGCGTTTCCAACTGAAAGAAAAGTTAGCCCCGAGATATATCGGACCCTTCAAGATTCTGAACCATCGAGGAGAAGTGTCGTATCAATTGGAACTACCTGAAGAGATGTCAGCTGTGCACAATGTGTTCCATATCTCATTACTTCACAAGTGCCTCGAAGTTCCAGAGAAGACTGAAGTGTTCAAGAATACCGATCACTGGACCATAGAGATCAACGATGACCTGACCTATCCTGAAGTACCCATCCGTATTTTGAAAGAAGCTTTCCGAACCACCAGAACCCGAAGCATCAAGTTTCTCAAGATTCAGTGGATCAACCACACAGAAGAGGAAGCTACCTGGGAGCGCGAAGATCACATCAGGACGGAATTTCCCGATCTCTTCAAATCCTTGGTAATCTTTTCGTCCTTCTTCAAATCTTGGGATGTGATTTTGTTTAAGGGGGGAAGGTTTGCAACATCCCAAAAATACTAAACTTGGATCATCAAAGTCTAATCATCAAAATTAGGGTTAACAAAAACTTTTCTAAATAAAAAATATGAAAGCATGCATGTGTGTATGCATCCCATTTTGAATTCTTTTGAATTGCCTTGTTTATGTGTTTCTTTGCTTGTAAAAGGATTATTAGGTGAAATAAACATCATCTAAACAATTCCCAAACTTCTCCCAAAGACAAATAAATCAAAATAAGCCAAATTGAGTGAATGGTCATTTTGCCCAATTTAACTCCCATGCCTACTTTGGCTGTCCCAAACTTTCAGAACTTAACAGAAACTTGTTTGGATCTCTACACCCCTTGATTGTACTCATAACAAAGTATCAAGGCCCACTTTGTGATCATCCAGAAACTTTCAAATGCATAGTTTAAATGACAATTCAAAATTGAATCTTTATCATATGGGAAGATCCCACTTTTTCAAAAACCACTCAAACAAGCTCAACTTTCAAAACCCAAGTATCTGCAGACTCACCAACACCAACCTAGCACACCCACCAAAAATCTTTTCAAAATTCAAAACTTGAATTCTTGCGGCCATTTCATCAAACACCTTGCTGATTCAAATCAAATAAAATCTAAACACTATTGTGAGCAGTGATTGGAGCCTAACTTGTTCCCTCTCTAGCTCACAGCAACCTCAGTAGATCATCTAGCTAACTAAACCAAGCACTAGCCCCACTGTAAGCTTGGCAATGCCATCAATGGTGAACAACCGAAGCTCACCATGTCACCCTAGTGTGGACAACAAGCTAGGAGAAGAAACAATCCTAGCCAACATGTCTGGGAGGAAGCCAACACCCCACCGCCACTCCCTGTACAACGCTCGAACGTTGCCAACCCCTGGACCACACACACAGACCGTGGCCAGCTCGCCAGAAACCATGCCGAGCATGCGCCAGAGCGCCGGCCTCGACACACGCCCACAGACCGCGCGCCGCCCTTGCTGCGTGCATACACGATCACCACCGTCCCAGGAGACCGCCAGACATCCCCGTTTGCCGCCCCATGCCTCACAGCCACAGCTTGCCGTCGAAGACGCCGCCTCGGCCGCGTAGAGCATCGCATGTTACAGACCATTTGCCACCGCCCCTACAGGCGCATTAAAGCCATAGAGCATCGCCAGGAGACCACCAAGCGATCGCCACCGCCAGCCATGCCTCTAGCAGCCCGTAGCCGTGTCGCCATCGTCATCTGCCCATCCCGTTCGGTCTCGTCGTCGCGACTATAAATAGAGGCCACCCCCAGCCGAATTGAGCACACCATCTCACTCCCCTCTCCTCACTGATCGTTCCATCCCGTTCCCGAAGCAAGGTGAGCAGCGCTTCGCTGGAATTTCACCGGAGCCCGCCGCTGCTGGAGAACAAGGGAGCCAGCGATTGGAGCCGCCCCAGGAGAAGCTGCCAGTACCAGGAGGTTTGCCGTCGTCGACTTCGTCGTTCGCCCGCCTCGCCGACCCTCGCCTGAGCCCCGGGGGGCCCCCGACGACCCCCACCTGCCGCGTTAGGGTTCAGTCTCGCCGGCGTTGCCCGACATGGACGACGACCCTCAGCCGTTGGATTAGAACTAGATCGAACGCACCATATTGACCCGTACCGCTTCGCACCCTCTCGTCTCACTGACGCGTGGGGACAACAACTTAACCAGCCCGCGTAAGCGCTGTGTTTAGCAGGCCGGCCCAGTATCGTTTCCCGCGCAGCCCAGTCGTTTGAATTTAACCTTTTCCATTTTATTTTAAACACAGTTCTGTACCTAGTTTCAAAAATCAACCCAGCTCGATTCAGTGAACCAAATTGAATGAAACCAATTTTGTTAGAAAGATCTGGAAATGTTGAATCCAAGCCCGTTGGATTCAAGTCATTTGGATCTGTAGATCACCCTTGGTAAAAATAACAAGGCAAAAGCTTTTCTGCATTCAAACATTTTTCAAATTAAAACCATAAAAGCTTTTGAGTTGATTCCAACTCTCAAAAATCACATTTAACCATACCTTTCAGAATATATAAAAATATATAGGTTTACTTACAGAAATAATGTTCAAGTAATAAAAGAATGCCACATAAGCATTTCTAGTCACTTATTTAATTAAAATAAAAGGGTAAAACCTTATTAAATTGTGACACCACTTTAAATCACATTCCCATGAACTATAATATGTGGTGATGACATGTGTCAACATGATCCCATGTTTGGTTTGGAGAATATTAAATCTTAAGTAGTTTTTCAATGAGTAGAAATTACTTTTCCAAAAATAAAAGGAATTAAACCAAGCTTTGATCTTGTAAGGTTAGTGATGATGCTAGATCATATATAGGACCCTTTTGTGTGATGATTGAAAGTAGTTAAGTATTGTTTGGTGATTGTGTACCTCGTATTTATTTATAGACGCTAGTACCGACCAAGGATACGAGGAAGAAGGAGGATACTACGAAGAAGAAGCCCAGGAGAACTTCAACCACTGCTCTGCTCAAGGCAAGCCAATACTTGCAAGCTAACACTTGCAATTTAGCAAGCTTATACTGATATTGATGCAAGCCTAATGCTACTAGTTGAATGTGCAAGCTAACACTTGCAAGATACTCTACTGATGCAAACAAACCCTTACTTGTTACCATATGCCCTAAGCATATGTGATCATAACCACTTGATAAACCAATCCTAGTTTTACTTGCAAGCTTTATACTTTATTTATTTATCAAAGCTATTACTTAGAGTTTACTTAAGTGAATTGTAGATTCTAGAAGGATAAATGAAGGTTGCATAAAGAGCATAAAATTTGGCCTAAGCTAGATAATATTGATGTCATCCTAAGGCATGAGATTGAACTTAGTTAAAACTCCACTAGTTTACCACCCCTCATTAGTACTTACCCCCACTTGTAGATGCTAGTGCTAAGCATAAAACTTGATCAAATTTAGATGGGAATACTTGGTGGAAAAATGGTTATGAAAACCTTGGAATGATGGATCATTCTATTGAAATGTTTTGGACATGTGTTTCCGAACACCAGATGATTTATGGTGATAAAAATGTTGAGGCATGAGCCTTAGCCCTTTATAAAACTGATGGTTGTATGGATGCGATACCATTCCAATTTTATCGTACAACCACAATACCCGAGAATTGGGTAGGGCTTGACTGGAAACTTATATACCTTAGTATTAGTTCCCTCACGGCCAAGGTCTGAGCTGAGGCTACCTTGTGAAGATTGTCCACCTGTGCAGTACCCAAGATGAAAGTTGGTCATGGTTGGGAGGCCAAACTCATAGGAGAGGTGCTTATACTAGGGCGTGAATTGAAAGGTTAGGATTGATTATCTGCATACGGAGTATGGTGAATTCAGGATTTGTTCCTGAAGGATGTATCGAATATTGTGGTGAAAGTGTATAATCTCTGCAGAGTGTCAAACTATTCGAATAGCCGCGTCCGCGGTTATGGACAGTTGGAGTGGCCATACTGTTCCCCCGTCAGATGTTTTCAAAATGACTTGTGAAATGATTTGAGACTTTGACTTGACCACAACAGAGTTGTGGCATGAGATACAAGTTCCCCCCTTAGGTGTTATAAAACATTAACTAGCATTCGTTGTTTCCAAAATTAGTAGAGGTAAATCTGGCTTTTGCAAAACAACCCTAGATCTTAGTGTCCTATTACAAAAACCCCTTCACTTGTTAGTATTAGTTTGCGAGTACTTAAAGAGTACTCATGGCTTTGTCCCTGGATATTCCCATGGCCAGACTATGACGAGGAGTACCTAGAAGATGGACCCCAGGAAGGTTACGACAACTAGGATCATCTCCCATCGTCAGCATTGCCTGTGACCCCGAAGATGGAGCTTCGCCTACGCTACCGTTATTATTACGTATTCCGCTGCGTGCGTTGTATTAAGACTGGATCACGAGATCCTTATTTGTGTAAGACCTTATGTATGGTTTGTAATGGATGATGTACTGTGGTATCCAATTCTGTTATGTCTCGCAAAAATGGTAATCCTGGGATTGCGATGCATGGCATAACAGGCATCTGGGATTAAAAATCTGGGTGTTGACAAGTTGGTATCAGAGCCATCCTGACCATATGAGACCCTAGTTAGACTAGACGATTGAATCAAAAACTTAGTTTCAAAACCAAAGAAAGCAAGTATTTACAAAAACTTATTCCCATTCTTATCACTTTGATTCTTTCATAAAAAAATTCATGTTCCTCAAAAACTCTTGCAAAATACATAAGAATTTGACACACTTGATCACTCTGCTAACTTACTCATCTTATATTCTTAATAGATGTACATGAAGTACAACAAGTTTTATCAGTTGGGAAATGGTGGAGACCTTATCTTTGAGAGGGATTTGGACCAGCTTTCGGAACTTCTGGAGCGTCCACACCCCGAGTTCTTTGGAGCCCAGCTCAATGATCAAGGAGGAGAAGATCTGCAGTGGCTAATTGTTGCAAGTCTCCGAGGAAAGATTGAACCTCCCACTGCTGAGGGAATTCAGTTCACCTTAAGAGAGAACAACTGGCTTGATGGACTTGCCAGGGCCATGCAGGAAGCTCTTGCCCGACTGTGTGGCCAGAGTATCAACCAGATCAAGGGTACTCGCTTTGAGTTTTTCCCAAGGCGTGATGCTAATGGACAACCCCTGGAAGCCCCATACCACCATGAGCTGAAGACTCAATTGGATCACATTAGCTTCATGATGTATGATCGTCAGCAAGAATTGGACAACTGTCGTGACTACTCCAACCACAAGTCCGCCATCATCAAGACGAAGGATCAGACAATCGCCATGCTAGCGAAGGATCGCAAGTCTCGCCGTCGTCAGCTCGACAAGAAGGAGCGCATCATTTGCCCATCTTCGCCACCGTATCTCGTCTTTGGAGGAGACCATCCACGAGAGATACATCCAGTTGGAGGAAAGGGAGAATGCCGGAGAGGATCTTCGTGGAGACCCCTACTCCTATCTCAGTGATGATGATGATTTCCTGGAAGATCAGGCTATGGATTTCTTCACTGATGAGGATGATTACGCCTTCATCGATGACGACGAGGATGATGAGGATGACGACTACACCGACTCCGAGGAGTAGTAGCACTTGAGCACTAGCGTAGTCAGTAGTATTCGGTCCCACTGTATCGTAGTTTCCAGAATGGTTCTTAAAACCATCTGTTTCCCTTTGTTGTGGTGTGTGTTGTACCGTGTTCTATGATTGAATGAAAAGCAAGTTGCTAGAAAAATCTGAGTCAAACTTTAAAAAAAATTCAAAGTCCTAGAACCTTAGAAATTTCCCTCTTTTCTCATGATCTATCTCAATCATCAGATGCCACGTGGAGGAAGTGGTTCATCCCCAGACCCGATGTTGCAGATACTGCAAATGTTGGTTTCTGACCGCGAAGCTGAAAGAGCCGAACGTCAAGCCAACCTAGCCACCCTGCAACAGATAGCTCAGCTTTCCCACAACAACCAAGGCCACGGAAATCAGGACAACCATGGATCTAAGCTCAAGAATTTCCAGAACACCAACCCACCTGTTTTCACTAAGTCGGAAGAGCCCCTAGATGCCGACGATTGACTGCAGACCATGGAAAATAACCTAGAAGTCGCCAGAGTGGAAGCTAACGAGAAAGTTCTGTTCGCCACCCACTATCTAGCCAGAGATGCCAGGGCATGGTGGAATAGTGTTCGCGCAATGACCGGAGGCCAGATAATGACCTGGGAGGAATTCAGGGTCAAGTTCAGCAGAACCCATGTGCCACCAGGTTTGATCAAGAGAACGAGATACGAGTTCAGAGAACTGAAGCAAGGAAGGATGATCGTAGTGGAATACCGTGACAAATTCTTGTCATTAGCTAGGTATGCCCCGGATGAGATCGACACCGAAGGCAAGAAGAAAGAAAGATTCTTGAATGGTCTGCATGATGAGATGCAGACTGTGTTAGTAAATATACCCTTTGCTGATATTGAAGCCCTTGTCGACTCTGCCATCCAGATGGAAGGGAAGATCAACCAAGCCAATGAGAACCGCAAGCGTCACATGATGCACCAGCCAGGAACCCATCAGACCCCAAAGTATCGCCCTAACCCATCTCCAGGATTTGCCCCAAGAACCAACAGACCCCCGATGAACCGTCTGACCTATCCCAACCATGGAAACCCAAGGCCCGGAGGAAATCACAACAACCCCGACAACTCTAGCAATTTCAACCGTGCCCCACCCAAATTCAACAACAATAATGCTACCACCAACACCAACAATGCCCCGAGGACTCGAAGCAATGTTGTGCCTGTAGCAGCAAAGGACAAGTCGCAAGTGACTTGTTATGACTATGGAAATAAGAGCCACTATTCCAATGAGTGCCCCAACAAGAAGAATGCCGCAGCCCCCAATGCAAATGCCCCAGCTCAGCAACAGCGTCGTGTTTAGCCAGGAAGAAGGTTTGCCCTAGGGAATTCACTCAACCGCAATGGCCGTCTTTTCCTCATGCATGCTGAAGAAGCTCAGGAAGCGCCATACATCGTGATGGGTATGTTTTTTGTTAATTCAGTACTTGCAAGAGTGTTGTTTGATTCTGGTGCATCGCATTCATTTGTCACCGAAGAATTTGCATGCACTAGTAAAATTCAACCAACAAAACTGAAGCATGTTATGATCGTCCAAATTCCCGGTTCAACCACCAAAGCTAGGCAAATTTGCAAAGCCGTCCCTATCCGAATCCATGGCATAGATTTTTATGCTAATCTGATAGTACTCGGAACTAAAGGTTTGGAAGTAGTACTAGGCATGGATTGGATGTCCAAACATAAAGGATTGATTGACTATGCCAAGAAAGCCATCACCATGACCAGTACAGCCGGAATATCAGTCGAGCATATATATGAAACCTTACCTCGCCAATTCAAGTGCAACACGAGTATAGCCCAACCTACCATTGACCAAGTCCGGATAGTCTGTGAATACCCTGATGTATTTCCAGATGTTTTGCCCGGTATGCCCCCAGATCGGGATATCGAGTTTATCATCGAACTAATCCCCGGAACAGGACCCATAGCCGAGAGACCCTATAGTATGAACCCGTCGGAACTGGCAGAACTGAAGAAGCAACTGGATTCCATGTTGGAAATTGGATTGATTCAACCAAGTGCGTCACCTTGGAGATCACCTGTTTTGTTCATGGATAAGAAGGATGGAGGTAACCGTTTGTGTACGGATTACAGGAAGTTGAATGACGTCACCATCAAGAACAAATACCCCTTGACCAAGATAGAAGATTTGTTTGATCAGTTGACCAGTGCCAAAGTGTTTTCTAAGATTGATCTTAGGACTGGCTATCATCAACTCAAGATTCATGCAGAAGATATTCCCAAGACTGCCTTTACCACCCGATATGGATTATACGAGTATACCGTTATGTCCTTTGGATTAACCAATTCCCCCGCTTATTTCATGAATCTCATGAATAAGATTTTTATGGACTTCCTGGATAAGTTTGTCGTTGTTTTCATCGATGACATTCTGATTTATTCCAAATCGGAAGAAGAACATGAGCTACACCTAAGGACCATTCTTGGAACCCTTAGAGAGCATCAGTTGTATGCCAAGTTTAGCAAATGTGAATTCTGGTTACGAGAAGTAGGATTCCTCGGCCACATTGTATCAGTCGGAGGAATTGCCGTTGACCCTGCAAAAGTGAGAGATGTAGAAGATTGGCAAGCCCCAACCACTCAAACCCAAGTTCGTGCATTTCTCGGATTGGCGGGATATTACCGCAAGTTCGTAGAAGGATTCTCGAGTATCGCCAGACCCATGACCCAATTGCTGAAGAAGGACAAGAAATTTGAATGGACCGACAAATGTGAAGCGAGTTTTCAAGAACTCAAGAGGAGATTGATTTCAGCCCCAATCTTAATCATGCCAGATATCACGAAGCCCTTCGATGTGTATTGTGATGCATCCAAGATCGGCCTTGGATGTGTGTTAATGCAAGAAGGCAAAGTTATATCTTATCTATCTCGACAACTGAAACAACATGAGCAAAATTACCCAACCCATGACCTCGAACTCGCAGCCGTAGTTCTAGCCCTGAAGACATGGAGGCATTACCTGATGGGAAACCGTTGTGAGATTTATTCGGATCACAAGAGCCTGAAGTATATATTCACTCAGAAGGAGCTGAATATGAGGCAGAGAAGATGGATTAAGTTAATCAAAGATTACAATCTGGACATTCACTATCACCCCGGTAAAGCCAACGTGGTAGCAGATGCCCTTAGCAGATTGTCGTGCCGCTTGAACTCCATGATTTTAAAGGAGCAACCAAGTTTGCACAAAGAGATGGAAGATTTCCGAATGGAATTAGTGAGTGAAGGATTTTTGGCTAGCATAGAACTTCAACCCACTTTGATCCGTCAGATCAAAGAGGCGCAGAAGGGAAATGCTAGTATCGACGGAATCAAGCGTCGTATTGGTACAGGCAAAGTACCCGGATTCACCGAAGACGAAGAAGGAGTTCTGTGGTACAAAGGACGCCTTTGTGTACCAGCAGATTCTGAGTTGAAAGAAGTTATTCTGAAAGAATCTCATGATACTCTTTATTCTATCCACCCCGGAGGAACTAAGATGTATCAAGATTTGAAGGAGCAATTTTGGTGGCATAAGATGAAGAGAGAAATTAGAAGCTATATCGCCAAGTGTGATATATGTCAGCGAGTCAAGGCAGGACATCAAAGACCCGCTGGATTGTTGCAACCATTGCATATTCCGGAATGGAAATGGGATTCCGTTGGAATGGACTTTATCACCGGATTGCCTACTTCTAGTAGGGGAAATGACTCTATCTGGGTCATAGTGGACCGATTGTCCAAAGTCGCCCATTTCTTACCCGTCAAGACCACATATCAGAGTTCGAAGCTAGCGGAGTTATAAATCGCTAGGATAGTTAGTTTGCACGGAGTCCCCAAGAACATCGTATCTGATCAAGGAACCCAGTTTACCTCGAGATTCTGTAAGAAAGTCCAAGAAGGTTTAGGGACCCGCCTAGATTTTATCACCGCTTATCACCCTCAGACCAACAGACAAATGGAGCGAGTAAGTCAAATACTCGAAGATATGCTGAGAGCATGTGTGTTAGAATATGGATCTAAGTGGGAAGATTGTCTACTGTTTGCAGAATTTTCGTACAACAATAGTTATCAAGCTAGTTTGCAAATGGCCCCATTTGAATTTATGTAAGGAAGTGTCGCACCCCTTTGAACTGGTCGGAAGTAGGAAAGAGTCAGATTTTCGGACCCAACATCCTACGAGAAGCAGAAGAGAAGGTTCACAAGATTCGTGAGCACCTCAAGACAACCCAGTCCAGACAGAAGAGTTACGCCGACAAGAGATGTCGAGACCTCGCTTTCAACATAGGAGATTTTGTATATCTGAAGGTGTCGCCATTGAAGGGAATGCAGCGTTTCCAACTGAAAGAAAAGTTAGCCCCGAGATATATCGGACCCTTCAAGATTCTGAACCATCGAGGAGAAGTGTCGTATCAATTGGAACTACCTGAAGAGATGTCAGCTGTGCACAATGTGTTCCATATCTCATTACTTCACAAGTGCCTCGAAGTTCCAGAGAAGACTGAAGTGTTCAAGAATACCGATCACTGGACCATAGAGATCAACGATGACCTGACCTATCCTGAAGTACCCATCCGTATTTTGAAAGAAGCTTTCCGAACCACCAGAACCCGAAGCATCAAGTTTCTCAAGATTCAGTGGATCAACCACACAGAAGAGGAAGCTACCTGGGAGCGCGAAGATCACATCAGGACGGAATTTCCCGATCTCTTCAAATCCTTGGTAATCTTTTCGTCCTTCTTCAAATCTTGGGATGTGATTTTGTTTAAGGGGGGAAGGTTTGCAACATCCCAAAAATACTAAACTTGGATCATCAAAGTCTAATCATCAAAATTAGGGTTAACAAAAACTTTTCTAAATAAAAAATATGAAAGCATGCATGTGTGTATGCATCCCATTTTAAATTCTTTTGAATTGCCTTGTTTATGTGTTTATTTGCTTGTAAAACGATTCTTAGGTGAAATAAACATCATCTAAACAATTCCCAAACTTCTCCCAAAGACAAATAAATCAAAATAAGCCAAATTGAGTGAATGGTCATTTTGCCCAATTTAACTCCCATGCCTACTTTGGCTGTCCCAAACTTTCAGAACTTAACAGAAACTTGTTTGGATCTTTACACCCCTTGATTGTACTCATAACAAAGTATCAAGGCCCACTTTGTGATCATCCAGAAACTTTCAAATGCATAGTTTAAATGACAATTCAAAATTGAATCTTTATCATATGGGAAGATCCCACTTTTTCAAAAACCACACAAACAAGCTCAACTTTCAAAACCCAAGGATCTGCAGACTCAACAGCACCAACCTAGCACACCCACCAAAAATCTTTTCAAAATTCAAAACTTGAATTCTTGTGGCCATTTCATCAAACACCTTGCTGATTCAAATCAAATAAAATCTAAACACTATTGTGAGCAGTGATTGGAGCCTAACTTGTTCCCTCTCTATCTCACAGCAACCTCAGTAGATCATCTAGCTAACTAAGCCAAGCACTAGCCCCACTGTAAGCTTGGCAATGCCATCAATGGTGAACAGCCGAAGCTCACCATGTCACCCCAGTGTGGATAGCAAGCTAGGAGAAGAAACAATCCTAGCCAACATGTCTGGGAGAAAGCCAACACCCCACCGCCACTCCCTGTCCAGCGCTCGAACGTTGCCAACCCCTGGACCACACGCACAGACCGTGCCCAGCTCACCAGCAACCATGCCGAGCATGCGCCAGAGCGCCGCCCTCGACACACGCCCACAGACCGCGCGCCACCCTCGCCGCGTGCATACATGATCACCACCGTCCCAGGAGACCGCCAGACATCCCCGTTTGCCGGCCCATGCCTCACAGCCACCGCTCGCCGTCGAAGACGCTGCCTCGGCCGCGCAGAGCATCGCACGTTCTAGACCATTTGCCACCACCCCTACAGGCGCATTAAAGCCATAAAGCATCCCCAGGAGACCACCAAGCGATCGCCACCGCCGGCCATGCCTCTAGCAGCCCGTAGCCATGTCGCCACCGTCGTCTGCCCATCCCGTTCGGTCTCGACGTCGTGACTATAAATAGAGGCCACCCCCAGCCAAATTGAGCACACCATCTCACTCCCCTCTCATCACTGATCGTTCCACCCCGTTCCCGAAGCAAGGCGAGCAGCGCTTCATCGGAATTTCACCGGAGCCCACCGCTGCTGGAGAAGAAGGGACCCAACGATTGGAGCCGCCCCAGGAGAAGCTGCTAGTACCAGGAGGTTCGCCGTCGTCGATTTTGTTGTTCGCCTGCCTCGTCGACCCTCGCCTGAGCCCCGGTGAGCCCCCAATGACCCCCACCTACCGCGTTAGGGTTCAGTCTCGCCGGCGTTGCCCGACGTGGAAGACGACCCTCAGCCGTTGGATTAGAACTAGATCGAACGCACCATATTGCCCCGTACCACTTCGCACCCCCTCATCTCACTAACGCTTGGGGACAGCAACTTAACCAGCCCGCGTAAGCACTGTGTTTAGCAGGCCGGACCAGTATCGTTTCCCGCGCAGCCCAGTCGTTTGAATTTAACCTTTTCCATTTTATTTCAAACACAGTTCTGTACCTAGTTTCAAAAATCAACCTAGATCGATTCAGTGAACCAAATTGAATGAAACCAATTTTGTTACAAAGGTCTGGAAATGCTGAATCCAAGCCCGTTGGATTCAAGTCATTTGGATCTGTAGATCACCCTTGGTAAAAATAACAAGGCAGAAGCTTTTCTGCATTCAAACATTTTTCAAATTAAAACCATAATAGCTTTTGAGTTGATTCCAACTCTCAAAAATCACATTTAACCATACCTTTCAGAATATATAAAAATATATAGGTTTACTTACAGAAATAATGTTCAAGTAATAAAAGAATGCCACATAAGCATTTCTAGTCACTTATTTAATTAAAATAAAAGGGTAAAACCTTATTAAATTGTGACACCACTTTAAATCACATTCCCATGAACTAAAATATGTGGTGATGACATGTGTCAACATGATCCCATGTTTGGTTTGGAGAATATTAAATCTTAAGTAGTTTTTCAATGAGTAGAAATTACTTTTCCAAAAATAAAAGGAATTAAACCAAGCTTTGATCTTGTAAGGTTAGTGATGATGCTAGATCATATATAGGACCCTTTTGTGTGATGATTGAAAGTAGTTAAGTATTGTTTGGTGATTGTGTACCTCGTATTTATTTATAGACGCTAGTACCGACCAAGGATACGAGGAAGAAGGAGGATACTACGAAGAAGAAGCCCAGGAGAACTTCAACCACTGCTCTGCTCAAGGCAAGCCAATACTTGCAAGCTAACACTTGCAATTTAGCAAGCTTATACTGATATTGATGCAAGCCTAATGCTACTAGTTGAATGTGCAAGCTAACACTTGCAAGATACTCTACTGATGCAAACAAACCCTTACTTGTTACCATATGCCCTAAGCATATGTGATCATAACCACTTGATAAACCAATCCTAGTTTTACTTGCAAGCTTTATACTTTATTTATTTATCAAAGCTATTACTTAGAGTTTACTTAAGTGAATTGTAGATTCTAGAAGGATAAATGAAGGTTGCATAAAGAGCATAAAATTTGGCCTAAGCTAGATAATATTGATGTCATCCTAAGGCATGAGATTGAACTTAGTTAAAACTCCACTAGTTTACCACCCCTCATTAGTACTTACCCCCACTTGTAGATGCTAGTGCTAAGCATAAAACTTGATCAAATTTAGATGGGAATACTTGGTGGAAAAATGGTTATGAAAACCTTGGAATGATGGATCATTCTATTGAAATGTTTTGGACATGTGTTTCCGAACACCAGATGATTTATGGTGATAAAAATGTTGAGGCATGAGCCTTAGCCCTTTATAAAACTGATGGTTGTCTGGATGCGATACCATTCCAATTTTATCGTACAACCACAATACCCGAGAATTGGGTAGGGCTTGACTGGAAACTTATATACCTTAGTATTAGTTCCCTCATGGCCAAGGTCTGAGCTGAGGCTACCTTGTGAAGATTGTCCACCTGTGGAGTACCCAAGATGACAGTTGGTCATGGTTGGGAGGCCAAACTCACAGGAGAGGTGCTTATACTAGGGCATGTAATTGAAAGGTTAGGATTGATTATCCCCATACGGAGTATGGTGAATTCAGGATTTGTTCCTGACGGATGTATCGAATGTTGTGGTGAAAGTGTACAATCTCTGCAAAGTGTCAAACTATTTGAACAGCCGAGTCCGCGGTTATGAACAGTTGGAGTGGCCATACTATTCCCCCGTCAGATGTTTTCAAAATGACTTGTGAAATGATTTGAGACTTTGACTTGACCACAACAGAGTTGTGGCATGAGATACAAGTTCCCCCCTTAGGTGTTATAAAACATTAACTAGCATTTGTTGTTTCCAAAATTAGTAGAGGTAAATCTGGCTTTTGCAAAACAACCCTAGAGCTTAGTGTCCTATTACAAAAACCCCTTCACTTGTTAGTATTAGTTTGCGAGTACTTAAAGAGTACTCATGGCTTTGTCCCTGGCTATTCCCATGGCCAGACTATAAAGAGGAGTACCTGGAAGATGGACCCTAGGAAGGTTACGACAACTAGGATCATCTCCCATCGTCAGCATTGCCTGTGACCCCGAAGATGGAGCTTCGCCTATGCTACCGTTATTACTACGTATTCCCCTGGTTGTGTTGTATTAAGACTGGATCATGAGATCCTTATTTGTGTAAGACCTTATGTATGGTTTGTAATGGATGATGTACTGTGGTATCCAATTTTGTTATGTCTCGCAAAAATGGTAATCCTGGGATTGCGATGTATGGCATAACAGGCATCTGGGATTAAAAATCCGGGTGTTGATAGACCACGGCGCCGAACATCGCACGGCGACGGCGCCAGCACCCCACGGGGTCGAGGGGGAGAGGAGATGAGGTCGAGAGAGAAAGAGAGGCACAGGGAATGGGCCAATAGGGCTAGAACCCTTCGGTGTGTTCTTTTGGTCAAAGTCACTTGGGCCAAATTGGCCCAATAAGCCCAATAGAATGAGCCTAAAACTTAAAAGAAGTCTCAATAATTAATAAAAGACCAAAATACCCCTAGAGCTAAATAAAACCCTGGAAAATAAAATAGAAATCTAAAAAATTGTAAATAAAATATTTCTGGATTTATAATGATCCAACCTATTTAATTAAATTAACAAATAATTTCTATAAATATTATTTTTAGTCTAGAATATTACAATATATATTTCTTATGGAATTTTATAAAATTATAGAAAGAGGATAAAAATAAATAAAAATCACTTTTATGATATATTATTATTGTAGCATTTTAGAAAATACTAAATAAATATTTGAAGTTATAAAAAGAAATTCTTTTATTCAAATATTAATTCTTGAAAGAATTATTAAATGAATAAATATAGGAATTTATATTAAATGTTAATTCTAAAAATAAATTATTACCTTATAAAATGGAAAATATAATATTCAATAAATATTAAAGATTATTTTTTAATGAAATCCTTTATTTACTTAAAGGAATTCTTGAAACTAAAATAATGGGTAAAACACACAAAGAAAATAAATGATAAATAATGCATTACATTACTATGCATATTCATTTTGCTTCTTTAAATATTGTCCTTACTGGGCAATAATGATATTTTGTAGACATAGAAGCTCAAGGTCCAGTGCAAGCATCCGAATTCACTACCTTGCAATCACAAGGAAAGTTCATCACTTTCTCATGTCCTTTGAAGAGTCTTTATCAAAGTATTTGTAAATTGTGTGTTATCATCTATGCTTCAAAGAAAGAAAGTATTATTTCTCAGTAAATAAAGTCTTGATATCATCCTAAGTGATGATATAATGGAGCAATAGACTTAGGTTCTATTTGCAATAATGATGATCAACTAGGAACTTAACAACCCATGACATCAGTGATTCTAGCGCCGTATATAACGCGTTAGCCATGAGATTTGGAATGGGACTTAGAAGTCAGCTGTATCCTTTTCCTTTCGTATGGAGGCAAGACTATCTTAACATGAATTGTGATTCCTTGTGTGGATCCAACATATGGGTGGGCACCCTTAGGCCCCGCGTTTTTAATGTCTAGATTATCTATGAGTGGCTGCCGGGGTTTTAGCCGAACCTATAAGGTACTTACCTGGGCATCACCAGCTCATAGAGACTTTGGGTACTCATGAGGGTTTTAGCCTGCCCGGAAGGGGGCTTAACGGAGGTGAGCCAGCCCCGAAGGATCGTGGAGACATATGGGGTCGCGGAAAGGACAGTGATTGGCTTGGACCAACTACTTGGCCCCACATCATGGAATTGTGGACGGGAAAGAACGCTCGGTTGTGCAACAAGGAGTTGATCTATCATGGGTAAAGTAACGCACCTCTGCAGAGTGTAAGAATTGTAACTTGTTACTCCCTGTTCAGGGAAGGAGCTACGAACGCGGCAGGAAAGGAACTCCATGAAAGTTCTGGTCAACCTGTGAAGGCTGATGGTCATAGATTTTCACAATAAAATCAATTTTTGAAGAAAGGTTTATGAAAACTGCATAGTGCCAAGGACTTATAATCCGAGGTGGTAGATAGAGCATCAAACTTCCCACCTTGCATATAATGAACTTGCTGGGTAACGCTGTTACTCACCTTTTCCTTTGATCCCATGCTTAGACTCTGAGGATCCAGAAGAAACCCCAATGTATGCAGCTAAAAGTCAAGAGGAGGTCTTTTATGAAGAACCTAATATGTATGGTGTCGTGGAAGGGGTGGACTACGATGTCGTCTATGGAGGAGAGCACCAGGAGTCAGAATAATTACCATAGTTCTAGGAGCCAATTGAGCCGAGCAACATGAACAATATATAACAATAAGTTGTTGTGCTCAATTTGGACTTTAAGTTGTCACTTTAAATCTTCCGCTAAAATACTCTATATTTGGTTTGTAAGTTGAATCTTTTGAAGTCTTGAACTTCTGGTATTGTAATAATAATAATGTGTGTATGTTTGTAATTTGGACCCGCAATGTTTCTGTTGTACCACTCTGAGGGAGGTGATATTTACAGAACGGTGTTCTATCGATGTCATTTCAACGACTATAGTGTACTACACATGCAGTGGTATGCTAGGTCACCACAAAGGGTGAGTACTCTAATCTACTCGTTGCTACAATGTAGTAGATAGATCTTGGCTTGTTTCTATTCATGAAGTAATTTTTTTTTGTTTTCCATGCTACGAACCCCTACAATTAGGCATAAAGATATATAGAGATAGATCAAGACGCCTAATAGGGATATCACAGAGTACATACCTTGATAAGATTTTAAAGAAGTTTAAAAATGGACGAAACTAAGAAGGGATTCTTACCTATGTTGCAAGGAAAGACATTGAGTAAGACTCAAAGTCCGGTTATGGCGGCAGAAAGAGAGATAATGGACAAGGTCCCTTATGCTTCGCCCATAGGCTCTATAATGTACGCCATGGTATGTAGAAGACCGGATGTGGCACATGCTATTAGTTTAACTAGTATATACCAATCTAATCCTGGTTCGGAACACTACATAGCGGTCAAGAATATCCATAAGTACTTAAGAAGAACTAAGGAAATGTTTCTCGTGTATGGAGCTAAAGAAGAGCTCGTCGCTAAATGTTATGTCGATGCTAGCTTCTACACCAATCCGCTAAATGTTTCTCAATCCGGATATGTATTTCTCATGAACGGGGAGCGGTTAGTTGGAGGAGTTCCAAACAACCCGTGGTGACAGGGTCAACAACGGAGACTGAATATGTTGCTGCTTCGGAAGCAGCTCAGGAAGCAGTTTGGATGAAGGAGTTCATAACCGAACTAGGTGTGGTTCCTACTGCATTGGACCCATTGGTGATCTATTGCGACAACAATGTAGCCAATGCCAAGGAACCAAGGTCTCACAAGAATTCCAAGCATATTAAGCGCCGGTTTCACTCCATCAGCAAACATGTCAAGGATGGAGATATAAAGATTTGTAAAGTACACACGGATCTCAATGTAGCAGATCCATTGACTTAAACTCTCCCTAGGGCAAAACATGATCAACACCAGAACTCCATGGGTGTTAGATTTATCACTATGTAACTAGATTATTGTCTCTAGTGCAAGTGGGAGACTGAAGGGAATATTGCCTGAGAGGCAATAATAAAGTTATTATTATGTATATTCCAAGTATATGATAGATGTTTATTTTGCATGCTATAATTGTATTAATATGGAAACATTAATACATGTGTGTTTAATAAAAAAATGGAAAGTTCCTAGTTATGCCTCTCTTATAAACTAGCTCATTGATTAACAAGATGATCAAGGTTTCCTGATCATGGACATTGGATGTTGTTAATAACGAGGTCATAACATTATTGGAATGATGTGATGAACATTCATACAAAGTATAGCATTATGATCAAAGTCATTGTGTTTATATTGCTATAACATCATACGAAGTAATTCTAATTCTTAGACCATGAGATCATGTCAATCACTAACACCGGAAGAGTATCTTGATAACATCAAATGTCACACCATAACAGGGTGAGTATAAATATGGGTTCAGTTATAGGAAGGTGTTATGTAGAGGCTCATGGATCAAGAGTGGAATTTTTCCATCCCGATGACGGATATATATACTCTGGGCCCTCTCGGTGATATCACATTAGTTAGCTTGCAAGCAAGTGATGAGATCACTAGAATGTTATATCATGAGAACAAGAAAAGAGTACATGTCGGTAACAAGATCAAACTAGGTATGGAGATACTGATGATCGAATCTTAGACATGTAATATATCGCGAGACAAAGGGATTGAGTTACTATCATATAAGGTTCTCATGATCACAAGTCATCGTTGAATGTGTGGGAGTCGGTATGGATCTCTAGGCCCCACTTCTGATTATTGATCCGAGAGGGGTCTCGATCATGTCCGCATTATTCGGGAACCATAGGGTGACACACTTAAGATACACCGACACCATTTGGAACAAATATGTTCTAGACGAAAAGAATTACAAAGCGCAAGAATTATTTCACTAGACACCGGAATTGTTTCGGGTGAAATTGCTGAAATTGTTCTGCATGTGAAGTAGAATACTAGCAAGGGGTTTTATGTGAATGTTTGTTAATTAATGTAATTGAAAAAATTCTTAATAAATAAATAAAAGGAGTTTTATTTAAAGAGAGTTGTATTAAATTTGGTGGAAATTTAATGCATTTGAGTAGGATTTTGAGTGGAGAAAAATGGAAGGTCATTTGTGAGTGGGAGCTCCACTCACATGAATGGAGGAAGGGGTGGGGGCAGCCCCCATGTGCCGGCCACCCCCTTGGGGTTCCCCCGTCCTCCTATATAAATCCCCCCTCTCCCTCTCTCACACTCATACCTCCTCGCGAAGGATATCTCTCCCCCTCTAGTGTATTCCCCATGGTCTCGGACTAGTGAGATACATGTTCCTGCCGGCTTTTCGTTTGGAAAGAGTTGTTGCTTCTGCTGCATCGCTGGAGCAAGGAGGCGGAGGTTGCTCAGTGGCTTGAACGTGTGTGCGAGCATGGATGCGCCGCTTGTGGCACCCTGGATTTATGGTCCGAGAATACCCGTTGTGCATACAATTAATGTTCCCATGATCAGTGAGCCATGAGCATAACCGACTAGTATCATTACAACATCCATAGAGTAACGAGTACAAAACTTACAAATTGGCCATTATGGCAATTACAACACAAGTAGTGGAAGTCTTCAAGCACAGAGCCCATGTCATGCCTTAACCTATAGGCGACTGACTGGGAAGACGGCCTAGCTCGCATAGACGTCAGCACCTACGTCACTTCTTATCATCTGCAATCTGGCCAAGTAAATATCCAGGGACAATGCCGGTGAGTACTTTGAATGTACTCGCAAACCACAGAGACAAGGTAAAAATATAATGCATATTTGGTTGTGGCGAGATAGCGCTACACTATGGTCATTTCTGAAAAAGTCTAACAATGGCATCTCTATATCTTTGTTGAAACAGAGTTTTTGGAAAAATATGCCTCCTTTTAGAAAGTCCGGATATCTCCATATCCTTGTTAAATACTTTGAAAACAGTTTTATGGTAAAACCCCTTTAAAACATCATCGACCATCTCTGGTCAAAACCAAACTCGTCCTTATCTTTCCTTGTGACCAAGTCACATCCTTTTTCATCATCTCAACATATCCCAAGGGTACTCCTAGCAATCACCTTTCCAACCGTCCTTGACCGTGGACACGGCTATTCGAATAGATTAGACTCTGTAGACTTTGTGCACTTTACCCACAAGAATCAATACATCCACCGGCATACAACCACGGACCCCTACACATGGTAAACTGGGGTTCGGATAATCAAATCTAACTTTTAATTTGTCCATCCCTAGCTGTCAACACCCGGATTTTTAAATCCCAGATGCCTGTTATGCCATACATCGCAATCCCAGGATTACCATTTTTGCGAGACATAACAGAATTGGATACCACAGTACATCATCCATTACAAACCAGACATAATGTCTTACACAAATAAGGATCTCATGATCCAGTTCTTAATACAACTCAAGCAGCGGAATACGTAATCATAAAGGTAGCGTAGGCGAAGATCCATCTTCGGGGCCACAGGCAATGCTGATGATGGGAGATGATCCTAGTTGTCGTAACCTTCCTAGGGTCCATCCTCCAGGTACTCCTCTTCATAGTCTGGCCACGGGAATAGCCAGGGACAAAGCCATGAGTACTCTTTAAGTAATCGCAAACTAATACTAACAAGTAAAAGGGTTTTTGGATAATGGGACACAAGGCTCTAGGGTCGTTTTGCAAAAAGCCAGATTTATCTCTACTAGACTCAGAAGCAAGGGAGCTAGTTGAGGTTTATAACACCTAAGTGGGAACTTGCATTTCGTAGCACAACCCTGGTGTGGTAGAGTCAAAGTCTCAATTCATTTCACAAGTCATTTTGAAAACAACTGACGGGGGAACAGTATGGCCACTCCAACTGTCCATAACCGCGGACACAGCTATTCGAATAGTTTGACACTCTGTAGAGATTGTACACTTTCACCACAACATTCGATACATCCGTCAGGAACAAATCCTGAATTCACCATACTCAGTATGCGGATAATCAATCCTAACCTTTCAATTACACGCCCTAGTATAAGCACCTCTCCTGTGAGTTTGGCCTCCCAACCATGACAACTATCATCTTGGGTACTGCACAGGTGGACAATCTTCACAAGGTAGCCTCAGCTCAGACCTTGGCCACGAGGGAACTAATACTAAGGTATATAAGTTTCCAGTCAAGCCCTACCCAATCTTCGGGTATTGTGGTTGTACGATAAAATTGGAATGGTATCACATCCAGAAAACCATCAGTTTTATAAAGGGCTAAGGCTCATGCCTCAACATTTTCATCACCAAAATCATCCGGTGTTCAGAAACACATGTCAAAACATCTCAGTAGAATGATCCATCATTCCAAGGTTTTCATAACCATTTTCACCAAGTATTCTCATCTAAAGTTGGTCAAGTTTTATGCTTAGCACTAACATCTACAAGTGGGGGTAAGTACTAATGAGGGGTGGTAAGCTAGTGGAGTTTCAACTAAGTACAACCTTATATCTTAGGATGGTATCAAGGTTTCTAGCTTAGGCCAAATTTTATGCTCTTTATGCAACCTTCAACTATATCTTTCTAGAATCTACAAGTCAGTGAGTACTCTCTAAGGAAGTAGCTTTGATAAGGAAATAAAATAGAAAGCTTGCAAATAAAACTAGGATTGGGTTATCAAGTGGGTATGATCACATATGCTTAAGGCATATAGTTGGCATGATAACAAGTAAGGGTTTGTTCAGTGGAATATCTTGTAAGGGTTAGCTTGCACATTCACTAGTAGTATTAGGATTGCATAGGTAAAGTATCTTGCAAGTGTTAGCTTGCCTTGTGCAGAGAAGTGGTTGAAGTTCTCCTCGGCTTCTTCTTCGTAGTATCCTCCTTCCTCCTCGTATCCTTGGTCGGTACTAGCGTCTATAAATACATACGATGTACACAATCACCAAACAATACTTAACTACTTGCAATCATCACACAAAAGGGTCCTATAGATGATCTAGCATCATCACTAACATTACAAGATTAAAGGTTGGTTTAATTCCTTTTATTTTTAGAAAACTAATTTCTACTCATTGAAAAACTACTTAAGATTTAATATTCTCCAAACCAAACATGGGATCATATTGACACATGTCATCACCACATATTTTAGTCCATGGGAAAGTGATTTAAAGTGGTGTCACAATTTAATAAGGTTTTACCCTTTTATTTTAATTAATTAAAGTGGCTAGAAATGCCTATGTGGCATTCTTTTATTACTTGGTCATTATTTATGTAAGTAAACCTATATATTTTTATATATTCTGAAAAGTATGATTAAATGTGATTTTTGAGAGTTGGAATCAACTCAAAATCTATTATGGTTTTAATTTGAAAAATGTTTGAATGTAGAAAAGCTTCTGCCTTGTTATTTTTGCCAAGGATGATCTACAGATCCAAATGACTTGAATCCAAGGGGCTTGGATTCATCATTTCGAGACCTTTCTAACAAAATTGGTTTCATTCAATTTGGTGCTCTGAATCGATCTGGGTTGATTTTTGAAACTGGGTATAGAAGTGTGTTTGAAATAAAATGGAAAAGGTTTAATTCAAATAACTGGGCTGCGCGGGAAGTGATACTGGGCCGGCCTGCTAAGCGCAACGCTTCCGCGGGCTGTTTAAGTGGATGTCCCCATGCGTCAGTGAGACAGGGGGTGCGAAACGGTATGGGGCGATATGGTGCGTTCGATCTGGTTCTAATCCAACGGCTGAGGGTCATCGTCGACGTTGGGCAACGCTGGCGAGACAGAAACCTAGCGCGGCCAGTGGGGGTCGTTGGGGGCTCACCGGGATGCAGGCGAGGGTCGGCGAGGCGGGCAAATGACAAAGTCGACGACGGCGAACTCAGGGGTAGTCGCGGCAGCTCCTGGGGTGGACAAAATTGACGGCGCCCTTCTTCTCTAGAGGCGGCCTGCTCTGGCGCGATTCCGTCGATGCGCTGCTCGCCTTGCTCTAGGACTGAGGTGGTGTGGTTCTAGGTGAGAGAGGAGTGGAATGGTGTGAAGAATTCAAGCGGGGGTGGCCTCTATTTATAGTCGCGACGACGAGACCAAACGGGATGGGCAGGCGATGGTGGCGACATGGCTACGGGCTGCTAGAGGCATGGTCGGCGGTGGCGATCGCTTGGTGGTCTCCTGGTGATGCTCTACGGCTTTAATGCGCGCGTAGGGGCGGTTCAGTTTGGTCTGGAACGCGCGACGCTCTACGTGGCAGTGGTGGCGTATTCGACGGCGAGCGGTGGCTGTGCGGCATGGGGCGGCGAACGGTGATGTCTAGCGGTCTCTGGGTCAGTGGCGGTCATGTATGCACACGGCGAGGGCGGCGCGGTCTGTGGGCGTCGGTCGAGCGTGGCGTTCTGGCGCATGCTCGGCATGGTTGCTGACGAGCTGGGTGCGGTCCGTGCGTGTGGTCCAGGGGTTGGCAAGGTTCGAGCGTTGGACAGGGGGTGGCGGTGGGGTGTTGGCTGCCTCCTAGACATGTTGTTTAGGCTTGGTGCTTGCTCTGGCTAGCTAGCCATGGTCGGCTGGCAAGGGGTGCTCGGGTTGGCATGGCATGGGGCAAAGGGTAGGGGATAGGGTTGGTCCAAGCACTGGTTGGCACTGGGGGAGACAAGGGTGATCAATGGTGAACATTGCTTAGCCAAATTACTACTCAAAATAGTGAAGTTAGGCCAGTTTGATTTGAATCTGCCAAGAGTTTGATGAAATGGCCGCAAGAATTCAAGTTTTGAATTTTGAAAAGATTTTGGTGGGGGTGCTAGGTTGGTGCTGGTGAGTCTGCAGATGCTTGGGTTTTGAAAGTTGAGCTTGTTTGAGTGGTTTTTGAAAAAGTGGGATCTTCCCATATGAGAAAGATTCAATTTTGAAATGTCATTTAAATTATGCATTTGAAAGTTTCTGGATGATCACAAAGTGGGTCTTGATACTTTGTTATGAGTACAATCAAGGGGTGCAAAGATCCAGAAAAGTTTCTGTTAGGTCCTGAAAGTTTGAGACAGCCAAAGTAGGCATGGAGGTTAAATTGGTCACAATGACCATTCCCTTATTTTATTTGTTTTGATTTACTTGTCTTTGGGAAAAGTGTGGGAAATGTTTAGATGATGTTTATTCCACCTAAGAATCTATTTACAAGCAAAGGAACACACAAACAAGGTGGTTCAAAAGAATTTCAAATGAAATGCATACACATATGCATGCTTTCATAATTTTAATTAGAAAAGTTTTTGGTTAACCCTAATTTTTATGATTAGAGTTTGATGATCCCAGTTTAGTATTTTTGGGATGTTACACTAGCAAAGGCGCCTTTTCCTTTTGGGTTCTTCTCTCTGGTACAAGTATGTGGCCCAACGGCCATAGTCCTCCCTCCCGTACTAACCTATTCCCCAAACCGTAGTTTGGTAATTTGACTCCACTTCCTTCTATACTTACCTTAAGCCATATCGTCCACGAGAGACCTAATTGTTGCACCGGTACCTTGTCCATGATAGTCCAGATTTCAGGGAATTTCTCCCCTTTAGCGAGTACGAGCAGCCCCGGCTAAAGACCACAAACTACGAGTTAAGCCCTAGCGACTGGGGTAGTGTGGTTGCACGGATAAATTATTCTGGTAAAGGCGTAGAACATCCCTTCTCTTTCTCTTGCTTGACTTTCTCTTCATCCTCCTCATATATTCTTTAGTAAAACCTCCACTTGGAAACGATGCCTCTTTCCAAGGGTTTTATTTTGAAAACTTTGTAATAGGGTAAAACCCAAAATAGTTTTAGCATTGAATTTTCCGTGGGCTCCAAGAGGGAAGATGCTAAGCATCTTAGCCTCGATCTAAAGGGGTTAAAAAAATGGGTGTCAATATGGTAGGTGTCCTAATGGACACTCATCCATAAATTGGAGGATCCAAGTTACTCACGCCTTTTATTTGAAACAAACTATGCATTTAATCATGAGATTCATAAAAGAGATATAAAACAATTGATAAACAGGAGTAGGTTAATATAGGAGTTCAGGAATGGTGGCTTGCCTATGACCAATGAGATGTCCCTTGACTTCTTTAGGATACTAGAAAACCAATAAAAACAATAAGTATAACCTGATGCTTCCTTCTCCACGGAGTCTCGCAAACGCAACTATCATCGTTATCGAGCATACATGCAAAAAAACAACACCCAAATCAATACAAGGCATACAAGCATCAAACCAAATAGCATACATAGAATAATTACAAGGTATGAGATAGTAGAATGTTGTATGATTGTTTGATGAGATTAGCCAAAGATTTGGAGACCGTAGGGAAAGGATCCCTCTAGATTTATAGTCTAGGAACTACCTAAAAGAGGGGTTTTTGACCAAGGGCTTGATCTGTTTGATACCATTGTATAAAAATGATACCATCAGATAGGTATTGATAAAATGAATCCAATAAAAGTGGTTTCACTATTTTATCAATTTCCATTGATTTATGATGAGTTTTATAGTGGATAAGACTCTAGTTTTAGGAAATAATTCACCAGAACTGTTATGGAGTTCCAAAAATTATTTCCTTGGGTGAGTTGGTAGTATTTAGTGGACTGATTCAATAGGTGTTGGAATCACCTCAAAACAATTACTAGAATGCCGTTGAGAAATTCCCAAAGTCAATACTGGATGGGATTTGTCTTTTTCACCACATTTAAATTACAGAAGAATTTAGAATCAACCTTTTTGGACTTATAGAGCTACTTTTATGAATTTATTGGTGAATAAACCATACATAGAATAGTTTAATTCACCACAATTCAACAGAGGTTCATAAAATTATGGGCTACTGGATTACGAAATATGTTGATATATATGTGTACTGTGAGTTGGAATTAGGTCAAAACCTCATTTGGTTTGACCTAGGGAATTTTCTAAAGGCAGAAAAGGCTTGGTTTTGTTATTTCTGCTACTAGCAAACTAGGAAGCAAAAGATTATGGGGCTAGTGGGACATGCAAGGTATGGATTATACCTTCCAGTAAAAATTGGTTTCAAGTCATTTGCCTTAGAAAAACTCTCTGGATATAATTGTTAGTGAACTAGACAGATCTGAGTAGATGATTTATCATCTTTATTCTAATCCTCAATTTAGTCCAGAACCAAGTCTACCTGTTTGTAAAGACATGCAGGGACCTAATAAAAATAGTATCTGAATATTTATAGGTGGTTTCCATTTTCTTTTGCAATTAAACCTTAGGTCTAATTTCCAGATCTTAGAGAAAATGGTTAAAGCCAAGTGGTGGCGGGCTAGATCCACAGCAGAAATGGGCCACAGGAGGGATTCGGCCCACCCAGGGAGGCGACGAGCACGGGATCTGCGGTTTGAAGCTGGCAGGCGGGGTCGGCCTGTCAGCGACCGCCGGTATCGAAGGGGTACAGGAGGCCTCAGACCGTTGGATTAGAAGGGAATCGGATGGCCACGATGCTCTCTTCTACCTTGCACAGGGAGCAGTGGCAAAAACCCTAGCAAAGGAGAGAGGGGGTCAGGGGAGGGCTTACCGATAGGGGAGAGGGGCCGTAGAGGGCGTAGGTGGACGCGGTCGGCGACGGGGATCATAGGGAGGGTCAGCTTTGACCGGTTCCACAACAAGGAAGTGCTCCCGCGATGGCAACCGAAGGGAGGGCGACGGAGCTCGACGGCGAAGCCTCCAGGTGGCTGCATGTTGAAGAAAAGCATGGGGTTAGCTTCAGAGGGGCAAGGGGAGTTCGGGGAAAGGACATGCAGAGGGAGGGAGCAAGAGGAGAGGGAGTTGTGCTTGCAAGAAGACGGGAGGCCGAAGCTCCTTTCTTCTTCTCCCTCGAGCAGGGCGGGGCAAGAGGAAGGGAGAGGTTGACCTAGGGTGTGAGTGGAGAGGAGAGGGGGCAAATGAGCTGAAGGGAGGGTTGTTGGGTGGCATGTGGGCTTATAAGCCGAGGGACATGGTGTATGGTGCTCCAAGCTCATTCATGGATAGGGCTTGGTCCATGGCCTTTCCATTGGCTGCTAGGGGAGGTCGAGAGGGTGTGTGGGATCCTATGGTCGGGTGCTGAATGGAGAAGAGGGTGGTGCTGCTGCTGCCTCTCTTATTGTTATAATTTTATTAAGATGGTGTCTCTCTCTATCTCTTAAGCACAAGGGACAAAGAGGGAAGGGTGCTGGGTGGTGGTGGGACTAGCAGCTCGACCAGAGAGTGGAGGGAGGGGTGGTGTGGCTACTGCCCCTTTTATTATGAAGATCTTTACGACATGCCCCTCTCTCTCTCTTACAAACACAAGGGAACAAATAGGAGGCGAGCTACAGTAGCTAGGGCTATAGTAGGTGGTCGACTAGAGGGGTGTGTGCTGCTAAAGAAGGTTGCTTGACAAGTTTGGAGATAGTGGGATTTGGTTTGAATCAAGTTTTGTTTGGTTTAGCAAAATTGATCATATGGATGCTTGTGAAGGAGTTTGAAAAATTTGCATTGCGCAAAGTGTGGAAATGGTACTGGTAGATAGAGGAGGTTAAATAATCCTTTCAAAATTTAAATGGGATTTTTCTAGAGTTTATAACCCCATATAAATGCACTTATTCAAAAATTGCAGAAGTAGCTTATGGAAGCTAAGATGATATTTTTACATTGGGAAAGCTTGGTTTTTTCTGTGATATGGTCCTAAATACCATATTACACATTGGAGAATTTTATTTGAATTTATTGAGATGGAAAAGTATTTCTAGGGAATTATTTCTTGTTTCCGCCAATTAAGAAATAATAAAGAATCTCAAAAATATTTATTTTTTAGTTGGAAAGATGGGATATGATAGATAGGCATAAAATGTGCCTTGAGTTGGCAAGGTGATTTGGAGAAAAACATACTTGCCTTTATAGACAAAGATTTTGAGAATTTAGTAAGCAAGGGAAATTAAATAGCTTAATAATCCAGATAACAATGGGAAATTATTTGGGGATGCTTATATCCAAGGTAGATGATCTATACATAGAATATATAACAAGATCACCTTGGGTATTGACAAACAATAGGTATTCTTGGAAGAAGGGATTGATTTGAGGATCTAGGGTTTTGTTATTTTCATACCTCCTAAACAGGGTTGGATTAGGAAGCTCAGAGCTCACCTAGGTACAAGGGGTATATGGATAGATAGACCAAGTTATATATATGATACGGGGAGGGTCGGCTTTGACCGGTTCCACAACGGAAGAATTATCCAATGTGATATGGATATATAGTCAAAGTTATATAGATGACCATGTAAGCAAGAGTTGGGTTTGGTTGCATTTGAGGTGATCTAGAAGAGATGCAAACTTTGTTGATAATAAGGTGCCATAGCAGATACATCAGGTAGCCTCCTAAACCATGTGGGTCTAAGAAGCATAAGCCTCCAATGGAAACAAGTGAAGTGGGGGTTGATAGGCCATGATTATTAGATCATAACCAAGCAAATAGTTGGTCAAGGGGAGGTGGCATATAGATGTGAGCTTCTGCCAAAGTAGGCAAGATGATAAGATTTGCAGAAAAGATTATTATTTTGACTACAAAACCATCAGGGATGAGTGGGAATTAAAATGGCTTAGCCAAGGGCAAGAGTGGGCTTTGATAGTACTAAATATGTACTACAATATGGTTCAAGTACATTCTCAAGAATGCACATATATTTACAAATGTAGAGCTCCAAAAATTGAATCTAGATAAGAAATCGAGACTTGGCCATTTTGGCAGATTTGGGGAGTTTGACTAGTATGCAAGAGGGAAACATTTGAGAGAGTGGCAAGGGTTTATCCTTTCCATCAAGTGGTTTATGTTGGGGTATATATTTAAAAGAAGGGATCCATGCTTGGTTTGGGCCTCTACTGAGTTGGAAACTATCAGGAGTGATTTAACCCTAGATTAATCTGATTAGGAGATGGGATGGTCACTTAAGTGGCTTGGGTTGATCCAGATTTGGATGTTTAGTCTGAGATAGATGATCACAAACAAATATTGAGTCCTAGGGGATGAGCTACTAGATTATCTCACTCTAGTTCCTAAGCAAACAAGGCAATCAGCAGATCAAGGCAATTCATCAAACAGCAGATCAAGGCAATTCATCCTATCAAGCTTATCCAACTACTACTAGGGTTACCATCAAGACTAGCTAGAGGTAAGGATGGGTATTTTGAGTTGGGTGTGCTTTTAAAGGAGGTAAGGATCATCTTGGTATTCCTACCAAGATGGGAATGAAAAGGTTTTTAATAAGGTTTTGGAAAAACCTAGCGATAAGAGTAGCTAGGAGTTCTGTCTTGAAAACAATAGGAGATTATATATAGGTATCCATAGTTTTGTTAATAGAATCTAGTAAAGTATTTTGTTATGTCAAAGTCATCTTGGCTCAGGTTTTGAAATGCCAGAACATTTGAGAATATGAAGGATGAGCCAAGACATCTCTTTTGTAAAATAGCTTTTGTAAACTAGTGTTGAGGTGAGAAGTATATTACTTGACACATAAACAGATCCATGAGAACAAGCAAACAAGTAAGCAAACATTGCAACATATAACAAGAAAAAGTTTTTGTTCCCCCTGATTTTTGCCTTTTTGTACATTAAATCAAGGTTGCTGAAATTGGGATGTTACAGAACTTTCCCCCTTAAAACAATCTCGTCCCGATATTAGGGAGGAGTAGGGTTAGGTGATACACATCCGCTTAACAATTTCAGCGGTGGAAATTAGGAGGTGCTAGCGGGTCTTATAGTAAACAGGCAGGGTCAGCTACGGTTCAGAGCTAAGCCGCTTCGGATTTGGGCGTTTAGATTAAGCGAGTGGAAAAGACGCAGTCTTTTCCCCTTAGGACGAGTCTAGGTAGGTTTTGCGTCGACAAGTTACTTCCTTCTTGGGGCTAGACAGCGAGTTGAGTCTTCTTTATTCTTTCGCCTCGTGGTCGACTTTCCTCTCTTCAAGGTCTTGATACACCGAGGTGTTGATGGGGTGGTCGACCTTAGAGGGGAGTACTTTCCTGAAGTATCTTCTAATTTTGGAGAAGTGTCGTTTGTCGTTTTTCTTGCAGGGTTGACGATTCAGATTTGGAGGGATGGTCATCACTTAACGCTAACTAGGGTTCAAATCTAGGGGTCTATTGGATTTTGGGCAGGAAAGACGCAGTCTTTCCCCCTTAGAGCGATACTAGGGGTTCTTGGTGGAGTCGCCGACTTTCTTGGTTGGATTCGTATGCTGATGTTGGGGAATGGTGCTACACCTTTCCTTCAGGGTAGTTATCTTCTGTCGACGTCGTCGGAACCTCTTCATGAGTTAGAATGTCTACCGGATCGGTGCCCACTAGCTTCCATGTAGTTAGTTCTGAGCTGGTTACGGTCCGACGGTTTGGAGGATGTCATTGGACTCGGGCGGTCTAGGAAACGAGATCCTTGGAGAGGAGGTCATTCCGGGTTTAGTCTGATCCAATGTCGTGGGTAAAACATGCAAAGAAGGATATCACACTTGCACATCACCCTGAAATTTAGTAGGTTCGTGTCGGTCGGTGGCGGAGGTACTTAAGAGGTTACAAACAAGTCTGTGCCGCAGGGCGAACAGGCACTTAGAGTCTAATAAAAAATTCCGGGACGATACATAGGAACCACACTAGGCTAGTTTCCACTTGCGGATGATCCAGGAGAATCCTCTTTGGCTTCATCCTCGCCCTCAGGAAGGTGGGTTGGGGATCCTTGCACATCTTGGGGTGGCTTGAACCTCTTGAGATACTGCCGAGCGGGGACGCACTTCTTTCTTCCCTTGAGGATGCGGCTTCCAGAGGCTTCTTCCGGTTCCTTGATTATGACTTGATTCCTTTTGCTGGACTTCTAGAGCTTCCTTCCGATTTAGGATGGCTCGAACACGATGAAGCTCCATTTGGGTATGGCGGTATTCATCGATAACTGCGGTGAGAAGCTCATTTCCAGCATAGCTATAATGGGCTTGCAGCTGCAGGGCGGGGTAGGTCAAGCGAGGATCTTGGGATTGTCTGGAGGAATCCACACTTCCCTTGAGGGGTAGATAGAAGGTTGTGGGTTGCCTCATTTAAGGAAGGACATCCTGGATGCGAAATAGTGCTTCTCTTACAGCCATATTCAGGACCAGCACTGGGTTGGCATTCTAAGTCCAGTGGCACGAATGGGTTCTCCGGGTACTCCATACTTTGGGGGAATGGTAACTTGTCCCAGATATAGTCCGGTTTCCAGTCCTTTGTGCAGATTGAAGGTGGGACGTTGAGTGTATCCGCAAAGCTACAGGGAGTCCCAGAGAAGCACGGGGAATCCTGCGCTTAGCCATGCTTCCTCAATTGGTTCCATCTGCACAGAGGAGGGTTTGGTTTAGGGGTAAGATTAAACAGATAAGTGCAGATTTGTCAGGGTACCTAGTTAGTACTAAGCGCAGTTATTGCTTGGTTTTCCTCAGACGACTCTCAAAGTTGGGGGTGGGGCGCTTTATTGGAGTTGAGTGAAAAGACGCAGTCTTTCCACCTTAGGGATTTACTTGAGGTTGTCGAGGCTTTCCTGTGTGGCCATCCTGCTAAGGAGAAGTTTCCAGGTAGGGGGTTGCGAGGGTTAGCGTCGGGATACGCCAACAAGGCGGTCAAAGTTTTAGTATCGGATGATTCTAGGTAGACAAGCAACACATTACAATCATCATACACGCACATGACAAGCAAGAATGGCATACCATAAGTACTAAGGAGGTGACTACACGCCATAACAGTGAATCCTATTTTATTGATGCTAATCCTAAACACAGACATTATGGGGGCCTTAACTTCTGTCCTGCCGTATTTTGTTGTCGGTGTCATACTTGATCGATTTTGGGGAGATGAAGGATTATGTTAGTAGGCCGATCTTGTAGTGTCTTTCGTCATTGGTAGCTCCTTTGTTTTGCTTGTTCTGGGGTCTCTTCGTTCCGAGATCTCCATCTTCATAGTCTCAAGGCAACTTTGTTTTTGAAAATGGTCATTTTAAGATAGACGAGAGGTAGAGTAAGCCATTTGTCAAATAATTTTAGTCAGAGAAGATAAGATAGGAATTCCTTCGAAAAGCTTTTGGGAAAATAGTTTTCGAAAACCGGGTGTTTTTCCAAAATAGTGGTTGTCCTGTCTAACGTCCATGCTAACTAAGGTCTCCTACAGTCAGGATGGCTCTGATACCATGTCTGTGGCACCCCGGATTTATGGTCCGAGAATACCCGTTATGTATACAATTCACGTTTCCATGCTCAGTGAGATGTGAGCATAACCGACTAGTATCATTACAACATCCATAGAGTAACGAGTACAAAACTTACAAAGTGACCATTATGGAAATTACAACACAAGTAGCGGAAGTCTTCAAGCGCAGAGACCATGTCATGCCTTAACCTACAGACGACTGACTGGGAAGACGGCCTAGCTCGCATAGACGTCAGCACCTTCTTCACTTATTATCATCTGCAATCTGGCCAAGTAAATAGCCAGGGACAATGCCGGTGATTACTTTGAATGTACTCGCAAACCACCGAGACAAGGTAAAAAGATAATGCATATTTGGATGTGGCGAGATAGCACTACACTATGGTCGTTTCTGAAAAAGTCTAACAATGGTATCTCTATATCTTTGTTGAAAAAGAGTTTTTGGAAAAATATGCCTCCTTTTAGAAAGACTGGATATCTCCCTATCCTTGTAAAAAACTTTGAAAACAGTTTTATGGTAAAACCCTTTTTAAAACATCATAGACCATCTCTGGTCAAAACCAAACTCATCCTTATCTTTCCTCGTGACCAAGTCACATCCTTTTTCATCATCTCAACATATCCCAAGGGTACTCCTAGCAATCACCTTTCCAACCGTACTTGACCATGGACACGGCTATTCGAATAGATTAGACTCTGTAGAGTTTGTGCACTTTACCCACAAGAATCAATACATCCGCCGGGATACAACCACGGCCCGCTACACATGGTAAACAGGGGTTCGGATAATCAAACCTAACTTTTCATTTGTCCATCCCTAGCAAAGGCGGCTTTTCGTTTTGGGTTATTCTCTCTGGTACGAGTATGTGGCACGACGGCCATAGTCCTTCCTCCCGTACTAGCATATTCCCCAAACCGTAGTTTGGTAATTTGACTCCACTTCCTTTCGTACATACCTTAAGTCATACCGTCTGCGAGAGACCCAATTTTTGCACCGGTACCTTGTCCATGACAGTCCGTATTTCAGGGTATTTCTCCCCTTTAGCGAGTATGAGCAGCCCCGACTAAAGACCACACACTACGAGTTAAGCCCCAGCGACTGGGGTAGTGTGGTTGCACGGATAAATTGTTCCGGTAAAGGCATAGAACATCCCTTCTCTTTCTCTTCCTTGACATTATCTTCATCCTCCTCATATCTTCTTTAGTAAAACCTCCACTTGGAAATGATGCCTCTTTCCAAGGGTTTTATTTTGAAAACTTTGTAATAGGGTAAAACCCAAAATAGTTTTAGCATTGAATTTTCCGTGGGATCCAAGAGGGAATATGCTAAGCATCTTAGCCTCGATCTAAAGGGGTTAAAAATGGGTGTCAATATGGTAGATTTCCTAATGGACACTCATCCATAACTTAGAGGAGCCAAGTTACTCACGCCTTTTATTTGAAACAAACTATAAATTTAATCATGAGATTCATAAACGAGATATAAAACAATTGATAAACAGGAGTAGGTTAATATAGGAGTTCAGGAATGGTGGCTTTTCTGTGACGAGCGAGATGTCCCTTGACTTCTTTAGAATACCAGAAAACCAATAATAACAATAAGTATAACCCGATGCTTCCTTCTCCACGGAGTCTCGCAAATGCAACTATCGTCGTTATCGAGCATACATGCAAACAAACAACACCCCAATCAATACAAAGCATACAAGAATCAAACCAAACAGCATACAGAGAATAATTACAAGGTATGAGACAATAAATGTTGGATGATTGGTTGATAATATTAGCCAAAGATTTGGAGGCCATAGGGAAAGGATCCCTGTGGATTTATAGTCTAGGAACTACCTAAGAGAGGGGTTTTTAACCAAGGGCTTGATCTTTATGATACCATTGTATAAAAATGATACCATCAGATAGGTATTGATACAATGAATCCAATAAAAGTGGTTTCACTATTTTATTAATTTCCATTGATTTATGATGAGTTTTATAGTGGATAATACTCTAGTTTTAGGAAATAATTCACCAGAATTTTTCTGTAGATCCAAAAATTATTTCCTTGGGTGAGTAGGTTTTATTTAGTGGACTGATTCAAGAGGTGTTGTAATCACCTCAAAAGAATTATCAAAATGCCCTTGATAAATTCCCAAAGTCAATACTGGATGGGATTTGTTTTTTTCACCACATTTAAGTTACGGAAGCTTTTTAGGTTATTCCAATGACACATGTTAGGTACTTAAGATACCCTTCAGTATTAATTGGAATCAACCTTTTTGGAGTTATAGAGGTACTGTTATGAATTTATTGGTGAATAAACCATACATAGAACAGTTTAATTCACCACAATTCAACAGAGGTTCATAAAATTATGGGCTACTGGATTATGAAATATGTTGATATATATGTGTACTGGGAGTTGGAATTAGGTCAAAACCTCATTTTGTTTGACCTAGGGAATTTTCTAAATGCAGAAAAGGCTTGGTTTTGTTAGTTTTTCTACCAGCAAACAAGGAAGCAAAAGATTATGGGGCTAGTGGGACAAGCAAGTTATGGATTATGCATTCCAGTATAAATTGGTTTCAGGTCATTTGGATTAGTAAAACTCTCTAGAGATAATTACTAGTGAACTGGACAGATCTGAGTAGATGATTTATCATCTTTATTCTAATCCTCAATTTAGTCCAGAACCAAGTCTACCTATTTGTAAGGACATACAGGGACCCAAGAAAAATAGTATCTGAAGATTTATTGTTGGTTTCCATTTTATTTTGCAATTAAACCTTACGTCTAATTTCTAGATCTCAGAGAAAATGGTTAAAGCCAAGTGGTGGCGGGCTAGATCCACAGCAGAAATGGGCCGCAGGAGGGATTCAGCCCACCCGGGGCGGCGACACACACGGGATCTGCGGTTTGAAGCTGGCAGGCAGGGTCGGCCTGTCAGTGACCACCGGTGACGAAGGGGTATGGGAGGCCTCAGACCGTTGGATTAGAAGGGGATCGAATGACCACGACACTCTCTTCAACCTCGCGTAGGGAGCGGCACCGGAAACCCTAGCAAAGAAGAGAGGGGTCGGGAGGGCTTACCGGGCCATAGAGGGCGCATGTGGACGTGATCGGCGACGGGGATCACGGGGAGGGTCGGCTTTGACCGGTTCCACAACGGAAGAATTATCCAATGTGATATGGATAGATAGTCAAAGTTATATAGATGACCATGTAAGCAAGAGTTGGGTTTGGTTGCATTTGAGGTGATCTAGAAGAGATGGCAAACTTTGTTGATAATAAGGTGCCATAGCAGATACATCAGGTAGCCTCCTAAACCATGTGGGTCTAAGAAGCATAAGCCTCCAATGGAAACAAGTGAAGTGGGGGTTGATAGGCCATGATTATTAGATCATAACCAAGCAAATAGTTGGTCAAGGGGAGGTGGCATATAGATGTGAGCTTCTGCCAAAGTAGGCAAGATGATAAGATTTGCAGAAAAGATTATTATTTTGACTACAAAACCATCAGGGATGAGTGGGAATTAGAATGGCTTAGCCAAGGGCAAGAGTGGGCTTTGCTAGTACTAAATATGTACTACAATATGGTTCAAGTACATTCTCAAGAATGCACATATATTTACAAATGTAGAGCTCCAAAAATTGAATCTAGATAAGAAATCGAGACTTGGCCATTTTGGCAGATTTGGGGAGTTTGACTAGTATGCAAGAGGGAAACATTTGAGAGAGTGGCAAGGGTTTATCCTTTCCATCAAGTGGTTTATGTTGGGGTATATATTGAAAATAGGGGATCCATGCTTGGTTTGGGCCTCTACTGAGTTGGAAACTATCAGGAGTGATTTAACCCTGGATTGATCTGATTAGGAGATGGGATGGTCACTTAAGTGGCTTGGGTTGATCCAGATTTGGATGCTTAGTCTGAGATACATGATCACAAACAAATATTGAGTCCTAGGGGATGGGCTACTAGATTATCTCACTCTAGTTCCTAAGCAAACAAGGCAATTAATAGATCAAGGTAATTCATCAAACAACAGATCAAGGCAATTCATCTTATCAAGTTTATCCAACTACTATTAGGGTTACCATCAAGCCTAGATTGAGGTAAGGATGGGTATTTTTAGTTGGGTGTGCTTTTAAACGAGGTAAGGACCATCTTGGTATTCCTACCAAGATGGGAATGAAAAGGTTTTTAATAAAGGTTTTGGGAAAACCTAGGTGTAAGAGTAGTTGGGAGTTCTGTCTTGAAAACATAAGGAGATTATATATAAGTCTACATAGTTTTGTTAATAGAATCTATTAAAGTATTTTGTTGTGTCGAAGTCATCTTGGCTCAGGTTTTGAAATGCTAGAACATTTGAGAATATGAAGGATGAGCCAAGACATCTCTTTTGTAAAATAGCTTTTGTAAACTAGTGTTGAGGTGAGAAGTATATTCTTGATACAAAAACATTTGCATGGGCACAAGCAAACAAGTAAGCAAACATTGCAACATATAGCAAGAAAAAGTTTTTGTTCAACCTGATTTTTGCCTTTTTGGACATTAAATCAAGGTTGTTGAAATTGGGATGTTATAGACCTTTCGCCCTTAAAATAATCTCTTCCCGAGATTAGGGAGGAGTAGGGTTGGGTGATAAAATCCGCTTAACAATTTCAGCGGTGGAAATTAGGAGGTGCTAGCAGGTCTTCTAGTAAACAGGAAGGGTCAGCTATGGTTCGGAGCTGAGCAGTTTCGGATTTGGGTGTTTAGATTAAGTGAGTGGAAAAGATGCAGTCTTTTCCCCTTAGGACGAGTCTAGGTAGGTTTTGCGTCGACAGGATACTTCCTTCTTAGGGCGAGACGGCGAGTTGAGTCTTCTTTATTCTTTCGCCTCGTGGTCGACTTTCCTCTCTTCAAGGTCTTGATACACCGAGGTGTTGACGGGGTGGTCGACCTTAGAGGGGAGTACTTTCCTAAAGTATCTTCTGATTTTGGAGAAGTGTCGTTTGTCGTTCTTCTTGCAGGGTCGACGATTCAGATTTGGAGGGATGGTCATCACTTAACGCTAACTAGGGTTCGACTCCAAGGGTCTATCGGGTTTTGGGCGGCAAAGATGCAGTCTTTCCCCCTTAGAGCGATACTAGGGGTTATTGGTGGAGTCACCGACTTTCTTGGTTGTAGTTGTATGCTGATGCTGGGGAATGGCGCTACACCTTTCCTTCCGGGTAGTTATCTTCTATCGACGTTGTCGGAACTGCTTCATGAGTTAGAATGTCTACCGGACCGGCGCCCACTAGCTTCCGGGTAGTTAGTTCTGATCTGGTTACGGTCCGACGGATTGGAGGATGTCATTGGAGTCGGTCGGTATAGGAAACGAGATCCTTGGAGAGGAGGTCATTCCGGGTTTAGTCTGATGCAATGTCGTGGGTAAATCATGCAAAGAAGGATATCACACTTGCATATCACACTGAAATTTAGTAGGTTCATGTCGGTCAGTGGCGGAGGTACTTAAGAGGTTACAAACAAGTCTGTGCCGCAGGGCGAACAGGCACTTAGAGTCTAATAAAAAATTCCGGGACGATACATAGGTACCACACTAGGCTAGTTGTCACTTGCGAACGATCCAGGAGAATCCTCTTTGGCTTCATCCTCGCCCTCAGGAAGGTGGGTTGAGGATCCTTGCATATCTTGGGGTGGCTTGAACCTCTTGAGATACTGCCGAGCGGGGACGCACTTCTTTCTTCCCTTGAGGATGCGGCTTCCAGAGGCTTCTTCCGGTTCCTTGATTATGACTTGATTCCTTTTGCTGGACTTCTAGAGCTTCCTTCCGATTTAGGATGGCTCGAACACGATGAAGCTCCATTTGGGTATGGCGGTATTCATCGATAACTGTGGTGAGAAGCTCATTTCCAGCATAGCTATAATGGGCTTGCAGCTGCAGGGCGGGGTAGGTCAAGCGAGGATCTTGGGATTGTCTGGAGGAATCCACACTTCCCTTGAGGGGTAGATAGAAGGTTGTGGGTTGCCTCATTTAAGGAAGGACATCCCGGATGCGAAATAGTGCTTCTCTTACAGCCATATTCAGGACCAGCACTGGGGTTGGCATTCTAAGTCCAGTGGCACGAATGGGTTCTCCGGGTACTCCATACTTTGGGGGAATGGTAACTTGTCCCAGATATAGTCCGGTTTCCAGTCCTTTGTGCAGATTGAAGGTGGGAGGTTGGGTGTATCCGCAAAGCTACAGGGAGTCCCAGAGAAGCACGGGGAATCCTGCGCTTAGCCGTGCTTCCTCAATTGGTTCCATCTGCACAGAGGAGGGTTTGGTTTAGGGGTAAGATTAAACAGATAAGTGCAGATTTGTCAGGGTACCCAGTTAGTACTAAGCGCAGTTATTGCTTGGTTTTCCTCAGACGACTCTCGAAGTTGGGGGTGGGGCGCTTTATTGGAGTTGAGTGAAAAGACGCAGTCTTTCCACCTTAGGGATTTACTTGAGGTTGTCGAGGCTTTCCTGTGTGGCCATCCTGCTAAGGAGAAGTTTCCAGGTAGGGGGTTGCGAGGGTTAGCGTCGGGATACGCCAACAAGGCGGTCAAAGTTTTAGTATCGGATGATTCTAGGTAGACAAGCAACACATTCCAATCATCATACACGCACATGAAAAGCAAGAAAGGCATACCATAAGTACTAAGGAGGTGACTACATGCCATAAAAAGGGAATCCTATTTTAGGGATGCTAATCCTAAACACGGACATTACGAGGGCCTTAACTTATGTCCTGTCGTCTTTTGTTGCGGGTGTTGTACTTGATCGATTTGGGGGCGATGAAGGATTCTGTTAGTAGGGCGATCTTGTAGTGTCTTTCATCGTTGGTAGCTCCTTTGTTTTGCTTGTCCTGGGGTCTCTTCGTTCTGGGATCTCTGTCTTCATAGTCTCCAAGGCAACTTTGTTTTGGAAAATGGTCATTTCAAGATAGACGAGAGGTAGAGTAAGCCATTTGTCAAATAGTTTTAGTTAGAGAAGATAAGATAGGAATTCCTTTGAATATCTTTTGGGAAAATAGTTTTTGAAAACCAGGTGTTTTTCCAAAATAGTGGTTGTCTTGTCTAACGTCCATGCTAACTAAGGTCTCCTACAGTCAGGATGACTCTGATACCATGTCTGTGGCACCCCGGATTTAAGGTCCGAGAATACCCGTTATGCATACAATTCACGTTCCCATAATCAGTGAGCCGTGAGCATAACCGACTAGTATCATTACAACATCCATCGAGTAACGAGTAAAAAACTTACAAAGTGGCCATTATGGAAATTACAACACAAGTAGCGGAAGTCTTCAAGCGCAGAGCCCATGTCATGCCTTAACATACATGCGACTGACTGGGAAGACGGCCTAGCTCGCATAGACGTCAGCACCTTCTTCACTTCTTATCATCTGCAATTTTACCAAGTAAATAGCCAGGGAAAATGCGGTGAGTACTTTTCATGTACTCGCAAACCACCGAGACAAGGTAAAAAGATAATGCATATTTGGTTGTGGCGAGATAGAGCTACACTATGGTCGTTTCTGAAAAAGTATAACAATGGCATCTCTATATCTTTGTTGAAAAAGAGTTTTTGGAAAAATATGCCTCCTTTTAGAAAGACCGGATATCTCCGTATCCTTGTTAAAAACTTTGAAAACAGTTTTATGGTAAAACCCTTTTTCAAACATCATCGACCATCTCTGGTCAAAACCAAACTCATCCTTATCTTTCCTCGTGACCAAGTCACATCCTTTTTCATCATCTCAACATATCCCAAGGGTACTCCTAGCAATCACCTTTCCAACCATCCTTAACCATGGACACGGCTATTTGAATAGATTAGACTCTGCAGAGTTTGTGCACTTTACCCACAAGAATCAATACATCCGCCGGGATACAACCACGATCCGCTACACATGGTAAACGAGGGTTCGGATAATCAAATCTAACTTTTCATTTGTCCATCCCTAGCAAAGGCGGCTTTTCTTTTTGGGTTGTTCTCTCCGGTACGAGTATGTGGCACGACGGCCATAGTCCTCCCTCCCGTACTACCCTATTCCCCCAAACCGTAGTTTGGTAATTTGACTCCACTTCCTTCCGTACTTACCTTAAGTCATACCGTCCGCGAGAGACCCAATTGTTGCACCGATACCTTGTCCATGACAGTCTGGATTTCAGGGGATTTCTCCCCTTTAGCGAGTACGAGCATGTAGGGTTCGCAGCATAGAAAACAAAAAATTTCCTACGATGGGAACTATGTACCAAGATCTATCTACTAGATACAAACAACGGGCGGATGTATATCCGTAGAGAACATACCCTTGAAGGCGGACAAAGCTTAACGAGTTCAACTTGTGGTTGATGTAGATGATCTCTTGCCGATCTCAAGATCGAGAGGAAGTCCTAGCGTCGCAAAGCACCAGGGCATCTATGCTCGCACACACGTACAAGACACCGAGCAACCTCCGCCTCCTCGCTCCAGCGATGCAGCGGAAGCACAACCCTTTCTTGCCGAATAGCCACCGGGAACATGTATCTCGCTAGTCCGAGACCATGAGGGATAAATTCTAGAGGGGGAGAGAGATCCTTCACGAGGAGGTGTGAGTGAGAGAGAGAGGAGAGGGGGTGCCTTTTATAGGAGGAGGGGGGCACCCAAGTGTTGGAGATATGCCCAAGAGGCAATAATAAAGTGGTTATTATCATATCTTCATACTTATGATAAATGTTTACATACCATGCTATAATTGTATTAACAGGAAACATTAATACTTGTGTGATTTGTAAACATAAAAGAGTCCCTAGTAAATCCTCTTGTTAAACTAGCTTGTTGGTTAATATATGATCATGGTTTCCTGATCATGAACATAGAGATGTTATTGACAACAGGGTCATATCATTAGGAGAATGATGTGATGGACATACTCCTATAGTTAAGCGTAGCATAAAGATCAAGTCATTTAATATAGTTCGTTTGCTATAAGCTTTCTGATACATAGTAACCTAATTCCTTCGACCATGAGATCATGCTTATCACCATCACCGGAAGGATGCTTTGATGACATCAAACACCACACCATAACTGGGAGGCTATAAAGGTGGCATTGAGTGTTCGGAAAGTATGGGTTGAGACACATGGATCAAGAGTGGGATTTGTCCATCCATATGACGGATAGATATACTCTGGGCCCTCTCGGTGGAATGTCATCCAATTAGCTTGCAAGCATGTGACTGGCTCACAAGGGATCACATACCACGGGAACGAGAAAAGAGTACTTATCGGTAACGAGGTTGAACTAGGTATGCAGAGATACCGACGATCAAAACCTCGGATAAGTAAACTATCATGAGACAAAGGGAAATTGGTATCGTATGTAAGTGGTTCATTCGATCGCAAAGTAATCGTAGAAATATGTGGGAGCCATATGAATTTCCAGATTCCTCTATTGGTTATTGTTCAGAGAAGTGTCTCGATCATGTCCGCATAATTCACGAACCGTAGGGAGACACACTTAAGGATTCGATATTGTTGAGTAGTTATGGAATGATGAGTAAGATACCGAATGTTGTTCGGAGTCTCGAATGGGATTCAGGATATCACGAGGAGATCCGGAATGGTCCGGAGAATAAGATTCATATAAGGAAAGTCCTGTTTCGGGGTTGAAGAATGGTTCCGGTGTTTTCATCAGGAATGTTCTAGAAGGTTCCGGAATGTCCGGCACTCCGGAGGGGAAGGGTACATGAATGTGTTATATCAAGTTGGTATGATTGCATTATGTACTTGGTGTCATCGCTGTACCAAATAGAGGGTTTATTCAAATCCTAGTGTGAAAAGTCAAACGGCTAGTTTGAAAGTCAAACGGCTAGTTTTGGGAAAGAGGAGAAGGAGGTTTGAAACCGACTTGGGGAGGAGTTCCTCCTCCCACCGCCGGCCCACTAGGGATCCGAGTTGGGGAGGGACTCCCTCCCCTTGGCAGGCGCCTCCCTCCACCTATATAAGGAGGGGCAGGGCTCCCCTCCTAGACACACAAGTTGCCTCCCTCTAAACCTAAACCCTAGCCATAGCCTAGGGATTTCACCCAAGCCGCTGAGTTAGAGCTTCTAATTGCCCTAGCCGCTGGTTTAGCCCCTTCTAATTGGTGTGTCTAAACCCTAGATCACCAAGGCTCTCTCATAGTCCACCATACTCTCTCCGGCTTAAGGCGAAGCCCTGCGAGATCTCCCCTCTACTTCCGGTACCACGCCGTCGTGCTGCCGGAATCGCGAGGAGAGTGCTACAACCTCCGCTGCCTGCTGGAACAAGGGAGAGGAAGGTCTTCATCGAGTACCGAACGTGTGACCGACTGCGGGAGCGCTGCCGGAACGCAGCGCCGGAAGGATCATCTACGCGATCTTGAGATCGGCAAGTGTACGACTACATCACCCACGAGAATCTCCTCTCGTTAACCGCTTTGGAATCTTCGAGGGTGAGTTCCTCTATCGACTCGTTGCTACAATCTAGTAGATAGATCTTGGCTTGTTTGTGTGCATGCGGTAGAAATTTTTTGTTTTCCATGCTACGAACCCCTACAGTGGTATCAGATGCGTGTCTATATGTAGATCTGTTGCACGAGTAGAACACAACGGTCATTGTAGGCGTTGATGCTTTTGTTGTCGATTGCTTCTTGTGTACTTTGCATCTTGCGGGATGGTGGGATGAAGCGGCCCGGGCTAACCTTACATGACATCGTTCATGAGACTTGCTCCACGCTTGACATGCAACTTGTATTGCATAAGTGGCTTTGCGGGTGCCTGTTTCTCCCAACATAGTTAAGATTCAATTTACAACGGGTGATTGACAATACTAGTATCAATGTTGTGGTTCTTGTTCGTAAGTTAGAACGACACTTATTGAAAGCCCCAAACCACGTAAAACATGCAAAGAAAATTAGAGGCGTCTAACTTTGTTTTGCAGGGGTGTGCTATGATGTGATATGGCCATGATTGTGATTATATATGATGTATGCAATGTTCCTTATTGTAAGTTGGCAACCGGCAGGAGCCATATGGTTGTCTTTAAATTCTGTTAAGACCCGCTTGTCTGTTCAAAGTAGTTGTAATAGTTGAAGCTGGTGGACGACAACCATGGAGCAGCGTCATTGACCTTGATGCAATGTTGGTGATGATGGAGATCATGTTCGTGCTTGAATATGGAGATCGGAAGCACAAGAAGAAAGGCCATATCATATCACATATTATGAATTGCATGTGATGTTAATCCTTTTATGCATCTTGTATTGCTTAGTTCACGACGGTAGCATTATAAGATGATCCCTCAAGCACACAATTTCAAGTTTTAAAGTGTTCATCCTTAGTAAGCACCGTTGCTAAAGCTCGTTGTTTTGAAGCACCACGTGATGATCGGGTGTGTTAGATTCTGCGAGTGTATACAACGTGAGCAAGCCAGATTTGCTCATGCGGAAGCTAAGGTTTGATCTGGACGAGCCTAGCATGTACAGACATGGTCTCGGAACACGGATCACCGAAAGGTAAAGCATGAGTCATATAGTAGATATGATGAACATGTTGATTGTTCGCCATTGAAGCTACATCAACTCTCGTGATGATCGGTTTTGATGTGGTGGATTTGGTTCGTGTGATCACTAAAACAATGTGAGGGATATTGTTTTGAGTGGGAGTTCAACGGCGATATGATTAAAAGTTGAACACTATTTATCATAAATTAAATCAAAGTGAATTTGCATAGTTGTTGTAGTCATTGGCATCCGTTTACCACCTTGCGCTTAGTTATAATTGAGATGATAGAACTATAGAATTCTTGTTAAGTTACTTTACGAACTGGTATCGTATTGTTTTGAAGTGTTAATCTAAAGTTTAAAAGTCCTATTGCAAACTTTCAGTAAGTTCCGGTTACTCCATGAAGTTTAATAATTGGTATTAAAACAAGAGTGACAATTCCAAGAGTTAGTGTATGAGTATCATGTTTGTTTCCATGATTCTTGATATTCAAAGGATTGTCTTAATATCAAGGTTATCTAGGATCTGAAAGAGTTGTTTCAGAAACCATGATGTGTGGAAGATATTGTGATATCTGAAACGAAGTTTTGGTTGCAACATGATAGAGTATAAAATGGCAAAAGTAATGTTCTCATATTTGATGAGAATTTGCAAAAGGTTGGAGACACTAGTTGTCCTAATCCTCCAAAATGTTTTGGAGAGCAACATTATACTCGCGATTCACCATTACAAGCTAAAAGTAGCTTGATCATGGATAAATCCATGATGAGGGTGAATATTTGATGTAGGTAAAATGTTTACTACACCAAGAGATTACTAAAGAAAGGAATTTGAAAGAACACCAAACATTTGATAATGGTGATCTACTTCAAAGTGCAAGTCCAAAGACATTGGTATTTAACTATACACGCTTTGGACTATGTGTCATATGTATGACTCCACTATTGATGTTGATAGATTCTTTCAAACAGAAAAGGAAATACTGAAAGAGAATCTTATAAATATATGGCAGAAAAGAAAAGACTAGAATTGTTCAGTTTAAGTATATAGATGATATACATGTTATGGCTATATTCTTTGCTTATTAAACAATATGGTTCTTAAGTATTTGATACTGAATTTGTTGGTGTGAATCGTCATACAAAACAACACAATTTATGAACTACAATGGCCTAAGTAACTAGCAAAAGAATATGTGATAATGTTCATCGAGAACAAATAAAGGGTTATTGTGTTGCTCGTTAAACATCAAATCTTGCCTTCAAGATTTGTTTTATCAGGTATTATGAGAACAAAAGGGTTGTTCAAATAATTGCCGTAATCTATAAAAGATGGATGATTCACAAATCTCGTTGGAAAAATCACATCCATAAAACTAGTGCTAAAAAAATGTCGAAAGACAAATTGATTGAAAGATCACTTAGGAAGTGACATTGCCATTTAAATTATATTGGAAAGAAAACATGAAGAAACTCCATGTGGATGGAATTTTGGAGTCTTTTGATTTTTTGATCACATGACGCTTGTGAAACTTTCCTAGAGATAATTAAAACTTCGTTCATAGGCCAAAAAGGAACGAATGACTAGCTTATTGGAAATTGTACATATTGTTGTACAAAGTCCATCATGTGTAGTCAAAAACGATGGATTTCAACTTCATATGTTTTCTCCAAAAATTTGAGTGAATATATGAATATTTACTTAATAAGGATGAAGTATGAAACATTTGAAAAGTTCAAAAACTTTCAAGATGAAGTGCAAAATCATTGTAACAAGAATATAAATAGTTTATGATAAGATCATAAAGGAAGATATTTGAGTTACAAGTTTAGCATAATACCTAAGATTTAAGGAATCGTTCCGTGGATTTGCATTTTCCCGAAACACCATAAGAGTATGGAGCGTTCGAGATATGTAATTAAACCTTGTTTGACATGGTAAGATCAAAGGTATAATTCATAAAACTGCCATTTTATTTTAAAGATTAAAAGCTTTAGAGACTACCGTTTTTCCACTGAAAAGAGCTCCATCATAATCCGTTGAAATGACACCATATAAAGTTATGGTTTGGGATAAAACCCAAGTTGTCCTTTCTTAAACATTGGTATGCTATGCATAAGAAAGATGTTTGCAACCAAAGTCGGATGAACCTGTCTTTGTATGTTATTTCGAATAAATGTTCCTCCATAAACATCGGAGACAAAAATGTTTGTCGCTTAGAACGTCAAGTTTCTTAGAGAAGGAATTTTTCGTGAAAAGTTAAGTGGGAGGACAAAAGAACTTTGATAAGGTTAAAAGAACCTTAGCTATATGTGCAAAGTTGCGCAACGCCGAAAAATGTTCCAGAGGCAGCAACAATGCTCATGGCTCACGTGCCTCAAAGGTTGTGGTTACGAAGGTCAAAGTTTCTGTTGAACCAAGTAGGTCGAGTAAACAATCAAATACCAAGATTTGAGGGTTGAATCATTATTTGAGAATAATGAACGTACTACATGCAAAGAAGCGATGATGGGCCCTGACTCCGTAAAAATGGCTTGAAGCCATAAAATCCGTGATAGTTCCATACACGAGAAATCAAGTTTTGAACTTGAAGGACCGTCAAGAAAGGTGTAAGACCTTACAGTTGTGTTTGGATCTATAAATAAATAGACATGGATGTTGCACATCTATGAAATAGTCGACATGTTGGGAAAGACTTCACAACAATGTTCAAAGGTTGACTATGACAAGATCTGATCTTTCATAGCGATATTTAGTCTAGACGGATTAATATAGCAACCACTACATATAATTTTGTTATGTGGTAGCTGAATAAACAAAACAAGTTCTTCTAATAGAATTGTTACCTAGGACATGTGCATAACACGGTCCATAGGGTTTTGTTAATTCAAAGAATGCTAAAAGCATATGCAAACTTCAATGGTTGAAGTAAGCATAGCGGAGTTGGAATCTTCACTATGATGAAACTGTTAAAAGAGTTTAATTTCATCAGAGACAATGAAGATGCTTGCATTTGCAAGAAATTAAGTGGGAGCGCTAAGACATGTTTCTAATACATTATGTGGAAGACATATTGTTGATTGGAAATGATGTATCTTTTATTAACACATATTAAGAATTTCATCCCGATGAAAGACTTAGGCAAAACCCAAATATTTGGCATCAATAGACGCTAATATGGTTGTGCCGAAAGTACATAGATGATGTATTGAATGAGTTCAATATTGATGATATATTCAAGTGTATTGACACAGGGTAAGTGAAACAAAGATTCAAGTATAGATTGATACTTGATGTATAAAATCACAAAGAGTATTTTATCAATCATGCTGTGATGTGTACAAATCCAGATATGTCCTATGCTCTAAATGTTATGAGCATATACCAGAATGATTCATAAGATGATCATTGGACAATAGTAAGGATATTCTTATGATCTTTTGGAAGAACTAAGAGTATATTATTTGTAGAAGTGACAAATAGATGGTTAGTTCATTGTAAAAGTACTACATTGATACTAGTTTTGTCACAAAGTACAAATTAAGTTTATCTCAATCTAAACTAAGGGTGGCACAATATAATGGAAAGAAAGTTCCATAATGGATTTGGATGAGTTCCAAAGTTAAGACATTATGACAGATACTACAACAAAAGGCTAAGTATATGACTGCAATTATAGCAGCAAAAGAGGGCATTTGTGGCAAGTAGTTTGTTATCAAACTAGGTGTAGTTCACAGTGGGATAGTACTATGAAGATATATTGTACGACAATATTATCAACATGTTTTAACCCCAAAGAACTAAAGGTCACACCAAAGGACCAAATTAGTACGAAGCCATCTCATTAGAGAATGAGTGATGCGTAGAGACGCAAAGACATGCAATTACACACGGACCTGGAAGTGTCAGATCCGGAAATCAGTTGACCACTAGCAATCGTGTACATACGACACCAGAAAGCCATAGGTGTTGAATACACAAAGGTTTGAAACTAGATTATTGACTCTAGTGCAAGTGGGAGACTGTTGGAGATATGCCCAAGAGGCAATAATAAAGTGGTTATTATCATATCTTCATACTTATGATAAATGTTTACATACCATGCTATAATTGTATTAACAGGAAACATTAATACTTGTGTGATTTGTAAACATAAAAGAGTCCCTAGTAAAGCCTCTTGTTAAACTAGCTTGTTGGTTAATATATGATCATGGTTTCCTGATCATGAACATAGAGATGTTATTGACAACAGGGTCATATCATTAGGAGAATGATGTGATGGACATACTCCTATAGTTAAGCGTAGCATAAAGATCAAGTCATTTAATATAGTTCGTTTGCTATAAGCTTTCTGATACATAGTAACCTAATTCCTTCGACCATGAGATCATGCTTATCACCATCACCGGAAGGATGCTTTGATGACATCAAACACCACACCATAACTGGGAGGCTATAAAGGTGGCATTGAGTGTTCGGAAAGTATGGGTTGAGACACATGGATCAAGAGTGGGATTTGTCCATCCATATGACAGATAGATATACTCTGGGCCCTCTCGGTGGAATGTCATCCAATTAGCTTGCAAGCATGTGACTGGCTCACAAGGGATCACATACCACGGGAACGAGAAAAGAGTACTTATCGGTAACGAGGTTGAACTAGGTATGCAGAGATACCGACGATCAAAACCTCGGATAAGTAAACTATCATGAGACAAAGGGAAATTGGTATCGTATGTAAGTGGTTCATTCGATCGCAAAGTAATCGTAGAAATATGTGGGAGCCATATGAATTTCCAGATTCCTCTATTGGTTATTGTTCAGAGAAGTGTCTCGATCATGTCCGCATAATTCACGAACCGTAGGGAGACACACTTAAGGATTCGATATTGTTGAGTAGTTATGGAATGATGAGTAAGATACCGAATGTTGTTCGGAGTCTCGAATGGGATTCAGGATATCACGAGGAGATCCGGAATGGTCCGGAGAATAAGATTCATATAAGGAAAGTCCTGTTTCGGGGTTGAAGAATGGTTCCGGTGTTTTCATCAGGAATGTTCTAGAAGGTTCCGGAATGTCCGGCACTCCGGAGGGGAAGGGTACATGAATGTGTTATATCAAGTTGGTATGATTGCATTATGTACTTGGTGTCATCGCTGTACCAAATAGAGGGTTTATTCAAATCCTAGTGTGAAAAGTCAAACGGCTAGTTTGAAAGTCAAACGGCTAGTTTTGGGAAAGAGGAGAAGGAGGTTTGAAACCGACTTGGGGAGGAGTTCCTCCTCCCACCGCCGGCCCACTAGGGATCCGAGTTGGGGAGGGACTCCCTCCCCTTGGCAGGCGCCTCCCTCCACCTATATAAGGAGGGGCAGGGCTCCCCTCCTAGACACACAAGTTGCCTCCCTCTAAACCTAAACCCTAGCCACAGCCTAGGGATTTCACCCAAGCCGCTGAGTTAGAGCTTCTAATTGCCCTAGCCGCTGGTTTAGCCCCTTCTAATTGGTGTGTCTAAACCCTAGATCACCAAGGCTCTCTCATAGTCCACCATACTCTCTCCGGCTTAAGGCGAAGCCCTGCGAGATCTCCCCTCTACTTCCGGTACCACGCCGTCGTGCTGCCGGAATCGCGAGGAGAGTGCTACAACCTCCGCTGCCTGCTGGAACAAGGGAGAGGAAGGTCTTCATCGAGTACCGAACGTGTGACCGACTGCGGGAGCGCTGCCGGAACGCAGCGCCGGAAGGATCGTCTACGCGATCTTGAGATCGGCAACTGTATGACTACATCACCCACGAGAATCTGCTCTCGTTAATCGCTTTGGAATCTTCGAGGGTGAGTTCCTCTATCGGCTCGTTGCTACAATCTAGTAGATAGATCTTGGCTTGTTTGTGTGCATGCGGTAGAAATTTTTTGTTTTCCATGCTACAAACCCCTACACCAAGGTGGTGGCCGCCGGCCATGCGGCTGCCCCCTTCCCTCCTTCATTCATGTGGGTGGACACTCCACTCACAAAATGGCCCTTCAATTTTCTCCACTCAAAAACCCACTCAAATTCCCATTAAATTTCCACCAAATTTAATGCAAACTCTCATTAAATAAAACTCTTTTATTTTATTCAGAATTTTGTCAATTACTTTAATGAAAAACATTCACAAATAATCCCTTGCTATAATTCCATTTCACATGCATAACCTCTTTATGCAATTTCACCCGAAAACCTGTTTCGGTATCTAGTGAAATAAATTCCTGCGCTTGTTTATTCTTTCGGCATGAAACATTTGCTCCAACTGGATGTCAGTGTCCCTTAAGTGTGTCACCCTACGGTTCACGAATAATGTGGACATGATCGAGACCCTTCTCCGATCAATAATCAGTAGCGGGACCTGGAGATCCATACTGACTCCCACACATTCAACGATGACTTTTCCTGTGATCGTCGGAACCTTTTACGCTTGTATCTTAATCCCTTTGTTTCACGATATGTTACATGTCCGAGATTTGATCATCGGTATCTCCATACCTAGTTTGATCTCGTTACTGACATGCACTCTTTTCTCGTTCCCGTGATATAACATTCTAGTGATCAAATCACTTGCTTGCAAGCTAACTAATTTGATATCACCGAGAGGGCCCAGAGTAATCTATCCATCATCGGGATGAACAAATTCCGCTCTTGATCCATGATTCTCAACATAACACTTTAGTAGCTTTGAAGCCATCTTTATAATCACCCAGTTACGGTGTGACATTTGATGTCAACAAGAAACTCTTCCGGTGTTAGTGATTGGCATGATCTCATGGTCTAAGGATTAGGACTACTTCGTAAGTTGTTTATAGAAATATAAACTCAATGACTTTAATCGTAATGCTATACTTCGGATGAATGTTCATCACACCATTACACTAATGTTGTGATCTCGTTATTAACAACATCCAATGTCTATGATCAGGAAACTGTGATCATCTTGTTAATCAATGAACTAGTTTATGAGAGAGGCATAACTAGGAACTTTCTGCTTGTTTATTAAACACACATGTATTAACGTTTCCGTATTAATACAATTATAGCATGCAAAATAAACATCTATCATATACTTGGAATACACATAATAAACATTTTATTATTGCCTCTCAGGGCATATTCCCTTCAGTCTCCCACTTGCACTAGAGACAATAATCTAGTTACATAGTGATGTATCTAACACCCATGGAGTTCTGGTGTAGATCATGTTTTGCTCTAGGGAGAGTTTTAGTCAACGGATCTGCTACATTGAGATCCGTATGTACTCTACAAATCTTTATATCTCCATCCTTGACATGCTCGCGGATGGAGTGAAACCGGCGCTTAATATGCTTGGAATGCTTGTGAGACCTTGGCTCTTTGGCATTGGCAATGGCACCATTGTTGTCACAATAGATCACCATTGGGTCCAACGCATTTGCAACCACTCCTAGTTCGGATATGAACTCCTTCATCCAAACTGCTTCCTGAGCCGCTTCTGAAGCAGCAACATATTCGTCCTCCGTTGTTGATCCCGCCACCACAGGTTGTTTGGAGCTCCTCCAACTAACCGCTCCGCCATTCATGAGAAATACGTATCCGGATTGAGACTTAGAGTCATCCGGATCGGTGTCAAAGCTAGCGTTAACATAACACTTAGCGACGAGCTCTTCTTCACCTCCGTATACAAGAAACATATCCTTAGTTCTTCATAAGTACTTAAGGATATTCTTGACCGCTATCCAGTGTTCCGAACCTGGATCCGATTGGTACCTACTAGTAAAACTAATAGCATGTGCCACATCCGGTCTTGTATATAGCATGGCGTACATTATAGAGCCTATGGATGAAGCATAGGGGACTTTGTCCATTATCTCTCTTTCTTCCGCCATAGCCGGACTTTGAGTCTTACTCAATGTCGTGCCTTGTGTCATAGGTAAGAACCCCTTCTTACTATCTTCCATTTTAAACTTCTTTAAAATCTTATCAAGGTATGTACTTTGCGATAGCACTATTAGGCGCCTAGATCTATCTCTATAGATCTTTATGCCTAATATGTATGACGCTTCACCTAGGTCCTTCATTGAAAATTTGCTGTTTAGATAACTTTTAACACTGTTTAAAAGATCTATATCATTTCCGACCAATAATATGTCATCCACATATAATATCAGAAATGCCACATTGCTCCCACTCACTTTCTTGTAAATACAAGCTTCTCCATAAGTTTGGACAAATCCAAACTCTTTGATCACCTCATCAAAGCGGAGATTCCAACTTCGTGATGTTTGCTTCAATCCATAGATGGATCGCTGAAGCTTGCACACCTTGTTAGCATCCTTAGGATAGACAAAACCCTTTGGTTGTATCATATACAACTCTTCTTCAATATTACCATTGAGAAACGCGGTTTTGACATCCATGTGCCATATCTCATAATCGAAATATGCAACAATTGCTAACATAATCCTAACTGAATTTAGCATCGCTACAGGAGAGAATGTCTCATCGCAGTCAACTCCTTGAATTTGTCAAAACCCCTTTGCGACAAGTCGAGCGTTATAGATGGTTACATTACCATCAGCATCAGTTTTCCTTTTGAAAATCCATTTGTTCTCCACGGCCTTTCGGTCGTGAGGTAAGTCCACCAAGTTCCAAACTTGATTTTCATACATGGATTCCATCTCGGATTTCATGTCTTCTAACCATTTGTTGGAATCCGGACTCATCATCGCTTCTTCATATGTCGCAGGGTCATCATTTTCATCAACCATGAAATTCATGATAGGATTTCCGTACAGCTCGGGAGCTGCACGCGTCCTGCTAGACCTGCGAGGTTCGGTAGTACTCTCTTTCAGAGTTTCATGATCATTATCATTAGTTCCCTCTTCAACAGGTGAAGCCAACTCCAGAACAACTTCCGGCGCTACGCTACTCGCCATACTTTGAAGAGAAGGTTCAGTAACCTCTTCGAGTTCTACCTTCCGACTACTCACACCTTTCGCGAGAAACTCTTTCTCTAGAAAGGATCCATTCTTGGAAACAAAAACTTTGCCCTCGGATCTATGATAGAAGGAATACCCAATAGTTTCCTTAGGGTATCCTATGAAGACGCATTTTTTCGCTTTGGGTTCGAGTTTATCCGGTTGAAGTTTCTTCACATAAACATCGCATCCCCAAACTTTAAGAAATGACATCTTAGGTTTGTTTCCAAACCAGAATTCATACGGTGTCTGTTCAACGGATTTAGATGGTGCCCGATTTAAAGTGAATGCAGCAGTTTCTAGTGCATAACCCCAAAATGACAACGGCAAGTCCGTCAGAGACATCATAGATAGAACCATATCTAATAAAGTACGATTACGATGTTCCGACACACCATTTCGCTGTGGTGTTCCGGCAGGTGTGAGTTGTGAAACAATTCCACACTCTTTCATGTGAGTGCTAAACTCGTAACTTAGATACTCACCTCCACGGTCGGACCGTAGAAATTTGATCTTTCTATTACGATGATTTTCCACTTCATTATGAAATTCCTTGAACTTTTCAACGGTTTCAGACTTGTGTTTCATCAAGTAGATATAACCGTATCTACTCAAATCATCCGTGAAAGTAACAAAATAACGATATCCACCTCGCGCCGACACACTCATTGGACCACATACATCAGAATGTATGATTTCCAATAAATCTGTCGCCCGTTCCATTGAACCGGAAAATGGCGTTCTAGTCATCTTGCCCATAAGGCATGGCTCACATGTATCAAATGATTCAAAATCAAGTGATTCCAAAAGTCCATCCGAATTGAGCTTCTTCATGCGTTTAATGCCAATATGACCTAGATGGCAGTGCCACATATATGCGGATATATCATCATTTAGTTTAATCCTTTTAGCATCAACATTATGAATATGTGTAACATTATTATCGAGATCCAATAGAAATAAACCATTCATCATCGGTGCATGAACATAAAAGATTTCATTCATATAAATAGAACAACCATTGTTCTCGGATTTAAATGAATAACCACTTCGCATCAAACACGATCCAGATACAATGTTCATGCTCAGTGCAGGCACCAGATAACAATTATTCAAGTTTATAACTAATACCGACGGCAAATGGAGAGGTAGCGTTCCGACGGCGATCACATCAACGCTTGATCCATTGCCGACACGCATCTTGACCTCACTCCTTGCTAGCGGTCGCTTGTTCCGCAGCCCCTGATTCGAGTTACAAATATTAGCAACTGAACCGGTATCAAATACCCAGGTGCTACTGCGAGCACTAGTCAAGTACACATCAATAACATGTATATCATATATACCTTTGTTTGCCTTGCCGGCCTTCTTGTCTACCAAATACTTGGGGCAGTTGCGCTTCCAGTGGCCAGTCCCCTTACAATAGTAGCACTCGGTATCAGACTTAGGTCCAACTCGGGGTTTCTTTTCAGGCACGGCAACCGGCTTGCCGCCCTTACTTCCCTTCCATTTTCCCTTCTTGTCTTTCTTGAAACCAGTGTTCCTATTGATCATCAACACTTGATGTTCCTTTTTTATCTCCACTTCTGTAGTTTTAAGCATTGACAGAAGCTCGGGGAGAGACTTCTTCATGCCTTGCATATTATAGTTCATCACGAAGCTCTTATAGCTAGGTGGCAGAGACTGCATAACACGATGGATGCCTAAGTCAATGGGAATCATTATTCCCACGGACACAAGCTTATCGGCGTAACCCGACATCTTGAGTACATGCTCACTAATGGACCCTTGCTCTTCCATCATGCTGCTAAAGAACTTTTCTGAAGCGTTGTAGCTCTCTACAGCAGCATGTGTGTCGAAAATCATTTTCAACTCACCCATTGTATTAAATGCATTGTCGTTTTCGAAACGCTTTCGAAGTTCCGGCTCTAGCCCATACAATATGCCGCAATGAACTAAGTTGTGGTCCTCCTGACGAGTCTGATAGACATTCTTCTCCTCGTCAGGGGCATCCTCAAAAGGTGGGGGGCCTAGCGGCACTTCTAGCACATATTGCTTTTGTGCAGCAGAGAGGAGAATCCTCAAATTCATGGCCCATTCGGTAAAGTTGCTACCGTTCGTTGCAAGTTTCTCTTTCTCCATGAACACATTGAAATTAAAAGCAGGTGGTGCCATCTACAACAGAATTTGTAAAGTTTAGACTGAGTTTATGATAGATCGAGTTCAACTAATCCATATTACGAATGAACTCCCATTCAAAAACGACATCCCTCGTGCCTTTCTGGTGATTACATGAACCAAATCCACTACACCAAGTCCGATCATCACGTGAGTCGGTGTAGCTTCAAAGGCAAGCATCAAATGGGCATCATATCTACTATATGACTCATGCTTAACCTTTCGGTCCGTGTTCCGAGGCCATGTCTGTACATGCTAGGCTCGCCAAGTTAGAACCTTAGTATTCGCGTCTGTAACTGTTTTACACCCGAAATATGGTCGTGGATCCAAGAACACCCGATCATCACGTGATGTCTTGGAGCGACGAAAACATAATCAGTGCATACTAAAGGAAGAACACATTCTTATCTTGATATTTAAAAGAGGGATCATCTTATTATGCTAACAAAGCGCTAAACAAGCAATATAAGATGCTATCAAACATCACATGTTTATTAGTGAAATGATATGGTTCCCGCATATGATCTCTATCATGTGCACCGTGGTATGATCACTATCGTACCTTTGTGTGTAAATCCAAGGTCTATGGAGTTTACACGCTATGTGTGTTGTAAGAGTATCATCTCATACTTCTACTTACAACATCACCATATCATAACACTAGCCTAGCAACAATCTAAACTAGACGCCTCTAATTTATCCATTGCAAGTTTTACGTGGCTTAGGGATTTCGAGATAGAACCGTTCTTACCTACGAACATGAACCACAACGAGGATAACCAAATTGTTGACAACTCGTTGAAAAATAGATATTGGCTATAGTAGGAGAGACAGACACCCGCTAGCCACTTATGCAAACTAGTTGCATGTCAAGCGTGGAACAGGTCTCATGTGCGAGGACATGTAAAGTTTGTCCGGGCCGCTTCATCCCACTATGCCACCAATATCCAAAATTACAACTAAGGAGCAACAACATGATCATCATCGCCCACATACTCATATGTTTTCTACCCGTGTAAAGCATCTACGCATAGATCCAGCTCTGATACCACTATAGGGTTCGCAGCATAGAAAACAAAAAATTTCCTACGATGGGAACTATGTACCAAGATCTATCTACTAGATACAAACAACGGGCGGATGTATATCCGCAGAGAACATACCCTTGAAGACCGACAAAGCTTAACGAGTTCAACTCGTGGTTGATGTAGACGATCTCTTGCCGATCTCAAGATCGAGAGGAAGTCCTAGCGCCGCAAAGCAGCAGCGCATCCATGCTCGCACACACATACAAGACATCGAGCAACCTCCGCCTCCTCGCTCTAGCGATGCAGCGGAAGCACAACCCTTTCTTGCCGAATAGCCACCGGGAACATGTATCTCGCTAGTCCGAAACCATGAGGGATAAATTCTAGAGGGGGAGAGAGATCCTTCACGAGGAGGTGTGAGTGAGAGAGAGGAGAGGGGGTGCCTTTTATAGGAGGAGGGGGGCACCCAAGGGGGTGGCCGCCGGCTATGGGGCTGCCCCCTCCCCTCCTTCATTCATGTGGGTGGACAATCCACTCACAAAATGGCCCTCAAATCCCTCCACTCAAAATCCCACTCAAACTTGCTATTAAATTTCCACCAAATTTAATGCAAACTCTCATTAAATAAAACTCTTTTATTTTATTCAGAATTTTGTCAATTACTTTAATGACAAACATTCACAAATAACCCCTTGCTAGAATTCCATTTCACATGCATAACCTCTTTATGCAATTTCACCCGAAAACCTGTTTCGGTATCTAGTGAAATAAATTCCTGTGCTTGTTTATTCTTTTGGCATGAAACATTTGCTCCAATTGGATGTTAGTGTCCCTTAAAAGTGTCACCCTACGATTCGCGAATAATGCGGACATGATCGAGACCCTTCTCCGATCAATAATCAGTAGCGGGACCTGGAGATCCATACTGACTCCCACACATTCAACGATGACTTTTCCTGTGATCGTCGGAACCTTTTACGCTTGTATCTTAATCCCTTTGTTTCACGATATGTTACATGTCCGAGATTCGATCATCGGTATCTCCATACCTAGTTTGATCTCGTTACTGACATGCACTCTTTTCTCGTTCCCGTGATATAACATTCTAGTGATCAAATCACTTGCTTGCAAGCTAACCAATGTGATATCACCGAGAGGTCCCAGAGTATATCTATCTATCATCGGGATGAACAAATTCCACTCTTGATCCATGATTCTTAACATAACACTTTAGTAGCTTTGAAGCCATCTTTATAATCACCCAGTTACGGTGTAACGTTTGATGTCAACAAGAAACTCTTCCGGTGTTAGTGATTGGCATGATCTCATGGTCTAAGGATTAGGACTACTTCGTAAGTTGTTTATAGCAATATAAACTCAATGACTTTGATCGTAATGCTATACTTCGGATGAATGTTCATCACACCATTACACTAATGTTGTGATCTCGTTATTAACAACATCCAATGTCTATGATCAGGAAACTGTGATCATCTTGTTAATCAACGAACAAGTTTATGAGAGAGGCATAACTAGGAACTTTCTGTTTCTTTATTAAACACACATGTATTAACGTTTCCGTATTAATACAATTATATCATGCAAAATAAACATCTATCATATAATTGGAATACACATAATAAACATTTTATTATTCCCTCTCAGGGCATATTCCCTTCAGAGCAGCCCCGGCTAAAGACCACAAACTACGAGTTAAGCCCCAGCGATTGGGGTAGTGTGGTTGCACGGATAAATTGTTACGGTAAAGGCGTAGAACATCCCTTCTCTTTCTATTGATTGAATTTCTCTTCATCCTCCTCATATCTTCTTTAGTAAAAACTCCACTTGGAAACGATGCCTCTTTCCAAGGGTTTTATTTTGAAAACTTTGTAATAGGGTAAAACCCAAAATAGTTTTAGCACTGAATTTTCCATTGGCTCCAAGAGGGAAGATGCTAAGCATCTTAGCCTCGATCTAAAGGGGTAAAAATGGGTGTCAATATGGTAGGTGTCCTAATGGACACTCATCCATAACTTGGAGGATCCATGTTACTCACGCCTTTTATTTGAAACAAACTATGCATTTAATCATGAGATTCATAGACGAGATATAAAACAATTGATAAACAGGAATAGGTTAATATAGGAGTTCAGGAATGGTGGCTTTCCTGTGACCAGCGAGATGTCCCTTGCCTTCTTTAGAATACCAGAAAACCAATCATAACAATAAGTATAACCCAATGCTTCCTTCTCCACGGAGTCTCGCAAACGCAACTATCGCCATTATCGAGCATACATGCAAACAAACAACACCCCAATCAATACAAGGCATACAAGCATAAAACCAAACAGCATACAAAGAATAATTACAAGGTATGTGACAGTAGAATGTTGGATGATTGGTTGATAATATTAGTCAAAGATTTGGAGGCCGTAGGGAAAGGATCCCTGTGGATTTATAGTCTATGAACTATCTAAGAGAGGGGTTTTTGACCAAGGGTTTGATTTGTATAATACCATTGTATAAAAATAATACCATCATATAGGTATTGATACAATGAATTCAATAGAAGTGGTTTCACTATTTTATTAATTTCCATTGATTTATGATGAGTTTTATAGTAGATAATATTCTAGGTTTAGGAAATAATTCACCAGAACTGTTCTGGAGTTCCAAAAATTATTTCCTTGGGTGAGTAGGTAGTATTTAGTGAAATGATTCAAGAGGTGTTGGAATCACCTCAAAACAATTAGCAAAATGGCCTTGATAAATTCCCAAAGTCAATACTGGATGGGATTTGTCGTTTTCACCACATTTAAATACAGAAGCTTTTTAGGTGATTCCAATGACAAATGTTAGGTACTTAAGATACCCTTCAGTAGAAATTGGAATCAAACTTTTTGGAGTTATATAGCTACTGTTATGAATTTATTGGTGAATAAACCATACATATAACAGTTTAATTCACCACAATTCAATAGAGGTTCATAAAATTATGGGCTACTGGATTCTGAAATATGTTGATATATATGTGTACTGGGAGTTGGAATTAGGTCAAAACCTCATTTTGTTTGACCGAGGGAATTTTATAAAGGCAGAAAAGTCTTGGTTTTGTTATTTTTGCTTCCAGCAAACTAGGAAGGAAAAGATTAAAGGGGCAGTGGGACTTGCAAGTTATGGATTATACCTTACAGTACAAATTGGTTTAAGGTCATTTGGATTAATAAAACTCTCTAGAGATAATTATTAGTGAACTGGACATATCTGATTAGATGATTTATCATCTTTATTCTAATCCTCAATTTAGTCCAGAACCAAGTCTACCTGTTTGTAAAGACATACATGGACCAAAGAAAAATAGTATCTAAATATTTATAGGTGGTTTCCATTTTATTTTGCAATTAAACCTTAGGTCTAATTTCCAGATCTTAGAGAAAATGGTTAAATCCAAGTGGTGGCGGGCTAGATCCACAGCGGAAATGGGCCGCAGGAGGGATTCGGCCCACCCGGGGCGGCGACGCGCACTAGATTTGCGGTTTAAAGCTGGAAGGCGGGGTCGGCCTGTCAGTGACCATCGGTGACGAAGGGGTACGGGAGGCCTCAAACCGTTGGATTAGAAGGGGATCGGACGGCCACGACGCTCTCTTCAACCTTGCGCAGGGAGCGGTGGCGGAAACCCTTACAAAGGAGAGATGGGGTCAGGGGAAGGCTTACCGATGGGGGAAAGGGGCCGTAGAGGGTGCAGGTGGACGCGATCGGCGATGGGGATCACACGGAGGGTCGGCTTTGACCGGTTCCACAACGGGGAGGTGCCCCCACGACGGCAACCAAAGGGAGTGCGACGAAGCTTGACGGCGAAGCCTCCAGGGTGGCTGCATGTTGAAGAAAAGCACGAGGTTAGCTTCAGAGGGGCAAGGGGAGTTCGGGGAAAGTACATGCAGAGGGAGGGAGCAAGATGAGAGGGAGCTTTGCTTGCAAGAAGAGGGGAGGCTGAAGCTCCTTTATTCTTCTCCCTCGAGCAGGGCAGGGCAAGAGGAAGGGAGAGGTTGTCCTGGGGTGTGAGTGGAGAGGAGAGGGGGCAAATGAGCTGAAGGGAGGGTTGCTGGGTGGCCTGTGGGCTTATAAGCCAAGGGACATGGTGTATGGTGCACCAAGCTCATTCATGGCTAGGGATTGGTCCATGGCCTTTCCATTGGCTGCCAGGGGGGTGGAGAGGGTGTGTGCGACCCTTTGGTCGAGTGCTGAATGGAGAAGTGGGTGGTGCCGCTGCTGCCTCTCTTATTGTTATACTTTTATTAAGATGGGGTATCTCTCTCTTAAGCATAAGGTACAAAGAGGGGAGGGTGCTGGGTGGTGGTGGGACCAACAGCTCGACCAGAGAGTGGAGGGAGGGGTGGTGTGGCTGCTGCCCCTTTTATTATGAAGATCTTTAGGACATGCCCCTCTCTCTCTTACAAACACAAGGGGACAAAGAGGAGGGGATATACAGAAGCTAGGGCTACAGTAGGTGGTCGACCAGAGGGGTGTGTGCTTCTAAAGAAGGTTGCTTGACAAGTTTGGAGAAAGTGGGATTTGGTTTGAATCAAGTTTTGTTTGGTTTAGCAAAATTGATCATATGGATGCTTGTGAAGGAGTTTGAAAATTTTGCATTGGGCAAAGTGTGGAAATAGTACTGGTAGATAGAGGAGGTTAAATAATCCTTTCAAGATTTAAACGGGATTTTTCTAGAGAGTATAACCCCATTTAAATGCACTTATTCAAAAAGTGCAGAAGTAGCTTATGGAAGCTAAGATGATATTTTTACATTGGGCAAGCTTGGTTTTTGCTGTTATATGGTCCTAAATACCATATTACACATTGGAGAATTTTATTTGAATTTATTGAGATGGAAAATTATTTCTAGGGAATTATTTCTTATTTCTGCCAATTAAGAAAAAGGGCAAAAAGAAATAATAAAGAATCTCAAAAATAGTTATTTTTGAGTTGGAAATATGGGATATGATAAATAGGCATCAAATGTGCCTTGAGTTGGCGAGGTGATTTGGTGAAAAACAGACTTGCCTTTATAGACAAATATTTTGAGAATTTAGTAAGAAAGGGAAATTAAATAGCTTAATAATCCAGATAATTATGGGAAATTATTTGGGGATGCTTATATCCAAGGTAGATGATGTATACATAGAATATATAACAATATCACCTTGGGTATTGACAAACAAGAGGTACTCTTGGAAGAAGGGATTGATTTGAGGATCTAGGGTTTTGTTATTTTCGTACCTCCTAAACAGGGTTGGATTAGGGAACTCAGAGCTCACCTAGGTACAAGGGGTATATGGATAGATATACAAAGTTATATAGATGACCATGGAAGTAAGATTTGGGTTTGTTTGCATTTGAGGTGATCTAGAAGAGATGGCAAACTTTGTTGATAATAAGGCTGCCATAGCAGATACATCAGGTAGCCTCCTAAACCATGTGGGTCTAAGAAGCACAAGGCTCCAATGGAAACAAGTGAAGTTTGGGTTGATAGGACATGATTATTATATCATAACCAAGCAAAGAGTTGGTCAATGGGAGGTGGCATATATATGTGAGCTTCTGCCAAAGTAGGCAAGATGATAAGATTTGCAGAAAAGATTATTATTTTGACTACAAAACCATCAGGGATGAGTGGGAATTAGAATAGCTTAGCCAAGGGGAAGAGTGGGATTTGGTAGTACTAAATATGTACTACAATATGGTTCAAGTACATTCTCAAGAATGCACATAGGTTGACAAATCTAGAGCTCCAAAAATTGAATCTAGATAAGAAATCCAGACAGCCATTTTGGCAGATTTGGGGAGTTTGACTAGTATGCAAGAGGGAAACATTTGAGAGAGTGGCAAGGGTTTATCATTTCCATCAAGTGGTTGATGTTGGGGTATAGATTGAAAAGAGGGTATTCATGCTTGGTTTGGGCCTCTACTAAGTTGGAAACTATCAGGAGTGATTTAACCCTAGATTGATCTGATTAGGAGATGGGATGGTCACTTAAGTGGCTTGGGTTGATCCAGATTTGGATGCTTAGTCTGAGATAGATGATCACAAACAAATATTGAGGCCTAGGGGATGAGCTACTAGATTATCTCACTCTAGTTCCTAAGCAAACAAGGCAATCAACAGATCAAGGCAATTCATCAGACAGCAGGTCAAGCCAATTCATCTTATCAAGCTTATCCAACTACTACTAGGGTTACCATCAAGCCTAGCTAGAGGTAAGGATGGGTATTTTGAGTTGGGTGTGATTTTAAAGGAGGTAAGGATCATATTGGTATTCCTACCAAGATGGGAATGAAAAGCTTTTTAATAAAGGTTTTGGAAAAACCTAGGGGTAAGAGTAGCTAGGAGTTCTATCTTGAAAACATAAGGAGATTATATATAGGTTTCCATAGTTTTGATAATAGAATCTAGTAAAGTATTTTGTTGTGTCAAAGTCATCTTGGCTCAGGTTTTGAAATGCCAGAACATTTGAGAATATGAAGGATGAGCCAAGACATCTCTTTTGTAAAATAGCTTTTGTAAACTAGTGTTGAGGTGAGAAGTATATTACTTGATACATAAACAGTTGCATGAGCATAAGCAAACAAGTAAGCAAACATTGCAACATATAACAAGAAAAAGTTTTTGTTCCCCCTGATTTTTGCCTTTTTGGACATTAAATTAAGGTTGCTGAAATTGGGATGTTACACCACTGATTTGCGGTGCTAGGAATTCTTCTCGATCTTGAGATCGGCAAGCGTTTGTCTACATCATCCACGAGTATAACCTCGTTAAATTTTGTCGGTCCACAAGGGTATGTTCTCTATGGATGTATATCCACCCATTGCTTGTATCTAGTAGATAGATCTTGGTACTTAGTTGTTCCCATCATAGGAATTTTTTTTCTATGTTGTGAACCCTACATCGACGCACTCGAAAAGAACAAGAAAGATCATGGTGACTTATACTGGAGTTGCTCGCCGATTTGCCTAAATTCCTCAAGGATAAACTCCTCTCTCGCAACAGCTCGCTTGGTCTTCGACTTCCAAACGTCTGCATGGCCACGGATCATGAGAACATCCTTCTCTAGGCTTCAGATGTGATCGCGTAGCAGAGGCAACTACGACGTCTCACTCGGCGGAGGACGGGCACCAATTAAGGCAGGAGGAGTGATCACCGGCTCAGCATTCGAAGGACCCTAAGAGTGCACAAGTGAGAGAGCATAAACACCAGGGCTAATGACACAAGTCAAAAGAGACACTTATATTTACATCAATAAACCACTACGTGGCAGAGTGATACGTTGGAAACGTATCTATAATTTTTGATGCTCCATGCTTTATTAGTATCTACTTTGCTTTACTTGTCCACACTTTGAGGTTCTTTTTACATGTTTTCTGGTACTAACCTACTAACAAGTTGCAACAGTGCCAGATGCCTGTTTTTTGCTATTTTTGGTTTCAGAAAAGTTAGTAAAGAAATATTCTCGGAATTGGAAGGGACAAACATCAAAGTCAATAACTTTATGTGGGGAACGAGAAGTCCCGAGGGGATCCGGAGAGGCCAGCCAGGGGGCAGACCCACCCCAGGCGCGGGTGAGCCCAGCCCTGCACCTGGCTAGGGTTTGGTGACCCTGGCTGCCTCCTCGGGTTCCCCCTTCGCCTATAAGAAGCCCCCTATGCAAAAACCCTGAGCACCGGATCAGAAATCCACGAAACCATTTGTAGCCGCCGCCACCATCGTCCCTAGATCGGGGGATCTGAAGTTCTTCCCGGCACCCTGCCAGAGGGGATATCATCCCGGAGGCCTTCTCTCCGGTATGATGCATGAGTAGTTCCACCTTGGACTATGGGTCCATGTAGTATCTAGATGGTTGTATCTCCTCCTCGTGCTTTCATGTATAGATCTTGTGAGCTCCGTTCATGATCAAGATCTAATCTATTTTTAATCACGCATGTTGTGTTTGCGGGGATCCGATGGATATTGAGATGATTATGTTGGTTTGATTAATGGTTTTGTCTTTATGATTCTATCATGTCTGTGTTGTTTGTGATCTTGCATGCTCTCCATTGTTAGTAGCTATCTTGGCCAAGTAGTTGCTAGTGAGTCCAAGAGGGGTATTTATGCTCGATAGTGGGTTCATGCCTCTAGTTTCCAAGGGAAGTGACAATAATCTATTCGGTTGTAGATGTCCTTTTGCTACTAGGTAGAAAACAATGGTCTCTTGTTCATGGAACATGTGGACTGTTTACCTTATACACTTTTCTTAAAGCAGTTGTCTGTTGCTTGCAACTTAATACTGGAAGGGGTTCGGATGATAACCTGAAGGTGGACTACTAGTCATAGATGCAGTTGGATGGCGGTCTATGTATATTGTTGTATTGCCCAATCGAATCTCATAGGATCTTTCTGACTAGTAATTGCATTGTTATGCCTTGCTCAATTCCTGTCAATTGCCCTGTTGTAATTTGTTTACCCTTCATGCCATGTTGTTTATCTAAGGAGAGCACCTCTAGTGAACTATGGACCCCAGTCCAATCTTTACCATTGATACATCTTCCACTGTTACTTGTTTACTTGTTGCAAACCATTTCCTTCCACACCATACGTTTAATCCTTTGTTACAACAAACCGGTGAGCTTGACAACCTCACTGATACATTGGGACAAAGTCTTGAGTTTGTGTTGTGTAGGTCTCCGTGTTGCTTGCAACACCTGTGTGACGTTTCCTTCCTCCTACTGGTTCGATAGCCTCAGTTTATTACTGAGGGAAAACTTGCTGCTGTGCTGCTTCACACCTTGCTCTTGGGGTTTCCCGACGAAGCGCTCCCACTTGGACTAGCGCTGCATCAAGCTTTTTCTGGCGCCGTTGCCGGGGAGGCTAAGGAGGTCTTTAGTAGGGAAGTCCTTCACTTCCTTTCTCTTTACTTTTTTTTAGTTTTCTTTGTTTCTTTTGCTTGGTTTTGTTTGCCTCTTTTCAAAAAACCCAAAAAAAATTAGTCTAGTTTGGTTTGCTTGCTTTATTCAAAAACACAAAAAATATTATTTCCTGCTCTAGCTGCTGCTGCTGTTTTTGGCTTGCCCACCTTTGCCAAAATGAACTCTGCTGAGAACACCAAGTTGTGTGACTTCACTAGCACCAACAATAATGATTTCCTAAGCACTCATATTGCTCCACCTGCTCCTGATGCTACCTTTTATGAAATTAATCCTACTTTGTTGAATCTTGTGATGAGAGAACAATTTTCTAGTGCTGGTCCTGATGATCCTGCTGCCCATCTTAATAGCTTTGTTGAACTTTGTGAGATGCAAAAGTATAAGGATGTAGATGGAGATATTATTAAGCTCAAGATTTTTCCTTTCTCCTTGAGAGGGAAAGCTAGAGAATGGTTACTTTCTTTGCCTAAAAATAGTACTGATTCTTGGACTAAGTGCAAAGATGCTTTTATTGGAAAGTACTATCCTCCTGCTAAGATTATATCTATGAGAAGTGACATTATGAAATTTAAACAACTTTATAGTGAACATGTTGCTCCATCTTGGGAAAGAATGAAATCTTTGGTTAAGAATTGCCCTACTCATGGACTCGCTGCTTGGATGATTATCCAGACTTTTTATGCAAGTTTGAACTTCTCTTCAAGAAATTTGTTGGATTCAGCTGCTGGAGGTACCTTTATGGGCCTCACTTTGGATGCTGCAACAAGGCTCCTTGATAATATGATGGTTAACTACTCTGAATGGCATGTTGAGAGAGCTCCACATGGTAAGAAGGTAAATTTTGTTGAGGAAACTTCCTCTTTCAGTGAAAATATTGATGTTATTATGGATATGCTTGTTAATGGGAAAGCTCCTTTAGATCCTAATAGTGTTCCCTTAGCCTCTTTGGTTGCTCAAACAGAGAAAGTTGATGTGAACTTCATTAGAAACAACAATTTCAACAACAATGCCTATAGGAACAATTTTGGTAGCAACAAAAATTATAGGCCTTATCCTCCTAATAATGGCAATTCCTACGGAAACTCCTACAATAATGCTAGAAGTGCCCCTCTGAACTTGAAGTCATGCTCAAGGACTTTATTAGTAAACAAACCACTTTCAATAAGACTATAGAGGAAAAGCTTTTGACTATTGAGAAAAATATATCCTCTTTGTCTAAAGCTCAGTCCTCTTTGTTTAATAAAATGGCTGCTAAACCTGAAACTATGTAAAACACCTTTGCTACTGCTCATGCTATACAAGTTACTATTGATGAAAATGTTAGGATGTTAGCTCAACTTCAGGCTAAGTGGGAAAGGGAAGCTGAAATTGATAGAAACAATAGTGTGTGCACTATCACCACTAAACCACAAGTAGTCCATATTCCTACTCCTACTATACCTAAGCCTATTTATCCTACTACTAATGATGCCAAGTTTGACTTTGATATTGATGGTTGCAATATTTCTGAAGTGCTTATCTTCTTACAAAAGCTTGCTAGAAGTCCTGATGCCAGTGATATGCATGTTGCCTTTACCAAACACATTATAGATGCTCTTGTTAAGATTAAGGAAGAGAAGCTAAAACACAAAGCTTCTATTCCTAGGAAAGTAGAAGATAGTTGGGAACCCATTATTAATATGCAAGTGAATGACTTTGACATCAAAGCTTCATGTGATCTTGGTTCTAGTGTCTCTATTATGCCTAGGAAGATTTATGAAATGCTTGATTTGCCACCGTTGGAAGATTGTTATTTGGATGTCCCACTTGATGATAATGCTAAGAAGAAACTCATGGGGAGTATTAATGATGTTCTCATTATGGTTAACAATGCTTATGTCCCTGTGGATTTCTATGTTTTGGATGTTGAATACAATGCTTCTTGTTCTATTACTTTGGGAAGACCTTTTCTTAGAACAGTTGGTGCCATCATTGATATAAAAGAAGGCACCATAAAATATCATTTTCCATTCAATAAAGGTATTGAACACTTCCCTATGAGGAGAGAGAAGTTGCGTTTTGCTCCTCCTTTGAAAGCAAGATATGATGTGAATGGTTCTTCATTTGAAAATACTTGATTCTTCTTGGTTCTTGTGCCTAACTTAAAGGCGTTAAAGAAAAGTACTTGTTGGGAGATAACCCAAGAGTTTCCTTGAGTCTTGGAATTTATTACTTTAGTAATGGCATCTCCTTATCTTTTTGTTTGCTTTTTGTGCCAAGAATGACCTCTAATGAGAGGGAAGTAAGATTTGGGGAGTTTCTATCTCGAAACATATTTCTGTCCTCCACCAAAAAATTCGTGAGGAGGCTCTATAACTCAGATTGAGCTCAAAATTTACGAATAAATACCCCGGTATGTTAGCTAACTTTCGTTAGTTCAACACTTTTTGATTTGAGAAATAGAAGATGTTCTAAAAATTAGTTTCTACCTGCTGGTCTGTTTTGACAGATTTTTGCCATCATTTGCATTTGCTTCTTATTGATTCCTTTTTGAGTTCTCTTTAGGTGAATTGAGCTTTTGGAAGGAGTTACTACAGTAGCTTGTGTTTTTAGCGAAAAGCCTTGCTGTTCTAAAGCTTTGCCAAAGGTATAATATCTTTTGAATACACTAATGTTGCTAATGAAGATTGTGTGAAGTTTTGTATGAAGGAAAAATTCAGGTGTAAAGAAAGAATGATGCAATGAGATGAAGAATGGACAAAATATCAAGCTTGGGGATGCCACCATGGTGTCACCCCAAGAAATATCCAAGAGGTACAAGCGTCAAAGCTTGGGGATGCTCAAGGCATCCCCTTCTTCAGCAATAAAAAGCTCAGGTCTGTCTAGACACTTTGTTTTTATTGTTTCATGCGCAGTTCTGTTGTTCTTGGAGTGTCTTAGTTTTCGTTTGACTAAAGTATTTTGGACCCCCGTTCTCGCTGTGTTGTTTTGCAAATAAGTTTGCTTGGTGTTTGGAAAGGAGTAGTAAGTTCTTGCTTGAAGTGCAAGAGGAGTTTGCATTGACTGTGACTTAGACTTTAGCATGACATGCTGGGTGTCGTTTTAACATTATGCTTAGTGATTATTGGTGTAGCATGTCTTGTTCCAAACAATTGGGATTGCTTAGTGTGCCTTGAAGAAATTATGCGTTGTTTTAGCATGCAAAAGCATAGTATTATGGTATTCTCCTTTGATGTTTTGCTTGGGTTGACTTGACACATGCTCACACCATGTTATGACTATGACAAGTCACCATTAGCCTCAATGATCATTTAGTCCTTGACTTGTAGTACCACTCTTTGCTTTGATTAGTATGCTTTGTTGCATTGCATGATTATGGCCATTATTGCTCTCTTAGTTGGTTGCTCCCAGTCTTTTGCTAGCTTCCACTTGTATGAGTAAGTCCTACTCATGCCTCCAACTCCCAAGAAACCAAGTTATTCCAAAGTGTCCACTATAAACTCCTATGCATGGTGTGTTACACCATTCCAAGTATATTCTTGTTTTCAACTATCTTCCAATTAAAAAAAATATTTTGTTATGTGAAAACTTAGTGATTAAATCCCTCACGAACTTGATGGCACACTTTATATTCTTTGCCCCTAATAAACTTGAACCATTGTGACAACTTTGTTGTATATGCTTGCACTTATAAGTTGGAATTAGCAGAACCGTGTTGTCACGGGGAACGTTTTCAACATTGCACTTGTACCTTGTTGTACTCATTTGATATCATGTTCTTTTGTCTATGGATGTCACCGGTGTGAAATAAAGAGGGAACTTGTAAGTCCATGGAGTTTGTATTCTGTGTTATAGAAAGTCCTGGGCCGCTAGCCTAAGCCATGCCTAATCATGGTGGAAACTTGCAGCATCACCATAATGAGCTATCTATGAAGCATCCTCAATAAAAAAGCTATGCATATGGTAAATAAAAAGATTGCTGAGATGCTCATTGTCTGTTTGCCTTGTCATTTTGGTTATGGGAAAGCTCATGTACCATGTGCAAGGGGTACCCCGTTGGCGGTTCTCAATGATATGCAAATACTTACAGTGACAAGAACTTACCTGGACCCAAAGTTGAGTATGCATGAGGTGTGGCCCTCGTATTCAAGGGGCATGAGATTGCCAACTTATAATTCGTCAAACATATACTCCGGCTTTGCAACTTTAACCTTAACCACTTCAAGATGCTTATGATAGGGGCAATGAGGGATGAAAGCTAACAAGTACCATAATTTTTGGAAGCTCTTTTTGAAACTTGTAATCCCTACTTCCTTTACAAAAAGGTCTTTCTTCCACCATTATTTGAGTCTCCAGCTTCTACCTTTAGGCACCATTAAGAGAGCATAGTTGTCATTCTGTGTGCGGTGTTCCAAAGCTTATTAATTGATGCATATTGCGTTATTACTTGTTCGTGTGCTATTTGTTTCTAGTCACCCTTGTGAACTTTGCAGGTGTCCTATGCATCTATATTGCTACTCTATGAGGGACAAGCTGATTTCCACTATGCTATGTTTTCTGTATGTGAAACAAACAAATGTTTTCCAATGCATGTTTAGAGTTCTTTGATCCCAGCTTACAATGCTTGCAAATGGTTGGATCTTTATTATGAGGGTGCATGTCACCTCAAAAAATATTCTTTTTATCACTTACCTACTCGAGGACGAGAACGAGTTAAACTTGGGGATGCTTGATACGTCGGAAACGTATCTATAATTTTTTATGCTCCATGCTTGTTTAGTATCTACTTTGCTTTGCTTTGTCTACAATTTGAGGTGCTTTTTACATGTTTTCTGGTACTAACCTATTAACAAGTTGCCATAGTGCCAGTTGCTTGTTTTCTGCTGTTTTTGGTTCCAGAAAATCTAGTAAGGAAATATTCTCGGAATTGGGTGGGACAAATGTCAAAGTCAATAACTTTCCATGGGGAACAAGAAGTCGACAGGGGAGCCGGAGAGGCGTGCGAGGGCAGCCACACCCCTCCTAGGCGCGGGTGGGCCCTGCCCCGCGCCTAGGCAGGGTGTGGGGCCCCTGGCCACCGCCTCGGCCTCCCCCTTCGCATATAAGAAGCCCCCGATGCAAAAACCCTAAGTACCCGATCAATATTCCATGAAACCTTTGGTAGCCGCCGCCACCGTCATCCCTAGATCGGGAGGATCTGAAGTTCTTCCCGGCACCCTGTCGGAGGGGAGATCATCCCGGAGGCTTTCTTTGTAACATACCACCCTTCTGTGTAATATTAATAAGGACATGTTTGAGCATAGCATGCATGCATTATACTTGCACTTTGGTTTAAACAAACAAACAAAAATAAAACCCTAATTTTGCTTCCTCTCAAAACCATTCAAATGGTTTACATATTTTGAAAACTATCAAAACAAATGGAGCCCAAATTGTGTTAAGGGCCCCTTAGTGTTTTCAGATATTTTATAAAAGTTTATGTAATTTGGAGATATTCAAAACAGAGTTGAATTTGAAAATACAAACAGAAATTGAAAAACAGAAAAGAAACAGTTTTCCTAGAAAAAAATAACTAACCTAGCTCTACTAGGCCGAGCCCATCACTCCTTCTCTCTCTCCCTGCCGCTCGCGCACAGCATCCAGCGCGGCCCCTGACCCAGCAGCAGCCCCGTGCGGCCCACCTATGGCCCGATACCGATTCGGCCTTATGTCCTCTCGTCATCTTCGTCAACGATGAGTCGACGACAAGCATATCCGTGGCAGCGTCGCTGTCGTCGATCCCGCCGCTCGATCGCCGCCGTCCGCCGACCTGGAAGGTTGGATAAGAATGCCACGCCACCCCTGCCTCGGCCTTATCTCTTTCCCCTCTCTCTCCCGACCTCCCTCTTGTGTTCCTCTCCTCTGGACGAAACCCTAGCCGCTCGTCCCCGCCGTCTCCAGCCGCCCCGAGCTTCGCCGTTGCCCCTAGGAGCTACGCCTCGTCGAGCTGAGTCTCCCCGCCGAAGGAATCGGCCGCCGGCGCTAAGGAACGTCGCCATCGACCTCGCCTTCCCGAGCTCCTACCACCACGTTCTTCATCGATTACTGCGTCGCCCGTGCTCGCCTCGCCTCACTGACCCCACCGTCGTGCTCCTCTCCGTTTCCTCCCTCTTTCCATGTGTTGTCTTCCTCGTGTGAGCCCGACGCTGCCGCCGCTAGCCATCTTCGCACCGCCGTCTCCGGTGACCAAGAACCGGTGGCGCCACCACCATATTACTCCCCGCGATGCCCTCTCTCCAACGCGCCCCTTCGTGTGTCCAGGCGCGCACTAGATCGATGGATCCATGCTCGACCTGGGAGCATCCCCATTGATGACATCAGCATGATGTCATGCTGGTGTCATAATCCCTTTTCCTTTTTCTTTTATTAATATCTGTAATTATTTTCTGTAAATAAGAAATATATGACAGGTGGGCCCTGCCTGTCAGGGTTTTAATATTTCTATAAATGTTTTCTGAAATTGTTAAATATCTGACATGTGGGCCCAACTTGGAAAATATTTTAATTATTCCAAAAATGATTTAAAATGAATTAAAATTGGAGAAATTCATAACTAATTCATTTTAAATCAGAAAAATACAAATAATATACCAAAATGATCAGAAAAATGAAACGTATCTAACTAAGCTATAATCATACATTGTTAAACAACTTTGATGACAAGTTTAATTAGAAGAACCAATTGAACCCCACAGGTGATTCCGCGAATCCCCCTGTTCTAGGGTTTGGACCTCTCGGACCCCCTTTAAAATGACCAAGCATGTTCTAGGGTTTATTTCAACACTATTCACCTTGTCATATCATCCATATTGTATGAGCATTTCACATGCTATGTGTTGAATGTTGCTTTCTCTTTTCTGGTGATTGGTTCTTGCGAATAGGAACCGGACCCGAGGCTGAAGTCAACGCCACTGAAGAGCAGTACTAGTCCAACAACGGACAAGGCAAGCGAAGCCCCACTCATACATATGAATCCTGTGTTTACAAAGTATTTCATTCTCGCCATATGCATTCGGTTCAACAGTCTTTTATCAATGGATGGAGTAATCCAATCTGATGCATGTTTCCCTTGTGAACAATATTACCTGATCCAATGCTCCTAGCATAACTAGGGTTTGGCTTATGAGCATCGCTAGTGCCACAGTTCCGTCAAGCTCAGTCATGCTTAGTGGTCTGATGTTGATCATTCAGATGATGCACTGGAGATGCGAATGAATCTAGTACGGTAGGATGTTGTGATGTGATTAGAGATGGATAATAAACATCATAAGGCTTGTATGGGAGGCCATGTGGGTTATGGTTTTTCCAGTCCCATACTTGCCACCCCTAGGACCAGATGTTCTTGCCTATTGAACCAAGACGAGCGTACAACCACAACGGGGCCTGGAAACCCCCTCGACCAACTAACTTGGCTAGTAGATTCCATGAGTCACACAGTTTGGGCTTTCCATTCGACATATGAATCTTGGTTATTCTTGAATGGAGGTGAAGGAGGTGCATTCATAACAGGTAGGTAAGCTTGGCCGAGAATAAGAGATGCCAGGCATCCGTAATCTTGAACCATGTGCACATCATTAGGGACCGGCTTCGGGACTTGACCCGTTACGGTGGCATCTCCCTAGTGCGTGACTCATGGTCTCGGTGAAAGCAAGGTAAAGTTCGTGGTCAACCACTCTCTGTCGGCCTTCCAAGGAAGAGGGCTAATAATTTGGCATTAAGAATCGGTTGGTACGTGTGGGTAAAGTTGTGCACCCCTGCAGGGTTATTAATCTTTTCAAAAAGCCGTGTCCACGGTTATGGATAACTTGGGAACGAACGTGAAGATCATAGAGAACTATAACCGAATGATAAAACTTGGCCAACTAATGTGAGATCCAGAGTACTTCCTCGGGGTTGTTTGAGGGGGTAGTCCGGGAAGAGAGGTTCAGTTGATGATGGTACTTGGTGGATATCGAAGATGACTCCGAAGAGCTAGAGTTGCAGTCTTCTTATCCCCTTTTGAAAATGATCTGACTAGACGAGTTTCTTCTCCCTCTTGTTTTGAAAACAAAAGATGGCTTTATGCAAAATAACTCCACTAGCCATAAGTCTTGCGGAGTACACCCTGTACTCAGTCTTGCTTCGTTGATGTTTTTTACAGATGAAGCTACTCCAACTAAAGGTGGTTTCTACGTCGAAGTCAATGAGTAGTCGGGGTTCCCGTGCAGCAGCCTAGGATCTATGGAAGGGTCGCTACTTATGTTTAAGGCCTCTTAGGCCCTTTGCTAAGTTTGTTGTTTAGAACAACTTGTTTGCTTCTGTTGTTTGATGTAATGTTGGGTCTGTGACCCCTAGCTTGTATGACTGGTTTGTAACTCGCTTAAGAGTTTACCTTAATAATGTATGGTTTGTATGTTTTGTAATGTTACCGATCTTTCCCTGCGCGCTTCCGAATTTAGGTTAGGCTTATATCAGATAAGGATCTGGTATTTGTCTAGCCCTGATCCCGAGTCGTGACAGATTTTGGTATCAGAGCAGGACTGCATGTAGGAAACCCTTATAGCTGGTCGATGTTGATTCTAGAGATTGAGAAAACTATTTGAAAGCTAAAACTATTTGCAAAACTCTGAATATGACTCTTTTTACTCCTTATCCAAGGTTGTTCTATTGCTGAGTTATCTTATCTCGTTTGCTTTGTAAGGTTTTCACTTCTCGTCTATCATTTCAAACTTTTAGTATATACGGGTTTGGGTTGTTTTCCCTAGTACTCCGTACTTGGTTGCAAGGCTCAGAGTTTCCAAGATATATCTGTGAACCTGAGCATTGTTTTTCAACTTTGCTAAGGATGCCTCTAATCCCGCTCCCTATTCTTTTGTGACTTGTTGGTATCATATCATGCTTGCATTCCATTGTTATGGTTTATATCTAAGTTGGTAGCGTATACGTTCCGTATGCTTGTTCTACTGCCATACTTAAATGCATTGATATAATCTGCATCCACATGTTCACCTCTACCACGATCTTTTGATATGGTTTTCGTCATTCTTTGATGTACCCTTTTTGGTGAATCCATTTTCATGGTTTCTGTTTTCTCCTCAAGATGTCGTCCGGTACTCGTGGTTCTGTTGGCCGTTGAGGAAACAACAATGCTGATCAGGAACTTCTGCCACCTCCCACAATGGCCAAGGTTCTCAACAACATTGAGACCAACCGTCTGAGGACTGAACGCCTTCTGGAGCGTGTGGCCCAGAACACTGAACGTCGTCCTAACGACTGTGTCACACTTGGAGATTTCATCCGCTCTTTTCCTCCAATCTTCACCCACCACAAGGAGCCCCTTGAAGCTGATGATTGGCTTCGCACCATAGAGCGCAAGTTCAGTGCTCTTTGTGTCTGTCCAGCTGATTGTGTTCACTTCGCCACCTATCAACTGGAAGGTGAGGCTGGTGTTTGGTGGGAAGGTTTTCTGAATCTGCAATCTCAGGGACATGTTGTTACTTGGGAATAGTTTGTTGTAGCATTCTGTGCCTCTTATATCCCTAATCCCGTCATGGATCTCAAAAGAAGGGAGTTTTTGGATCTGACCCAGGGGCGCAGGGATATTGAAACATATGGGCGTGAGTTTACTCGCCTGGCTCGTTATGCAACCAGGGATGTGACCAATGATGAAGATAAGCAAGAGCTATTCCGTAAGGGACTTAACCCTGCACTTCGCTATGAGTTGCTGCCCTTCAAGTTCCAGTCTTTCCAGGACTTGCACAATCAGGCTCTTACCTTGGAGCATGGAAGGAAGGATATGGAAGTTTCTCAGAAGCGTGAAGAAGGAAATTCTCGTGCTTCTTCCTCTGGTAACAAGAAGCGCTGTGTATTTGTTCCATACAGTGATGTGCCTCATGCTCCTTATGCACCCAAGTCTTCTGGCGATGCTTCTCGTCAGCCACAGTCAAATACTGGTGGAGCAAACTATCATCCTCCTGCTAGTTCTCACACTGGAGTTACCTGTTACTCCTGTGGTCAGCCTGGTCACTACTCAAGGGAGTGTTCTCAAAGGGTTGTCGGATGCAATGATCAGCAGACAAAGAAGAATGATAAAGCTCAAGGTGCTGGACGTGGTCGTCTGACCCATGTCACTGTTGAGGAAGCTCAGGAAGATCCACGCGCCATTCTGGGTACGCTCCGTGTCAACTCAATTCTAGCTACAGTCTTGTTTGATTCTGGAGCATCGCATACATTCATATCACAAGAGTTTGCACGGGAGCATAATATAACTTTAGAAGCAATGTCTTCCCCTCTAGAGATTAGTACTCCTGGGTCGTTGGCAGACCATCTGGGTTACTCATGGGGTTGAGATAGATATAGCATATCAGAAGTTTCCCACTTCCCTCATTGCACTCAAGTCACCTGACATAGATGTCATCCTGGGCATGGACTGGTTAACCAATTATCATGCCATCATTGACTGTGCACTTAGAGCAGTTACTGTGACCTCTCCTACTGGCATAACTATCAAGTATTGGACTGATGGTTCAAAGTCTCCGTCAGCAGTCCTTAAACCTTTCTCGGAGTTGTATGCCATGGATGGCCTACCTTCTCTCGAGGTCCAAGATGTCCATGTAGTCTGTGATTTCCCGGATGTCTTTCCTGAAGAGTTGCCTGGCATGCCACCTGATCGAAGTGTGGAGTTTGTCATAGAGCTAGTTCCTGGAACTGCTCCTATCTCCAAAAGACCTTACCGCATGCCTCCTCATGAGTTGGTTGAGTTAAAGAAGCAACTTGAAGAGTTAGAGGGTCTAGGATACATCCAACCTAGCACATCCTCTTGGGGTTGCCCTACCATCTTTGTCAAGAAGTGGGATACAAATATTCCAAGATTGGTGGTTGATTACCGTCCACTCAACGCGGTGACAATCAAGAATAAGTACCCACTTCCCCGGATAAATGATCTCTTTGATCAATTAAGTGGTGCCACTATCTTCTCCAAAATGGATTTAAGATCAGGGTATCATCAAATCAAGATCACAAAGGAGGATATCCCAAAGACAGCATTCACAACTCGTTATGGTCTTTACGAGTATACAGTGATGTCCTTCGGATTAACCAATGCTCCTGCCACATTTATGAGGCTCATGAACTCCGTCTTCATGGAATATCTCGACAAGTTTGTCGTGGTATACATTGATGACATTCTAATCTACTCCAAAACCGAAGAAGAGCATGCCGAACATCTACGTTTGGTGTTGACTAAACTTCGTGAACATCGTCTCTATGCCAAGTTTTCCAAATGTGAGTTCTGGTTAGAAGATCTCATCTTCCTTGGCCATGTTGTGTCTTCAAGTGGTGTTGCTTTCATACCGGATAAGGTTCAGACCATCCTAGAATGGAAGTCACCTACTTCAGTCAAGGAAGTCCGAAGTTTTCTTGGAATGGCTAGATATTACCGCTGATTCATCGAGAACTTCTCCAAGATAGCCAAGCCTATGACTGATCTTCTTAAGAAAGATAATAAGTTTGAATGGTCATAAAAGGCAGAAGAAAGCTTCCAAGCTTTGAAGACTAAGCTAACCACCGCTCATGTGCTTGTCCTTCCGGATACAAGCAAGGATTTTGTCATCTATTGTGATGCTTCTCTTCAAGGGCTCGGTTGTGTGTTGATGCAAGATGGTCATGTAGTGGCCTATGCTTCTCGGCAGTTGAAGCCACATGAGAAAAATTATCCAACCCATTATCTCGAACTCACTGCTGTTGTTCATGCTCTTAAGCAATGGCGATATTACCTCATCGGTAACCGTTGCAAACTTTACTCGGATCATCAAAGCCTGAAGTAGCTCTTTACCCAGCCAGATCTGAATCTTAGGCAAAGACAATGGTTGGAACTCACCAAAGATTATGATTTGGGTCTCAACTATCAACCCAGCAAAGCCAATGTCGTTGCTGATGCGCTAAGTCGGAAGTCTTATTTCAATAATCTAAAGATTTCAAAAGCACAACCTGCTCTCTATGAGGAAATCAAGCGTCTTAACCTTGAAGTAGTTCCTTGTGGAATCCTTGCTAACCTTGAAATAAAATCTTTTCTCGAGGACCAAATCAAGGAAGCTCAAAAACAAGATGGAGAGGTTACCAAGATCAAAGAACGTGTTGCAAGTGGGGAAGCTAAATGTGTACTCTCCATTTTGGTAACCGGATAGTGGTTTCAAACAGTCGGAAAATCAAAGATCTAATCCTACTAGAAGCTCATGAATCCCCTATGTCTATCCATCCTGGTGGTACCAAGATGTACCGAGATCTCCGTCAGAGATTCTGGTGAAGTGGAATGAAACCAAAAATCGCTCGCTTCGTTGCAGAGTGCGATGTTTTTCGTCGTGTGAAGGCTGAACAACAAAGGCTTGCTGGACTTCTACAGCCATTGAGAATCCCTGAGTGGAAATGGGATGAAATTGATATGGATTTTATCACTGGACTCCCAAGGACACAAGCAAGAAACGATGCTATATGGGTAATAGTTGATCGGTTATCCAAAGTTTCTCATTTCCTTCCGGTTCGAGAAACTATCCGTGCTAGTCAAATGGCTGACTTATACATCTCTCGGATCGTCGTTCTCCATGGTGTTCCCAAGAAGATCATTTCTGATCGTGGAAGTTTGTTTACTTCCAAATTCTGGCAAAGTTTGCAAGAAGCAATGGGAACTCATGTCTCCTTCAGAACAGCTTATCATCCTAAAATCGGTGGTCAAACTAAAAGAGTGAATCAAATTCTTGAAGACATGCTCAGAGCGTGTGTCATATCCTTTGGAAAGAACTGGGAGAAATGTCTTCCTTTTGCAGATTTCTCCTATAACAACAGCTTTCAATCTAGTTTGGGCATGGAACCTTTCCATTTCCTGTATGGGAGAACATGTCGAACACCGCTGAACTGGACAGAAACCGGTGAAAGACAATTCTTTGGTCCAGACTGTTGGAGATATGCCCTAGAGGCAATAATAAAAGTGGTTATTATTATACCTTTGTGTTTATGATAAATGTTTACATTCATGCTATAATAGTATTAACCGGAAACAATAATACTTTTGTGATTTGTAAACTAAATTAGAGTCCCTAGTAAAGCCTCTTTGTAATACTAGCTTGTTGGTTAATAGATGACCGTGGTTTCCCGATCATGAACATTGAGATGTTATTAACAACAAGATCATATCATTAGGAGAATGGTATGATGGACATACTCCTATAGATAAGCGTAGCATAAAGATCAAGTCATTTCAATAGTCATTTGCTATAAGCTTTCTGATACATAGTAACCTAATTCCTTCGACCATGAGATCATGCTAATCACCATCACCGGAAGGATGCTTTGATGACATCAAACACCACACCGTAACTGGGTGGTTATAAAGGTGGCATTGAGTGTTCGGAAAGTATGTGTTGAGGCACATGGATCAAGAGTGGGATTTGTCCATCCATATGACGGATAGATATACTCTGGGCCCTCTCGGTGGAATGTCATCCAATTGGCTTGCAAGCATGTGACTGGCTCACAAGGGATCACACATCACGGGAACGAGAAAAGAGTACTTATCGGTAACGAGGTTGAACTAGATATGCAGAGATACCGACGATTAAAACCTCGGATAAGTAAACTATCGTGAGACAAAGGGAAATTAGTATCGTATGTAAGTGGTTCATTCGATCGCAAAGTAATCGTAGAAATATGTGGGAGCCATATGAATTTCCAGATTCCTCTATCCGTTATTGATCGGACAAGTGTCTCGGTCATGTCCGCATAATTTACAAACCGTAGGGAGACACACTTAAGGATTCGATGTTGTTTAGTAGATATGGAATGTTAGTAGGGATACCGAATGTTGTTCGGAGTCTCGGATGGGATCCGGGATATCACGAGGAGATCCGGAATGGTCCGGAGAATAAGATTCATATAAGGAAAGTCCGATTCCGGAGTTCGGGAAAGATTTCGATGTTTTTATAGGAGAGGTTCTAGAAGGGTCTAGAAGGTTCACCGGACCGGAAGGGGAATGGTCCATGAATGTGTCATGTATAAGTGGAATGATTGGATCATATCCTAGGTCACTTGGTGTGGGCATTTGCAAGAGAGAATTAAAGCTCTAAGTTGAAAGTCAAACGGGAAGTTTGAAAAGTCAAACTGGAACAATGGTTTCCTAGTGGAAGAAGAAACAAGTCCTTCTCTCAATCCAACTTGGGTTTGGGTTTGGATTCAAACCCAACCCTCCCAATGATGCCCCCCTCTCATAAATAGAGGGGGAGGGCTGCCCCAAACACACAAGCCCTAGCCCTCCCACACCCGCGCCGCCGTCGCCAAGCCGTCGGCCCGTCGCCGTCGCCCTAGCCGCCGCCGACACCTCCTCCTCCTCCCGGTCTTATAAACCCTAGATCACCGAGAAACCCTAGATCCACCATAACTTGCACAGGTTTAGGCGAAACCTTGCGGGATCTTCCCTCTACCTCCGACACCACGCCGTCGTGCTGCCGGAATTGCTAGGGGAGAACTACAACCTCTGCTGCCTGCTGTAACAAGGGAGAGGAAGGTCTTTATCGAGTACCGAACGTGTGATCGACTGCGTAAGTGCTGCCGGAACGCAACGCCGGAAGGATCGTCTACGCAATCTTGAGATCGACAAGTGTCCGACTACATCACCCACGAGAATCTGCACTCATTAGCCGCTTTGGAATCTTCGAGGGTGAGTTCTTCTATCGACTCGTTGCTACAATCTAGTAGATAGATCTTGGCTTGTTTGTGTGCATGCGGTAGAAATTTTTTGTTTTCCCTGCTACGAACCCCTACAGTGGTATCAGAGCCGTGTCTATATGTAGATCTGTTGCACGAGTAGAACACAATGGTCATTGTGGGCGGTGGTGCTTTTATTATCAATTGCTTTTTGTGTACTTTGCATCTTGCGGTATGATGGGATGAAGTGGCCCGGGATAACCTTGCATGACATTGTTCATGAGACTTGCTCCACGCTCAACACGCATCTTGTATTGCATAAGTGTCTTTTCGGGTGTCTATCTCTCCCATCAAAGTATAGATTCAATTTAGAACAGGCACTTGATAGTTCAAACATCAACGTTGTGGTTCTTGTTCGTAAGTTATAACGACACTTATTGAAAGCCCCAAACGACATAAAATATGCAAAGAAAATTAGAGGCGTCTAACTTTGTTTTGTAGGGGTGTGTTGTGATGTGATATGGCCATGATTGTAATTATATATGATGTATGCAATGTTCCTTATTGTAAGTTGGCACCGGAAGGAGCCATATGGTTGTCTTTTAGTTCCATTAAGACTTGTGTGTCTATTCAAAGTAGTTGTAATAGTTGATGCTGGTGGACGACAACCATGAAGTGGCGCCATTGACCTTGACGCCATACCGGTGATGATGGAGATCATGTTCGTGCTTGAAGATGGAGATCGGAAGCACAAGAAGAAAGGCCATATCATATCACATATTATGAATTGCATGTGATGTTAATCCTTTTATGCATCTTGTATTTATTAGTTTGCGACGGTAGAATTATAAGATGATCCCTCAAGCACAAAAATTTCAAGTTATAAAGTGTTCATCCTTAGCAAGAACCATTGCTAAAGCTCGTTGTTTCGAAGCACCACGTGATGATTGGGTGTGTTAGATTCTGCGAGTGTATACAACATGAGCAAGCCAGATTTTCTCATGCGGAAGCTAAGGTTTGATCTTGACGAGCCTAGCATGTACAGACATGGTCTCGGAACACGTATCACCGAAAGGTAAAGCATGAGTCATATAGTAGATATGATGAACATGTTGATTGTTCGCCGTTGAAGCTACATCAACTCTCAAGATGATCGGTTTTGATGTGGTGGATTTGGTTCGTGTAGTCACTAAAGCAATGTGAGGGATATTGTTTTGAGTGGGAGTTCACCTAGATTAATTTAACTATTAATTAGAACTCAATTTGTCATAAACTTAGTCTAAACTATTGCAAATATGTTGTAGATCAATGGCGGCCCGTACCATCAATTTTAATGTGTTCCTAGAGAAAGAAAAGTTGAAAAAATGGACGCAACTTCGCGGATTGGTTCCGCAATTTGAGGATTGTCCTCAATGCTGGTAATTTGACCTATGTGCTGGATGCACCGCTGGGTGACCCGCCTGCAGCTGATGCTACCGATGAGGTAAAGAATGTTTTCCTCGCTCGAAGAATCAGTACTCCACAGTTCAGTGTGCTATCTTGTATGGTTTGGAATCGGAGCTTCAGAAAAGGTTTGAGAACCATGACCCACATGATATTGTCTGTGAACTCAAAATTATATTTGAGGCTCATGCGACAGTTGAGAGTTATGAGGCTTCTGAAAAGTTCTTTAACTGCAAGATGGAAGAGGGGAGCTCCGTCCGTGAGCACGTGCTTAAGATGTCTGGGCACGCAAGCAAGCTTCAAAGCTTAGGTATAGTGATTCCTAATGCTTTGGGGATTCACCGTGTCCTCCAATGACTACCACCAAGTTACAAGAACTTTGTCATGAACTACAATATGCAAAACATGGACAAGTCGTTGCCCGAACTCTTCTCCATGTTAAAGTCTGCAGAAGTGGAGATCAAGAAAGAGCACCAAGTGTTGTTGGTCAATAAGACCACCAAATTAAAGAAGCAAGGCAAGTCTAAGAAAAAGGGAAACTTCAAGAAGGGCGGTAAGAAAGTTACCGCACCGGCGAAGAAGACCAAGGCTGGGCCTAAGCCTGATAATGAGTGCTTTTACTGCAAGGGAGAAGGTCACTGGAAGCGGAATTACCCTAAGTACTTGGCGGATTTGAAGAACGGCAACATCAAGAAGAAAGGTATATCCGAATTACATGTTATTGATGTGTATCTCACTAGTACTCGTAGTAGTGCCTGGCTATTTGATACTGGATCGGTTGCTCATATTTGTAACTCGAAATAGGTGCTGCAGAATAGATGGAAGCTATCGAAGAACGAGGTGACGATGCGCGTTGGAAATGGATCAAAGGTTGATGTGATCACAGTCGGCACGCTACCTCTTCATCTACCATCGGGATTTGTTTTATACTTAAATAATTGTTATTTGGTGCTTGCGTTGAGCATGAACATTATATCCGAATCATGTTTATTGCAAGACGGTTACTCGTTTAAGTCCGAGAATAATGGTTGTTCGATTTATATGAGTAATATGTTTTATGCACATGCACCTTTGATAGATAGTCTATTATTATTGAATTTCGATTGTAGTAATACACATATTAATAACATTTAAGCTAAACGTTTGAAATTGAACGATAACTCGACCTGTATGTGGCACTGTCGTCTTGGTCACATTGGAGTGAAGCGTATGAAGAAACTCCATTCCGATGGGCTTCTTGAATCACTTGATTTCGAATCACTTGAAAGATGTGAAGCATGTCTGATGGGTAAAATGACTAAGACTCCATTTTCTGGTATGATGGAGCGAGCTACGGACTTATTGGAAATCATACATACCGATGTGTGTGGCCCAATGAGTGTAGCATCGCGCGGTGGTTATCGTTATGTTCTTACCTTCACGGATGAATTGAGTAGATATGGGTATATCTATTTCATGAAACATAAGTCCGAAACTTTCGAGAAGTTTAAGGAATTTCAAAGTGAGATAGAGAATCAACGTAACAAGAAGATTTAATTTCTATGATATGATCGTGGAGGTGAATATCTAAGTTACGAGCTTGGCGAGCATTTGAAGAAATACGGAATACTTTCACAATTGACACCGCTGGGAACACCACAGTGTAATGGTGTGTCCGAACGTCGTAATCGAACTCTCTTAGATATGGTTCTTTCTATGATGTCACTTACAGATTTACCGCTATCGTTTTGGGGTTATGCATTAGAACAACCGCATTCACTTTAAATAGGGCACCATCTAAATCCGTTGAAACGACACCGTATGAATTGTGGTTTGGGAAGAAACCTAAATTGTCGTTCCTTAAAGTTTGGGGTTGCGAAGCTTATGTAAAGAAGTTACATCCCGACAAGCTTGAACCCAAAGCGGAAAAATGCGTCTTCATAGGATACCCGAAGGAAACTATTGGGTATACCTTCTATCATAGATCCGAGGGCAAAATCTTCGTTGCCAAGAATGGATACTTTCTAGAGAAGGAGTTTCTCTTGAAAGAAGTGACTGGAAGGAAGGTAGAACTCGACGAGGTTGTTGAACCTTCTCTCGAACTTGCGAGTAGCGCAGCACCGGAAGTAGTTCCTATGGCGCCTACACTAATAAGAGAGGAAGCTAATGATGTTGATCATGAAACTTTAGTTGAACTTACTACGGAACCTCGCAGGTCAACGAGAACTCGTACCATTCCTGATTGGTATGATCCCATTATGAGTGTCATGTTGGTAGACAACACCGATGACCCTGCGACATATGAGGAAGCGATGATGAGCCCAAATTCCAATAAATTAAAATAAGCCATGAAATCCGAGATTGGATCCATGTACGAAAACCAAGTATGGACTTTGGTGGACTTACCGGATGGCCGGAAGGCTGTTGAGAACAAATGGATTTTCAAGAAGAAAACAAATGTTGATGGTAATGTTACTGTCTATAAAGCTCGACTTGTCACAAAAGGGTTTCGACAAATTCAAGGAGTTGACTACGATGAGACTTTCTCACCGGTAGCGAAGCTAAAATCTGTGCGGATTATGTTAGCAATCGCTGCATATTATGATTATGAGATATGGCAGATGGATGTCAAAACGGCATTCCTCAATGGAGACATTGATGAAGAGTTGTATATGGTACAACCCAAAGGTTTTGTCGATCCTAAAGATGCTAACAAGGTATGCAAACTTCAACGGTCCATTTATGGATTGAAGCAAGCATCCCGGAGTTGGAATCAATGTTTTGATAAGTAGGTCAAAAGCTTTGGTTTTATACAAACTTATGGAGAAGCTTGTATTTACAAGAAAGTGAGTGGGATCTTTGTAGCATTCTTAATACTATATGTAGATGACATATTGTTGATTGGTAATGATGTAGACCTTCTTAATAGTGTCAAGGATTATTTGAATAATAGTTTTTCAATGAAAGATCTTGGCGAAGCAGCTTACATATTAGGCATAAAAATTTATAGAGATAGATCGAGACGCCTAATATCATTGTCACAGAGTACATACTTGGACAAAGTTCTAAAGACGTTTGGAATGGAAGATAGCAAGAAAGGGTTCTTGCCCATGTTGCCCAATACGACCTTGAGTAAAACTCAAATTCCTACAACGGCACAAGATAGAGAAAGGATGAGTAAGACTCCCTGTAAGATCCCTCCTTTGTAAAGGAAAGGATCCCTGTGATTGCAATGCTAGTCCCTGGATCAATGCTAGCATCCACAGTTTAAGATAAAGTACACAAAAACAAAGGTCATTATTACATATCATTCCAAAGACAAACATAGTCTTTTACAACTCCATGGCCACAGGCCTAATACAATAGTTCAAATATATAATAAGATAAATAAGTCTTCATCTTCATGTGCCACATGCAAGCATGTTGAGTGTAGACTCATGACTCCTAATCATCATCAGAATATCCTGCAACATCACAAGTTACAGCCACAGTGGGTCAATACATTGGAATAGTATTGGCAAGTGATACCTTAGTAGAGTATTGGTGGACTAAACATTATATGCATTTAGTGTAGCTTAGGCTTGCTTTGCTCAAAATAGGTTTTGCCTATTAGTTGAAAACACTAAGTTTTTCTTTGACAAAAACTTTCCCAAGGATCCACCAATAGACATTGGGGTCCTTCACCCTTGTTCAACCACAAGTTTTTACTTAGAAATTGGGATGAGGAGATTCTTGATAGCTTCCATGTCTTGATGCTCAAGTTGTACAATACCAGGGACATGGCTAAGTACTTAGATTCTTCCATCTGCAGAGGTTGTGCACTTTCCCCACAAGACTTGATTTTCACCAAGACAGGACCTTTCAGAAGCCTTCCCTTAGACCAAATGGATGCGTTCCAACCTATCATCCCACTACCACCAACTGTCCAAATGGCTAAGTTATTGCAACCTATATGATCCAGGCAGAGCCCATATTGCCAAGTGGTTGCACTAGAAGCTTCTTAACATTTGGCCTCTCAAATCCCTTTGTTCCTGGGTGGCTTTCCACAAGTGAGATACACAAGGTAGACCATAGAAATGGGCCTTGTGTAACCACTCAACATAACCCATTCTTTCCATTCCACCCAGGTGTTTCATTCACTTAGTTGTTTTATTAAGCAAAAACATAGTCCAGAGACTTAGAAATATTTATTCATAGCATGAATATATAACCTCCCTTGGTTGCTACTATCTAGGCTAAGCGTGGCATTGATAAGACTTAGAAATATTTCTAGCAATTCTACAACTACTAGGATTTCCCAAGCATAACATATAGATAAAAAAAATAACCATGCAAGACTTAGCAAAATATTTCTAATGCAAAGTTGAAAAACTTAGGAATAAATTCATGAAGCACCACTTGCCTTGGTATTTTGGAGAGTAGCTACAATCCTCACAATCACAATCACTATTTGTACCAAAATCTACACATCAAATGATAGCACCAAATCACATACAAAATAAATACAAGCAAAAATATATGGATGCATGCAATATGATATGTGATGATTTTCTATACTCAACAAGACAAGTGCACAGTAATGATTCATAAACAAGTTCAAAACTTTCCAAACAACCTTTATTTGAACATTAAAACATTTCCCAAATAATTGTTATACACAAAATAGGCCTACACATGTTTCTGTAAAAACAACCATTTTAATAGAGTCAAAACATTAAACACATTGCATATATGGAAAGGATTTTCTCTCCTGATTCCATTGATATAAAATTTGTCAAATTTGGACGTGGGAATCAAAAGTTATGAATTAAACAAGTTTTAATATCTAATAGATCAAATTCAAACTTTTAAAACCAAACTCGTGCCACGCGGCGCTTTCTAACTGGCTGGAACCGCTTCGCGCTGGATCGCGTTTGCGCACTGTCAGGTCAACTTAAAATCTAACGGCTTAGTTCTAACCATACCCCTTCGCCTATCTTCTAATCTCAACCACTGGATCTAGATCTAGTGGATCTAAATGCTTTGACCAAAACCCGACGGCGCAAATGGCTAGGACGACGGCGACGGCTCTGCCGGCGATGGATCGGCGAATCTAGCGAGGGCTAGGGACGGTGGTGATGCTTACCAGACTCGTACGAGCACGAGGAAGCTCAACGTGGTCGTCGTGGAAACGGGGGCGTGCTGCTGTGGCCGTGGGAGCTCGTCGGAGTCAGGGCAGCGTCTGGCTTAGGTGGATGGCGACGTTGGCGACGCTCGGATCCGCCCTAACACAAACGAAAGGCATCAGCGCGTGCGTATCGTTCAGGCGAACAAGATGGGGTCAAGGGAAAAGCACGGGGCGGTCGTACCTCACCGGAATTCCTTGCCGAAGTTGGAGACGGCGTCGGGAAGCTGTGGTGCTTGACGAAGTCGATGCTCTGGTGCGAAATAGGGCAAACGGTGAACGTCACAAGATGCACAAAGAGATAACGGACAAGCTTGCATGAACCAGAGAGCGAGGCGCGCACGAAGCTTACCACAATCGGTCGCCGGAGTTTGTCGGTGCCGCGGCGGTGTGAGGGAAAATTCTAGCAGCCTGGTGGCGCTCTGTGCTTGGGGTTTGGGGAAAATGGAGAGGGGGCAGAGGGGGTTTAAGTAGCAAGAATGCGGGCGTGATTTACTCAGGCATTGAACGGGAATTGAAGCCGCGAATTAAACAGGAAACGCCCGGCGTAATTTGGGGATGAACTGGTCGCTGGTGGTGGAGACGACGACTGCCATGTGGGCCGCGGTTGTCAGCAAGAGAAAGAAAGAGGGGATGGGCCCAGGCGGTCAGTGACTCTGTGGGTACGGCTGCGAGTGAGAGAGAGGGGAAACCCCGAGTGGGCTTAGTGGGCTGGTTTCACTGTTGGGCTAGATTAGTATCGCCGGCCTTTTCTTATTTCTTTATTCCTTTTCTTTTTCTATTTGAATTTCCAGGAAACATTTTCAAATGATTTCAAAACCATTTGAATTCAAACTTTTTCTGGATTTTTTGTAGAGTGTAACACTCATATTTCTGGGCATAAAATCATGTGGTCTCTCTGTATTAGCTTGGTCCTATAGATCAAACAAAATAAACAGTGACTTAGCACTTGATTTGAACAAGTTTTAAAAATGGTTTTAAATCTATATTTGTTTTGTAAATTTTGGTTTAAGCACTAGCAATCAAGTAAAACTATCTGAGAGCAACAAGGTTTGGTTTTGAACAAATAATCTCCCATTGGAGAGTAGCATTTGATTAATGTTTGATCACATAAAATCATAGCTCCCAAGTTCTGTTTTCTTTAAAAATGAGTTTGAATTTGATCCCTAAATGATATGCATGCATGCAAGATATGAAATCTTTGAAAACATGATTTTAGGGATGTTACAAATCTAACCCCCTTGAGGTGAATCTCGCCCTCGAGATTCGTGTTGGCTAGCAAATAGGTGAGGGTGGTCTTTCCGAAGATCATCTTCTCTTTCCCATGTTGCTTCTTCTTCGGAATGATGGTTCCATTGGACTTTGCAGAATTTGATAGTCTTAGTCCGAGTAACTCTTTTTGCATTCTCAAGAATCTTGATAGGTTTCTCTTCATAGGTGAGATCACTCTCCAATTGAACCTCTTCCAAAGGTATAGTATCCTTCAAAGAAGTCTCTTCCATTTCTGGATGACATTTCTTAAGCTGACTCACATGAAACACATTATGAACAGCTGACAAAGACTCTGGCAATTCAATCTCATAAGCTACTTCTCCTTTACGACTCAGAATCTTGAATGGTCCAACATATCTTGGGGCCAATTTACCTTTGACACCAAACCTCTTCACTCCACGAAGTGGTGACACTCTAAGATAAGCTCTATCACCCACTTCATAGGTGACTTCTCTACGCTTAGGATCTGCGTAGCTCTTTTGTCGGGACTGTGCTATCTTCAATCTATCCTTGACTAGCTTGACTTTCTCTTCAGCCTCTTTGATTAGTTCTGGTTCGAACAAACTTCTTTCTCCCACACCATTCCATAGCAATGGGGTGGTACACTTTCTTCCATAGAGAAATTCAAATGGTGCCATCTCAATACTGGCTTGAAAGCTGTTATTGTAAGAGAATTCTGCGTAAGGCAGACTTTCATCCCAACTGGCTCCATAGTCTAGAGCACATGCTCTCAACATATCTTCAAGAATCTGATTAGTCCTTTCTGTCTGTCCATCAGTCGGAGGATGAAAAGCAGTGCTGAATTCTAACCTCGTTCCTAATGACTCATGTAATTGCCTCTAAAAATGAGAAGTGAACTGAGTTCCCCTATCAGACACAATACTCTTGGGTACCCCATGTAGACATACAATTCTACTCATATAGATCTTGGCTAACTTAGCACTTGTATAAGTTGTCTTCACAGGTATAAAATGAGCCACTTTAGTTAGGCGATCCACCACTACCCAAATAGAATCATATCCTGACCGGGTCCTTGGCCATCCGGTGATGAAATCCATACCAATCGTGTCCCACTTCCAATCAGGAATAGGTAGTGGTTGTAACAATCCTGCTGGTTTCTGATGTTCCGCTTTTACTCTACTACATACATCACACAAAGCAATATGTTCGGCGATGTCCTTCTTGAGATTATTCCACCAAAATCTTTCCTTCATATCCATGTACATTTTGGTGTTACCCGGATGAATGGAATACGGTGAGTTGTGTGCTTCTTGTAAAATCAGTTTCCAAAGCTCCGGATCTTGTGGAACACAAATACGTTTTCCATGCCATAAAGTACCATGTTCGTCTTCATGGAATCCTTTGGCTTTCCCTTTGCCAATCTTTTCCTTAATCTCTTCAATTTCCTTATCTGCCTTTTGGGCTTCTTTGATCTTGTCCAACAAGGTGGGTTGAACATCCAAAGACATGATATGTCCCTCAGGAACAATCTCCAATCTGAGATCTCTAAATTGGGCACACACATCATCTGGCAATTCTCCCTTAGTAAGGCCATTCACAAAAACCTTACGGCTTAGAGAATCCGCTACAACATTTGCTTTACCGGGGTGGTATTGCAAACTCAAGTCATAGTCCTTGATGAGTTCTAGCCATCTTCTTTGTCTCATGTTAATTTCCTTCTGGGTGAAAATATACTTTAAACTCTTGTGATCTGTGAACACTTCACAACGCTTTCCCAAAAGATAATGTCTCCATGTTTTGAGTGCATGGACAACAGAGGCTAACTCTAAATCATGAGTAGGGTAATTTACCTCATGAGTTTTGAGTTGTCTCGAGGCATAAGCCACAACTTTCCCTTCTTGCATAAGTACTACACCTAATCCATGATGAGATGCATCACAATATACTTGGAAATCTTTCTCCAAATCTGGCAAACATAAGACTGGTGCTTTCACTAGTCTCTTCTTCAATTCTTGGAAACTGAGTTCACAACCTTCATACCAAGCAAACTTCTTGTCTTTCTTTAGCAATTCTGTCATAGGCTTAGCTACCTTGGAGAAATTCTCAATAAATCTTCTGTAGTATCCTGCCAAGCCAAGGAAACTGCGAACCTCTTTCACTGACTTGGGAGATTCCCATTCAGTTACAGCTGAAACTTTAGTAGGATCAACTGCTACACCATCTCCTGACACAACGTGTCCAAGAAAACCAACTTCATTTAACCAAAATTCACACTTGCTGAATTGGGCATACAGCTTATGCTCTCTAAGCTTCTCAAGTATCAAACGTAAATGTCCTTCATGCTCTTCTTTGCTCTTGGAGTAGATCAAAATGTCATCGATGAAAACGACAACAAACTTATCAAGAAATTCCATGAACACCTTGTTCATCATGTTCATGAAGTATGTTGGTGCATTGGTCAATCCAAATGGCATCACGGTATACTCATACAATCCATACCTTGTGGTGAAAGCTGTCTTAGGTATGTCTTGTTCCCTTATCTTGAGCTGGAAATAACCTGACCGGAGATCAATCTTTGAGAACACACAAGCTCCTTCCAACTGATCAAACAAGTCATTGATTCTAGGAAAAGGGTATTTGTTCTTGATAGTCACCTCATTGAGTGAACGGTAATCTATGCATAACCTTTGACTTCTATCTTTCTTTTCCACAAACAAAACTGGTGCTCCCCAAGATGAAGAACTTGGTTGGATAAATCCTTTCTGCAATTGTTCTCCAAGTTGTTTCTTGAGTTCTTTCAGTTCATCAACTGACATCTTATACGGTCTCTTTGCTATAGGTCCAAATCCTGGTAGCAAATCAATAAGAAACTCCACATCTCTATCTGGTGGCATTCCCGGCAATTCTTCCGGAAACACATCTGGATATTCACTCACAATAGGCACACTGTCTATGCTAACCCCCTTAAGAGAATTTAGCTTACACCTTTTTGCTTCAAAGTTGGTCTTGAATCTGATCCTTTTGTTTTCCAGAGTTGTGAGTGAGACAGTATGGTTGGAACAATCTATCACTCCCTTGTGCTTAGTCATCCAGTCCATTCCCAATATAACATCCAATCCTTGAGAGTTTAGGATTATCAGGTTAACGGGAAACTTATACTTCCCAAACTCTATGACTAGATCATGACATCCTGAATTCACTATCATTTCTCTGCCAGAAGAACTTACTTTGATAGGACACCCAATAGTTTCTACCGGTAGTTCATTTCTTTCAACAAATTCTCTTGATATGAATGAATGAGATGCACCAATATCAAAGAGAACAAATGCTAGAACAGAATTGAGTTTGAACTTACCAGCAACAGCATCAGGTTCCTCATAAATTTCCTCCACATTGATGTGGTTCACTTGTCCCTTTTGAAAAGGGTTGGTCTTGTTGGGTCCTTCAACTTTCTTTTCTGGGCATTCATTTACATAATGCCCCATCTTCTTGTACTTGAAACATTCAACCTGACTAAGATCCTTCTTGACAGGCTGGCTTCCACTGCCACTTCCACTTTCACTATGGTGGCTCTTGTATCCACTCTTGTGGTTCTTGTACTTATCATTGTCATGACTACGATTGTGCTTGTTGTCATGATGACGGTTGTGGTTGTGGTGTTTGTTGAACTTCCCATGCTTGTGGTATCCAGAACTCCCACTGTCATCATAATGGGAACGCTTGTGAGACGATCCCGAGTTGTGCTTGTCAGAGTGCTTTCTCTTCCTGCTTTCAACTTGTTTCATCTTGCTCTCCAAAATAGCAGCCTTGTCACAAAGAGACTGGTATGTGGGAACATAGGCCACTGCTAACTGCAGGTTCAGTTCATCATTCAACCCTTCAAGGAACTTTTCCTTCCTCTTAGCATCAGTGTCAACTTCATCCGGTGCATATCATGCCAGATTGTTGAACTCCTCAATGTATTCAGCCACGTTGCGGTGGCGCTGCTTCAAGTTATGGAACTCTTTCTTCTTCAAACTCATCACTCCGGATGAGATGTGAGCAGTACGGAAACCATCTTCAAAGATAGCCCATGTCACATCCTCAATGGGAGTGGTGATCTGGAAGTTATCCCACCAAGTGGCTGCTGGTCCTTCCAACAAGTGAGCTGCAAATCTGACTTTCTCTTCATCAGTACAGCCAACAGTTACCAAGTCCTTGTTCACAGAGCGTAGCCAATCATTGGCCACCATAGGATTAGTAGTTCCTGAGAACTTTGCTGGCCTCAGTCTCAAAAACCTGGTAAGCATGTAAAAACCCGGTGGGTTGTTCTGATTGTTGTTGTTGTTATTGTTGTTATTGTTGTTGTTGTTCTAGTTCTGGATGAACGTAGTCATCATTTGCATCAGCTGAGTCTGAGCTGTCATCATTTGCTGCATCTCAGGAGTGATGTTGTTGTTGTTGGGGTTGGGATTGGCACGTCGGGGAGGCATCTGTGGTTTGTTTAATAGAGATAAGAATGAGATACCCATAGATGCTAACATGCACAATACATCACATAAACAATCACCAAACATGCATCGTAATAATAAAAGTGCAACAACATAGACAACAAGTTTGCAAAGTAAACACACCAATAGCAATCCATCCACATGTTGGATGGTCATTGCGACTCAATAATCAAAGACATGATAAATAAAGGTAAATGAGTAGTCATCACTACTCCTCTACATCAACCTCCTCGTCGACAAGTGTAAGACCTGCATTCTCCATAGCGGTCTTGTACTCCTTGACATTGGTGGTCAAGGTATCTACCTTGGCTTTGAGAGCCCTCTTCTGTGAATGAAGTCTCTCAATCACAGTCTGCTGATGCTCGAGCTCGAAGTCCTTGGCCTCTAGTTTTGTAGTCATGTCTCGAATCCTCTTGTTCCTATCTTGGACTCGCTTCTCTTGACTCTTGAACTTTTTGTCCTGACTCTCAAACTTGGCCTCCATCTCCTTGACTATCTCATCTTGCTCCGCGAAGAGCTTGTCCTTCTCACGAAGCTGCACCTGGAGTTCGTCATTGCTGAGCATGAAGTTGGTCCTATCAGTGTCTATGTGCCTAAGAAGAACCTCTAAGTCCTGGAGGTATAGACGAATCGGCTATGCTGTCTCCCTCGAAGTATCCTCGAAGTCAATGGCCTCACCATCCTCATCACGTCTATCGAAGGCGTGGAAGTGAGTACCTCTAACCTGTCGAGAGTGTCTTCCTAACAGACGTCCAATCAAATCCTGCATGACTACCTCCAGGCCTCTCTCCTTGTCACCATGCATGAGCTTGAAGATGATTGCCTCCATGGTAGGCTCAGTCTGGCGTTCGGGCTGATTAACCTTGAAGCCCCAAAGGTCTTTCCTCTCAAACTTGGTGAGGGGAAGCACCATGATGGTAGGAAGAGGGAGATTGAGCAAACTAGTGAGCTCAATAATACGAGGACCAAAACGAGTTCCCTTGAACTCTTCAGCCGTGCTGATAGTAACATGAGGCATCTATTTATAAGATAGAAAATTTTAGAGTCAACACAATGAATAATTTACAAGACAAAGCATCACATGCACAACATTGACAAACACACAAGTCATAGCATACTTAAAATCCATTAAAAGCATCCAAGGTTCAACTTATTTTAGACAACATTTTTGGAAAATAAAATAATAAGTGTGGTGGTCCAACTAACGGAGTACGTTTTACAATCCCATCTCACTTGCCAAGTTGGCTAACAGGGCATCCCTAGAGGCAATCTTTTTATCTTGATCACATGACTCCATTGCTAAGTCTATGATGTCTTTCCTTAAACTTTGGTTGGTAGCCTCTAGCTCTTGGGTATGCTTCTTTTCTTCCCTAAGGTCATTCTGGGTGTTAAGCATTCTGCACTTGATTCTATCACCAAGTTCTTTGATGACCCTCCAAGATGCATCCCTTGCTGAATCAAAGAATGTAGTGTGCATCACTGTGTTGGTGACCATGCAGAATCCTGAGTCCTTGTGGTTGTCTTCCTTGTTTTTATACAAGTGAAGTTGCACCCACCAGTACTCAACTCCTTCATCCATCACAGGAAAAACTTTGTACACAGCTGCACCATGTATTCCCATGGAAACCATGAGGTCCTTGAGAGCCTTGGGAAATTCTGTCTCACACTCCAATGTCATAGTCATGAGTGGTCCCTTCTTCACGGCTTTGTTGATGGAGTTCATCTACAAATAGAGATGAGAAAGAAGATTAGAAAAGTTTACGAGAAGAAAAGACAAGTGTGGAAGTTGTTGAAAATTTTTCCTTAGTGGTTTCCAATACTAGGGTCATAATCCTATAGGCAACACAGTGCTCTGATACCATCTATAAGATCCCTCCTTTGTAAAGGAAAGGATCCCTGTGATTGCAATGCTAGTCCCTGGATCAATGCTAGCATCCACAGTTTAAGATGAAGTACACAGAAACAAAGGTCATTATTACATATCATTCCAGAGACAAACATAGTCTTTTACAACTCCATGGCCACATGCCTAATACAAGAGTTCAAATATATAATAAGATAAATAAGTCTTCATCTTCATGTGCCATAGGCAAGCATGTTGAGTGTAGACTCATGACTCCTAATCATCATCAGAATATCCTGCAACATCACAAGTTACAGCCACAGTGGGTCAATACAATGGAATAGTATTGGCAAGTGATACCTTAGTAGAGTATTGGTGGACTAAACATTATATGCATTTTGGCTAAGTGTAGCTTAGGCTTGCTTTGCTCAAAATAGGTTTTGCCTATTAGTTGAAAACACTAAGTTTTTCTTTGATAAAAACTTTCCCAAGGATCCACCAATAGACATTGGGGTCCTTCACCCTTGTTCAACCACAAGTTTTTAATTAGAAATTGGGATGAGGAGATTCTTGATAGCTTCCATGTCTTGATGCTCAAGTTGTCCAATACCAGGGACATGGATAAGTACTTAGATTCTTCCATCTACAGAGGTTGTGCACTTTCCCCAAAAGACTTGATTTTCACCAAGACAGGACCTTTCATAAGCCTTCCCTTAGACCAAATGGACGCGTTCCAACCTATCATCCCACTACCACCAACTGTCCAAATGGCTAAGTTATTGCAACCTATATGATCCAGGCAGAGCCCATATTGCCAAGTGGTTGCACTAGAAGCTTCTTAACATTTGGCCTCTCAAATCCCTTTGTTCCTGGGTGGCTTTCCACAAGTGAAATACACAAGGTAGACCATGGAAATGGGCCTTGTGTAACCACTCAACATAACCCATTCATTCCATTCCACCCAGGTGTTTCATTCACTTAGTTGTTTTATTAAGCAAAAACATAGTCCAAAGACTTAGAAATATTTATTCATAGCATGAATATATAACCTCCCTTGGTTGCTACTAGCTAGTCTAAGCATGGCAATGATAAGACTTAGAAATATTTCTAGCAATTCTACAACTACTAGGATTTCCCAAGCATAGCATATAGATAAAAAAAATAACCATGCAAGACTTAGCAAATATTTCTAATGCAAAGTTGAAAAACTTAGGAATAAATTCATGAAGCACCACTTGCCTTGGTAGTTTGGAGAGTAGCTACAATCCTCACAATCACAATCACTATTTGCACCAAAATATACACATGAAATGATAGCACCAAATCACATACAAAATAAATACAAGCAAAAATATATGGATGCATGCAATATGATATGTGATGATTTTCTATACTCAACAAGACAAGTGCACCGTACTGATTCATAAACAAGTTCAAAACTTGCCAAACAACCTTTATTTGAACATTAAAACATTTCCCAAATAATTGTTATACACAAAATAGGCCTACACATGTTTATGTAAAAACAACCTTTTTAACAGAGTCAAAACATTAAACACATTGCATAGATGGAAAGGATTTTCTCTCCTGATTCCATTGATATAAAATTTGTCAAATTTGGACGTGGGAATCAAAAGTTATGAATTAAACAAGTTTTAATATCTAATAGATCAAATTCAAACTTTTAAAACCAAACTCGTGCCACGCGGCGCTTTCTAACTGGCTGGTACCGCTTCGCGCTGGATCGCGTTCGCGCACCGTCAGAGCAACTTAAAATCTAACGGCTCAATTCTAACCATACCCCTTCGCCTATCTTCTAATCTCAACCACTGGATCTAGATCCAGTGGATCTAAATGCTTTGACCAAAACCCGGCGGCGCAAATGGCTAGGACGGCGGCGATGGCTCTGCCGGCGATGGATCGGCGAATCTAGCGAGGGCTGGGGGCGGTGGTGATGCTTACCAGACTTGTACGAGCACGAGGAAGCTCAACGTGGTCGTCGTGGAAACGGGGGCGTGCTGCTGTGGCCGTGGGAGCTCGTCGGAGTTAGGGCGGCGTCGGGCTTAGGTGGACGGCGACGTTGGCGACGCTCTAATCCGCCCTAACACAAACGAAAGGCATCAGCGTGTGCGTATCATTCAGGCGAACAAGATGGGGTCAAGGGAAAAGCACGGGGCGGTCGTACCTCACCGGAATTCCTTGCCGAAGTTGGAGACGGCGTCGGGAAGTTGCGGTGCTTGACGAAGTCGATGCTCTGGTGCAAAATAGGTCAAACGGCAAACGTCAGAAGATGCACAAATAGATAACGGACAAGCTTGCATGAACCAGAGAGCGAGGCACACACGAAGCTTATCACAATCGGTCGCTGGAGTCTGTTGGTACCGCAGCGGTGTGAGGGCAAATTCTAGCAGCCTGGTGGCGCTTTGTGCTTGGGGTTTGGGGGAAAATGGAGAGGGGGCAGAGGGGGTTTAAGTAGCAAGAACGCGGGCGTGATTTACTCAGGCATTGAACGGGAATTGAAGCCATGAATTAAACAGGAAACGCCCGGCGTAATTTGGGGATGAACTGGTCGCTGGTGGTGGAGACGACGACTGCCATGTGGGCCGCGGTTGTCAGCGAGAGAAAGAAAGAGGGGATGGGCCCAGGCGGTCAGTGACTCTGTGGGTACAGCTGCGAGTGAGAGAGAGAGGGGAAAACCCCGGGTGGGCTTAGTGGGCTGGTTTCACTGTTGGGCTAGATTAGTAGCGCCGGCCTTTTCTTATTTCTTTATTCCTTTTCTTTTTCTATTTGAATTTATAGGAAACATTTTCAAATGATTTCAAAACCATTTGAATTCAAACTTTTTCTAGATTTTTGTAGAGTGTAACACTCATATTTCTGGGCATAAAATCATGTGGTCTCTCTGTATTAGCTTGGTCCTATAGATCAAACAAAATAAACAGTGACTTAGCACTTGATTTGAACAAGTTTTAAAAATGGTTTTAAATCTATATTTGTTTTGTAAATTTTGGTTTAAGCACTAGAAATCAAGTACAACAATCTGAGAGCAACAAGGTTTGGTTTTGAACAAATAATCTCCCATTGGAGAGTAGCATTTGATTAATGTTTGATCACATAAAATCATAGCTCCCAAGTTCTGTTTTCTTCAAAAATGAGTTTGAATTTTATCCCTAAATGATATGCATGCATGCAAGATATGAAATCTTTGAAAACATGATTTTAGGGATGTTACACTCCCTATGCCTCAGCCATAGGATCTCATATGTATGCCATGCTATGTACTAGACCCGACATTGCATATGCTGTTAGTTTGACTAGCAGATATCAAAGTGATCTAGGAGTGGATCATTGGACAGCGGTCAAAAACATCCTTAAGTACTTGAGAAGAACTAAGGATATGGTTCTTTCTTATGGAGGTGATGAACAGCTCGTTGTTAATGGTTACACCGATGCTAGTTGGAACACCGATCCGGATGATTCTAAATCTCAATATGGATATGTATTTACTTTGAATGGTGCAGCAGTTAGCTGGAGGAGTGCAAAGCAAAGCGTTGTGGCGAGATCTTCAACTGAATCGGAATACATAGCTGCTTCGGAGGCTTCACAAGAGGCGATATGGATGAAGGAGTTCATTACAGACCTCGGTGTGGTTCCAAGTGCGCTGGACCCAATGTCTATCTAATGTGATAACATGGGCGCCATAGCCAATGCACAAGAACAAAGGTCACACAAGAAGTTGAAGCACATCAAGCTACGTTTTCACGCTATTCGAGAGCATGTCCAAGATGGTGACATAAAGATTTGCAAAGTACACACAGATCTGAATGTGGCGGATCCGTTGACTAAACCTCTCCCGAGGGCAAAACATGACCAGCACCAAACTGCCATGGGTGTTCGGTATATTACCATGTAATCTAGATTAGTTGACTCTAGTGCAAGTGGGAGACTGTTGGAGATATGCCCTAGAGGCAATAATAAAAGTGGTTATTATTATATCTTTGTGTTTATGATAAATGTTTACATTCATGCTATAATAGTATTAACCGAAAACATTAATACTTGTGTGATTTGTAAACTAAATTAGAGTCCCTAGTAAAGCCTCTTTGTAATACTAGCATGTTGGTTAATAGATGACCGTGGTTTCCCAATCATGAACATTGAGATGTTATTAACAACAAGATCATATCATTAGGAGAATGATATGATGGACATAATCTTATAGATAAGCGTGGCATAAAGATCAAGTCATTTCAATAGTTCATTTGCTATAAGCTTTCTGATACATAGTAACCTAATTCCTTCGACCATGAGATCATGCTAATCACCATCACCGGAAGGATGCTTTGATGACATCAAACACCACACCGTAACTGGGTGGTTATAAAGGTGGCACTATGTGTTCGGAAAGTATGTGTTGAGGCACATCGATCAAGAGTGGGATTTGTCCATCCATATGACGGATAGATATACTATGGGCCCTCTTGGTGGAATGTCATCCAATTGGCTTGCAAGCATGTGACTGGCTCACAAGGGATCACATATCACAGGAACGAGAAAAGAGTACTTATCGGTAGCGAGGTTGAACTAGGTATGCAGAGATACCGACGATCAAAAGCTCGGATAAGTAAACTATCGTGAGACAACGGGAAATTGGTATCGTATGTAAGTGGTTCATTCGATCGCAAAGTAATCGTAGAAATATGTGGGAGCCATATGAATTTCCAGATTCCTCTATTGGTTATGGATCGGAGAAGTGTCTCGGTCATGTCCGCATAATTCACAAACCGTAGGGAGACACACTTAAGGATTTGATGTTGCTTAGTAGATATGGAATGTTAGTAGGGATACCAAATGTTGTTCAGAGTCTCGTATGGGATCCGGGATATCACGAGGAGATCTGGAATGGTCCAGAGAATAAGATTCATATAAGGAAAGTTTGATTCTGGAGTTCGGGAAAGATTCTGATGTTTTCATCGGAGAGGTTCTAGAAGGTTCACCGGACCGGAAGGGGAATGGTCAATGAATTTGTCATGGATAAGTGGAATGATTGGATCATATCCTAGGTCACTTGGTGTGGGCATTTGCAAGAGAGAATTAAAGCTCTAAGTTGAAAGTCAAACGGGAAGTTTGAAAAGTCAAACTGGAACAATGGTTTCCTAGTGGAAGAAGAAACAAGTCCTTCTCTCAATCCAACTTGGGTTTGGGTTTGGATTCAAACCCACCCCTCCCAAGGCTGCCCCCCTCTCATAAATAGAGGGGGAGGGCTGCCCCAAACACACAAGCCCTAGCCCTCCCACACCCGTGCCGCCGTCGCCAAGGCGTCGCCGTGCTGCTGCCGACACCTCCTCCTCCCGGTCTTCTAAACCCTAGATCATCGGGAAACCCTAGATCCACCATAACTCGCACCAGTTTAGGCGAAACCTTGCGGGATCTTCCCTCTACCTCCGACACCACGCCGTCGTGCTGCCGGAATTGCGAGGGGAGAACTACAACCTCTGTTGCCTGCTGTAACAAGGGAGAGGAAGGTCTTCATCGAGTACCGAACGTGTGACCGACTGCGGAAGCGCTACCGGAACGCAGCACCGGAAGGATCGTCTATGCGATCTTGAGATCGGCAAGTGTACGACTACATCACCCATGAGAATCTGCTCTCATTAACCGCTTTGGAATCTTCGAGGGTGAATGCTTCTATCGACTCGTTGCTACAATCTAGTAGATAGATATTGGATTGTTTGTGTGCATGCAGTAGAAATTTTATGTTTTCCATGCTACGAACCCCTACACGGACATGATCCAAGAAGCAGAAGATCAAGTTTGCATAATTCGAGAGTGTCTGAAGGCTGCTCAATCTCGTCAGAAGACCAACTACAATCGTCATCATCTTGATGTTCATTATGAAGTTGGTGATCAAGTTTATCTCCGGGTCACTCCTCTGAAGGGTGTCCATCGATTCGGTATCAAAGGCAAATTGGATCCTCGCTATGTTGGTCCCTTTCGCATTATCTCCAAGCGAGGTGAGCTTTCCTACCAATTGGATCTACCTTCAACTTTTCCAGAGGTACATGATGTCTTCCATGTGTCTCAACTTAAGTGTTGCTTCAAAGATCCCATTCGTGGTGTGGACCCTGCTTTCTTTTCTAAAACCTAGGAATCTCGGGTCGAGATTCTTGTAAGTGGGGTAGAGCTGTAACATACCACCCTTCTGTGTAATATTAATAAGGACATGTTTGAGCATAGCATGCATGCATTATACTTGCACTTTGGTTTAAAAAAAAACACAAATAAAACCCTAATTTTGCTTCCTCTCAAAACCATTCAAATGGTTTACATATTTTGAGAACTATCAAAACAAATGGAGCCCAAATTGTGTTAAGGGACCCTTAGTGTTTTTAGATATTTTATAAAAGTTTCTGTAATTTGGAAATATTCAAAATAGATTTGAATTTGAAAATACAAACAGAAATTGAAAAACAGAAAAGAAGCAGTTTTCCTAGAAAAAATAACTAACATAGCTCTACTCGGCCGAGCCCATCTCTCCTTCTCTCTCTCCCTGCCGCTCGCGCGCAGCAGCCAGCGCAGCCCCTGGCCCAGCAGCAGCCCCGCGTGGCCCACCTCTGGCCCGATACCGCTTTGGCCTTCTGTTCTCTCGTCGTCTTCATCAACGACGAGTCCATGACAAGCAGCTCCGTGGAAGCGCCGCCATCGTCGATCCCGCCGCTCGATCGCCGTCGTCCGCCGACCTGGAAGGTTGGATAAGAACGCCATGCCACCCCCTGCCTCAGGCTTATCTCTTTCCCCTCTCTCTCCCGACCTCCCTCTCGCGTTCCTATCCTCTGGCCGAAACCCTAGCTGCTCGTCACCGCCATCTCCAGCTGCCTTGAGCTTCGTCGTTGCCCCTGGGAGCTGCGCCTCGTCGAGCTGAGTCTCCCTGCCGAAGGAATCGTCCGCGGGCGCTAAGGAACGTCGCCATCGACCTCGCCTTCCCGAGCTCCGGCCACCACGTTCTTCATCGATTCCGGCGTCGCCCGTTCTTGCCTCGCATCACCGACCCCACCGTCGTGCTCCTGGTGAGCTGTTGGTGCTCAAGCACCTCTCTGTTTCCTCCCTTTTTCCCTGTGATGTCTTCCTCGTGTGAGCCCGACACCGCCGCCGCTTGCCGTCGTCGCACCGTCGTCTCCGGTGACCAAGAACCGGCGGCGCCACCACCATATGACTCCACGCGACGCCCTCTCTCCAACGCGCCCCTCCACGCGTCCAGGCGCGCACTGGATCGATGGATCCATGCTCGACCTGGGAGCATCCCCATTGTTGACATCAGCATGATGTCATGCTGGTGTCATAATCCCTTTTCCTTTTTCTTTTATTAATATCTGTAATTATTTTCTGTAAATAAGAAATATATGATAGGTGGGCCCTGCCTGTCAGGGTTTTAATATTTCTGTAAATGTTTTCTAAAATTGTTAAATATCTGACATGTGGGCCCAACTTGCAAAATATTTTAATTATTCCAAAAATGATTTAAAATGAATTAAAATTGGAGAAATTCATAACTAATTCATTTTAAATTATAAAAATACAAATAATATACCAAAATGATTAGAAAAATGAAACCTATCTAACTAAGCTATAATCATACATTGTTAACCAACTTTGATGGCAAGTTTAATTAGAAGAACCAATTGAACCCCACAGGTGATTTTGAGAATCCCCCTGTTCTAGGGTTTGGACCTCTCGGACCCCCTTTAAAATGACCAAGCATGTTCTAGGGTTCATTTCAACACTATTCAACTTGTCATATCATCCATATTGTATGAGCATTGCACATGCCATGTGTTGAATGTTGCTTTCTCTTTTCCGGTGATTGGTTCTTGCGAATAGGAACCGAACCCGAGGCTGAAGTCAACGCCACTGAAGAGCAGTACCAGTCCAACAACAGACAAGGCAAGCGAAGCCCCACTCATACATATGAATCATATGTTTACAAAGTATTTCATTCTTGCCATATGCATTCGGTTCAACAGTCTTTTATCAATAGATGGAGTAATCCTATCCGATGCATGTTTCCCTTGTGAACTATATTACCTGATCCACTGCTCCTAGCATAACTAGGGTTTGGCTTATGAGCATCGCTAGTGCCACAGTTCCGTCAATCTTAGTCATGCTTAGTGGTCTGATGCTGATCATTCAGATGATGCACTGGAGATGCGAATGAATCTAGTATGGTAGGATGTTGTGATGTGATCAGAGATGGATAATAAACATCATAAGGCTTGTATGGGAGGCCACGTGGGTTGTGGTTTTTGCAGTCTCATACTTGCCACCCTTAGGACCCGATGTTCTTGCCTCTTGAACCAAGACGAGCGTACAACCACACGGGGTCCTGGAAACCCCCTCGACCAACTAACTTGCCTAGTAGATTCCATGAGTCACATAGTTTGGGCTTTCCATTCGACATATGCATCTTGGTTATTCTTGTATGGAGGTGAAGGAGGTGCATTCATAACAGGTAGGTAAGCGTGGCCGGGAACAAGAGATTTCAGGCATCCGTAATCTTGAACCCTGCGCACATCATTAGGGACCGGCTTCGGGACTTGACCTGTTACGGCGGCATCTCCCTAGTGCGTGACTCATGGTCTCGGCGAAAGCAAGGTAAAGTTCATGGTCAACCACTCTCTGCCGGCCTTCCAAGGAAGAGGGCTAATAATTTGGCATTAAGAATCGGTTGGTACGTGTGGGTAAAGTTGTGCACCCATGCAGGGTTATTAATCTTTTCAAAAAGTCGTGTCCACGGTTATGGACAACTTGGGAACGAACGTGAAGATCATAGAGAACTATAACCGAATGATAAAACTTGGCCAACTAATGTGAGATCCAGAGTACTTCCTCGGGGTTGTTTGAGGGGGTAGTCTGGGAAGAGAGGTTCAGTTGATGATGGTACTTGGTGGATATCGAAGATGACTCCAAAGAGCTAGAGTTGTAGTCTTCTTATCCCCTTTTGAAAATTATCTGACTAGACGAGTTTCTTCTCCCTCTTGTTTTGAAAACAAAAGATGGCTTTATGCAAAATAACTCTAGTAGCCATAAGTCTTGCGGAGTACCCCCTGTACTCAGCCTTGCTTTGTTGATGTTTTTCTATAGATGAAGCTACTCCAACTGAAGGTGGTTTCTACGTCAAAGTCGACGAGTAGTCGGGGTTCCCGTGTAGCAGCCTAGGATCTATGGAAGGGTCACTACTTCTGTTTAAGGCCTCTTAGGCCCTTTGCTAAGTTTGTTGTTTAGAACAACTTTTTTACTTTTGTTGTTTGATGTAATTTTGGGTCTGTGACCCCTGGCTTGTATGACTGGTTTGTAACTCGCTTAAGAGTTTACCTTAATAATGTATGGTTTGTATGTTCTATAATGTTATCGATCTTTCCCTGCGCACTTTAGAATTTAGGTTGGGCTTATATCAGATAAGCATCTGGTATTTGTCTAGCCCTGATCCCGGGTCGTGATATTCTCTCCGGTATGATGCGTGAGTAGTTCCACCTTGGACTACGGGTCCATGTAGTAGCTAGATGGTTGTATCTCCTCCTTTGTGCTTTCATGTATAGATCTTGTGAGCTCCGTTCATGATCAAGATCTAATCTATTTGTAATCATGCATGTTGTGTTTGCAGGGATCCGATGGATATTGAGATTATTATGTTGGTTTGATTAATGGTTTTGTATTTATGATTCTATCATGTTTGTGTTGTTTGTGATCTTGCATGCTCTCCATTGTTAGTAGCTATCTTGGCCAAGTAGTTGCTAGTGACTCCCAGAGGGGTATTTATGCTCGATAGTGGGTTCATGCCTCTAGTTTCCAAGGAAAGTGACAATAATATATTCGGTTGTAGATGTCCTTTTGCTACTAGGTAGAAAACAATGGTCCCTTGTTCATGGAACATGTGGACTGTTTACCTTACACACTTTTCTTAAAGCAGTTGTCTGTTGCTTGCAACTTAATACTGGAGGGGGTTCGGATGATAACCTGAAGCTGGACTACTAGTCATAGATGCAGTTGGATGGCGGTATATGTATATTGTTGTATTGCCCAATCGAATCTCATAGGATCTTTCTGACTAGTAATTGCATTGTTATGCCTTGCTCAGTTCCTGTCAATTGCCCTGCTGTAATTTGTTTACCCTTCATGCCATGTTGTTTAAGGAGAGCACCTCTAGTGAACTATGGATCCCGGTCCAATCTTTACCATTGATACATCTTCCACTATTACTTGTTTACTTGTTGCAAACCGTTGCCTTCCACACCATACGTTTAATCCTTTGTTACAGCAAACCGGTGAGCTTGACAACCTCACTGATTCGTTGGGGCAAAGTCTTGAGTTTGTGTTGTGCAGGTCTCCGCGTTGCTTGCAACTCCTGTGTGACGTTTCCTTCCTCCTGCTGGTTCGATAACCTCGGTTTCTTACTGAGGGAGAACTTGTTGTTGTGCTGCTTCACACCTTGCTCTTGGGGTTCCCAACAAAGCGCTCCTACATCAACTCAGCGCTGCATCACCATACCCGAAGAAGAATAAGCTCATGAAAAGGAATGTAGTGTCACTTACCGGACAGCGTTTTGGCAGCAGCCATAAGATTCTCCGCCATGGCCTTGTCCCGAGATACCGTGGTAGCCGCAAGCTGCTTCTCACGATCCTGGGCCTCCTACTATTGGCACTGAAGGGCCTCCAAGGCATCCTTGGCCTTGGTCTTTGCTTGGCTGAGACTCTTCTCGACTGCATTCAGCTTGCGGAGGGCCTCATTGTTCTCGTCTGCAATATTCAACAAGGAAAAGGCCAGCACAACCAGTACTTATTAGTACTCGCAATTGAACAGAAGAAATATACGCACCTCAAAGTTGCTTGAGGTCGCCCTCCAAGGAAAGGTATTGCTGGTCCAGGCGATTAACGTCACGGATGAAGGGCTGCAAAAAGGAAGAATCAAATCAGATAAATAAAGGGCTCGGGGGCTCGCCCAGGAGAAGGAATAGATTACTTACGTGGTCACCCAAATACTCCGAGGGTTTTGCTTGCGTCTTCCGAGCAACAACTGTGCAAGTCCTTATCCTCAAGGAACTCGAAAGGTCATCGTCGGAGTCAGCCACCATCTTCGGGGACATCGCAACAACCTTCGACTCCCCATGCATCTCATCAAGTTCCTCCTTGAAGAATTCTTCTGAGGAGTTCCTCCTAGCACATTCCACGAATTTCAGGGTAACCAAAGCAATAGAAAGATAATAATTTGCACACCACAAGCAGAAAAAGAGGACAAGAAAATCACGATGGAATGTCAGACAAGTCGAAGACTGGCTTCTTCTTCTTCTTGGATGGCGGCTGAGGAGCTATGGCCCGAACGGGCATAGCAGGAATGGGGGAGGTTGCACCTTCATCCCCATTATGACGCTCGAAGAAGGCAGTCCCCCTAGGCGTTCGCGGTGTTGCCCCATCTGAACTTTCGCTTTGGGACCTCTTTGGAGATAGCCCTTCGCTGAGCTCGGGGGCTTCTGTCGTTGGCGAGTGAGCCGGGGGAGCTCGGAATCAGACTCCATGTCCCCACCATCTGGTGCACCCTCGAACTTCTCAGGAAGAGGAGGCATCATGCCCTCCACCTTGAACACCTGCGGACCAAGATAAATGCAAAGTTCAGTCAAACAAAATAACAGGCAAACAACACTCGAAAATGCATTACATGCAACCGCAGGTTTCACCTGAGGGACTTCCTTCTTGGCATGAAAGGCGGAAGTCAGAGACTTCCCCGGCAACTCCTCGTCGGCCTTATGATTCAACAGAGGTCGAAGCGCTCGGTCGAGGTCGGTCGAGGACATGTCCTCTGCCAACACTCTAGTCGGGTAGCTAGCGCCAGAGTACAAGAACATTGGATGCGTCCTCGCTTGGAGCGGCTGCACCCGACACTTAAGGAAAGTGCGGATGATATCGATGCCACTGACCTCCTTGCCTCGCACCAGCTGGAGCTCCTCTAACCGCCGGTACAACTTCTCTACCTTCGCGGGTTTGCCCTCCATGACGTCATTCGACCATGATCGCTTTTGGGTGACCACCTTGCTGGCGTCGAAGAGGGCAGCCCATAGTGTTGGCCGTCAAGATTGACATCACAGATATAAAACCATTTGTTCCGCCATTGCTGGACGGACTCACAGAGATAGAAGGAGAAGAATTGGATAGTGGGGCGGATGGAAAACCCGCACCCACCTAGTGGATAGATGCCACCGGTGCCAGATTGCCTCTTCAGAGAATAGAGTCTTCTGAAGAGGCCGAAGTGTGGCTCGATACCAAGCCAGCACTCGCAAAGCGTGATAAAACATGCGATGTGAAGAAGATAATTGGGAAACGACTAGTGGAGTTGTAGCCCATAAAGAAAAATAAGCCTACAAAGAAATTCGTGGGCAGGCAAAGAAAGACCGTGAACAACAAAGGAATAAAACATAACTCGAAACCCTTCGGGTGGATCCGTAATTACCTCTTCCTTCGGAAGGAGGGCATCGTTCTTGTTCTTGGAGATGAGACCAGCCTCACGCAGGCGGCGCAGGTCCGCATCCCTCATCTGGGAACGCCACCACCCACCATCGGTGACACGGCTGGCGGCGTAGGCCTTCTTAGTAGCGTTAGCGACGCTTGTCCCTGCAGTAGTGGAGGAAGAAGACTTATTGGACTTGCCCATCTTGGCGGCATGACGCATGCCACGATGAGCGCGGAGGAAAGACGAAGGAAAGGTACGAAGAATGTTTAGTGCGCAGCATGAGCTCTGGAAATGGTGGGAGCAGAAGAGATGAAATCAAATGGAAAGGGGAAAAGTTACTCTCCTCCCTGTGCTGTATAAAAAATGAAGACGACGAAGAAGAACCATCGATTTCCATGCCCTAATGTGTGTCCTTCATCGAACCATCCACGTGGCAGTTATTTACCGAACCGTCGTGAACACGTCGCCCACTACGCATGGGAAACGAGGAGGCGTCGTAATTATCGCCAAAATTATGCGTGACAAGTCAAATCCAAGTTAGAAGGTGGGACCCACGATCATCTCGTCGCATCGTCTCTGTTGCTGCAGACGGTTGAGCTCGCCAAGCGTCAGCAATAACGTCATCAAAGCAAAAGCTAGCAACGACTTGAAACTTTTGACTAAACAAAAAGTACTTACTCGAATCTACGACTCAACCAACTACTCGTGGGCTACTCTTATCAGGAGCGCTGGCCACGCACTTGAGAAATTGACATAGTTCTTGTGTCACTAAACACTTCGAGTCCTTCATCAAGTCTCGAATCCACTTCGGACTTGGGGGTTACTCCCATAGGGAGCGCTGATCGCGCATTCGAAAATATACTGACGTTGATGACATCCACAGATTTAAAGTCTTCGCTCGAGTCTACGACTCGAACAGAAACTTGGGGGCTACTCCCATAGGGAGCGCTGGTAGCACACCCTATGAACCATTCTAATGAGATTCTTCAGATCATTCCTAACAAAAAAATGACAACAAATTTCACATTGGCAACTTTGCCCTAATTAATGCTAAGAGAGATATCGTCTCCTTGGTCACCCGAAACACCTCTGTGGTGATAAATTTTCGGATGATGTGTCTACTACACAAAGATAAGCCCTACAGATATCATCTGATGGCCTGGTATCGCACCTGACTACGCTCTGCCAGTAACATACCATGTCAACAGGCACGATGAAAAATCCTGACGGACGTGTTGGGTACCTAACTCAAAACACTGGGATTCGATTCATGTAAGACCTCAATGACCTGAGTCGAATTACACCAGCATTGTTCTAGATTCGAGTCGGGGACTCGAGTTTGAAGTAGATCGTGTTGTTTTGTCCAAAGATAGTAAACTGACCCTGATCCATCAGGAGAGTCAGGCACACATATCAACAATCCCTATGAACCAATATATCTGCTCGAAAAAAAATTTGGATGATAAGCACTCGAAGGACTATAGAGTCTCCAATCAAATCTACGATTCGAGTGAACACACGGGGGCTACTGACATGGATATGCCCTACGGGTACCTGACATTGGTATACCCGGTCTAGTCTAGTGAAGGCCCACATGAAGAATTGCTGCCCAAGGAGACTCAGGGTGGCCCAATCCCAATATAAGTTCGACTCCTTGGAGAACACGGCCAAGCTGTAGATAGAATTTTGAAGGGTGAAACCCTAACTTGTAACCGACTCGACCTACCTGAGACCTGGACTCCCCATATAAAGGCAAGGAGGGCACGGAGAGGAGGGTCTCTCTCCAACTCATACACACACCTCATGCCAGATTGCATCCGTGCACCCCCTGTAACCTTCGGTTTCTCCATTAATCAAGAACAGACAAGCAGGAGTAGGGTTTTCCCTCCTGGGGCCTGAACCTGGGTAAACTTTGTATCCCCTTGTTGTGTGTCTGTTAACCGCCTCACGATCTCCAGCATCCCCATCTTCTCCAAAGCCAAGTCCATAACAATGGGCATTGACGAGTCGAACCCTCGTCAGGGACCTTTTCGGTTAGTTTGGTGTACATGGCCCTATTTAGTGGGCCCTCTCTATCGTGGGTCTCTCCGCTATGGAAGGCCCCCTGCCCTTGAAGATTAAAATCTTCGTCTGGCAGTTGTTGCGTGACTGTCTTCCCTCAGGTGTAGAGGTGGCCAAGCGACATGGCCCTGGCAACGGCATGTGCCTGCTGTGTGCGGTCCCGGAAATGGGCCTGCATATATTTTTCTCTTGCCCTGTTGCTCGCTTCCTTTGGAACTTCACCCATGAGGCTTTGGGGCCTGAGTGGCAGGCCTCAGACCAAGGGGAGTTTCTGGTAGCCGCCGCAAACCGTACTGGTAGGAGGAGGCGCCTCTTCTGGTTGATGTTTGCGGCGATGACCTAGACTCTATGGAATATACAGAATACGATGGTCATCAAGCATATCTTCCTACGCCGGGCCTCTGACTTGATCTTCAATTTTCTAGGTTTTTTGTAGCAGTGGTACCCGCTGTGTAGACATCGCGAGAGGGAGCGGCTGGACGAGATGTTGGAGCACCTGATCGCAGCGACTTGCCGGCTTTCTTCTCCGTCTGTCCACTGAGGGATCCCCCTGGAAGCTGATGTATCTTGTTTTTTGTGCGTGTGTTCGCCTTCACTTATCCTAGGCTTTGAATTGTATTCGCAGAGGGGTGATGCTTGTGTGTGTGGACCTCTTTATTGTTGCTTTGTCTATAATCGTGTATGTATGTTGCTTTATTTTTAAGGGATTTTTATTTTCATGCCCTTGGTTCGTTAGTTGTACTCAGTTTTCCCCAGCAGCTTAACTTTTCCTCACTTTTCCACTCGCCATGTTAAGAAACCCTCGCGGGTGCTCGGACGGAGGGATGTCGTCAGGTCAAAGGCTTGACTGTTACATGCTGACTGGTGGGACCGTGTTGGGGCGGGTCGGGCGTTGAGCGTTATGTTACGAGGCCTCGACCGTTACATGCCTAATCGGTGGGGCCGCGTTGGGACGGGTCCTGCATACATGGTGAAGGGTGGGGCCGCGTTAGGACGGATCTTGTATACGTGGTGAAGAGTGGGGCCGCATGGAGACAGGTCCGACCAGCCATTCTCGCTCACCCAAAGCATTCACTTCCCCCGAGCCTGGAACAGCTCCCACACCGCCGCTCTGCTGCCCCGTTGCCGTGCCCTCCTACCTTATGTCGTCCTCTGTCCCAGAGCCACCCCTCCCCCTAGCCGTGGAGCCCACTCCACCTATGGCTCTACTCCCGCCCTTGCTAGATCTACCCCTTCCGCGGAACAGTATGCAACACCAGCTGGTGCACCGTCCATCCCCGTCGAGCACGGAGAAGATTGGGTGGAATCACAGGGATCTAACGCATGGATTCCATCTAGGTAAGCATCGTTTCCCTTTTGTAGGTTGATTATTGGCAGTATTTGAACGCGAATTGCTGGTGCTCAACTAACTTCCTTGATTTTCGAATAGGATTGATCCAGTGCTGGCGTAATTCGTGGTTGTGAACAATATCTCTCTGGATTTTACTTCCCAGCGGTGGTTCCAATCTCCATAACTCTCAAAGATAGATAAAATCTCCCTAAAATCTATTGTAAATTCCCCTGGAGCAGTGGCGATTTAGTTGGTTTGCAAGACTGTTTATAATTATGAAAATCTCGCGCGGTCTGAAACTATAATTGACACAACTCTCGCATGGCTAGCGATTCACTTTCAAATTAAAATTTATAATTGACACAACTCTTGAACACTTTCATATTAAAAAATATATAACTCTTAATGTACAAGAGTGTTTATAATTGACACAACTCTTGAACACTTTCAAATTTCAAAAAATTATACAACTCTTAATGTAAAAGAGTGTTTATAATTGACATAACTCTTGAACACTTTCAAATTGAAAAAATCATACAACTCTTAATGTAAAAGAATGTTTATAACTGACACTAATCTTGAACACTTTCCAATTAAAAAAAATCATACAACTCTTAATGTAAAAGAGTGTTTATAATTGACACTACTCTTGAGCACTTTCAAATTAAAAAAAAGTCATACAACTCTTAATGTAAAAGAGTGTTTATAATTGGAACTACTCTTGAACACTTTCAAATTAAAAAAATATACAACTCTAATGTAAAAGAGTGTTTATAATTGACACTACTCTTGAAAACTTTCAAATTGAAAAAATTATACAACTCTTAATGTAAAAGAGTGTTTATAATTGACACTACTCTTGAACACTTTCAAATTAAAAAATATACAACTCTAATGTAAAGGAGTGTTTATAATTGACACTACTCTTGAACACTTTCAAATTGAAAAATTATATAACTCTTAATGCAAAGGAGTGTTTATAATTGACACTACTCTTGAACACTTTCAAATTGAAAAATTATACAACTCTTAATGTAAAGGAAAAGGGTGTTTACCATTTTTATAGTGTGAAAAGTGATCCATAAACTTGCGTATACGAAAATTATAAACCTTTGAACACTGTGAAATCGCACTTAATACGTTATAATGATGTAATGCATAAACTTGCATATGGCAAAAATTATACACCTTTGAACTCTTTGAAATTGCACTTAGGACATGGAGTGAAATATAATGCAAATATTATACACCTTTGAACACTTTCCCTTCAAATTATATTCAAAATCATTTGTTTATGGATTTAAAGCATCGGTGGTAAACTCGTTATTTTGCATGGATAGAGGGTGCCCCCGACAGATACATGGGTTATCCTGTCCGCTAGATCACAGAGGAACAATCAGAGGATCAACGGTTGGTCGGTACGATCCGCGTGACAACTGTCTCGACCAATCAGAGTGTAGCAGCCAAGATGAGCACAGGTGTGAGAGTTTGTCACTGAGAGGGAGGGGAAAACTGAGTAGAACTTAAAAACCAAGGGCAAAACTGACAAGGGGGTTCAAATATAAAACAAAAATAGATTTAAAAAATGGAAAATGCTTCTTTAATACAATAAAATACATATTGGCATACATCAAACTATTTGCAATTCAAATATACATCAGTTTGACAATTATTGCCTCATTTAGACACATTATGTTTTGGGGAGAGGTTTGAGTAAAAAGCCATGAACCTTCATAGATAGTAGGTGATTTGAGAAGTGGTGATTTAGGTTAAAACTTGATTTATATACATTTATTATGGTGGTAGGTCACATAATAAGACTCCTTGGGTAGATGCCACTATGTTTTGATATTTTTGAATTTGGTGTGCATAAAAGGACTCAATTAGCTAGCTAAAACCCATTCATTGACTCTCTGTTGACCAGGCATCGGAGGGTAAAAGTGAGTATATTGCACACGGCAGTGTTAGTACTGGAGGGAAAAACCGAGTACAACCAAACTTCCAGTGCTACACTCGAGGGTATAACTGAGCACAACTAAGTGGCCAAGGTTAGACACGAGGGGGAAAACGTGACGCACGGTACGTGTGTCGTGGTGCACGGGGAGGTAGCGAACGCGTGTGTCCGTGCACGGTGCAGTAGCGCACGCGGTTACGAGGTGCACGGTGGTGCAACAAAACGTCTCCTTCCTTCACCTTTATAGAGGCCTTCTCACTCTCACTCATCACTCACTCGCTCACTCACGCAACCATCTCTGTCCCGTCACCTTCTACAAACCCCCAAGAAAACCCCAATCACATCGGCGATGGAGAAGAACGGCGCGGTGGACATCGTCGCCTCCAAGGCGGCCGATGAGGAGGCCCTCGTCCCTGTACTGGTCCCTTCAAGGCATTGAAGGTAGCCGCCATCCCCGTCCAGACCCCCGTCCTTGCTTCCGCCATAGCCGCTTGCGAGGAGGCCCCCGTCCCCATACAGGCCCCTGTCGTTCTCCTGTAGATCCCGCGCGGCTGGGACCCCTACGGGGACAACGATTACATCAGGCCGGAGAACCCCTGCACTAGCTTAGCTGACCCATGGTCGGAGGTAACTAGGGTTTTCTCCCCTTCCTTTGTTCTTCCCCCATTCCCATCATTGGATGCTAGATCGTGTGTTATTAGGGCTCGGCTAATCGGTGGATGCTAGGTATTTTTACAGTAGCTAATCCTCTTATGTTAGATCTCGTATTTTGATGAATGCCCCTAGTTGGAATCAGTACTAGCACCGATATGTAGTTGGAATCTGTACTATCACCGATCTGTAGTTGGGATCAGTATTCGATTTGCTTTGAGATTTGGGGATTGGGGAATAATCAGGGGATCTCAATCGGTTAATTTATGCAAGTAATTGTAAGGTTCCCAACCTTTAATAAGGTAGAGATCCCTGTGTTTACAATGCTAGTCCCTGGATCAATAGCTAGCATCCACAGTTAAGATGTAATATCAAGAAACAAAGGTCATAATACAACTTTATAACCAGGAATAAAATAAATTATTACATCTTACATAGCTCATTTGGCTATCTCATTACAATGCAGCAGAATATAACAATAGCATGGGGTCCTTCATCTTCAAAGTGCCACAGGCAGACATGTTGGTTGTAGACTTGTAATCCTATTCATTAAACTTCACTAATATCAAACAATCCTGCAACATAACAAGTTACAGCCACAAGGGTCAATACATTTGAATTGTATTGGCAAGTGATACTATGGTAGTATAGTGCAGTCTATCATCTATATGCATTTGGGTAAGTGGAGCTTAGGCTTGCTTTGCTCAAAATAGATTTTCCTTATCATTTGAAAACACTAAGTTTTTTCTTGACAAAAATCACCCAAGGAACCACCAATAGAAATTGGTGAACCTCAAACCCTTGTTCAACCACAAGTTTTTAACTTAGAAATTTGGATGATGAGATTCTTGATAGCTTCCATGTCTTGATGCTCAAATTGTCCTTTACCAGGGACATGGCTAAGTACTTAGATTTTACACTCTGCAGAGGTGGTGCACTTTCCCCACAAGACTTGGTTTCACCAAGACAAGATCTTTCAGAATCCTTCCCTTAGACCAGAATGGACGCGCTCCAACCTATCAAACCCCTACCACCAATTGTCCATTTGGCTAAGTTATTGCAACCTATATGATCCAGGCAGAGCCCATAATGCCAAGTGGCTGCACTTGAAGCTTCTCAAAGTTTGACATCTCAAATCTCTTTGTTCCTGGGTGGCCATCCACAAGTGAGATACACAAGGTAAACCATAGAAATGGGCCTTGTGAACCACTCAACACAAACCATTCCTTCCATTCCACCCAGGTGATTCATTCACTTAGTTGTTTTATTAAACAAAACACAAGTCCACAGACTTAGAAATATTCCATAGCATGAATATATATTCCACCCTTGTTTTCTACTAGCTAAGCTAAGCATGATAGTAGTAGGAATCTTAACTTAGGAAATTCTACTAAGGTTTCATCTACTAGGATTTCCCATAGCATGGTTTATACTTAGCAAAAATTCCATGCAAGTCTTACTTAGAAATATCACTAATGCATAGTGAAAATAATGGGACAAAAGTATGAAGCATCACTTGCCTTTTTGGTAGAGGGTATAAGTTCACTCCTTGTCTTTGCAACAATCACAATCTTCAAGTCACTACAATTCAATCAAGCAAACAACATTTCAATCTACCATTCAAGCAATTCATCACATAAAATAATAATAACAAAACAATGCATGCAAGCATGCTAAAGATTGTTTTATTTGAAAACGTGGTTTCTAATGGTTCATAAACATTTGAAAACACCTAATGGTCATTTTATAGAGTGGCAAAATCATTTGTATAAGATTTTACTTCATAAACCATTTTTTGATCAAGTCATTATTTTATGTGGTATAGAAATGCTTTTAATAAGGCAAAATTCTATAGGTTTCACAAAATATGTTTTCAAACCATATAACCTTGTGTTTAGGGTCAGGGAGTTTATTTCCAAAATATTTCTCAAAGGTTTTCTTCCAAAACATTTTTAATAATTAAACCATATTTTTATTTGACTAGAAATGGTTTAAATCAAAGATTTATTCTTTTGCTTCACCAAATACATTTTTGAAACCACAATTTGTTTCCTATGGTTAGTAGGTTCAAAACACACCATTTGCCAAAGATTTTATCCTCAAAATCATTTTAGAACAATTTCTATACTCTAAACATGCATACACAAGTTTCTACAAAAACAAACATTTTACCAGAAGATTTTTACTAAACAAAGTGCATGGTTGGCGAGGGCTTGTTTTTCTGAATCTATTGATATAAAGTTTGCAAAATTTGGACGTGTAGATTTAAAGTTATGGAATTTACAAAATCACATATCTAATAGATTCAAATCTGTTTTTAAAACCAGAGTCTGGCCACGTAGAATGTTTTCATTGGCTCATACCGTTTTGTTCGGATCAGGCAACGTGGACCTCAGGATTTAAAGGGCATCGCACAGATCAGATCAGCCCATAACGCTTCGTTTAATGATTCTATCGTGGCTGTGGGATCAAGATCTAACGGGCAGCCTTGCCTGGACCAAAGACTGGCGGCGCTAGGTCAACGGCGAGCGGCGGCACGCTCGGACGAGGGTGGTGCTGGCGATGCAGGGAGCTAGAGGAGGAGTGGGGTATCTCACCGAGTTCGCGGGGCATTGCTGATGCTCAACATCGTCGTGGGGAGGCCAGGGGCGCACGAGGTCACCGTGGATTGCTTCCCGGAGTTCACAACTGCGTCGGGCATGCTCTGTTTCTCTTTGCTGGCGAGGATACAGGCAACGCCAAGGCACAAAAATGGTTGCATTAGCTGCGCACAGAAGCGGCGAGTACGGGTGCATCCAGAAGAGGGGTAGGCACGGTCGAACTTTACCTGGGAGCATCGCCGGAGCGGATGCAGACGACAGCGTCATGCTGCCATCGAGGTTGCCGATGTTACAGGGCACGCGCGGCTAAACGAGCGGCACTGGGAGATGCGCAGGAGGCTGGAGAGTGATCTCGAGGGGTCGAGGGAACAAGGGGAGGCGAGACTTGGTCGGAATTATCACCGGAGGGCGTCGGAGACAGCGACGGTGTAAGCAGAAATGGGGACGGCCTGGGGGCTCTCTTGTAGCGGTGTCTGAGGGGAAAGGAAGGGGAGAGGGAGGTGGTTAAACGAGCGTGATCGCGGGGGATTTTAATTCGTAGAATAACTCGTATTGATTCAAATTAAAATGCGGAAGAAACAGTCAGAGGGAAGGCGAGTTCATCGCGGGGTGAAGACGATGATGACCTGGCTGTGGGGCCCGGCGTCAGTGAGAGGGAGATGTTTCAGGTGGGGTCCAACAGTCAGTGAGGGTACGGGTGAGTTCACTGGTGCGAAGCGTTTTCTCGCGGGGAGAGAGGGAGTGGGCTGGTTGTTGGGCCTGCTGGGCTGCCGAGCTGGGCTGCTACCTTTTCACATTTTTTTGTTCCGTTTGTTTTTCCTTTTCCCTTTTCTTTAATTCTGTTTTGATTTTGTTTAATCAATTCAAACCTCAATTTGATTTCAAACCTTTGCCAAAATTTGTGTAAGTTTAAATATGGATTAGTAATATATTCCGAAGTAAATTTTGGAATAAAATTTTATTCTTTTTAGGGTCTTTTAATTATTCAAAAAGGCCCTTGTTTTAAATAAAATAAAATTTTAATAATATTTTCAAACACCATTTAAATTCTTAAACCTTCCAAATCTTTTTCAGTAGGTTTTTATTTGTTTAATTGGGTGTCAAATAATTCATCTTGAATTATTTGGAGAAAGTATTTAATATGACTTATTGATCATTTAAGATTGGGTATTTGTTTTAATTCCAATGGATTTAAATATGGTTTTAATTCCCTAAAGTTTATTTGGAAGATTTCTTTAATCTTATTTAAGTGGATTAAACAACTTTTATTTCACCTGAGTAAATTCCAAAATATTATTTTCTCATGAATTAAATAATAATTCTTATTAGAGATTTGTCTTTATTAAAATAGGGATAGAATGGTTATTGCCATTTTATTTTATTTTGGAAAATTCTTTATCCTTTTATTTTTATTTGGATTTGGATTTCCATTCATTCCATTTGCTTAATGGATTAGGCCAAGATTTGATTTGGTCTTTAAATATTCTTTATTTAATATATATTTTTCATCTTATAAAATCCATATCTCTTTATTTAGAGATCCAAGCTTGGTGATTCCAATTTGTAAAATCTTATTTAATATTTGTTTATTCTTTTAAATATCTTTAGGATTATTTGCTCACCATTTGGTATGGTTTTTAGATAAGGGCTTCATTGGCTTTGGGAATTCAATTCCTTATCCTTATTAAATCCATAGGTTTTTATTTATGGTTCCAATTTAAGTGAAACCAATTTATATGGCTTGTAAAATTTCTATTTGTCATTCTTGATCGTTTGTAAATGTTTGTTGACAAATTTTTATATGGATCAAATCCATAGGCTTGGAGATAACTTGGAAATTATTTTTATTCCATTTAGGGTTTAGGGTTTGGATTTATTTTCCAAGTGTTTGAATTTCCAGATGCATTTTAAGAGGAATGCATTTCTATTGATTTGGATTTTGTTGAATTCAAATTTTAATTAAAGTTTGTTCAAGATGGGATTTTAAGTTTCCATTTAGAAACAAAAGTTTCTTTTTACCCTAAAATTCAACAATCTTTTATTTTGTTTATTTATTTTTCATATTACAAGATTTGGAAAATCTTGGGATGTGACAGTAATCAATCCTAATAACCACGGTATCTCAATCATGTCCTTATTACACGCTACTGGTTTTTGTAATAGGTGGATAGGAGCGACGAATGCAGCGACGACGAGTCCATGTACACCAAGACTCGTCAGGTGCTGAGGAAGATGAAGTCAGGCCAGTTTAACGGCTTCTTCGCCAGCAATGTCTATAGGTGCCCCTTCTGCACCAGGAGCCTCGCCACCGACTTCAACTACCTCGTGATGCATGTCGAGGACGTGAAGACATGTGTCCCATCAAAGAACACCAACGCCTTCAGAGACTAGCACAAGGCGCTCGGTTTTCACCTCCAGAAGGTGGCCATCAAGGAGGGTCACATGCCCCTGATCAAGCCCAAGGCGCCCAAGGTCAAGGGACTGGGCAGCAGGAAGTGGAGGAAGCGCAACAGGGAGGAGGCAGAGGCCCTCCTAGAATAGGCCATGAGGGGCCATTGATCCTGTGCTACTGTTGCTATAAAGCAGCTTCTTTTGTTTTGTTGTTTGTGTTGAACTTGTAAGCTACTGCTGCTAAGCAGCCTAATTGTCGAACCTAGTTTAAGTATCGTACTATATAATTCTTATTAGCTGCTTTATCAACATATGCTCTATTCATCTACATATTTATGGTGCTGGTTAGATTTGCTGCCAGATTAGGAAAATAAGAGGGCCAAAAGGAACCATGAATAAAGAGAGAAGCTGCTCTAGATTCGCTGCCTTTTTGGGCAAAAATAACAATTATTAGCGACATAAAGGGGAAAAGGCGCTCTTAAAAAGGCCAATCATAAAAATAACAAAAAATAAATCTTCCAATTTAGGCGACAGGGCGCACGTAACTACCATACGCGCCTCACATGGTCCTATACCATATCCCCAAAACGTGTTACCAACAAGACGGCCCCTGTTGGGAATATGCCCTAGAGGCAATCATGTATGATGAGATTTCCCATTGTATTCATAAAGATATTAAGTAGTCCTTGTATAAACATCTGATGTGTATCATTGAATATGTGATTCGGTTGTGGAACTATACATTAATACTGTTTGTACTAAATATCCTTGGTCATTGAGGTTGTGCTGGACACACAACTTAGACCAATGTTAAAGTTGGCTTGATGACTCGGTTCCACTTGTCATGGGCATGGAGATGCTATTCCAACTTACACAGATTCGACTAAAGAGTTTAGCGAGTCGGATTGACCCATATTGAGGTACAACGAACAAGTTGTCATTTGTATATCTCAATCAATGTAATCCTTAGACCTGAGGTTGTCGCATAGTCCGAGTTGAGGATCACCGACTTAGGTTCTGTCAAACACTGATCCGTAACTGGTCAGTTATAAAGGCAGAGTTCGGGTCGACTGAGAATCAGGCTGCGTGATGTGAATAACCAAGATGGGATTTTGCCCCTCCACTTGGAGAGATATTCTCTGGGCCCTCTCGTGAGATATGATTCGGAAATCATGGCCATGCACGACTTGGTTAAGTGTTAACCGAGGCGATCGACTAAGAGTTAGTCGGGTGAATCACTTATCTCGGATCGAGAAGAGAGTCAGACTATTTAAGGGATGACAATTATTCGCCTATAGTCTGATAAGGTATATCGTGAGGCAAAAGGGACTCGGACGTAAGTCGCATTGGAAAGGCAAGTCGTCATGACTCTTTGATACTTGGGAGTCGGCACGTTCTGCTAGGAGCCACTACCGACTGATCGATTGAGATTCGGACTCCAATCGTGTCCAAGTAGCCATGAGCCTGCGGGGTCACACACTTAAGAGCGGGAGCATGTTTGGATTGGATCTGAACTTGTAATCTGGTTGGGTTGGACCTAAACCGGATTAGGACTGAGTTAGTGAGTTGGACTCACGGTGACTAGTGTTATATGGGCTTTAGTGAATGGGTCGCGCAAGCAGAGCCCACGTTCACTCCCTATATATAGTGGAGCACCGTAACCGAGAAAGGTTAATCGTTGTTCGGTTAGGTCATTCCATGTGTTGGAAACCCTAGCTCCACAGCAGTCCTGCCTCCGTAACGAACCTAGCAGTTTGCCGCCGGTGCTCCTCCTTGTACGTGTGGATACCAGCAGAGGTGCTGTACGATCAACACCAGGACGATCGGATCGTGAGGATTGCACTGCATCAACTGACGTGCTTCATCAGTAATCCACAACTGCGCGTCTAGTGGTAAACCTCGTGGCCTTCTACCTCAGCTAGATCTTGGGATCACCACATTAGAGGAAAAGTTTTGTTTTACCTCTGCGTGGCCCAACAGCCCCACACCATGGGGGTCCTACTACGGGACCCGACTGAGCATGGCCCCACCTGTCATCATGTAACAGGATGGGCCCTACTTGTCAGCATGTAACGGCGAGGGTCCACTACGGGACCCACCTGAATGCAGCCCCACTTGTCAGCACGTAACGGCGATGGTCCACTAACGGGACCCGACGGAGAGCAAGTTTTGGACCGATGTGAGATTTCCATAATAGGAGCTGGACAAAAGTGAGGAAAAACTAAGCGGCTGGGGAAAAGTGACTACAGCTAACGAACCAAGGGCACGAAAATAGAAATCCCTATTTAAAGTTGGGCGTGAGACCATTTCGAGGAGTTTAATTTGAAGTTTATGTCGGATGGCTTTTGGACCAAGTTCCCGAGTTCATTTTCTTGTTCTCTAGGATTCTTAAACTTGCTGCGCGTTTACCACTTTTGGGCATGATTCACAAGATCACAAAACAAAGCCAACAATACTAAAACTTCGAGAGATAGCTTTGAGCCATTCCACTTAGCATTTTTAAGAATTGAAATATAGGATCCCGGCTAGCTTTGTTTTCTGTTCCTTAGTGTTCTTCGTGTGCACATCAACCATCCCTTGATCTTGCCTAGTCATGAAGCATTTTGCGGACAACAACTAGGTCAAAAACCGGGCTCTTTTGGTGCAAACACATTAATATTCTGTCGTGGGGAAAATGAACGCGGCTAGCCGACATAAAAACTAAACAAGTATAGTAAATAAATCTCGGCAGTACCCGAGTAACTTTCAAGGTGCCAACATGCATGAAAGTAAAACAGCGCACAACAAGTTTGATTCCGGCAGTCCCCGAGTTTCCTCTTGGGGTGCCCACACACTTTCATTCATTAATTTCCAGCCGACATGCTTAGTCAGAATACAAAATGGTACACAGATACCTATATTATGCCTTCATGCATAAAATGGGCGAAGCAATGCTATGTTCCATGGCCTGCCTAATTCCTTGTCGTGGTTGTCCACCTTATTTTTCTTGGGTTCCTGTGCATCTATTAGATAATATGCATCATTGTGCAACACTTTGTTTACAATGAATGGTCCCTCCCATTTAGGTGACAATTTATGCATGCCATCCTTGCATTGTATTAGCCTCATCACCAAATCTCCGAATTGAAATGATCTAGGATTCACCTTCCAACTATGATAGCATCGGAGGTTCTGCTAATAAATTGTAGATCTCCGCGGTGCCAAATCCCTCTGTTCTTCGAGCAGATTTACATCATTTTATTGGCACTCTTTAGCTTCGGCTTCAGTGTACATAGTGACTATCGGCGAATCATGCTCGATGTTGGCTGGTATTACAGCTTTTGCCCCGTACACCATAAACAAGGGCGTATAGCCTATTGATCTATTCAGAGTCGTTCTTAAACTCCACAACACATGCGGGAGCTCTTCTATCTAGCATCCCCATGACCTTTCCAGTGGTTCTATCAACCGAGGTTTTATGTCGGACAATATTAATCCATTGCTCCTCTCCACTTGCCTGTTCCCCTGTGGGTGTGCAGCTGATACAACATCAAGTCGGATCCTATTTTCTCCGCAAAATATTGCAAAATCTTCTTGGGCGAAGTTTGTGTTGTTATCCGTGATGATACTATGTGGATATCCATATCTCATGATGATATATTTCAGGAAAGCTACCGCTGTTTTGCCGTCACATTTTCTTATCGGCTTTTCCTCTATCCACTATGTGAACTTGTCCACCATCACCAATTATGGGTGAAATTTCCTTTTGTCGACCGGAAAGGTCTGACCATGTCCAAGCACTAGACAGCAAATGCCCAAGTGATAGGAATTTTCTTTAGTGTTGATGCCGGCAAATGGCTTTGCTTGTGGTACAACTCACATCCATTGCAGAGCTTCACAATTTTTTCTTCTTGCTGAAAGGCATTTTTCCAGTAGAATCCATGCCGGAATGCTTTTTCCACCAATGCCCTTGACGAAACATGATGCCCGCACTCTCCTTGATGTATTTCCAGCAGCATTTCTCGTCCTTCTTCCGGATTGACATAGCGTTGGAGCACGCCTGTGACACTTATCTTGTACAGTTCTTTATTGATGATGGTATAGCTCTTGGATATTCTTTGAATTTGCCTCGCCAACACTTCATCTTCCATCAAGGTTCCATATGCCAGGAAGGCCATGTATTTCTACCCCCAAGTCGACACATGTCATATAGGGAATTCGACTTCATCTACCTCCATGACATCCACTGACATAGCTTCTGCCAACCACAACTGACCAGCCCCCGATTTGGACGAACCAGTCCCTTGGTTGAATGGACTAGTCCCGGGGTTCCAATCCTCAGTCCCCGGGTTCCATTCTCAGTCCCTGGGTTCCATCTTGAATTTACCGAGATCCAGTTGACCTCAGCACTATCTATCTCCATTAGATCTCCTTCTGATATCTGATTATGCGAGATGAAAATTGACTCTGAATTTGGCAAGGGCTTGATTGAAGGTTTCCTCAGATGCTCTAAGGAAATACCTGGAGGAACTGCGCTCCGGGATGACCCTAGTTTTAACAACATATCAGCTGCTAAATTATCTCCTCTCAGAATGTGCCTGAACTCACATCCATCAAAAAATCCAGTGATATGCTGCACTCTAAATCTATATAGCTTCATATTGTCATCCAAAACATACCATTCACCCATGGTTTGCTGAACGACCAAATCTGAATCTCCATAGCACACAATCTGATATATTCCAATCTCTTTTGCTCTCTTGATCCCATTCAATAGTGCTTCATATTCTGCCACATTATTTGATGCTTTGAAGTGGATCTGCAGCACATACTTCAACTTATATTTCTTCGGTGAAGTGAGCACAACACCGGCACCAAGCCCATATAGGACCTTAGATCCATCAAAGTGCATCATCCAGAAGTTTGGATCCGCCACTAGAGGTTCATACTGCATCTCAGCCCAATCGACAATAAAGTTGGCTAGAGCCTCGGATTTGATTGCTTATCTTCTCTCGTATTGCGGTGCATATGGGGACACCTAGATGGCCCACTTTGCAACTCGACTGCTGGCATCTTTATTTCCCATGATATCCGAGATCGGGGTAGCCGGATTGGATGTTCTTCAAAGTAATGCTTGAGCTTCTTGGCGGCCAAGTACACACCATATGTCATCTTATGATAGTGGGGGTAATTTTGCTTGGAAGTTGATAGCACCTCACTAACATAGTATACCAGCCTCTAAACCAACTTGCCCTCTACTTCTCACTCCACTACAACCACCACACTGACAACTCTATTTGTTGCAGCGATCTATAATAACATGGGTACGTTATTCAGTGGTGCAGCCAGTATTGGTGTCGAAACCAGCATCTTTTTCAGCTCCAGGAAAGATTCATGAGCTTGTGGTGTTAACAAAATTTTCCTGCTTTTTCATCAAAGCATATAAAGGCAAGTCCTTCTCGCCGAGCCAGCTAACAAAATGGCTCAAAGATGCTAGGCACCCGACAAACTTTTGTACTTCGACAAGCTTTGTCGGCAACTGCATTCTGTCTATGGCCCTTATTTTTCCCTGGTTAGCCTCTATTCCCGACTTGACACCAAAAATCCGAGAAGCTTCCCGTTTGGCACTCCAAATACGCACTTGGTCGGGTTCAACTTCATCTGTAATTCAGTCTTAGTTCTTATGACGACATCGTCAACATAGACTTGGACATTTCTTCCGATTTAATCATGTAAGCACTTCTGCATGCATCTCTGATAAGTGGCATCGGCATTCTTAAGCCGAACGGTATGATACAATAGCAATAAATCCCGTAAGGGGTGATAAATGATGTCTTTATTTGATCTTCCTCCTTCAGAGGTATCTGGTGGAAACTAGAGTAAGCATCTACAAAAGGCAACAACTCACACCCAGCAGTGGAATCTATCACCCGATCTATTCTAGGGAGTGGAAAGGGATCTTTCGGGCATGCCTTGTTCAAGCTAGTGTAGTCAATACACATGCGCCATATTCTTGCTACAAGTGGTTTTGGAGCATCATCTTTCTTCTTCTCAACCAGTACTGGGTTAGACAGCCAGTCCTGGTACAGTACTTCCATGATAAATCCGGTAGCCAAAAGCTTAGCCAGTTCAACACCAATTATCTTATGCTTATTAGCGTATCTTCGCAAAGGTTGTTTCACCGGCTTTGCATCCGGCCTCACATTGAGATGGTGCTCAGCCAACCCCCTCGGCACTCCTGGCAGGTCCTTAGCTGACCATGCAAAGGAATCCGAGTTCTCGTGGAGGTGTTGGATGAGCTCGCCTTCCTATTTAGCAGGAAGGCTTTCCCCAATAGTGACTGTTTGCTCCGGGTTGGCTTCACTGAGCACGATTTTCTTGGTTTCTTTTGGCAGTGAAAAGTTCACCGTGCCATGCGTGTTATTCATCCCGGGCAAAGCTAAATTTGCTAATTGCGCCAAAGCTACAGCCATGTTCATCTATTCTCTTTCCTTTGCCACCACCAGTGCCTCTTCTAAGAATGATCCGGCTGCAGCACACTCCAGGGAACGTTTATAATTCCCGACAACAGTTATCACTCCCCTTGGCCCTGACATCTTCATCTTATGGTAAGGGATATGGGTTGACGCCATGAACTAAGTCAATGATGGGCGTCCCAGCAACACGTGGTATGGACTATGGAGGTCCACCACCTCGAACTCAACATTTTCAGTCCGGAAATTCTCCTTGTCACCAAACATCACATCGATCAGTATCTTCCTGAATGGCTCACATGACATGCCTGGCATGATGCCATGGAAGGTGGTGCTACTCGGTGTCAGCATGTTCTCGGTAATCCCCAGCTTGATCATGGAATCCCGATATAGGATATTTATGTTGCTTCCGTTATCAATTAGGACCTTGGAAAACTTGATATTGAACTTTGGCCCAGCCAATGTCAGATCCAGTAGCAGGGCATATGAACCCAGAATTGGCATGACCTTAGGATGGTCTTCTCAGCCCCAACATATCTTCTACTCGGACCAGTGCATGTACCTTGGTACTGCCGGTATCACTGCATTTACTTCTATCTGGTATCTTCGACGAGCCTTCTCATCATTGGACACGGTCAGAAACACACTGTAGGATTGGTGATTCTCTCTATATTAGCCTCCTTGGACACCATTATTTTCATTAGCTGCAACATGATGCACGGCCTCCCGTTGATTTTGAGCTCCGACATGAGCTTTATGAACCTATTGCACCTGCACTGGCTGAGCATTTGCCCCCGTCAGTGGTGGTGCAGGTGGCAAGTTTACTTCTTCTCCCTCTCCCTGCTTGATTTTACCAATGGTAAGGAAATCGATAATCGTTAACTGCTCGGTTGGCTTGGAAATAGCGACTAATCGGAATTCGGATGATTAACTAATTTAATCGGTCGGCTACTAATCGGTGCAACCTACAAAAATTAGCACCTAAAACACGTATGAATCCTATTGCACCTCAACCATGTACCCTATTAAAGACATCCTTCCTCAAGGCGCTCGAGCTCTTGTATCTGAGGTCTGGTTGGCAACTACGAGGAACTAGTCAACAACGACAAGGAACTGGTTGGTGATGGCGGAAATCGAGCTCCTTTAGATAGGGATCGAGCGGGAGCTTCGCAAAACCTATTTTATTGGAGCAGGCTAGTGGATGAATGGGAAATATGTGTTAATAATTTTGCAAAAAAATTTACCAAGTGTAGTGGTTAATCGGGAATATACCTAGTAATCGGAGTGTCGGAGCTATTAATCAGGTTAAATGATTGACACAAATAATTAGTGGTAATCGACACGGTCAGGTCCCTAGTAGCGATTAATCGGCCTATTAATCGTTGATTCGGCCTATTTTTTGAACAGTATTTTACTCATCCACGAACAATTTCGGGTAGTATGCATAATCAGCTGGCTTATCTAGAGCCGGGGTATGAAACCGGCATGGCTGATCCAGCATCATATCAATAGTGTACTTTGGCTTGGGCATATTAGACTGCCAGGGCTTCTTTTGATCGTTATTCCATAGCTTTTTATCCCAAGACTTTTTAGCGGCCAGGGTGCATTTCCTATCCTCTGGCGCTGGCTTCCTCCAGCACCATTTTGGTTTTGCTCTACAGCATGAACAAACTTCTTCTGCCCATATCGGGCATCATCTCTCCTCACCCTGTTATTCGGGTGGTAATTCTGGTTTTGCTGACTTGGCTCTTCTGGCTTCAAACCGGGTTGAGTTGGATCTCCCAGTGCATATTCTTCTGCTACACTAATCAACTCGGCAATTGACAGCGGCTCTTGCCGGCTCAACCTTTGCCATACGGGGCTGCCCTGCAACACTCCATCAACGAACCAGGATATGGCCCGGTCACTTTTTACCCCCTCTACCGAATTGTGCATGTTGTTCCATCTTGTCAGGAAATCTCTGTCGGTTTCACCAACCCTTTGCTTGCATGTTGATAACTGTTGAGGCCTGTTTATACTCTTGTATGTACTGTTGAAGTTTGCAACAAATGCCCTCTCAAAATCTACACAACTATTTATGCTGAATTCAGGTAATAAATTGTTCAACCATAATCTTGCTGGACCTTCCAACATCATAGGTGCATAGCGCACCGCCCATCTCTTGTTACCGCCAGCTATATGCACTGCAGTAGCATAATTAGCTAACCAATCTTCTGGCTTCACCGCACCATTGTACGTCTTCGTGCCTCTTGGCAATGTGAAGTTACGCACCGGTAGCTCCGCCATGATGCTATTACCAAAGCATCTCAGGCCTTGGGGGGGGGGGGGGGGGGGGGCTAGCTATTTCTATCTGATCCATCAAAGCGTGATGGTCTAGGCGATGTCGTTGGTCATCCGGATGCAGTGCTCTTTTGCCAACCCGGTTTCCCAGCGGACCATCCCTTCTTGATTCCGACCTCCAATCAGGCCTTTGGTAGCCCTCTCGGACCATGGCCGAATAGCCATCATCATATCGTGGGTCAACTACCCTCTTAGCCTGATAATTTTGGCCGACATCGTGGTTTCCTCGGCCGGCATGATTTCCTTGACCTCCATCACGGTTATTCTGGCTGGCATTGCCTTGGCCGACATGATTATTTTTCTCGTGACCCGGCATCACCTTGGTTCACTTTGTGCTTCCCGGCCACCGCCGGATCATACACAGTCATTTGCCTATCTTTTCTTCCCGACTTCACAGCCTTGTTTTTCTCTTTGTTCACATTGGGCGATGAAGCTTGCCCCTTTGACATGACAGTACCACCCCTGTTGGAGTGAAGGAACTGTGACTTGTTAATCAATACTGGATTGGCCTTGTGCCAAGCCTCGTTTTGCTCCTCTGCAACAAACAACAATTCTCTAACTCTTTCTAGCTGCTCTTCCCAGGCTTCACCCGTCATGTTATCCAACTCAGCAATTGCTGCTCTAGATGCCCTAAGGTTCTTTCCGGGAGTACGGTATCTCGGTCTATCCTCCGACACATAGCTAGCACTTATACTGCCTTAGATTTACCATCTACCGGAGCAGCAACTTTATCCATAACTGCATTGAGGTTTTTACCTCTAATATGGGCCGTATTTAGAAGACCATGAGCTCCATTATACTCACGCTGATACCGGTCGAGGGCCTGCATGGCGATGTCGGCTTCCTCAGCCTGCTGCAGAACTCGGAGACGCCTTTCCTACAGCTCTGCCGCTGTCAGAGTGATGTCGGCGGCTGTCAGTTTGGAGGACTTGTTCCCTGCAGCTGATGTACCCGGATCTTTTGTTCTCTCCAGCGCTGGTTTCGCTGAATGTGTTGGCTTTACCGGCGGATCAGCTCCACCAGCACCATCTTTTCCAGGAGTGCCCTTGTCGGCCGGCAGGAGCGGTCATCATCACTTCAACGCGGTTCACGGGGCTACTCCTTAGCTGACCGCAAGTCGCACATACCGCATGTGGATCCGCAGCCACGAGCACCTCCGTCGGGTACTCTCGGACCTTCTCGGTGGCGATGTAGCAGTCGAAACTGCCGAACTTGGCAAGGAAGCCGTTGCGTGGAATCGTCCACCGAATTCACCAGCGTTGTCGTCGACGAAGCGGATGCCACCGAATGAATGGACAAGGCCACTCTTGACGCGCTGTCCGGAGGGAAGCGAATGTTGGGATATGCTATATGGGTATTTTTATAGCATGTCTTTTATCCGACTAACCCGGGTGGCGCATAGTCGGTAGCATGGCCTGTGGCCCGCTGGGCGGCATAGTTAAGTGGATCCAGAAGGAAGGCCCATGCTGAATTAAGTAAGACTACGGTGGAGTCACCAGCGTACCCGGAGCCTCCGGAGCCTTTAAGTGCAAGATACACAAGACTAGTGATAGACGGTGTAGGACTCTGTAACCTGTCCGGCTAGGACTTTTCCCTATAACCCTAGGATCTGACGACTATATAAGTCGGGCATATGGGAGCCTTTAGGGCACAATCTCATACACAACACAAGATAACCTCGCACGGCGAACATATCTCTGTAACTCGGCGTATCACCCTTATAGTGATTTATAGCAGGAGCAGGATTCCGCCACCGTCGTGGGATCTAAACCTGGGTAAGCTGTGTTACCTCGTACCCGTCAACCGTCCGTCTTACCCCACGTCTCTAAACACGCACTATGAGGACCCCTCCATGGCGTACTCGTCGGCAATACCACGACAGTTGGCGCCCACCGTGGGGCAAGAGGCGCTTCAGGCTCTTCAGCGGGCGAGGACCAATATCTTCACTGGAATCGGCGAAACCGTAACCATCGGCCATGTTCTCTTCTCCGGCAACGTTCCGATCGCCCCCCCCCCCCCCCCCCCCCCTGACGAGTTCTGGATCCCGGCGAAGACGAACCCTACGCGGTGTTCGATCGTTCCTATCGGAGACATCCACCTCTTCATCGGCGAAACCGACTCGGGCACTAGTTCCTTGGGAGTCGGAGGAGCATCAAGACCCGCATGGACCGCCTACGGGCAGGATACGTTCGCGGAAGGATCGATGTCGGATCTCTTCTCAGAGTTTGCCGGCAAAGATCGAAAAAATTCAAGGCCCACCCAAACCGCCCCTGTGCAGGATATAAAGGTGGGAGATCACTGCAAATCCGCTGGCTTTGTCCGCGCGTCTGGACAGCAGAGATCCAAGTTCGTCGGCGTGGTCACCATCTTCGATCTGGCGCGCTGCGTTCAGAGAGAGGGCGAAAACCCCCGCGACTACCTCGCCAGGTGGCTCCGTATACGGGCTGACCTGGCCAATTACCCCGATGATAACGCTTTGTATCACTTCGTGGAAGGGCTGGACCGTGGCACACTTCTCCGACATTCTTTACGTCGGCAGCAGGCAACAGGACGCCTTACCCTCGAAGAGATAGTGAGCACCATCAACAGCTACGCGGCAGCCCAGATGGAGCTTGCGCTCAGAGACGGAGAACCTCCGGTTCAGCAGCCGCCGCCACCGCCTCCGGCCGCCATCGGCGTAGCAGCACCACCACCTCCAGTCATCGTCGAGGCTGTTGCACCTCCACCGCCCGTCATCGAGGAAGTCCTGACGCCCTCCGACTCTGTCATTGACGCGCTTTATGCTGGTTACAGTGCAGATTCAGAGGAGGTAGACTTCAGTCCAGAAGAGCTAGACTCCGTTATGTAGGAGATGGAGGAGGAGTACTCGCGTGACGAGCAAGCTAACAACACCGTCATGTTTCGAGGGGTGTTCGTCACCATTGGGACAGCGATGGATGAAGATCAACCCGGGCAAGCTCTGCCTACGGCGCTGGAAAAGGGGAAGGGACCACTTATTGTTGCCGACAATGATCGCGCAAAGGTCATGCCTCCTCCGCCTAACCCAGTGCAGCAGCCGCAGGAACTCGGCACCGGTCCGAGCAACAACAACACCGCAAACTTGCCGCCTCCAGCATGCACGTCGGCAGCAGCCCATGTTACTCCAGCTGATAGAGTGATGTACGACAATCTCCTTGTCGAGCCACTAACCGTTGATCATATCCGAAACGAGACTCAGCTTGACGAGAAGTGCCAGCAGCTGCTGGAGGAGGCGCAAGCCATCGCGGAGCAAGGCGCTAAACTAGATCAAGATTTGGTCAACGCGTAGAAGTCCATAGAGAAAGCTAGAGCAATGGAGGTCGAATACAAGACTCTGCTACAGCAGCAGAAGGCTAAGAAGGCTCCAGCTCGCGTCATCAACGATCCTGGTGTACGGCGCAACATAGGATGGGCTCCCTCGAAGCCGGCACAGGCCAAGCCATACATTTATAGTGAAGGCAAGCAGGTGATGCCCACCCCACTCCTTAACCTCGCCGTCGCCAAAACCCTTCTGGAGCAGGATAGATCGCCTGAGGCAGTAGAACAGGTCTATGACCTAGTGGCCAAGGCGGTAAAGCAGCAGGAAAAGGCCACCTCTCAGAGGCTTGAGTCTGACCCAGCGCTCTGCCGATCTAGCCAGTACAAACCGCCAAGGGACAGATCTCCTCATGATGTCGGATCATAGACGGGTTCATCAGAACAAAGACGGAGGGATGCGCCAACAGGAAGGATGTTATCCCCATATCCTCCGACCACGGAGAAAAAGCCCGACCTCGCCGCCCATCGCCACTGCCCCGATCCCCCCGACGTCAGGAAACTACAAGGATCACCATCGCACGGATATGCCCCCTCCAAAGCAGTGTGGCATCGTCATCCGCGACAACACGGCGCAGACCCGTCATGATGAAGAGCAACACCAAGGACACAAGAGCAGGTCACACCACGACCCTCCGCGTCCGACAAGCAACCGTGATAGGCGTGAGGCGTCGCAGAAGGGTAACAGCAAGAAAGCTAACCCACCACCACCTCTTCCTCCGTCGCCGCCAAGCAGTCACCATGGCGGAAGAGGCCCGCGTCGTTCACGCAGCCCATCCCCTGTTGACAGCAAGAAGAAGAACCCGGAGCCGTACGATGCACGATCGCGGATCGATAAGATCCACGAGGCCCGGGAAGGACCATACCTGGGACCACGTTGTTTTGGACCTGCAATACGGTCCGCAACTTACCCCAAAGGTTTCCGGATCGACAAGACCATCAAGCCCTATGACGGCACCGCCAAGCCTGCCACATGGTTGCAGGACTACGGCAACGCGGTGGAGATTGCCGGAGGCAACCCCAACGTCGCCGTTAAGTACCTCCCGTTAATGTTGGCGGGCACGGCCCGTCAATGGATCGACGACTTGCCGAAGAAATCTATCTACAACTGGCTGGATATGCAAGAAGCATTCACCAAGAACTTTGAGGGTACATACAAGCGTCCCTGCACGGTGGGCGATCTACAGCGGTGTGTGCAAGAGATAGACGAGACGTCCCGCGCCTACCTCTCCCGCTGGCTGGATATGAAAAATTCCTGCGCAGCAGTGCACGCTCAGACCGCCATGGCCGCCTTCATCGATGGGTTGGAAAGGGGTACGTTGCTCCGACATAAGCTAAAGCGCTTGCAGGACAATCATCAGCTTGACTTGAATCAGATGATTCAGTTAGCTAGTGAGTTCGCAGCTGCCGACGACGATGCTCGTGGCTCTTTGCCGGCAACGGCCGTTCCAACCCAAGCTCGGAGGAACAGTAGTACAAAGCGGAAAACCGCTCCAGAAGAAAAGCAATCTACCGACATGGTCGCTATGACTTTTGCAGGACGAGGAGAAGGCGGACAACATGGCCGAGGAAGGGGAGCGGGCCGCGGGCAGCAATGAGGAAGTGAAACCACCTCGGTGCCGCTCCGCGTTCCCCAAACCTACGAGGAGTACCGTGATATGCCGTGCCTCGTACACCTCGACGCCAACGGCAAGGCCACCCATACTAATCGACACTGCAAGTTCGTCAACGACCTCAAGGAAGACCCGGAGTCCGGCTACAAGCGAAGTCGGAAGAACAGACCACGAGGCAAGGGCAAGGGGAATAAGAAGGAGGAGGAGTCCAGGGATTCAAGTGACATGGACGAGGACATTGACCCCAAGCACGCCGCCAAGAGCGACGACAAGGGCAAGAACCCCTTCGCAAAGAAGGCCCCAGTCTACCACACTTTCCTTGGCACCCCCACAGTCCGACAACAGAAGACCTCTCTAAGGATCTTGATGGCCACTCTCCCCCCAGTTCCCCAATACCTGAGCTGGTCGGAGGTTCCAATAACTTGGGACAGGACGGACCACCCAGACCTTGTGCCCACGGAGAACCAGTACGCCATGGTCATCAACCCATTGATTGACGGCGTGGAGTCCACCAAGTGCATGGTGGATAGTGGAAGCAACATCAACATCATGTATCTGGATACACTATAGAAGATGAACTTGACGGACGCAAACCTAAGGCGGACCAACACCGTTTTCCATGGCGTAGTTCCTGGTCGGGAGGCTCGGTCCCTTGGGTGCATTATGCTTCAGGTAGCCTTTGGCGACGTTAATAATTACCACCAAGAGCGCATGACCTTTGAGGTGGTCCCCTTCAAGAGCGTGTACCACGTCATATTCGGCCGCGACATATTCCACACGTTCATGGCCAAGCCATGCTTCGTCTACAACAAACTCAAGATACCCGGACCAAACGGTGTCATCATCGTATCCGAAAGCTTTACCAAGGCAAGGGACTGCGAGATCAATGAAGCAGCCATTGCAGAAGCTGTCCTTTACAGCGAAGAATTCAAGGAGATCCAGAGCAAGGTCAATGACTCAGAGATGCCCGCGTCGAAGAAGCAGATCTCCGACTCCGCTCCTGCGTTCAAGGCCGCCATCGAGACCAAGCCGGTGGAACTTGTGGTAGGCGATGCCTCCAAGACCGTCGCCATTGGGACGAACCTGGATCCCAAATAGGAAAGCGCGCTCGTCGAGTTCCTCCGTGAGAATAGGGACATCTTTGCCTGGCAACCTGCCGACATGAAAGGTGTACCTAGGGAACTTGCCGAGCACAGCTTAAACATAGATCCAAAATGTAAACCAGTGAAACAACCTCTACGACGCTTCGGAGATGAGAAGAGACGCGCCATTGGCAAAGAGATAGCTAGGTTACTTAAGGCTGGGTTTATCCAAGAAGTCCTTCACACCCGATGGGTGGCCAATCCTGTACTTGTCCCCAAAAAGGGAACCAATGAATTAAGAATGTGCGTTGATTACACCGGCTTGAACAAAGCATGTCCCAAAGATCCGTTTGCTTTGCCTCGCATTAACCAAGTCATTGACTCGACGGCTGGCTCGGAACTTTTGTGTTTTCTTGATGCATACTCAGGATACCACCAGATCAAGATGAGGAAGTCGGACCAATTGGCCACTTCGTTCACTACTCCATACGGCATGTTTTGCTATGTCACGATGCCCTTTGGGCTGAAAAACGCAGGTGCTACCTACCAGCGGACAATGCAACGTTGACTTCACGACCAAATTGGTCGGAACGTTCACGCCTATGTGGACGATATCGCGGTGATGTCTCAAAAGTCAAACGACTTAATCTCCGACTTAAAAGAAACCTTTGATAATCTCCGGAAATACAACATGATGCTCAACCCTAAGAAGTGCGTCTTCGGGGTTCCAGCCGGCAAATTGTTGGGCTTCATCGTTTCCCAGCGCGGAATTGAGGTCAACCCGGAGAAAATCAAGGCCATCTTAAACATAAACCGTCCGACATGCCTAAAGGACATTCAACGACTAACAGGTTGTGTTGCAGCAGTTAGTCCGTTCGTCAGCCGACTTGGAGAGAAGGCTTTGCCGCTGTACAAGTTGCTGAAGAAGGCGGACAAATTCACGTGGACAGACGAAGCAGATGCAGCATTGAAGCAGCTCAAGGAGATTCTTTCCTCAGCGCCCATCCTTGTAGCACCCGAGCCTGGAGAGCCCCTGTTAATTTACATGGCGGCAACCAACCGGGTTATTAGCATCGTCGTCGTGGTAGAGCGGAAGGAACCAGGCTACAAGCACGGAGTTCAACGACTAGTTTACTATGTGAGCGAGGTCTTGACGGAGTCCAAGCAGCGTTACCCGCACTACCAAAAGATAGCTTATGGAGTATTCCTCGCTTCTCGGAAGCTGAGGCATTACTTTCAGGAGCACCCAATCACAGTAGTGAGCAAGACTCCACTGTCCGACATTATCAATAACAGCGACGCTACAGGAACGGTCGCGAAGTGGGGCATTGAACTTGCCGCCTTCGAGATCACCTACAAGAGACGCGACGCTATCAAGTCACAAGCTTCGGCGAATTTTATGGCAGATTGGACGGAGATGCCAGATGCTACTCCGTTGCCAGAACCAGAGTACTGGGTGATGCACTTTGACGGATCAAAGTTGCTCAACGGCTCGGGGGCTGGTGTACTGCTACAGTCACCAAAAGGAGACAAGCTGCACTACGTTCTGCAGATCCACTTTGAGGCTACAAACAACATGGTGTAGTATGAAGCACTCATTCACGGACTACGTGTAGCCAAGGATATTGGCATCAAGCGCATAGTTTGCTGTGGCGATTCCGACTTGGTTGCCCAGCAGGTGGCTGGCACCTGGAACGCGCGGAACCCTATGATGGCGGCATATCGCGACGAAGTGGACGAGATAGCCAAGAGCTTCTTGGGCTACGAAGTCAAGTATGTGCCTAGGGAGCAAAACGAGGCGGCTGATCTACTGTCTAAGCTTGGATCAGGGCGCAAGCAAATTCCACCAGGAGTTTTCCTAGAGCATCTACGCACACCATCCGTGAAGGTAGCCGACATCGACAACCCGGATAGAGCTGACTCTTTCGTCAACATGGTGACAAAGATCCCTCCGGCTTGGACAAAACCGTTCATGGAGTATCTCGAACACGGAACTTTGCCCGACGACGAAGTCGAAAGACGGCAAATAGTACGACGAGCAAAGGGTTATACCACAATCAATGGGCAACTCTATAAAAGAAGCACTACTGGTGTATACCTAAAGTGTGTTTCCCAGCTAGAAGGTATGGAAATCCTGCGCGAGATCCATCTCAGAGATTGCGGGCATCACGCCGCTCCTCAATCGTTGGTCGCGAAAGCCTTTCGGCAAGGATTCTACTGGCTGACCGCGAAGGCGGATGCCGACAAGCTGGTTGAGACATGCACGGGATGCCAGTATTATGCCCGACAACCACATGTTCCTGCTGAAGAATTGCGAACAATACCAATAACTTGGCCGTTTGCAGTCTGGGGGCTAGACATGGTGGGACCGTTACAGACGGCACCGTGTGGATTTACGCATCTGCTTGTAGCAGTTGACAAATTCACCAAATGGATAGAAGCTAAACCCATTAGAAAGCTTGATGGGGCAACTGCCCTCAGGTTTTTCCGGGATCTAGTGGTGAGATTTGGTCTCCACACAGTATCATCACCGACAACGGAAGCAACTTGTCACTCGGAGAAGTGGAGGCCTATTGCTGGGACAAAGGCATCCGACTTGACCTTGCATCTGTGGCACACCCACAGTCCAATGGTCAGGTTGAGCGAGCCAATGGATTAATTCTGCAGGGAATCAAGCCACGTCTTGAGGCACCGCTACATAGAGCAGCTGGAGCCTGGGCGGAAGAATTGCCATCTGTGCTGTGGAGTTTACGAACCACACCCAACAGATCCACCGGCTACACCCCTTACTTCATGGTATATGGAGCAGAAGCCATCCTCCCTTCCGACATCCTCCACGATGCACCAAGAGTTGCCGCCTATGACGAAGATGACGCCGAAGAATCCAGACGCCTCGATGTGGACCTTCTCGAGGAGGAGCGCGTTTTGGCATGCCAAAGATCCGCCATCTACCAGCAGAAGCTATGCAGCTACCATAGTCGCCGCGTTCGGCATCGCTCGTTTAAAGAGGGGGATTTAGTACTCCGACTTAAGCAGAAGAAGTCACACAAATTATCCCCGCCATGGGAAGGACCGTTCATCATATGCAAGGCGCTGCTCAATGGGTCTTACTACCTTGTCGACAATCGTGAACTCAAGGATAGACCCAACAAGGATCATAAGCGTAAGCGACGTGACCCGGATGATGACTACCCGGAGCTTGATCGGCCATGGAACATAGCACAGCTACGTCCTTTCTACACTTAGCATCTTTTATCTAACTGTGTATCTCTTATATGATCAATGAAATAAAGCTCTTTGGTTCACTCATACTGCTGAGTCTTTTACCTCCTTTAGTGTTTATTTTGGATCATATAAAACCTTTATGCACAAGTCTTGCGATTGCACTTGTGAAAATTCCACCTACGGGCGTTAGCTTAAGTTTTCTGGTCTACACGTTCTTTGTTGTTTTTATGTGGATTCTGGAGTAGTGACTTTCGGCACTTATTGTCGGCGATTTTGTGCTCAGGTTATTGACGGTGCCATTGGGCATCATCACCTAAGCGCATGGTTCCGACAACGAGTCTTCCGACTCACGAAAAGTCAAGCATAAAAACCAGAGTAATGGATAAGCCATCACTTGCTTAAAAAATATATACATACTGGGAATTAGTTCTTAAGTAGCAGGATACGACAATCATTGTTTTCCGCCTTAAGATTACATCACCAAGTTTCTTCCATGCACATACCAAAGGTGAAACAGAAATTACAAAGTGTTTTTCATTCTTTGGGCGCAGGAGACTTGGAGGCTGCATCATCACCAGACGGAGAATCACCCTCGACATCGGCGCTGTGATGAGACTCGGAGGAATCCTGGTTGACGCTGTCGATGAGGTTCCTGGGCACGAAGACGTCAACGTCCACCAACTCGGCAACCCTGGTGTCATAGCCCACGAGTGATGACAGGATGGCTTCGTGATCGATCTCCTTGCCGTCATCATCCACGTCGGGGATACCAGAGGTCACCGTGTCGATGTCGGCATCTTCATAGTGTGCCTTCACCATAGACAGCGCCATCCTTGCGCCAGCCCGTGCGCATGAAGCTTTCCAGCTCGTGACACACTCGGGGTCTCGGCGCAGAATCTCCGAGTACTTCGCCATGGAGTCCGAGGCCTTGATGTAAATATGGAGGGGCTTGGCAATCTCCTTGGCTTGGGTGATGGCGGTATTGATGAAGTTGCCGGCAAGAACCATGCATTCTTTGTCAGAAGGAGGCGAGTGGGTTAAACCCATAGGAGCTGCAAATTCCGACAAGAAGCGCATGAGTTCAAAAAACTCTAAGTATCCAGATTGCAGAAATTCAAGGCGGAGGAAACTTACTGAAGATGCTGGCCTTGGCCTGCCAAACGATGTCCGCCAAGGATTCCTTCTCTTGTTGGAGGAGCTTAAACGCCTCGCTATGGCGAAGGTTTTGCTCATCAGAAGCTTGCTTCTAATCCTTTAGGATCGCAAGCTCCTCCTTCAAGCGATTGATCTCCACGGAGGCGGAATCCTGCAGGGCCTTCATGGACTCCTCGTGCATCTTCAGCATCTCCTTCCTCTCCTCCTTCAGGATCTTGTTCTCGCTGTCCAGCTGCTGGATATGCTTGGACTGCTCAACAATGTCTTTGTCCTTGGCGACATGTTCTGCAAGTCGGAGAAAACCACGTACACAGTGAGTACTCGGAGATTATGGGCACAAAAATAAGACGGAAATGCGCAAAAAGAAAACAGACTCTTGTTTTTGATGATCTGTTCCTTCAAGATGGCAGTTTTACCCTTTTCAGCTTCAAGATCTGCGCGCATCTTCTGATACTTGTCGTTGGCCATGCCCCTCCGAGCATTCTCGTTCTGTGGAAACAAATACAAAGTTAATCGTTGTTTGGTCTGCTTGGAGCCTCTAGTCGGAGATTTTCCACCTAGATGCTCGGGGGCTACAGCGAGAGTTTTTAACTTATCAATATGCTTAGCTTTTCTTTAAGCATCTAGTCGAAGCTAATTCAGTTCTTGATTAAGAGCTTGGGGGCTACAGTGTAAAGTTTTTAGCTCAGAATCTGCTTAGATTTTCTTTAAAGCATCTAGTCGGAACTAATTCAGTTACAACTAGAAGCTTGGGGGCTACAGCATTGAAAATTATGAACACTGTGTATGCTACTCTTAAAGCATCTAGTCGGAGTAATTCATTCCATCTAAACGCTTGGGGGCTACAGTGAGAGTTTTTTCTAACTTAGTCACTCTTAGAGCATATAGATGAAAAACCTATTGTTTTCCGTCTACATCCTCGGGGGCTACAGTGGAATACTCATATGAAATGCAAAAGGCAAAGTAAAACTTACAAGTGCAATAATCTTGAGGTTTGTAGCACTCTCAGCCAGCAGCTTGCCAAAGGAAATGCTATTTCCCCGCAAGATATCTGCTTGTCGGAGTAGCTCCTCAAGACCGCACGTCGGAGATGACGGCACTCCTCCAGGAACCATAGTTGTGTTACTCGGCAGGAGCGTCGGGTAAACTATCTTCAGGAACTCGAAGGGTTTCTGGGGAGTAGGGGCGCCGCCTTCGGCAGAGGTACCAGCTCCCACCACCGCATTGCCTCTATCGATGACATCCTTAGCCGGAGCTTCAGCCATTTGAAGAGCAGTGCTCTCCTGCGTCGCCTGCTCGCCGACAACAGCGAGTTCGGTAGAGGCGCCAGAATCCACTTCCATGGCGGAAGAGCCTGGTGCCTCCTGTACTTGAGAGCTTGTCGGAGCAGAGGAGGGCTTGACGGCAGAAGTAGCAGGGGCGATGGCGGGGGAGGAGTCGCGATGCAGCATATCTTTGATATTTCTAGAAGCCCCAAGAGTCTTGGAGGACTTCTTGAGGCTGGTTGTGGCTTTCTTCCTGAAACGTGCAAAATGCATTAGTACAGGAATAAGACAGATAAATAAGACAATGTCGGAGAATGAGAGGCTTACACTAGGGGGCGCTTTGGCAAAACTCCCGGTGGCTTTTCTCTTTTCCGCCTCCAGGGCGGTAGTACTCTTTTTGTTGGCTCCACCCTCCGTCTTCTTCTTCTTGCCTCCGTCGGCAGCGTCAGAGGTGGAGCTCTTCGCTTTCGTGCCAACGGGACATCGTCGTCGGACACGACCGTGACTTCCTTCATCTTTGGATCGTAGATTTGGGCAGCCAGGTTGTCCTCATCTAGATCGCTAAGCTGTTAAGTGAGAAATCACCGTGTTAGATAAGATGACACTGGAAAGACGGAGAAACTAGAGCAATGTCATACACGGAAAATAAATACCTACCTTTGGGCACTTGCCGTCTACGTACATGTCGCAGGTGATGGTGAAGCCGCGTTTCTTATTCTTCACCTTGACGATGTCCTTCAGACGGAGCTTGACGGAGTCGCTCGAGAAGTTATCCACGGAGATCCGGAGGGTATCCCTTCGATCAGTACTCGTGCATGAACTTCACGTGGTGCTGCATGAACCAGCACATGGCTAGGTCCAAGCCGATCAAACCCGTCTCTACGAACCACTTGATCCGCCTTATTGCGCGAGAAGCGTCGAGGTCGGAGGGAAGGGAGGCATGGGATCTCCATGTGGAAACTTCAGCGGCGGCTCCATCCACGAAGTTTGGGTACGTCACTTCTCGACCCGCCAAAGTAATGTCGGGGCCGTAGAAGTACATCCGCTGCCATTTTTTGCACGACTCGTGGCCGGCGATGTCGGGGAACCGCCGGCCAGGTCGGATCTTGAAGCTTATGGTGCCGCAGTACCTAAGATCCTCCCTACTGTGTCCGGCTTCACGTTTGACGGTGAAGAAGTACACGAACAAGTCTAACCTAGTCCTAATCCCTAGGTAACCCTCACAAAGTGCCGCGAAGTTGCTAAGCACTAAGATACTATTGGGGGAGAGGTTATGGGGTTGGACCTTGAAGTGGTTCAAGACGGACAGAAAGAAGTGGGAGATGGGCAGAGAAACGCCGCGTACCAGCTGAGCCTTGAGGTACACCTTTTCTCTGGCTTGGGGAGAAGGTGTCACCTCGCCGGCCGGCGCCGCCCGCCAGGCGAGCCCCTCCGTCGTGGGAAGGTAGCCTTCGGCGACCATATCCTGGATGTCGCGGCCGGTGATGTCCGAGTCGCGCCAGTCGCCCTTGTGCGAGTCTGGCTCTTCTTACAGAGGCTCTAGCGCCGCCAGGTTGTGGTCACCGCCGGTGTTTTCAATCACCGCCGACGCGGGGATGACCAGGCCCTCTGGGGGCACGACGACGGAGCTCGCCGGCTTCGTCGTGGCTTCGCTCGACGTCGCCATCGACGGGGAGGAGCTGCTGCTGGCCATGGAGGACTGGAAGGGTGCGACTGACGCAAAGAGAGGCTAGGGTTTCTTTGAGGTTTTCCGCGGAGAGCTTGAGGAGGCGTGCGGCTGGAGGAAGAAGATGATGACGCGAGATAATGGGGTAAAAAAGTGGCAAGTGTCCCACGGTTACTATTTATCTTGCTCTGCGTCAGGATTCGTGCAGCTAATCGGACGGTTGCCGCGTAGACGACGTGTTCGAGAACGTGCGCGGTAATTTTGCCACGTCTCCAACCGCTGCCGCCAACGGTTCGTATCGCTCGCACAGGAAAATCGGATATGATTGTGTTTTCTGCATGTGTGAATTACGAGGCGTCGCTGACCTAAGCCTACGTCGTCATGACTGACATGGTAGATGAGCCGTCGCATCGAAGATTCCGGCATGGACGGATTTAATCCGACTACGGAAGAGTACAATGGAAGATTCAGCATTTCTCTGACTTACAAATCAAAGACGGAGAAAAACCTTGCAGGGTTCTTTGGGAGGACTACAAGATATTGCTTGACGATTTGCCGACATCCATCTAGACGGAGCATTCCACGTGAAGAGGCAAGACGGCGCAAGATCTCGGAGTTCTCCGGGGGCTACTATTGGGGATATGCTATATGGTATCCTCATAGCATGTCTCTTATCCGACTAACCCGGGTGGCCCATAGTCGGTAGCATGGCCTGTGGCCTGCTGGGCGGCCCAGTTAGGTGGATCCAAAAGGGAGGCCCATGCCGGATAAAGGAAGGCTACGGTGGAGTCACCAGCGTACCCGGAGCCTTGGAGTGCAAGATACACAAGACTAGTGATAGACGGTGTAGGACTCTGTAACCTGTCCGGCTAGGACTTTTCCCTGTAACCCTAGGATCTGACGACTATATAAGTCGGGCCTATGGGAGCCTTTAGGGCACAATCTCATACACAACACAAGATAACCTCGCACAGTGAACATATCTCTGTAACTCGGCGTATCGCCCTTATAGTGATTTATAGCAGGAGTAGGATTCCGCCACCGCCGTGGGATCTGAACCTGGGGAAGCTGTGTTACCTCGTACTCGACAACCGTCCGCCTTACCCCACGTCTCTAAACACGCACTGTGAGGACCCCTCCATGGCGTACTCGTCGGCAATACCACGACAGCGAACCCGTCCGGATAGAAACTCCAGCAAGCACCGCTGCTAGCCCCATGGTGGGCGCCAACTGTCATGGTTGGTGTCACGGTAGATGCCATGGGTAGGCTTAAGTTGGGGGCCAAATGGATGCTAGAGGATATCTGGATACGGGAGGTGTGGCTTAGTCGCCACAAACGGAAGGAGGAACACAAGGCACAAGGATTTACCCTGCTTCCGGGCTCTCAAATTGAGATAACACCCCTACTGCAGCTCTATCCTACTTGGCTTTATACTTAGCTCATATCATCTTGGGCTACAATGTGCCCCTTGAGATGTTAGAGTGATGAACTACCGGAGGAACTCTTTGGTTCTTCTCCCTTAGTACACCACCCTTGTATAGTAGAAAGGAGGCTAGACTAAACAGTTGTTCGACCCTCACTAAGGAGGATAAAGGACCCCAAGTTTACAACGGTGGGATTCAACTTAGGGCTCACGTGGCCCTGGATCCACCAAGAACCAGGAAACCCTAGCATGGGTATCTTGATCGCCCCAATGAGAACTGAGCGATAGTATGTTGCTCTGTTAAGAAGACTGTCGCTCTGCTTTGCTCTGTTTCACCCGTGACTAGGAGAGCTATCCAAGCGCTAAACGCCATTGTTCATTGCTACAGTAGCTCCAAGATCTTCCCGGATTTCAAGGAGCGATCCCCGATGCGTTGACCGTTGATGCTGGCATAGGGCCTCCTTCCCTACACCAACATCCATGTCAGATTAAGCCAATATGACTTGACTTTTACTTCACCTGCATAGATAGATAGGCAACATTGTTCCGACATCTTGATGATGCCGGCTTGAGCACCCATGCCGGAACGACCCATGTCGGTCAACCTTATTCGGTCAACACAATCACGGTCCATCTCGGATTTAGTCATCCTTGATATCATGCCATGACCCTATATGGGGTCATCCCCCCAACAATCGCTTCCTCATAATTCATAGGACTTCATCTTTTATTATCCAATAAAAGCATGTTCATGATAAACTCATAATATCCGTTTACATATTTTATGCGAGCATGATGATCTACGAATACATAGATTTAGAGAGTAGACAGAGTTTCGTGATCCTCATCACTTGCTCTATTTCGAATAGGACTATTGCCGGCGTCGGGACTATCTTCCGATGACGCGCAACTCGTCCAACTCAAAGAGTGTTTCCAAACATTTCATCTATCTCAACCTATCTCTATCTTGTCTTATTTTCATGAGATAAATCTCTAGAAAATTTCTAGTCATGGAACACAAGATAGATAATATACTCACTAAACATCCTTGAGTATATTATATGAAGACGCATATATCTGTATCTTGAAATTGTGTCTCTTTATCAATACCTTGATATCAACCATGAAATCCAAACAATAACTTTAATATTCATCTTATACAAGATTCATATAGAGGTATTTCCCATAAGGTTTTGATGATTCCTATAAACAAGAATGGAGTTCTAAAATTTCACACAATAAGACTTTCAACAAAACTTGCTAAGAACTTAATCACAACATCGATCCAAATTTCTTTGGCAACGATATTAACACACATATAACATCACCATCGAGATCTCAACGAAATAAATCAGCAAACAATAGGTGCACCATAAAAGATATTATCCATAAAGTTGAGCAACTTTGTTCTCTTCATTATACGAATAATAATCCTTACAATAATATGATTGATTTATCATATCCAAAAAATTACCTAATACTTAACTGCTAAATTTAAACTAATCCGATGGTAGATGTGGAAGGAGCGCCCAGACCGTGACATCTTCATGAATCAGCTCCCAATCCTTTTGATCTTCTTTAGTGTTCAGCAGCAGCGGGTCCTGTTTCGAGTTACAAATATAAATATTAGTAACCGAACTAGTATCTACATACTCAGGGGCTACTTTGAGAACCAGAAAATACGCATCTGTTAGTATATCAAATATACATTTCTTGATAAGTCCCGCCTTCTTGTCGGCGATGTACTTGGGACAATTCCGCTTTTAGTGACCCGTGGCTTTACAGTAGTAGCACTCAGTTTCAGCTTTGGTTCCAGACTTGTGTTTCTTAGTTGGAGAAGCATTCTCTTGCCACCTTTTTTCGAAACACCTTTCTTTCCCTTCTTCTTAAAACTAGCGTCTTACTAACCATCAACACTTGGTTCTCTTTCTTGATGTAAACTTTCGCAACCTTGAGCATTGCGAAGTCCTGGAATGGATTTCTTCATCCCTTGCATATTGAAGTTCAGCACAAAGCCATTATAGCTTGGTGGCAGGGATTGTAGAACTCGGTCCATCTTGAGATCTTCAGGAATCTTGCTATCCAAATCCTCAAGACGTTGAATGTAGCTTGTCATCATTATGGCATGCTCACTCACCGAGCTCCCTTCCTCCATCTTATGCGTAAAGACCTTGTCGGAGATATCATATCTCTCAGCACGCGCTTCAGTCTGAAACATAGTTTTCAGCTCTTCCAACATCTGATATGCCACGTAGTTTTCAAAACACTTCTGGAGGTCCGCTTCTATATCTTGAAGCATCCCACAGCAAACGACAATATTGTCATCAATATGCTGCTCATGAGCGGCTTTCTCCGTGCCGGTAGCAGTAGCAGCAAGTTTTGTATCACTAAGCTTGTCCTCAAGAAGATAGGTCTTCTTGTGTGCTATGAGGAGAATCCTCAAGCTACGGTGCCCGTCGTTGAAGTTTGCACCAGTCGAATTCGGGTTTTCTTTCCCTAGGAAGAGTTCTAAGTTGAAGGATTGGGAGGATCTAGCCATCTACAACAAATATTCACAGAGACACTTTAGACTTTGTACAAGATTGATAGTTCAATTTAATCTAGTGATTAATCCTATGAATACCCACTCAAAACAATATCTCTCGGTTGTTCTAGTGGCAACACGATCCAAAATCACTATGCCATGACCGATCGTCACGTGCCATGACACAGCTTCAAAGGTAGACACATCATCGTCAATCACAACACCATGTGATTCGTGTTTGACCTTTCGGTCCTTGTGATCCAAGACCATATCTGCATATGCTAACCTTGTCAAGAGAACCTAAATATTTTGCATGTACTCGATGAGCTGATTATAGTCTAATACCCGTTGTATGTGAACGCATGAGTCCATCACACCCGATCATTATGTGGTGCTTAGAAACGTCAAACTATCGTACGGTGCATATTTAGAGGATCACGCTACCTTAATATTTTGTGAGGATCATCTTATAATGCTATCGAAAAAATTAAACAAAATAAGGTGCACACACAACAAAATATATACGAAGTATATGTGATATGGTATAGCCCTTCACGTCATGATCTCCATCGTGGCATGCCGGCACGACCTCCATGTTCTAGGCGCCACGGTCTTTGGCTCCCGTACATAATGTACTCCGGTATAAGACAAAACATGATTAGCTTATGTATGCAATGCAAATAACTTTACTATACTATATCACGGGTGCCCCTACAAAATTAAGTTAGACGTTCCTCTACTTAATTGAACAAGTTCTACGTGGCTTCTATGGAAAACATCTTTAGATTGCACATCTACTTACGTAAAGCCTCAACGAGAATCCGCTAGTTGCTTATTAACCGTTCCGAGGTGTTCAATGGAGTAAGACGACAATCGTCTCAAACCATTAACCATTAACTTGTTCACATAACCGTGAGCCCCATGTAAACTTCTCCGAAGAGATCTATAGGCTTATTTGTGCAACTCCGTTTTCACTATGAGGCTGACACTCGTAAATCACATACATGGCGTATAGCCGCATGTCTTGTGAAACCGGTCTCACATAAGCATATGCGTGAAGTCGATCCGAGCCAGCTTCGATTCCGCTATGCCGCAAAAACAAGAATTGAACAAAGAAGTAGCAAGCAAGAAGATCCACTAGTGCAGAGAGGCCCATTGGTCCCGGTGGTAACGGGCTTTAGTCCCGGTTATCCAACCAGGACGGGGCAATCGGGACTAAAGCCCCAACCTTTAGTCCCGGTTGCCCCATCAACCGGAACAAATGGGTGTACACGTGGCGACGTCAGAGAGGGAGGGAGTGGAGCATTAGTCCCGGTTCGTAACACGACACGAACCGGTACAAATAACCTTCTGCCGTGACAGAGATTTGGCACATTTCTCTGCCGCGGCAGAGAATTCATTTTGGCACATTTTGTTGCCGCGGCAGCATTTTCGTCACTTTTTGTGCCGCGCCAGAGAATCCATTTAGGTTGTTTTATTGTTTATTTAGTGTTTTGCACTTATCAATGAAGGAACCGTTATATTACACAAGATCATCATGACAATATTACATTCAATACACGGATCGAGTTCATGCACTACATACAAAAGTTGCTCTTTTTACAATCCCTATTGTCTATACACAGCCGAATAATATTCCCCTTTTGGGTTTAGGACTTCTGCATCCAAGAATCCCGTCAATTCCTCCTGAATTGCTTGTACGCGATCCTTTGGCAGAAGACCATCCCGTAGACGTTCGATCTGATTTAAAAAAAGGAGTCAGCCTATATGAATGAAACTAAACACAATTTGATTGTAATGAAAAACTATAGAAATTGTTTACGTACGTGGAGTTGCTCTAAATTTCTGCCATTCTCATCGCACGTCTGCCGGATGAACTCGCAAACATAGTATCCACATAGATTGTTACCTGGTCCCTGCGTCAGGCACTTTACGAGAACAGAGTTCAATCAAAATAATAATCAAGCATGATAATAATTGTATCAAAACTAGAATCAAAGAGATGCGCGGATATAGCTAGTGGTGCTTACATCTAGTGGTTGAAATGTAAGCTCCTCTTTCCAAACACCCCTAGCCTTGTTGGTGAACCGTTTCCAAGCGCTGCCCGGCGAAGAAAACGATTAAAAGAAGTTATTAATTACTTGATATCATAAAATTTACGAACGTTGCCGATATAGTGTCGTAATGATTAGAATTACCGCTGGAGAAGCATCTGCATGTCCTTCCACGTCTCAAGGGGTTTATATTTCGAGTCCATGACTAGTACACGCCCTTTGTCAAGTTGAATGATTAACAGAATATAGTGGAAGCTGCGAATGCATAACTAGTCAATTATATACTTAACATCGAGTAAGCGAAATAGAAAGTGTATAGAAGACAATAACACTCACTCGAAGTTGTAAGGAAAAAGTATTTCCCTTCTGGTTTCTTGAAACCTTAACGCGTGTACTATATTATCCTCCGTATCCAGGGGGCTTGTTTTGAGATTAGCTTCATGAACCCAATATGGGTCAATGAAGCCAATGTCACAGATTTGTCCTCTGCTGCATTCGAGAATCTTCATTCTGCATATTACAGTATGATTATATACATGCAATAAACAAGGTGAGATAGCTGGAGACTATATTAATTACAGAATTAGTACTTATAGACAATAGGCACTGATGATCAATTTGTCCAAGGCGTCTTGATTGAATAATTGAAATAGTTCATCAAATTCAATGGATATCATGTCATCCTTTTCTTTCCCATGATGCTTTTTTGTAACCCTCAGCACTATCCAGTTAGCCCCGGCCTTTGTCGCATGCATGTACCAGTTATGCAATCTTCTCATTTTTGTTGGAATATTATTTACCTCCTCAGGTTTGACGAGAGGTTTGCCGTACTGGTATTTGTATGCTACTTCACTCACGGGGAAGTACTCTAACTGGGATAAGTACTGGGCAATACTCATACCTTGAGCAGCGGCAGCTTCTCCGTATTATGCAACTACCTCTGGATCATACTGCTCTTCGGCCCCATATTTGCTTGACCCCACATTGGTTTGGGAAATCACCTTGAGAGGGGCGCAAGACTGTTTTGCTTGTTCTCCGAGCTGGGCAACAGATTTCTCGCTTGCATCAGTACTGATCTTCGAGGCTTTTTGTGCCGCATGTGACTTGAGAATAGAACGTTCATAGTCTGATGACAGCTTTGGCTCGGGTTGATGAAGAGTCTTTAGCATTTTCAACACTTTGGCTTTTTCTTCTTTGGTGCTGGGGAACTCTGGCTCTTTCGGCCGCCTTAGCTTAGCGAAAAACGCTGTCGTTTCCGCATCAACGATCGCCGCAGTCTCCTCTTTAGTACAGTCATAAGCTCTCTTGGGAGGAACCTTTGGTACTTTTGGAAGAGGCTCTTGTTTACGTTTCGGCGATCGCTTACCACGACGCAGAGTAGCGGTACGCTTACGCTTTTTATCCTGAGGCGCCGGCGATGGCTCCCGCGGCGATGGCTGCGCCGGAGATTGGTGAGGTGACGGAGCCGGGTGAGGCGACGAAGACGGCTGCCGCGGCGGCGACGATCTCGCTGGAGGGGTGAGGCGGCGGCGAAGATGGCCTTGGCGTGTGATTTCGAAGAACGATACATTCCTTCGGCCATAGAATGGTGACGTTTGTTGCGTCTCCAAGTACAGTCACATCCCCTTCACCTGCAGGGTAGTCAAGATCCAAAACTTCAAAGGTGGGCATGATTTCATCCACCCCGACAATAGCGTAGCCCTCTGGAACCGGACGACAGTGGTAAGTTGGTGTGGGTCCAATTGGTAAGGCATAGCCGACCGCCACCTTCATTGATATGTTCACAACTTTGACATGTACCTCGCAGTGTGTCATCTCTGTGATATCATCCACTGGGTAGCCAACAGGAGCCATCGTCGGCGCACCATCGTCATCGCCATTGTCATCACCCGGGACCTCGGTGGAAGCCACACTGCTTTTTTGATTATTCGATAGGCCGGTAGCATCGAATGCAGTGTGCTGCTGAGATGGGCCGGTAGTACTTTGCTCTTTAAGTGCGTTAATTTCATCTTGTTGTTGCTTTATTCGTTCTTCAATTATACGCATTCGCTCTTTCTGACTATCTGCTTCAACTTCCGCCCTGTCCTTTCTCCTCTGACGGCTTCTATCAGGATATTTCTTCCTCTCTTCGGGAAACCCAGTCCTCCATGGTTGGGAGCCTCTTGTGCCTCGTGTTCGTCCATCATGTTCCTTATTTCCAAGGGCGAGTGTGAGCTCATCATTCTCTCTATCGGGAATGAAGTCCCCATCTTTAACAGCCTTTACTGCTTTTCTCATCCTCTCGATTGGCAAGGGGTCTTCTTTATGTCGTATGTTATATATACACATCCCTTCCGAGTCCAACGTGCCCCCATGCCCGTAAAACCAATTCCTTGCACGTTCTACCCAATCGTCTGTCTCTGGGGTGATCTTTTTAGCACGCAGTTCATTCTCAAGTTTCTCCCACTTAGGAATGCCAGCCCTGTAGACACCTTGCCCCATAGTATGGTGATACTTCTTGTTAGCAGCATTCAGCTTATTCGTTGCAGACATTTTCTTAGCTTTTTCTGATGTCTTGTATTCCACAAACTCAGCTCAGAATGGTTTTATCTTCTCAAACTGAATATTCTTGAAATCGGGAGTCTTCTCTTTCACGACATAGTCAAGGTGCAATCTTTTCTTCCAGTTGGTGAAACACTGGGCCATCTTCTTCAAATCCCACTCCCTGACCTTAGCCTCCATGGCTCTCCCATGTTCTAAGGCGTCCTCAACTGGATCCTCCGCATTTGGATCCAGCTCTATCTTCGGTAGTTTGAAATTAACCATGAGCCTCTTCCACAGTAAATCTTTGGCGTGGTTAGGGACAAATAAACATGTTCCCTCTTCATCCGCATTAGCAGGCCTATTCCAATTTCTAATGGTGATCGGGATTAAGTCCCTAACGATTACTCCGCATTGTGCCACAAATTTGTTTGCGACAACTTCGGGAGCCGTCGGTTTGCCGTCTTCAGCGACATCTTCGATCCTGAACCTCTCATGGTCTTGCAACTTTTTGGTTGGGCCTCGTCTGCTCTTTTCAGTAGATTTGTTCGATCCGGAGGGCTAAAATAAGAAAGATCGTCGTTACTATTTCTATATAGATAGCAGATGATTAATTAATGAATTAATTATATTACATGCACCTCGCCGGAGCGGTCGTCTTCTCGATTACACAAGGCATCGCCTTCTCCCTCGCGGAAGGCAACACCTTCAACCTCAAACAAGTCGTCTATTCCGGTAAAAAGAGGATCACCTTCACCGGAGTTGTTCAGAAACGTTGATACATCTAAATTTTCTTCCCCGCGGATCACACCTTGGATCAACTCTTCCTTTTCTTCGTCTATGACGTGTGGGTCCATATTTTTTGCATAGGTGGAAAAACGAATAAGTCAAAGCGGCTAAGGGAGAAAGTTAGGTACGGTGTTGAGAGATATAAACCCTAATTAAGAGAAACCCTAATATATACATACACAATAATAAAAATGAAGAGAAACCCTAAACCCTAAACCTAGCTACAAAAAGGAAACTGTGTAGTAGATAGGTAACTCTAGCTAAAATCAACTAAAATCAATATTCCGGAGTTCCGAGGGGTGTAAAACCTAGTTCGGAGAAACCTCGGATGCATATGAGGGGGAACATGAGTATAAGGCTACAAAAGGGAAACTATCCAGCAGATAGGTAACACTAGATACTAACAAAATACCATATTGGAATCGATTTAAGAGGGTTCAGAATGCCCTGGCGAAGGCACATCGTCGAACCCACATGCACCTAAGGGGTATTAATGATTCCTTATCTAAGATAGGGCTTTTAAGTTGCTTGACAATGTGAATCGGGTCTGGGGCTACCCACAGTGACTGACCAGTGGGGCCGAAGACCAATAATACCAAACTAATTAATAAACCTAATAATACCTAACTAATAATAAACCTAATAATCCAAACACCGAAGAGAAAGGGAAACAATCAACACATGGCATCGATGCAATGCTCAAGCAAGTATGATGATATGACAAGTTAATTTGCATTGGAATGAAACCCTAAGACATGCTCGACGATTTAATCGGGGTTCCGAGGGGTGAAAACCCTAACTCGGGGAAACTCCAGAACATATGAGAGGGGTGCATTTGTTCTTCTAATTATACTTGTCATTTAAGTTGTTGAACAATGCATGATTATAGGTTAAATAGATAGGTTTCATTTTTCTGAAAACAATTTGATATATTATTTGTATTTTTCTGACTTATAAACAATAAGTTATTGATTTTACAATATTAAATCATTTTCTAGAATTAAAAACAAAAAGGCAAATAGTTTTTACACCGGGGCGATCCCTAGCCAGTGAGACTGACAGAAGGGCCCCAGTGCCAACTCAGCCTCCACGCAAGCAAGCAGGACCCACCGAAGCTTTGACCGTGCTGACCCCGCCCGCTGATGTCAGCAGGACGTCAGCGTGATGTCATTACCGGGGATCAGCCCCAGATCGTCGAAGGGGAGGGAGCTGGAGCGCGGGCGGAGCAGCGGGAGCGGGTGCGATGGATGCGGGCTAGCGTACCCAGACGTTTCGTAGCGGCGCCGCTCCGGATTGGTCGCCGGAAGAGGAAGCACGACGGCGGCCGACGGCGGTGGCTTCAGGTCTTCGGCACGGCAGCGATACAAAGAGGAAGAGGAAGAATGGAGAGGACTGTGAGGTCGAGGGGCTCACCACGGAGGCGGTGGAGGGGTCAGCTCGACCAAGCGAGCTCGGACGCGGACGGAATCGCCGAGAACAGCGGTGACCAGACTTCGGGGAGGAGCTCCTGATTGCGGTGGTTACGGGCACCCTTCGTCGATTCTGTTGGAGGGGAGGCGATTCCTGGCGAGGAGGCGGAGGCAGAGCAGCGGCGGCCGGTAGGGCGTGCAGGGCGGCGGGACAGCCTGACGGCGTCGCTTCAGAGCCTGTGCGCGAGAAGATTGTGAGACGGGAAAGAAGAAGAGGAGGAGCACCCAATTATAACCAAAGGGCCTTTAGTCCCGGTTGGTGGCTCCAACCGGGACTAAAGGGTCATACGTCCCGATTGGAGCCACCAACCGGGACGTATACTCCAATTTTTTCAGCAGACCAAGGGTTGGCGCGCGCAGGGGTCTTTAGTCCCGGTTGGTAGCTCCAACCGGGACATATGACCCTGTTTTCAAAAAATTTCAGGAATTTTCTCTCTGTTCCCGCCTTATTTTTTATTTTGGGGTTTAAATTTGTAATGTTTTTTAAATGATAATTACTTTGCAATTTAGAAAAACTTTAAACATAAAAAGTGTTTGAATTTGAATAACTAATTCGAAACCATTTTCTGTTTTTAAAAATAATTAATGTAACCATTTAAACTATGAACCATTTAAAATTAAAAATGAATTAACTTATATTTTTTGAATATTAATTTGGAATTTAGAAAAACTTTAAACATAAAAAGTGTTTGGATTTGAATAACTAATTCAAAACCATTTTCTTTTTTTAAAAAGTAATAAATGTAACCATTTAAAATTAAAAATTAATTAACTTATTTTTTTGAATATTAATTTGGAAAAACTTTAAACATAAAAAGTGTTTGAATTTGAATAATAATTCAAAACCATTTTCTGTTTTTAAAAATAATTAATGTAACCATTAAAACTATGAACCATTTAAAATTAAAAATGAATTAACTTATATTTTTTGAATATTAATTTGGAATTTAGAAAAACTTTAAACATAAAAAGTGTTTGGATTTGAATAAGTAATTCAAAACCATTTTTTGTTTTTAATTTGGATTTGAATTAAATTATATTTTTTATATATTAATGGGCAGAAAAAAAGGACGGAAAATAATGGGCGGAAAGAAAATTTGATTAGGATAGAACTGGAATTAAAGTACATAACGCAACTAATACAAAGTTACATAGAAGAACTGAAAATTAAGATACATGGCCAGATTAAGCCACAATCGGCCGAACTTGTTTTGCAATGTTGGAATGATTCAGTCATGCTCCTGCCTACACCTATAATACTCGCCACTGTAGTCGTCGTACTCGCCGCGGCCGTCGTCGCTGTCGTCGTCGGGGTCGCCGTAGTTGAACCTTGAAGACTGAGTACGAGTGGGTTGGACTTGAGGGTAGCGCAGGCGGGGGCTAGAGTTGGTGGCCGTGTCGTAGGCCATGATTCTCTGGAGAGTCCGGCCGTGCCACCACAGCCGACGGCCGGCCTCGTTGAAGTTAGGAGGAGGTGGGCCGTCCTCCACGTGCCTGGCGAGCGCCCTCTCACGCCGATCCACGAAAAAGGCTTCCCAAGTCGGGAAATAGTCGGGATTCCATCTGGGATTCCTCCGCTGCTCCGGCGTGAGCTCGAAGTAGTAGTGGTTCGTGATGGCCATCCGACGCGCCACACCTAGAGGGACAGGAGGAACCGGCACGCCTCCGGCGCTCAGCATCCAGCCAATGGGGACACAGTAGCCCGGCGGGGAGGGGTAGTTTGAGGCGCAAAGCGCCTCCGCCTCCCTGGGAGTTAGTGCTACGATGGAAGTCATGGGAAAGAGTGATGAGGTTGCAGATATGAGTCTAGAGATGTGCAATGACAATGGAGGCCAACCCTACATATATATAGTGAGAAATGGCAGGAAGATAACTGGAGGGAAGAACTGGCAGGAAGAACCGGCGGGAAAAACTAGCGGGAAGAAATGGCGGGAAGAACTGGCGGGAAAAAATGGCGGGAAAAACCGGACCCACTTCCTGCCGATTCGGCAGACATTTGTCCTTTTTACCCGGGATGGATGAAAAGGTTTGAGATGTCCCGGTTGGGAGATAGTCCATGTAAGGTGGTCTAGTATTTTAGGAAAATAAGACGGTAGCATTCTGAAACGGCATTTTGGTGGTTACTTCACAAAACGGCCCGTTTTTTGCGCTCGGAAAATGGAAAAGGGCTTTTCTGTGCGACAAAAAGGAAAACTTCCTCCTGCAACATTATTCTCCATACCAATGTCCACACACATGCATAATATGGGCACAACATCACAAACTATGTCGTGATTCAGCACATAACATCGGTCATTTGGACCGAAAGCCATGAAACCTCGAACATGATAGGTCATTTTGTGAAGGTTTTTTCGAAACATAATCAATATACCAAGTCTGGTATTTTTCCTTTCAACTATGTAACATAATATGATACCACGCGGAGGATTTTCATTATTCGGATTTTTTTTGAATTTATTATGCCCGTTTTGAATTATCTGAATTTTTAACTATGGTCGAACCGGTGTGCATGAAGATAGGGGACGAGCATCATTAGAACTTGCATTAGATCTCTGAAGAAACCACATATTGCGAGTCTAAATATGACTTTTTTTTAAAAATCACGGGCGATAGATCATGTACCTGTAGTACAAACCGGACCCACTTCCTGCCGATTCGGCAGACATTTGTCCTTTTTACCCGGGATGGACGAAAAGGTTTGAGATGTCCCGACTGGGAGATAGTCCATGTAAGGTGGTCTAGTATTTTAGTAAAATGGGACGGTAGCATTCTGAAACGGCATTTTGGTGGTTACTTCACAAAACGACCCTTTTTTGAAACATGATCAATATACCAAGTCTGGTATTTTTCCTTTCAACTATGTAACATAATATGACACCACGCGAAGGATTTTCGTTGTTCGGATTGTTCTAAAAATGGGACGGTAGCATTCTGAAACAAGATTTTCATTGTCGACACCACGCGGAGGGATTTCGGCAGGCTGGGCCAGGCAGCACTAATGATAGGGGTGAGTGTCGATATTATGTCGTGCGGCGTGTACCTTATCCCGGATGGTGTCACCAACTGGGAATAAAGATGAACGTATAGTCCCGGTTGGAGACACCAACTGGAACAAAACACGAGTCAGCACTAATAATAGGGGTGAGTGTCGACATTATTTCGTAAGTGTCGACACTATGCCGAGCTGCTTGTACTATAAATAGGCATCCTTGCGAGTCCAGTCCTCCAGCTAGTTTGAGGCATCTCCAAGATGGTTTTCGAGAGCAGGGACACCACTACGGCCAGTTTCAGGGAGATGCCGACGGAGCCCAGTCCTCCGGCATCTCCGAGAAACTGGTCATAGAGGCACTCCCTAATATGTGAAATTAGTTAGCTCCGAGGCGTATTGATCTAGTTAGAGAAGTTACAAGCTGCAAGATGGTTTTCGAGAGCAGGGACACCACTACGGCCAGTTTCAGGGAGATGCCGACGGAGCCCAGTCCTCCGGCATCTCCGAGAAACTGGTCATAGAGGCACTCCCTAATATGTGAAATTAGTTAGCTCCTAGGTCTATTGATCTAGTTAGAGAAGTTACAAGCTGCAAGATGGTTTTCGAGAGCAGGGACACCTCTACGACCAGTTTCAGGGAGATGCCGCCGGATCCCTGTCCTCTGGCATCTCCAAGAAACTGGTCATAGAGGCACTCCCTAATATGTGACCGTGCACGTTTGGAGATCAGATCTTAATGGTAAGTATGAATCGGACAACTTCTTCATAGTCCCGGTCCAGCCACAAAACAGGACTAACACTGAAGTCATTTATTAATATTAAAAACTGAGACTACAAAACCGGGACTAAAGGCCCCCCTATATATAGTCCCGGTCAAGCCACAAACCGTGAAAGATATCCTTGGGTCAAGCCACAAACCGCGAAAGACATGAACTAGAGTTACATAATATGAGCATGAACTTCTTGGCATATGCCCTTCCTTATGATCGCTTCAGACGTAACCATGGAGCATATTCTTTACTTAACGGAATGCTTGGGTCAGTTTTCACTGTGAAGGGCAGAATTTCATCAAACTTATTATAATCTTCTGACATGTTTGTCTTGTCCTCGATTCCCACGATGTTTCTTTTCCCTGAAAGAACTATGTGACGCTTTGGCTCATCATATGATGTATTCGTTTGCATATTTTTTTCTTTTTATCGGTCTGGAGGACATGTCCTTCACATAGAAAACCTGAGACACATCATTGGCTAGGACGAATGGTTCATCTCTATAACCAAGATTGTTGAGATCCACTGTTGTCATTCCGTACAACTGGTCTCTCTTTACCCCTTCCCCATTCAGGTTGACCCATTTGTAGCGAAACAAAGGGACCTTAAAAGAGACTCCATAGTCTAGTTCCCATATCTCCTCTATGTAACCATAATATGTGTCCTTTTGTTCATTCTCGTCTATTGCATCAAAGCGGACACCACTATTTTGGTTGGTGCTCTTTTTATCTTGGGCGATCGTGTAGAATGTATTCCCATTTATTTCGTACCCTTGGAAATTCAATACAGTAGAAGATGGTGACGCGGCCAACAAGTATAGCTGATCTCCAACAGTGGTGTCATTCAAGAGATGTGTCCGCATCCAACCACCGAAACACTTCATGTGTTCATCTGTAATCCATGATTCAGGCTTCCCCGGGTTTTTGGAGCGTACAATATTCTTGTGTTCCTCGATATACGGAGCTATCAAGGTGGAATTATGTAGAACTGTGTAGTGTGCTTTAGTGAAAGAATCCCCGTCCCTACATATCATTGCTTTCTTTCCCAGCGTGCCTTTTCCACTTAGTCTTCCCTCATGCCACGAGTCAGAAACACCAATCGGCTTAAGGTCAGGAATAAAGTCAACACAAAACTCAATGACCTCCTCTGTTCCATATCCCTTGGAGATGCTTCCTTCTAGTCTAGCACGGTTATGAACATATTTCTTTAAGACTCCCATGAACCTCTCAAAGGGGAACATATTATGCTGAAATACCAGACCGAGAATGGCAATCTCTTCCACTAGGTGAACCAGGAGATGCGTCATAATATTGAAGAAGGATGGTGGGAACACCAATTCAAAACTAACAAGACATTGTACCACATCCTTCTGTAACCTTGGCAGAATATCTGGATTGATTACCTTCTGAGATATTGCATTGAGGAATGCACACAACTTCACAATGGGTACTCGAACATTTTCCGGTAGAAGCCCCCTCAATGCAATCGGAAGCAACTGCGTCATAATCACGTGACAGTCATGAGACTTTAGGTTTTGGAACTTTTTCTCTGCCATATTTATTATCCCCTTTATATTAGATGAGAATCCCGACGGCACCTTGATACTGTAAAGGACTTCAAAAAAGATTTCCTTCTCTGCTTTGGTAAGAGCATAGCTGGCACGACTTAAGTGACGCCCTTTATCCGTCTTATTATGTGTATGCATGTTCTTTGGGTCTTTCATAATTTGTTGGTCCTCCCGTGCTTCTGGTGTATCTTTTGTCTTCCCATACACGCCTAGGAATCCTAGAAGGTTCACGCAAAGATTCTTCGTCACGTGCATCACGTCGATTGAAGAACGGACACGCAGGACTTTCCAATATGGCAGCTCCCAAAATATAGATTTCTTCTTCCACATGGGTGCGTGTCCTGTAGCGACGTCGTTCGGAACTGATTGACCGTCGGGACCCTTTCCAAAGATTACTTATATGTCCTTGACCATAACAAATACATCACCACCAGCAGGGAGTTCAGGCTTCTTCCGGTGATCTGCCTCACCTTTGAAATGCTTGCCTTTCTTTCTTACGGGATGATTGGCCGGAACAAATCATTGATTCGTCAGGTACACAAACTTCTTGTATCTAAACAGTGTGTGCATGCCTTATATCCCTTGTTTGTCTGTCCTGAAAGGTTGCTAAGAGCAGGCCAATCATTGATGGTTACGAATAACAACCCTCGTAGATCAAATGGCTCATGTTTGTTCTCATCCCACGCACGTACACCTAGTTTGCCCCACAACTGTAGGAGTTCTTCAACTAATGGCCTAAGGTACACATCAATGTCGTTTCCCGGTTGCTTCGGGCCTTGGATGAGCACTGGCATCATAATGAACTTACGCTTCATGCACAACCAAGGAGGCAGGTTGTAGATACATAGAGTCACGGGCCAGGTGCTGTGACTGCAGCTCTGCTCCCCAAAAGGATTCATGCCATCCGTACTTAGACCAAACCATAAGTTCCTTGCGTCACCTGCAAAGTCTGGGAAGTCTCTCTCGATTTTTCTCCACTGTGACCCATCAGCAGGGTGTCTCAACTTCCCATCTTTCTTACGGTCTTCTTTGTGCCATCGCAACAACCTGGCATGCTCTTTGTTTCTGAACATGCGTTTCAACCTTGTTATTATAGGAGCATACCACATAACCTTAGCAGGAACCCTCTTCCGGAGGGGCTCTCCCTCAACATCACCAGGGTCATCTCGTCTGATCTTATACCGCAACGCATTGCATACCGGGCATTTATCTAAATTCTCATACTCCTTACCGCGGTAGAGGATGCAGTCATTAATGCATGCATGTATCTTTTGCACATCTAATCATAGGGGACAGAGAGTCTTCTTTGCTTCGTAGGTACTCTCGGGAAGTTCGTTATGTTTTGGAAACTTCGGCTTCATTATTTTCAGCATCTTTTCAAATGAGGAGTCAGTTAGACCACACTCTGCCTTCCATCGCAATAATTCCAGTGTGGTACCGAGCTTTGTGCTGCCATCTTCACAATTTGGGTACAACAATTTCTTGTGATCTTCTAACATGCCCTCTAACTTCACCTTCTCATTTTCTGTTTCACAGTCTCGCTTTGCATCAGAAATGACCCTACCAAGTTCATCAGCCGGCTCATCTGATGCCCGTTCTTCACCTCTTTCCTCTCCATTGTCTTCCATTGCAGTATCACTGTATTTAGGAAACATATGATGATAGTTGTTATCATCATATTCTTCTTCATCATCTTCCATCATAACCCCTCTTTCCCCGTGCTTGGTCCAGCAATTATAGTTGGGCATGAAACCTTTCATAATCAGGTGGCCGCGAATGATTTTCGAGGAAGAGTACTCCTTGTTGTTCCGACATTGAACACATGGACAACATATAAAACCATTCTCTTTGTTTGCCGTAGCCACATCGATAAATTTATCCACGTCTTTCATATACCCGGCTACGCGCCGGTCACCGTACATCCATTCCCGACCGTTCATCTGCATCATATAAGTAAGTTTATCAAAAAACAGGACATCATAAATAGTGAAATGACCAATTCACATCGACACATGCATTGTATCAATGACAGAGAAAAGATAAGATTGCTAACCTCGATCGAGGGAAATAAAGAGGAGAAAGCTCAAGTGCGTCTCGGACACCTTCTATATTTTTGTTCTATGAGAAATTGAACGGGATTATTCACTCAAACATTTCATCAAACACCTTGAATGCATGCATAGGGGAGAAAAAACTAGCACACCCCTCACACCTTCCACCAAGAGAAAAAACAGAGTGGAGGCAGAGGGGGCTGGGGCGTTGCATTTATAGAGGGAGGGAGCATACGTCCCGGTTGGAGCCACCAACCGGGACTAAAGGTGTGTGCCACGCCACGTGGCTGTGGCCAAACCTTTAGTCTCGGTTGCTGGCTCCAACCGGGATGTATGCCCCGTTACCAACCGGGACGCATGCCTCCGGGCCCCGTGCCCGCTCGAACCGGGACGCGTGCCAGCATTAGTCCCGGGACTAATGCTCTGAGGGGGCGCGAATGGATGGCCTGTTTTCTACTAGTGATCCATCGCCTACGATTAACATCGTGTTCTAGTCTAACAATACATCTACGCATAGATCCAGCTCTAATATCACTCTTGCGGTTTGCAGCATAGAACATAAAAAAATTCCTACGCAATAACGAATAAACTAGCAAGATCCAATCTAGAAGATGCATGCAATGATTCATAATTGTGCGATGATGTATAAACTTGATTTACGTACCATAGAAAATCGGGTGCAGAAGCTTGACAGTTGGTGTCGATGTAGACGATCACGATCCGTTCAGTCTTAGCGATCCACTCGATCAACAACGTCACACGTGTAACGTCTCCAAGGTGATACACACGTGTAGCTTGATGACGTCTGCGCTTCCCCATTCCAACGAGTAGGCGTCGAAGTAGAGAGATATCACTCCAGCGTCATGGCAGCGTGACGACGAACTTGGTGCCCGGTAGGGCTTCGCCCGGACGGTCCTTTGAAGTTCACCGGAATTAGGGTTCCAGGGAGATTCCGGGGAGATTCCGGGGACCAATGGCATGAGTACCAGTGGAGGATAAGGAACACCAACAAGGTGGCGACACCATGGCAGCGACACAGGTGACCGGCGGTGAGGTGGCGACGTGGTGGCGGCGAGGTGGCGGCGTGGCGTGTGCGGTGACCCAGCATACCACTGCATGATGTAGTATACTATAGTCGTTGACATAACACCAATAAAACACCGTTCACTAGTATCACATCCCTCAGAGTAGTACAACATAAACACAGCAGGTCCAAGACATGACTATATGTTACAACTCAACTCTTTACACAGGATCCAGAGAACACTCTAGGTTAAATAGAGAGAAAGAAACTTCTTACAAAGAAGAATCAGAAATAAACAACTCCAAAACTATAATACTATTAAGATTAATATCTCAACTAATGGTCTGGCATTGCTGCTATTGCAATACACTACAGAAATGGGTTCTAGGGCTAGAGATTCTATTCTTATCTAATCAGCGACTTCGTCTTCACTTGAGTTGTTGTATATGTTGACTTTCTTGACTTTATTGAAGAGCTTTAGCTTTTGATGATGATTCCAGGAGCATGATTTGATGTAGTCATCGTCTGTACTGGCTTTAGAACCTAGCAAGGGTTAATAAGACACTTTGAGTACGAGTGTACTCAGCAAGTCCACTAGAAAAGGAGTGTTTAATGCACTATAACTACAGCCACAGACCATGGGTCATAGGCAATGCAAGTTTTCATAAACATTTCTTAAAAGGTTGCTTTTATTCTGAAAAGCTATGTCCGTCAGCCTTCACGGGTTTACCAGATCCTTCATGGGGTTCCTTTCTCGCCGCGTTCGCAGCTCCTTCCTGGAACAGGGAGTAACAAGTTACAGTTCTTACACTCTACAGAGGTGCGTTACTTTACCCATGAGAGATCAAATCCTTGCTGCAGAACCGAGCGATCTTTCCCGTCCACACTTCATATGGTGTGGGGCCTAGTAGATGATCCAAGCTAATCACTGCCCCCTTCGCGACCTCGCATGCCTCCTTGGTGTACACCATGCCCACATATTGAATTACGACAATGGTTTGTACAGACCGTTAGATGCCAGAACTATCGTGGGACGTTGAGGGTTCCCACCATATGCTGCATATCCTCTACGAATTACAAATTAATATGCACGCTACGAGGATAACAGCCACGACCTGCACATCCGGCTTCATGCGAGAGGAAGAATATACAGATGACTTCTCCGTACCATTCCAAATCTCATGGTCAACGCGTAATATACGGCGCAAGAATCACTGGCGACATTGGTTGTTAAGTCCTAGGTGATATAGTTCTGAACAATGGTATCCCAACTGTTAGATTTAATAGATTAGCTGATCACCCTAGATCAGTAATCAATAGTTCTCATTATTATTGAAAATAGTGTTTTCTGACCTTTTTCAAATGCAGGTGAAGACAACACTGGATTTGTAAAATACTTTACAGAAAATAAACAAAGGACATGAGCAAGTGTGAACTTGCATTTTGCGATTGCAAGATTATGCACTCACGGTCTTCGAGATGACATAAGATCCAATATCTGAAATCTGCATCATTGGTCCGGTAAGGACTAATGTTTAAAGAGGCAATATGCAGTTGTGCATAAGTAATGCTATGCATTTTTGTAAAACTCCTGAATTGAATTCCCCAATACTTTGAGTGAAGTGAATTCAAGTGATTCTTTTCAGAGTTGGTTTATCTTCAAATTTTACTTTACAAGTAATGACCTTTGTAAGGAACCTAAGTGTTAATAATCTAAAATATGTAAGTAAAGTATAAGATGATGTGATTATGGTGAATTGTCATGTGGTGACTATGATATAATTCCATGGGATTGAGTTGTTAAGAGTTGAAGAACTTATTATAAGATTGTTATTTGAAGTGGCAAAAAGAATAACATTTGAAGAAAAGATTTCGTTCCTAAGGTTTAAACAACCCTGATAGTTCTTAGAATATGATGGATAGAATGTGATTGATGTTGCTTATGCTTGCTTGAATAGTCTGGACTTGAGATGCTTTAAGTTTTAATTGAAATAGACCAAAGTTAACTATAAAAACATAAGTAGTGCATTAGACTTAATGTTTATAAGCTTTGAGACTAAAGTTAACTTTAAAATGGTAAGTAAACTTATGGTGTAATTTGTTTTAATTATTTTCAAGTTTTGGATTTATGATAAGTATGATTAAAGTGTGGGATTATTCACTTTACATTCAAGTGAATGATTAGATTAAATTTGTTTTGCCATTATGAAAGGAATATGTATTTATCTAATGGAATCATATTTAGATGGCCTTATTATTTTGTTAGAATTTAAAGTTATGTTAATAGTGGTTAAGATATAATGATTATTCACCATATTATATAAATGGGTGATACCCAATGTTTATTTAAAAGGATTCTTAATAAGATTTTTAAAAGAATATTTTAAAGTTAAAAGTTATACTTAAGTTTGATTATGAATTCAAGTTATGGGTTTGGAATTAGTACTAAGACACTAATTGCTCAAGGTTTTATAAGATTTGTGATTATTTCTTACTTAAGAATTGTTTTTAAAGAATTCACAAAATAGGTATTAGGTAAGGATTTATTATTTAAAATATTAAAGACTTTCCTAATAATATATTTAATATTTTTCTAGTGTAATATATTTATTCAAGACCTTGAAAATGAATTTTATTTATTTTTAGGTGTTATCTTTATTTTTATAAAATTCAGCAAAGAATTAAGTGTCTTTAATTATTTGTTATATGTTTTATTTGTGAAACTCTAAGTTAGTATTTTTACAAAATAGTAGAGTTATTTTAATACACAAAAATGATTTTTTATTTATTTTTAGGGTTTTTGTTTTATTTTATAAAATTTCATTTAAGATTTAATGGTGTTAATAATTGTTTTACTTTATTTTTATTTTAAACAAATAGAGTTATATTTTTATTAGGTAGATATTATTTTTGTGAATATTTTGATATACTATATGTAATTTTAGGATTTTTATTTATTTTTCTACAACTAATATTATATTGAGGTTATCTTGGTAATTATTATCTCGTTTTTCTTTTTATTAATTTTTCTTGATATCATTTTACCTTGGTCCTACCAATCAGTCTGACCCATGGTTAGGCTAGACCAACCCGATCGGTGAACCAAGCCGGTCAAACCGACCCACTCGTTGCAGTGCGTCCTCCTCGCTCAAATTCCTCTCTCTCTCTCTGGGCGATCCCCTGGTGCCGCCGCCGTCGTTCCTTGATCCTGGCCGGCTCCGGCCCCCACGGCTGCCATCGTGGTGTGAGATGACGTTGTGGATGACGCTGCATCAATGGCCCCGGCTCGATTTGATGCTCGAGCTCCCTCCTAGCCGCGCTTCTCTCTCTGCTGGCTAGGGTTTGCGTTGTGGCCGAGGATGTGGTGCTCCGATGCTCCCTGGAGTCGCCCTGGTGCCTTGGTGAGGAGATGGTGCCGTCTTCCTCACTGTGATCTCTATGAACTTGGCTTGGCGCGGGTTGCAGCGCCCTCTGGGTGCTCCCCGTGTCGCCGTGTTCATCCTCGACGCCGGCCACTGTTTCCTCTTCACACTCTAGCGAGGACCACGGGTAAGTTTGATTCGCCTCCCCCTTGTTCTCGGTCTCCCTTTCAATTCCTTATTGCTACTTAGACAACCCTTAATTGGGGCTAATCCCATGTTCTAGGGTTCATATTCTTGATGAAATTACTTGGGACCAGTGGTTTAATTGAGTTAGAATTAGTGAACTTTGGTATTGTCCCTTATACATGTTCTTTGATCTTGTCCATGATTAATGAGCTTCAGTAAAATTACTAGCTTATGTGATATATGTTTACTGGTTGTGGTTCAGTCTAGTGGCTTGCTTTATTTGGGATGGCTTGCACATGTGATTAGTTTAATGAATGATTCCTAGTTGATGTGACTAGGAAGATGATCTGAACTCTTCTAAACTTATATGAGAGGGTAGTTTTTTAATTCTGGATGATCCTATGAAATGAAGATTGTGATTTTTGGTTGTCCTTTCTTTAGGAGTTACTACTGTGGTGCCTCCACCCTGGAGTGTGCACAGTAGTGACCTTGGCAGCTTATTGTGATGCTTAATAGTTGGATGGTGGATGATATATGACAACCAGCTCTGAATGTGCTAGGATATGCACTCCTCTGCTAGTGATAATAGCAGTATACTAAACGATTCCTGGCCCCTTAGCTAGGAAAATAATTTAAATTCATTTGCAAGTGAGATTGGGTGGTTATGTATGTATGTTGTCAACATGACAGTAATTGACTACATGATTCCTAACTGTGGCTTCTAGGAAAATGATATGAATTAAATTGATTTTCATTTTTAAGTGGAAATGTGATACTATGTGGATACTTTCCACAGGACAATACATGTTGAAATGCTTCATAGTTACAAAAACTGATGGTATGGATTGGATTTGTTGCTAGGTAGCTTTTACTTGGATTTGGTTACACAATTACCATCTGGTTGTTGATGGTGTTAAAGTTGTGACACCTCAATTGAGGATACACAATTGTTTTATAAACATTGACTAGCCAAATCTGGTGTTGTAACTAATTATCTCAAGTTTTAGTTGCCAGCAGGAATCCTTTCTATAACCAAATGATGGATTTACTTGAGGAAGCCAATGATTTAAGAACTGAGGCATTACTTTTGTTGCACATGAACAGATACTCTTGTTGCTCTTTTGTTAGCTATAGGATGATTTTGGAGTAGCACTACTACCTAGACTGACAGCTCTTTCTCCCACACAACTCCATGCTCAGAAATAAAAAGACAAGAAGAGATGCTATAATGATCTAAGAAACCAACCTGCTGGTGTTAAGTAGAATAGTGACTTGGGGAATATGTGCTTGTAGTGATTCTTGTGATGGATCTTGATCAGGTTCCATTTTTCTTTATTGCTGGTAAGCTTCTGGAAAAAAATTCCTTCTCCTCCTTGTGGTGTTGATCTGCTACTGTCCTCCTTGTTGCACACCTGACATGCTTCTCCTTGTGCTGCTTGAGCTTGCTCAGGTTAAGAGGTTGATCTGTTGGCTGATTTGTGTAAATTGGTGTGGTGGATTTGTTGTGAATCTGGTGATGACCAGTGATATCTTATGCTGCTCTGAGAATAGAGAGATAAGATGTGTGTACAGGGAAAAACACCCTGTGTAGCCGTGGCTTCCTTTTCTACCTTGATTGCATCTCTGTTGGCTTGACAGCACACTGGTGCATGCAGATGAGTGAGCTGCTTACAACTGGGCCGCACTAGGGTGCAAGTTTCCACCCCCAGATATTTTTCTATGGATGAGATCAAGGAATGATGGATATTTTCTGGTTGGCTATCATTCTTTCTATTTGGAAAACTTGCCACTGTAAGAATTATCCAGTCTAGCTAGTTATTGCTAAACTTGACTAGCATGTATATTTGAATTCTTGTTTCTTTTAAGTTTAAACTTAGCTAGAGCTAGAGGGTATTATAGCTTGCCTAAGATTGGAAAAAATTGGTTACTTAGACCCACAGATACCTCTCTCTATTTCAAGTATAAAGGAGCATTTGATCCATGTCCTAAATGTTGCCTAGATTTGGTAATGCCCTCTGGTTCTAGGTTGTGGAATTTAGGAGTACTTCCTAAATTCCCTAACTAAGTTTAATAAATTAAATTGCCTCACCTATGGTGGGGCAAACATTTTAACATAAAAAAATGTTTCCTTTCTTTTGTTGTTTATTTTGCAGGAATGAAGATAAGGAGAAGAGAAAAAGATACAAGATTTAGCTTAGGCCCAATAGTTAAGATTTTAGTATAGGTTCTTATATTTGTTGTAAATTTTATTTTATCCTTTTATTGCAACAACAATGTAACATTGTCTTTTGTAATAAAATATTCCATTATTGTTTTATTTGTAACTTGTATTTATTAAATGTTTATACCTTACTTATAAATAAGAATTCAATTCTTATTTACTATTAAAATTCGTTTCTTAATTGTAATTTACTCTTATTCTTTTATTGTAAAAGAACAATGCAATACTTAATGTATTCTTATAAGAAAGGATTCTTTTATATCAATATTATAATCTTTTCCCTTTACTTAATTATTGCATTATTATTTCTGAATTTCCAAATTCAAAATTAGAATTGAATTTGGAATTCAAAGTAAATTTCAAATTTTACCCCTCCAAAACACATATAATATTTCAAAGTCATGTCAAAATCTTTCGCACATGTTCTGATGTTCCTATCAGAACAAGAGAGATATCGATCCCTCTATAGCTTCTTTAGTTTTGTGCGAAAATTATCCGGATTTTCTTATGCATGAATGCAATGCACAACCCTGTGTTCAGCTTATTTCTAAGCTCTATTGCTAGGATGTTACAGACTCTCCCCCTTAAAATAAACTTCGTCCTCGAAGTTCGCATACTCTCACATTTCGGAGTAAGGAATTTCCGTGCAATGATTACGATATGTCTCAATTCCTTTGTAACCTCAATGGGAATAATTGTAGTATTCCTTATCCAGATCCTTTTCCTTGAATTCCTACCATAATTGGCAATTCTAATCATGTTGTCTCCAATACTCCAAAATTCCTTTTTCTTTACTCCCTTAGGAATATTTCCTTATTATGAACTCCTTAAATAGTGGTCTTTTCTTTAGTTCATTTTCTTAATTAGGTATCCTAATACAACCTTTTTACTTGATCTACGAACTTCCTTACTATACTGTGTAAGGTATAGGGAGTCTCACTAAAACGGGGTTTTAAATTTTTATTAGCCAATAGTTATAGTCAAAAGACTAATCTTTGATTTATCATTGTATGAGTTGTACTGGTAGTCCTTCTGAAGATTCGATTTGAACACATTTAGTCCATACCCATCGGAATTTCTTATTCTCTACACATGCCCAATTGGATGTGCTTTTTTACCTCTTAAGGATCACTTAAGAGTTGTTTCTTCTGGAATTAGTCTGTTAGGATTAATCTTTTATCACCCAAAGTACTTCTTTAACTTCCATTGATTAACTACCTCAAGGTTTAAGTACTACTACCTTGAAATAAACTCCGATCTTTCATCCAGACATACTTCAGAGATTACCTTTCTGATGATTATCTTTTAACCTTATGAAAATAAGGCTTGCTTTTGTTATAGGTTAGTCCTACTTATCCAACTTTTATTTGGAAAGTTAGATAACAATACTTCCAAAAATTGTTTACTCTCCCCCTTAGGGTTTACTAATGGTCTCTAAATTGTCTTATAAAGTATTTCTTGATTTTATAAATAGAATATTGGTCTCTATCTAGCTTATACTCTACCTAGTTAGGGTCTTATGAAAGATTATACGGTGTATCCACACAATTGTGGATCTCCGAAGTGAATCTTTCAGCGTTATTTGTCTTAATTACGATGTGTACATTTTCACTTCGATAGGTCAATTTTCGCGAAGAGTCTCGAAAGATGGTCGCTTTCAATTTTTTATACTCCTTTGTGTCTTACTTAACTTAGGCCAAATTTTATGCTCTTTATGCAACTTCTAAGAAGGTCTGGTTAACTATGTCAACCAACACCAGCTGCGGACCAGATACCAATTGTGGATCAAATACCAGCTATGGATATTTACCAGCTACGATCCATCCTAGATTATATGTATTACCCTATGGTTTCCGATATACCTCTGGCATTCTCTTTGAATTGTCAGGGTTTGAATACCATTTTGGTTTCAAAGCTACTTCTTTGTATTTATTCATGATACTTCCATGAACTTGCATATTTACTCCATTAACTTCTTAGCAAAATTACCTATTTTGATTAAACTTTAAGTTCATCAATTCTTGTTGCTGACTAATTAATGATCTAAGCTTGATCCATCCTCCAAATTGAGTTGATAATCCTTACACTTGGCTTCATTCTCCATGTAAGTCTTCATTTTGGTCTTTGAAATTCGTCACTCCCTTACACGAATTCCCTTACTCTATCTAGGTCTATAACATCAAGTAGTGACTGGATGTTGCAACATGCATTTGCACACCAAGTCAAACTTCATGTATAGATCTAGTCAATCAAGAAGATCCAAGAAAAACAAATAAATCCAAATGTGGTACATATAACACACAATATTCTAAGCCCAGAATATAATAGTTGAGTATAATATCTCTAGAATTCAGGCTTAGTTGTGTAGTATATGACACCTCCTCATATAGGTTTACATTGTGATACTTAGTACATAAAGTCAACTATTCTTTATCTCAATATTTACCCAAAATTGCTCAAGTGCAATAGGATAATATTAAGAAAAGTGGTGTCAATTTGGTTTTGACTAACCTTTGGTTTCACCTTTGGAATGATTAACTATGTTCAACCTTACTTTATTAGCAAACTAACCTCACATGATCTCTCCAAATGACTAATCAGATTCTATTTGTTAACTTAAACCAAAGATTATTAGAAATTTCTAGCACCGACGACTTCTATCATAACTCTACTATGTAATTTTCATAATTCTACTCCAAGATAATTCACTAAGTACTTGTCATACTTACACTTACATCATGGTCTCGGAGCTAATCTCACTATGATCTGGTTATGCCTACCTATACATCATGATTTAAGATCTACTCACCCCATGATGACTTTACTTCTTATTGTACTGTCATTTAGTCTTGACCTAATCTCACTTCATCACGTAGAATTTCTCAAGTGAATTCCACGTGATTACTACTCATTACATTAACATTTTTTCCTAATGTTATTCATCCTATTGTCTTTGGTTATCAACTAACACTAAGATTCCACTGTTTTTCATGAATTCTAAGGTTGGGCTACCCCATTAAGACTACTTCAATTGATGTCTTACACTTTCCTATAGTATCTGGTTTATGTCTCCCTCGAAAAAGATAAAATAATTACTACTAAGAAAGAATGACTTAAGCATCTGACTTAGGTGTGACAAGGTTATCCTAAAGTGGATACTCATCACAAGTCATAAGAACATTTGGTTTAGATAAGATGGCTCCTATAGTCACTATCCAACCTATAGATCTTCCTAAAAGGGTTTCAATCCTAAGGTCAAAGCATATGCTCTGATACCAACTGCGGTGACCCAGCATACCACTGCATGATGTAGTATACTATAGTCGTTGACATAACACCAATGAAACACCGTTCACTAGTATCACATCCCTCAGAGTAGTACAACAGAAACATAGCAGGTCCAAGACATGACTATAGGTTACAACTCAACTCTTTACACAGGATCCAGAGAACACTCTAGGTTAAAGAGAGAGAAAGAAACTTCTTACAAAGAAGAATCAGAAATAAACAACTCCAAAACTATAATACTATTAAGATTAATATCTCAACTAATGGTCTGGCATTGCTGTTATTACAATACACTACAGAAATGGGTTCTAGGGCTAGAGATTCTATTCTTATCTAATCAGCGACTTCGTCTTCACTTGAGTTGTTGTATATGTTGAGTTTCTTGACTTTATTGAAGAGCTTTAGCTTTTGATGATGATTCCTGGAGCATGACTTGATGTAGTCATCGTCTGTACTGGCTTTAGAACCTAGCAAGGGTTAAGAAGATACTTTGAGTATGAGCGTACTCAGCAAGTCCACTAGAAAAGGAGTGTTTGATGCACTATAACTACAGCCACAGACCATGGGTCGTAGGCAATGCAAGTTTTCATAAACATTTCTTAAAAGGTTGCTTTTATTCTGAAAAGCTATGTCTGTCAGCCTTCACGGGTTTACCAGAACCTTCATGGGGTTCCTTTCCCGCCGCGTTCGCAGCTCCTTCTTGGAACAGGGAGTAACAAGTTACAGTTCTTACACTCTACAGAGGTGCGTTACTTTACCCATGAGAGATCAAATCCTTGTTGCGGAACCAGGCGATCTTTCCCATCCACACTTCCTATGGTGTGGGGCCCAGTAGATGATCCAAAGCCAATCACTGCCCCCTTCGCGACCTCGCATGCCTCCTTGGTGTACACCATGCCCACATATTGAATTACGGCAATGGTTTGTACAGACCGTTAGATGCCAAAACTATCGTGGGACGTTGAGGGTTCCCAACCATATGATGTATATCCTCTACGAATTACAAATTAATATGCACGCTATGAGGATAACAGCCACGACCTGCACATCCGGCTTCATGCGAGAGGAAGAAGATACAACTGACTTCACCGTCCCATTCCAAATCTCATGGTCAACGCGTAATATACGACGCAAGAATCACTGGCGACATTGGTTGTTAAGTCCTAGGTGATATAGTTCTGAACAGTGGTATCCCAACTGTCAGATTTAATAGATTAGCTGATCACCCTGGATCAGTAATCAATAGTTCTCATTATTATTGAAAATAGTGTTTTCTGACTTTTTCAAATGCAGGTGAAGACAACACTGGATTTGTAAAATACTTTACAGAAAATAAACAAAGGACATGAGCAAGTGTGAACTTGCCTTTTGTGATTGCAAGATTATGCACTCACGGTCTTCGAGATGACATAAGATCCAATATCTGAAATCTGCATCATTGGTCCGGTAAGGACTAATGTTTAAAGAGGCAATATGCAGTTATGCATAAGTAATGCTATGCATTTTTGTAAAACTCCTGAATTGAATTCCCCAATACTTTGAGTGAAGTGAATTCAAGTGATTCTTTTTAGAGTTGGTTTATATTCAAATTTTACTTTACAAGTAATGACCTTTATAAGGAACCTAAGTGTTAACAATCCAAAATATGTAAGTAAAGTATAAGATGATGTAATTATGGTGAATTTTCATGTGGTGACTATGATATAAGTCCGTGGGATTGAGTTGTTAAGAGTTGAAGAACTTATTATAAGATTGTTATTTGAAGTGGCAAAAATAATAACATTTGAAGAAAAGATTTCCTTCCTAAGGTTTAAACAGCCCTGATAGTTCTTAGAATATGATGGATAGAATGTGATTGATGTTGCTTATGCTTGCTTGAATAGTTTGGACTTGAGATGCTTTAAGTTTTAATTGAAATAGACCAAAGTTAACTATAAAAACATAAGTAGTGCATTAGACTTAATGTTTATAAGCTTTAAGACTAAAGTTAACTTTGAAATGGTAAATAAACTTAAGGTGTAATTTGTTTTAATTATTTTCAAGTTTTGGATTTATGATAAGTATGATTAAAGTGTGGGATTATTCACTTTACATTCAAGTGAATGATTAGATTAAATTTGTTTTGCTATTATGAAAGGAATATGTATTTATCTAATGGAATCATATTTAGATGGTCTTAGTATTTTGTTAGAATTTAAAGTTATGTTATAGTGGTTAAGATATAATGATTATTCACCATATTATATAAATGGGTGATACCCAATGTTTATTTAAAAGGATTCTTAATAAGATTTTTAAAAGAATATTTTAAAGTTAAAAGTTATACTTAAGTTTGATTATGAATTCAAGTTATGGGTTTGGAATTAGTACTAAGACACTAATTGCTCAAGGTTTTATAAGATTTGTGATTATTTCTTACTTAAGAATTGTTTTTAAAGAATTCACAAAATAGGTATTAAGTAAGGATTTATTATTTAAAATATTAAAGACTTTCCTAATAATATATTTAATATTTTTCTAGTGTAATATATTTATTCAAGACCTTGAAAATGAATTTTATTTACTTTTAGGTGTTATCTTTATTTTTATAAAATTCAGCAAAGAATTAAGTGTCTTTAATTATTTGTTTTATGTTTTATTTGTAAAACTCTAAGTTGGTATTTTTATAAAATAATAGAGTTATTTTGATACACAAAAATGATTTTTTATTTATTTTTAGGGTTTTTGTTTTATTTTATAAAATTTCATTTAAGATTTAATGGTGTTAATAATTGTTTTACTTTATTTTTATTTTAAACAAATAGAGTTATATTTTTATTAGGTAGATATTATTTTTGTGAACATTTTGATATACTATATGTATTTTTAGGATTTATATTTATTTTTCTACAACTAATATTATATTGAGGTTATCTTGGTAATTATTATCTCCTTTTTCTTTTTATTAATTTTTCTTGATATCATTTTACCTTGGTCCCACCAGCTGTCTGACCCATGGTTGGGCTAGACCAACCCAATCGGTGGACCAAGCTGGTCAAACCGACCCACTCGTTCTAGTGCGTCCTCCTCCTCGCTCAAATTGCTCTCTCTCTATGGGCGATCCCCTGGTGCCGCCGCCGTCGTTCCTTGATCCTGGACGGCTCCGGCCACCATGGCCGCCATCATGGTGTGAGATGATGTTGTGGATGACGCTACATCAATGGCCCCAGCTCGATTTGATGCTCGAGCTCCCTCCTAACCGCGCTTCTCTCTCTGCTGGCTAGGGTTTGCGCTGTGGCCGAGGATGTGGTGCTCCGACGCTCCTCTGGCGTCGCCCTGGTGCCTTGGTGAGGAGATGGTGTCGTCTTCCTCACTGTGATCTCTATGAACGCGGCTTGGCGCGGGTTGCAGCGCCCTCTGGGTGCTCCCCGTGCCGCCGTGTTCATCCTCGACACCGGCCACTGCTTAGTCTTCACACTCTAGCAAGGACCACAGGTAAGTTTGATTCGTCTCCCCCTTGTTCTCGGTCTCCCTTTCAATTCCTTATTGCTACTTGGACAACCCTTAATTGGGGCTAATCCCATGTTCTAGGGTTCATCTGCTTGATGAAATTACTTGGGACCTGTGGTTTAATTGAGTTTGAATTAATGAATTCTGGTATTGTCCCTTATACATGGTCTTTGATCTTGTCCATGATTAATGAGCTTCAGTAAAATTACTAGCTTATGTGATATCTGTTTATTGGCTGTGGTTCAGTCTAGTGACTTGCTTTATTTGGGATGGCTTGCATATGTGATTAGTTTAATGAATGATTCCTAGTTGATGTGACTAGGAAGATGATCTGAACTCTTCTAAACTTATATGAGAGGGTAGTTTTTGAATTCTGGATGATCCTATGAAATGAAGATTGTGATTTTTGGCTGTCCTTTCTTTAGGAGTTACTACTGTGGTGCCTCCACCCAGGAGTGTGCACAGTAGTGACCTTGGCATCTTACTGTGATGCTTAATAGTTGGATGGTGGATGGTATATGACAACCAGCTCTGAATGTGCTAGGATATGCACTCCTCTTCTAGTGATAATAGCAGTATACTAAATTATTCCTGGCCCCTTAGCTAGGAAAATGATTTAAATTCATTTGCAAGTGAGATTGGGTGGTTATGTATGTATGATGTCAACATGACAGTAATTGACTACATGATTCCTAACTGTGGCTTCTAGGAAAATGATATGAATTAAATTGATTTTCATTTTTAAGTGGAAATGTGATACTATGTGGATACTTTCCACAGGACAATACATGTTGAAATGCTTCATAGTTACAAAAACTGATGGTATGGATAGGATTTGTTGCTAGGTAGCTTTTACTTGGATTTGGTTACACAATTACCATCTGGTTGTTGATGGTGTTAAAGTTGTGACACCTCAATTGAGGATACACAATTGTTTTATAAACATTGACTAGCGAAATCTGGTGTTGTAACTAATTATCTCAAGTTTTAGTTGCCAGCAGGAATCCTTTCTATAACCAAATGATGGATTTACTTGAGTAAGCCAATGATTTAAGAACTGAGGCATTAATTTTGTTGCACATGAACAAATACTCTTGTTGCCCTTTTGTTAGCTCTAGGATGATTTTGGAGTAGCACTACTACCCAGACTGAGAGCTCTTTCTCCCACACAACTCCATGCTCAGAAATAAAAAGACAAGAACAAATGCTATAATGATCTAAGAAACTAACCTGCTGGTGTTAAGTAGAACAGTGACTTGGGGAATATGTGCTTGTAGTGATTCTTGTGATGGATCTTGATTAGGTTCCATTTTTATTTATTGCTGGTAAGCTTCTGGAAACAATTTCCTTCTCCTCCTTGTGGTGTTGATCTGCTACTGTCCTCCTTGTTGCACACCTGACATGCTTCTCCTTGTGCTGCTTGAGCTACTCAGGTTAAAGGTTGATCTGTTGGCTGATTTGTGTAAATTGGTGTGGTGGATTTGTTGTGAATCTGGTGATGACCAGTGATATCTTATGCTGCTCTAAGAATAGAGAGATAAGATGTGTGTACAGGGAAAACCCCCCTGTGTAGCCGTGGCTTCCTTTTCTACCTTGATTGCATCTCTGTTGGCTTGACAGCACACTGGTGCATGCAGATGAGTGAGCTGCTTACAACTGGCCCCCACTGGGGTGCAAGTTTCCACCCCCAGATATTTTTCTATGGATGAGATCAAGGAATGATGGATATTTTCTGGTTGGCTGTCATTCTTTCTATTTGCTAAACTTGTCACTGTAAGAATTAGCCAGTCTAGCTAATTATTGCTAAACTTGACTAGCATGTATATTTGACTTCTTGTTTCTTTTAAGTTTAAACTTAGCTAGAGATAGAGGGTATTATAGCTCGCCTAAGATTGGAAAAAAATTTGGTTACTTAGACCCACATATACCTCTCTCTATTTCAAGTGTAAAGGAGCAATTGATCCATGTCCTAAATGTTGCGTAGATTTTGTAATGCCCTCTGGTTCTAGGTTGTGGAATTTAGGAGTACTTCCTAAATTCCCTAACTAAGTTTAATAAATTAAATTGCCTCACCTATGGTGGGGCAAACATTTTAACATAACAAAATGTTTCCTTTCTTTTGTTGTTTATTTTGCAGGAATGAAGATAAGAAGAAGAGAAAAAGATACAAGATTTAGCTTAGGCCCAATAGTTAAGATTTTAGTATAGGTTCTTATATTTGTTGTAAATTTTATTTTATCCTTTTATTGCAACAACAATGTAACATTGTTTTTTGTAATAATATATTCCATTATTGTTTTATTTGTAACTTGTATTTATTAAATGTTTATACCTTACTTATAAATAAGAATTCAATTCTTAATTATTATTAAAATTCATTTCTTAATTGTAATTTACTCTTATTCTTTTATTGTAAAAGAACAATGCAATACTTAATGTATTCTTATAAGAAAGGATTCTTTTATATTAATATTATAATCATTTCCCTTTACTTAATTATTGCATTATTATTTCTGAATTTCCAAATTCAAAATTAGAATTGAATTTGGAATTCAAAGTAAATTTCAAATTTTACCCCTCCAGAAACACATATAATATTTCAAGGTCATGTCAAAATCTTTCGCACATGTTCTAATGTTCCTATCGGAACAAGAGAGATATCGATCCCTCTATAGCTTCTTTAGTTTTGCGCGAAAATTATCCGGATTTTCTTATGCATGAATGCAATGCACAACCCTGTGTTCAGCTTATTTCTAAGCTCTATTGCTGGGATGTTACAGCGTGCGACGGCGCGGGCGCGGGTGTGGGCGAGCTCGGGAGGCCGGGGCTGCATGGGAACTTGTGTGGTTGTTGTGTCCTTGGCTGCCCCGGGGCTCCTGTATATAAAGTCTCATGAACCGTGAGGCCGTAGGATCCGTAATCCTAGTATATCTCTAGGTCAAACCAATTCAAACTCCAATTAGGCCAAGTATGGAAGGTTCTACACCAATACCAAAGGAAGGAGAGAGTACTACTCCTCTCTCTCCAAACCGAGTGGAGGGAGGAGGGAGTCCTCCCTCCCACCCGATCGGCCAGGCCACGGCCGACCCATAGTTGGAGCACGGGTGGGGCCGACCCGACCGAGTGCCGGTCGGTTCCCTCTTTTTTCGGAATATTCCGGTGTTCCAAAACACTGGAACTTTCCGGAATTTCTCTGAACCTTTCCCATATATGAACCTAGGGGTTTGCCACCCTTCTGAATCCATCCGTAATATTCCTGAAACCATTCCGGACTCCGAACTTACTGCACCTAACAACTCTCATACCCAAAGCGTCGTATGGCCTTAAGTGTGTGACCCTGCAGGTTCGGTAATATGCAGGTATGACTATGATCATATACAATTCTCATAGTCATTGGTATTAGATGTATCTAGAGAGCCATACTACCCCCATAAATTACACCGAAGATCATTCATCGAGTGAACCACTTTGACCGTCGATATATATAATTTCCATGTCATGCGATATCTTAGTTAAGCGAGATTATGATCGTTGGTACCATTGTACCTTGTTCAATCTCGTTACCGGTAAGTACTCTTTACTCGTCGTAATAACACACTCTCTTGTGACCTAGTCACGTGCTTGCAAGATGTTGAGTGAGTATTATCGAGAGGGCCCAGAGAATATCTTTCCGTCACTCGGATGGACAAATCCCACTCTTGAACACATACAAGCCCACAAGGTATCTTACGGAGCTCACACGAGATAGCTTTTTAGTCATTCATTTACAAGTGGTGTTTGCAACAAGCAATGCCCTCCTCCGACACCCGGGAGTTGTATGATCTCATGGTCAAAGGAATAGAAAAGACGGCAAACAAATAAAGCTTTGCAATCGGAACTATGTCACGATCAATTGCTTCACTTTGTTTTGGGCCTTTCCATCATATTATTCTTCATGAATAACATGAACTTCACTAATAAGCGATACAATATCCATGTTTACAAAAACAGTAACCATCACTTACTTAACGAACTAGTACAAAGGCATACTAGGGACCATTGTGTTTATATTCCACACAAGTATTATGTTTCCCAATAATACAAGCAAGCATGGTTTATATAAACATTATAATGAATATGGATTGGTGATAATAATAAATTATCTTCCTTATTATTTCCTCTTGGGCACCGAATCCCTTCAGAGGGTCCCGCCCCTGTACAACAGTAGTCTAGGTGTAGTTCCCCTTTAGGGTTTGCCTACATGGTGTATCAGGTGCTCGTGGCGCTTGTGAGTTACGTCCAGGAGGTGATCTTCCTCACCAGTCTGCTCGAGTTCTCACGATGGGAGACGTCGGTGGTGTAGGGAATTAAAAGATCCTCCGCAAATAAAGCTCTAGTTGGTGAGCTATGTCGGGCCATCTCCCACCGCCATCGGCGGCGGCTGCTTCCTTCCTTTGTCCATCAAGGATATGGCTGTCAAAGGAATTGGTGGCTTCAGCGTCATGCACTAGATGGGGCGCCAGGGACTGTTGCTGCGAATTATGGAGTTCATCAACGACGACGATCTTGCTCCGCGGTTACCTTTACTCCACGCCATGCTGCTGCGAGCGGTGCGGCCCTTCAACCTCCAGACCGGTGTGCCACTGCGGAGGCCCTCTTCTTGCGATTCCGGCCAAATTCCTTTCCTCCTCTCCAGCAAGTGGTTCGTCCCCGCTATGGGAGAGGTCGTCGGTGACAGGATCTAGATCTCGGCGGAGAAGAAGATCCTAAAGGACTCGATTGCATTTTATTTTATTTTGCTCAGGGTGTTCTTTGTAAATTTGTGGGGGGTGGGGGGGCTTTGGAGGCACCGGTGGAGATGCTTTTAGAGATAAATGTGGAGACAAATGGTTGGTGCAAATCACAAACCCTCCGTGATTTTAAGGAGGTATGATCTAGATCTGATCGCAAAATACTCGGAAACGGAAATTTTAGACTAGCAGGGAATTCTTCTTACGAACAAGCCTTATGAATGAATGTGGAGACAAATGTTTAGTGCAAATCACAAACCCTTGTGATTTTAGGGCTCTAACCTCCTCCTCAAGAAAGCTCTCGTTGTTGATCGCGAAGGTATGGCCTAGATTTGATCGTAAAATAGGTTTATCATCTTTTTATGATTTCTTTTTACGATTTGTGTGTCTTCTATGTGTTACCTATCGTGCGGATTTTCCTCTCAAGAACCGAGATGACTCGCTCTCTCCGACCAACGTGGATGTTCTCAAATCTATTTAGAACCATATCTCAATTTGCTTAACTCAATGTAATTTTACAATACTACTCCATCCACTCTGAATATTTTACTCCCTCCGTTTTAAAAAAATATCATAAATTTAGTAAAATTTAAATATATCTATATACTAAATAGAGTCTACATAAGTCTAAATTTGAGACATTTTTTTCGGGAGGAAGTATTTGAATATGACAGCTTAAAATGAAAGAACCAAAAGAAAGAGAAAAGAAGAATCGGGCCGCAGCCCACAAGCTACTACAGGCTAAGAGCATCTTCACTCGTTGGCCGAACCCTTCCGAAAATTGGTCCGTTTTTTGGCTGGACGGAACTAGTTTTTGGCCTGGGTACGCCCATTTTACTACTCGCATATCCAGGCCGAGTTCCTAAGTTCGGCTAAAATTCATCAAATATGGGCGAATTTTATTAAGTTGGGCGAATATAGGCGGATTACATCAAACTTAAACTAAAGTAGTATATAATAAACTTAAAAAAGGCCGCCGCAGGCCTCCGCCGTCCTACATGCCGAAGTTGCTGTAGAACGCCGTGTAGCCGGGATCGGCGCGGCCGTCATCCTCGCCGCCGTCGTCGTCGTCGCTCGGCGACTGGTTCTGGCGGGAGCTCCCCTGGCCTGGGTCGCCGTACCTCCATGGCTGGTAGGACGGGCCTACGTCCTCGTCGTCGTCCAGGACGTAGAGCGGGGCGTCCTGGTAGGCGAGCTCACGCCCAGACAACGCCCGACGCCGGGCGGCCTGCTCGTCGGCCTGCTGCTGCAGGCCGAGGATGCGCTGCCGCTCCGCCTTCTCCCAGTCCTTCCTAGACCATTCCAGGATATCCGGCGAGGAGGGCTCGACCGGCGGCAGCGGCGGCGTCTGCGGCGTCGTGTCGCGGAGCGACTGCTCCAGCGCCATCTTCAAGGCGACGTCTTCGGCCGGCGCTGAGCCTTCTGTCTTAGGACGGCGTAGGCGCAGGTAGCCGGTTGGCGACGCCGTTGTCCGTCGGCGTGCGAAGCGGCGCCTTGCCGGAAGAGTGGGACGCCGAGGCGGAGGAGGACGAGCTCATGCTCGCCATCCTCCTCGGCGCCTAGTTCGCCGGAGCCCGCCGACCCGACCTGGCCGCCGGCGTCGGTGTGCGCGGGAAGCCGAGCCGCGACGTGTTCCCGCGGTTGATGTGCTCCATTACCGCCGCGAGCGTTCGTCCTGGCGCGCTCCACCAACGCCGGCGACCTGCCGAGTTGTTGCGCTTCGGCGGCGACTCGTTCGGCGGCCACTTGTGGCAGGCGAGCTCTTGCTCACGCCGCTTCGCGAAGAAGTGCTCCCAGTAGAGGAGGTTGTCGGCGCTCTCCGCTTCGGCGGGGTTGTCCATGCCGCCGATGTACTCTTGCACATTGTACGGCAGCTCGTCCGGTGTCGGCGCCGACGGGATTGGGATGCCGCCGGCGCTCAGTTTCCACCCGGAGGCATCCGCGTGTTCGGCGGCGCCATCCAGCGTCGTACAGCATGCGTGCCTCCCAGGCCTGGAGGGTGCGCCGGTCGAAGCCGTTCGCCGCAGCGCCGTCGCCGGGGTACCGTTCGGCCATGGCTGGGAAGGGGAAACGGGGAGAGGGTTCACCGGAGTTTGGGCTTGTGGGTGGGGGAGCTGTGAGAGAGTGTGAAGATCTCCGGCGAGGGGTACGGCTTATAAAGGCCGAGGTGGGCGGCGAGGGCGGGAGGGGTGTAGCAGCAAAGGCGGGAAAAGGGAAAACGACGGAAAGTTAGTGCCCGACGGTCCGTCGCGGGAGTCGGGGCGGCGACGGTGGCGCCTAAATCGGCGACGCGTGGCCGACGCGACGGGCAGTTATTGTCCGGCGGTCGCCGCGTGGTTCTGAGGATGACAACGACTCGGCTTCCGTCACTGACTCGGCGGGTCCACGCGTCGCTTTGGTTTTTTTTCGCCGAATTCGCTGAGTCCAGCGTTTCGAGGGCGTACCCGGAAATCTAGATTCAGCCTGGATAGTCCGGACCAAAATTAGTCTAAATTCAACCAAAAACAGATCCTTGAGTACGCGAGCACGTGACTAGGCTAATTTTCGGCGTCGGACCGAAATTCGGCGTGGCTTCGGAGATGCTACTCCAATCCATTCACTCCCCAGACGCCCTCGCAGTCTGCCTGTCTCTGCACCGGACTCAGCGCCAGCATCGTCATCGCCGACCTCAGTCCGGCCGCCTCCGCTCTCGGATTCGCCACCGCCACCGCCGTCGACTACCTCCAGCGCCTCCGTCTCCGCCCCGCGCCTCCACCTCCGCAGGCTGCAGATCCGTATCCAGCACCAGCCGACGACAAGGTACTCGCCGCCTCCCCGCTCCCATTCCTCTCTTTTTTCTTTCAGGCGTCGGAGATGGTACGGAACCGAAACCCTAGAAACGAAATCTGCTTATCCGTATACCGCTCCCCCCAGAATCCGCGGCGCGACTCCCGATCTTGTTCGTGAGACGGCGCATGGGTGGCGCCCTGTCCTGCTCGTCCGTCCAAGCAGCCGTCGCCATACCGTCGCTGCAAGAAAGATAGGAGCTTTTGCATGTTCGGAACTCATGCCGCACCCCGACGGAGCTGAAAGCAAATAGTCTGGTCGAGAGCTGCTGGGGTTCTGGCGGATTGGATTTCGCCGCCAAAGGCAGCAATCCAACTTTTTTAACTGAATTTGTCTGTCCTCTTGCGCTATCAGGATCAGCTCGCTCGAACCGGTAAGGATAGACAACCCTCCAATCCAAAGGGGATTGGCTTAGTAGAACGATACTAATCCCCCGGGGGATAACAGCGACCGATCCCCCGGGTCGTTCCTTCGCTCGCGGACCGAACGTCCTCCCGCCTTTATGCTGCGCGCCGCGGCTGCCTCCCTGCTGCGCGCCGCCCCTCCCTTGCTGCGCGCCGCCGCTGCCTCCCTGCGCGTCCCCGCCGTCTCCCTCCGTCAGGACTGCAGCGAGCGCACCTCCTGCCGCTGCGCTCTGCTCCTCCTGCCGCCGCGCCCTGCTGCGCGCCGCCGTTATCTTCCTGCTGTGTGCAGCCCCTTCCCTTCCGGGCGCCGGCGCCATCTCCCTCCGCCCTGGACTGCAGCGAGCGCACCTCGTGCCGCCGCCGTCCATACAGCTCACGCCATCGCCGCCCTCGCGTCACCCACCTCGCCGGAGTCGACACATCTCAGCACCTTTGCCGGAGTCCTCTAGCCATCACCATCGCTTACAAGGTCGACTACGCATGCTACATGCGGTCGGTGGCGGTGCTACAAGCGACGTTGGTTTTGCTACATGCGGCCGGCGGTGGAGCTACGAGACCTCCCGCGGTGTTATGCGCAGCGTCGATTTTTTCTATAATTTTTTTGCTACAATAGTATGTATGGTTTGCTACAATGTTATGTATGGTTTACTACAAAATCTCCGGCAAGATCTCCGACGAGGTCGAATTTTCTACAATAGAAAATTTTATTTGCTACATACATTCAATAGTATAAAGTTTTTGCTACACGGTCTCCGATGAAGTCTACCGGCGAAAGCCTCCAGCGAGTCTGCGGCCTTTTGGATATGCTATATTAGCACAATTTTTTTGCTACACGGTCGTCGGCGAGGTCTACGGCGAAATCTCCGGCGAGGTCCAGTCTGTTTTTCTATTTTTTGGCCGAACCGTTTTCTGCTACATATAGCAAGCGGGACTATTTGTAGCAAAAACGAGTATGTTTGTAGCAAAAGCGGGATTTTTAGGATTTTTAGAGGACACGTGTCAGCAGTGGGACCCGAGGGATTTTGGGGAATTATACCCCGGGGGACGCGTAGTACGGCACATTGGCTTAGCCAGAACGCCGTGCCAGAATGTAGTTCTCTCCCCCTTCTGAAGGTTCTGTGCATACTCTCTGCCAGCTTCACTGGACCCCTTCAGAAAGAACCCTTTGTCCCCCAAATTTCTGTGTTTCTAGAGAGCACACTCCACAAAGATTGGTCTGCACATGGTTTTCCAGCCCTGTTAAGATTGCTTTCCCCTCCAGATGATACCTCCAAGTATCCAGCCCTTTCAGCATTTTGGTAGCTACTCCACCCCAGTATTCTGTATGTTATGTAGATAATATATTGGCAGCCTCAGATGAAATACCAGACAGGCTCTGAAAGCAAACAGGATTAGCTTCATTGTGGAAAAAGCTTGCTCGTAAAAATCCAACTGCATCCTCCGCATACAGTAGGAGGTGAGTTCTCCATTGGCCAGATCAGGAATCGAACCCTTAACAAGACCTTGTTACGTATTATTCGTCAACCATAGAAGAAAGGAACATCCACACTCGGATTGAACAAGGTTGGTGATAATGGGTCTCACCTTTCGAGCTCTGGAAAATATCCACCTGTTTGTCCATTGGCATTCACCCCCTTGAACTGCGGACATGATCCACTGAACAACTTAGGGATCAGACTTCTTAAGTATCATCGTGATGTGGACTGTGGAACGCTTGGTGGTATTACGAGCTTTTGTATCACAGAGCTCACAGAAAGTGTTTGGGGGAGAGCTGATGGCTAGAGCTGGGAATAGGCCCAAACTACAGATTTGGCTTGGTTTTGTGAAAACAGTGGCCTTTTGAACTGAATTTGTCTTGCCTTCACAGTTGCTGGCACCGAGCTATCAGATGCTCGCTTGAACCGGTCAGGAATCAGGATAGACGACTTCCAAAGGGCATGGCCTAGCCTAGCCAGAATGTCATGCCAGAACATAGTCTCCCTTCCCCTTCTGGAGGTTATGTGTCCCCCAAATTTATTTGTTTCTAGAGCAAAAAATTTGTCCGCACAAGATGTCCCACTTGACTATATAACACATTTCCTTCGCCTGTTGGTCGGATCAGAAAATTATCTGGGCCAGATGGCGTCCAACTCCATTTATGTATCTTGAGGCAAATTATAGAACCACATTGCATGCACTGGTAAGCTTGTTAAGATTGCCTTACCCCCAAATGATACATTGGCTAGACCTCTCCAAGTACCCAGCCCTTTCAGCATCTTGGTAGCTACTCCACCCCAGTCTTGGAGTAGATTATATATTGGCAGCCCCAGATGAAATACCGGACGGGCTCTGAAAGCAACCAAGATTAGCTTCATTGTAGAAAAAAGCTTGCTTGTCAAAATCCAACTGCATCCTCCGCATATTGTAGGTGAGTTCTCCATGGGCCAGATCTTGTTATTTGTCAGTCGTGTTGAGCGTACATTCTCTGTAATTCATTTTACCGTTGTACTCCTGTAACTAACCTCCCTAGTATTAGGTTTGTTTCTGATCCCTAGGATCACAACTCTACGTGTGGCACCCTCTCTGCCCAGTGCCCACTGATGGTACCATGTATGTGTAGTGTACTGTTACTGGGCATCAGTACAGCTTACGTTGAGTCCTATAATTCTGCTAATCATAGAAGAAAGGGGCATCCAAACTTGGGCTGGACTTACTTGCTGATAATGGATCACCTTTCGAGCTCTGGAAAATATCCACCTGTTTGTCCATTGGTATTCACCTCCTTGAACTGACGACATGATCCACTGAACAATTTTAGGATCAGACCTCTTCAGTATCATTGTGATGTAGACTGTGGAACGCTCAGTGTTTTTGTTTTTGAGATATTACCTTCTGTGATTGCATTCATCTCATCTTGGTATCTTGGTGTTGGTACAGGTGCTCTCCAGCGGCATAGCTTGATCGAGATGATGGCCGAGAAGTGGGCAATGGCGCACGCGGTCAATGAGTCGAAGGAGCGCAGGAAGAGTCTCTGGTGCGTCGGTTTCGGGCTGTCATACGGAATCGTTTTCATCCTCCTAAGCTTTCTCATGCCCGGGATCTCCGAGGAGCGGCAGATCATGTGCTGGGAGACAGCGATGATTGCGTTCGTCATGACCGCGCGCGTCATCTGGACGCACCTGACTGTCCACAAGACGGAGGTGTCTCTACTGTGAAGAAGGGGCAAAGGGCGAGGGGGCATTGGTGAAAGAGAATGCCTGAATGTGTGGCCTGCCTGGCCATATCTAATTTATTATTAGGATAAAAAGTCTAATTATCGTGTCCGTGCACACTTAATAATTCGTGAACTATCTATGTGCTGTAGTGTATGTGCATTGTGGAGTGTAGCGGCCTCGTCGAACAACCTGTCATCTATGGAACCGGTCGTGTCCTGAAATGGTATCTGAACTTGTTACTCTTGCTGCTATATAAGTATGTTGTGTCCACGGCCTTCCCTGCCCAGTGAGAAGCTGGCTGCTGTCTCTTTTAGACTGACTGGCATAAGCGACAGGCACTTATGCAATCTTATTATTCTCTAATAATCCATCCATCTTGTTATGTAAGATGTTATTACATTCAGTATCTATAACTATTCTATAACTATTCTAATAATAAAGCACGAAGTGTTTCTCCCGGGCCACCGGTTATGTATATACCCTGCTTATAGTCAAATAATGGTTCACGCCATGCCTGACTAGGCCCTGCAATCCGACGACGCCTTATAAGCTGCATGGCGGCGTCTGTCTTCGAAGCACATGCCTGGGATGGCGCTGCCGGACCACGACGGTGGTGGTTCGGTGCTGCCGACCGGCCGGGAGGTGGCTTGGGAGCGGAGGCTAGGTGGAGGGCTATTTCTGGTGGCAGACGATGATACTAGCCATTGGCCTAACCTGGGCGTGGGGGCGCGAGGGTGGGGGCGGGCTGCTGGGAGGCGTCTGCCGTCTGGTTGCATGCTTGGCGCCCGGCCGGGGGCTCTAAAACGATGGACTGAGCGGGCCATCGACGAGGCGAGCTGTAGCCGCTGAACCACGACGATGGCACTAGCTGGGGCGAAGCTTTGCATGGAGGCATGACCGCACGAGGGGAATGCAGGCTGCTGGGAGAGTTCGGGCTGCTTGCTTGGCGCTAGGTGAGAGCGAGACTGAGAGAGGTACGGGGGAGAGAGGATCGATAGGAGAGGTTGCGCACTGCATGCGGGTAGCAGGTTTCCTGACGGCGCGACGGTGGAGAGACGAGAGAAACTAGGGACGAAACAAGCTCATCGGGCGTGGTCTCTTGGGTTGCCTCTCGATAGGATAAGGCAATAGTGTTGCTTCGGCTGATCCTCTTGTGTTGGTGTGTAGCTGGGCCTATCCAGAAATCCTAAGTTGTTGTTGCGTCCATGGATATTTTATTTAGAAGTAGAAAATACACAAGATTCACAGATATATTTGGTTGAATAGTCTCACCTCGTTTTCTTACATCGACTATCACCAATTTATATACGTCTATAATTTCTCCCAAGTATCAGCAAGCATGTCGTGGTGTGGAACACGACAGTGCCATCGGGGATGGCAAAGAAGGGACACTCGGATGCAATCGGTGGCTCATGCAACGGGTTGGACATGGTAAACTGCAAACACAGCGACGCACCCAGATTCGGGACCCTCTCGGTGAGGTAACACCCCTACTCCTGCAAGATGAACTATATGAGGGAGCAAATGCCCTGTACCGATGCTCCTTGAGCTATTTCCTTAGCTATTATCAAGAGCTAGAGGAAGATGGGAACTAGCTACCAACACTTCTATCCTTCTATTGTTACCTACCTAGAACCCTAGCTCTGCCATCCCTTATATACTGGTCTGGGGAGGCAGATTACAAATCGGGCCCTAGGGTTTACTGTTTGGATATGGGTTTACAGGAAGGGCCGACTGCAGGGCCCGGCTGGTGGGCCAGGACCCAGTCCGCCCTTCTTTTACCGTCATCCTTCTCTTTAGCGGTCACCCGGGCTTCCTTTGGGGCGTCACCCCTTGCTTTAATGGTCACCCGGACTGCTTTCGCCAGTCAGCCGACCAATTTTGCTTTATCTTCGTCGGGTAGCGCTGGTCATGACGACACGCCAGCTTGCCTGATGACGAGGGAGAGCCAGAGGCGTACCCCGCAAGGAGCGCCAGCCCTCCCGTGCTCTCCATCGAATCCGAGGTGAGCCGGGTGGAAGCGGCCACCCGACCGGTTCTTCTGGCTACTGGCTAGACGGGCCAGCCGGGAAGGTTATAAGCCCAGCCGGGCGGTGTTTGCCAACCTGCTGGAGTTGTCCTTCTTGAGGGCCAGACGGCCTGTTCCTTCTGGAGCCGGCCTACTTGTGCTTGGCTTTCCCCACCCGGGGGTTATCCCGCGACACTAGTCCCCGAGCACGTATGGGCTTGGCCGCTAGGTAAGATCTTGCGTGCTCTTTTTTCATCTTGAAGTGATTGTTTGACCGCATCCGGCTGCAACTTTTGCTTTTGCTTTCCGGCTGGATTTAACCGGCTGTGGAATCGATGGCCACCCACCGGGTGTAGACAACGAAGGCAGGGTCCGACTGGCGTAGCTAGAGACGAAGCGTTAGCTTGATGATGCTGTTGATGTCGTCACCCACGACTGCTGCTCTGGCGCACGTCGCGTCAGTTGGACTTCCGCGTGGCTGCGTCAGTTTTTAGGCAACTGCGCACGTAACTTGCCACAGCAGTTTCTCGGGGCGAGCGCGCACGCCTCGTCTCACGGTAATGCCCTTGGGTCTTCTGTGGTGGTTATGATGGCGCAAAGGATCCGAAGCCGTAACGTCGTGTGGCCGTGGCGCCTCGATGCCACGTGTCGTGCGGGAGCCGAGGGGGCGACCGTACCGCCTGAGGGGATAAATAGAGCCCTAGAGGGGGGACGATGCCCACACTTCTTCGTCCTCCCGATCATCTTCTCCTCGTGCTCCAGCGCACCTAGCTCCTTGCGCTCCTTTTCCTTGCCGCCGCCAGAGTCACCGTGCACCCTTCACCACGGCTTCCCCTCCTGCAGATATGTTGCCGGAGCAGCGTGGAGGTTGGTGTGGGTTGTTCATCACCGACGACCTCGTCAACAAGTATCGACGGGGGAGATTTCTTTCCTCATCGATGCTGGTGAAGCATCGGCTCGCGCCGGAGGGGAAGCGGGTGGCGGACCCTCGGCCGGGGGAGCGCATCGTCTTCCTCGTGCATTTCGCTCACGGCTTCGGTCTTTCCGTCAGCCCCTTCCTCCTCCAGCTCTTTGTCTTCTTCGACCTCCAACTCCATCATCTGGGCACCAACGCCATCACGCAGTTGTCGCACCACGCGGCCTGCTGCGAGTCATACCTTGGGGTGTGGCCCGAGGTGGCGAACTTCCTCAAGTTCTTCCACTTCAAGACCCAGAATACCGCCAAGGGCGGTCCACTGACACAGACGGGCTGCTACGCCATCTATCCGCGGTCCTCCTCGCCGATGTTGCGGTTCGAGCTTCCCGACACCGTCAAGATGTGGCAGCGCTCATATTTTTATGTGAGCAACGCCACAGAGGTGGACTGGATCTGCCTTCCGCCTTTCGTCAACGTGCCCTCGACGCAAAAGGGCTGGTCGACGAAAGGTATGGGCGCCTCGGCGGACCTCGACCGGATGGCCACCCGGGTGGAGGCGATGGTGGAGATGGAGAGGCTCACCGCCCGGGACATCACGCTGTCGTGGATGGTGCGTCGCGTGCTTCCGCTGCAGAAGCGATCGCACAATATGTGCCATATGCCGACCGCCGATGACCCAACGAGGACGTCGTGGAAGGAGGTACCCTACCAGGACCTGCGGAACTGGGTCTCCATGATCTCCAAGTTCCGCATGGAGGCAACCTGGGCGTACTCCTGCCCTCCGTACCATCGCGACCGCCTGCCGCCTCGAGTGAGTTGTCCTCTTGTTCTTTTGCATTTTCTCTTCATCGTTGTTAGTTTTCCTTGGGTGCCTTATGCTCCCCTTTTTGAGTAGTTGTTCACGGCGCAGCTAGCCAAAGACGGTATGGGTGATCTCCCGCTTCCGTCCTTCTTGGCGGACAGGAAGCCAAAGAAGTACCCCCAGACAGAGCCCGAAGGGTTTCCCGTCCGGGCGGACGACGGCCCCTCGGATCCTCATGGTAAGTTGCCGGCTGCAGCTCCTTCTCTCGTCCTGGCTCGTGAGGTTGTGGTTTGAGGCTTTGTTTTTGTTGAAGTCGATGTCACCGACGAGGAGGGCGGCCGAGAGAAACCACGGTGAAAGCCCGGGGGAAAAGGGCGGCGCCTGTTGCCGCTCCCGCTCCAGTTGAACAGAAAAGGACGCGCCGGGGGCTCCAAGTCGTCGCTCTGTCGTCCGTCATCGGGTTAGCATCCTTCTTGCATCTCCCTTGTTGTTCTGCTGCTCTTGTTTGTGCTTTATCTTATTTTTTGTTCCCCGCAGCGAGGCGATGTCGCTTGGCGACGGTGGTGCCGCCGTTGTTGCTCCTGCCCCTCCTCCGGTGGTTGAGGAGACGGTGAGGTCGCCGGCTGCCTCCGCGCCGGCTGCGTCCGGCCCGGCTGCGCCTGCCGCGTCGACCGCTCCTGCCGCCCCGTCTCCGCCTAGGGCCCCTCAAGGCTCCCCGACCACAGGGTTGCTGCACCAGGCGCCCGCGTCTTCGCGGTTGGGGCAGTTGTTTGCGGCTGCTCAGGACCCTGAGACCCCCCTCCTTCGTCCTGGGGCTGGCGTGAACCCGGCCTGGAGCGATGCTCCAAGCAGCTCTGCCAGGCCCATGATCACGGAGGTGACGGAGGAGGCTAGGGCCGCGCAAGCGGCTGCAGCGGGTGGCGGCCAGCCGGGCGCTTCTGCGCCGGCTAGGAGGGAGTTGGTGGTGGCTGCACCTTCGGGCGTGGCTACAGATGACGACGAGGTTGTCGTTACCGACTCGAGGTCAGCTTCGGCTGTGCTGACGCCAGCTGCGATTCTCGCCGAGCTCTCGGGCGCGGCGCCCGTCGCACTCGACCAGGTTCGCCACCTGGTTGAGGGATTGGAAAAGGGCCTTGGCGAGGCCAAAAATTTGTCTGTTTTGATGGAGGTAAATGTCTGTCCCTATTATCTTTTCCGTGCGTTGCTTTTTCAGCCGGCTTTCTGTTCCATCTCTTATTCGGTTTTCTTGCTACAGAGAGCGTTTTCGAAGTTGGTGAAGAACACCCGGGATCTTGGCCGTAAGATTGCTTCTTCAGATCTGTCTTGACAATTGGCTCCCTTTTCCCATTTTTTGTTGACCATCGGGTATCCTCCTACAGCCATGATCCTGGACAAGGAGAAGGAGGTGGAGCGCCTCAAGGCTGAGGTTGCCCGGCTGTAGGAATCGAACAAGGCGCGATACGCACAGTTCGATCAACTTGCCTCGGCCATGTTGGGAATATGCCCTAGAGGCAATCATGTATGATGAGATTTCCCATTGTATTCATAAAGATATTAAGTAGTCCTTGTATAAACATCTGATGTGTATCATTGAATATGTGATTCGGTTGTGGAACTATGCATTCATGTTGTTTGTACTAAATATCCTTGGTCATTGAGGTTGTGCTGGACACACAACTTAGACCAATATGAAAGTTGCCTTGATGACTCGGTTCCACTTGTCATGGGCATGGAGATACTATTCCAACTTACACAGATTCGGCTAAAGAGTTTAGCGAGTCGGATTGACCCATATTGAGGTACAACGAACAAGTTGTCATTTGTATATCTCAATCAATGTAATCCTTAGACCTAATGTTATTGCATAGTCCGAGTTGAGGATCAACGACTTAGGTTCTGTCAAACGTTGATCCGTAACTGGTCAGTTATAAAGGCAGAGTTCGGGTCGACTGAGAATCAAGCTGCGTGATGTGAATAACCAAGATGGGATTTTGCCCCTCCACTTGGAGAGATATTCTCTGGGCCCTCTTGTGAGATATGATTCGGAAAGCATGGCCATGCACGACTCGGTTAAGTGTTAACCGAGGCGATCGACTAAGAGTTAGTCGGGTGAATCACTTATCTCGGATCGAGAAGAGAGTCGGACTATTTAAGGGATGACAAATATTCGCCTATAGTCTGACAAGGTATATCGTGAAGCAAAAGGGACTCGAGACGTAAGTCGCATTGGAAAGGCAAGTCGTCATGACTCTTTGGTACTTGGGAGTCGGCACGTTCTGCTAGGAGCCGCTACCGACTGATCGATTGAGAGTCAGACTCCAATCGTGTCCAAGTAGCCATGAGCCTGTGGGGTTACACACTTAAGAGCGGGAGCAAGTTCGGATTGGATCTGAACCTGTAATCTGGTTGGGTTGGACCCAAACCGGATTAGTACTGAGTTAGTGAGTTGGACTCACGGTGACTAGTGTTATATGGGCTTTAGTGAATGGGTCGCGCGCGCAGAGCCCACGTTCACTCCCTATATATAGTGGAGCACTGTAACCCAGAAAGGTTAATCGTTGTTCGGTTAGGTCATTCCATGTGTTGGAAACCCTAGCTCCACAACAGTCCTACCGTCGTCACGAACCTAGCAGTTCGCCGCCGGTGCTCCTCCTTGTACGTGTGGATACAAGTAGAGGTGCTGTGCGATCAGCACCAGGACGATCGGATCGTGAGGACTGCACTACATCAACTGACGCGCTTCATCAGTAATTTGCAACTGCGCGTCTAGTGGTAAACCTCGTGGCCTTCTCCCTCAGCTAGATCTTGGGATCACCACGTTAGAGGAAAATTTTGTTTTATCTCTGCGTGGCCCAACAGTGGTATCAGAGCCATAGCTTCTGGTTTTAGGCTCGAGATCTCGCATATGTGATATGCGGTTGGCTTTAGATGAGATCTATGTGCTGTTTGGTGGTCGATCTATGAGATAGATCGGTTTTGTACGAAGTTGATTGGATCAACTGTGCTCGGGGAATGGTAGATCTGATTTTCGTGATCATACTGCTGAGGTCGTGGAACGACATACCCCTACCAGTCGGCTTCCGCCATCGGGGTAGATTGTAACACGTAAATCCAGAAGCGGTGATCGAAGATCAAAGAGTTTGATCGAATCGGAATGATGGTCGGAATCCATGTTCGGATCGTAGATGAGATCTACGTTTTCGGAAAATTCGTCGGGCGCTGCCCCTTCGATCCCCGCCCGTTATCCGGCTAGCGGGACTGCCGGCTTCGCCCTGTTGTAGCGCCTTAGATGTCGTTGCGAGTTTCACAACACCGGTAGATATTGTATCTATGCATAACTTGTTTTTGCAGGAAGTTGTGAATGGTATGGTTCATGTGCATGTGATGTATGTGTGTAATCCATACGTGATCTGCGAATCACGGTTTTTGTCAGCCGGCTGGAGCCTAGGTGCTGTCATTTTATTGTATAACGACCTGCGTGTCGGATTCTCTATGTAATTTACTTTACTAAGCTAGTGTAGCTGTTTAGAGAACCCGGAAGGCATGCAAGGCGTTGTACATGTCGGCGACATGGAGTAAGACGGCAAGTGACAAGAGTTGGCACGAGTCGGATTACAGGCTTTGTGGAGATGGAGATCGCCATGAAGAGAGCCATACCATTTCACATTATAATTGCTTTATTTTGTGTTATTGTTATGTCTCTATTTTACCTCTATTAGATAGTCGGTAAAATTTAATCCCTCAAAGAAGGTCTAGTCGGTTTTCCCGCCGGTGTTTGCACCATCACAAGTCGGACATTTTTGGTAGTGGGCTCATAAAATTGAGGTGCTGCCAATTCTTTCCGACTAGGTGGGTTCGAGTCGGACTCTTACTGCGGAAACACTCGGTAAGCTAGACGGGTCTATCAGAACGGTTGTGGGACTCGGGAAAAAGTCGGATGGGAGCCGGGGCATGTGATGCCACCCGTCCAACAGGAGTCGTATGAGATACGATTAACAAGGAGTTGTCTACCTAGATCACTTGGCGGCTAGCGGTGATGCTAAAGCTCACTAGCCGACTTGCTTATTTAGGATCCTGAATCACTAAGCAACCATCGGAGGGGTGTTGGTTCTAGTGGGAGCATAAAATATTAAAATGTTTAATATGCTTGCTCTTTTATGAATACATGTCTTAAGTGTTTTGCATATTTTCCGTTGTAGATCATGGCACCAAGTAGCAGTCACTCTCAGATATCCGGTTTTGCGTTGAGAACCATTCTTGAGAAAGATAAACTTAACGACACTAATTTTACCAACTGGTATCGAAATCTGAGAATTGTTCTCAAACAAGAAAAGAAGGACCATGTCCTAGACAACCCACTTCCAGATGAGCCGAATGAGAATGCGACTATTGCAGCCACCAATGCCTACCGTCGGGCTAAGGATGAGTCCACGGATATTAGCTGTCTTATGCTTGCTCACATGGAACCAGACTTGCAAAAGCAGTTCGAGCATGTTGAGGCCTACGATATGATCGAAAGCCTCAAAAGTATGTTCCAGGCTTAGGCGAAGACTGAGAGGTATCAAGTCTCTAAGGCTTTGCTGAGTTGCAAGCTTAAGGATGGTGATCCAATGAGTCCGCATGTGATCAAAATGGTTGGTTACGTGCAGTCTCTGGAGAGGCTTGGCTACCCCATAAGTGAAGAGTTCGCTATGGATATAATTCTGAACTTTCTTCCTAGTGCATATGGGCAGTTCATTTCGAACTACCACATGCATGGTATGGATAAGAAGCTCACTGAATTACATGGGATGCTCAAGCAGGCAGAGACGGATCTCAAGAAGGGCGCCAGTCAAGTGTTGATGGTGCAGAATAAGGCTAAGTTTAAGAAGAGTTCTTGGACTAAGAAGAAGGCTAAGTCAGGAGGAAAGCAGGCTCAGGAACCGGTCCCAAGCGCTTCCTCAGGGACTAAACCATCTCCTTCAGCCGGATCCACTTGCTTCTACTGTAAGGCGGATGGCCACTGTAAGAGGAACTACAGCAAGTACTTGGCCGACAAAGCCAAGAGTGGAGGTATGACTTCTGACTCAGGTACACTTGTTTGCAATGTTATAGACATATATCTTGCTGATGCACCTAATAGTTCTTGGGTATATGATACCGGATCAGTTATTCACATCTGCAACTTGTTGCAGGGACTGGTAAGAACTAGGAGCGTAGCAAGAGGAGAGGTTGATATTCGAGTCAGCAACAAAGCAAGAGTTGCTGCGTTGGAAGTCGGCACGATGCAACTTCATTTACCTTCCGGATTCATTATGGAACTGAATAATTGTTATTATGTTCCAGTGCTCAGTCGAAACATCATTTCTGCTTCATGTTTGATGAGGCAAGGCTATGAGTCAAATATCAAGAATAATGGTTGTTCTTTGTATTTGAATGATATGTTTCACGGCTTTGCACCCGTCCAGGACGGGTTATTTATTTTGAATCTTGATGGTGAGTCGGTTTATAACATAAATGTTAAAAGGTTGAAACCAAATGATCTGAATATGACTTACTTTTGGCACTATCGGCTTGCTCATATAAGTTGGAAACGCATGAAGAAGCTCCATGATGATGGACTCCTTACTTCGTTCGACTTGGAGTCGTTCGAGACATGCAAATCTTGCCTACTCGGCAAAATGACCAAGACACCTTTTGCAAAGAGTTGCGAAAGGGCGTACGACTTGTTGGGTCTAGTACATAGTGATGTATTGGACCAATGAGCACGACAGCCAGGGGTGGTTATGAGTACTTCATTACCTTCACTGATGATTTGAGTAGGTATGGATATATCTACTTGATGAAACACAAGTCGGAAGCCTTTGAAAAGTTCAAAGAATTCCAGAATGAAGCACATAATCAACTCGGCAAGAAAATAAAGTTTCTTCAGTCAGACCGAGGAGGCGAGTACATGAGCCATGAGTTTGATGACCATCTGAAAAGTTGTGGAATAGTTCCTCAACTTACTCCGCCAGGAACGCTGCAAAGGAACGGTGTTTCAGAAAGGCGGAATCGGACCTTGTTGGACATGGTACGGTCAATGATGAGTCGGACAGATCTGCCTTTATCATTTTGGGGTTATTGTCTAGAAACAGCGGCGTTCACACTAAATAGAGTACCATCAAAATCGGTAGAGAAGACACCGCATGAGATGTGGACATGCAAAAAGCCGAGTTTGTCTTTTCTTAAGATTTGGGGCTGTGAAGCATTTGTCAAGCGACTTCAGTCGAACAAGCTTACAGCCAAGTCAGATAAGTATATTTTCGTGGGGTATCCGAGGGAAACCTTGGGTTACTACTTCTACAACGGAGAAGAGGGCAAAGTGTTTGTCGCTCGGAACGGTGTCTTCCTTGAGAAAGAGTTTCTCAGTCGGGGAGTAAGTGGGATCACGGTGCAACTCGAAGAAATTCGAGAGGAACCGGCTAGTAGCGAGTCGGCAAAAACCTTGGAGGTTGAGCCGGTCGTGGCAGCTAAGCCGGCAGCAGCACCTGTACTACGAAGATCGGCAAGATTACGAAGTGTTCGTGATGTGTTACTGTTAGACAGTGATGAGCCGGCAAATTATTCGGAAGCGATGGTGGGATCTGATTCTGAGTCATGGCTTGGAGCCATGAGATCCGAGATAAAGTCCATGGATGAAAATCAAGTTTGGAACTTGGTTGATCTGCCAGACGGTGCAAGACCCGTCGAGTGCAAATGGGTCTTTAAGAAGAAAACTGATATGGATGGAAATGTTTCAATCTATAAAGCACGCCTTGTCGCGAAGGGGTTCCGATAAGTTTAAGGAGTTGATTACGACGAGACTTTCTCGCCCGTAGCGATGCTTAAATCAGTCCGGATCATGTTAGCTATAGTGGCCTATTTCGACTATGAGATATGGCAGATGGATGTCAAAACGGCTTTCCTTAACGGAAATTTAACCGAGGACGTGTATATGATACATCCCGAGGGTTTTGTCAATCCAGCTAATGCTGACAAGGTGTGCAAACTTCAGAAATCCATTTATGGGTTGAAGCAAGCATCTCGGAGTTGGAATATTCGCTTTGATGAGGTAGTCAAATCGTTTGGCTTCATCAAGAGTGATCATGATTCTTGTTTGTACAAGAAGTTTAGTGGGAACAAAGTAAATTTTCTAATCTTATATGTGGATGACATATTACTGATTGGAAATGATGTCCAGATGTTGCAAGAAACCAAGGAATCATTGGAAAGGAGTTTCTCAATGAAAGACTTGGGTGAGGCAATAAACATCCTCGAAATCCGGATCTATAGAGATAGATCAAGGAGGCTCATTGGATTGAGTCAGAGTACTTATTTGGACAAAGTGTTGAAGAAGTTCAACATGGAATCGTCTAAGAAGGGGTTCTTACCGATGTCCCATGGTGTAAAACTTAGCAAGACTCAGTGTCCTTCGACAACTGATGAGCGAAGTCGGATGAGTGTGATTCCATATGCTTCTGTAGTCGGATCCATCATGTATGCCATGATTTGTACTAGGCCGGATGTTTCCTATGCTCTAAGTGTTGTGAGCAGATACCAGGCTGATCCTGGAGAGATCCACTGGACAACGGCTAAAAATATCCTAAAGTACTTGAGAAGGACTAAGGATATGTTCTTGGTTTATGGTGGTGAAGATGAACTCAGTGTAAAGGGTTATACGGATGCGAGTTATCTTACCGACTTTGATGATTCTCGCTCACAATCTGGATACGTGTTTATTATAAACGGAGGTGCTGTGAGCTGGAAGAGTTCCAAGCAAGAGACTGTGTCTGCGTCTACAACAGAGGCTGAGTATATTGCTGCCTCGGAGGCATCAAAGGAAGCTGTTTGGATGAGGAATTTCCTCATGGATCTTGGTGTGGTTCAGGGCTCGTCCAATCCATTGGACGTGTATTGTGACATCAATGGTGCTATTGAACAAGCCAGGGAACCTAGACAACACCAGAAGAACAAGCACATACTCATGCGGTACCACCTGATTCGCCAGTTCGTGGATTAGGGTGATATCAAGTTATGCGAGGTATACACGGATGCAAATATTGCGGATCCGTTGACAAAGCCGTTACCCCAGCCGAAGCATGAGGCGCACCTGAGAGCCATGGGCATTAGATGCTTAGACATGTGATGTCGGAAGATTGACTCTAGTGCAAGTGGGAGACTGTTGGGAATATGCCCTAGAGGCAATCATGTATGATGAGATTTCCCATTGTATTCATAAAGATATTAAGTAGTCCTTGTATAAACAACTGATGTGTATCATTGAATATGTGATTCGGTTGTGGAACTATGCATTCATGTTGTTTGTACTAAATATCCTTGGTCATTGAGGTTGTGCTAGACACACAACTTAGACCAATGTGAAAGTTGGCTTGATGACTCGGTTCCACTTGTCATGGGCATGGAGATGCTATTCCAACTTACACAGATTCGGCTAAAGAGTTTAGCGAGTCGGATTGACGCATATTGAGGTACAACGAACAAGTTGTCATTTGTATATCTCAATCAATGTAATCCTTAGACCTGAGGTTATTGGATAGTCCGAGTTGAGGATCACCGGCTTAGGTTCTGTCAAACGCTGATCAGTAACTGGTCAGTTATAAAGGAAGAGTTCGGGTCAACTGAGAATCAAGCTGCATGATGTGAATAACCAAGATGGGATTTTGCCCCTCCACTTGGAGAGATATTCTCTTGGCCCTCTTGTGAGATATTATTCGGAAAGCATGGCCATGCACGACTCGGTTAAGTGTTAACCGAGGCGATCGACTAAGAGTTAGTCGGGTGAATCACTTATGTCGGATCGAGAAGAGAGTCAGACTATTTAAGGGATGACAAATATTCGCCTATAGTCTGACAAGGTATATCGTGAGGCAAAAGGGACTCGGACGTAAGTCGCATTAGAAAGGCAAGTCGTCATGACTCTTTGGTACTTGGGAGTCGGCACGTTCTGCTAGGAGCCGCTACCGACTGATCGATTGAGAGTCGGACTCCAATCGTGTCCAAGTAGCCATGAGCCTGCGGGGTCACACACTTAAGAGAGGGAGCAAGTTCGGATTGGATCTGAACCTGTAATCTGGTTGGGTTGGACCCAAACCGGATTAGGACTGAGTTAGTGAGTTGGACTCACGGTGACTAGTGTTATATGGGCTTTAGTGAATGGGTCACGCGAGCAGAGCCCATGTTCACTCCCTATATATAGTGGAGCACCGTAACCCAGAAAGGTTAATCGTTGTTCGGTTAGGTCATTCCATGTGTTGGAAACCCTAGCTCCACAGCAGTCCTACCGTCGTCACGAACCTAGAAGTTCGCCGCCGGTGCTCCTCCTTGTACGTGTGGATACCAGCAGAGGTGTTGTGCGATCAGCACCAGGACGATCGGATCGTGAGGACTGCACTACATCAACTGACACGCTTCATCAGTAATCCGCAACTGCGCGTCTAGTGGTAAACCTCGTGGCCTTCTCCCTCAGCTAGATCTTGGGATCACCACGTTAGAGGAAAATTTTGTTTTATCTCCGCGTGGCCCAACAGGCCAAGCATCAGCTTGAGGTTAGCGTGGAGCAGGGCAAAAAGGCCGCTGACATCCGGGCGGACGCGTTGAAGAATTTTGATATGATCTCCGCCCAACAGGAGGAGACGATCAAGATTCTTCGCTCCCAGGAAGGGGAGTTGACTCAGCACCTCCAGAGCATCTTGGAGATGGTCATCAGTAAGTTCTTCTGCCTCCACCCTCCGCTGCGCCGTGGTTAATTTGGTCTAGTCCTACTGCTCACTCATGTCCTTGGTTGCAGCTCATTACCCTGAGGCGATCGAGATGGCCCTAGAGAAGTTGCCTGTGGAGGATGTCAGTCGTGACTTGACCGCCTTGGACCTGGTGAAGGTGCTAGAGGAAGAGAGCAATGGCCTTCGTGCCATTTCCAATGACCTCTTCCACTACATTTGGCCGGATGCAGGTGATGTGCATGACATCGCCAGCTTGGCGGTTGCCTTGTCTCGTGGAATCGACGTCCTAGACATCCACAAGGAATGGGCTTCCCGAGGCAGTGTGGATATGGATTTGGCCTTGGTCAAGTCATGGTATCCCGAGGCTGATCTCGGTGTGCTCACACGTGGTTTATGTCTTGGGACAAGCTATGAGGGCCTTCGCGACAGCATTCCGGCGATCCGGTCCTGCGGGGTGAAGATTGGCACCTACATGGACCTAGAGCGTGATTTTCGCGACCCCGCTGAGCCGCTGCCGCTACACTGGAACCCGGCGCCCTGGAATCCCATTGATGTTGCCTCCACCAGCCAAGCTCCTACAACCGGCTCTGGTGCCCCTCCTATCGGTCCGCCTCCTGCTCCAGCTACTGATGCTTCCTCTGCCGCTCCTGCCGCTGAACCTTGATCCCCGGGATGCGGGGTGTATTTGTGAACTTCGTATTTTGTTGGTGCTACATTTTGATGAATTTTTTATGTCGAACTTTGAGTTGAGCGCAGAACCTTCATATTCTGCTTAAATTTCTTGGTGCCCTCTTCAATTCTTGAGCGCGCTCCATCTACTTGTTGTTATGCCTTCATTAATTGTGGTTTTTGGGATTGTTGCCGGCTAGGTGGCCAGCCGGGTCGGGGCTTTTGGCCGCCTTGACTTGGGTTGATGGGTGCGCGGTAGCGCGCCCACTGGGTGTAGTCCCCGAGGTTCGGGCCGGCTGGGGTAGCTAGCCGGGTCGAAGCTCCTTACCATCTTTACTTATGTTCATGGGTGCGCGGGAGCGCGCCCACTGGGTGTAGTCCCCGAGGTTCGGGCCAGCTGGGGTAGCCAGCCGGGTCGAAGCTCCTTGCCATCTTTACTTGGGTTGGTGGGTGCGCGGGAGCGCGCCCACTAGGTGTAGTCCCCGAGGTTCGGGCCGGCTGGGGTAGTCAACCGGGTCGAAGCTCCTTGCCATATTCACTTGGGTTGATGGGTGTGGGGGAGCGCACCCACTAGATGTAGTCCTCGAGGTTCGGGCCGGCTGGGGTAGCCAGCCGGGTCGAAGCTCTTTGCCTTCATATTTCCTGCCAAGTTGTGGCTCGTGTCACGCGAGACACAGTGTTGCTTTGGGTTAGTTTCATTATGCATGCATCCGTTCGTAGTTAGGGTTGAATGAAAAAAGAAACAAGGAGACGTGCCCTTTCGAGCTAGGCCGCTAGCAGCTCCCCTTTTCTCAGCGAGCATTGGCCTTTCGAGCGCTACCCTTGCCGGCTGCCAGCCGGGTTGCGGTCTGCAACCGGAACCGAAGGAAAGGCTGAGCTGGCGTGCCTCGCGATACTTCGGTTCGTTGTTGTTGGCTTAACTCGTGTAGGCGCGACCGGTTCGCCCAGGCGCCCCTGTCTTCTGCACTGGCATTTTATTAAGGTGTGTGCTTTGAGCGTCGCTCTTGCCGGGTCGACAGCCGGCGTGCGGTCTGAAGCCGGAACCGAAGAGTTTGCTCTAGGCACCTTGTGCAATATTATGCCGCTTGTAGAAGTCATGGGCGTACGGGCCAGCCGGTACAGGGGCGAATGTGGTAAGCGAAATTGGGACAAAGTCCTCGGTACTACGCCGAGGCTTCCAAGCTTGTTCATTTATTACATGAAAAGGGGAGATACATACACTTCTTGCTCAAGTGTAAAATGGCCGGAGTAGGCTCGCGTCCATGGGCGTTCCGTTTCCTCGTCTGAGCGATCTGCCTTGTTCTTCACCGGCTGCTGGGCGTCGATCAGGTAATATGAATTGTTGTGAAGCGCCCGGCTGAAGATGAATGGGCCTTACCATGGTGGGGTCAGCTTGTGCAATCCTTTTGTGCTCTGGACCAGGCGTAGCACCAGATCTCCCTCGCGGAAAAGAGGTAGGCCGGATCCGGCTGGCGTGGTATCGGCGCAGGTCTTGCCGATAGATTGATGACCTGGACAAAGCTAACTCTCGCGCTTCCTCGAGAAGGTCCACACTGTCCTCTCGTGCTTCGTTGGCCTCCTGCTCTGTGTAGAGCTGCTTGCGGTGTGCGTCGAACTGGATGTCCGTAGGGAGAACTGCTTCTGCCCCATAGACAAGGAAGAACGGTGTGAAGCCGGTTGAGCGGTTGGGGGTGGTGCGTAGGCTCCAGAGCACGACCGACAATTCCTCTATTCAGCATCCGGGTGATCTGATGAGTGGTTCGATCAGCCTTGGCTTGATTCCAGCTAGGACCAGTCCGTTAGCGCGCTCGCACTGTCCGTTGGACTGTGGGTGCGCGACTGATGCCAGGTCCAGGCGGATGCCCTTCTCTCTGCTGAAGCGAGCAAAAACTCCTTTCACGAAGTTGGTTCCGTTGTCCATGATGATGCTGTGCAGGTAGCCGAATCGGATGATCATGTCCGTGAAGAACTTGATCACCGTCGCTCCATCCAGCTTCTTGATGGGCTTTGCCTCGATCCACTTGGTGAACTTGTCCACGGCTACGAGTAGGTGCGTCATGCTGGATCGAGCTGTCTTGAACGGTCCAACCATGTCTAGCCCCCAGACTGCGAATGGCCAGGTGATTGGTATCACCTTTAGTGCTGCAGATGGTGTGTGCTTCAGCTGGCTGAATCGCTGATAACCGTTGCATGTTTTGACCAACTCCTCAGCGTCCTTCAGCGTTGTGGGCTAGTAGAAACCGTGACGGAGAGCCTTGGCTGCTATTGCCCTTGATGAAGCATGGTGGCCGCATTCGCCCTGGTGTATGTCAGCTAGGAGCCTCCCTCCTCTTGGCTTACGCATCACTGATAGATGCCCCCGACGTTGTGCTTGTACAACTCGTTGTTGATGATGGTGTAGGCGCTTGCTCTTCGCCGCACTTGTCGTGCTGCCACTTCCTCTGTTGGGAATTCGTCTTTGGCCAAGAAGTTCATGAACGACTTTGCCCAGTCGGGTGTTTCCCAAATGGTGTGCACCATCTGCATGATGAGCTTGATCTCCTCACGAATGGCGGGCTCTGGAACGTCGGGAGGCTTGTAGGGTGGTAGCTTCCTGGTGTCGACCGTAGGCTGCATCGCGGCAGTCCCCGGGTGCAGCGAGGCAGTCCCCGGGTATGGCGCGGTAGTCCCCGGGTGCGGCGCGGAAGTCCCCGGGTTCGATGAGGCAGACCCTGGGTGCGGTGCGGCAGTCCTCGGGTGTGGTGAGGCAGTCCCCGGGTGCGGCGCGGCACCGGCTGTTCCTAGATCTGCATTGTGTATGATGGAGTCAGATTCTGGTGACAGAGTGATGGAGGGCTTGCGCAGGTGTTCGAGGGTGACTCCAGGCGGTATGACCTGTCTTGTTGAGTCGACTCTGGCCAAGGCGTCAGCGGCCTCATTGTTGGCTCTAGGTACGTGGTGGAACTCGCATCCTTCGAAACAGGCACACAAATACTGAACGAAGAAACGGTAGTGAGCCATGTTTGCGTCCCTTGCGTCCCACTCACTGGATACCTGCTGCACCACCAGGTCCAAATCTCCAAAGCATAGTACCCTCTGGATGCCTATCTGCTTGGCCATCTTGAGCCCATGGATGAGCGCTTCATATTCGGTGACGTTGTTGGATGCCTTGAAGTGGATCTGGAGGACGTACTCCAGCCGGTCGCCTTTTTGCAAGGTTATCACGATTCTGGCTCCGAGTCCTCCTTGCATATTGGAGCCATCGAAGTGTAGCTTCCAGTAAGTTGAATTAGGCACTGGTGGAATGTACTGTGTCTCCGCCCAATCGACGATGAAATCGGCCAGTGCTTGGAACTTGATTGTTGTATGTGGCTCGTACTGGATGTTATGCGCAACGAGCTCGATGGCCCATTTTGCCACGCACCCGATGGCGTCCTTGTTGCCGATAATTTCTGCAAGCGGGGCCAATGCTACTACCCGGATGGAGTGCTCTTGGAAGTAGTGCTTGAGTTTCTTGGCGGCCATGTACACGCCATACACCAGCTTCTGGTAGTGGGGGTAGTTCTGCTTGGAGAGCGATAGTACCTCGCTCAGGTAGTATACGGGGCACGGGACAGGCTGGGTCTTCCCTTCTTCTAGCCTTTCCACTACCAGTACCATGCTAACCACTCTGTTTGTGGCAACGATGTACATCAACATAGGCTCCTTTACCGCTGGTGCCGCCAGAATGGGCGGTGAGGTGAGCATGCGCTTGAGGTCCCGGAAATCTTTGTCTGCCTGAGTTGTCCAGACGAACTTGTCCGTCTTCTTCATCAGCTAGTACAGGGGAAGGGCTTTGTCACCCAGCCGGTTGACGAACCGACTGAGGGAGGCGAGGCACCTGGTGAACTTCTGTATGTCGTGCAGGTTCTGCGGAAACTCCATGCGCTCAATGGCTCCGATCTTCTCTGGGTTCGCCTCGATTCCTCACTCAGAGACAAGAAAACCCAGGAGCTTGACGGCTGGGACACCGAACACGCACTTCTACGGGTTCAGCTTGATCTGGAAACGGCGGAGGTTGTCGAATGTTTCCTTCAGATCCTCGAGGAGTGTGTGCCGCTCCTTGGTCTTGATGACGACGTCTTCAACGTAGGCGTGCATGTCTTTGCTGATCTGTGCCCGCGGGCATTTCTGCATGCAGCGCTGATAGGTTGCTCCTGCGTTCTTCAAGCCGAAGGGCATGGTGGTGTAGCAGTAAGATCCATACGAGGTTATGAATGATGTATTTATTTGATCGGTTACATTGAGCTTGAGCTGGTGATAGCCCGAATAAGCGTCCAGAAAAGACAACAAATCACAGCCGGCGGTGGAGTCGATGACTTGATCAATCCGCGGTAGAGAGAAAGGATCCTTGGGGCATGCCTTGTTGAGACTAGTGTAGTCAACACACATGTGCCATGTCTTGTTCTTCTTCAGCACCAACACCGGGTTGGCGAGCCATTTAGGGTGGAAAACTTCCATGATGAAGCCGTCTGCGAGCAGCCGTGTGATCTCCTCACCGATGGTTCTCCTTTTTTCTTCTGCGAAGCGGCATAACGATTGCTTGACCGGCTTCGCGTTTGGTCGAACATGAAGAGAGTTCTCGGCGAGTTCCCTCGGGACACCTGGCATGTCTTTGGGGCACCATGCGAAAATGTCCCGATTCTCACGGAGGAAGTCAACGAGCGCGCTTTCCTATTTGTTGTCCAGGCCGTCTCTGACCAGGACAAACTTGCTTGGGTCCTCCTCGTTTAGTAGGATCTTCCTTGTTCCTTGCGAGGGCTTGAACTGTGATTCTCCGGCCGGTTTGGGTTCTCTAGCTGGCATATCCTTCTGCAGAGCCGCCACGTTCTGCATTATGACACGCTTCTCCTCAGTGATGATCATTGCTTCGGCTAGCTTGGAGCCGTCTGAGGCGCACTTGATCGAATGCTTGTAGCATCCGTCGACGGTGATCACTCCCTTTGGTCCTGGCAGCTTCATCTTGAGGTACGCGTAGTGCGGCACTCCCATGAACTTTGTGAGGGCTGAGCGCCCTAGTATGGCGTGGTAGGCGCTGGAGAGGTTCACAACCTCGAACCAGATTAGTTCGCGACGGAAGTTGTTCTCGCTGGCGAAGATGACGTCTAGCCGGATCTTGGCGATTGGCGAGTGTGATGGACCTGGTACCACTCCGTGAAACGAAGTACTTGAGGGCTGCAACTAGGACTCGCTGATGCCGAGCTGCTCGAGGCTGCTGCGGTACAGGAGGTTGATGCTGTTGCCGCCATCGATCAACACACGGGAGAAGTGGCACGAGTGCTTCATGGAAATGATGATAGGGCCGAGGACCAGCGTGTAGCTGCCAGGGTTTGGTAACACAACCGGCTGATCTTCCTTGCTCCAAGTGATCGCCTGGTCCGACCAATGCAGGTACTGGGGGACGGGAGGGACGATTGCGTTCACCTCCACCTCGTGCCTCTGATTGGTGTGCTTTGTTTACGGTTCCACGAGGAATATGTGGTAGTTGCCCACTTGTCGTGGGTAACCGCCCTCGCGGCGGTTGTGTCTCTCCCTGTTGTACGGTGGGCCTCCGGCTGGCGGTGGAGGTGGTGGTGGGAGCCCACCGGCTTCGGCCATCTTCTTCGTCCAGCTGCACTGGCGTGTTGTATGGTTCGCGGGCTTGCTGCCGCCGCTGTGGAACTTGCACGGCCCATCGAGCATGGACTCCATGGTGTACTTGGGCCGAGGCGGCCTATCGTCTGGTCTCTGCCTCCGGCTGCCACCTGCAGCCGGGTCCTCATGCATGGCGGCTACTTGCTTGGTGTCGTATCGGCTGTCCGGTTGGTCGTCTTTCCTCTTGCCATGGCGGTTGTCATGGCCGTGCCGTTTGGGATGATGGTCGCCCGGCTGACGGCGCTCCGCCTGATTGTCCGTGACGATTTGGCCTTGGTCGTCCACCATGATGGGCTTCTTCATGGCCGCGTCAGAGGTGGCATACTTGTCCGCGATAGCCATGACCTGGGCCATGGTTTGCGGGTCTGCCCGGCTGAGCTTATGCTTCAGCATGGTGCCGTCTCGGCAGCCGTTGGTGAAGAATTCTATCGCCTGGTGCTCACGCACCCCTTCACACGAGTTGTGCATGCTAGTACACCGGGTGAGGTAGGCGCGGTCGGACTCGTCCTTGCCCTACATGCAAAGGGTGATCTCGCGAGGTCGACCCGGCCACTTGTATGTTCCGGTGAAGTTGTCAATGAACGCTTCTTCGAAGTCCAGCCAGGCGTTAATGCTGTTGTCGGGGAGGCTGTTGAGCCACGTTCTTGCCGAATCGACGAGCATGAGGGGGGCGTAACAGACGACCAGGCGGAGGTTTCCGTTGGTGATTCCCACTGCGGTGGTGTAATCCACCAACCAATCCTTTGGCTTGACCGTGCCGTTTGAAGGGGTTCACAGCATGGAAAACAAAAAATTTCTACCGCATACAAACAAACAAGCCAAGATCTATCTACTAGATTGTAGCAACGAGTCGATGGAATAACTCACCCTCGAATATTCCAAAGTGTTTAACGAGAGCGGATTCTCGTGGGTGATGTAGTCGTACTCTTCCCGATCTCAAGATCGCGTAGACGATCCTTCCGGCGCTGCGTTCCGGCAGCGCTTCCGCAGTCGGTCACACGTTCGATACTCGACGAAGACCTTCCTCTCCCTTGTTCCAGCAGGCAGCGGAGGTTGTAGCACTCTCCTCGCGATTCCGGCAGCATGACGACGTGGTACCGGAAGTAGAGGGGAGATCTCGCAGGGCTTCGCCTTAAGCCGGAGCGAGTATGGTGGACTATGAGAGAGCCTCGGTGATCTAGGGTTTAGATACACCAAGTATAAGGGACTAGGCCGGCGGCTAGGGCAACTAGAAGCCCCAACTCGGCGGCTTGGGAGAAACCCTAGGGCGGCGGCGGCTATGGTGGGCGGCGGCTAGGGTTAGGGTTTAGAGGGGCAAGGTGTAGGTCTTGGAGGGGCAGCCCTGCCCCTCCTTATATAGGTGGAGGGGGCGCGCCAAGGGGAGGGGAGTCCCTCCCCAACTCGGCTTCCAAGGCCGGCGGTGGAGGGAGAGGCCTCCCCAAGTAGGTTTCCTACTCTCCCTCCACCAAACAAAATAGCCGTTTGACTTTTCACATTGGCGTTTGACTTTTCAAACTAGGATTTGATTTAACCCTTTATTTTGTTCAGCGATGACACCTAGTACATGATGCAACCATTCCAACTTGTTATGACACATTCATGTACCCTTCCTCTTCGGAGTGCCGGACATTCCGGAACCTTCTAGAACATTCCCGATGAAAACATCGGAACCATTCTCCAACCCCGAAACAAGACTTTCCTTATATGAATCTTGTTCTCTGGACCATTCCGGATCTCCTTGTGATATACCGGATCCCATCCGAGACTCCAAACAACATTCGGTCTCTTACTCATCATTCCATAACTACTCAACAACGTCGAATCCTTAAGTGTGTCTCCCTACGGTTCGTGAATTATGCGGACATGATCGAGACACTTCTCCGAACAATAACCAATAGAGGAATCTGGAAATTCATATGGCTCCCACATATTTCTACGATTACTTTGCGGTGGAATGAACCACTTATATACGATACCAATTTCCCTTTGTCTCACGATAGTTTACTTATCCGAGGTTTTGATCGTCGGTATCTCTGCATACCTAGTTCAACCTCGTTACTGATAAGTACTCTTTTCTCGTTCCCGTGATATGTGATCCCTTGTGATCCAGTCACATGCTTGCAAGCTAATTGGATGACATTCCACCGAGAGGGCCTAGAGTATATCTATCCGTCATATGGATGGACAAATCCCACTCTTGATCCATGTGTCTCAACCAATACTTTCCGAACACTCAATGTCACCTTTATAGCCACCCAGTTACGGTGTGGTGTTTGATGTCATCAAAGCATCCTTCCGGTGATGGTGATAAGCATGATCTCATGGTCGAAGGAATTAGGTTACTATGTATCAGAAAGCATATAGCAATTGAACTATTAAAATGACTTGATCTTTATGCTACGCTTATCTATAGGAGTATGTCCATCATACCATTCTCCTAACGATATGATCTTGTTGTTAATAACATATCAATGTTCATGATAGGGAAACCACAATCATTTATTAACCAACAAGCTAGTATTATGAAGAGGCTTTACTAGGGAGTTCAATTTAATTTACAAATCACACAAGTATTAATGTTTCCTTGTTAATACTGTTATAGCATGAATGTAAACATTTATCATAAATAGAAAGATATAATAATAACTACATTTATTATTGCCTCTAGGGCATATCTCCAACACCGTTGTATTTTGGCGTATCCCTTGGAAGCGAAAAACCCTTTGGAAACGGTTTGTTTCGGATGTGCGGGCCGAAACACTTCGGGCCAGCCGGACTTTCCTCTTCCAGTGTGCGTGACTGCACCAGGATGTCAATGCGCTCGCGCGCGTCAGCCGGTTCTCGGGGGCCGAGCCGGCCCTTCAGGCGTGATGCAGGCATGTCGTTGTTCGCGTCTGCTCCTTCATCTGTGTGACACCCCCGGGATTAAGGATTGACAAATCCCAGACCTTCGTCTAAAACATAAGCCTAACCTAATCTCGAAAGTGTATAGAGAGAGAAATTGATAACACAACAGTGACCCTACGACACAAAATTATTTACAGCAAGCTCATAACTGAGCAAAGAACCAAAATATTACAAGCAGAGGTCACTGACCACAAACATCAAACAACGGAAGGAAAATTATGCTATTAAGTATAGCAAACTTAACAAATGGCCTAAGAGGCCTGAAGCATAATGATGATGTCCAATCCATAGATCCCAGACAGCCGACTGGGAACTCCAAACTACTCATCGATGTCGATGCCATAAAGAACTCGTCTTCTATGGTAACACTTACTCTGCTGCAAAAGAGTCAATGAAGCAAGGGTGAGTACATGGTGTACTCCGCAAGGCTTATGGCTGGTGGAGTTGTTTTGCATAAAGCCATCTTTGTTTTGTAGAACAAGAGGGAGAAGAATCTCGACTAATCAGAATATTAGCCCACATGTACCAACCGATTCTTAATGCCAATGTTATTAGCCCTCTTCCTTGGAAGGCCGGCAGAGAGTGGTTGACCACGACCTTTACCTTGCTTTGCCGAGACCATGAGTCCGCACTAGGGAGATGCCGCCGTAATGGGTCGAGTCCCGAAGCTGGTCCCTAATGATGTGCGCAGGGTTCAAGATTACGAATGCCGGGCATCTCTTGTTTCCGGCCACGCTTACCTACCTGTTATGAATGCACCTCCTTCACCTCCATTCAAGAACATCCAAGATGCGTATGTCCAATGGAAAGCCTAAACTATCTGACTCATGGAATCTACTTGGGAAGTTAGTTGGTCGAGGGGGTTTCCAGGCCCCCGTGTGGTTATACGCTCGTCTTGGACCATAGGCAAGAACTCAGGTCTTAGTAGTGGCAAGTATGGGACTGCAAAAACCACAACCCACTCTGGCCTCCCATACAAGCCTTAGCATGTTTAACTTTCATCTCCAATCATACCACGTCATCCTGTAATACTAGGTTCATTCACAACTCTGATTCATCAACCGGATGGACTAGTGGTAACAGATAAGCATGGCTAAGCACAACAGATAAAATACCTCTAGCAATGCTTCACAAGCTCAAACCCTAGTTATGCTAGGAGAAGTGGATCAGGGGATATAGGCTTCAAAGGTAACATGCATCAGATAGGATTACCCCATCTATCGATAAAAGACTTTGGAATCGTATGCACATGGCAAGAATGAAATACTTTGAAAGCATAGGATTCATATGTATGTGTGGGGCTTTGCTTGCCTTTGCCAGTTGATATCCGGAAAGCATGGCTTCGGACATCTGGTACTTGACTTGGTTACAGTTGATCAAGTATTGATCTTCGATCTTCGACAATGTTGATCTCGACCTTCGATGGTGTTGGCCACGGTCTTTGATCTCGATCTCGATTCCGATATTGTACTCTACCGGAGAAGAACCAAACACCGGAAAGAAAGGGGAAACAATCAACACATGGCATCGATGCAATGCTCAATCAAGGATGATGATATGACAAGTTAAAAGTTATTGAAATAAACTCTAATACATGCTTGGTCATTTTTAATCGGAGTCCGAGGGGTCCAAACCCTAATTCGGAGAAACCCCGAATGTATATGAGAGGGTGCATTTAGTTCTTCTAATTAAACTTGTCATGAAAGTTGATTAACAATGCGCTGAACCAACTAGTGGCGGTGCCGCCCAAGATTGGTCGCCGGAGGAAGGTGCACGACGGCGGCCAACGACAGAGCTTGTAGGTGCTCGTGGGGAGGAAGAACCAGAGCGAGAGGGGGCAAAGAAGAGGGTCCACGGGGACCACAAGCTCACCCTGAGCACGATGGAAGGGTCGGGGAGGCGAGGTCAGACGAAGGCGAATCGATGGTGGCAACGACGGCAGCCGACGGCGGTTCGAGGACGATTTCGGCGAGGAGGGAGCTTCCTGTCTTGATTCCTTTGGTGAGGAGACACAGTCCAGCACGGCGAAGCTCCTAGGCATAGCATCGTGGCTCGGGGAGACCAGGATCAATGGCGGACAGCGAGGTCTGAGCTAGGGTTTCATGCGGGTTTGGGGAAAACCTACAGAGAGCTCGAGAGGAGGATATACGGGTATGGGGAGAGAGAGGGGAGAGCGGCCGATCTTATCATCACCTCCGGGGGCGGCAGCGCACATCGCAGCGCGGCCGGCATCGGACGACGGAGGCGCTGCCAGGCAGCAGCTTCCCTGTCGCGAGGAAGACGACGAACATGAAAGGCTTGAAGGGGTACGGGCCAAGGTGGGCTGCAGATGGGCCGGGGTGCTGGGCTGATGCTTGCGTGCTGATCAGCGGGAAGGAGAAGAGAGGTGCTGGGCTCAGCCTAGATGGTCTTGACTATTTTTTTTTGCTAAAACATTTTATTATTTTTGTTTTGCCTTTTCTCTTTGTATAATTTCAAATCCAAATCTGTTTTGAATATTTTCAAAATACAGAGACTTTTATAAACATTTTAAAATTCTACAGAAACCTTATAACCATTTGGGTTCCATAGTTTTGCACTTTTCAAAATTTCAACACCATTTGAAATGTTTCATATAGAGAGAGGAAAATAGGGTTTAGGGTTTTGTGATTGTTTCTTGCATGCATTTTTAAGATGATGCTCATGCTATGCACAAATCAAATCCTAGTTAGTATTTAATAAAACTAGGGTTGTTACAATTCTATCCCCCTTAAAAGAATCTCGGCCCGAGATTCCTAGGTAGGAAGATAGAAGAAACATGGTTACACTAAACTTCAACGATCTTCTCGAAGAGGTTGATCCATGCCACCATGACGAGTGGACGAAGCGCTTCATAATCTTCAAGGTGGCTGCTCACACTAAGAAAGAGAGGGAATAATACCGAACCACAAACTGAGTATCTCATGCTCAACTCATGGATATATGTTTTGCGAACATCTCTAGAGCCAACAAACATGAAACACGCCAAGGTAACAGAGGAAACAAAAGGATATGGTTTCAAGGTAACATGTAATTGGTCTTCATAAGGATTGAGACCATGGAGCTTGCAGAAGAGTTTTGACTTCTGAGGGAAGAAACTTCCAACAGCTGGAACATGACCATAGACTTCGAGAGGTAAAACTCTACCAAACAACTTGGATAGAGATTTCACAAGTGGAAAAGATAGATACTAACAAAACCAGGCTGTTGAACTACTTTTGACACCGAAGGGTCATTCTTTGGTTCAACAGAAGGCCAAGACAGAAAGTTGTTTTGGTGGAGAGGACTCGTAAGAGTCACCAGAAACATGTAACAAAAGGAACTATTGATTACCAAAATCATATTCACTTTTGCAACATGACTGTAGATGGTTGAAGGAACCTTTTATCCATCCAGGATTATAAAAAACCTTTGCCATTGATCTTGATATCACTTTGCACCACCAAGATGAGTAGTGAAGAAGATTCTTGATGACACGAGAAGAAAGAAACTTCATTCTCAGACTCCAAGTACTTGGCATAACAAGACGCTTGCCATCGTAAAAAGGGTCTAGAGGATTGACCGAGAGACATTTAGCAACTCTACTTTAAATGTTCTCCTTGATATTTGAAACACCGATAGTAGGCTACTGGCAAGCCTTTAACCAGTCATCAAGTAAAGGTCGGACTTCGGATACAAAAGAAACCATAAGCACAAATCCTATAATAAATCATAGAAGATGCCTCATGAGGAGTGGTTGTTATTGTTGATTCAAGATAACGTGACAATAGGTCTTCCGGCTAATTGTGACAACCATTACATCAATCTTGCCAGATGTTTAAAGATACCTACGTCAAAACCTTGAGGAACACTAACCATCATATCTGCTTGAGATTCAGATTTGGTTAAGTGGAGATACTTTAGACTCAACATGTCCAAATAGAAAGTGTGCAGCATTTACCATAGAGGTAAAGTCACTAGATTCTCAAGACATGGAATTCAATGTCAAGCTCTGAGAGATGAGCTAGATTGCGGAACCCATGTGATAGCAAGTTATCAAAATATAATTGCATCTACATGAATTGTTTGCAACGAACACAACTAAATCCTTGTTGGGAAACATTTAGAAGAGTATAGAAGTTTTAAGTACTTCTTATCTTCCATGACAAATCATTCAGTGGCTTGGTGTGCTTGGAGGATTTTCTTGATATGTGAAGATATCAACCTACCATATCAAGAAAGCCTCGCACATGCTTGACTAACATGGAAATGATTCCCGAGAAAACAAAGACGACTCTACTCAGATCCACGTGGACATCTTTCAACATTTGCACGTGGATCGGAGAAGGTTACTTCTAACATCCAGAACACATACTTCGAGATAACACGAAGATGATTCTCAAAAGTTTCCAACATTAATGCCAACTGTTCCATACGAGTCTGATATAACATGGAGAAGGTAAGAATGTCATCGATGGGCTCAATAACAAACTTATCAAGACACTCCAAGATGATGGAGTCACATGTTTTATGAACAAGGCATAGACATTGGTCAGACCAGAGGACATGAAGATGTGCTTAGGTGAGACATCACAAGTAGAAACATCATCAAGATGGTCCATGGAACTGAGTATGATTTGACGATAACCCAAATCAAATCAAAGGCAGGAAAGATAACATATCCACAAAGGAGATACTATCTTGCTTCAATACGAAAAGAACTAGACATCCCTTTAAGAAGTAATTGAGTTGGATAGAACTTTCGTCGTACAACTCTCCAAGTTGTTGTTTAAGCTCAACCAACTAGTTCAGGGGCATCTAGTACGGATCCTTGGAGAAAGGAGAAGTTCAGAGAACTTGCTTGCTCAAGAACCTGACAACACAGTCATGTGGCAACATGGCGATACTTCTAGTAGACATCTAGAATATCATGGACCACCAATATGTCACATAGCTCAAGAGGAAAACTTGCTTGGTAAGGCAAGGAGACATAGTCGCAGAGGTTCGGATCAAGACTAACTCTTTGACCGAATAGAGTGCACAAGAATAGCGGACTTGGTAGCACAATCAAACTTCGCTTAGTGATAGGGTTAACCAATCACGCTATGAATGATACAAATGTCCTTGGAGTTCAAAACAATAATAATTGCTAAGAATCTCAAATGGCCACATTATTACGCACACGCAGCATTCCTATGCGTAAGAGCTCAGAGGAAGGGTGGGTAATATGTGTAAGAGCATCACTTCATTAATAGGATCATGAAACTCAGCACGACCTCTTAGTATAAAAAGTGTGTGATACCTTAAGGTGAAACAGATAGAAGTTAATCAATGTTTCTTGATCCGCGGATTACAACACTTTGACCTGGTCTCATAAATGATGAGGTACGGGAGTTTGTTTCTCCTGACATCCCAAAATGGTTTGTCATGACGGACCACAAGAGTACCTTGCATCGGAAGACACAAATGCAAGTGTACTACTTGGCTACCAACTAGTAGACAAAGGTCGAAAAGCAACAAGGGTAAGGAACATGCTCAGGATAGAATCCCAAGATGTGGATACATAAGTCAACAATCTTCCGAAAACCAATGCAGAGAAGGGAAAGGTGTGGCAGAGTCACGAGTATAGATGTGAGACTCACGAGGAGTACTCTTGTCGTGATCTATTTGGTTCCATTAAAAACATCTGCCATAGCATGTGGTAGGGGAAGTCCTTTATTTGTCACTGTTCAATGGTGACAATATCCACAAGCTTGAAGGCTATACTAGAATGTACTAGCCATCCTGAGGTAATGTGTAAACATTAACCATAGGGGTCAAAGGAATGGATCTTGAGTTAAAGGTCAGCTTCATGTACAAGATTCACAACACTGGAATCCGGCATAATCAGGGATCTTAGGTTCAAGTCCAAGGGTTAAAACCCAAGAAAAAGAGTAACTACCACTTGAGTGACAAAGCGTACACTACGAGCTAGCAATCACGAGGTAGCTTCCAAGAGAAGAAACGACTTTTGAAGTACCCAAACAAATGAAAAGGAGGCACACGAGGCAAAAGGAAACCTCAAAGCCTAGAACATAACTTTATGGATCCTATAATATAATATTGTGGGTCCAAAAGACAGAGAGATCATGATAGAAAGGAATCTCTTAGAAGAAACAGAACAAAGGGAAACAAGGAACACACACAACTGACTCTAGAGAACTCAACACTAGGTCAAATGGTTGAGAACGGACATGCCTGGAAAGGCACCTAAGCTTTGAAGGAAGAGACGAGATAACAAAACTTTTCCAAATCAACACAAGGTAAGATGACCCAGAGTTAGGGCGAAACTGGATAAGGAGAAAAAGAAGCATACCAGAGTTTTCGAACATAATTTTCATTTTTGAAAATATTTTTCACAATCACTAGACTCAACATCGACCAATAGAAAGGTTTCCTATAGTCGGTACTACTCTGATACCAAAACCTGTGACACCCTCGAGATTAAGGATAGACAAATCCCAGACCTTCGTCTGAACATAAGCCTAACCTAATCTCGAAAGTGTACAAAGAGAGAAATTGATAACACAACAGTGACCCTACGACACAAAATTATTTACAGCAAGCTCATAACTGAGGAAAGAACCAAAATATTACAAGCAGAGGTCACTGACCACAAACATCAAACAACGGAAGGCAAATTATGCTATTAAGTATAGCAAACTTAACAAATGGCCTAAGAGGCCTGAAGCATAATGATGACGTCCAATCCATAGATCCCAGACTGCCGACTGGGAACTCCAAACTACTCGTTGATGTCGATGCCGTAAAGAACTCATCTTCTATGGTAACACTTACTCTGCTGCAAAAGACTTATAGAAGCAAGGGTGAGTACAGGGTGTACTCCGCAAAACTTATGGCTGGTGGAGTTGTTTTGCATAAAGCCATCTTTGTTTTTTAAACAAGAGGGAGAAGAATCTCGACTAATCAGAATATTTTAAAAGGGGATAAGAGAGCGGTATCACTAGCTTTGATCATCTTTTGATATCCACCGAATCACCATCAGCTGAACCTATCTAGGATCACCCCCTCGTACCCATGAGGAAGCATCCTTAAGCACTCATTGATTTGCCAAGTTTTACGATTAGGTTAAAGTTCTCTATGATCTTTGAATCTGGTCTCCAAGTTCGTCCATAACCGTGGACACTGCTTTTCAAAAAGATTTAACCCTGCAGGGGTGTACAACTTTACCCACACATACCAACTGATTCTTAATGCCAACGTTATTAGCCCTGTTCCTTGGAAGGCCGACAGAGAGTGGTTAACCACAACCTTTACCTTGCTTCGCCAAGACCATGAGTCACGCACTAGGGAGATGCCGTCGTAACGGGTCGAGTCCCGAAGACGGTCCCTAATGATGTGCGTAGGATTCAAGATTACGGATGCCGGGCATCTCTTGTTCCCGGCCACGCTTACCTACCTGTTATGAATGCACCTCCTTCACCTCCATTCAAGAACATCCAAGATGCGTATGTCGAATGGAAAGCCTAAACTATGTGACTCATGGAATCTACTAGGCAAGTTAGTTGGTCGAGGGGGTTTCCAGGCCCCCCGTGTGGCTGTACGCTCGTCTTGGACCATAGGCAAGAACTTAGGTCCTAGTAGTGGCAAGTATGGGACTGCAAAAACCACAACCCACCGTGGCCTCCCATACAAGCCTTAGCATGTTTAACTTTCATCTCCGATCATACCACGTCATCCTGTAATACTAGGTTCATTCACAGCTCTGATTCATCAATCGGATGGACCAGTGGTAACAGCTAAGCATGGCTAAGCACAACAGATAAAATAGCTCTAGCAACGCTTCACAAGCTCAAACCCTAGTTATGCTAGGAGCAGTGGATCAGGGGATATAGGCTTCAAAAGTTAACATGCATCAGATAGGATTACGCCATCTATCGATAAAAGACTTTGGAATCATATGCACATGGCAAGAATGAAATACTTTGAAAGCATAGGATTCATATGTATGTGTGGGGCTTTGCTTGCCTTTGCCAGTTGATATCCGGAAAGCAGGGCTTCAGACATCTGGTACTTGACTTGGTTAAAGTTGATCAAGTATTAATCTTCGATCTTCGACGGTGTTGATCTTGACCTTCGATGGTGTTGGCCTCGGTCTTTGATCTCGATCTCGATTTCGATATTGTACTCTACCGGAGAAGAACCAAACACCGGGAAAAAAGGGGAAACAATCAACACATGGCATCGATGCAATGCTCAATCAAGGATGATGATATGACAAGTTAAAAGTTATTGAAATAAACCCTAATACATGCTTGGTCATTTTTAATCGAAGTCCGAGGGGTCCAAACCCTAATTCGGAGAAACCCCGGATGTATATGAGAGGGTGCATTTAGTTCTTCTAATTAAACTTGTCATGAAAGTTGATTAACAATGCATTATTATGTCTTAGATAAATAGGTCTCATTTTTCAGAATATTTTGATATATTATTTGTATTTTTCTGATTTAAAATGAATTAGTTATGATTTTTCCCAATTTTAATTCATTTTAAATCATTTTTGGAATATTATAAAATAATTTACATTTTAGAATTACTTAAACATTTTTATTAAATCATAAACATTTCTAAAAATATTTATCTCACTTACAATAGGGGCCCACATGTCAGGGATTTAATATTTATAGAAATGATTTATAGAAATTATGAAAACAAAAGAAAAACATTTATGGCGTCAGCATGACGTCGTGCTGACGTCAGCTTGGCCATTGCTCACATATCGAGCTCGGGCTCGGTGGTAGGGCGCGTGCGGGGCTGCGGGAGCGGGCGCCCTGGACGCGAGGCGCTGCGCTGAACCAACTAGTGGCGGCGCCGCCCAAGATTGGTCGCCGGAGGAAGGTGCACGGAGGCGGCCAACAGCGAAGCTTGCAGGTGCTCGTGAGGAGGAAGAACCAGAGTGAGAGGGGGCAAAGGAGAGGGTCCACGGGGACCACGAGCTCACCCTGAGCGCGATGGAAGGGTCGGGGAGGCGAGGCGAGGTCAGACGACAGCGAATAGACGGTGGCAACGACAGCAGCCGACGGTGGTTCGAGGATGATTCTGGCGAGGAGGGAGCTTCCCGGCTTGATTCCTTTGGTGAGGAGACACAGTCCAGCACGACGAAGCTCCTAGGCATAGCGTCGGTCTCGGGGAGACCAGGATCAACAGCGGACGGCGAGGTCCGAGCTAGGGTTTCATGCGGGTTTGGGGAAAACCTACAGAGAGCTCGAGAGGAGGAGATACGGGTATGGGGAGAGAGAGGGGAGAGCGGCCAATCTTATCATCACCTTCGGGGGAGGCGGCACGCATGGCAGCGCGGCCGGCATCGGGCGGCGGAGGCACTGCCAGGCAACAACTTCCCTGTCGCGAGGAAGACGACGAACATGAAAGGCTCGAAGGGGTATGGGCCAAGGTGGGCTGCAGATGGGCCGGGGTGCTGGGCTGATGCTTGTGTGCTGAGCAGCGGGAAGGAGAAGAGAGATGCTGGGCTCGGCCCAGATGGTCTTGACTCTATTTTTTTCTGTTGAAATGTTTTATTATTTTTGTTTTTCCTTTTCTCTTTGTATAATTTCAAATCCAAATCCGATTTAAATATTTTCAAAATACAAAGACTTTTATAAACATTTTAAAATTCTGCAGAACCCTTATAACCATTTGGGTTCCATAGTTTTGCACTTTGCAAAATTTCAACACCATTTGAAATGTTTCATATAGAGAGAGGAAAATAGGGTTTAGGGTTTTGTGATTGTTTCTTGCATGCATTTTTAAGATGATGATCATGCTATGCACAAATCAAATCCTAGTTAGTATTTAATAAAAGTAGGGTTGTTACAATCCGGGGCGCGTGTCTTCTTCCCTTGGGAAGATCCTGCTGCCGGAGCGCGGCTTACGCTAGAAGCCGTGGCGTCTCGGTTGTGGCGGCCATAGTTGCCGGATTCGCCACGCGGGCGGCTATTTTGTCCGACTCCTCCTGGGGAAGATGCCTGCTGATGCTTGCTTCCCCCGTGCGCCATCTGGTTCACGCCTTTGCGAACAACGATGTCCCGGGAGTTGCCCATCTAGCTCGGGGTGCCCTCGGCTTGCTGCTTGTTAGCGGTGGCGACGAGGAGCTGGACACGCTCCTGCTGGCGACGAAGCTCCTCACCCTCGAGGTGCTTCAGCTCCGCCGCTGCCGCCTCGGCTGCCATCATGTTTTTGGAGGGGGTGCTGTAGACGGGCTGCGCCACACCTGCATGTGAATCGGCGGCACGGTCTAGCTCTGACGCTAGGTCGCGCCCCCGATGCTGGATTTTCCTGACGAAGTCATGGGCCGCGTTGTACTCATGCACGGTGGCGTTCAGCCGACGCTGGTTAGCCGCGACCTTGGTGGCCTCCTCGAGGAGCTTCTGGCGCGTAGATTCTAGTGCGGCCGCGGCAGCTGCCGGGTCTGCCTCGACGACGACCGGAGCGCGCAAGTGATGGATGTAGGCAAATGAGCGGGTCTTGCTCTTGCTCGGGCGCGGAGTTCTCTCCTCCCGCCCGACGCTCCTGAGGTGGACGATGGTTTTCGCGGGCGTTTACCACCATGACTTCGACGCAACCACTCACCACGGATGGGCCATGGGCGAGGGGCACGTTGAGGACGGGGGTGACCACGCTGGGGAAAGCCTCAATGACAGTGGCGACGTAGACGCGGATGTCTCCAAAATGCAGGATGGAGCCGTTGGCGGGGAAGGTGTTCCCGGCGAAGCACGCGGCGTTGTCGAGAACGCAGTCGAAGGCGCTGAACGTGAGAACAAGGCTGGAGGCCACACGTTCAACGGCAACGAGCGGAAGTCCCGTGCGGAAGATGATCCCAGCCGAAGCGATGTGCCCCATGGTGGGCGCGAACTTTCGTGGTGTGGAACGCGGCAGTGCCATCGGGGATGGCAAAGAAGGGACACTCGGATGCAATCGGTGGCTCACGCAACGGGTTGGGCACGGTAAACTGCAAACACAGGGACATACCTAGGTTCGAGGCCCTCTCGGTGAGGTAACACCCCTACTCCTGCAAGATGAACTATATGAGGGAGCAAATGCCTTGTACCGATGCTCCTTAAGCTGTTTCCTTAGCTATTATCGAGAGCTAGAGGAAGATGGGAACTAGCTACCAACACTTCTATCCTTCTATTGTTGCCTACCTAGAACCCCAGCTCTGCCCTCCCTTATATACTGGTCTGGGGAGGCAGATTACAAATCAGGCCCTAGGGTTTACTGTTTGGATATGGGTTTACAGGACAGGGCCGGCTGCAGGGCCCGACCGGTGGGCCAGGACCCAGTCCGCCCTTCTTTTAGCGTCATCCTTCTCTTTAGCGGTCACCCGGGCTTCCTTTAGGGCGTCACCCTTGCTTTAACGGTCACCCGGACTGCTTTCGCCAGTCAGCTGACCACTTTGCTTTATCTTCGTCGGGTAGCGCTGGTCATGACGGCACGCCAGCTTGCCTAATGACGAGGGAGAGCCAGAGGCATACCCCGCAAGGAGCGTCAGCCCTCCCATGCTCTCCATCGAATCCGAGGTGAGCCGGGTGGAAGCGGCCACCCAGCCGGTTCTTCTGGCTACCGGCTAGACGAGCCAGCCGGGAAGGTTATAAGCCTAGCCGGGCGGTGTTTGCCAACCAGCTGGAGTTGTCCTTATTGAGGGCTAGACGTCCTGTTCCTTCTGGAGCCGGCCTACTTGTGCTTGGCTTTTCCCACCCGGGGTTATCCCCCCAACAAAGAAGCAATAAGGTTGATCGGTACAGATTGATAAAACTAGACTGTATAGGGCAAAGAATTAAACACAACCATGTTGGGGCTGCATGAAAGAAAGGAGTCTGTGTCGGGCAAAGAATTTAAACATGACCGTGTTGGGTGACCGTGTTGGGCTGCATGAAATGAGTCTCCACATATGATAGAGAATTGCCTCATCTGTGCTCCTCGGGAAAAAGAAAGATGAAATCAATACTGTAGGCAAAGAATCAAATGGGGCTACACAAAAATTCGGCAACACCTCAAGGAGCCATCATGAATTAGATGGGTTTATGCATGTTAAGCCATCACAAAATGGGACTGACATCTCAAGTAGTATGACAAGTTAGTTAAACCAATAACAACGAACCGAAGTATCGCGAGGCACGCCAGCTCAGCCTTTCCTTCGGTTCCGGCTGCAGACCGCAACCCGGCTGGCAGCCGGCAAGAGTAGCGCTCGAAAGGCCAATGCTCGCTGAGAAAAGGGGAGCTGCTAGCGGCCTAGCTCGAAAGGGCACGTCTCCTTGTTTCTTTTTTCGTTCAGCCCTAACTACGAACAGATGCATGCATGATGAAACTAACCCAAAGCAACGCTGTGTCTCGCGCGACACAAGCCACAACTTGGCAGGAAATATGAAGGCAAAGAGCTTTGACCCGGCTGGCTACCCCAGCCGGCCCGAACCTCGGTGACTACATCTAATGGGTGCGCTCCCGCGCACCCATCAACCCAAGTAAAGATGGCAAGGAGCTTCGACCCGGCTGGCTACCCCAGCCGGCCCGAACCTCGGGGACTACACCCAGTGAACGCTACCGCGCACCCATCAACCCAAGTCAAGGCGGCCAAAAGCCCTGACCCGGCCGGCCACCTAGCCGGCAACAATCCCAAAAACCACAATTAATGAAGGCATAACAACAAGCAGACGGAGCACGCTCAAGAATTGAAGAGGGCACCAAGAAATTTAAGCAGAACACCAAGGTTCTGCGCTCAATTCAAAGTCTAACGTAAAAAATTCATCAAAATGTAGCACCACAAAATGGGACTAACACCTCAAGGAGCCATCATGAATTAGATGAAATCAAGGAGCCATCACAAAATGGGACTAACACCTCAAGTAGTATGACATGCAAAGAATTAAATGGCCGAATTAGATGGGTTTATGCATCCATACATGAAAAATGAACAGTGGGCGGTGGCTATGGATTGACCATTGGATCAAAAAATTAGGCAACGTTACTTTCTTTTGTCGATATTAGTCAAATGACGGTTCGCGCCGCCTTAACTAGGCTCCTTTAGATTTTCGCCCAGTTATTATTCAGTCATTTAATGTCGTTAATTATGTTACTTAACGCATGTAGCCCTACGTATCAGCGGGACTGGGTGCTCGCAGGAGTGGGGGCCAAGTTTTAAGCCAGCCACGACTCTCCGACCAACCTCGCGGCGGCGGGATAGGAGAGCGCATGTTTGAGTCGCACGGGCCCATGGGGCAGTGTCGGGAGCACGTGGAGATTCAGGCACGCGTGAATTCGATGTGGTCCTATGGCTTTGTTTGATTTTATCTGAAGCGTGATTACAAGGCCTGATCCAACTTGCTTTGACCGTGTAATTAAATTTGGTACCCTTGTGTTTAATAGTACAACCCTACTGCATTATAAATATCAACACCAATTTATATTACAATCGCTTCTGACTGTTATCAGCAAGATTAAAGGGAAAAATAAAAAACTAAACAGAGAGATTGTAGGCTGATTTAAAGGAAGCTATGAGCTGCCTAATTGAACAGTACTGATTGTGAGAAATTATGTGGGATGATAATAAACTAAATGTGTGAGCTAATTAAACGGAATGGTGTCAGCCGGAGTCGGCCGCGACACACATTTCACGAGGAGATGAAATGGAAGCACACCAAAGAAGAGAAAAAGGGGGTTTGAAGAAATAAAATATTCTGGAACAATCAATTGATCGAAAAGCGGATGTCACTAAGTAAGTTAAAAAACTGTTTATATTGCGACGTGCCACTGATTTTAAAAAACTCACCACCGACACAACACGCCGCAACGCACGGGCATTTTGCTAGTATATGAGTAAATTGAATATAGTAACATCTTACAGGACAAAGGGACTAACTATTTGTTCCTCGAACCTGTCAAGACAGTTATCTGAACATCATCTTTTCTCAGCTTCAAATTCCTCACGAGAAATATGTTTTTTTTTGTACCCACAAGACCACTACAGAGTACACCAACTCCAAATCTGAAATTTAACACTCGTTCTTCAGAGCATCCTTTTGGTAGCACGACACCAACTTATATCTAAATGGTCGACATTCAAAGAAAAAATTCAAAATCTAATGCATGGAAACATCTCAGAAACTAATGCTTCGATTTACTTATGACATGTTTCGTGTATGCTGACTAAATGAGGAGGAGCTAGCTCAGCTACTGTCTCTTTCAGATGCGCTCCAGCAGCAACACTTGAAACATAAAAAACTGCGACAACTTCCGCTGCAATTGGGGCACTCGCCGTCACATATATACCAGCAAAAGGAGAATTCAGTAGTTGACAAATAAATTTATTTTAAGCCATAAGTGCAAGCGTGCGGTAACATACTTACTGGAGTATCAGTTAATCAATACTAGTACATAGTTTAAGAGAATTCAAATGTGACATTCAAGCTTGCTAGCTGCTGCTTCTTGTCCATGTATGCATGCTAGGACTAGGAACAATTAAAGTACTAAGATTATTCCTCATGAAAAAGAACTAGATAATCCGCCCTTCTTCTTCATTTAGATGTCTCTTTGGAGGCAAGGAATTTGTTGTTTACTCCAGCCCTGTACAGGTGCATATAACCGTCCGAGCTAGAGGCTGCTGCTGAAAGCTTCACCTTGCTGTATGCAGCAACGAAGAAGACGTCACCTTCCTTTGCATGCTTATTATTATTATTCCCTGCAGCAGCCAGCAGCTGAATCTCGCCTTCCCCAGCCATAACGAGGAAGATGGATGGGCCTGGTATTGAAGGAATGACAACGTCTTCACCTTGAGGTACCATACATAAATCCACCTCCAGCTCATCAAACGGAGGGATGTAACGAGTTACATGCGGCTGCACAGGAATCCCAACCAAGATTTTCGGGAATGTCTGCATGATTACATTAATTCACCACTTAATAATTTCAATGATCAATGTATATATATATATATATATATATATATATATATATATATATGCAAGAGAACATCTACAGGTGAATGTGGTTTTGAACTGACTACTTTATAAAAGAGGACTAACATCAATGATCAATGTGAATGCTACCAATGCACGTAAGCGTTGACGTTGGATACAAGAAGTACGTGAACTAGCTGTCAATATGAGAGAGAGTCAATATCTTGTATGAGTTAACGGTGTTATTGCCGTTTGTAGAATAACATGACCAGACTTTATTATAGCATATCAAACGGTCCCTATTGTTGCAAAAAAATTATAAACTCGGATGCATGCGTATGCTAGTTGTACTTGCTGCGCAAGACCCTGACTAGCTATACTACTTGATGAGATGTGTGCATGATAAGCATCAATCCGAGCATAGAAACATACACGAATTTTAACAATAAATACAACCATGAAAGTAGACGAAGATAGCAAGCAAGTTATCACGCGTTCCGGGCTGCACGAATTTCAGCAAAAAAAAATCGCGTGTGGCTTTCATTTTACCGCGGGAGTGCTTCCCACGTCCGTTTCCACTAGATTTTTTCAGTACAAAACACAAAACTCATTCCTTTATATATAGATTCCAGATCATTCCTTTATATATAGATTTTTTTTCCGGCTACATGTAGTGCTAGAATGCATGCTAAAATTTTGGCCGGTTCAATGGTCTGAATGTATTGCTAGCTTGCATGTTTATATTTTAGTAGGTTTAATGGTCTACTAGTATAGCTAGCCATATGCTAGCTTGCGTGTGGTACTTGCATGTACTAGCAAGTGCATGCAAAATATGCTCTTGATGTAACGGATATGGTGTTTTTCATTAGATATTTTGTGTTCTGGCTGCTTAAATTCATGCTCTCTATAGAATATCCAATGGTTGGATTAGTATGCATAGGTAGCACCCTAGATAGCCTATTGTTGAACGCATCTCTGTAGAGTATCCAATGATTGGATTATATATATATGCAAAGCAGGCAATATACAATGCATTCCCTTATTGTTGAACGCATCTCTATATTTCAGCATGCATTCTATCAAATCATGGATTATGCAAAGCAGGCAATATACAATTAATTGAGAAGCCATGTAGGTAGGTACATCTATATATTGCTCACCTGATTGTATGTTAACATTGAGCACAGAGTTTCCACGTCTCTATATTTAGATGTCATACCAGCACGAACAACGTTGTCTGAAGTCGCCATGCATTCAATGCATTCCCCAGACAGATATGCATGAGGCTCATTAGCATCAATATAAAGTGCTTCATCGGGATTTAGCTTGACATAGTTAAAGAAAAGTGCCGCTAGAACACCAACATCTTCTTCATACTGTCTCTCTAACGATAAAACCAGTTGCTCTTTCTCTGTTAGGGCCCTAATCTGAATAGACATAGTTGTACATCAACATAGAGAATCAAATAACTTCCTAAAAAAATAAAAAAGGTTCAAAATATATTGATGAACAGACTTACGACGTGCATGCGGAAAGAGTGTCTGATCTAAATAGATATATATGCTAGTCCGTGCGAAAAGAGTGTTTAGTATAATGTATACTCACAGATTGTAAAAGTGGCAAGTCCCAAATGCAACCTACCTAACATTCAACGCTTTTCGATTTAATGCATTTAGATCCAATGTCACAATGATATGTTAACATGTGCTATAAATTTCTATAGGGCATATATAGCTAACATCATATTTAGCTTCGGAAGAAAATCACCTTGTATGAACTATATATACGTACAATGGAAACATTATAGCATATTCATACTGAAACTACAATATTCTAGTTTGGCATCATAAATACAGACCGAGAGGAATAATGCAAATTTGTGCACACATGCTACCATAAACTATATGAAATTTTTAATTTTATAGAATATACTGATATGCACGCAAACATTACAGCTCAATAAAATGTTTACCTCACTCTCAGCATTCAGGCGGTTGATCAGTTTCGCAATGGCTTCAGAAACCATGTGTTTACTTGCTGTCATTAGCATAGTAAATGCAGACTGCAAGTTGGATTTGACTTTGTCACCCCAATCATACTCCATAGTCACAAGCTTGTCAGTGTCTTTATGCCCGACTAAATCTTTTAATTCAGGAACTGTCCTAAAAATTTCCTTAAGCTCCTTCATAACATAACAAATGCTATATCAATTTATATGTAAAGTTGTACGCTTTCCAACTTTGATACATCAAACTTAATGGAAATCATTGTAACTTGCAAAGGTTCAATCCAAATTAAAATGAATGGCATGGAACATAAAATATTTAGGGTAAAATGATCTTAGAGTTCTGGGTTGATACCATAAGGGCCCAAACTGACGTTCATTATGCAATCAAAGCGCATGCTTCCATGCTTTGAAGGAGAGGGAAATCAAATATGCAATATATGGATGGAATGATAGATAAGAAATTGTTCTGAAAATGGAAGCCTCTCACGGAAATAACAATTATGGTTAGGAATCAAGATAAGGCAACATAGAATTAAGATCATATGAGAAGACAAGTAAAAAAAAGATTATACGAAAAGACAACGATCGACATGTATGTACCTGAGTACCAACAAAGCCGCAAAGTGCACGGAACTGGGTCACGGCGATGGCCATCTCAGGCTTGTGGTTGTCGTCCTTGTATGTCTCCGGCCTCAGCGCGTGCAGGGTCTCGGCCAACTTCTTGTCCGGATGTGCCTGTATGGACAGCGCCTTGGCAACGGATAATACCTGCATATATATATATATATATATATGTATATATATATAGAGAGAGAGAGAGAGTATATATAGAGAGAGAGACAAAACACATTGTATGTCTAAGTTCTCTAGAGGAAGCATCTTACACCATACATGTGCTTTGAGATTGGTGTCAGGTGAGAGAAACCATAATCTTTCAATAGGAAAACTAGATGGTATCCCTGTGTGTACGTACTCCCACGTTCAATATACCTCATAGATGAACCAACTATACCTCATTTTAATTGTGAATATACTTCATTATTTAATATTAGATACCTCAAATTGAGTTTTGTGAAAATTTTCATTTTTGTCTAGACGAGTCCTATATATGCAAATTAAGTCTTCACATGATGCAATTGACAGTTAGAAGCAGCGGCGATCTACGTACCTTAAAGAGGAACGGGAGATGGCCTTCCCAGCGAGCCGCAACCGCTGGACCGAGCACGTCGGGGTTGCGCAGGAGCCAGTCTTTAAGGAGAAGCCTAGTGCCATTGCCGCCATCCACGAGCTCCGAGGGTGCCGAGGGGTGCGTTCCCATCCAGAACTCGGCGTAGCGCCGAGTCGGGTTGACGGGGTCATCGCCATGGGCATTAGCGAGGCGAGCGACGAGCGAGGCGTTCCCTCGGTGACCCCACTCGTAATGCTGAACCGCGCAACGCAGCTGCAGCAGCCGAGCCGCCGACGACTCCATTGCAAACAAGGGCGGATCGGATGTAGCGTCCCGTGCCAGAGAGCTTTTATATCCCTAACAGTGGCAGCGCGAGGAACTTGGGTCTAGGTATTCAATGTAAATTTTTTCCTCAATGTAATATATGAACTATAGAAATTGATATCAGCAGCACAAAATAGCATATGACCAAAAAAAAGACTGCACCATCAGCAACAGAACTTAACATAGTGGAAAATAATATCCAACTTGGAAACATTCTCAAGATTATAGACACAGAGTAGTACAATACCCGAGTTCTGACAAACATAACACGTTGAAACAGTTTTCTGTGCTAGAAGAAACAGTAGTGATCAAATTAACATAGGTGAACACAAGTAATTAACCCAAAGAGTTTCCATATTGCAGGCAGCTTAAAGTATTACGTGCATACTTACACGACAGCGGAGATCTATCAAGAAACAATTAATCCTTGATATACAACAATTAATCCTTGAAATTGGAGGAAATTAGAATCTTGAATCTATGAAATTAGGGTACTGCCATGCGTGCCATCAAGGAGATTGGGGGAATACTAATTGGGGATTTGGAGGAATTAAGTACCTGGGTTGGACCGCCCACGCGATCGACGCCTGTGCCTCTCCGGCTCCTCTCTCCCCAGCTCTCGCCTGGTCCCGTACGTCGCCGGCCGCGCGCCCGTCGAATCAGTAGGTCAAGGCTCGAGTGCAAAGACAGGTTAGGTACTCCTTCAGTCCTCCCTCCGTTTCCAAGGATATATATATAGGGCTTATAATTCTTTCGGAATATTAATTCCTCACAAAGTAAGGAAGGCGCATGCAGGGTGTAGTTTCCTTCCAAAATTACTATTACCTCCGACTCATATTAGTTGACTTAAATTTGTCTAGATTTAATGAATTAGACACTATTTAATATATAGGTTTATTCAAATTTTGACAAATCTAAGTTAATTAATATGGATCGGAAGGAGTATTAGATAAAATTAAGAGATGCCTCTATGTGGGTGCTCGCGAGAGCGAAGCGTTTGGATGATTTGATGTCGGGAGAGTAGGCTTGTAACTTTTATTTTATTCAGATTATCTTGTCAAACTTTTTCTTAATTAATAGATTGGGACAAAGCTAAAAAAAAATCTGACTCAAATATCGGGAGTGGAGGAGTTATTTTCAGCGCCGTCTGTCATTGCACTACAGGAAATGCTTGGTATACCGAGGGCTTATTGTCGTCGGCGTATCCAGAAAAACCCTCGGCGTAAGCTACGCCGACGGCTGCCCTCGGCGTACCGTCCTCGGCGGACCTCTCCCTCGGCGGAGCAGGCGCGACCGTCGGCGTAGGACAAGACCGTCGGCGTAGATCAACGCTGACGGCCTGACGGCGCCCGTCGGCGTAGAGACCGTCGGCGAACGTCGACAGCGCCGTCACACGGCCAGTTAACGGCGCGTCCGCTACGCCGACGGCCTCCCCCTCGGCATACGCTCGCCACGTGGAGGCAGTGGGGCGGCCTGGCGCAGCTGCTACGCCGACGGCCTCCCCCTCGGCGTACGCTCGCCACGTGTAAGCAGCGGAGCGGCCTGGCAGCAGCGGGCTGGTCCTACGCCGATGGCCTTGCCCTCGGGACCATTTGGTCACGCGTACCTTCTATGCCGAGGGCAAGGCCGTCGGCGTAGGACCAGCCCCAGTTTTTTTTGTTTCAACTCACAGCTCACAGCTCACAGCAATGCTCACCTTTATTTCACACATGCTCATATCAAACATTGTTCATATCACACATGCTTATATCACACATTGTTCATACCACACATGCTCATATTAAACATTGTTCATATCACACATGGTCATATCACACATTGTTCATACATCGTTCATACATCATCCATACATCGTTCATACATCATCACACATCCCTACAACTCTGGAGGAGACGGGGTGTACTCGAGATCTCCCCTGGTGAAAAGTGGCGACCTCTGGCGAGGGTTGCGTCCAGTAGAAGCAGCAGAAGAGCCACCTGGCGAGGGAGTAGAAGTGTGAAGCTCGGGAGAACCACCTGCAGAATGGCCAGGAGATGAACCATTGTCATGAAGCGGTGTGATCTGACGCCCATCCGGCGAGGCGTGGCCAAAGTGCCGGTTCCCATAAGCTCCCGTTTCCTACATGTTGCCTACATGTTAGCAACTTGCGAGGCAAAGTAAAGCGATAACCAGTGGGTTAGCAAAGAACTTACCGGTGTCGATGCGTAGTAGGTCCTAGCGAAGCTGTCCTTCGATGGCAAAAATGGCGCCGGCCCTGGTATGGGAGGCACGGGCCCTAAATATCTATTCTGACCAGTTTGAATATTCACCAACATGTCCTGCAAGATAGTTTAGATGTCAGGCCGTAGTACAACAAACGGGGGGAAGTGAGACTTGTATCTTTTGCAAAAATAAAGGTTCGGACTTACATTTATGTATTGCATGTAGATCGCATGCGCCTCCTGATGCTGCCGAAAGGCCACCTGATATTCCTCATAAGCGGTATCGTAGGCCGCGTCTAACTCAGGCTACAATTTCAAATACAAGGAATCTCGTCAGTGGTTAGCCATGCAGGAACAAAAGTCATAAAGATGATGAAAATGAGAAAAACTTACATCCTCTCTGGATCGATAAGGCTGGCCACGAGGCGGGATAGGGGGGCCGTCGGCCGGGTAGGTAGCCTTGAGACGGCTGAAGCTCGTGCTGAGGGTAGGCTTGACCTTCTTATTCATAATCTTGAGGCGTCCATGCTGCAATCCGTGCCCCGACAGGACCAACGACTCCTCGTTGATCTCCGCGTGAATGGGGTCATCCACATGGGGGTGACGAGCCTTCACCATCGTGTTGTAGTTCCCCAAGTCGTTCTGGGCAGTGCCGAAGTACACGGTCAACGAGGGTTGAGGCTCCGAGTAATTGGGCTTCTTTCGCCGCATCATCTCATAGACGGCGACGTCATGAATCACCTCCCCGGGTTGTGTCTCGGCCACCTGCATCGCGAAAAGAAATATTATGCATATGAAGTACAAACATGACGAGAAATACACGCAGGTCGTTCCATGTATATACGTACCACCGTCCCCTTGAAGCGATCAAAGTTGCGGTTTCCCGCGCAGTGTGTTCCACCATCGCCTCGGTTATCCGCGTTCCGCCTCGACAAGGCTGCAAACTCCTCGTCTTCTCTGAGCCACCTCGTCCTAACCAGCTCCTCCCATGCGAGTCGATACGGCTCAGCCCAATCGGGGATAACCTAAAAATGCAATACTCAACTCTAGACAATGCAATGGCAACTTAGAAGCAATGTAGAATATCATTGATATTTTACTCACCGACATGTACTCTTCTGCGTCATCGAGTACTCAGGATTAGGGTTCCTACCGACAATGTCTTCCTTCCTGACCCTCACGCCCCTGTCAGCCCAGAAGTGGCTAGCGGCCGTGACCTTCTGGTTGTACCACACCTGGGGGGTCAACTTCACACAAGCCCCAAGCAAAGTCCTATGCGCCTTCTCCTGGTCCTCCTTAGCCACATGGTAAAAGCACTTCAATCATGCATAAGAGTCATGAGTTAGCACGGTGGGGTCATCAAGTATGAACATAACTCGAGAAATATGCCTTACCCAAAACTTGGTGATGACAGCATCAGCAGCTGTCGGAAAGCCCGGGACACGGGTAGTCTGGTAGTCCGCCCAAGTAGTAGCTAGCTTCCTATCACCCTCGTGGGTAATGTGATAGCCCAGCCAGAACTTCCTAATCAGAGCTCCAACGAGGCTGTTAGGAAGGCGAGCCTTGGTCCCTGGAGGAAATGTCCAATTGCTGCACAATAATAAACATTAGTACACATGCCAAATTATTTATGACCAACATGAAATAAAATGTTTTAAATTGCCAAATTAGTACACTTACTCAAGGCCATCTGGAATAATAAGGGCTTTCGCTTCCTGAGTCCTAGGCTCAAACTTCTCATCAGGGACTCCCGATTCCCCACGATTCCGCAATTTCTTCGGCCCCACCAACTCACGGCTAGTGTCCGCCTCCGTATCGGTCCCCGCCTCCCTCTCGGTCCCCGCCTCCCTCTCGGTCCTCGCCTCCCTCTCAGACTCTGCCTCCCTCTCAGACTCTTCCTCCCTCTCGGCCCTGAAAGGCTGCTCTGTCAGGAACAACTCAGGAGCCACATCGCCAGAAGCAGAGGGTGGTGGGTCAAAGTCCACGCCTCCTCCCGTGGCACCTCGTCCTCCTCGACCTCGGCCTCGACCCCGTCCTCCGCCAGTAGGAGCAAGATCGGGGTAACGTGGATTGGGATTTGGCTGTCTCCCACTCCGTGTAACTCTTTTCTTGCACTGCTTCATCGCATTAAGCAAGGACGAACTGGTTGCCTTGCCACTGCTCATATTGTTCAATCACCTGCATTAAGTAAGAGAAAACAGTTAAGCACGAAGACATAATAAAATGTATACACAAAGAATAAAGGCATAATGCAATTAAGAAAATAGTTAAGCACAAAGACAAAATAAAATGCATTAAAAAATAGTTACTCACTATCATTTTCATTCTCATTCTCACTATCACTATCTTTTGAGTAGAAATCTGGATTCTCATCGAAGGGTGTAGGCTCATCATAGTTGTCATTATCGGTATGGAGCTTCTCGAGCATACTTATGTCATGTAGATTCACCACTGACTCACCCCGAGTTTCTACATCGTTCCCAAGGTCCTCAAGATCAACCGGTTCTAAATCAAAGTGTCTGAAGTCCTCTTACTCTTGATAGAAAATTCCCTCGTACGTTACAGGGTTAATGTTGTTGTAATCGTCCTCGGAGGGAATCGGTAGGTTACCATGTGGCGATACCTGGAACACGACTTCCCAGCCCTGGAGTTCCGCTTTATGGCATGGGTAGGGCAAATAATAAACTTGGTTGGCTTGGTGAGCAACAACAAAGACGTCGGCTCCGCTATAGGTGGTTGAAGGCCTAACTTCAACTAACCCAATGGAAGGGGTACTTCTCAGTCCACCCCTTGGGTCAAACCAGTGGCACTTGAACACAACAAGATTGAGTTTGACATTCGTACGATTGAAGGTCAGCTCGTATACATTCTCTAACCTTCCGTAGTAATCAAGGGAATCGGCTCCTCTGGTGAACACCCCAGTATTTACCGTTTTTGCATTCGGTCGCCCTTTCTGGTGCGCCTCTGTATGGAAGCGAAACCCATTCACAGCATACTTCTCATACTTCATGAAGACACTGTTACAACCTTGGGAAACACATTTCAGCTCATCTGGCATCTCAACATTGGGATCAGCTCCCTACAGGTACAGTTCAAATTTGTTGCGTTCAGTAGTTACGTGGAATAAGAGGGACAAGTCACATATTGCAAGGTAAGAGGGACAGGTTAGAAATTACTTTTTCCATAAACTAGGACACAAAGTTTTTTTTATTTCCGGGAGCACCCGCTTTCAGTAGAGTGTCCAACTCCATGGGAGAGGGATCCGTCGGTCCCGGCCACTGTTCATCCGCGAAATCACTAAGAAGGAGAAAATAAGCATTAGACGGAGACCGAGTTACTAGCTGCATAGAGCATTATGCATAGAGAAATAGGGTGTTCACCATTTTACCTAATGAAATCGACCACTTCCTTCATGTTCATAAGCACATAGAGCATTATGCAATCCTTCTCTTCCTTCGGCAACCTATATTTTAGTCCTTTACCGGCCTTGCCACCGGGAAATTGGAATAGTTCGAGCTCGGGGTCATTCTTGGGCAGGTCGACATTGTAACGAGAGACCGGGTTATGCATAGTGGGAACATCATCGGGCCAGTAGGTTATCGCGGCGTCTGCCATCTCCCGAAGGCATGTTGCTTCAGCTATGCATGCTTCAATCTTGGCTTTGTTTCCAGTTATCTTTCGAATATACTTAAACTCTCTCTCAATACAAAATTGCCAACTAAATTGCACCGCCCCCCCTCCCCCAAGAGTGCCTCGTTCGCGAGGTGCACAATGAGATGTGCCATCGGAGTAAAGAAGCTTGGCGGAAAGATCATCTCCAAATTGCATAGCAACTCCGGCACCTGAACTTGCAGCTTCTCAATAACCAGAGGACATATCTTCTTAGCACAGAGGGTGCGGAAGAAATGGCTCAACTCCGCAAGAACTCGCCATACTTTCTCGGGGAGATACCCTCGAACCATCACCGGCATCAGCCGCTCAATCCATATATGATAGTCGTGACTCTTGAGCCCGGTGACTTGTCCCGTCGAAAGATTGACTCCCTTACTTATATTCGAACAATAACCATCATGGAACATCACGACGTATTTGAGCCACCTAAATGACTCCTTCTTTTGGACATTATCAAGGCAGTAGTAGGCATGCGGCTTGAACCAATTCTTTCGACGGACAGTAGGAGGCTGCATGTGTAATCTCTTCCTATCACAAAGCTTCTCAACATCGACTCTATCCTTGACATTATCCTTTGACTTCCCAGGAATGTTCAGGACTGTGTGAAAAAGGGACTCCCCGGCATTCTTTTCGGTGTGCATCACATCGATGTTATGGGGAAGTTCGAGGTCCTTGTAATACACGAGATTCGTTAAGGCTGCCACGTGAGTCCAATTATGTGTTACACCATATCCCGCAAATTGATGGCCAGTTCCCGGCGCCGCGGGCACAAGAGCACGTAGCTCGGCATCAACAGCTGCACCCTCGAACTTTGGTACCTCTTTTATTTCATGCACAACGTTTCCCTTCTTGAAGTTCTTTCTATCTTCTCTGAACGAATGATTTCTTTTGAGGTACTATCGATTCATGTCAAACGCAACATATTTGCGACCCAACTTTAGCCAAAGGAACTCAAGTCGGTTCCTGCACACTGGGCATGGCCACTTACCAGTTGTACACCATCCGCACGTTAGGGCGTACCCGGGCATGTCATGCATAGTATACTGCAACCAAACTTTCATCAAAAAGTTTCTCTTTGATGCGTCGTATGTCAACATCCCGTGTATCCAAGAGTGGTTCAAATCATCCACAATCGGCTGCATGTAGACACTCAAGTCCTTCCCCGGATACTTAGGTCCTGGAATTATCAGCGACAAAAACATGGTCTTCCGTTGCATTAATACTCCGGGAGGGAGATTGAGCGGAATAACATACACTGGCCAGCAGCTGTACGAGGTCGTCGACATACCATATGGGTTGAAGCCATCTGTTGCTATCGCAATTCTAACATTCCGAGCCTCTTCTGCCCACCGGGGGTATTTGTCATCAAAGTTCTTCCATGCCTTACCATCAGATGGATGTCCCATCTTCTTCCGTCCGTGCTTGTCCTCGTATCTTTTCCCCTTCTTGTGCCACGTCATCTGTTTGGCAGTCTCCTCGCTCCAGTAAAGCCGCTGGATTCTTTTTATGAATGGGAGATACCGAAGTATCTTCTTAGCGACCTTCGACTGCCTCACCTGACCATCCTTCCCCTTTATCTCTTCATATCTAGAGGCCTTACAAATGGAGCAGTACTTGTCACCCTCAAACTGTTTCCAAAACAAAAGGCAGCCTTTTGGACAGCAATCTATCTTTTCATAATCCATGTTGAGCTCCTTCATGAGTTTCTTTGTTTCGTGAAAGGTTTTAGGCAGACAATGCCCTTCGGGCAACATGTTACCACATGTTCTCAGATTAGCTTCAAAGTGAGAACGGGTGGCGGAGTACTGGCACTTGTTGGCTAGACACTGAGAGATGGCATCGAGCTGAGAAATCTTTGCACCCTCGTACAGAGGCCTCTTAGCCACGACCATCATATCAAGGAAGGCCTTCACGGTTGGCTCCGGTTCCTACGGTTCTGGTGATTCCTCCCGTGGAGGTGGCGAATTCGGCTGGTCCGCATCGATGAGATCATCTAGCATGTTTCTAATCCCATCGTGCTCATTTCCATTGATCCGCTGACGCATCACCTCACCTCTGTCACGTTCATACTGAGCAAAGTCGACTTGCGTGACATAGTTATACATGTACCCATATTGCAGAAGATGCTTATACATGTCATCCTTTCCCTGACGATGACGCTTAGTGCAATGAGCGCAGGGACAAAGTGCCCGAACCATTGCCTTCGAACCACGCGCTAACTCATTCACTAACAAATGAGTGTTCTGTACCTAATCGTCTATTTTATTAGTCGCACTAATACGACCACTGTACATCCACCCATTATCAGCCATCCTCTTCTGCTTTGTTGGGAGACAAACAACAAATATAACATTTTATATCAAACAGGAGATTAAATGCTTCATATTTTTACGCATTCATCAACCTACATATCTAATAGGAAAAGAGGGTCCTAACCAGCCGCCGGATCCGTAGATTGGGTAAGTTCTCCCTGTTTCTACCCCGATCTGAGCAGAATTTCGGCAACACCTCCCCGCTGCTCTCCCGATACACGTATCAACAAAAGCCAAGAGCATGTGCATCCGGAGAACAACAAGGAGGCGCCACCGAAATCCTGTCTCGAATCGAGGTAGAGCCAGGGAGAACCATACCCAACTACGAATCCGCCGACTGCCCGATAAAAGCCGTAAGCGTTACGGTTCAAAATATGCGAGACCACTAATGCATATTAAGTCGCGTAACGCTTACGGTCGGGATGACGCCTAGGTGACGCGACAGACCTGGTGATCTAGACACAAAAATAAAGCTAGGTACAAGAGAGGCGAACAGATTCTCACCCTCGGCGGTAGAGGAAGTAGTCGATCAACCGAGTGTCGAGGTCGGCGACGAAACTCGGAGACGGGATCGAGGTGTCACCTACACCATCTCCCGCAACGACAATCAGTCCGCCAAGGATGGTCACTCCCGAAATACTACAAAGTCTATACATTGACATAAAGAGAACACCTTAGTAAACATGCAACACACTCACGGCCCTAGTGCGACTTCTCTCTTCAACGGCCACATGACCAAGCTAGCTTGCCACTAACCAACGGCCTAATCCTAGCAACTCGTGCATGCATATCACTTAACAATAATATTAACTCTAACAAAGGATATAAACTACTAATAGATGCAACTGATAAATTCTAACAAGATTAACAACAAGATTAACTCTAACAATAAGATTTGCTTCTAGAGGGGAGTGGAGGAGGTACCTGCGGAGGGGGCCGAGCTTGGGGAGGAGGGGGCCGAGCTCGGGGAGGAGGGGCGAGGTCGGGGAGGAGGGGGCTGAGCTCGGGAAGGAGGGGGCCAAGCTCGGGGAGGAGGGGGCGAGGTCGGGGAGGAGGGGGCCAAGCTCGGGGAGGGGGCCGAGCTCGGGAAGGGAGGAGGCGATTGGCGGCAGGGGGAGGATGCAAGGAGGAGGGAGGGAGGCGGCGGTTGGCGGCAGCGGGGAGGAGGCTCGGGGAGGGAGGAGGCAGGGAGGAGGAAGGAAGGGAGGAGGGAGGAGGGAGGGAGACGGCGGTTGGCGGCGGGGAGGAGGGAGGGAGGCTCAGGGAGGGAGGCGGCGGCTGGTAGCGGCGCGGGGTCGGGGTCGGGGCGCGGGGTAGCTAGGGGAAAGGGGTGTGGTGTGAGTGGCCCGGGATGGGCCGCGGGGTAGCTAATGGGATAAGGCTACGCCGACGGCCAGGCGTACGCCGAGGGCAGTCGTCGGCGTAGCTAGGGTTATTTTCCGTGTTACACCTACGCCGACGGCGAGGCGTACGCCGAGGGCAGCCGTCGGCGTAGCAAGGTTTTTTTAGTAACAAATTATACAAGCAAGATTCTTTATTTAGTGTCTGCTATTATAGAAGAAACTATATATTATTAATATATAATTTTTATTTCGTCTTGTGCTTGTTTTCCAAGCAAACCCTAGATGTGGGCTACCCCTATAACCCTAGACGTGGGCTACCCCTATAGCTCCTCACTAAGAGTCTAATGGCCATCTTGCGAGATGTAGTTATATGCTATGATGGAATTATATAATTCAACCTTTCCAACTTAAATATAGATAAGATGATCACACAGATTTTCCAAGTGCTATAACTCCTGGAGAACCGGTGGTCTACCCTATAGCTTTCTCTGTACGAGGGTAGCCCAGTGGAGCTTTTTTTTGGTTTTGTTTAGGACATATGTACATGTAAAGCAAAGGTTGGGCCGACTTTGCCATAAAAGTTGGGGCACTATCCTACCCGGTTTCACCTCAACGGGGGATTCCCCCTTATACGGGTCCGGAACCTTCGCTTCTAGGTTAGAACGCATGCATGCGAGGGGGGACACATGCAAGCACCTATACCAACCTCTCACCACACTCACACACATATGCTAGGGACACATGCAAGTTTTCATCTGATTCCGATGTTCTCGTGGTCTTCCTCCGGCGAAACCCTGATCTGTGCACAATCGGATCGTCTACCCCCCTAGACGTTCCTATGACAGGGGTAGCCCGGCGTAGCTCTCTCTTGTTTTGTGTTTCTTTAGGTCATAGGGTGATGTAAAACCATGTTGGTTCACAAGTTGGGGCACTATCCTACCCGGTTTCACCTAAACGGGGATATTCCCCCTTATACGGGTCCGGAACCTTCACTTCTAGGTTAGAGCGGATGCATTCGAGGGGTGACACATGCAAGCACCTATACCAACCTCTCACCACACTCACACACATATGCTAGGGACACATGCAAGTTTTCATCTGATTCCGATGTTCTCGTGGTCTTCCTCCGGCAAAACCCTGATCTATGCACACTCGGATCGTCTACCCCTCTAGACGTTCCTTTGACAGGGGTAGCCCGGCGTAGGTATCTCTTGTTTTGTGTTTGTTTAGGTCATATGGTGATGTAAAACCATGTTGGTTCACAAGTTGGGGCACTATCCTACCCGGTTTCACTTCAACGGGGAGATTCCCCCTTATACGGGTCCGGAACCTTCGCTTCTAGGTTAGAGCGCATCCATGCGAGGGGGGACACATGCAAGCACATATACCAACCTCTCAGCACACTCACACGCATATGCTAGGGACACATGCAAGTTTTCATCTGATTCCGATGTTCTCGTGGTCTTCCTTCAGCGAAACCCTGATCTGTGCACACTCGGATCGTCTACCCCCTAGACGTTCCTCTGACAAGGGTAGCCCGGCGTAGCTCTCTCTTGTTTTGTGTTTCTTTAGGTCATAGGGTGATGTAAAACCATGTTGGTGCACAAGTTGGGGCACTATCCTATCCGGTTTCACCTAAACGGCGAGATTCCCCCTTATACGGGTCCGAAACCTTCGCTTCTAGGTTAGAGCGGATGCATGCGAGGGGGGACACATGCAAGCACCTATACCAACCTCTCACCACACTCACACACATATTCTAGGGACACATGCAAGTTTTCATCTGATTCCGATGTTCTCGTGGTCTTCCTCCGGCGAAACCCTGATCTGTGCACACTCGGATCGTCTACCCCCCTAGACGTTCCTCTGACAGGGGTAGCCCAGCGTAGCTCTCTCTTGTTTTGTGTTTCTTTAGGTCATAGGGTGATGTAAAACCATGTTGGTTCACAAGTTGGGGCACTATCCTACCCGGTTTCACCTCAACGGGGAGATTCCCCCTTATACGGGTCTGGAACCTTCGCTTCTAGGTTAGAGCGCATGCATGCGAGGGGGGACACATGCAAGCACCTATACCAACCTCTCACCACACTCACACACATATGCTAGGGACACATGCAAGTTTTCATCTGATTCCGATGTTCTCGTGGTCTTCCTCCGGCGAAACCCTGATCTGTGCACACTCGGATCGTCTACCCCCCTAGACGTTCCTCTGACAGGGGTAGCCCGGCGTAGCTCTTTCTTGTTTTGTGTTTGTTTAGGTCATAGGATGGTACATGCTATATCTATAAGAGAAACTATCGTCCGCTCCTCAGTAGGGTTGATAGAACCACTTGCGATAAAAGCATTGAATCTTTGAACAGCTTCTCCAAAATGCGTGATACATAAAATTCACACACATTTCATGTGGGCGTGGAGAGTGTTATTCAGAACCACATGCGATAATAACACTTACAAACATATAGAAATTTCTCGGGGTGTGAGAAGATTCGCAACGACATTTTATGTGGGCGTGGAGACTGCTATTCAGAGGGTACGAAATCATCCAATTAATAAAAAAAGAACATAAATAATTGATATAAATATAAAATAAGTGTGCAAGTAGAAAGGAAAAAATGCAGAGGGCTACGCCGAGGGTCACCGTCGGCGTACGTGATGGGTACGCCGAGGGTCACCGTCGGCGTACTGGGGATGGCGCTATGCCGAGGGTCGCCGTCGGCGTAACGGACGGCACCGTTAGCGCGCCGTCCGCGCTGGCCGGTATGTGCCACGCGTCCCCTGGCTACGCCGAGGGCCTCACTATGCCGAGGGTGACCGTCGGCGTAGAGTATACTACGCCGACGGCTTGGCTACGCCGAGGGCTGGCCTGGTCCGGGCCGTCGGCGTAGCAAGCGGCCGTCGGCGCATCTGGCCATTCCTGTAGTGTTGGCCAGGACAAGTAATTGGCTAGTACTCCCTCTATTAGGGATTATAAGGCCCGGGAGTTTTTTTTTTTAAATGTTAGAAATTGTAAGTCCTTTCCTATTTATTAGTCGCTTTCTTTCAATGCATGTTCTTCTCTTTCTCTATCTTTTCTCATGCATGTATAACTATTGGTGCATGTAGTAATCAAGAGAATGAGTTATTGATTTTCTTAATCCTATCAAAATGATCCGTAGGCCTTATTATTCCTAACAGAGAGAGTACAACGCAGGATTTTTGTTCCCGGCCGGCCGAGCGGCAGTTGCGTAGTACGATCCCCGGGTGAGAGACGCTTAATTACATGCATCGCGCATAAACTTATGTCAGGCGCTTAGCAGAATTTCTCTTGCGGCATAACTAAAGGAGTAAATTAGTTGGAGGAATACGCGCCTAGAGTTCGAGTCCTCCGTTGGGGGCTCCCCCTCCGGTCTCTTGCGTGAGACACTAAGAATAATTCCCGTCTTTTTCTCTGGCTAAGCGTCTAAATTCCCTGCTGCATGCAAACTGCATGCAAACGATAGTAGGAAGAGGAGTACTACTATTGGCCATGCATGGCATGCGGGGTGCGTAATTATGTTGGAAGAGGAGTACCACTCGCAAACGGACGGGGCGGTTCTGAACTCTACCTCACCTATCAACAGCACATCACACGGATGATGTTGTGCTTCATGCATTACGTCCCGATCGAAATCCCTCAAATATGAAAGTTGTTTAATCACACAAATGTTCTCAGGCCCGGACAACTGTCAGTCATGTGTACTACGTGATCGATCCCGTCAACTACCTTGCGTAAAAGAGCTGCTTACACAATCGCATCGCCGCTTACACCATCCATGTTCAAGTCGCATAGTGTGACATCTTACTCTCTCAGTCTCACAACATATATACTCTCTCAGGCCACAGATAAGTGTACTTCTAGCATTTGGCTAAGTCAAATTTTTCAAATTTGACTGATCTTATAAATAAATATAACAACATATATTATATCAAATTGACATATTATGAAACTAAATTTGAAAATATATCTATCGGTACTTCCTCCTTCACGGTTTGCAGGGCGTTCTACAAAAATCTCACGGATCTAGGTGTGTACGTATTTGCTGAAAATTAGGCCTATTAGTAAGCGGTTAAGGCGCATGCAGTGGTGGGAGACTGTTACATGCATAGAAAGTTGGAAAAAAAAGGTGCCACATTAATTAACAATTAATTCTTATGCGCCTAGGAACGTTGTAGTTTTGAAAAAACCCAAATTTGATTAGGCGCCCTGCAAACCGTGAAGGAGATAGTACCAATTTAGAGTCATAAATTCTTTTCACGCCCATTAATTAGGTCACGAGCTAAGCAACTCTTTTCTAATGTACTACCCCTAATTAATTGTGAGTTTGTTGAGGATTTATCCATCCCAGCTTAATTGCCTCCTTGTTTATGCGGGTTCTTTTCTCTCTTTTCCTGCATGTAACCTGCACAACAAATGAAAAGGCCATAATAACTGTTGATGTCCTTGTTTTTCTATCCTCCCCGCATGCAGCCTTGAAAGGACCCGCGCTGGGTATTAACTCCCTGCATTTTTTAGGAGGAGCAGAGAGAACGAGGGAAGGGAAAATTCGGAAGATTGGCGAGTTAGTTGCACATGACTGCGTCCACGTCTTATGCTCTGACAAAAAATTAGGAAACAATATAGTACGTCATAAGCCTTGGGACGGAGGGCATTTGGCGGGATATGAGCTTCTTTCCCTCGTTCACCCTCTCTCTCTCTCTCTCTCTCTCTCTCTCTCTCTCTCTCTCTCTTACCATATTTAAGGGCACTGCTAGAGCTGCTCTTATTGCTCCTTGTCCGCTCTCTTGCACACACACCTTCATTGCCCCATATATTTGCACACACTCTTCTCACATAGATTTAGATCTCCCACGCCCTCTCCCATCTCCCATGGAGTTGGACAGTGGCAAGCAAGTAAGTATGGTGCCATGGCACCAATGTGATTCTCTCCATGTTTTCAAATGTGCATACTCTTTGCATTCCCTCTGTTCCAAATTAGCCACATTAAATGTGAGTGGATGGCACACAGCGTCCGCTCCCACTACCACGCTTTGGAATTTTATGTAGTATAGTAACACGTCATGCATTGTTCCTAGAACTAAGTACTTAGTATGGTTGTTTGAATTGATTTTGCGCGCTATGGTTGTTGATAGACCGAAGTTGACAAGAGAGTAAAGTTTGACCAGCCAAAGTTTAGCTTCATTTTTTCAGACATGGACGGTACGTATAGCCTTAATTTAATTATTAATTTCATGTTGCACATATACGATTGTTCTATTAGATAGAGTCTGGATCTCATTAGTTTTTTTTACAAGGTACTTTGCTTGCTAGCAACAGCTTGGTGTCCGAGGGAAATGCACAAGCAATCAAGGATGCCATATCAAGAGGCATCAACGTGGTTATTGCCACAGGAAAGGTACTCCATTATTCACCTATAGTATACCGATTCATGCATAAGACTGAATTCTGAATTAATTGATGGTAACTAATTAATCTCCGAGTAGAAACATGCATGTCCACCCATAGATCGATACTACCTCCATGCCGGATTACAGGGCTATTAGCCGTTTTGGAGACGGGCCAAAATATTGGGCTAATTAGACATTAATTGCCGTCAATAACAGCATTCGGTTGGACTTCTCTCTCCTTCGTTTTCTCTGCGCATTAAACTAGACCGATTGAGCTTTCTGCATGCGGGATTATATGACTAATTTGTTCTGCATGCCGCTATGTGAAACCAATTGAGTTTTCTTTGCATGTCTTTTCTGTGCGGGAGAGATTTGGCTTGGCGGGGAAGAAGGGCGATCCGCGTGAAAGTAGGATCCGCCAATGCATGCACGAGACTAAGGCCGTCCGATCCTCTCTACGGCTCAGATCGCCCTGCATGTTGTGGCCTTTAATAACTCAATCAGATTCTATACTTAATGCAATTAAAAACGTTCGTCTAAATAACTCCTTCAATCGCTGGCTACCTTGGTCGCGCTGCAGCGCGCTAATAGCCCTATAATCCAGCCTGGAGGAAGTATCATAACCTGCATGCATGTAAAGATTATGGTGGGGTTAGGGAGCAGTTCATGCATGCATGCATAGAGGGCAACCAACTCGGATGTGACATATAATTATCTTTTTTTCTTTTCAGCAGCCCATATTATCTTACTCATAATACTAGTGATTAATCCATCCATGTTCATTTTATAAACAGGCACGCCCTGCTGTAGTTGAGGTTCTCAGCATGGTTGGTCTAGGTGACATAGCCTCAGATTCGTCCCCAGGGGTGTACCTTCAGGTTAGTAGTTAGCGGAGATCGAGTATATAGATCAACTAGCTGGATTAATTACTATTAATTGTGATTTTGACTAGTACTCCCCCTGTTCGGGATTATAGATCCTACGCGCTATACCTAGGTTGTTAATTTGACCAACAAAATATAACTTATATATCACAAAAGTTATATTATTAGAAAATATAACCTCTAAAGTTTCTAATGGTATAATTTTTATGCTATACTATTTATGTTTTGTTGTTCAAATTGGCAACCTAGTTATCCGCGCGAGACTTATAATACCAAACAGAGGGAGTACTATTAATATGAAATCTATATTAAAATGAATCCAGTCCAGTTTCATAATTTGTGACATATTATTTACTACCCTAGCTACTACTATTACTCCCATGGTCCAGTTTATTAGACACGCATGTAGTTTACAAAATATTTTACCATCAATTTTGACCAATAAAATATGCAATATATGTCTCAAAAATATACCGTTGGAAACTACTTTTAAAGATGAATCCAACGGTATAATTTTTGTGATATATTATGTAAAATTATTCACCAAAATTAATAGTCAAAGTTATTCTTAAACTACGTGTGTGTCTAATAAACCGTTTCGGAGAGAGTATATATGATGATCCTTTTCCAATTGCAGGGCCTACTAGTTTACGGTGTTGAAGGACAAAAAATCCATCAACAGAGTTTGGATCAAGACGTACGCAGAGAGGTACGTACGTTAATTGCAGGCACTACTAGCTTTTTAATTAGTAGTTGCTAATTAACAGCCTCATAACCAGATGCTCTATCTCCTACTCCCTCCGTCATGGTTTGGAGGACGTCTTACAAAAATCATGTGTTTTTAAAACTCCTCTCCTCCTAGACGCGTTAGACTTAATTACATAATTAATGCTTTTTTTCTCCTCATTTTATAGTCCATGCAGCCAATAAATTAATTTTTGCATGTAACTCCATCAATGCATGCGCCTAAATTCCTCGTTTTTATTGAGTAATTATGTTTAATAGGACGCCAAATAATTAATGAACGCATGTTTTTCGCACAAATCTGGTCCCAATCAGCACTGGCCTAGATTCCAACAATCTCTCTAAAATGTCCTCCAAACAGTGACAGGAGAGTAATATGTATTGTCAGGCTAGCTAGTGATATATGTTCTTGGCTGTATATAAATTAGGCACTCCTATACTCTATGGAGAATAAAGTCCCTATGGTAGCATTTAGCCAAGACCACTGCTACACAATGTATGAGGATAGTCTGGTGGATTCTCTCCACTTCGTCTACCATGAACCGAAGGTACGTAGTTAATTAATCAACCTTTTTTTTAAGGACAATCTATGTTTCTTGACATTGACTATACTATGGTTTATTGTTATGCAGGCAAACGTAGTACCATGCGTTGATACTTTTCTGAGTACCACTGAGATCCAGGTTATAACTTTATCATCTAATTAACTATTGTACTATGTTTGCTAGCTATAAATTAATCTAGAAAGATGTGTATGAATATTCTTAGGAGACTTGGGATAACTATTGACCATATGTTATAATTTTCATACAGAAACTACTTTTTCTTCAAAACCCCGATATAATATCGTCCACTCTGAGACCGTACTGGGAATCAAAAGTGTTGGGAAAAGCCCGTGTCGTCCAGGCACAGGCAGACATGCTTGAAGTAGTACCACTCGGAACTTCAAAAGGCAAAGGAGTCAAGATGCTGCTAGACCACCTATCCGTCTCTCCGAGTAAGGTATACAACATGCAGCTCCTTACTACTTCTTCTGTTATGGATTATACGGCCTATGGACCATTTTGATAGGATTAAGAAAATCAATAACTCACCCTTTTAATTACTATACATGCACCAATAGTTATACATGCATGAGAGAAGAGAAAGAAAAAGAAGACCATGCATTGGATGAGGGATGGTAATAAATGAGAAAGGACTTATAATTTCTAACATTTTAAAAAAACTCTTAGATCTTATAATCCTTAACGGAGGGAGTACTCCGTCTATTTGGGTTTGGAAGGCCTAAGAGCCAAGTCACAATGGGGTGTTTTTTAACACATTTTTATATGAGAAATTAAAATTTAAGAAACTATTGCTACTACAATGTGGTGTTTCTTAGGTGGTGCATTTAATGATTTTAGCCTCATGCATGTTTGTGATTGGACTAGCCAATTTTTTGGCCTATACAATCTCGTGCAAGGGTTGTATGTTACTCCACCATCTCTCTTTTCCTTAACTCACATGCCACATATATACTAGGATAGCACACTAAGAGACACCCATTATGAAAGGCCATGAGGGCGTGGACAAAATTACTTGTGCAAATCAATTCATTTTTTCTACTGCATGCATATGGACACTTGGAGCGTGCATTAATTTTCTAGAGCATGCACTGTGCAATTAGCACATGCAGTAGTTAATGGGAGATAGAAAAGGAGAGACTACCACTAGAATTTAGGAAATTAATAGATAGGCATTGGATATCCAAAAATTCTGAAAAAGCTCACGGGACTAGCAATCCCAAAGCGAAGGGAGTAGTACATTTGTAAGACGAAACTGATCAATCCCAAAGCGGATGCATCAATACAGTGCCATTTATAAGACTATACTTGTTTTTCGAATAGCTGCTGCCATTTGTAGGAACATTATGTAGTACCTTTGTGTGATGTATGCACATCAGTGTGCATATAGTGTCGAATCTAGGGTAAAAATGTAGAGCAGGCTCAAAACCTCTCAACGCTAGTCTAAATTTAGAAAAACATTGGATTGTTGAATTACAATTTTAAATTATACATGCACAAAGTTCCCACTTCTCCCAATACTGATAATGGAAGTTTAAAGTTGTGACTTCTGAACAACAACCTATCACCCATAAACTTTCTAGATATATATTAAAAACACTCAAATGTTCCGAGGTATAATTTTGACCAATGGTGAATCCATATATGGATTATAAGTATCGTTGTAGTTTTTAGAAGTACCCCCTCCAATCCGTGATAAGTACGTACCGCTCATTTCTTACGTACTAACCTAATGCAATTTTTTGTACTAAATGGACTACATTTTGTATGGATCGGAGGGAGTATTAGACAATGTAAATTTTGAACTACATAACCCACATATTGATGATGAAATTCACATAAATAAATAATCATGAGAAATGCATGTGTCTCTTTTTGTAATGAAAGATGTACGAGAACCGGTGAAGCAAACTTACTAGCACTAAACTAAATTTGCAATGAAAAGAGGAGTCAATTGTAGTAAGGTAGTCTCATGTGACTGCCTGCCGCCTTTGGCGGCGTCCACTGTTATTAGCTGATGTGCGGCATGATACCGCCAGGGAGTTGATCGATACCCCCACAAGCTAGATGTTTTGAGTGAAAGCTACAATAGTATTATATCCATCCATGTCCACTGTTATCGTTGTTTGGCCATTTTTAACTAATGTATTGTATACATCCATGCATACTTGCAGAAATTTACTAATGCATTCTCATTCTATCTCTTTTTTAGAGATTGCATTTCTCTCTCTCTCTCTCTCTCTCTCTCTCTCTCTCTCTCATGCTCATGCATGCTACAATTTCTAATTGCAGGTCATGGCCATTGGAGATGGCGAAAACGACCGGGAGATGCTGCAGTTGGCCGGCCTAGGAGTAGCTCTGGCCAACGGGCACAAGTCATCCAAAGAAGTTGCTGATGTCATCGGTTCCAGCAACGACGACGACGGCGTTGCAAGCGCGATTTACAAGTATGCCTTCTGATCTGGCATGGATGACCAATAAATAATCTGCATGCGTAGAACAGCCAGACTGCTGTCTGTCTGATTCTATCTGCTATGCTAGTCGAGCTCTTCTTTCATCATGTTAGAAACTGAATAAATTCCCTGGTTGTGTTGTACACTGCTTCTCAGTTATTTGTTCCCAGACTACTGCTACTATCGTTTGCTACTAGTTGAGACCTTTTCATTCACGTATGATATATGGAGTACTATCTGTTTATCGTGTCATGTGCTGCTATCTATGCATTTGTTTGTTATCAGCACCCCTCTGGGAGCGGTCGAGCGAGACAAGCGGATGAGCACCCCTCTACTATCTAGTATCTGTGACTTCCATTCACGGGAAGCATATCAAGGACGAGTCGCGATTGGTCCGCCCGCTAAGAGTAAAATCAGGGCGTCCTACGATTAGAAATCCTGTTCTTTTTTCCAGACTGATCAGACATCAGAGCAGAGTTCTGCCCAAAATCACACTGGCCTATACCGCAACAGTGGCATAAAGGCAAAATCCAAAGCAAGGTCACTAGCGACTCAAATAAACCAAAATCCCGTAAAAGCCGTTGAACACGATTTAAGCGCTTTCCAGCAAAACAATGGAAGATAGTAGTGGTAGTTCCTGGTAAACAGAAAAGGCACCAGCTCAACTGACAGCAAATATAAAAGATGCATACCATCTAGTAATTGAAAAAAAACAGTTCTACAATGTTACAACTAATCCAGGGAGAGGTATCAGTCCACACCTAATTACAACCTCAACCCAAGAAATTAGCATTCTTGCTAAAATTGGGCTAGAGAGCTCATGCCCTCCGCCTACCTATATATCTACCTAGACACATACACACGGTCCAGTCAGCACGGAGGTTTAAGCTGTGCATCGATCTAGCCCTTGTTTTTCTCTTCCTGTGTAAAACATCTAAATATGATCTTGTGAAGAATTAGTTCTTGCATCCCTAAACTACACATCTCCCTTTTTCTGTTGGTTGAGAGAGATGTCGGTCCGCGTAGTGGAGAAGTCTCCTCAACCTCAGGACCATGTCACAATGAAAGGGCAAGGCGCTGCGCCTTTCCGCATAGACCGGGCTCACTGTCATCATCCATGAAAGGGAGTGGAGCTCGGCGGCTATAGATTCCAACACATTATGCATGTCCGTTTCATAATCACGGGCTGATGTTTCGTGAGCCATGTTCCTCGCCGTGCTGCTGCCTCTACCCACCTTGTCTTGAACAGTGGTGGTGTTGCTTCCATAGTAATCCACAATGCTGACAGAGAGAACAGAGTGTGTGTCCTCCTTGGTGAGTTGTGCAGGGTTCTTTCTTACTGGCGGGACAGCTTCGGAGACGACGTAGCCCATTGCCAAGGGAGTCGATGTCCCTTTGTTGTGCAATAGGTGGGCAAGTGGTGGGGATTCTGATGTAAGGCATGTTGGAAGCTGCAATGTCACAGGAGAAAGGTATCGCATACTAGGTGATGGAACCAGAAGATACGATGCAGACATTGGCCCGACGGACTTGACTGGAGTGAACCCTTCCAAGTAACTAGAAGGCCCATTGCTGCTTTGATTCCCTTCACCTGTAAAAGATGGGGAAAAGGACAACATCAGTACATGTGATTCTGATGCCTGGCTATTGATTTACTTACAAGCAAGATCCTTTACCTGATTGGTACACTTGGGACAATCTAGATTTTAAGCAAACAATCATATGATGTATTTGTATATGATGAAGAAAGAATTTATTTACAATTTTATAAAGTACCACATTAAATAAAGAATCACATTGTAGATGCATATATAATGACAATATATAAAGATAGTATTTACCAGAAGCAGGTGGTCTGGCCAACAGATCCGCTTGGCACACAAGATGTAATGAATTATCCTGTGAAATTGCAACTAGACTGATGCTACGAACTGATGAGTGCATATTTACATCATGTTTTAGATTATTATTTTGCATTGTAGATGTAGGATCTTGGTATTTTACGGCACACACTTTTTATGTTTATTTTCATCAGGATCAGATCAGATGATGGATCCAATGGACACAATTCTTGGAGCAGTTATACTGGAGAGAAAAGGAGCCAAAAACTACGTAAATCGCTTATTTGGGAAATATTAATATGCCAGAAGAAAACCCGAAGCGAGAAGAGGACACAGAGGAGTTGACGACCAACTATACGGCCCGCCGTTGTATAGTTGGTGCCGCCTCCACCTCCTTAAATAATTTCACCCTGTGCAACTGGTTCAGAGAGACGACATACAGAACATCCAGAAAACGCCGAAACCTAACCTCCGAAAGGCATATGGAGGGGGAACTTGCCCTAGGGATCCATCTTCGCCCTACGCAGATCTGGAAGGCCAAGGCATCGATCTCCATCTTCATCAACCGCTGCATCTTCATCGCCACCATCATCTCCATCCATGCCATCTAGATCTTGTTATAATTCTTACACTAGTTGTGGATTTATACAAGTACTATTTATCGATAATCGTTTCCATTACCATTGCTATGATGTTGTCTGCCTCCATGTCTGAGTAGAACATTAGTTTTTGGGAAGACGGAGAAACCATAGCATGAGATTGAAATAAGATAAAGTTTATTATGATATTTATCGCTGTGACCATGTATTAGATTGTCTACATATCTATGTTGGAATAAGTCGACCTCTCCAATATTTGCCTCTTGTGAGGACTTGATGTAGGAAACTATTTGTCGGTAGACGGAGGGATGTTAGCACTTACAGTGACTATAAAATTATTGGTACCCCTTATCAGGGCTGAGCCGGTAAAATTCGAGGCCCTGTGCAGAACTCTAAAATAGGGCCCTATTTCAAGAAATCTACCTCTGCCTCAATATCCGCAACATGTGAAGTAAAGTTAATTTAAATTTGTTATGTATATTTTATATTCCGGAACAAAGGGCAGTTGTTCCTAAATTCTTCCTCCATAGTTCTAAAGGTGCAGAGTAATCTGATTCTACCTCTGTAGTTCTAAAGGTGCAAAATAGAAAGTACCCGGGGATGATATAAGAACCAAGTAACGAGAAAAACAAAATTGGGAATTTGAAACAATAGTAAACTAACTCTTTTCCATAATTACATTGCTTCATTGCCACTCACGCCAGCCTTGCGACCTGCCGGCCGTGCAGCTGGTGGTCGCCGCCTCCTTCTGATCTCGGTGTATTGGAAGAAGCAGCCCTAGGTGGCTAGGTCTTGGCACTCCGCGGCGGCAGGTATCGGACACAGGGAGGAACAAATAAAAATAAACGTACGTGATAACATTTATTCTTTTGTCTTCCAACGATGGGCTGCGGCGCTCCTATTCTAGATAGGCCTAGGGAAATTAGAGTTCAGCTTCTCGCGTTGCTATTCGAGGTGCATGGAACCGCAGGTTCTCGGTCAAACTTTGTTTTTTCTTATAAACGCTGATGGGTACTGCTAGAACTTGAAAATTTGGGCCCCTAAATTTTTTGGGCCTTGTGCTGCCACACTCCTGCCGGCTCGGGCCTGCCTCTTACCTATCAACTTGGAATCGAGGAAATTCACAAAACACTATCCATTTCATGGAATACGTTCTGCGGGATTAAATCCCTTAATAGCGTAGTAATTCAATTGATGTTGATTGATCTCTGCTGTGGTTATAAGGATGATTTGAGCAATGGTTGTTGTCTCTTTGTTCAAATATGAAGTTCCTTTTACACATACATCGTTGAGAATGTTCATGATAATAATATTTATCTTACCCCTTTATAATGCTAGTGGTGTATCCGCTAATCCTGAGAACACTTTCTCCCACTAAAGTTCTAAATATCTTTTACATACGCGATACTTATTTTCTGTATTCAGTTTTATTTACTTTACGCATTGTTCTCTTATACCAAAAACCCCCCAAACACCTTTTTACCCATTACTCATATTTTATCTTGTTACTTAGAACTTTATTTAGCAATTCTATTTTCAGTATTTATTTCAAGAATTCCTAGACTTCAGACTCCTGCTTGGGATCGATATCTTTATTTAGAAAGTAGCTACATCCGATCTGTTCACTTGCAGCCATCAAGCTATTTTCTGGCGCCGTTGTCGGGAAGCTAAGCGATGTAGGTCTTTTAGTATTTCTCATTTACTTTAGTTTTGTTTTGAGTTACGGGTTTTCACCAACATGATAGAGTTTGACCATATGACTAGTGCTAACTCACTCAACCACTTTGGGAAGTCCTATAATATTTATAAAAGAAACAACTCCAACGAGAAGACAAGGGGTTTTAAAATAAGTCATCTACTACTTGGTATTTTACATAAGAAACAATTTACTAGAGATAAAGAAGATCCTGATCCATATGAGCATATTGCATGTTTCAAAGATATATGTGGCACGTTCCAATTAACAGGATATACCGCCGATGAGGTAAGGGTTAAACTTTTTAGTCATTCTTTGACAAGTACAACTCTCTTATGGTATAAATCTCTACCCTCAGAAGTGTAACATCCCAAAAATATTAAACATGGATCATCAAATGCTAAGCATCAAAATTAGGGTTAACAAAAACTTCCTATCTAAAAATATGAAAGCATTCATGTGTATGTGTATTTAAATTAGGAGTTATTTTGAATTGCCATGGTACTGTGTTTCTTTGCTTGTAAAATGATTCTTAGGTGAAATAAACATCATCTAAATCATTTCTAAACTTTTCCCAAAGACAAACAACTCAAAATGAACAAATGAAGTGAATGGTCACTTTGGCCAAATTAACTCTCATGCCTACTTTGGCTATTCCAAGCACTCAAAACTTAACAGAAACAATTGTGGATCTTTGCAACCCTTGTTAGTACTCATAATAAGGTACCAAGGCCCACTTTGTTATCTTTCAAAAACATTCAAATGCTAAGTTTAAATGACAATTTAAAATTGAATCTATCTCATATGGGAAGATCCCACTATTTTAAAAACCACTCAAACCAGCTCAATTTTCAAAACCCAGGCAACCACAGAGTCTCTAGCACATGCCTAGCACACCCACCAATTTTTTTCTAAAAATTCAAAAGTAAGTTTCTTGCGGCCATTTCATCAAACACTTGGTAGCAAATTTAAACCAAATCAAATTCACTGTTTTTAATAGTGTTTTGGCCTAACTTGTTCCCTCTCTAGCTCACATCAACCATTTAGTAGATCATCTAGCTTAGTTGGAAACCTTTAGCCTCACTGTAAGCTTGTCATTGCCATCAATGCTAAACAAGCCAAGCCACCTCGCCGGCCAACTTGGTCGCCGCCGCAGCAGACCACCTCCCCCTCTCTCGCCATGTCTGGGAGCTATCCAACACTTCACCGCCACCCACTGTCCCCTCCCCGAGCCAAGGCAAGCAGTGGACCACCAAGCACGCCCCGCGCCCAGTGCCACTGCGACATGCCAAGCACGCCTCAGAGCGCTGCACCCGGCACGCGCGCACACGTCGCCCCTCGACCGCAACCCGTGCCCACCGCTTCGCCATGACCCAAGGAACACGCCAGACATCCCCGTTCGCCGCCCAATGCCTCACAGCCACCGCTCGCTGTCGAAGACGCCGTCTCTGCCGCTCAGAGCGCCAGCCTCGCCCGACCGTTTACCACCGCCCCTAAGCTTGCATTGAATTTCTAGAGCATCGCCAGGAGACCGCGCATCGATCACCACCCTCAGCCATGCCTCTAGCAGCCTGTAGCCATATCGCCACCGTCGCCTGCCCATCCCTCTCGGTCTCGCCGTCAAGCCTATAAAAGGAGGCCACCCCCAGCCGTTTGAAGCACACCATTCCACTCCCCTCACCTCACTAATCGTTCCACCCTCTAGCCGGAGCACGAGGAGCAGCAGCTCACCGGAATTGCGCCGGAGCAGGCCGCCTCTGGAGGAGAAGGGGTCCGTTGATTGCGACCACCCCCGGAGCTGCCTCGACCGTCCCTGAGCTCGCCGCCGACCACTCATTCGTTTGCCCGCCTCGCCGTCGTCGCTGGAGACCTGGTATGCCCCCTATACACCCCCACCGAGCCGCTAGGGTTCGAGCTCGCCGGTGACATGTTCATCGTCGACGACGATCCCCAGCCGTCGATCTCCATTCTAATCCAATGACCCATATAGCCTCGTACCGCTTCGCACGTTATGAGCCGCTGACTGGTAGACCCCCTGTCAGCTAAGCCCCGCGCTGCGGAGTGACACTGGGCCGGCCCATTAACCTCTCCCGCACGACCCAGCCGTTTGAATTTATATTTTTCCATTTATTTCAAACACAGTTCTGTACCTAGTTTCAAAAATCAACCCAGCTCGATTCAATGAACCAAAATGCATGAAACCAATTTTGTTAGAAAGGTACTGAAAGTCTTAATCCAAGCTCGTTGGATTCAAATCATTTGGATATGTAGATCAACCTCAGTAAGTCAGAAGCTTTTCTGCATTCAAACATTTTTCAAATTTCAACCATAAGAGCTTTTGAGTTGATTCCAACTCTCAAAAATCACATTTGATCATACCTTTCAGAATATATAAAAACATATGGGTTTAGTTATATAAATAATGTTCAAATAACAAAATAATGCCACATAGGCATTTCTAGTCACTTTATTTATTTAAAATAAAAAGGTTAAACCTTACTCCCTCTATTCCATTCTATAGTGCCTATAGTTTTTGGCACGAAAATTAAGAAACACATGCGGAGAGAAAATTAAAATAGTTTTAGACGTGATTTTTCTTGGATAATTAACAACATAAAATAGAGGAGTTTGCGAGAGACATGGAATGCTATATACTTTATATAAAGTCCCTAAAAAGATGTCCAAACGAGTTGTGTATCGCAATATATCTTATATTTTGGAATTTTTCTCAAAAAACTATAGGCACTATAGAATGGAATGGAGGGAGTATTAAATTGTGACACCACTTTAAATCACATTCCCATGTATTGAAATATGTGGTGATGACATGTGTCAACATGATCCCATGTTTGACTTGGAGAATATTAAAACTTAAGTAGTTTCTTAATGAGTAGAAATTACTTTTCTCAAATTAAAATGAATAAGACAAATGCTTTAATCTTGTAATGATAGGTGATGATGCTAGATCTTCTATAGTACACCTTTGTGTGATGATTGAAAATAGTTAAGTATTGTTTATTGATTGTGTACCTTGTATTTAATTATAGATGCTAGTACCGACCAAGGATACGAGGAGGAAGGAGGATACTACGAGGAAGAAGCCGAAGAGAACTTCAACCACTGCTCTGCACAAGGCAAACGTAATACCACTGGTTGATTTAGCAAGATAACACTTGCAAGATTACCTTATCTATGCAAGCTATTAACTTAGCAAGCTTATACCACTTGATAACCCATCCTAGTTTTACTTGCAAGCTTTATGCTTTATTTCTTTATCAAAGCTTTTTCTTAGAGTTTACATAGTGACTTGTAGATACTAGAAAGATAATGGAAGGTTGCATAAATAGCATTAAATTTGGCCTAAGTTAGATAATCTTGATGTCATCCTAAGGCAGGAGATTGAACTTAGCAAATCCCCACTTGTTTACCACCCCTCATTAGTACTTACCACCACTTGTAGATGCTAGTGCTAAGCATAAAACTTAATCAACTTTAGATGGGAATACTTGGTGAAACTGGTTATGAAAACCTTAGAATGATGAGTCATTCTACTGAAATGTTTTGACATGTGTTCTCGAACACCAGATGATTTTGATGATGAAAATGTTGAGGCATGAGCCTTAGCCCTTTATAAAACTGATGGTTTTCTGGATGTGATACCATTCCAATTTTATCGTACAACCAAAATACCCTAAAATTGGGTAGGGCTTGACTGAAAACTTATATACCTTAGTATGGGTTCCCTCGCGGCCAAGGTCTGAGCTGAGGCTACCTTGTGAAGATTGTCCACCTGTGTAGTACCCAAGATGACAGTTGGTCATGGTTGGGAGGCCAAACTCACAAGAGAGGTGCCTATAATAGGGCGTGTAATTGAAAGGTTAGGATTGATTATCTGCATATTGAGTATGGTGAATTCAGGATTTGTTCCTGACGGATGTATCGAATGTTGTGGTGAAAGTGTACAATATCTGCAGAGTGTCAAACTATTCGAATAGCCGCATCCGCGGTTATGGACAGTTGGAGTGACCATACTGTTCCCCCGTCAGATGTTTTCAAAATGACTTGTAAAATGAATTGATACTTTGACTTGACCACAACAGGGTTGTGATATGAAATTCAAGTTCCCACTTAGGTGTTATAAAACTTCAACTAGCTTTCTTTGCTTATGAGCTTAGTAGAGATAAATTTGGCTTTTTGCAAAACAACCCTAAAGCTTAGTGTCCTACTATAAAACACCCCTTAACTTGTTAGTATTAGTTTGCGAGTACTTGAAGAGTACTCATGGCTTTGTCCCTGGCTATTCCCGTGGCCAGACTATGAAGAGGAGTATCAGGATGATGGACCGCAAGAAGGATATGACAACTAGGATCATCTCCCATCGTCAGCATTGCCTGTGACCCCGAAGATGGAGCTTCGCCTACGCTATCATTACTATTACGTTATTCCGCTGCTTGAGTTGTATTAAGAACTGGATCATGAGATCCTTATTTGTGTAAGACTTTATATATGGTTTGTAATGGATGATGTATTATGATATCCAAATCTATTATGTCTCGCAAAAATGGTAATCCTAGGATTGCGATGTATGGCATAATAGGCATCTGGGATTAAAAATCCGGGTGTTGACTAGTTGGTATCAGAGCCATCCTGACCATAGGAGACCCTAGTTAGAATGGACGTTTGAATCAAAAACTTAGTTTCAAAACCAAAGGAAGTGAGTATTTACAAAAAACTTATTCCCATTCTTATCACTGTGATATCCAAATCTGTTATGTCTCGCAAAAATGGTAATCCTAGGATTGTGATGTATGGCATAACAGGCATCTAGGATTAAAAAATCCGGGTGTTGACAAGAAGCCACTACTACTTGGGATAATTTAGCTTGCGGACTTTTATCTAAATATTATCCATTATCAAAATCTTTTGGAATTAGGCGTCTTATAATGACTTGGAGGAACCGTTCCAATGAAGGACTAGTAAGATCTTATATAAGATTTAAATATTTACTTAGACAATGTCCTCATCATGATTTACCTGAATGGTATTTATTGCATATCTTTTATGGCGGTTTAATTGAACCTAATAAAATTGAACTAGACTCTTGCGCGAGAGGAGCTTTTATGGATTTACCTATAACTAAAGCTTGGGCTTTACTTAATAGAATTCACGATCATAGAGTTTCATGGAATTTTGGTCTAGGAACTGAAGGAGGCACAGAAATAGATCATAAATGTATCCATGACTATAATAAAAAGGGCCATGTTATTGAATTATCTAAAGAGATTTATTTAGATTCATATCTTGTGTTGCAAGTTGTTAAAGATTTTACAGAACACATCGAAGCTCCAAAAGAAGGTCCGGTCAAGTTTGATCCACCACCTGAACCTGAGAAGAAAAGAGAAGTTAAAACAACATTGGCCTCCCTAGAACCAATGTATGAGATACCTTTCCCTAACACTGCACAAAAGGATATTTTGGAATATGAACAGGTCAAAGTAGTACATGAGGTGAAAGAAGAGGAAAGTGTGCCAATAATTGAAAAACATCTAGATGAAACCAAAGATGAAGAGGTAACCAAGGAAGCAATCATGGCTATGTATGCACATTGTAACATAGTTGAACTTGATGAAGATACTTCTATATTGGTTGAAGGTAAAATTAAGGTAAAAGACGTGGGTAAGCCTATTCTTCCCTACATATTTAAAGAAAGCTCGCATTAAGGTTTATGTGATCTTGGCACCAAAGTTAATATTATATCTTATGATTTTTATCTAGAAATAAAAGAAGAGATAGCACCGGCTACAATAGAAAATAGTGATATGACAATCATGTTAGCCAATAAAAATATTAGAATTCCAATGGGAGTAGTTGAAGATGCAACTATCACAATTAATAATAAAAATTTCCTTATAGATTTTGTAGTTGTTGATATGCCAATTGGCACTCTTTGCCCAATTATATTTGGAAGAAACTTTTGAGTGATATAGGTGCCACAGTTGACTTAAAAAGGAGGTTGTATCCCTTAAGCTTGGGAAAGCGGAAAAAGAATTCCACTTTTCCAAATTTAAAGACAAACCTCTATTCATAAAAGAAGAAGAGAAAGAGAAAACTATTGAAGAAATGACAACTCTTTTCTTAAATAATCAAGATGAAGAAATAAATGAAGATCCAAATTGTGAAGAAATAATTATGGAGGATAGAACTTTAGAAGAACTAGAGAGTGAATTTGATTCATTTCCCATTGAAGAACCTCCAACCGATGAAGCCTTTGAAGAGCCAGAAAAGAGAGGGGATGAAGAATTACCACCCCCATAATTAAAAACTCTACCAGATAATCTTAAATATAGATTCTTAGATGATACTAATAAAGTCCCTGTTATTATTAGTGCTAAACTTTCATGAGAAGAAGAAGAACTCATGAAGGTACTAAATGAGAACCACAAGGCCTTTGGGTACTCAATGGATGACTTGAAGGGTATCAGTCCCATGATAGCCTCCCATCGGATATTCATGGAAGAAGGTGCAAAACCAGTTGTAGAATTTAATAGAAGACTAAAACCTGAAATGAAGGAAGTGGTAAGAAAAGAATAGTACGCCTACTTGATACAGGTATAATTTATCCTGTAAAATAAAGTGAATGGGTAAGTCATGTTCATTGTGTTCCTAAGAAAGGCGGCTTTACTGTTGTTCCTAATGAAAACAACGAATTGATACCTACTAGAACTGTTGTTGGACATAGGATGTGCATATATTTCAGGAAATTGAATAAGGAGACTAGAAAATATCACTATCCTTTACCGTTCATAGATCAATCTTTAGAGAGGTTGGCAAACGACACTCTTTTTTGCTACTTGGACGGATACTCTGGTTTTTCCCAAATAGTTGTTCATCCTGAAGACCAACTTAAAACAACTTTCAATAGTCCTTATGGTTTACAAGCTTACCGACGCATGAATTTTGGTTTATGTAATGCTTCAGCTACTTTTCAAAGATGCATGACTGCTATATTTGCAGATTTTATAGAACTGACAATGGAAGTATTTATGGATAATTTTTCTTTCTATGGAACTTCCTTTACTAGTTGCTTTGATAATCTCAATAGAATCTTGCAGCGTTGCAAAGCAACCAATCTTGTCTTAAACTAGGAGAAGTGCCATTTTATGGTTAAAGAAGGCATAGTCCTTGGACATAAAGTATCAGGTAAGGGTATTTAAGTAGATAGGGCTAAAGTTGAAACAATAGAGAGAATGCCACAACCAAGGGACATAAAAGGTATAAGAAGTTTTCTTGGTCATGTAGGCTTTTATAGAAGGTTCATTAGGATTTTTTCTGGAATTTCTAAACCTTTGACTAATCTGTTACAAAAAGGAGTAAAATTCAATTTTGACGATAAATGCCTTATTGCCTTTGATAAACTTAAATATGTTTTATCTCGTGCTCCCATCATTAAACCACCTATATGGGATATGACATTGATTTAATATATGAAGCTAGTGATAATGCTGTAGGGGTAACTCTGGGACAACACATAGGTCACAGATTTAATATTATACATCATGCTAGTAGAACTCTCAATAGTGCTCAAAAGAATTATCCTAAGCAAGAAAGAGAACTCTTTGCTATATTTTTCTCTTGTGATAAGTTTCATTCTTATATTGTTGATGCAAAAGTAATAGTTCATACGGATCGTGATGGTTTAAAAGAACTCCTCGAGAGGAAGTTTCATAAGCCAAGATTGATCCGTTGGATCCTTTTACTTCAAGAATTTGAGTTGCAGATTATGTAGAGACAAGAAGCAAAGGTAGTATATGCATCATATATATTTACCCAGCAAGACATTGATCTTATTCAGAGGAGCTTTAGTCCCGGTGATTTTTTTCCAAGAATCATTATATGAGCTAAAGTCAAATCCTCCCAAGAAGAAGAAGTCCTTGTTGTTGGAGGAGCTTCTCACTCCCGGCTAAACAAATGGTAAGTGGAAGGTAAGTTTTCTAACTCTAAAAAGTGCTTTGTTTTCACAGCATTTACTATTAAAAAAATTGCCTTTGAATTCCTCTTGTTTTTCTGAAGTTTTTGAGGGATTTTTTTTAACTATACATCCGCAAATAAAATCTCCTGCCGTATAGTTGCTCGTTAAACGTTCTGTATCCCCTTTGCAAAATAATTTTCGGGTGCGGTAACTATACATGCACAACTATACGACCGGAGAAAAATCTCCCGTTGTATACTTGGTCAATAACCGTTTTGTACCCCTTCTCGCAAAATATTTTCGAGGTGCGGTATTTATATGGCCGCAACTATACGGCCAGAGAAAATTCTCCCTCCGTATAGTTAGTCATTAAAACTTCAGTAATCCTCAACCCGTTTTTCGTTTTTATTCGATAAAAAAAACTTTTTTGTCGGTTCTTAGTCGGTCACCCAACCGACTTGGGATAGAAATATTTGGAAGTTTCTTCCCGGAACCAACTATACAGCCGCAACTATATGGGCCGCGACCGTATAGTTGGTCGTTACGGCGCAGGACTCCTCCAAATTCGCGATTTCTTTTTCTAGTTGGTTTGGATTGTTTTCTTGGACAACAATCTGGTGTTTCTCGTGAGTTTTACCGACCTCTGACCCCTCTGATATACTGCCCTATTGTGCCTATCTCTAATTACAAATCACCAGGAACAAATCTACCTCTTCTTCATACAAGGGAACACATAACATAGAGCCATCAAGATCCAAGAGGCCAAGGGGAGGAGTTCCTATGGAGATCGGAAGCAACAACGAGCAAGGCAAGGAGATCAAGACTACCTCTTTCGAGTTCTTTGACGATGACAAAGAATGCCAGAAGAGGGAGTTAAAGGGTCTCGAGTTGAATATTGAAGAAATAAACAAGGAGGCGCCAGGGACGCCTAGGCATCTTTGGTGGCTGCGTGTTTATCTTGATAAACTCGGTGAAGATATCAAGTAAACCACTGAAGCAAGTTTCACTATGAGTCTCAAGGCGATACAAACCATCCAAAGCAACAATGAGATCATTAAGGAACAAGTGAAAGTGATGGAGAAGAATAACCTTCTCCACAAGCTACGCATTAAAGAGCTGGAGGCCATCGATCAATCTCTCCACCTAAGGCTAGCCCATGAAAAGATACCACGTGCCATGGCGCCACAGTAACCTTTTGAAGGGAATATGCCCTAAGAGGCAATAATAAAGTGGTTATTATCTTATTCCTTGTTTATGATAAATATTTATTTCTCATACTATAATTGTATTAATACGGAAACATCAATACATGTGTGTTTAATAAACAAAAAGAAAGTTCCTAGTTATGCCTATGTTATAAACTAGCTCGTTGATTAACAAGATGATCAAAGGTTTCCTGATCATGGACATTAGATGTTGTTAATAACGAGGTCACAACATTGTTGGAATGATGTGATGAACATTCATCCAAAGTATAGCATTACAATCAAAGTCATTGTGTTTATATTGCTATAACATCATAAGAAGTAATCTTAGTCCTTAGACCATGAGATCATGTTAATCACTAACACACATAAGAGTATCTTGATAACATCAAACGTCACACCATAACAGGGTGACTATAAAGATGGGTTCAGTGCTACGAAGGTGTTATGTTGAGGCTCATGGATCAAGAGTGGAATTTGTCCATCCCAATAACGGATAGATATACTCTGGGCCCTCTCGGTGATATAACATTAGTTAGCTTGCAAGCAAGTGATTTGATCACTAGAATGTTATATCACGGGACTGAGAAAAGAGTACATGTCGGTAATGAGAATAAAATAGGTATGAAGATACCGATGATCGAATATCAGACATGTAATATATCACGAGACAAAGTGATTAAGTTACGTATAAGGTTCACACGATCACAGGAGTCATCATTGAATGTGTGGGAGTCAGTACGGATCTCCAGGTCCCGCTGCTAATTATTGATCGGAGAGGGGTCTCGATCATGTCTATATTATTCGTGAACCGTAGGGTGACACAATTAAGGGATACCGACACCATTTGGAGCAAATAAGATGCTAGAGAAAGAATTACAAAGCGCAGGAATTATTTCACTAGACACCAGAATTGTTTCGAGTGAAATTGCTGAAATTATTTCTGCATGTGAAATTGAATACTAGCAAGGGGTTTTATGTGAATGTTTATTAATTAATGTAATTAACAAAATTCTGAATAAATAAATAAAAGGAGTTTTATTTAAAGAGAGATTACATTAAATTTGGTGGAAATTTAATGGGATTTTGAGTGGAGAAAATGGAGGGTCATCTTTATGTGGGTGGAGCTTCCACCACATGAATGAGGGAGAGGTGGCGGCACCTCTATGGCCGGCGGCCATGCCCCCTTGGGCTGCCCCCTCCCCTATATAAGGAGAACCTCCTCCTCCTCCACTCTCACACGTCCTCGCGAAGGATCTCTCTCCCCCTTTAGAATTCCCCCATGGTCTCGGATCAGCGAGATACATGTTCCCGGTGGCATTTTCTGGAAGGATTTGTTGCATTCGCTTCTTCTCTAGAGCAAAGGCGAGGAGGTTGTCTGGGTGCCTGAGCGTGTGTGCGATCACAGATGCACCACTGCTTTGCGGTACTATACTTGATGGTGCTGGACCTGCTGGACCAGATGGACTTCTTCTCGATCTTGAGATCGGCAAGCGTTCGACTACATCATCCACGAGTACAACCTCATTAAAGCTTTTCGGTCTTCGAGGGTATGTATTCTATGGATGTATATACATCCGTTGCTTGTATCTAGATAGATGAATCTTGGCGCTTGTGGTTCCCATCGTAGGATTTTTTTGTTTCTTCCTTGTACTTTGGATATTGGTGGCATAGTGGGATGAAGCGGCCCAGACAAACTTTACATGTCCTCGTACATGAGACCTGTTCCACGCTTGACATGCAACTAGTTTTGCATAAGTGACTTGCGAGTGTCTGTCTCTCCTAATATAATCAATATATGATTTACAACGAGTTGTCAATAATTTTATTATCATCCTTTTGGTTCCATGTTCATAGGTGAATGGTTCTATCTCTGAAAGCCCTCATCCATGTAAAACATGCAAAAGATAAATTAGAGGTGTCTAGTTTTGGTTTTGCCAGGCAAGTACTATGATATGGTAGTGTTATAATTTGTAGTATGGATTTATACTATTGAAAAATTATAATATGATAAAGTGTAAGTTCTATATACCTTGGCGTTACACATATAGAAATGATAAAGATCATTCCATGATGCACAAGATAGAGATCAAGTGAAAGAACCATATCATATCACTGTAGCATATAATGTTTGTTTGCATCTTATATTTCTTATTTGGCATTTTATGAGCATTATAAGATGATTCCTCATTTATATATCAAGATAAAAATGTGTTCTTCCTTAAGTATGCACCGACTATATTTCGCCGCTTCAAGACATCACATGATGATCGGGTGTACTTGAATCCACGATCATATCTCGGGTGTAAAACAGTTTTACACACGCAAATACTAAAATTCTTACTTGGAGAGCCTAGCATGTACATACATGACCTCGGAACACGGACCGAAAGGTTAAGCATGAGTCATATGTTTGATATGACGACCATATAGATGCTCGCCTTTGAAGCTACACCGACTCACGTGATGATCGGACTTGGTGTAGTGGATTTGGTTCATGTAATCACCAAAAAGACACGAGGGATGTCGTTTTTGAATGGGAGTTCATTTCTAATTTGGATTAGTAGAACCCAATTTATCATAAATTAAATCAAAGTGAATTTGCATAATTTGTTGTAGTCATTGGCATTTGTTCACCACCTTATGATTAGTTGTAATTGAGATAATAGAACTATAGAATTCTGGATATTTACTTTACAAACTGGTATCGTATTGTGTTGAGTGTTAATCTAAAGTTTAAAGTCCTATTGCAAACTTTTAACAAACTCTGTTTACTTCGTGAAATTAAATAATTAGTATTAAATCGAGAGTAACAATTCCGGTGTTAGTATCTAAAGTATCATATTTGCCTAAATGATTCTTGATTGTTTTTAAATACCAGAGCTGAAAGAATTGTTTTAGAAACCATCATGTGTGGCAGATATAACGATATCTGAAACAATGTTTTTGGTTGCAATATGATAGAGTATAATATATGTTCTCATATTGGATGAAAATTTGCGAAGGTTGGAGATGCTAGACATCCTAATCATCCAAAAAGGTTTTGGAAAGTAAAATTATACTCACGATTCGCCTTTATAAGCTACATTAGCTTTATCATAAAATTTGTCATGATAAGGATGAATAGAAGATGTATGTAAAATGTTTACTACACTAAAAGATTACTAAAGAATGGATTTTGAAAGAACGCAATTATTTGATGATGGTGATCTACTTCAAAGTGCAAGTCCAAAGGTATTAGTATTTGAATATTTGGACTATGTGTCATGTATATGGCGCCACTATTGATGTTGATAGATTCTTTTAAAAAGAAAAGGAAATGCTGAAAGAGAATCTATAAAATATTTGGTAGACTAGAAATATCTAGATAAGGTATATAGATGATGTACATGTGGTTCTTGGGTATTGATACCGAATTGGTTGGTATGAAATTTTATACAGAACGACGCAATTCATGAACCGTGATGGCCTAAGTAACTATCAAGAGAATATGTGATGATATTTATCAAAAACAAACAAGATGTTGTTCGTATTTCTTGTTAACATCAAAGATTTGGTTTAATAATTATTATTTAAATCAGGTATTATGAGAACAAAGATTATTCAAATAATTACCGTATTCTATAAAAGATGGATGATTTACAAATCTAGTTGGAGAAATCACATCAATAAAACCTAATGCTAAAATTTCGCAAGACAAATGATTGAAAGATCACTTATGAAGTGACATCGTAGTTTAAATTATATTGTAAACAAAACATGAAGAAACTCCATGTTCATGGATTTTTGGAGTCTTTGATTTTAATCAATGACGCTTATCAGACTTTCCTCGGGATAATTAAAACTTCGTTCAAAGGCCAAAGAGCAACGACCGACTAAATTATTGGAATTTATACATATCGATGTATGTAGTCCATTATGTGTAGTCGTAAGCGATGGATTTCAACTTCAGATGCTTTCTCCAGAAATTTGAGTGAATATTCACTTAATGAGGAAGAAGTATGAAATATTTGAATATATTCAAAGACTTTCAAGATGAAGTGGAAAATCGTTGTAACAATAAAATAAATAATTTATGATTTGATCATAAAGGGATTTATTTGAGTTACAAGTTTAGCAAAACACCTATATTTGCATCTCCCGAAACACCATAGGAATATGGAGTGTTTGAGATATATAATAAAGCCTTGTTTGACATGGTTAAATCAAAGGTGTTATTTATAAAACTGCATTATGTTTTAAAAGATTAAAGCATTAGAGACTGCGGCTTTTTCACTGAAAAGAGCTCCATCTTGATCCGTTGAAATGACACCATATAAGTTATGGTTTGGGGTAAAATCCAAGATGTCCTTTCTTAAATTTTGGTATGCTAAGCATAACTAAGATGTTTTACAACCAAAGTCGGATGAGCATGTCTTTGTAGGTTATTTCGAATAACCGTTGGGTATTCTCCATAACACCGAGGACAAAAGAGTTTGTCGCTTGAAACGTGAAGTTTCTTGAAAAACGAATTTTTCATAAAAGTTAATTGGGAGGAAAATAGAACTTTGATAAATGTTGATGAACCTTAGATAAATGTGCTGAGTTACGCAGCACCGGAAATCGTTCCAGAGGCAGCCATAATGCTCATAGCTTATGTTCCTCAAAGGTTGTTGTCACGGAGGTCTAAGTTCCTATTGCACCAAGTAGGTCAGATAAACAATAAAAGCTGAGATTTGAGAGTAAATCATTGCTGTTAGACAATGATGAACTGACTACATGCAAAGAAGCGATGATGGGCCTGATATGTCGGAAATTTATCTATAATTTTTGATGTTCCATGCTTGTTTAGTATCTACTTTGCTTTGCTTTGTCCACACTTTGAGGTGTTTTTATAAGTTTTCTGGTACTAACCTATTAACAAGTTGCCACAGTGCCAGTTGCCTATTTTCTACTATTTTTGGTTCCAAAAAAGCTAGTAAGGAAATATTCTCAGAATTGGACGGGACAAAAGCCAAATACAATATTTCACCGAGGAGAACACGGAGTCCAGAGGAGAGACGGAGGGGAGCCACAGGGCGGCCGCACCCCCCAGGCGCGGTCCCACCCTAGGCCGCGCCTGGGCAGGGTGTGGGCCCCCTGGCCGCCTCCCAGCCTTGCCTCTTCGCCTATAAGAAGCCCCCGATGCCTAAACCCTAAGTACCCGATCAATATTCCACGAAACCATCTGTAGCCGCCACCACCATCGTCCCTAGATCGGGGGATCTAAAGCTCTTCCCGGCACCCTGCCGGAGGGGAGATCATCCCGGAGGCCTTCTTCTTCATCATGCCAGCCTCCGGTATGAAGCGTGAGTAGTTCCACCTTGGACTACGGGTCCATGTAGTAGCTAGATGGTTGTATCTCCTCCTTTGTGCTTTCATGTATAGATCTTGTGAGCTCCATTCATGATCAAGATCTCATCTATTTGTAATTATGCATGTTGTGTTTACAGGGATCCGATGGATATTGAGATTACTATGTCAGATTGATTAATGGTTTTGTCTTATTGATTCTATCATGTCTGTGTTGTTTGTGATCTTGCATGCTCTCCGTTGTTAGTAGCTATCTTGGCCAAGTAGTTGCTAGTGACTCCAAGAGGGGGTATTTATGCTCGATAGTGGGTTCATGTCTCTGTTTAATCAAGGGAAGTGACAGAAATCTCTAAGGTTGTAGATGTGTTGTTGCCACTAGGGAGAAAACAACGGTCTCTTGTTCATAGAACAAGTGGATTATTTACCTTACACACTTTGCTTAAAGCATTTATCTGTTGCTTGCAACTTAATACTGGAGGGGGTTCGGATGATAACCCAAAGGTGGATTTCTAATCATAGATGTAGTTGGATGGCGGTCTATGTATCTTGTTGTATTGCCCAAACGAATCTGATAGGATCATGATGTGTAGTATTGCATTGTTATGCCTTGATCAGTCCTGTCAATTGCCCTGCTGTAATTTGTTTACCCAACATGCCATGTTTGTTTATCTAAGGAGAACACCTCTAGTGAACTATGGACCCCGGTCCAATCTTTACCATTGATACATCTTCACTGTTACTATTTAATTTTTGCAAACCACCCTCACCTTCCACACCATACAGTTAATCCTTTGTTACAGCAACCGGTGAGATTGACAACCTCACTGTTCGTTGGGGCAAAGTCTTGAGTTTGTGTTGTGAAGGTTTCCACGTTGCTTGCAACACCTTTGAGACGTTTCCTTCCTCCTACTGGTTCGATAACCTCGAGTTCTTATTGAGGGAAGACTTGTTGCTGTGCTGCATCACACCTTGCTCTTGGGGTTTCCTAACGAAGCGCTCCGACGTCGACAAAGCGCCAACAAGTTTTTCTAGCGCCGTTACCGAGGAGGCTAAGGACGTCTTCACAAGGGGAGTCCTTCTCATCCTTTCTCTTTACTTTTTTTTGTTTTGCTTAGTTTCTTTTGCTTGGTTTTGTTTGCCTCTTTTTATCAAAAACTCAAAAAAATTTAGCTTAGTTTGGTTTGCTTTCTCTTATCAAAAACACAAAAAAATTAGTTCCTACTCTAGTTGTCACCTTGCTCTATCTCACCATGTTGATACCCAAGTTCACCCTGAAATACCTTTCAATAGGTAGTGGCTCCATAATCGGGAAATAAAATATTGAACAATTCTTTAATCATGTTAGAAAACATGAGGATATTGAGGATAGATCTATAGCAGAACATGCTCCTAATTATGAAATTGCTGCAGCTTATTTATTTCATATGTTGGAGGCTAGGTTTGTTAACCTTAACCCCATGATGCAAATCTTATCCCTTAAACTAAAAGAAGAAAAGGATCCTGAAAAGAGAGATTTTATCCTAGAAACTTTACTAAAAGAGTTCAATGATGTTGCTAAGGAAGCCAAAAAGGTCTTTAAATGTTTTAATATGCTAGGCTCATGTGTAGATGTTATGGGTACTCTAGATAAAACCAAACCTAGAGAGAAAATTAAGATACCCATACCATTTAAACTTGTTGGAATGCATGAAGCCTTAGAAAAGAATTTTGATTGGATTGTTCCTGAAAATCCTTTTGATGAAAGTAGTGAACCAAGGAGAGATGAGAAGGGATCCTCCAAAAATCATTTGGATGAGATAAATTTCCTAGTTGAAGAGATTGCAAGTATTGATCTTAATTCTTCATTTGAAAACACTTGATTTTTCTTGCTTCTTGTGCCTAACTTAAAGGCGTTAAAGAAAAGTACTTGTTGGGAGATAACCCAAGAGTTTTCTTGAGTCTTGGAAGTTATTAATTCATTAATTATCTTTTCTTATCCTTTTTGTTTGCTTTTTGTGCCAAGAATGACCTCTAATGAGAGGGAAGTAAGATTTGGGGAGTTGCTGTCCCGAAACATTTTTTTGTGCTCCACCACAAAAATTCGTGAGGAGTCTTTGTAAGTAGGATTGAGCTGAAAATTTATGAATAAATCCCCCAGTGTGTTATCTTACTTTTGTTAGTTCAACACCTTTTGATTTGAGCAACATAAGGTCTTGGAAAAAATCGGTTTCTACCTGCTGGTCTATTTGGACAGATTTCTGCTATTATTTGCATTTGTTTCTTATTGATTCCTTTTTGGGTTCTATTTGGGAAATTGAGCTTTTTGAGGGAATTGCTACAGTAGCTTGTGTTTTTCGTGAAAGTTTTCCTGTTCCAAGTCTAAGCCTAAAGGGTATTTTATCTTTTGAATACACTAATGTTGCTAATGAAGATTGTGTGTAGTTTTGTATGAAGGAAAAACTTCAGGTATAGAGAGAGAATGATGTAATGAGATGAAGAATGGACAAAAGCTCAAGCTTGGGGATGCCACCCTGGTGTCACCCCAAGAAATATACAAGAGGTACAAGCGTCAAAGCTTGGGGATTCCCAAGGCATCCCCTTCTTCATCAATAAAAAGCTCAGGTCTTTCTAGACACTTCGTTTTTATTGTTTCATGCACTGTTGTGTTGTTCTTGGAGCGTATTAATTTTGTTTGCTTTGCTTAGTTTGATTAGTTTTCTTGAATAAAGTAGTTTGTACCCCCGTTCTCGCTGTGTTGTTTCAAATAAGTTGATTGGTGTAGGAAAGGAGTAGAAAGTTCTTGCTTGAATAGTGCAAGAGGAGCTTGCTTTGACTGTGACTTAGACTTTAGCATGTCATGCTAGGTGTTGTTTTGACCTTATGCTTAGTGATTATTGTTGTAGCATGACTTGTTCCAAACAATTGGGATTGCTTAGTGTGCCTTGAAAAAAATCATGTGTTGTTTTAGCATGCAAAAGCATAGTATTATGGTATTCTCCTTTGATGCTTTGTTTGGGTTGGCTTGGCACATTCTCACACCATGTTATGACTATGAACAAGTCATCATAGCCTCTATGATCATATAGTCCTTGACTTGTAGTACCACTCTATGCTTTGATTAGTAATGTTTTGTCGCTCTGCATGATTATGGCCATTATTGCTCTCTTAGTTGGTTGCTCCCAGTCTTTTGCTAGCCTCCACTTGTATGAGTAAGCTATACTCATGCTTCCAACTCCCAAGAAACCAAGTTATTCCAAATTGTCCACTATAAATTCCTATGCATGGTGTGTTACACCATTCCAAGTATATTCTTGTTTTCAGCTATCTTCCAATTATAAAGTATTTTGTTATGTGAAAACTTAGCGATTAAAGATCTCAAAAACTTGATGGCACACTTTATATTTCTTGACCCTAATAAACTTGAACCATTGTGTCATCTATGTTGTGTATGCTTTCACTTATACATCGGAATTAGCAGAACTGTGCTGTCACGGGGAACACTTTCAACATTGCACTTGTACTTTGTACACAATTGATATCATGCTATTTTGTCTATGGATGTCGCCGGTGTGAAATAAAAGGGGAGCTTGTAAGTCCATGGAGTTATGTATTTTGTGTTAGAGAAACGCTTGGGCCGCTAGCCTAAGCCATGCCTAATCATGGTGGAAACTTGCAGCATCACCATAATGAGCAATCTGTGAAGCATCCTCAATAAAAACCTATGGAAATAGCAAATAAAAAGATCGCCGAGATTCTCATTGTCTGCTTGCCTTGTCATTTTGGTTATGGGATAGCTCTTGTACCATGTGCAAGGGGTACCCCATTGACGGTTCTCTATGATACACATGTACTTACTATGATAAGAACTTACAGGTGACTAAAGTTGAGTATCATGAGGAGCGGACCTCATATTCAAGGTGCCAACTTATACTTTGTCAAGCATATACTCCATAGTTTGTTCACTTTAACCTTAATCACTTCAAGATGCTTATGATAGGGTAAATGAGGGCTGAAAGCTAACAAGTACCATAATTTTTGGAAGATCTTTTTGAAACTTGAAATCCCTACTTCCCTCTATGAAGGTCCCTTCTTCCACCATTATATTGAGTCTCTACCTTCTACCTTTAGGCACCAGTTAAAAGAGCATAGTTGCCATTCTTAGTTCTATGTGCATTGTCCCAAAACTTATTGATTGATGCATATTGTTGATATTGCTTGTACTTGTTCTATTTGTATCTAGTCACTCTTATGAACTTTTAAGGTGTCCTATGCATCTATTTGATACTCCATGAGGGACAAGATGAATGCCACTATGCTATGTTTTCTGTATGTGAAACAAATAAACGTTTTTTAATACATGTTATTCATGATTTTTGTTTGTAGCCTTTCATGTTGCATGCATAGTTACTTTGTCTTACTGTTATAACTCCATCTTTCATGCTCATGTTTAGAGTTCTTTGATCCCATCTTTCGTTGCATGCAAATGGTTTGATCTTGGTTTTGATGGTGCATGCCACCACAAAAATTATTCTTTTTATCACTTACCTACTCGAGGACGAGCAGGAGTTAAGCTTGGGGATGCTTGATACGTCGAAAACGTATCTATAATTTTTGATGTTTCATGCTTGTTTAGTATCTACTTTGTTTTGCTTTGTCCACACTTTGAGGTGTTTTTATATGTTTTCTGGTACTAACCTATTAACAAGTTGCCACAGTGCCAGTTGCCTGTTTTTTGCTATTTTTGGTTCTAGAAAGGCTAGTAAGGAAATATTCTCGAAATTGGACGGGACAAAAGCCAAAGTCAATATTTCACCAAGGAGAACACGAAGTCCAGAGAAGAGACGGAGGGGAGCCATTGGGCGAACGCACCCCCCAGGCGCGGGCCCACCCTAGGCCGCGCCTATGTAGGGTGTGGGCCCCCTGGCCGCCTCCCAGCCTCGCCTCTTCACCTATAAGATCCCCCAATGCCTAAACCCTAAGTACCCGATCAATATTCCACGAAACCGTCTGTAGCCGCCACCACCATCATCCCTAGATCTGGGGGGATCTGAAGCTCTTCCTGGCACCCTTCCGGAGGGGAGATCATCCCAGAGGCCTTCTTATTCATCATGCCAGCCTCTGGTATGAAGCGTGAATAGTTCCACCTTGGACTACAGGTCCATGTAGTAGCTAGATGGTTTTATATCCTCCTTTGTGCTTTCATGTCTAGATCTTGTGAGCTCCGTTCATGATCAAGATCTCATCAATTTGTAATCATGCATGTTGTGTTTGCGGAGATCCGATGGATATTGAGATTACTATGTCAGATTGATTAATGGTTTTGTATTATTGATTCTATCATGTATGTGTTGTTTGCGATCTTTCATGCTCTCCGTTGTTAGTAGCTATCTTGGCCAAGTAGTTGATAGTGACTCCAAGAGGGGGTATTTACGCTTGATAGTAGGTTCATGCCTCTATTTAATTAAGGGAAGTGACAGAAATCTCTAAGGTTGTAGATGTGCTGTTGCCACTAGGGAGAAAACAACGGTCTCTTGTTCATAGAACAAGTGGATTGTTTACCTTACTCACTTTGCTTAAAGCAGTTGTCTGTTGCTTGCAACTTAATACTAGAAGGGGTTCGGATGATAACCCAAAGGTGGACTTATAGTCATAGATGTAGTTGGATGGCGGTCTATGTATCTTGTTGTATTGCCCAACCGAATCTCATAGGATCATGATGTCTAGTATTGCATTGTTATGCCTTGCTCAGTCCTGTCAATTGCCCTGCTGTAATTTGTTTACCCAACATGCCATGTTTGTTTATCTAAGGAGAACACCTCTAGTTAACTATGGACCCAGGTCCAATCTTTACCATTGATACATCTTCCACTATTACTGTTTACTTTCTGCAAACCACCATCACCTTCCACACCCTACAGTTAATCCTTTGGTACAACAACCGGTGATATTGATAACCTCATTGTTTGTTGGGGCAAAGTCTTGAGTTTGTGTTGTGCAGGTTTCCATGTTTCTTGCAACACCTTTGAGACGTTTCCTTCCTCCTACTGGTTCGATAACCTCGGTTTCTTACTGAGGGAAGATTTGCTGCTTAGATGCATCACACCTTGCTCTTGGGGTTTCCCCACGAAGCGCTCCCACGTCGACAAAGCGCCAATAGGGCCCCGACTCCGTCAAATGGCTTGAAGCCATAAAATTCGTGATAGTTCCACATACGAGAAATCAAGTTTTTTGAACCTGGAAGACCCTCCAGAAAGGTGTAAAAACCTATCGGTCGTATTTGGATCTATAAAGAAACAGACATGGATGTTTCACATCTATGAAATAGTCGACATGTCGAGAAATATTTTACGACAATGTTCAAGGAGTTGACTATGAAAAGATTTGATCTTTCATAGCGATATTTAGTCTGGATGGATTAATGTAGCAACCACTACATATATTTGGTATATGGTAGTTGAACAAACAAAACAAAGTTCTTCTAATAGAATGGTTACCTAGGACGTGTACACGACACGGTCCAAAGGGTTTTGTTAATTCAAAGGATGCTAAAAAGGGCATGCAAACTTCAATGGTTGAAGTAAGCATTACGAAGCTGGAATCTTTACCGTGATAAAACTGTTAATGGAGTTTAATTTCATCAGGAGACGATGAAGATGCTTGCATTTGCAAGAAACTAAGTGGGAGCACTGAGACATATTTCTAATATATTATGTGGAGGACATCTTGTTGATTGGAAATGGTATATCTTTTATTGACAAAGGTTAAGAATTTCATTTCGATGAAAGACTTAGGCAAAACCCGAACATTAGGCATGAATGTCTATATGGATAGACTGTGACGCTAATATGGTTGTGCCAAATATATATATATATATATATGAGATATTGAAAGAGTCCAATATGGAAACAACGAGAAAAGGTTCTTGTCACATGGAAAAGAATTGAATCAAGATTCAAGTGTATCGACACTTGATAAGTGAAACAAGATTCAAATGCTTTGACACTTGATGAGTGCAATCACAAGAATGTTTTGATCAATCATACCATGATATGTACACATCCAGATACGTCCTATGATCTAAATGTTATGAGCATATACCAGAATGAATCATAAAATGATCATTGGATGATAGTAAGGATATTCTTATAATCTTTTGGAAGAATTAAGAATATATATTCTATTTGTATAAGAGACAAATAGTTCATTGGAAAATGACACTAGTTCTGTCGCAAGATACAAATTAAGTTTATCTTAATTTAAAACTATGGGTGGCACAATGTAATGGAAAGAAGTTTCCATGACGAATTTGGATGATTTCCAAAGTTAAGACATTGTGACGGATACTACAACAAAAGGCTAAGTATATGACTGCTATACTAGCAGCAAAGGAGAGAATTTGTGTCAAGTAGTTTGTTGTTAAACTAAGGTGTGGTTCACATAGGGCTAATACTATGAAGATATATTGTATAATAATTATATCAACATGTTTAACCCAAGGAACTAAAGGTCTCACCAAAAGACCAAATTTGTACAATGCGATCTCATTAGGGAATGAGTGATGCATAAAGGCGCAAAGACATGCAAATACACATAGACCTGAAAGAGTCAGATCCAAATATTATGTTAACCACTAGCAATCGCGCATATTCAACACCAGAAAGCCATATGTGTTCAATACGCAAAGTTTTCAAACTAGATTATTGTCTCTAGTGCAAGTGGGATACTGAAGGGAATATGCCCTAAGAGGCAATAATAAAGTGGTTATTATCTTATTCCTTGTTTATGATAAATGTTTATTTTGAAGGGTTTCGTAGCATAGTAAATCAAAATTTTCTAAGGAAGCGAACAGAGGGAAAGCCAAGATCTAATCTAGGAGATGCAAACAACAAGAGAGATTGGATTAGATCTTCATACCCTTGAAGATTCGCACAGCGGAACGTTCGTCGGAACGTGGGTGATGTAGTCGTACTCGCTTCTCCTCCTCGCGATCCGATCCGATCTAGCACCACAAGTGGCGGTGCCTCCGTGAGATGCACACGTGCAGCACCTCGACGTCTCCTCCTTCCTTGGACCAGCAAGTATGGTGGAGAGATGGATTGGATCTACAACACGACGGCGTGGTGTATATGGTGGAGAATTTCTGCCGCAGGGCTTCGCCTACAAACAGTCGGGAGGGAGAGAGGAAGGCAGCAGGGCTACTAGGGCTTGGAGGGGAAGGTGTGTGGAGGAGGGGCGCCCTAGCCCTCTATATATAGAGGGAAAGGGGGCAGCCAGCCCTAGCCCCTCCTCCAAGCCTTGGGCCGGCGGCCAAGGGATAAGGAGGAGTGGGGGGATAGGGTTCTATCTCCAGTTTAAACGATTTAAACTTTCCCTTATCTAGAAATTCTATCTCTAGATTTAAACGAGTTAAATCTATCTAGAATCGGCTGGGCCCTATGGGGCCTTGTGCCCCTGTCCCAATGCGGCCAGGACACTCCCTCATAGGCCCATGCCCCCTCCCGGAAGGTGGGACCACGTTGGCCCCCTTCCGGAAGGTTCTAGAAGCTTCCGGTACAATACCGATTAATCCGGAACAATTCCGAACTCCAAAAACTGCACTGCCTTATATGAATCTTATTCTCCGGACCACTCTGGAACCTCTCGTGATGTCCCGGATCCCATCCGAGACTCCGAACAAAAATTCATAAACCAAGTATCCAATCTATCCTAGCGTCGAGATACGTTAAGTGTGTGACCCTGCGGGTTCGAGAATATGCAGACATGATCTTCTATCAATAGTCAACAGCGGGGTCTGGGCACCCATATTGACTCCCACACATTCATCGATGATCATATCGGATGAACCACGATGCCAGGATTCAATCAATCCCATATATATATTCCCTTCGTCTCGCGATATTTTACTTGCCCGAGATTCGATCGTCGGTACCGTCATACCTAGTTCAATCTCGTTCACAGCAAGTACTTTACTCGTTCCGTAATCCGATATCACTTTGTGATTAACTCCTTAACCACATGCTTGCAAGCGGTGTTGATATCGATTATCGAGTGGGCCCGAAGTATATCTCTCCGACTTGGGAGGGACAAATTCCATCTCGATACATACAACCCAACAGATACTTTCCGATCACCGGAGAGACACCTTTATGATCACCCTCTAATAGGATGACGTTTGATGACCTCAAAGCTTTCTTCCGGTACCAGGGAGTTGCATTATCTCATGGTCTAAGGAATACAATATTTGACATAGGAAAAGCTTCGCAAAGATGAACACGATGAAACGATCTAATTGCTTTGCTTAGTTTGGGTCTGTCCATCACATCATTCTCCCAATGATATGATCTCATTATCAATTGACAACTCATGTCTATGGTTAGGAAACCTTAACCATCATTGATCAATGAGCTAGTCCATAGAGGCGTACTAGGGACACGGTGTTGTTCACAAACCACACAAGTATTAATGTTTCCGCTTAATACAATTCTAGCATGGAATATAAACTTTATCATGAACAAGAATTATAATAATAACATCTTTATTATTGCCTCTAGGGCATAATTCCAACAGTCTCCCACTTGCACTAGAGTCAATAATCTAGTTTACATTTGGCAACAATCTCACACCCATGGCACTGAGGTGCTGATCATGTTTTACACGTGAAAGAGGTTTAGTCAATGGATCTGCGACATTCAGATCTGTATGTACTTTGCTGATCTTCAGATCTCCATCTGCTATATAATCTCGGATTATATGAAACTTGCGGTTGATATGCTTGGTTTTTGGATGATATCTTGGTTCCTTAGCGAGTGCTATGGCGCCAGTGTTGTCACACAATATCTCCAGTGGGTCCAATGCACTTGGAACCACGCCAAGCTCAGTGATGAAGTTTCTGATCCAAACTCCTTCACTTGACGCTTCTGCAGCAGCCATGTATTCCGCTTCTACTGTAGATCCCGCGATCACGCTTTGCTTGCAGCTTCTCCAGCTCACAGCTCCTCCATTCAAAATATATACGTATCCTGTCTGAGATTTAGAATCATCCTTGTCGGTGTCGAAACTAGCATCGACGTAACCTTTTACGACGAGCTGTTCATCACCCCCATAGACTAAGAACATTTCTTTAGTCCTATTTAGGTACCTTAGGATGTTCTTCACGGCTGTCCAGTGTTCCACTCCTGGATCACTTTGATATCTGCTCGTCAAACTAAGAGCATTGGACACATCCGGTCTAGTACACAGCATGGCATACATGATGGAACCTATGGCCGAGGCATAAGGCACTTTGCTCATAGCTTCCCTATCATTTACCGTAGCTAGACACTGAGCCTTGCTCAATATCTTACCTGACAACATAGGCACTGAACCTTTCAATGCCTTATCCATTCTGAACCTTTTCAGAACTTTGTCTAGGTATGTACTTTGGCTTAAAGCTATCAGGCGTCTTTGTCTATCTCTATAGATTTTGATGCCCAATATATAAGCAGCTTCACCTAGATCTTTCATTGAAAAACACTTGTTCAAATAACTCTTCACATCGTTAAGCATGTTGATGTCATTTCCAATAATCAATATGTCATCCACATATAGTACCAGAAACGTCACCGAGCTCCCACTCACTTTCTTGTAGATGCAAGCTTCGTAGCAATTTGGAACAAATCCAAAGCTCTTGATCACTTGATCAAAACGAAGGTTCCAACTCCGAGACGCTTGCTTCAGTCCATAAATGGAACGCTGAAGTTTGCATACTTTATCAGCATCCTTAGGATCGACAAAACCTTCGGGTTGCATCATATACAACTCTTCATCAATGTTGCCATTTAGGAAAGCAGTCTTGACATCCATTTGCCATATTTCATAATCATGAAACGCAGCAATTGCTAATAAAATCCGAATGGACTTAAACATCGCTACGGGAGAGAAAGTCTCATCGTAGTCAACACCTTGAACTTGTCGAAAACCTTTCGCAACAAGCCGTGCTTTATAGACGGTAACATTACCATCCGCGTCCGTTTTCTTCTTGAAGATCCATTTGCACTCAACGGCCTTTCGGTCGCTAGGAGGGTCCACCAAAGTCCATACTTGGTTTTCGCTCATGGATCCCAATTCGGATTTCATGGCTTCTAGCCATTTCTCAGAGTCTGGGCTCATCATCGCTTCCTCATAGTTCGTAGGTTCACTGTCTTCTACTAACAAGACAGTCAAGACAGGGTTGCCGTACCACTCAGGAGGGGCACACGACCTTGTCGACCTGCGACGTTCAGTAGCAGCATCGTCCGAAGCTTCATGATCCTTGTCATTAGCTTCCTCTATCGTTGGTGCAGGCGGCACTGGAACAATTTCAGGTGCTGCGCTACTCTCCAATTCAAGAGAAGGTTCAATAACCTCGTCTAGCTCTACTTTCCTCCCACTCACTTCTTTCGAGAGAAACTCCTTCTCAAGAAAGGAACCGTTCTTTGCGACAAACACTTTGCCTTCGGTTCTGTGATAGAAGGTATACCCAATAGTTTCCTTAGGGTATCCTATGAAGACGCATTTCTCCGCTTTGGGTTCGAGCTTGTCCGGCATCAACTTCTTGACGTAAGCTTCGCATCCCCAAACTTTAAGAAACGACAACTTAGGTTTAGCACCAAACCATAGTTCATACGGTGTCGTCTCAACGGATTTAGATGGATCCCTATTTAAAGTGAATGCAGCGGTTTCTAATGCATAACCCCAAAATGATAACGGCAAATCAGTAAGAGACATCATCGATCGGACCATATCTAACAGGGTTCGATTCTGGCGTTCAGACACACCATTGCGCTGTGGTGTTCCGGGTGGCGTGAGTTGTGAAACGATTCCACTTGTTTTGAGATGCGTGAGAAAATCATAACTCAAATATTCGCCCCCACGATCGGATCGTAGAAACTTAATCTTTTTGTTACGATGGTTCTCCACTTCATTCTGAAATTCTTTGAACTTTTCAAACGTTTCAGATTTATGTTTCATTAAATAGATATACCCATATCTACTTAAGTCATCGGTAAAAGTGAGAAAATAGCGATATCCACCGCGCGTCGAAACACTCATCGGTCCGCATACATCGGTATGTATGATTTCCAACAAGTCCGTTGCTCGCTCCATCATACCGGAGAACGGGATTTTGATCATCTTGCCCATGAGGCATGGTTCGCATGTGTCAAATGATTCAAAATCAAGAGACTCCAAAAGTCCATCAGAATGGAGTTTCTTCATGCGCTTTACACCAATATGACCTAGACGACAGTGCCACAAATAAGTAGTATTATCACTATCTACTTTGCATCTCTTAGCCTCAATGTTATGGATGTGTGTTTCATCCCTTTCGAGATTTAGAAGAAATAAACCACTCACAAGAGGTGCATGACCATAAAAGATGTTACTCATATAAATAGAACAACCATTATTCTCCGATTTAAATGAATAACCGTCTTGCAATAAACACGATCTAGAAATAATGTTCATGCTCAACGCAGGCACATAATAACATTTATTAAGGTTTAAAACTAATCCCGAAGGTAAAACTAAGGAGAGCGTGCCGACGGCCATCACATCAACTCTTGATCCGTTGCCAACGCGCATCGTCACCTCATCCCTCGCAAGCCGTCGTCTATTCCGCAGCTCCTGTTTCGAGTTACAAATATTAGCAACTGAACCGGTATCAAATACCCAGGCACTACAACGAGGGCTAGTAAGGAAAACATCAATAACATGTATATCAAATATACCTTTGATGGTGCCAGCCTTCTTGTCCGCTAAGTACTTCGGACAGTTGCGCTTCCAGTGACCCTTGTCCTTGCAATAGAAGCACTCAGTTTCCGGCTTGGGACCAGACCTGAGCTTCTTCTCAGCAGGGGCATTGCGCTTGCCGCCGCCCTTCTTGAAGGGCTTCTTTACACCTTTACCTTTCTTAAAGGAGGGCTTGTTGACCATCAACACATGATTATCCTTCTTGATGTCCACCTCCGCAGCCTTCAGCTTTGCAAAGAGCTCGGTGATCGTATCAGTGGAACCAATCTGATTATGATTCACTACAAAACTTTTGTAGCTGGGAGGGAGTGATTGCAGAACCCTGTCAATCTTGAGCTCCTCTGGAATCTTGCAGTCCAGTTGCTCAAGGCGTTGAGTGTAGCCCGACATCTTAATGGCGTGCTCACTAACGGAACTCCCTTCCTCCATCTTGCAGTTAAAGAACTTCTCGGAGATCTCATATCTCTCAGAACGGGCCTGAGTCTGAAACATGGTTTTCAACTCTTCGAGAATCTCAAAGGGCCCGGGATAGTTTTCAAAACGATTTTGAAGTTCCGGTTCCATAACAAACAACATGGTGCTCTTAATCACACCATAATCATCTTTGCGCGACTGATAGACAGCTTTCTCATCAACCGGCGCAGTTGCAGCAGGGGGGTTACCTAACGCTTTCTCAAGGACATAGTCCTTTTGTCCGCCAGACAGAATGATTCTTAGATTGCGGAACCAGTTGGTGAAGTTAGACCCATTGTTTCTAAGCTTTTCTTTCTCAGCAAAAACGTTGAAGTTGAAGTTGGACTTGGCCATTGGATCTACAGTATTTGCAAGTACAATTTAGACTATGTTCATGATAAATAGTTCAACTTAATCAAATTACTAGATGAACTCCCACTAAATTCAACATCCCTCAAGTTGTTTAGTGAACACGATCCAAATTCAACACACCTAATCCGATCATCATGAGAAGAGATGTGGTTTCAATGGTGGACAACGAAGTGTCGATCATATCATTCATATGACTCATGCTTAACCTTTCGGTTCTTGTGTTCCGAGGCCATGTCTGTACATGCTAGGCTCGTCAAGTTAGACCCAAGTATTTCCGCGTGTGCAAAACTGGCTTGCACCCGTTGTATGTGAGCGTAGAGTCTATAGCACCCGATCATCACGTGATGCTTGGACACGACGAACTTTCGCAACGGTGCATACTTGGGGAGAACACAGTTTTATCTTGATCTTTAAGTGAGGAATCATCTTATAATGCTACCGTCGCGATCTAAGCATAATAAGATACATAAAAGGATAAACATCACATGCATATAACTTTATGTGACATGGTATAGCCAATCTTCGCTCAATGATCTCCATCTTGTGCGTTCCGGCATGATCTCCATCACTCCACCATGATTGCCTCCACCACGAATAGCAACTACAACTATTGCTAACTACTTAGCGATAAAGTAAAGCTATTACATGGCGTATAAGAAGTTGACTCGCAAGTCATACACAAATATAAAGACAACCATATGGCTCCTGCCGGTTGTGTACTCATCGACATGCAAGTCGTGAAACATTACAAAACATGATCATCGCATACATTATACACATCACATCTTGGGCCATACCATATCACAGAAAACACTCCTGCAAAAACAAGTTAGACGCCTCTACTTTGTTGTTGCATGTTTTACATGGCTCATGGCAGTAGATGCTCAGAACGATTCTTACCTACGGAAAGCCACAACGGTGATATTATGGTTGCCAAACTCCGGTGTTAATCCCATGACAACTATAGTGAGAGAAACTGACATCCACCAGCCGCATGTGTGGTACAAGCCACACGTCAAGTGCGGAGCCGGTCTCGCGAACGACGTCGCGTAAGGTTGGCCTGGACCGCTTCAATCTCACTATACCGCGTCATAAGAAGAACACAAACAAGAAGCTTGCAACAGAAAACATCAACGCCCGCAACAACCATGTTGCGTTCTACTCGTGAATCACATCTACGCATAGATCTAGCTCTGATACCACTGAAGGGTTTCGCAGCATAGTAAATCAAAATTTTCTACGGAAGCGAACAGAGGGAAAGCCAAGATCTAATCTAGGAGATGCAAACAACGAGAGAGATTGGATTAGATCTTCATACCCTTGAAGATTCGCACAGCGGAACGTTCGTCGGAACGTGGGTGATGTAGTCGTACTCGCTTCTCCTCCTCGCGATCCGATCCGATCTAGCACCACAAGTGGCGGTGCCTCCGTGAGATGCACACATGCAGCACCTCGACGTCTCCTCCTTCCTTGGACCAGCAAGTATGGTGGAGAGATGGATTGGATCTACAACACGACGGTGTGGTGTATATGGTAGAGAATTTCTGCCGCAGGGCTTCGCCTACAAACAGTCGGGAGGGAGAGAGGAAGGCAGCAGGGCTACTAGGGCTTGGAGGGGAAGGTGTGTGGAGGAGGGGCGCCCTAGCCCTCTATATATAGAGGGAAAGGGGGCGGCCAGCCCTAGCCCCTCCTCCAAGCCTTGGGCCGGCGGCCAAGGGATAAGGAGGAGTGGGGGGATAGGGTTCTATCTCCAGTTTAAACGATTTAAACTTTCCCTTATCTAGAAATTCTATCTCTAGATTTAAACGAGTTAAATCTATCTAGAATCGGCTGGGCCCTATGGGGCCTTTTGCCCCTGTCCCAATGCGGCCAGGACACTCCCTCATAGGCCCATGCCCCCTCCCGGAAGGTGGGACCACGTTGGCCCCCTTCCGGAAGGTTCTAGAAGCTTCCGGTACAATACCGATTAATCCGGAACAATTCCGAACTCCAAAAACTGCACTGCCTTATATGAATCTTATTCTCCGGACCACTCCGGAACCTCTCGTGATGTCCCGGATCCCATCCGAGACTCCGAACAAAAATTCATAAACCAAGTATCCAATCTATCCTAGCGTCGAGATACGTTAAGTGTGTGACCCTGCGGGTTCGAGAATATGCAGACATGATCTTCTATCAATAATCAACAGCGGGGTCTGGGCACCCATATTGACTCCCACACATTCATCGATGATCATATCGGATGAACCACGATGCCAGGATTCAATCAATCCCATATATATATTCCCTTCGTCTCGCGATATTTTACTTGCCCGAGATTCGATCGTCGGTACCGTCATACCTAGTTCAATCTCGTTCACAGCAAGTATTTTACTCGTTCCGTAATCCGATATCACTTTGTGATTAACTCCTTAACCACATGCTTGCAAGCGGTGTTGATATCGATTACCGAGTGGGCCCGAAGTATATCTCTCCGACTTGGGAGGGACAAATTCCGTCTCGATACATACAACCCAACAGATACTTTCCGATCACCTGAGAGACACCTTTATGATCACCCTCTAATAGGATGACGTTTGATGACCTCAAAGCTTTCTTCCGGTACCAGGGAGTTGCATTATCTCATGGTCTAAGGAATACAATATTTGACATAGGAAAAGCTTCGCAAAGATGAACACGATGAAACGATCTAATTGCTTTGCTTAGTTTGGATCTGTCCATCACATCATTCTCCTAATGATATGATCTCATTATCAATTGACAACTCATGTCTATGGTTAGGAAACCTTAACCATCATTGATCAATGAGCTAGTCCATAGAGGCGTACTAGGGACACGATGTTGTTCACAAACCACACAAGTATTAATGTTTCCGCTTAATACAATTCTAGCATGGAATATAAACTTTATCATGAACAAGAATTATAATAATAACATTTTTATTATTGCCTCTAGGGCATAATTCCAACATATTTCTCATGCTATAATTGTATTAATACGGAAACATTAATACATGTGTGTTTAATAAACAAAAGAAAGTTCCTAGTTATGCCTCTCTTATAAACTAGCTCGTTGATTAACAAGATGATCAAAGGTTTCCTGATCATGGACATTGGGTGTTGTTAATAAAAAGGTCACACCATTGTTGGAATGATATGATGAACATTCATCTGAAGTATAGCATTACGATAAAAGTCATTGTGTTTATATTTCTATAACATCATACGAAGTAATCTTAGTCCTTAGACCATGAGATCATGTCAATCACTAACGCCAGAAGGGTATCTTAATAACATCAAATGTCACACCGTAACAGGGTGACTATAAAGATGGGTTCAGTGCTACGAAGGTGTTATGTTGAGGCTCATGGATCAAGAGTAGAATTTTTTCATCCCGATGATAGATAGATATACTCTCGGCCCTCTCGGTGATATCACATTAGTTAGCTTGCAAGCAAGTGATTTGATCACTAGAATGTTATATCACGGGAATGAGAAAAGAGTACATGTCGGTAACGAGATAAAACTAGGTATGAAGATAGCGATGATCGAATCTCGGACATGTAATATATCGCGAGACAAAGGGATTAAGTTATATGCGTATAAGGTTCACACGATCACAGAAGTCATCGTTGAATGTGTGAGAGTCAGTGCGGATCTCCAGGTCCCGCTGCTGATTATTGATCGGAGAGGGGTCTCGATCATGTCTTCGCAAACTGTAGGGTGACACACTTAAGGGTTACCGACACCATTTGGATCAAATAATATGACAGAGAAAGAATTACAAAGCGCATGAATTATTTCACTAGACACCGGAATTGTTCCGGGTGAAATTTCTGAAATTGTTTCTGCATGTGAAATTGAATACTAGCAACGGGTTTTATGTGAATGTTTGTTAATTAATGTAATTAACAAAATTCTGAATAAATAATAAAAAGGAGTTTTATTTAAAGAGAGATTACATTAAATTTGGTGGAAATTTAATGGGATTTTGAGTGGAGAAAATGGAGGGTCATCTTTATGTGAGTGGAGCTTCCACCACATGAATGAGGGAGATGTGGGGGCACCCTCTATGGCTGGCGGTCATGCCCCCTTGGTCATCCCCTCCCCTATATAAGGAGCACCTCCTCCTCCTCCACTCTCACACCTCCTCGCGAAGGATCTCTCTCCCCCCTTTAGAATTCCCCCTTGGTCTCAGATCAGCGAGATACATATTTCCGGTGGCTTTTTCTAAAAGGATTTGTTGCTTCCAATGCTTCGCTGGAGCGAGGGCGCGGAGGTTGTCTGGGTACCTGAACGTGTGTGCGATCATGGATGCACCACTGCTTTGCGGTGCTGGACTTGATGGTGTTGGACCTGTTGGACCGGATGGACTTCTTCTCGATCTTGAGATTGGTAAGCGTTCAACTACATCATCCACGAGTACAACCTCATTAAAGATTTTTGGTCTTCGAGGATATGTATTCTATGGATGTATATCCACCCGTTGCTAGTATCTAGATAGATGGATCTTGGCGCTTGTAGTTCCCACCGTAGGATTTTTTTGTTTTCTATGTTGCGAACCCTACAGTGGTATCAGAGCCGGATCTATGCGTAGATGCTTTGCACGGGTAGTACACATATGAGTACATGGGCGCTGATGGTCATGTTATTGCTTCTTCCTTGTACTTTGGATATTGGTGGCATAGCGGGATGAAGCGGTCCAGACAAACTTTACATGTCCTCGCACATGAGACCTATTCCACGCTTGACATGCAACTAGTTTTGCATAAGTGGCTTGTGGGTGTTTGTCTCTCCTACTATAGTCAATATCTTATTTACATCGAGTTATCAATAATTTGATTATCATCGTTGTGGTTTCATGTTCATAGGTAAGAATAGTTCTATCTCTGAAATCCCTCAGCCACGTAAAACATGCAAAAGATAAATTAGAGACATCTAGTTTTTGGTTTTGCCGGGCAAGTACTATGATATGGTAGTGTTATAATTTGTAGTATGGATTGATACTATTGAAAAATTATAATATGACAAAGTGTAAGTTCCATAGACCTTGGCCTTACACATATAGGAATGATAAAGATCATTCCATGATGCACAAGATAGAGATCAAGTCTAAGAACCATATCATATCACTGTAGCATATGATGTTTGTTTGCATTTTATATTGCTTATTTGGTGTTTTATTAGCATTATAAGATGATCCCTCATTTAGATATCAAGATAAAAATGTGTTCTTATTTAAGTATGCACCGACTATGTTTCGCGGCTTCAAGACATCACGTGATGGTCGGGTGTACTTGAATCCACGAGCATATCTCGAGTGTAAGACAGTTTTACACATGCGAATACTAAGGTTCTTACTTGGCGAGCCTAGCATGTACAGACATGGCCTCGGAACACGGACCGAAAGGTTAAGCATAAGTCATATGTTTGATATGATGACCATATAGATTCTTGCCTTTGAAGCTACACCGACTCACGTGATGATTGGACTTGGTGTAGTGGATTTGGTTCATGTAATCACCAAAATGACACGAGAGATGTCTTTTTTGAGTGGGAGTTCATTTCTAATTTGGATTAGTAGAACCCAATTTATCATAAATTAAATCAAAGTGAATTTGCATAATTTATTATAGTCATTGGCATTCGTTCACCACCTTATGATTAGTTGTAATTGAGATAATAGAACTATAGAATTCTGAATATTTACTTTATGTTCTGGTATCGTATTGTGTTGAGTGTCAATCTAAAGTTTAAAGTCCTATTGCAAACTTTCAGCAAACTCTGTTTACTCCGTGAAATTTAATAATTAGTATTAAATCAAGAGTAATAATTTTAGTGTTAGTATCTAAAGTATCATGTTTGCCTCCATGATTCTTGATTGTTTTTAAATATCAAGGTTATCTAGGAGTTGAAAGAATTGTTTCAGAAACCATCATGTGTGACAGATATAACGATAACTTTACGCATTGTTCTCTTATACCAAAAACCCCAAACACCTTTTTACCCATTACTCGCATTTTATCTTGTTACTTAGAACTTTATTTAGCAATTCTATTTTTAGTATTTATTTCAAGAATTCCTAGACTTCAGACTCATTTTCCCCGTGTGATCGATATCTTTATTTCAAAACTAGCTACATCCGATCTGTGCACTTGCAGTCATCACGAACCAAGTGCAATGAACCCCCTGAATTGTCCATTTCAGGTTGCTCCACTAGGATCTGCTTTTGCTGCCTGATTGCCCCTTTCATGAAGCTAGATTTTGAATGAGGGTTGTACAACGTATTTGGCGAGGAAGGCATGTTTCTATCCTGGATTATACCCATATGTTGTTGCTGGAGTGTTGGTCCATTAGAATTCGATGGAATGCCATCAGGTATAGATCACCGTAGATGCACATGCCACGTTTTGACCTCGTTACCACCGAAAGAGTATATTGCCTTTTGCCATTTTGCATAAACAATAGACATAATTACAAATACATAAAATAAAACACACTATGCTCTACCAAATAGAAAGTAAGTCGATAACAGGTGATTAGTACCCTGGACTTCAAGTTCAAGGAAACCTACAATACGGGTTATTGTTACATCTCTTGGTCTCGTATTGCTTGCCTCTGGTGAAGACGACATTATTTGACAAGCCTGCTGCAGAATTTGAATGAAAAGTCTTTGGAGAACTTTAGTGTCTTGGCGGCTACTAATACTACCAAAAGGAAATATTAAGCTATCTAATAACTCTCTTCTAGAATCTGTCTAGATGCATACTAACCATCGCCAGTCCTCCGTCCAACCATAAAAGCAATGAATACTTGTAGCACTGTCATTCTCGGACCCTTCAAGCAGAGGGTTAGTCCCACTATCAGTGCCACCTAAAATTGAGCTGTAAATTCTGCTGCTACTTGTATCAACTCCAGATCTTGATTCCATTGCATCGTTATGATCAACTGACCCATGCTCTGCCAGAATGAAAATTGGCTCAAAGGCATACTTCCTGTCATCTTGAGCACATAAATCTGGAATTTTTCTTGGGTCCTGCAATCCTACAGCAGCACGACCAGGTTGCCATGAGTTTTCCCATGACACTGACCTCATGGATGTATCATACTCTGCTCGAGGAGCTAAACATTCTTTCCAAAGTGCGCGACCGGGAGATGTGGTGTGCATCATTGTGGACTGGGACCTACCCATATAACTAGGTGACTGAAACATGTCACTTGGGGAAACAAATTGTGGGATTCGTTGAGCCTTATTGTACACAGTGAATGCTATGTCCTTGAAAGCAGTAAGCTCATTTGGTTTATGGAGTCTCAATAATGTTTCAACAGTGACAATCTGCAAGACTAGCTTTGGCATACTGAATCCAGAGAGCATTACAACATTGGATGTCGGTGATTCATCGGCAGAAGCACTGCAGTTTAGGGCTTTGTCAACCTGAGCATATAGGAATGATTTCCTTTCTCTCTCTGACGATAAAATAGATCCAAGGGCAACATAACATTCTACCAGTGTCTGTGGAACTGCAGATGGTTCAGGAAATGGGCAGACCACATAAAATACCTGCATGCATAATGAACCGTGGGTGTTAAAATAGATTAGCATTGCGATTATGGAAAAATGAAACCATCTTAAACTGCTATTTTGTTGCACAACACTTCTCCACACAAAGAATGTAAGAAATATCAATCATGCATATAATTGAATGCTTAGAAGTCCTGAGCATGGGATTTTTTTTGTAAATACAAATGACTAAAAATCAATAGTTGAGTCATTTATGTATCCAAAAAACTTAATAATTGGGTTAAGATATATCTTCAAAAAATGGCAACTGCATCTCTATGGTGTACTGCAACGATGACATTTATTAGTAACAAATGCACAATACTAATGGCATCCTACAAAGTAGAAATAAATCATGACAAGAGCCTCAGTTGCATCAAGATAACAAGAAAGCCCTATTTGGACAAAATAGAAATAACAGAAAGTAACATGTCTACAAAGTAACAAATCATATAACATAACAACAATGGTATGTAAATTATTATATCCGATTACATAACACTACAAGCGATACATGCAGCTATTGTTTTATTAAGATCCTTGGATCAAAGCTGTGGGAAAGGAAGAAAAAGGCCTTAGAGTGCAAGGTATGTTACTACTATCTTTTTTGGTTCGTCGAAATGTTTGAAGTAAGCTTTATATCCTTAATTATCCTTGCCAGAGATGTTACAAAGCTTTTCACGCTCCAACTTTTTGAAAGAGCTTGAAGGTATTCAGTTACTGAACTAACAAAAATTGTGGGGCTGCCACTCGTCTTCACTTGATCAGGACACTCAACAAGAACAAGACCTGAAGGCAGATATTTTCTGGGAGATTGTTCCATTTGTCCGCCATTGTGTTGTGGTGAATGAGTATCCAGTTTGCAAACTTTATAAACTATAAGAATGCAAAATAGATAGAAAGGCACAGTTGTAAGTGGACTAGAATAATTATATGAAAATTACGAGACTACTATACCATGACAAGCCGCTCCAGTAACAACAATTGTTAGCTTATTTTTATTGCTTACACTATTACTATTATGCAGTCAAATAGAATGAAATCAACTTTCTGTATCCATGAAACCATATGATTTTGATGTTGAAGTATTATTTATAAGCATACTAAAGGACCAATTATGAATATTGCCTCTCTGAACAGTTAGTTGCAATAAATAGTCAATAGTAAGGTAGAAATGGTGCCTTAGGCCTAAGAATTCTATGTATGTATGATTTTCATATAGCCAATGCAACGCCGCAAACGCTATCTATTTGATTCATATACACAATGCAGACACAACAAATATAGAAATAATCAATAGCTATCAAGATTTAATTTATGAACTACTCCCTCTGTTCCATAATATAAGCCAGCCTTATATTATGGAACAGAGGGAGTAGAGTTCTATGATCCCATCTTAACAGAAGCATGGAGGATTACAAAACTTGGAATAGACACAATTAATGCAACCTATCGATAAGTGGGAACTAAACTATAGGAATATCTCTTTCGATGCTTAATGGCAATATTAAGATCTGCTTGCCTTGTTACTGTCTATTAGTGCTTATAAAATAGCCATTATAAAATATAGCCAGAAATGGTCAGTGGTAATTGGTGGTAACTAGTGATGATTTAATTGTACAACAATAATCGAATGTTTCAGCCTTCTTTTGTACTTTCTATATATTTTTTCAATTGTAAGTTTGCAGTGACACTACAGTATACCACACTACCTACTCAAGTGCCATCAACCGCTAGGTCCGGTGTCGTAAAGTTTCGTTTTTGTACCTGTGCCTCCGCGTCACGGTTAGGCGACACGGGGGCGACCACGCCGTCGGAGGACACGTGGGGCGAAGCCCGGCATTGACGGTGATGGGGGGACCTTCTCCCCTCCTTATTTTCTTGCGACGGTGGTGGCGTTTTCTTTGTGTTGTTGGGCGGAGGCGGCGAGCTCGATGCATGAACGTTGAGGATGGAAGTCGTCCCCTCCTGCAGAGTGTCTTTGTGGATAAAGCTTTACCGTTACCGCTTTTACCTACCATCAGGGCTAGTCTTGGACATTTTTCAAGGACCCCTTCTTATATAAACCCCACAAGGGGGCGTGGGAGCTTAATTCATTCACTCACAATCAATACAAGAGGGGAGAAACCTAGAGCTCCACTTGGACTCTAGTTTCGTCCTAAAGAGCCGTGGATGACTTGGGTCAATGATCGTGTGGTAGTTTGAGTTCGCCCCCGGGAAGTCGCCAACGGCTCAAAGTCCATGCTCAACACTCTCCTAACATTGGATCAAGCCATGCTCCCATGAGGCGGCCGACTCTAGCCTCGTGTCATTTGATAAATCTTCTGCTAGAGCCGACTCTAGCCTCGTGTCATTTGATAACCAGTGTCACGTCAAGTGTGAAGCCTTAAACAACAGCCACGATTTCGCGTGGTTTTGGTGTTGGTAGCGTAAATCAGACCAAACACAGCGAGAGCGAAGTGGTGCAAAAAGTTACGCGTCACTCCTGTCTCCGAGCAAGTGCAACGCAAGGTAGTACTCGGAGGAACTAATCAAGTCGCTAATAACGACCCCTGTCTGCACCCTGCAATACAATGCCGATTCTGCACCGGGCAAGTGGGTCGATCGGGCTCCTTTCTGAAACACATTTGAAACACATTTGTAAAGTTCACTGCTTGCTAGGCCCACCCGGTAGATCCCATCTGAACCACCAGCTCTTGTCTAGTAGCCGAATAACGGAATATTCCATTTACAAGTTTAAAAATATTCCAAAAAAAAAATCCCAGGATTGTATTGGTGACTCGCTATGAATATGCAAATATTCATGAAAAAGGCTTTCATTTTTATAGATGAACAAAAGAAACGGAATGTGGCGATGTAGAATAGCAAACAGTAGCACTACTATTTGCTATTATAGATCATCATATATGTCTACTTTGTGCAACTCACAAACAGAAAAAGTTTTTTCACGGAAATTTGCAGATTCTTTGTATGTTCTAAAATGTATACGTCAAAATGTTTTTTACTTGTGAATTCACTCTGAAAATTTTAAAATAAAACAATCACCGCAGTTCATAAGACAAAAATCCACACCCATTAGGTATATATACCCATGTTATTTTATTGTATCCCTCTCCTTTCATTGTGAATATTAACAGGGGGCACATATATTTCACTTGACCAATAATACCTTTGTTCTTAACTTCTCGTATGAGCTATAACTTCTCTCGAAATAGACTTTCGTCCCGCTTTATAAATAAAACACATGTGAGAGCACTGCTAGGCCAGACAGCACAACGCCCAAAGGACACCACACGATACAAGATGTTGGAGCAGCAGCGCACACACGCTCGAGCTAACACAAGGAAAGAAAAACAGAAAAGAAAGGAGATGGATCAACTAGGCGAGGAAGACCGCAACCGCTGCACCCTCCCAAGAGTGCCCACCCTGCTCCTAGCTCCGACTCGACAAGCACCAAGCAGCACCCTCAAGAGGGGAAGCGACCGCTGCTGCCCGGACCAGAGACTAGCCCTAGGGTTCCCCCCGGCACACAGAGGGGAGTGGAAGTAGGAAAGCCATGACGCCCTCTAGGAAGGAAGATGCCACCCGCAGGCGGCACCACATCGGTGTCGGTCGAGCCGACAAGGATTTCTCCTGAGGACCCTATCCACAACCCCTGGACGAGCTGAGGCACAAGAGACCTGATGAACCCACAAGTATAGGGGGTGTATCGCAGTACTTTCGATAAATAGGAGTGTCGATCCCAACAAGGAGCAGAAGGTGTTGACTAGTGGTATGTAGCAGGAAATCTCTGTAAATACTTAGCAAACGGATTTTTAGTGGTTTTCTGATAAAGCAAAGAAACAAAGTGCAAGTAATAAAGATAACGAACAACTGCAGCAAGTGGCCCAATCCTTTCCTAGCAAAGGAGAAGCCGGTGGAAATACTTATAAGGACCAAACGTTCTCGAGGACACATGGGAATTCTGTCAAGTGATTTCGCTTCAAATAGCTGAGTACCTTTCTTTGGTGTTGTAAGTGTTGTGTGGATGAACCTGTGCTAACATACCGACCTTACTTGGACTAATACATACTTGTGATTAAACCCCCTGCAAGCATCCGCAACTACATGAAAGAAATTAAGGTATAAACCTAACCACGGCCTTAAACTCTGAGATCCTACACTTCCTTGTGCAAAGGTGTCCTAACGGAGGTTCATGTTTCTGTCACTCCGGCAACCCCATAATTAGTAGCCAAATACACAATGCATTCCCCTAGGCCCATAAATGGTGAAGTATCATGTAGTCGACGATCACATGACACCACTAGAAGAATAACACCACAACTAAAATACTAAACCATTCAATAATAACTCAACATAAATCCACTACTAACAACATGACTTCTCCCATGTCCTCATGATATGGTAATGGATAACAATCTGAACATAAACAATAATCCAATGGTTCCACTCACAAGCATCAACTACAATAGTAATCAACACCGGGAAAGTTTCTCCTAAGAACTATGCAAGTATTCAACACGATTATTACAGTGGGATGGAGTGGTGATGATGGTGCTGGTGGAGATGATGGTGTGGATGATGATGATCCCGATGAAGTCTAGCTTGACGATGGTGTTGATGGTGATGATCTCCCCTCTCCGGGAAGGGATTTCCCCGGCAGAAATCTGTCTGCCGGAGAGATCTTTTTTCTCCCGGTGTTTTTCGCCCCGCAGAGGTGGCGGAAATCTTTCTATGGTCGCTCCCCTAGTATTAGGGTTCCGTGAGGAATATATAGGCAAGAGGGCAGAGTCGAAGACCGGGCAGGTGGGCCACACCTGCCCTAGGCGCGGCCTAGGGGGGACCCGCGCCTAGGTGGTGTGGGCCCCCTCTAGCCTAGCTACGCCTCCCCTTCTAGCTTCCTTTGTCTTCTGGGAAAATATAATTTTCCAATATTTTTCTGATCTTCGCGAAATTGCATCAAAACACCTCCTTTTCCTTCAGAATCCAGACTCCAACAGTTCATCCTCCAAGAATCATCCAACATGCAAAAACAGATGAAAAGACATAAGCAACACCTCATAATAAGACATATATCAATGAATAGAGGCAAATTATGATATATAATGGTGATGCAAATTGGACGTATCAACTCCCCCCAAGCTTAGACCTTCGCTTTTCCCCACGCGAAAACTGAGCTCAGTAAACATGTCCATAGGTTTATGGAGTGAAGTGTCGATAAAATAATACGGACAAGAAGCATCACACTTACCATTACACAACTCATAGAAGAAAGCAACTCACCATTATATAACTTATCTTGCAACAAGTATAGGAGTCACAATAGAGATGCATAAAGATAAATCATAATTGGAATTGGCAAACTTTATTCTTGGTCAGAGAACACCTGGCAAACAATTTCACAAAAAGCTTTTTGTAGAAGTCTTCAAAACAGGAGCACTCTTTGTTCAAAAAGGTTTTTCACAATGAAGGCTATCAAAGTAATACTCAATAGATAAGAGTTTTGTGCAAACAAGGAAGATAAATAACATGATTGAATAAATCATCATATGAATGCTTGCAACACAACAACTCAAATGCTTGCTGGAGATAGATAGGAAGTAGGTTTACTGACTCAACTTGGAAGTAGAAGAAAGGTCCCTTCATAGAGGGAAGCAGAGATTTCAAGTCATAAAGAGCTTCCAAAAGATTATGGTACTTACTAGCTTTGAGCCCTCATTGCCCCTATCATAGGCATCTTGAGATGATTAAGGTTAAAGTGAACAAGGATGGAGTATATGCTTGATGAAATATAAGTTGGCAATCTCATGTCCCTTGAATATGAGGGCCACACCTCATGCTACTCAACTTTAGTTACCGGTAAGTTCTTGTCATTGTAAGTACATGCGTATCATAGAGAACCGCCAACAAGCATCTAGTCGGAAATATTTCAGTTTTCAACTAGAAGCTTGGGGGCTACAGTATAAAAGTTTTAACTCAGTTATATGCTTAGTATTTCTTTAAGCAACTAGTCGGAACTAATTCAGTTTTCAACTAGAGGCTTGGGGGCTACAGTATTAAAATTTACAAACACTGCGTATGCTACTCTAAAAGTATCTAGTTGGAATAATTCATTCAAACTAAATACTTGGGGGCTACAGTGAGAAGTTTTCTAGCTTAGTCACTCTTAGAGTATTCAGATGCAAAGACCTATGGTTTTCCATCTAAATCCTCGGGGGCTATAGTGGGATACTACTTATGAAATGCAAAAGGCAAGCAAAGCGTACAAGTTCGATGATCTTGAGATTGGTGGCGCTCTCGGCAAATATCTTGCTAAAGGAAAGGCTATTTCCTCGCAGGATATCAGCTTGCCTGAAGAGCTCCTCAAGACCGCAGGTTGGAGATGTCGGGGCTGCACCAGGAGCTAGAGTAGAGCTATTCGGCGTGAGCGCCGGGTAGACTATCTTTGGAAATTCTGTGGATGTCCTGGGTGCAGAGGCGCCACCTTCGACAGACGTTCCACCTACCATCATCACCTTACCACTACCGATGGCATCCTTAGCCGGAGCTTCAGCCATTTTGGTAGCAGTGCTTTCTTGTGTCTCCTGTTCGCCGACAACGACGAGCTCCGCGGAGACAGCTGGGTCCACTTCCATGGCGGAAGGTCCAGATGCATCCTTATCTTGAGAGCTCATCGGTGCAGCAGCAGGCTAGACGCTGGGAGTGGTAGGGCGATGGCGGGAGATGCTTGGTGCGACACATCTCGACGCAACATACCTTTAATGTTTTTAGAAGCCCCTGATGTTTTGGAGGTCTTCTTCAAACTTAAACCAGCCTTCTTCCTGAAACGTGCAAAAGTATAAGTACAGGAACAAGATAAGCAATGGACAATGTCAGAGGAAAAAGAGGCTTACACAACAGTGGGTGCTTTGGTAAAAGGGATCCCGGTAATCTTTCTTTTTTCCGCCTCCAGGGCGGCAGTGGACTTCTTGGAGGCTCCACCCTCCACCCTCCGTCTTCTTCTTCTTGCCTCCATCGACAGCGTCAGAGGTGGAGCTCTTCCGCTTACGCGCCAGCGGGACATCTTCATCGGACACGACGGTGGCTTCCTTCATCTTGGGGTCATAGATTTGGATAGCCATGCTATCCTCCTCTAGAATTTTGAGTTGTTAAGTGAAAACCCAAAGTGTTAGATGAGATAAGAAAGGCTAGACGAAAGAATTGGAGAATATGCCATACACGGAAAATAAAAAGGTACCTCTGGGCACTTGCCCTCCTCGAACATGTCGTAGGTGATGGTGAAGCCACGCTTCCTGTCCTTCTCCTTGATGATGTCCTTGAGGCGGAGCTTGACAGAGTCACTCGAGAAATTGTCCTCGGAGATGCGGAGGCTATCCTTCCTCTCCTTGGTGTACTCATGCATCAGCTTCGAGCGGTGCTGCAGAGGATGGATCCGCCTGACGAACCAGCACATGGCCAGGTCCAGTCCGGTTAGACCTGTCTCTACGAACCACTCAATCCGCCTTATAGCGCGGGAAGCATCATTGTCGGAGGGAAGGGTGTCCTGGCATCTCCATGTCGGGGCTTCGGCGGTGGCTCCATCGACGAAGTCCGGATACATTTATTCTCGGCCGGCCAGAGGGATATCTGGGCCATAGAAGTACGTCTGTTGCCATATCTTACAAGATTCGTGGCCGACGATGTCGGGGAACCGCCAACCAGGACGGATCTTAAAACTAATTGTTCCGCAATTCCTGAGATCGTCCTTGCTCGCTCCGTCTTGCCTCTTGACGGTAAAGAAATAGATGAACAAGTCTAACCTAGGCTTAATCCCTAGGTAACCCTCGCAAAGCACCACGTAGTTGCTAAGCGCGAGGATGCTATTGGGGGAAAGGTTCTGAGGTTGAACCCGATAATGTTTAAGGACAGGAAGGAAGAAGTCGGAGATGGGCAAGGAGACGTCGCGTACCAATTGTGCTTTGAAGTACACCTTCTCTCCGGTTTCAGGAGAAGGGGTGACCTCGCTGGCCGGCACCGCCCGCCAGACAAGCCCCTCCATTGTGGGGAGGTAGCCTTTGACGAGCAGCTCTTTGATGTCATTGTTGGTGATGTCAGAGCCACGCCACTCCCCCTTATGGGAGTCGCCTTATTCCTCCAGTGGCTCCAGCACCGCTGGGATATGGTCGTCGCCGGTGGATTCAACCACCGCGGACCATGGTACCACCACCCCCTCTGGTGGCACGTGAACGGTGCTTGCCGGCTTGGTCGCAGCGTTGCTAGCCGCCGCAATGGAAGAGGTAGAGCTGGTACTGGACATTGGGGTGAGAGGGGAGGTGACTGAAAGATTGGGGAGATTAGGGTTTTTCGCGTATGCACGGAGGGCTCGAGGAGATGCTCGCAGGAGGAAGACGAGGACGCAGGGGGAGAATGAGGTGAAGAGATGAAAATCTATCACGGTTAAAATTTATAGCCCCAGCGTCAAAATTCATGCAAAGTGATCGAATGGTCGACGCGTGGACGATGTGTGCGGGTGCGTGCGTGGAAATTTCGCCACGTTCCCAACCGCCGCCGCCAACGGTTCATATCCTTCGCGCGGGAAAAATGGGCATCATTGTGTTCTCTGCATGTGTGATTTACGAGGCGCCGCTGACCTATGTCTATGTTGTTCTAGCTGACACGAGCAGGTGAACCATCACATCGGAATATTCCAGCATGGATGGATCCAGTCCGGCTACGAGAAGAGTACGATGGAAGATTCAGCAGTTCTTCGACTTACAAATTGAAGACGGAGAAGCCTTGAAGGGTTCTTGGGAGGACTACAAGATATTGCTTGACGATTTGCCGACATCCATCTAGACAGAGCATTCAACCTGAAGAGGCAAGACGACGCAAGATCTTGTAGTTCTCCAGGGGCTACTGTTGGGGATATGATATATGGGTATCTATAGGGGTTCGTAGCATGGAAAACAAAAAAATTCTACCGCATGCACAGAAACAAGCCAAGATCTATCTACTAGATTGTAGCAACGAGTTGATAGAAGCACTCACCCTCGAAGATTCCAAAGCGGTTAACGAGAGCAGATTCTCGTGGGTGATGTAGTCGTACACTTGCTGATCTCAAGATCACGTAGACGATCCTTCCGGCACTGCGTTCCGGCAGCACTTCCACAGTCGGTCACACGTTCGGTACTCGATGAAGACCTTCCTCTCCCTTGTTCCAGCAGGCAGCAGAGGTTGTAGCACTCTCCTCGTGATTCCGGCAGCATGACGGCGTAGTGTCGGAAGTAGAGGGAAGATCCCGCAGGGCTTCGCCTAAGCCAGAGCGAGTATGGTGGAGTAAGAGAGAGCCTTGGCGATCTACGGATTAGAGGCACCAAGGGGAGGTGGTGTGGCCGGCGGCTAGGGCTTGGAGAAGCCCAAGTCGGCGACTTGGAGGAGGCCCTAGCGGTGGCAGCAGCACTTGGAGGTGGTGGCGCCTAGGATCTAGGGTTTGGGTGTGAGAGGTAGGGGTGCGCCCTACCCCTCCTTATATAGGTGGGGAGAGGCGGTTTGGGAGGAGGGAGTCCTCCTCCAACTCCTCCTCCTTGGCCGGTGGGTGGAGGGAGTGGGATTCCTACCCTATGTAGGTTTCCTACTCTCCCTCCACCAAGCAATGTTCGGATTTGACTTTTTCAAATTGGCGTTTGACTTTCAAACTTGAATTTGATTTCTCTCTTCATATTGCCTAGCCAAGTGACCTAGTACATGATGCAATCATTCCACATTGTCATGACACATAAATGTACCCTTCCCCTTCCGGAGTGCCGGACCTTCCAGACCCTTCTAGAACATTCCCGATGAAAACACCGAAATCATTTCCGAACTCCGAAACAGGACTTTCCTTATATGAATCTTATTCTCCAGACCATTCCGGATCTCCTCGTTATATCCCGGATCCCATCCGAAACTCCGAACAACATTCGGTCTCTTACTCATCATTCCATAACTACACAACAACATCGAATCCTTAAGTGTGTCTCCCTACGGTTCGTGAATTATGCGGACATGACCGAGACACTTCTCCAATCAATAACCAATAGAGGAATCTGGAAATTCATATGGCTCCCACATATTTCTACAATTACTTTGCGGTCGAATGAATCATTTACATACGATACCAATTTCCCTTTGTCTCACGATAGTTTACTTATCCGAGGTTTTGATCATCGGCATCTCTGCATACCTAGTTCAACCTCGTTACTGATAAGTACTCTTTTCTCGTTCCCGTGATATGTGATCCCTTGTGAGCCAGTCACATGCTTGCAAGCTAATTGGATGACATTCCACCGAGAGGGCCCAGAGTATATCTATCCGTCATATGGATGGACAAATCCTACTCTTGATCCATGTGCCTCAACCCATACTTTCCGATCATACCATTGAAATGACTTGATCTTTATGCTACGCTTATCTATAGGAGTATGTCCATCATACCATTCTCCTAATGATATGATCTTGTTATTAACAACATCTCAATGTTCATGATCGATAAACCACGATCATCTATTAATCAACAAGCTAGTATTATAAAGAGGCTTTACCAGGGACTCTAATTTAGTTTAAAAATCACACAAGTATTAATGTTTCCGGTTAATACTATTATAGCATGAATGTAAAAATTTATCAGAAACACAAAGATATAATAATAACTGCTTTTATTATTGCCTCTAGGGCATATCTCCAACAGTATCCTCATAGCATGTCTCCTATCCGGATAACCCGGGTGGCCAACAGTTAGTAGCATGGCCCATGGCCTGCTGGGTGGCCCAGTTAGATGGATCCAGAAGGGAGGCCCATGCCGGATAAAGGAAGGCTATGAAGGATTCACCGACGTACCTAGAGCCTTGGAGTGCAAGACACGTTAGACCAGTTGTATACCGTGTAGGACTCTATAACCTGTCCGGCAAGGACTTTACCTGTAACCCTAGGACCTGGCGACTATATAAGTCGGGCCTATGGGAGCCTTTAGGGCACAAGTAATATTGATCAACTCATACCCTCGCACAACGAACCAATCCCTGTAACCCGGCGTATTGCCATTATAGTGATTTATAGCACGAGTAGGATTCCGCCACCGTCGTGGGATCTGAACCTAGGTAAGATATGTTACCTCGTACCCGTCAACCGTCTTCCTTACCCCACGTCTCTAAACACGCACTGTGAGGACCCCTCCATGGCATACTCGTCGGCAATACCACGACAGCCCAGGCGTTTCTCTAACACAAACTACATACTCCATGGAATTACAAGCTCTCTCTTTTATTTCACACCGGTGACATCCACAGATATCAACTGTGTACAAAGTACAAGTGTAATGTTGAAAATGTTCCCCATGACAACATGTTTCTGCTAATTCCAAAGTATAGATGCAAGCATATACAACTTCGATGACACAATGGTTCAAGTCTATTAGGGGCAAGAAAATAAGGTGTGCCATCAAGTTCGTGAGAGCTTTACTAACTAGTTTTCACATAACAAAATACTTTTTTAATTCGAAAGATAGATGAAGCTTGAGAATTTACTAGGAATAGCAATAATGCTAATAGATAGATATGGTGCACACAAATGGCACATGTTTGGTTCAAAGGGATTGGAAGCATGAGAAGTATGCCTTCTCAAAACAGGTTTTTGGCTAGCAAGGCTAGGTAGCAAGCAGGAGAGTTGAAAGAAACAAGCAAACATACAAGTAATAAAGCCAAACATGCAATCTTCCTTGAATACACAAAAGATCTTAAATAAAGAATACTAAGCTTGTGAGCCAATCAAGAAAGAAAATAAATAATACAAAATACCTGTAAGCTTTTTTATTTTCCTTTCAATCCTCAAAAAGTGTTTCTACTGACCAGAGCTCGTTTTGCTACTGAAAACCCATCAAAACAAAGGCTTATGTAAGAGGCAAATGCAAATGATGGCGGAAATCTGTCAAAACAGACCAGCAGGTAAAGATTGATTTTTTCGAAAACCTTTTGTTGCTCAAATCAAAAAGTGCAAAACTAATGAAAGTAGGGTAACAACTTGGAGAACAAGCACAGAAAAATACAGATCCATACGACGTACTGAGCTCCCTCACAAATTTTTACAATACAGCACAAAAATCGGTCCTAGGACAGCCACTTTTCACAACTCCTCTACTTCTCAAAAGTAGTTGAACTTGACCCAAAAACCAAAACAAAAAGGATAAGGAGCGGTTATTACTGAAGTAATAACTTCCAAGACTTGACAAAAATATTTGGTTATCTCCCAAGAAGTACTTTTCTTTAATGCCTTTAAGTTAGGCTTGAAAATTTCAAAGATGCTCACATAGGAGATAAATATTTGAAGTGAAAGAGAGCATCAAGAAGCAAATAACCAACACATTAGAGTCTAACCCACTTCCTATGCATGGGAGTATCATGAGAAAATGAATTGTTGAAACAAAAAGCCACTAGCATAGGAAGGCAAAATAAATTCAAAGCTTTCAACATAAAATGGGGAAACTTAACATTATTAAGATGCGTAAAACCATGTTTCCCTCTCTCATAATAACTTTCAGTAGCACTTTGAATACATTTGACAATATAACTGTCATTGGCAACAACTTTATCATCGGAATGAGCATACTTACAGTCATCAAAAAGAGGTCTAAGGTCATAAACAGGATCAATAGAAGCAAGTTGTTCCATCCTGAAATCTTTATTAGGCAAGCTATTTTCGCAAGGAGCTTTAGTAAATTTGGAAAAGTTAAACTCATAAGAGTCTTCATCAAAATTAGTTAAAACTTTCTCCTTTTTACAATCTATAATAGCTCCACAAGTGTTCAAGAAAGGTCTACCAAAAATGATAGGACAAGTTTTGCAAGCTGCTAAATTAAGCACTAGAAAATCAGCAGGATACTTAATCTTACCGCAGAGAACCTCCACATCTCTTACAATACCAATGGGGCAAACGGTTTCCTTATTAGCAAGGTGAATAACCACATCAGTGTCCTCAAGCTCACAAGGACCAATTTCATGCATAATTTCCCTGTAAAGCTCATAAGGAATAGCACTAGAACTAGCACCAATATCACATAAACCATAATAGCAATGATCACCAATTCTAACAGAAAGCACAGGGACACTAGCTTTTCTAGGATGAGATATAATATTAGAAGCGTCTTCACAGAAGAGAATGTGCTCATCCTCTTTATTTATAGTGACAGTGTCTTTCACAATAGCTACCACAGGTTCATTATTCATTTGCTCATCAAGCTCCATGGTTTTCTTAGTATCTTTGCTATTGGCACTAATCATCATAGAATACTCCTTTACCTTAGCTGGGAAAGGTATTTTCTCAACATAAGGTTTAGGAAAAATATGATCAATAGTACAAACTTTAGTGCTTCTAACAGGAACATTACTAACAACATCTTTATAAGGTGCATGGTACCGATTCCACTTCTTCTTGGGAATTTCTATGTAGGAGGCAAAGGACTTAAAACAATTGGCAATACTTAGGGAATCAAGACCAAACTCATTGCTAATATCACGGAAGTTATCAGTTCCCATAAAAGATTTAATGCATTCATAATCATAGTTTATACCTGACTTTCTTCCTTTGCCATTCTCCCAAGCTTCAGTGTTTTCTTGAATACGGTCTAGGAGATCCCATTTAGCTTCTTCCTTCATACGTGTGAATGATCCAGCACAAGAAGCATATAGTAAATCTTTATCATGAAGAGAAAGCCTAGCATAAAAGTTATTGGTAATAATATTGTTAGGGAGTTCATGAATAGGACATTCAAGCATTAGTAACTTCAATCTCCCCCAATCTTGAGTTGCACTCTCTCCATCACGAGGCCAAAAGTTATATATCAGATTTCTAACCTTATGAATTTCACTGGGAGGATAGAATTTAGAATAAAAGAGAGATGCAATTTCCTCCCATTCCATGGATTTCCCATTCTTCAACAACTTATACCATTCTTCAGCTCTCCCTTTCAAGGATATGGAGAGTAACTTCTTCTTCACATGTTCAGTTGTGATACCTGCACACTTAAGCAGCCCGCATAATTCATGGATAAAAAGCAAATGATCACCGGGATGGACAGTTCCATCCCCTAAATAATAATTATCCATAACACGATCAACAATACTTGTAGGTATCTTAAAAGGATCTATCTCAACAGGTGGTGGTTTATCTACTACCCTAACAGTGGTAGTAGTTTTCCCAAACAGAAAACCAAGTGGGTTATCCATATTGTAAACAAATCAACAAACAGAAACAAAAGCAATACTCACAGTAGAATTTTCCCTTACCAGTTCCACTCTTCAATTGCGCTTCACTCCCCGGCAGCGGCGCCAGAAAATAGTCTTCATGACCCACAAGTATAGGGGGTGTATCGCAGTACTTTCGATAAATATGAGTGTCGATTCTAACGAGGAGTAGAAGGTGTTGACTAGTGGTATGGAGCAGGAACTCTCTGTAAATACTTAGCAAACGGATTTTTAGTGGTTTTCTAATAAAGCAAAGAAACAAAGTGCAAGTAATAAAGACAAAGAACAACTGCAGCAAGTGTCCCAATCCTTTCTTAGCAAACGACAAGCCGGTGGAAATACTTATAAGGACCAAACGTTCTCGAGGACACATGGGAATTCTGTCAAGTGTTTTTGCTTCAAATAGTTGAGTACCTTTATTTGGTGTTGTAAGTGTTATGTGGGTGAACCTGTGCTAACATACCGACCTTACTTGGACTAATACATACTTGTGATTAAACCCCCTGCAAGCATCCGCAACTACAGGAAAGCAATTAAGGTATAAACCTAACCACAGCCTTCAACTCTGAGATCCTACACTCCCTTGTGCAAAGGTGTCCTAACGGGGGGTCAGGTTTCTGTCACTCCGGCAACCCCACAATTAGTATTCAAATACACAATGCATTCCCCTAGGCCCATAAATGGTGAAGTATCATGTAGTTGACATTCACATGACACCACTAGAAGAATAGCACCACAACTTAAATACTAAACCACTGAATAATGACTCAACACAAATCCACTACTAACAACATGACTTCTCTCACGTCCTCAAGAACTAAACAAACTACTCACAAGACATCATATGGATCAAGATTAAAGATGATATGGTAATGGATAACAATATGAACATAAACAATAATCCAATGGTTCCACTCACAAGCATCAACTACAATAGTAATCAACACCGGGAAAGTTTCCCCTAAGAATTATGCAAGTATTCAACACGATTGTTACAGCGGTATGGAGTGGTGATGATGGTGCTGGTGGAGATGGTGGTGTGGATGATGATGATGATGCCGATGAAGTCTAGCTTGAAGATGGTGTTGATGGCGACGATCTCCCCTCTCCGGGAAGGGATTTCCCTGGCAGAAATCTGTCTGCCGGAGAGCTCTTTCTCTCTCGGTGTTTTCTGCCCCGCAGAGGTGGCGGAAATCTTTCTGTGGTCACTCCCCTAGTATTAGGGTTCCATGAGGAATATATAGGCGAGACGGCGGAGTCGGAGGCCGGGCAGGTGGGACACACCTGCCCTAGGCGCGGCCCAGGGGGGACCCGCGGCTAGGGGGTGTGGGCCCCCTGTGGCCCAGCTATGCCTCCCCTTTTGGCTTCCTTTGTCTTCTGGGAAAATATAATTTTCCAATATTTCTATGGTATTTTTCTGATCTTCGCGAAATTGCATCAAAATACCTCCTTTTCCTTCAGAATCTAGACTCAGGCAGTTCATCCTCCAAGAATCATCCTACATGCAAAAATAGATGAAAATACATAAGCAACACCTCATAATAAGACATATATCAATGAATAGAGGAAAATTATGATATAGAATGGTGATGCAAATTGGACGTATCAAGACCCGCGAGGGAGAGGCCTCGCCACCACCAAACTTGTTTCCCACGAGCATGCGCCACTCCGGTCCCGACTTCGCCATCATCGTCTCATAGAGCAAGCCATCACGGGGTCTGCAACATCGCAACACAAGTAGAAATGAAGTAGGGTCCACATGACCACGGCCGCGCGGGAGGGAACTACCTCCACCACCGGAGGTGCTAGTCAACCGGACGCGGTCGCAGACAAACCAGACCTCCATAGGTCTGGCCGGGCCCAGCGGGCCCGTAAAGCCTACGCGGAGGCATAAGTCCCATGGCGGTCCGCCCCCCCGACAAGACTATAAATTCCACCACCACGCTGCAACGGGACGGCCGAAGACACCACGGAGCCCATCCACCCTACTCGTCAAGATCTGCAGATCAGACAAAACAATGCCAGTCGGTCCGCCTAGCCCAGATCCGGGCCCAAATGGGCCCGATCTGGGCCGACATGGCCACAAGCGCCCCGAGCTCCGCCTGCCGCTGTTGTGCCGCACTGCCCCGCCGACCACAGTCGCGTCGCCGCGCCATCCCTCCCCCAGCCGAGGCAGGGCCTCCGCCGCCCCAATCGCCTCGCCGAGATGCAGCGCCACCCGATGAAGGAAATATGCCCTAGAGGAAATATCCATGGGTTATTGTAATGTTCCTTGAATATCCATATATCAGGCAACTTGTATTGATTGGCAATTATGTGAATTGTTTGTGAAACTCTTTACTTGTATGGTTATCTAATAGTTGTCCTTAGTCAGAGTTTATGTGAGGACATATATGAATATTATACTAGCACATCGATTGGTTGATAACTATGTTTTGCAAGTCATAGACATGGAGATGTCAAACCAATGATGTGGACACATGTTATAAATATGGGGTTGGACTGACCCAACTTGGGACTGGCAATTATACTTGTAGCTCTCTCTCTACAGATCGTGTACGTCTTGTCCTAAGACCTGAGATTGTCGCATGTACTTGAGATGTGGATCGACCTACTTTGGGGCTATCAACCACTACTCCATAACTGGGTAGTTATAAAGGTAGCTTTTGGGTTTGTCCCAAAACATGCTGCAAGGCATTGGTCAATCAAGATGGGATTTGTCCCTCTCTATTTGAGAGAGATATCTCTGGGCCCCTCGAGTGATCGGATCCAGAAATGCATGGCCATGATACATATGGTTAATAGTTAACCTAGTAAAGGGATTCCAAACCACAGTATCGAGAAAGAGAGGTCAGCTTGGAGTTAGACCAAATATCGTGAGGCAAAGGGGAAGACATGTACTTAACCTTGTGATGGTTTGTCCGAATGATCTTTATATGCGTTTAGGAGTTGACATGTCTTGCTAGAGGCCGCTACCAACTATTGACGAAGTAAGTGTACTCGTTCCATGTCTATGCGTGTATAAACCTATAGGGTCACATACTTAAAGGGCTGGAAGCCTAATGAGGATTGGATCCGAATTAGACCAAGCTCCACTAGGGACACCTATATAAGAGAGGGTGAGGCGAGCTGACTAGGGTTGAGCATTCCACCCAGTCGCCACTTGACGAGGTTTCAACTCGTCAATGCCCATTGTTATGAGCTTGGGTTTTGAAGAAGATGGGGGTGCTGGAGATCGCAGAACGGTTCACAGACAAGCAACTAGGGGACACGAGATTTACCCAGGTTCAGGCCCCCAGAGGGAAAACCCTACTCTTGCTTGTCTGCTCTTGATTACGATAGTGTTACAAGGGTGCGCAGATGCAATCTGGCGTGGAGATGTGTATGCGGTGAAAAGATGTCCTCCTCGTCATGCCCTCCTAGCCTTTATATAGAGATAGGCAGGTCCCAGGCATAGATCGAGTCGGTTACAAGTTTAGGGTTTGCCCCTTTGAATATTCTATCTATTCTAGTCTTGCTCTCTAAGGATCCGAAGATGTCATGGGCTTGGGCCACCCGAAATCTCCACAAGCCACATATATTCTTGTGGGCTTTCCTTGGGCTGGACCAGGTACGCTAATGTCGTGTACCCGTAGGGTATAACCATGTCAGTAGCCCCCGAGTGTTCAGTCGAATCATAGATTCGGCTGAGGACTCTTCAATCTTTCGAGTGCAGTTGTTTCTGTTCATAAGAGAAAGAAAACGATTTTAGTTTGTAGGGATCGTTGATGCGTGTGCCTGACTCTCCTGACGGATCAGGGCCAGTTAACTGTCTTAGGACAAAACAACACGATCTTCTTCAGATTCGAGTCCCTAGACTCGAATCTGGAATGGATGCTGGCATAATTCGACTCGGGCCGCTAAGGTCTTACAGGAGTCGAATCCCAGTAGTTTTCGAGTGATGTACCCAATGCGTCCGTCGGGATTTTCATCGCGCCTGTTGGCACGGATTTTTACTAGTAGAGCGCAGTCAGGTGCGTTATCGGGCCATCAGATGATATCTGCAGGTCTTATCTTTGTGTCGTAGACACAACATCCGAAATGTTATCACCACGGAGGTGTTTCGGGTGGCCAAGGAGGATTGTTGGGGGGGTGACCCCGGATAGGGTAAGAACGGGGAAAGACGAAAGGAAGTTCCCCGGCAGGTTTCCGAGTTACAATCTAAATCTGCCGAGTCCTGTAAAGGTCGGCCGAGGTAAGCAAGAGCAGGACCCTTGTGAGAAGAGCAAGGCATAACCCGGCCGATATACTGTGTAAGTCGGCCGGGTCAGCCCGAATAATCTGAATGCAGGTGAAGGCCAAGCCGAGTTAAGCGAGGCAGGGCCGAGTGATATGAAGCTTGCAAGAGAAGGAGATGCCTATAGTCAAACCCTAGTCACGGGCTAGGTAGAATCTGAGCAGAGCCAAGAACAAAGGACAAGGCGCAGGGCGACAGAAGGGCAGAAGGAGGTCATGGAGGTGATAGTCCTGAAGCCCGAGGCGTGAAGGCGGGGTCCTCTGGAACCTTGCCGTCGTTAGAAGAGCGACACGGAAAGGAGGTCGTCGAGTTACTATATTGGGACAAGCATATTCTTCGAATATGCTTGCCACGTCAGCCCTAGAGGATCCCAGGGCTCCCCTTTATAAGGAGAGACTTGGACTCTGAGAAGGGCATCAACTCATTTGGTTCCGTTAGGCTGGTAAAGTTCTTCCTCTCCACTTGTATACAGCTCAAGGAGCACTTGTAGCCCAAGAAAGGAGAAATAAAGATATTTACGTTAGTCTTCTGTGTGTAGAATCAACTACATCTTCCCTCCCCAGATCCCTCTAGCATCCATTGGCCCCATACATTAGCCTATCCATGGCATCTGCCGTGCCACCACCACGACAGTTGGCGCCCACCGTGGGGCCAGCAGCGGTGCTAGCTGGAGTCATGATCCGGACGGGAAACTTCATCCACACTGGCGAGCGCATTGTCTCTAGCTTAGTCCGGAGATTTGATCTCTGTGACTACGTTAGCGACAACGCAGGCAGCTTCCAGGGAAAAACTCCTCCGCGCAACAGCGTCTTCAACAACTTGGGCATGCACCAGATCTATGTCGGCGTCGACACCTCTAGCGTTTATCCTCACCAAGTTGTTGTTGTAGGAGAGCCTCCCCTTAGCGCCGCAAACGGTCTGCGTGGAGTGCTCCCCGTCAGCAGCGTCGAGGTGATTGTCGCAGCCGGGGTGCAGGCGGGAACAGCAGGCGCCGGATCAAGCAAAGATCCGACGACGGGTGTGCAGGTGACCACCAAGCAGGCAGCTCCACAGCCCACCGAGGTAACTCCTTCAACGGCCAACCCAGCCGAAGTGCAGGATACGACCCCAAAGGCACCAAGGGTAAGAGGGCCACCCCTGGAAAAACCAGAAAACATTCTCCAGGCAACTATAGATAATCTGACTACAACTGTAGCACCGATCCTTGATCCGGCAAATGCTCAGGCGGAGTTAGAAGAGACCAGGCAAAAAGTGCAAGTAAAGGCAAAAAAGGTGTCAGCATTGCGGGAGTCCTTAAACAGGACCCTGCGAGAATATGCTAGGGAAAACAAGCTTGACGTTGCCCCCGAGCGGGTTGACGAATTGAGACTAAGGGGGAAGAACATCATAGATGATATCAACAAAGAGCATGATGCTCATAAGGCAGAATCAGTTGATCTAGGTTTGCCGAGGTACAGTACCCCGGCAAAGAACCTGAGGACGGCAAATGCCGCTACACTAGAGTTAGAAGGATTGACCGGCGAAGCCCGACAAAAACAGCAAGAAAGAGTGAATGAACTGGTCCGCATTGCGAACCAGCAGAATGAAGAAATGCTCAGGGCAGACCCAGCAAGGCCTGGTGCCTCGCGAATGGTTCATTCGGCTGGTGCAGCACCTGCCTTATCGGTGGCAGCAGCGTCCTCGCCCAGAAACAATGCGCGGAAAGACAGAGCGGTAACTTCGGGAAAAAGAAATAAACAAATTGTTCCATATGATCCGGCGATAGCCGGAAAAGCAAATGATAACAGAGGCAATGGAAGCCAAGGTAACAATGGCGAGAGAAACCCCGGCCATACCGAGAAAGGCAACGGAAGCCGAGGTAATGGAGATCTCGGAAGAGGAGATCTCGGAAGAGGAAATCACGAGAATAATATCTGCCAACACCATGATTTTTCAATCCTAGATGCCTGTTATGCCATACATCACAATCCCAGGATTACCATTTTTGCGAGACATAACAGAATTGGATACCATAGTACATCATCCATTACAAATGATACATAAGTTCTTACACAAATAGGGATCTCATGATCCAGTTCTTAATACAACTTCAGGCAGCGGAATACGAAATAATAACGGTAGCATAGTAGAAGCTCCATCTTCGGGGTCACAGTCAATGCTGACGATGGGAGATGATCCTAGTTGTCGTAACCTTCCTGATGTCCATCCTCCAGGTACTCCTCTTCATAGTCTGGCCATGGGAATAGCCAGGGACAAAGCCATGAGTACTCTTTAAGTACTCGCAAACTAATACTAACAAGTAAAGGGGTTTTTTGGATAATAGGACACTAGGCTCTAGGGTTGTTTTGCAAAAGCCAGATTTATCTGTACTAGGTTCCAAGGCTAGTCACAATTTTATAAATCCTAAGTGGGAACTTGTATTTCATATCACAACTCTGTTGTGGTCAAGTCAAAGTCTCAATTCATTTCATAGGTCATTTTGAAAAGTCTGACGGGGGAACAGTATGGCCACTCCAACTGTCCATAACCGCGGACGCGGCTATTCGAATAGTTTGACACTCTGCAGAGATTGTACACTTTCACCACAACATTCGATACATCCGTCAGGAACAAATCCTGAATTCACCATACTCAGTATGCGGATAATCAATCCTAACCTTTCAATTACACGCCCTAGTATAAGCACCTCTCCTGTGAGTTTGGCCTCCCAACCATGACCAACTGTCATCTTGGGTACTACACAGGTGGACAATCTTCACAAGGTAGCCTCAGCTCAGACCTTGGCCATGAGGGAACTAATACTAAGGAATATAAGTTTCCAGTCAAGCCCTACCCAATATTCGGGTATTGTGGTTGTACGATAAAATTGGAATGGTATCGCATCCAGACAACCATCAGTTTTATAAAGGGCTAAGGCTCATGCCTCAACATTCTTATCACCAAAATTCTCAAGTGTTTGGAAACACATGTCCAAAACATTTCAATAGAATGATCCATCATTCCAAGGTTTTCGTAACCATTTTTCCACCAAGTATTCCCATCTAGATTTGATCAAGTTTTTACGCTTAGCACTAGCATCTACAGGTGAGGGTAAGTACTAATGAGGGGTGGTAAACTAGTAGTGTTTCAACTAAGTTCAATCTTATGCCTTGGGATGATATCAAGATTGCTAACTTAGGCCAAATTTTATGCTCTTTATGCAACCTTCAGCATCTTTCCTGTATCTACTAGTCACTTAAGTAAACTCTAAGTAAGCTTTGATAAAGAAATAAAGTAAGAAGCTTGCACATAAAACTAGGATTGGTTTATCAAGTGGGTATGATCACATATACTTAAGGCATATAGTAATCATAGAACAAGTAGGGGTTTGTTGCATCAGTAGGATATCTTGCAAGGGTTAACTTGCATCAATATCAGTATAAGCTTGCTAAATTGCAAGTGCTAGCTTGCACATTCACTAGTAGTATTTGGCTTGCCTTGTGCAGAGTAGTGGTTGAAGTTCTCCTCGGCTTCTTCTTCGTAGTATCCTCCTTCCTCCTCGTATCCTTGGTCGGTACTAGCGTCTATGAATAAATACGAGGTACACAATCACCAAACAATACTTAACTACTTGCAATCATCACACACAAGGGTCCTATGGATGATCTAGCATCATCCCTAACATTACAAGGTTAAGGCTTGATTTAATTCCTTTTATTTTCTTAGAAAAGTAATTTCTACTCATTGAAAAACTACTTAAGATTTAATATTCTCCAAACCAAATATGGGCTCCTGTTGACACATGTCATCACCACATATTGTAGTCCATGGGAATGTGATTTAAAGTAGTGTCACAATTTAATAAGGTTTTACCCTTTTATTTTAATTAATTAAAGTGGCTAGAAATGCTTATGTAGCATTATTTTATTACTTGAACAATATTTCTGCAAGTAAACCTATATATTTTTATATATTCTGAAAGGTATGGTTAAATGTGATTTTTGAGAGTTGGAATCAACTCAAAAGCTATTATGGTTTAAATTTGAAAAATGTTTGAATGCAGAAAAGCTTCTGCCTTGTTATTTTTACCATGGGTGATATATAGATCAAAATGACTTGAATCCAACGGGCTTGGATTCAGCATTTACAGACCTTTCCAACAAAATTGGTTTCATTCAATTTGGTGCACTGAATCGATCTGGATTGATTTTTGAAGTTGGGTACAGAAGTGTGTTTGAATTGAAATAGAAAAAGGTTTAATTTGAATAACTGGGCTGCGCGGGAAAAGTTGCTGGGCCGGCCTGCTAAGCGCAGTGCTCCCACAGGCTGCTTAAGTGGGTGTCCCCACTCGTCAGTGACACGCGGCTGGGCGAAGCGGTATGAGGCGACGTGGATCGTTCGATCTAGTTCTAATCTAACGGCTGAGGGTCATCGTTGACGCGAGACAACGCCAGCGAGAACGAAACCTAGCGCGGCTAGTGGGGGGTGCTGGGGGCTCATCGGGGTACTGGCGAGGGTCGGCGAGGCGGGCGAACGACGAAGTCGACGACGGCGAATCTCCTGGTACCGGTGGCTTCTCCTGGGGCGGCTCCAATCGCTGGCTCCCTTCTTCTCCAGAGGCGGCGGGCTCTGGTGAAATTCCGGCGAGGTGGTGCTCGCCTTGCTCTGAGAATGGTGTGGCACGATCAGTGAGGAGAGGGGAGTGAGATGGTGTGAAGAAATCGTGCGGGGGTGGCCTCTATTTATAGTCGAGCGAGGGGACCGTCGGGGCGCACGGTGAGCTCGTCGGGGGTGAGGTTACAGGCGGCTAATGGCATGGGCAAGGGTAGGGGACGGTGCGGTATCTCCTGGCGATGCTCAACGACATGGTCTCGAGGCATGGGGCGGTGTGGTTTGGTCTGGAACGGGCGGTGCTCTGCGCGGCAGAGGCGGCGTCTTCGATGGCGGGTGGTGGCTGTGCGGCACGGGGCGGCAAACGGGGATGTCTGGCGGTCTCCTGGGTTGATGGCGATCGTGTGTGCACACGGTGAGGGCGGCGCGCGGTCTGTGGACGCTGGTCGAGGGTGGTGCTCTGGCGCATGCTCGGCATGGTCTCTGGCGGTCTGGGCGCGGCTTGTGCGCGTGGTCCAGGGCTTGGCAAGGCTCGAGCAGTGGACAGGGAGTGGCGGTGGACGGTGGGCTGCCTCCCAGACAAGGTTGGCACGGCTAGTTCTTCCTCTAGCCTGCTGTCCACAATGGGGTGACAAGGGGGTGCTCGGCTGTTCACCATTGATGGCAATGGCAAGCTCACAGGGGTGCTAGTCCTTAGCTAATCTTCCTAGATGATCTACTGAGCTGTGTGTGAGCTAACTAGGGAACAAGTTAGACCAATTTTACTACACACTATAGTGTTTGATGTTTGTTTGATTTGTGTCTGCAACCTGTTTGATGAAATGGCCGCATGAAATCAAGTTTTGAATTTTGAAAAGATTTTTGGTGGGTTTGCTAGATTGGTGCCGGTGAGTCTGCAGATGCTTGGGTTTTGAAAGTTGAGCTTGTTTGAGTGGTTTTTTGAAAAGGTGGGATCTTCCCATATGATAAAGATTCAATTTTAAATTATCATTTAAACTATGCATTTGAAAGTTTCTGGATGATCACAAAGTGGGCCTTGATACCTTGTTATGAGTACATTCAAGGGGTGCAAAGATCCAGAAAAGTTTCTGTTAGGTTCTGAAAGTTTGAGACAACCAAAGTAGGCATGGGAGTTAAATTGGCCAAAATGACCATTCATTTCATATATGTGTTTTGATTTACTTGTCCTTAGGAAAAGTGTGGGAAATGTTTTAGATGATGTTTATTTCACCTAAGAAACATTTTAAAAGCAATGAAGCAAACAAACAAGGTGGTTTTAAAGGAATTCAAAATCCATGCATACACATATGCATGCATTCATAATTTTATTTAACAAGTTTTTGTTAACCCTAATTTTGATGATTAGAATTTGATGATCCAAGCTTAGTATTTTTGGGATGTTACAATATCCCGGCTGAAGGAAGGAGAGAACCGCCACCCAATCCACAACCGAGATATGAACCTCGGCAGGAAAGAGAAGTGAGACCAGCTCGCCATAATCAGGTGAATGAGAGGTATAATGATGGTTATTCCGAGATGGAATATGCGGTTCATGGTGGAAATAACCACTATGGAATGCAGGAAAGAATTCTATACAGAGATTTGCCGTCAAGTGATGCGAGAGTAAAGCTGGACCAGCTATACAGGTCCGAGCTGTTAGAAGAACAAGGTCCACCAGGCCCGGCATGCTTCGGACCTCGGATCATGGGCGAGCCGCCAGTGCCGAACTTTCAGCTAGCAAGAGGCACAAAAACGTATAATGGGAGCACCAAACCGTAGGATTGGTTGATTGATTATGCCACTGCAGTAAAAATAGCTGGCGGAAACTTGCGATGGGCGGTATGATATGTCCCACAAATGTTGGAAGGACCAACTAGGGTATGGCTGAATAACCTGCCAGCAGGCAGTATCAACTGTTGGTTGGATTTTGAAGAAATGTTCATTAGCAACTTCACCAGTACTTACAAAAGGCCAAACAGGCCGCAGCAGCTAGCCATGTGCAAGCAAAGGACGAATGAGATAGACAGAGAATTCTTGACTCGGTGGTGTAACCTCAGGAATTCATGCGAGGGAGTTATAGAATCACAGGCGATAGCTTGGTTCGCTCAAGGGTGCCGCTATGGCAGTGTACTATGGTAGAGATTGCAAAGAGATATGCCAACCACTTTGGCAGAAACCATCAGGATAGCGGATTCCTATGCCTTGGGAGATCCGACACAACCAGAATTAATGTCAGCAGATCATCGGGAACTTCAAGATAAATATGCAAGAGATGCGGTCGGGTCATCAAGGCGCAATGAGTTCAGAGGGAGAAGAAGAGAAGAAAGACCAGATTATAGATATGGCTCAAATCAGGTGGCATCGGTAGTGCAAGATCAGCCGAGTCACGGAAACAATCAGCGGCAAAAGAATGGTCCTCAGCAATGGACACCGAGGAATGAAGGGAAAAGACAATGGACACCAGAACAGAAGAAGCAATGGCAGGAAAGGCCGAAGTACACGTTTGAGTCTATGTTAGATCAACTGTGTAAATTTCACACTTCAAACCCAGCCAAGCTGGCCAATCATACGACTCGGCAGTGTGCCTGGATGAAAAATGCAATGGGCAACCCGGCAGGCATGCAAGCAACATCCCATCAGGCACATCAGCAGCATCTGCCACAGTTGACTGGAGCAAATGCACAACAACTAATGTTGCCACCTCCTCCCCCAATGTATGATAACTCGGACCGGAGGGATGCTGTGCATCAAGTGATAAATCAGGGTCCGGATGGAAGGACGAACCCAGGAAGTAGTGGACGCAATGATTACAGAGAACATCATCAATCATATTGCGTGTTCACAACAGAACAGCAAGATAGGCAAAGTGTGCAGCGCCGGCATATGGAAGTAAATGCAGTTATGCCGGCAGTACCAAGATATGTGCCTTGGTCAGATCAGGAAATAATTTGGAGCATAAAGGATCACCCCAAAATAATGCCGAATCCGGGGTCGTACGCACTCGTACTAGATCCGACATTTGTCAGACCAAGCATTAATGTGAAATTTTCAAAAGTACTCATTGACAACGGGAGCAGTATCAATATCATGTACAAAGATACAATGCATAAACTCGGAATATCGCAGAATATGCTGCAATCCACGAGGACCACATTCCATGGGATAGTACCATGCCTTTCATGCGAACCCATTGGAAAGGTTCGAGTGGATGTGTTATTTGGCACAAAAGATAACTGCAGAGCAGAAAATTTGGAGTTTGAAGTGGTGGACCTAGAGAGTTGTTATCATGCTCTACTCGGACGGCCGGCATTGGCCAAATTCATGGGCAGCTGCCACATAACTTACTTGAAAATGAAGTTACCCAGGCCACAAGGGGTGATAACAGTAGCAGGAGATTACAGGAAGTCAATGGAATGTGCTTCAGCCGGATCAAATCTGGCCGAGTCATTGGTAATAGCAAGAGAAAAAAGAAGGATTCAGGAGGTAGCAGCCCTCGCTCAGTCGGCACAACTGAATATGCCGACATTGGCCAATCCGCATGGAAGTGTCTCTTTCCAGCCGACTAAAGAAACAAAAAAATTCCAGATAGATGAGCAGTTCCCAGAGCGCACCGTCACAATTGGTGCCGGCCTAGATGCTAAATAGGAAAGCGAGCTCACCAGATTCCTCCGTGAGAATCGGGATATCTTTGCATGGTCAACTCAGGATATGCAAGGTGTGCCGAGGGAGTTGGCTGAGCACTCTCTGAATGTAAGGCCAGGAGCAAGGCCGGTGAAGCAACCTCTCCGCCGCTTTGCCGAAGACAGGAGAAAAATAATAGGGGATGAAATAGCTCGGCTCCTTGCGGCCGGGTTCATCATGGAGGTGCTATATCCGGATTGGTTATCGAACCCAGTGCTAGTGGAAAAGAAGAAGGATGATCCAAATGTAGCCATTGTATGGTGAATGTGTATTGATTACACGAACCTGAACAAGGCGTGTCCAAAAGATCCTTTTCCTTTACCTAGAATAGACCAAGTCATTGATTCGACCGCTGGTTGTGAACTATTATCATTTGTAGACGTGTATTCTGGTTTTCACCAGATACCGTTAAATCCAGCCAATCAAATAAAGACTGCGTTTATTACCCCGTACGGGGCTTATTGCTATCGCACCATGCCATTCGGCCTGCGTAACGCGGGGCAACGTATCAGAGATGTATGCAAAAATGTCTGCATGACCAGATAGGAAAGAATGTACAAGTGTATGTAGATGATGTGGTTATCAAAACCAAAGAAAGCAAAACGCTACTGGATGATATCCGGCAGACTTTCGCGAACCTGAGAAGGTTCCGAATGAAGCTTAACCCAGAAAAATGCACTTTCGGTGTGCCGGCTGGAAAACTACTCGTTTTTCTCGTATCTAGCCGAGGCATAGAGGCCAACCCAACTAAGATAAGAGCAGTAGAAAGGATGGAATTGCCAAGATGTCTAAATGACGTACAGAAGTTCACAGGTTGCTTGGCCTCGCTTAGCCGATTTGTATGTCGGCTGGGAGAGAAAGCACTACCACTTTATCAACTGATGAAAAAATCTGATAAGTTCATTTGGACACCACAAGCAGACAATGCGTTTCATGAATTGAAAAAAGATGTTGGTCATGGCGCCAATCCTGGCTTCTCCATTGTCGAAAGAGCCTATGTTACTTTACATAGCCGCCACGAATAGGGTGGTAGGCGCTGTGATCATGGTGGAACGAATTGAAGATGATAAATCAGTACAAAGGCCGGTATATTACCTAAGCGAGGTACTATCAGCCTCAAAACAAAATTACCCACATTATCAGAAGGTGGCATATGGGGTATACATGTCAGCAAAGAAACTTAAGCATTACTTTGAAGAGCACCCCATCAAAGTGATCTGTGAAGCACCCATAGCCGACATATTGAGAAACAAAGATGCAAGTGGCCGAATAGCAAAATGGGCAATTGAATTGTCACCATATGATCCGCAATTCGATAGGCGAGATGCGATCAAATCTCAGGCTGTGGCCGACTTCTTTGTAGATTGGGCCGAGGTACAGTATGAGCCACCATTACCAGATCCGAATTATTGGACGATGCACTCGACGGTTCCAAACTAAGAAATGGTTTGGGGGCAGGAATAGTGTTAACCTCGCCAAAAACAGATCAGCTGAGATATGTGTTGCAAATACATTTCGCCGCATCAAACAATGTAGCCGAGTATGAAGCACTGGTCCATGGATTGAAGGTGGAGAAAGAGATTGGCATACGCCGAATTTTATGCTACGGAGACTCAGATCTAGTAGTACAACAACTCTCTGGCAATTGGGATGCGTTAGATGCCAATATGGCCTTATATAGGTTTCATGTGCAAAAACTCAGCGGATACTTCGATGGATGTGAATTTCATCATATACCTCGGGCAGAAAACGACGCCGCAGACACATTGTCAAAACTTGGATCAACCAGACAATCAATTCCCCCAGGTATCGCCCTAGAGCACCTGAGGAAACCATCAATAACACCATCACCAGAGTCCGAATCCATCTTTATTCCGGCAAAATCAAGAGAAGATAGTGTGCCGATGGAAATTGACAAGGAATGTAACTTGGAATTTCCAAAAATGAACCCGGCCAATGCAAAGATGTATACGGGGAAATCCGAGGTAGTTATGTCGGCGGAAAATATGGAAATAGATAATGAGATTACCCCAGAAAAAATCATACCAACATGGGCGCAACCCATATTTTCTTTCCTTAAAGATGTGATTTTGCCGAATGACGAGGTATTGGCAAGACAGACACTGAGAAGAGCTAAAGCTTATACAATCATAAACAATGAGCTGTATAAAAGGAGCGTCACAAGCGTGTTGCAGAGATGTGTGAACTCGGCGGAAAGCCAGGAGATCCTCCTAGATATACATCAAGGAGAATGCGGGCGTCACGCCTCGTCCAGAGCTTTAGTGGCCAAAGCATTCAGGCATGGGTTTTATTGGCCAACAGCGTTGAAAGAGGCCAAAGAACTGGTCAAAAAATGTAATGGTTGCCAGAGATATGCCAGCAAGATACATATGCCATCGTCCGAGTTAAAAACGATACCAATTACTTGGCCATTTTCTGTATGGTGCTTACATATGGTGGGACCATTCAAGCTAGCCCGAGGCGGGATGACCCACATCTTAGTCATGGTCGACAAATTCACAAAATGGATCGAAGTAAAACCAATAAAGAAATGTGATGGGCCAACAGCGGTAAAATTCCTCAAGGATATTTTCTTGAGATATGGTTACCCACACAGTGTTACTACAGACAATGGTACGAACTTTGCTGAAGGAGCCTTCGCTAGATTCTGTCAAGAAAAGCACATAAGACTAGATGTCGCCTCGGTGGCTCACCCAACATCTAATGGGCAAGTAGAAAGATCTAATGGACTAGTACTGTCGGAATAAAACCACGACTCGTCGAACCACTGCAAAGGTCGGCAGGGTGTTGGATTGAGGAACTACCATCAGTACTATGGAGCCTCAGAACTACCCCAAACAGATCAACATGGTATACACCATTTTTCCTAGTATATGGGGCAGAAGTTGTGCTTCCAGCCGACATAATACATGACTCGCCAAGGGTTACCCAGTATACAACCGATGAGGTAAATGAAATAGTTCGGCAAGATGATGTCGATCTGCTAGAAGAAGCCAAGGAGTTGTCACTATCAAGATCAACTATTTATCAGCAGGACTTGCGGCGATATCACAGCAAGAAAGTAAATCCAAGAGTGTTTAAAGAAGGAGATTTGGTTCTTCGGTTAGTGCAACGTACGGCCGGCATGCACAAACTATCGCCCCCGTGGGAAGGACCGTTCATCGTGAGCAAAGCGTTGCACAATGATGCGTATTACCTAATTGATGCTCAGTCACCAGAAAAGAACAAGGAAGTCAAAGCCGGCGAAGAATCGAAAAGACCATGGAATGTAGCTTTACTTCGTCCATTTTACTCGTAGGAGTCATATACAACACATTGTAAAGAAACGCTCCAGAACAAAGTATCAACTATATATCAAACCTCGGCACAATGAGCAGTGGCTCGGGGACTGCCCTATATTGTTGTTGAGTTTGGGTTATGTATTAAACCTCGGCACCTTGAGCAGTGACTTGGGGACTGCCTTATGTTGTTTTTGAGTTTAGGTTATGTATTAAACCTCGGCACCTTGAGCAGTGGCTTGGGGACTGCCTTATGTTGATTTTGAGTTTGGGTTATGTATCAAACCTCGGCACCTTGAGCAGTGGCTCGGGGACTGTCCTATATTATTTCTGAGTTTGGGGTATGTATCAAACCTCGGCACCTTGAGCAATGACTCGGGGACTGCTATATTTTTTGAATTTGGGTTATGTATTAGACCTCGGCATTTCCAGCAATGACTCGAAGACTGGCCGATATTATTTCGCACTTTTAGTGATGTGTTGAGTCTCCATTTTTAGAACAGTGATTAGAGGATTGCCCCACAATTGTCCTTCGTTATAGAAATGGGTATCGAACTTCGGCACCCAGAGCGATATTATTTCGTTCTCCCAGATATAAGCTTCGAGATTGAGAACTTGGATAAAATTCAAGAACACAATGGTTGAAGTGTCAAATTCATCAGGGTCAGGAAATATTAGACGCTGGACTACCGTACGACAAAGGCAAAACACACAATTCGAACTTAAGAAATTAAAGGCCACCAAAGCAAATATTTAAACAAACAGGATTAGTTTAAACAGAAGCTGGACACAGCAAAGTTGGACAAGTATCTGACACACATCATACGCCCGGCATACCGGGGATAAGAAACGACTTAGAGTTTTTTAAGGGGCAGCGACTTGATCAGGAGCTGGGCGCTCCGAGGTAGACGGCACCTCGGCCAAAGTTGCTTCGCCCTCCACAGAACCAGGAGCGACTTCGGGGGAAGCTCGGGGCTGTTGAGAAACATCAGCTTGAGCTGTGGAATGCCCAGTACCTTTGGAGGAGGATCGCGCGTCACCATTGCCATCCGAGCTCGAGCTGGAATCACCAGAAGTATCCGAGTCGCCTTCAGCCTCATCTGGGTTGGTTGAATCATCCTCAGAGGCATCTTCAACTTCGACCTCATCCGCCGAGTTAGGAAGGAAACTCGTCCCTTCAATCCAGGTATGCACGTCCGCATACTCAACGAGCTGGAAGGCACGAGCTTGTCGGAGAGCGACGAATTCTGGATCCTCAACCCAACGGGAGCCAGTGCGCAAATTTATCAGGGTATCAAGGGAAATATCCTCGTACCATGACATAACGGCTGTGAGTGCCATATCAGCACCAGCTCGTCCAGCGGATTCCCTCCAAAGATTCAACTGGTTCTGGGATGCCATCAATCTTTCCACCAGTATCTTGATTTCATCAATATCAGGAGTCCCAGAAGTATTCGGCCAGAGAACATGGTAGGCCCGAATGGCTGCTTGCACCAAGTCCCTGCCCATAATCTTCATCGGACCGACGACAGCGCCAACGGCAACCAAGAAATCTTCCATCGAGTATTCTGGGCTCGCATCGGCAGGAACACCTCGGCGCACACGAGCATTAATCACTGCTTTAGAGCTCACGGGCTTAGCTTCTGGAAAATGGTCTGTGCAAAACAAAAGTGTGTCGGTCAACAGTAAGCAAGGGAAAAAGATAACTCGGCCACGGTCAGAGGCTTACGGTGAATATAGCTCAGCATTATCTGAAGATCTTTAGCCCAATCACCCTTGGTTTTCTCAAAGCGAGTGATCTCCTCGCTCATCCCCCGGGTCTTCAGTTCGGCAGCCTCGAGGAGCTTTTTATTTTTCTGCAATTGCAGAGCTAGCCGATTCTTCTCCTCGGAGAACTCCTGGTCAACTTTTTCAAACTCAGATTTATGAGAAAGCTTGAGGGACTCCACCTCGGCGCGCAAGCGAGCTATCTCGCCATCTTTATCTTTCAGCTGCGCCGAGTGAGTGGCGGCTTGTTGTAAAAAATGCAGCATCATATTAGGCATGGGTATGCATTCTTGGTGTGACGCTGCAAAATTTTGTAACTCGGCTATACCGAAGCCAAAAGGGTTAAAATAAACCCGATGCACATTTCAAATTGATATCTGTAAAAGAAAGAAGAGTAATGAACCTTCCAAGGCCTTGACCTTTTTCTCAAGACGGATATTAAGATTGTTGATATTACCTATTCACCAGCAAAATGAGTTAGCACCTCACATCCAAAACAATAAGAACTTTAGGGATAATGCGAAAGTTTGTTAACTTACTAGCTTTCTTCGCCACGGGAATGACCCTCTCATACTTATCTTGCAATTTTTTATGCGCAAAGAGCAGCCTTTGGAATTCGGCAGTCCGCCGGTCATGCGCAACCTAAGCAACAAAACAAATAGCAATAAGATATTCGAAGATCAGACAGATCCGAGTCAAGCAAAACTTAACTCGGATCTAGGTGGATGGATATTCGAAACTAAGATAGATCTGAGTCAAGCAAAACTTAACTCGGATCTAGGTGGCTGGATATTCGAAACTAAGACAGATCCGAGTCAAGCAAAACTTAACTCGGATCTAGGTGGCTGGATATTCGAAACTAAGACAGATCCGAGTCAAGCAAAAATTAACTCGGATCTAGGTGGCTGGATATTCGAAACTAAGACAGACCCGAGTCAAGCAAAACTTAACTCGGATCTAGGTGGCTGGATATTCAAACACTAAGACAAAACTGAACCAGGTAAAGCCTAATAAAACTTTCAAACGAATAACAAATTATTCGATTTCAAGCTTCGGGGACTAGAGTATATACAATATCATTCGAATGATTAATCAAACCTCGATAAAAACAATTACCTCATTCATCTTGTCGCTGTCAAGAACGATCTTGGCAGCCAGATGTAAGCGGCTGCTGATGTCGGAGAGTTGAAAGGGCTGGCTATTTGGATTGCCCTCGAGCTGATCAGCAGCATTCCAATTGTTGGCATACTCAACCAACGAGCCAAGGCTGTTCCCACTCTCTGTACGAGTCAGGACTTTACCTCGGACGTGTTGTGTAGCCACCGCCGCCGCGGGACTCTTATGAAGAGCGAGCTATGTATCAGCAGCCGGGGTAACAATACTCTTGGCAGAAGAAACCCCCTTGCGCAGCGCATCAGCAATTGTAGGCTGAGAAGAGCCGGCAGGTCCTTTCTGAGATGAGGAAGGTTTGGTGACAACGACCTTTCTTGCCTTAGAAGAGGTGTCGGCAGGAGCCATTACCTCGGCACTTGGAATGGCATATTTGGGGGCCGGAGGGATTACGGTTTCTGAGGGCGTCGAGATATTGGTATCCTGGCTGGATTTGGAGTCGCAGTAAAGATTGTGGGGGTCAAAGGGATCTTAGGGGAAACTTCGGGATTCACGAAGGAGGCAGCAGGCTCAGTGGAAATATCTATGGGCCGAGTTATATCGGCATCAACAGGGGAAACCTCGGGCGCATCCTGGCGAGATGCCATCTGATTCGGAGCGGGATGAGAGTCAACACGAGCAGGACTAGGAACTCTAGCATCTTTAGGAGGTGGAGGATAAGGCGGCCGAGTCGTGTGACTCGTCATACTGGGACCACTAGGCTTAACAGAAAGAGGAGCCCTGCAAAGGCAAAAAAGATCAGGTCAAAAGGCGGAAAGAGAGAAACAAGAAATACAAATAAAAAGCAACTCACCCAGTAACCCCGGGCATAGTTTTACGCTTAGAGGGGTGCGGGGCAGATCTCTTGATCCGTTTCTTGGGAACGGCTTCCGAGGCACTGGATGGAGCGCTACGTTTCCCCGAAGTAACAGGAGGTCAGGAGGCGAGAGGCTCGGCGTTGTGAACCTGACCGGCCGGATTAGCTGAGAAAGTAGAGGCCAGAAATGCATAAGAAATTGGCATTGCGGCAACTACCTCAAGAACTTGGACCTCGTCTGAATCACCTTCCTCCTCGTGGGCCGGGGTCTTGCCACGAGCGCGAGCCGGAGTGAGGTCTGACTTGGGGACAAACTCCTCCAAGTCAGGCTCCCCGCTGTCCGGGGTATTCCGATCCGCGGGCCACGGGAGGGTCAGAACTTCGGCATCCTCGATCTTTTGTTCCGCAAATTTCTGCAAGAAAAGATACACAGAGAAATTAGCAAAAGGAATCACAAACGCAATTAGGGGACAAAACATAAATGCGTAAACTTACCTCGGGAGGGGGATTCCCGGGGGTAAACGGCTTCAGTCCCCAGGTCCAGTCCTCAGGCATATCTGTCTTGAAGATAGCTCAGACACGTTTGAAAATGAGATAATTATCGAGCTCAACCGTTGAGACTCGGTTGGGATCGAGAGGACCGCTCATGTAACACAGCTTGTGCGTATGATGCTGGAAAGGGCAGATTCGGCTGCTGACAAAGGTGGTCATCAGATCCTCGCCGCGTAGCCCGGCGCGGATCAACTCCTTCAGTCGAATCTCAAAGGCCTCGGCCAGAGCATGGCTCTTCCTGGGATTGTAGGTCCAGTTCCTCTTTGAGGGGGGCCGATGGAGAAAGCGGGGAGCCGAATCTTATCTTCCTTTCTAGTATTCTTGACATAGAAAAACGATCTATGCCACTTCTTGCAAGATTCGAGACCAGCAACACGAGGAAACTCGGATTTTCTCCGAGGAGTGATGGAAGCAGCCCCACACTGAGTAAGCAACTTCTCAGAGGGGTGAAGGGATTTGTTTGGAACGACGTTAGATCGGATCTGGAAGAATTTATACCATACGTGCACAGACGGCCAGAGGCCGAAGTATCCTTCCGATGCAGAGATAAAAGCAGATAAGGAGGCAATGGCATTAGCCGGAAGATGATGCGGCTGAAGGCCGAAGTAATCAAGAAATTCCCTAGCAAAATCGCTAAGGGGAAGACCGAAACCCCGGGCAAAGTGAGACATAAAGACGACGTATTCGCCCTCGTTAAGAACGGGAAAAGATTCGCTGTCGGGTAAGCGACAAGCTACCTCGGCAGGAATCCGGCGAGTTCGGATTAGCCACTCGATCTCGCGCCGAGTGACAGAGGAACCTTGCCAGGAGCCCCTCTTTGGACCAGACGCTACGTCATCATCCTCAACTAATGCGCCGCTAACTGAACTTGACATAGGGTCGCCGGAGGAACCTACGGAAGAGGAACTAACGGCGGAGCGGGGCTTAGAGACGCAGGGCCCCGTCGTGATTCTAGGCGGAGGCGGTGGCGGAGCGGAAAAAAGACGCCCAGGAAATCTGGAAAACAATGGAAGCGTCTAGGAGGGAGCCTAACAAGGGGACCGTAAGAAAACTCACCGGTGGCGGTGCTGGAGCAAATGCACAGCGATGAGGACAACGGGGCAAGGGAACTGTGGATTCGTCGTTGAAGAGGTCAACAATGGCGCGGCCGCAGGAACAGGAGCAGATGCGCGAGCGTGAGGAGGAAGAAGGGTAACGGCGAGCGGAGGGGGAAAATGGACCCTCTAGCCCTGTGCCCCTCTTTATAACCGCGTGGCCCTGGCGGTAGTGGGATCATGTGTGCGGTCGATAATCGTGTAGATCGTGCATGCGGCGGAACCGCTCGTGGATAAGTGGAGCCACACCAACGACCACACGGCGCAGGAGAGGATCATGCCTCCTGACCGATGTGGTGCGCGAGGCGTTGCAGCGCCGACGCGACAGGCGCAGTAATTACTGTAGCCCGTCAGTGGGCACTGTAGAGGAACAAAAAACTAGAAGGACAATGATGAGTGTGACATGTAGGACGAGGCGTACGCTAGAAGATACACATATACCTCGGACGAGGGAAAAGTAACTCAGAAACAAGGAGAAACGAATATTGTGAAACTGATACGGCCTGGCCGAGGTTATAGGCAGGACCATACCAGCTTCGGGGACTAATGTTGGGGGGTGACCCCGGATAGGGTAAGAACAGGGAAAGACGAAAGGAAGTTCCCCGTCAGGTTTCCGAGTTACAATCTAAATCGGCCGAGTCATGTAAAGGTCGGCCGAGGTAAGCAAGAGCAGGACCCTTATGAGAAGAGCAAGGCGTAACCCGGCCGATATACTGTGTAAGTCGGCCGGGTCAGCCCGAATAATCTGAATGCAGGTGAAGGCCAAGCTGAGTTAAGCGAGGCAGGACCGAGTGATATGAAGCTTGCAGGAGAAGGAGATGCCTATAGTCAAACCCTAGTCACGGGCTAGGTAGAATCTGAGCAGAGCCAAGCACAAAGGACAAGGCGCAGAGCGACAGAAGGGCAGAAGGAGGTCATGGAGGTGACAGTCCTGAAGCCCGAGGCGTGCAGGCGGGGTCCTCTGGAACCTTGCCATCGTTAGAAGAGCGACACGGAAAGGAGGCCGCCGAGTTACTATATTGGGACAAGCATATTCTTCGAATATGCTTGCCATGTCAGCCCTAGAGGAGCCCAGGGCTCCCCTTTATAAGGAGAGACTTGGACTCTGAGAAGGGCATCGACTCATTTGGTTACATTAGGCTGGTAAAGTTCTTCCTCTCCACTTGTATACAGCTCAAGGAGCACTTGTAGCCCAAGAAAGGAGAAATAAAGATATTTACGTTAGTCTTCTGTGTGTAGAATCAACTACATCTTCCCTCCCCAGATCCCTCTAGCATCCATTGTCCCCATACATTAGCCTACCCATGGCATCTGCCGTGCCAACACCACGACAAGGATGATTCTCACTTAGCGTTGGTTGGGGCAAAGTTGCCAGAAAGTTTTTTCATTTTTGATCCGAAGGATCGCAGTCGAAAAGTTCATAGGGTGCGCGACCACCGCTCCCTATGGGAGTAGCCCCTGAGTGTCTGTTCGAGTCATAGACTCGAGCAGAGACTTTAGTTCAGTCGTTTTTAGCTTCAGGTCCGTAGGACACAATTTTTCGGGTGCTTGAATAAATCCTCCCTATGGGAGTAACCCCCGAGTCCGTAGTGGAGTCGTAGACTCGACGTAGGACTCGAAGAATCAAACATTGGTGTAGTACCTTAATCATGCCTCGGGTGCGCGGCCAGCGCTCCTGATAGGAGTAGCCCCTGAGTAATTGCTCGAATCGTAGATTCAAGTGAGTACTTTTAGTTGTCAGCCGAAGATTTCTAACCATTGCTAGTGTGGTTTTGATGACGTTAGTACTGACGATCGGTGACCTCAACCGTCTGCGGCGCCAGAGGTGACGTGACTGGATGAACGTGGGTCCCACTTTCTGACTTGGATTTGACTGGTCGTGCGTGACATGCCGAGAATTACAGCGTCTCCTCGGTTTCCGTGCGTAGTGGACGACGTGCGAGCGACAGTTCGCTGCTGTGTTGACACGTGGACGGTTGGATCTGTGCCTGGCATTAGGGCTTCTAGATGAACGGTCCTGATCATCGTCTTCATCCCTATAACTGTGGGGGAAAATGGTGATTTGTTTTCACCCTTTGCCATTTGCTTTCTCTGCTGCTTCTATTCTCATGAGCTCTTCCTCTCGCGCATTGGACATTCTCCTTTCTTTCCCTTCTTCATTTCTGCTTGCACATATCCGGTGACGATGCTCCATCACGGTGAAATCAAAGAAAGCGTCCGCCGGAGCGGGTTCGAGCACCGCCTGCGGCGGTAAGAAAGCTACCGCCCCTGCGCGCAACACCGATGGCAAGTAGAGGCGCTCTGACATGCGCGACACCGACCTGCACAAGCTACGCGACGCGGGGTTAATCCCGCAAAACAAGGAGGACATCAAGATTCCCAGCGATGAGGTAAACCCTCGCCCACCCGTGGGTTTCCGGGTGATCTTTGTTGCCTTCGTTCTTCGTGGTTTTTCTCTCCCTGCCCACGAATTCCTTCTTGGGCTCCTTTTTCTCTATGGGATTCAGATTCATCATCTATCTCCCAATTCCCTTCTCAACATTGCGTGTTTCATCACGCTTTGCGAGTGCTAGCTCGGCATCGAGCCGCACTTTGGTCTCTTCCGAAAACTCTATTTCGTGAAGAGACAATCCGGCTCCGACGGAGTCTATCCGATCGGCTTCTGCATCATTTCTCTTCGCCCTTTTGTCCGGTTTTTCTCCCTCTCTGTTTGCGAGTCCGTTCAGTATTGGCATCGCAAGTGGTTTTACATCCGTTATGTCAAGCTGGACGGTCAGCAATTTGTTCTTGCCCCCTTTGACTCCGAGCAGAAGATCGTCCGAAAAAGATCGTAGAAGAACCACATCTTGGAAGGCGAAGTGGCAAAGGTGGAGATGCTCTACCAGCGGGTGGAGGCTCTCCAACTGGTTCTAGGCAAGGAGGTCAACGGGGTTGACATCATCCGCACCTTCCTCAAGCATCGGGTGCAGCCGCTTCAAGCTAGGGCGCACCCAATGTTTCTCTACGCCGGCCCGAGTGATCACACGAGAGTGTCATCCGAGAAATTATCTTCGGGTGACCTTGATAGGGCCCTCCGCTCTCTGCTGAAGTACAAGGCTGGTGAGGACCTGCCGGGGGAATCGCGTACCCCTCCTATTGTTGTAGTTTCTGACACCTGTTCATTATTTTTGTTTGCAGTGCCTCAAGGTTACGGGGTCCATGCCCCCTCTGCCTGAGAAATATGGTGAGGCGCCAGACAATGAAGAGGCAGACTTCGAGTCTGAGCTGCCGCTGGCGCAGTCGCCCACTCACGAATCCCCCGAGGCTAGCGAGGGGTAGACCCGAAAGCGAGTACGGAGCTCAAGCGAGTCTTCGGATGCTTCGACTCCGCCGACGCCTTGGGACTCCTCCTTCCTCGTGCGCCACGGCGAGGATGATGGTGCTTCTTCTGCGCCGTTCCCGGTTGTGCCTCTGCAAGCAGTGGCGCCGCAGCCGCCGGCCAAGAAGAAGAAGGAGGAGAAGAAAGTGGTGCCGCGCATCTTCAATTTGAGTGACATTGACTCGTAAGTGGTTTCTCGGGTGCTTTCTCTTAGGTTTTGCGTCTTCCTTTGTCTTCTTGCTTTGATGAATATTTTCCTTTGTAGCCACTCCTCGGAGGGTTCTCTTAGTGAGAGTTCCCAGGAGAACATAGGGGAGTCGAAACCGATGACCCCTCCTTCTCAGATGGTGGCCACCTATAGGGGCGATGCTCTGAATCCCTCTCTGTAGGAGGCTCGGGTGATTGTCTCCCGAAAGACTGCACCTGGACCTTCGGAGTCTCCGTCTGAGCATGTAAGTTATTTTTCTCTTGCCCTGGGGGGAGCCCCCGAGCCCTATTTTTGAATGACCTGATGGTCTTGTTTTCCTTCTAGTGGGGCATAGCCCCCGAGCCTTTTTTCTGGTGCTTTCTTGATTTTTGGCTTTTGCTTCATTTCACAGCCTTTTGTGCGCAGTGCCAACCTTCTTTTTCACCAGCATCTTGCGCTGGAGGCCAGCATGCAGCAACTTCGAGGTACATGACGTACTTGTTCTTTTTCGTCTGCTCGCCAGAATGTAGCTTGTATTGCTCATATCTGTTCTTGATGCTTTTGCAGATGAAAATAATGCTGCCCTTCATCGACTGGACGCTCTGCAAAAGAGTCTTGGTCGCGCGGAAAAACAGGCTGCTGATCACATGGAGGCGAAGGAGCGCCTGCAGCAGGAGTTGGTCGCTGCTGCCGAGGCCAAGGAGCGCCTTTAGAGGGAGGCTTCGGATTGCGAGGAGCAGCTCGCAACTGCTACGGCTGCGCACGAGAAGGAGTGTGCTGAGAAGCTGATGACTGCTGCCAAGGCCATTTCCGGTAGGTGATTTGTCTGCTTGTGTTTTTTTTGCTGCTCTGTCTTCATGCCCTTATTCGATTCCTACCTTGCTTTCTTTGTTCCATATGCTTCGGGCATTTCCTTTGATCGCAGTGCCTTGGAGCACGGGAGCGCTCTGGACGATGCCACCGTGGCGGTGGAAGATCGCTGCGGTACTGCTGCTGGTTCCCTTGCCAAGGCCAAGGAGGTCCTTGGGCGCTTCTATAAGGAGATCGTTCCCAAGGGCGCTGCCGTTGAGGATGTTGATTCTTTGGCGGATGCGCTGTCAGAGGATGCACATGTGGCCTACAAACTCCAGCAGAAGGGCCTTGGCGCCTCGATGGGGTTGGCCATGGCCATGGCATTTGGAGCGGAGCTGGACCTGCCGCGCATCACTTCCCAGATGCCAACGGCTGCCGATGTCTCAAAGGTAGCTTTCGCTCTCCTTGCATCTCGTTGTAAGTGCTATTGACCTTCTGGCGGAGTATGCTACAAAGCAGCAGGAGGAGGTCAACAGCAGGCAGTCTGGCTCTGAGGCCACTCCGGATGCGGGAGCCTAGGCTCTGTTGTTGTAGTTTTAGGATATTTGTCTTTTCCTTTTGCTGTAATATTTGTCGAACAGTTTCCTTGTGCCACGCAGTGGCCTTTTGATGTATATAAATGATGCTTCGGGCTTTTGTCAACGAGGCGTATCCTTCATACTTTTGCTTGGTTGCCTTTAGGGTCCTTCGGGTAAGGCTCCTATTGATGATTCGTCTGCCCCTCAGCCGCGACCATCTTTGGATGATGCGTCGCAACTTGTTTTCCTTTGCGGCTGCGTCCACAGCCTTGAGAAGGAGATTCTTGGCATCCGGGGTCACGCGGACATGTGGAAGTCGAAGGCGGAGCGTGCTACCGCCAGGGGCGAGTATCTGATAGGGGAGTTGTGGCAGTTGGTCGAGCAGCTATAGTGTAAGTTTCCTTGAGCTGCTGCTCGTTTTTCGGCAGGTATAGAGGAGTTCCTTGTTTGCGTGTCATCTTACTCTATATTTTCTGCAGGTGCCAACCTTGTTCCGAGGGAGGAGAAGGAGCGCATTGCAGTTCGGATCAATTGCCTAACCCAACAAGATATGGAAGTCGGAGGTTTTTTCTGGATGGACCGCGACCGGGCCACCGTCCTTGCGACTGTGCAGGATCGCGCTCATCAGGTGTCACGGGTGCTAAGGCAGGTGAAGACTTCCCTGGCGTCAATTATGTACGCCATGTTCCCCCTTGATGAGGCGCCTTCGACTCTATGGGGTTTGTTGGCGAAGTTTCGAGACGTGGGTCACGTCAGGGAGTTGGTGCGGCACCAGTTGGTTGCGGGGGTGAAGGCTGCCCTGTCGCTTGTTCGGCTGCACCGTCCAGATGTTGATCTTGCGGAGGTGGCGGCTGGGCCGCCCCTCGACCAGATGGTGGCATGTGGGACATACGCCCACATTACGCGGTTGTTAGGCAGTATGCTGAAGAGATTGTAGATCTTTTTGAGTATCGGGCGCATGTGATTCTTCGGAATAGGTAGGCCCTGTAAAAAAGATAGATGTAAAATTTGTATATATTTTGTGTGGGCTTGTTGCGCCCTTTGTTGTAAATATTATTTGTATTGGCACGTGGTGCTTTGTTGTATCCATGTCCTTTTTGTTAGCCTGACGTGGTCAGCTATTCAGGTGTACATGCGTTATTCTCAGTCGACGAAGTCGCGAGGTGAGGCGGAGCCCCCGAGTGTGTTGTAACATAAAGTAATGTAAAGAAAAAGGTTTTCAAACTGGGTACTTAGCTTTATTCATATCGTAATCGAGGAGGTACATTGTTCGGCTAAGTAGCCTTGGCTGACTAGCCTTATTGAAAGTAAATAGGGATAGATAGGGGTAGAAGCGTCGCAATTGTGCGACGTTCCATGGGTTGGAGTATGCGACTCCAGAGTTCACGTGCTTGAGGCGGTAGGCGCCACCTAGGATGACTTCGTTGACGATGTAGGGTCCTTCCTAGGGTGACTCGACCTTCTTCGATCGCTCTTGCTTGAGTCGTAGGACGAGGTCTCCTTCGACGAAGGACCTTGGGCGCAGCCGGAGGCTGTGATAGTTGCGGAGGCTCTGCTGGTAGACCACAGAGCGATCCGCAACAATGTCGCGTGCTTCGTCGAGTGTGTCGACGGCGTCTTCGAGTGCAGCCGTCGATTCAGCTTTGCTGTAGGCGACGACCCGTGGGGCCTTATGGCGTACTTCTACAGGTAGCACGGCTTCGGCTCCGTGTACCATGAAGAAGGGCGTGTAGCCTATTGAGTTGTTTGGCGTTGTGCGCAAGCTCCAGAGGATGGAGGGTAGCTCTTCTACCCAGGCTCCCGCAAGCCGTTCTAGTAGGCTGAGTAGGCGCTTTTTGATGCCGCTGCCTACGAGACCGTTGGCCTTTTCGACCTGCCCATTGGTTTGCAGGTGCGCCACGGAGGCGTATGATATGTTGATGCCAAGGCCTTCATAGAAGTCCTGGAATTCTTTGGAGATGAAGTTCGACCCGTTATCCGTGATGATGCTATGCGGCACACCGAACCTGTAAACTATGGACTCGAAGAATTTGACGGCCGTTTTGCCCTTTTGGTTAGTGACCGGCATGGCCTCGATCCACTTGGTGAACTTGTCGACTGCGACCAGGAGGTAGACGTGGCCTCCTTTCGAAGATTTGGGCAGTTTGCCGATCATGTCGAGGCCCCATTGGGCGAAGGGCCAGGCCAGGGGTATGGGCCTGAGATCCGACCTTGGTGCGTGTGGCTTGTCCACAAACCTCTGGCAGCCATTGCACCTATGGACGATGTCCTTGGCATCGTTCATGGACGTTGGCCAGTAGAATCCAGCTCGTAGAGCTTTGGCGATGAGGGCGCGGCTGCCCGCGTGATGCCCACAGATGCCCTCATGGATGTCTTGGAGGATGGTTTTGCCGTCACTGATGGTGACGCACCTTTGTAGTACACCCAAAATGTTGTGCTTGTACAGCCTGCCATTGATGATGGTGAAGGCCTTGGACCGGCGAGATATGCGTTGGGCATCTGTCAGGTCATTGGGCAGTTCTCTGTCTATCAGGTACCGAAGGTACGGCTGCGTCCATGTTTCTTCAATTGCCATGACCTGCACGAGGTTGACCAATGCAACCTCTATGTCGAGCTTTGCGGGTCCTTCTTGTCCTTCAGGTAGCATAGTCCCTGAGTGCTCTGCTTCTTCAGGTGATCCCTTGGGGAATTTCCTTTTGATGGAAGGTACACAGATTTGTTCGAGGAACACACCTGGTGGCACCCGCGCACAGGTGGAGCCGATGTTCGCGAGTCTATCATCCTCCTCGTTGCTTTCCCTTCCAACGTGGCGAAGCTCGCAGCCGTCAAAGTCTCCTTTGAGTGAGTTGTAGAGCGTGCGGTACACGATCATGTTAGCGGCGTGTGCGTCGCACTCGTTCATCGTCTGCTGGATGACGAGGTTCGAGTCACCGTAGATGACTACGCGCGTTGCGCCGCAAATCTTGGCCATCCTCATGCCATGGATGATGGCCTCGTATTTGGACTCGTTGTTGGAGGCACGAAATTTCATCCGAAGGACATATTTCATCTTATCCCCCTGCGGGGACATCAGTATGACGCCAGCTCCTGCTCCGGCTTCGTGCTTGGAGCTGTCAATGTGCATTGTCCATGACTGCATCATGTCCGGGGTATCCGGCAGCTGGAGCTCCATCCAGTGGACGAGGAAGTCAGGGAGGACCTGAGATTTGATCGCATGGCTCTTCTCGTAGACTATGTCCAGAGGGGATAGCTCGATGCCCCATAGGGCTACGCGTCCTATAGCTTCGGGGTTGTTCAGGATGTTTGATAGTGGCGCCTCATTGACAACCATCACCTGATGCTCCTGGAAGTAGTGGCTCAACCGACAAGCTGTCATGAACACGCCGTAGGCGAGTTTCTAGTAGTGAGGGTACCTCTATTTTGTTGGCGTCAGTACCTTGCTGAGGTAGTAGATTGGTCGTTGGACCCCATGGGTCTTGCCATCTTCGGGTCGTTCGACCACGAGCACGGTACTTACCACCTGATGTGTGGCTGCTATGTATAGCAGCAGAGGCTCGCGCTCCTTTGGTGTGACCAGGACGGGCGAGGTGGAGAGCAGCCGCTTTAGATCTTCGAATGCGTCGTCTGCTTCAGGTGTCCACTCGATTTTTTCTTCTTTGCGTAGCAGCTGGTAGAAAGGCAGGGCCTTCTCACCCATGCCGCTGATGAATCTGCTCAACGCCGCGATGCGCCCAGCTAACTGTTGGACACCTTTGAGGTTCCTTCGGCTTCTCCATCGCCAATATGGCCCAAATTTTCTTCGGGTTCACCTCGATCCCTCGTTGGGACATGAAGTAGCCAAGTAGCTGTCCTGATGGGACGCCGAAGGCGCACTTTTCTGGGTTCAACTTGATCTTGTAGTGATCGAGGTTGTCGAATGTCTCGCGGAGATCGTCGATCAATGTCTTGGCCTCCCTTGTCTTGACTACTATGTCATCAACATAGATCTGTATGTTGCGGCCGATCTGGTTCTTCAGGCATGCCTGCATGAACCGCTGGTACGTGGCACCTGCGTTCTTCAGCCCGAAGGGCATTGTGTTGTAGCAGAATACTCCGAACGGTGTGATGAATGTTGTTTTCTCCTGATCTTCGACCTTCAATCGAATATGATTGTAGCCTGAGTAGGTGTCGAGGAAGGAGAGTTTCTCGCATCCTGCAGTCGAATCGATGATCTGATCGATCCGAGGGAGAGGGAAGTGGTCCTTCGGGCAGTGCTTGTTGAGAGATGTAAAGTCCACGCACATCCGTAGGATGTTCGTGTCCTTCTTACGGACCAGTACAGTGTTGGCTAGCCACTCGCTCTCCTTGATCTCCCGGATGAAGTCAGCATCGAGGAGTCTATTGACTTCGACTCCGACGGCTTCGGCCCGTGGCTCGGACAATTTTCGGATGGACTGTTTGACAGGCTTGGTGTCTAAAAACACATTAAGTGCGTGCTCGGCGAATTCCCTGGGAACTCCTGGCATGTCCGCAGGACACCAGGCGAAGATTTCCCAACGCTCACGGAGGAATTCGATGAGCGCGCGTTCCTATGCGGGGCTGAGGTCATTGGCGATCAGCACCGTCTTGGAGGCGTCCGTCGGGTGGACCTGCACCTTTTTTGTGTTGACTGTTGAGTCGAACGACATGTCGGGTGCGTTTTGCCTGGAGACTGGGGGTGCCCCGTTGTCTGTCACCTCCTGAAGCCTTGTGAGCTCCTCCTGCATGCCGAACGACTGGGAGATTATGTTGAAGTCTCTTTCGCAGTGGTTGGATCGGGTGAAGCTGTCCTGTACCGTGATGACGCCCCTAGGTCTTGGCATCTTGAGTAGCAGGTACACATAGTGTGGTACTGCCAGCAACCTTGCGAATGCCACGCGCTCGAGGATGGCATGGTATTGTGATGGCCTGTCCACCACTTCGAACTCGATCCGCTCACACCGATAGTTTTCGGTTTTGCCGAAGATGACGTCGAGCCATATTTTTCCCAGGGGAAATATGCCCTTCCCTATGACTATGCCGTGGAACGTTGTGTCGGATTGTTCCAGGCTGCAGAGCGGGATCCGCATTGCTGCTAGGGTGCTAGCGAACATCGGGTTGATGCCGCTACCACCGTCCATGAAGACGCGTCTCATCTCGAATCCTCCGATCTGTGCCTCAAGCACCAGGGAAGCATGTCCTGGGCGAGGGATCGGGCAGGGGTGATCCGAACGACTGAATGTGATGCAGGACTCCGAGCCACTAAGGTACTCAAGGATGGCGGGTGGAGCAGTCACAGCCAGGCTAACTTGGCGGGTGATCTTCTTTTGCATCCTGTTTGTTGGGAGCCCTTTTTGGATCATCAAGGACCCTTTTGGCGCGGGGTACCCGTTTACGCCATTGTTTTGCACGGGCGCGATTGCTTGATTCGAAGGTCCCACGGGTGGTGGTGGTGGAGGAGCTCCGTGGGCGATGTCGCCTGGTGCAGGTGCGGGTCCGAACCCGGGGTTCAGGATCTGCCATCGCATCTGGGTGAAACCCTCGCTAAGTTTCTGGAACTCGCGGTAGTCCTTGAGCATGTGGCTGGCCTTCTTTTTGCCATCCTACTTGTCGATGTAGAAATGGATGGTGCATGGGCTCGACAACTTGTCGTATGCCGAGGGTTCGTTGTCGCGGCCACGGCGCTTCCATGTTTGCGTTGCGCGTCCTCCATTGCGGAAGTTGCTTCCACGATATCCGCCGCTGCTGCGGTTGTTTTCGTTGCAACGTTCGGCGTTGCCAGCCGCAACCATGTCGGGTCTGTCGCGATCGTCGTAGACGCGCGATCTTCGCTTGCTACGGCGCTCGCGTCTACGACCGTAGTAATCTTCCTCATCCGAATGTGCTCGGTGGACGAAATCCTCGCCATCTGCCCACCTGTTGGCGATGTCCATGAGGTGGTCCAGTGTCTTGGGCTTGACGCGCTCAAGTTCTTCCTTGAAGTCCGGGCGTTTGATGCCATCCTTGAAGGCATCGATCATTCTCTCCTTGGAGATGTGTGCCGCGGAGTTCTTGATGTTGGACCAGCGTAGTATGTACGAGCGAATGGATTCGCCCGTTCATTGAGTGCAGGCCCGCAGCTCCTCGATCGAGGCTGGCCTCTTACTGGTGCCCTTAAAGTTTCGGATGAAACTGTACGCCAGTTCCTCCTAGCTTCGTATGGAACCCGAGGACAGGCTGCTAAGCCAGATCCGGGTTGCGCCTATCAGCTGCAGCTGAAGGCATTGCAAGGCGGTGTTCTTGTTTCCACCATGCAGCTTGACGAACGATAGGTGGTCGCTGAGCCAGGCTTTCGGGTCCTGCGTCCCGTCGAACTTCGGAGTGTCCGAAGGAAGCTTGAAATTTCTCGGCATCCGCATTCATCGAACAGATCTGCTGAAGCATCGAGCTCCGCAGAGTTCTCCGTCGTCGTCCTATTCGGATTCGTCTGAGCATGCGCGTTTGGCACGTGCCTTGTCGACCTTGCGTTGGGCAAGGTCGTTTCGAGCGTCATAGTCGCGGCAGCGACATCTTGGGATCTTGCATCGTCGAGGTAGATCGTGCTCGTCTTCCTCCTCGTCGCCGAGGAGTTGTAGATCGCTTTGGTCGGGACCGCCACAATTGCACAATCAGTGCCCCCGTTTCCCACAGACGACACCAATTGACGAGGTTTCGACTCGTCAATGCCCATTGTTATGAGCTTGGGTTTTGGAGAAGATGGGGGTGCTGGAGATCGCGGAATGGTTAACAGACAGGCAACCAGAGGACACGAAATTTACCCAGGTTCAGTCCCCCGGAGGGAAAACCCTACTCATGCTTGTCTGCTCTTGATTACAGCGGAACCGAAGGTTACAGGGGTGCACAGATGCAATCTAGCATGGAGGTGTGTATGCGGTGAAAATATGTCCTCCTCATCGTGCCCTCCTAGCTTTTATATAGAGATAGGTAGGTCTAGGCATAGATCGAGTCGGTTACAAGTTTAGGATTTGCCCCTTTGAATATTCTATCTATTCTAGTCTTGCTCTCAAAGGATCCGAAGATGTCATGGGCTTGGGCCACCCGAAAATCTCCACAGGCCGTGTATATTCTTGTGGGCCTTCCTTGGGCTGGACCAGGTATGCTAATGTCGTGTACCCGTAGGGTATAACCGTGTCACCACTCCTCTCACGCATGTGTTGCACGCGCGGACCTAGCAGTCCGACGTCTAACGCTTCAATCACGGACATGTGGATACCTCGGAGGTGCTGCAGCTATAGCACTTGGACGAGACGTGCAAAGGGGAGCTGCTCGTGGGACGAGCATAAGGAGGAGACGTAGAGCATCTACACTGCCTGGACATGCTTCATTAAGTTCCACAACTGCACATCTAGTGGTAATCCCGAGATCTATGATAACAGTATTCCTGGTTTATACGGTAGAATTGATTTGCGCTAGTGTAGCCTACCCGTATCACTTCAGTGGTATCAGAGCCGATGTTGTTTAGTTATAGGTTCAGGAAGTTTGCATATGGTGATATGTAGATTGATATGAATGATGTGATCGTTTATTTGGCATTGCTTCAGGATTGATCTATGATCTTGCTTTCCGTGATCGTGATTCTAAGGTCATCGAACGACTTACACCTACCGGTCGGTTTCCGCCATCGGGGTAGACAGTGACACAAAAATCCTGTTTAATCACGCAAAGATCAATATGATTGATCGAACCGGGACCTATATCTGAAATCGATGTATCGTGATCAAAGGAGATTGGTCGAATCAGAACAGTAGTCGGTTTATGGTAAATTTGATTTGCCGATCAAAATCCTTAAAGAAAATTGTATAGAAAATTGTATAGATACCGCGAGGGGCGCTGCCCCTTCGACCCCGCAGGGGGATACCCCCCTTTATCGTGGCCCCTTTTGTATCTCGTTAAGGTAACTAGGTGCTGTGATTTCACATGATCCAGTAGAATGCGATTCTATGCATATCTTGTTGTTGTAGGATGTATGTGATAAGTATGGCATGTATATGTATGTGATGCATGTATGTAATTTTTCATGACCTGTTTGTCATGTGTAGGGCAACACGGCTAGAGCCATATGTGTTTTCAATTATTGTAATGGCATGCGTGTCAACTTGTGATGATCCCAATACTATATAATTTTGATTACTAGCTGTTAGGAGTAATAGCTTGTATTAGTTCTTGGAGAACTCATCACTTGGAGGATGGCTCACATGTACCATGAAGATGGATATCATCATGGTGGACAGGTTCTATGGCGATGGAGATCACCATGAGAAAATGGCCCATACTGTGTCACATCTATGTGAATGCTATTCTTATGTGTTTTACTATTATGCATGCTTAGACGATAGAATTAGAACGATCCTCACAAAGTTTAAGTTAAACCATGCCCTCCAAACCAAACCTTGCACCATACCATGCCCTGTACAATCGTTGGTGGGCCTATGAAATTAGGATGCCGCGGTTTTCCTTGGTTGGATGGGTTTGTACCGGATACCTACACGCATAAGGGTTGGTGAGCTTGACAAGGTCATCTTAACAGTTAAGGACCTTGGGGCATGAAGGTTGGGCGCCTAGTTTAGACATAGAGATGTCACTCAACAACAAGAGTCATATATGATATGATTAGAAGAGTTGCTTACCGATTTACCTTGTCTTCTAGAGTGATGCTAAAGCTCACTAGTCGACTTGTTAATTGTGGGTCTTGAATCACTTAGTATCAATAGAGGGAAGTTATTAAAGTGGGAGTATATGTTATTAAATTGATTAATATGTTTTACTATTTCATGGTTACATGGCTTAGTATTTTGCATGTTTTCTATTATAGATCAATGGCACCGAACACTTCATCACCTTTTTCTTTGCGTTCGATTCTTGACAAAGATAAACTAAATGGAACAAACTATTCGAACCGGGTTCGTGACCTGAGAATTGTTATCAGTGCTGATAAAGAGGAAATTGTTCTAGATACCCCAATCTCCGATGAACCTGCTAATAATGCAATTGTTTCCCTTAAGAATGCCTACAAGAGAGCATGTGATGAATATCTTGAGGTTAGCTGTCTTATGCATGCATGGATGGAACCTGAACTCCAAAAGCAGTTTGAGGATCAGGAAGCGCACGATACGATCGTCATGCTTAGGGACATGTTCCAGACTCAGGCAAGGACTGAGAGGTACAATGTCGCCAAGTCCTTTGTGTAATGCAAGCTGGTAGAGGGAGCAGCTGTAGGTCCCCATGTGATCAAAATGGTTGGTTACAGTCAGACTTTGGCTACTGATTTCATTTTGGCGTCTCTTACATCTAGCTATGGGCATTTCATTTTGAACTACCATATGCATGGGTGGAGAAGGGACTTAATGATTTATGAGGGATTTTGAAAACAGCAAAAAGTGACATTAAGAAGTGTGCAACGCATAGCAATGTGATGGATGTGTAGAACAAGCCTAGCTTCAAGAAAAAGGGCAATTCTTGGCAGAAGAAGATAGGCAAGGCTAAGGATACGATCCCTAAGCATGCACCCAAGCAAAAGGATGGACCTGTAGAAGACACTGAGTGTTTCTTTTGTCATGAACATGGCCACTGGAAGAGAAACTTCAGCAAGTACCAGGCTTCTTTGAAGAAGAGTGGAAGTAAGAGTACTTCTCACTCAAGTACGCTTGTTGTAAATGTTGTGGAAATTCTTCTCGCCGATTCTTATGTTAACTCTTGGGTATTTGATACCGGATCGGTTGCTCATATTTGCAATTTGATGCAGGGTCTAATAAGTACTAGAGAAGTGTATGGATTTTCGCGTCAGAAATAAAGCAAGAGTTGCTGCGTTATTCGTCGACGTCATGCAGCTTCACCTTTCGTCATGATTTATTATGGATTTAAATATTTGTTATTACATTCCTAGTATGGGTCGAAACATTTTATCACCTTCATGTTTGATGAGGGATGGATATTCTTTCGCGAGTACGAACAATGGTTGTGTAATCTTTAAGAATGCTGTGTTTATGGATGATGCTCCCATTGTGAATGGGTTATTTATTTTAAATCTTGATGATGCATCTGTTTAGAATGTTAGTGCTAAGAGGCTTCGGCCTAATGATTTGAGTCCTACCTATTTATGGCATTGTCGTTTGGGGCATATAAGTGAAAAGCGCACGAAGAAGCTCCATGGTGATGGTCTTCTAACTTTGTTTGATTTTGAATCATACGAGACATGTCAAGCTTGTTTACTTCAAAGATGACCAAGTCGCCTTTTACGGGTTTACCCGAGAGAGCATCTGAATTGTTGGAACTCATACATACTGATGTATGTGGACCAATGAGCACGAAATCTAGAGGAGGATATCACTACTTCATTACTTTCACTGACGATTTCAGTAGATATGGTTATGTCTACTTGATGAAGCATAAGTCTGAAACTTTTGAAAAGTTCAAAGAGTTTCAGAGTGAGGTAGATAATCAACGTGGCAAGAAAATAAAGGCCTTGGGATCTGATCGTGGAGGTGAATATTTGAGTCACGAATTTAGCAATCATCTTAAGAGTTGCGGAATTGTTCCACAGCTCACGCCGCCCGGAACGCCTCAAAGAAACGGGGTCTCCGTACGGCTGATGACCCACAACTATAGGGGGTGTATCGTAGTACTTTTGATAAATAGGAGTGTCGATCCCAACGAGGAAAAGAAGGTGTTAACTAGTGGTTTGGATCATGAATGCTCTGTAATACTTAGCAAACGGATTTTTAGAGTTTTTTGATAATGCAAATAAATAAAGTGCAAGTAAATAAAGATAATAATAATTGCACCGATTGGCCCAATCCTTTCTTCAGCAGAGGACATGCCGGTTGTATTACTTATGAGGACCAAACGTTCTCGAGGACACATGGGAATACTGTCAAGTGCTTTCGCTTCATATAGTTGATTAATCTTCTTTGTTTGGATAAGTGTTGTGTGGGTGAACCTATGCTAATGTACCAACCTTACTTGGACTAATACATACTTGTGATTATACCCCTTGCAAGCATCCGCAACTACAAGAAAGTAATTAAGATAAAAACCTAACCACAACATTAAACTCTAAGATCCTACACTCCCTTGTGCAAAGGTTTCCTAACAGGGGTTCAGGTTTCTATCACTCTGGCAACCCCACAATTAGTAGCCAAATACACAATGCATTCCCCTAGGCCCATAAATGGTGAAGTATCATGTAGTCAAAGTTCACATGACACCACTAGAAGAATAACACCACAACTTAAATATCAAACCATTGAATATTACTTCAACACAATTCCACTACTAACAACATGACTTCTCCCATGTCATCAAGAACTAAATGAACTACTCACGAGACATCATATGGATCAAGATCAGAGATGGTATAATGATAAATAACAATCTGAACATAAAAAATAATTCAATGGTTCCACTCAAAAGCATCAACTACAAAAGTAATCAACACCAGGAAAGTTTCCCCTAAGAACTATGCAAGATTCAATCCATTTTTACAGCGGGATGGAGTGGTGATGATGGCGCTGGTGGATACGGTGGGGATGATGATGATCCCGATGAAGTCTAGCTTGATGGCGGTGTTGATGGCGACGATCTCCCCTCTCCAGGAAGGAATTTCCTCGGCAGAAATCTGCCTGCCGGAGAGCTCTTTCTCTCTCTGTAGTTTCCGTCCCGCAGAGGCGGAGGAATATTTCTGTGGTTGCTCCCCGAGTATTAGGGTTTCAGGGGGATGTTATAAGCGAAGGGGCGACGCCAGAGGTGGACCAGGGTGGCCACACCACCTGGTGGCGCGGCCCAGGGGGGCCGTGCCAGGGGGTGGTGTGGGCCCCCTATGGCCCATCTCCACTTCCCCTTCTGGCTTCCTTCGTCTTCTGGAAAAATAGGAATTTCCATATATTTTCTGGACTTTTCTGATCTTCGCGAATATTGCATCTAGACACCGCTTTTTCCATCAAAATCCTGACTCCGGCAGTTCATCCTCCAAAAGTCATCCAACATGTAAAAATAGATGAAACAACATAAGTATCACCTCTTAATATGAAATATATCAATGAATAACAGCAAATTATGATATAAAATAGTGATGCGAAATGGACGTATCAACTCCCCCCAAGCTTAGACCTTGCTTGTCCCCAAGCGAAAACTAAGATCAGTAAACATGACCACGGGTTTATGGAGTGAAGTGTCGATAAAAAGAATACGGACAAGAAGCATCACATTTACCAATACACATATCATAATAGAAAGCAACTCACCGTTATATAACTTAACTTGCAATGAGTATGGAAGTCACAATAAAGATGCATAAAGACAATCATAATTGGTAATGGCAAACTTTGTTCTTGGTCAGAGAACAGTTGACAAATCATACTTGGTTTTGAAGCAAAGCTTTTGTAATGAAGTTTATAAAGCAGGAATTTTTCTCAAACATAAAGGGATTTTCACAATGATAGCTTTCAAAGTAATATTCATTCAGATAAGAGCAATGTGCAAAACAAGGAAGATAAGAAACATGATTGAATAAATCATCATATGAATGATTGAATCACAATAACTCAAATGCTTGATGGAGATAGAAGGGAATAGGTTTACTGACTCAACTAAGAAGTAAAAGAAAGGCCCCTTCGCAGAGGGAAGGAGAGATTTCAAGTTTCATAAAGAGCTTCCAAAAGATTATGGTACTTACTAGCTTTGAGTTCTCATTGCCCCTATCATAAGCATCTTGAGGTGATTAAGGTTAAAGTGAACAAATATGGAGTATATGCTTGACAAATCATAAGTTGGCAATCTCATGTCCCTTCAGTACGAGGGTCGTTCCTCATGCTACTCAACTTTAGTCACAATCAAGTTCTTGTCATTGTAAGTATATGTATATCATAGAGAACCGCCAAGGTTGGTACCCCTTGCCCCATGACACAGGAGCTATCCCATATCAAAATGACAAGGCAATAGACAGTGAGCATCTCTCGGTCCTTTATTTACCATGAGAATGGTGCATATATTTTTTCTCTCCTTTCTTATATATTTTTTTCTGAGGATGCTTCATAGATTGCTCACTATGGTTATGCTGCAAGTTTCCACCATGATTAGGCATGACTTAGGCAAGCCACCCAGGCGTTTCTCTAATACATATACATAACTCCATGGACTTATAATCTCCCCTTTTATTTCACACTGCCGACATCCGCAAACAAAAGATCATGATATCAAATGGGTAGATATTTACAGGTGTTGAGAGTGTTCCCCATGCAACATGGTTCTGCTAATTCCCAACTTATAAGTGCAAGCATATACAACATAGATGACACAATGGTTCAAGTTTATTAAGGGCAGGAAAATAAGGTATGCCATCAAGTTCGTGAGAGCTTTACTAACTAGTTTTCACATAACAAAAAAAGAATTTTTAATTTGGAAGATAGATAAAACTTGAGAATTTACTTGGAATAGCAATAATGCTAATAGGTAGATATGGTGGACACAAATGGCATAGGTTTAAGTTCAAGGATTGGATGCACAAGAAGTGTTCCCTCTCAGTACAAGTTTTTGGCTAGCAAGGCTGGGTAGCAAGCATAAGAGTTGAAGGAAACAAGCAAACATACAAGTGATAGAAACAATCATGCAATCTTCCTTGAAAACACAAAAGATCTTAACTAAAGAATACTAAGCTATGATCCAATCAATAAAGAAATAATATAAGATACCTATAAGTGCTTTTCTATTTTCCTTTCAAACCTCAAAAAGTGTTGCTACTGACAAGAGCTAGGTTTGCCAAAACCAATTTAAATTTACTTGATGCTCCCAAAGTGATACCAATACTAATCAACAAGATCAATAATAAAATAGAGATTGCAAACTAAGATAAGATGTGCAAAAAGTAAATGATGAAACTTCTCATTACTATTCCATAACGGCACTCACACCAAGGGATACATAGATAACCAACTAGAGGAGAGATACTTCCACAATGCAAACCATCCTATATGATTACTTCTCTATTCATGATATGACTCTACTAAAAAGGTAAAAAGATGAAAGATAATGATGTGATACTGCGGAACTCCCCCAAGCTTGGAACAAACCAAGGGGATGCCAAAACGTGATGACGAATTACTCCTTCGGTGGTGGTGGTGTTTCCATGATAGGAGTGAGGAAATCCCCCAACATCTTGCAAAACCTGTTATTCTCCTCTTGAAGTATATCCACCTTTCTCCTCAGGACTCGGTACTTATCACAAAATTCATCAATGGCTCGAAGGTCTTCCACTGCCTCAGGGCAGGAACCGAGATCAGGAACTGAGGTCATCATCCCCTGCATACTATGAGAAAAGGCATGTCCAATGTTAATTGCCCCTACAAGAGTAGGGTTTCTTGCCCTTGATCCTGCAGCAATCTGTCCTTCCATGCCTTATGACATGTTCTTTACTTCCTCCTTGACGCTCCGATCCATGTTTTCGTGACTAGTTGTGATCCTTTCTACCTTCGCCCATCCAACGAAAGTTCCTTGCTCAAGATCACGGACGAGCTTGCGCCGGCGTCGCAGCTCATAGTCCTCCGAGAACGAACCCTCGAACAACATCCGAACAGAACAGATCGAAGCAAAAACACGACGAGAACATGATATATGAACCTCGGAGGGTCCTGGTGATTATATATTACGAAGTTTTATGACATAAGGAAGGTATTGGGCGAAAACGGTACGGAGACGGGCTCCGGGGTGGTCACACCCCTGGTGGCGCGGCCAGGTGGGACAGTGCCACGGGGTGGTGTGAGCCACCCGGGATCCGTTTCCTTCCCTCTTTCGACTTGTTATATTTCATATGAAATAAAAACTGCAAAAATATAAATTGAAAAGTTTTTCGCGAAACTTTTCTTATCAGAACTATTACCTATTCGAAAATTGGCTCTGTAGGTTCCTGAATTTGGTCTTTAATAAATTCTACCGGAGTCACCATTTGAATAATATCAACATATTCATTATAAGAATCTTCAGAAATATAATGTTTGAGCCCTTGACCATTCTTCCTCTCCTTACATCATTCTCTCCCAACATTTGAAAATCTCTTTCATACGAAGCTTCACACAATCTTCATTAGCAATATTAGTGTATGCAATATAAAGAAACTTTGGGTTCAATTTCAACTGAAGTCCATCAAAACATAATCTACTGTAGCAACTCCTTTCAAAAGCCCAAAAAGAATTTAAAAGGAAATCGATTTAAGAGGCAAATGCAAATAATGGCAGAAATATGTCAAAACAGACCATCAGGTAAAGATTGATTTTTTCGAAAATCTTATATTGCTCAAATCAAAAAGTGCGAAACTAACAAAAGTTGGATAATAACCTGGGGCACATGCACAAAAAATTACAGCTTGATCTAGCATACTGGTATTTTTCGCGATTTTTTACATTGTAGCACAAAAATCTGTTCCGGGACAGCAACTTCCCACAACTCATCTACTTCTCAAAAGAGGCTAATCTTGACACAAAAATCAAACAAAAAGGATAAGGAGAGGTTATTACAGAGGTAATAACTTTCAAGACTGAAATAAACAAAAACCGAAAGCAAACTAAAGTGGGTTGTCTCCCAAAAGTTCTTTCTTTATTGCCATTAAGATAGGCATGATAATTTCAATGATGCTCGCATAGGAAATATGGATTTGAAGTGAAAGATAGCATCAAGGAGCAAATATCCAACACATTTAAGTCTAACCCACTTCCTCTGCCAAGGAATTTTGTAAGAACACAAATTATTGAAACAAGAGGCTACTAGCATAGGAAGGCAAAACAAATGCAACTTAAAAAATTTCAACATAAAACAGGGAAACTTAATTTTATTGAGATTTATAAAACCATGTTTCCCTCTCTCATAATAACTTTCAGTAGCACTATGAGTAAATTTAACAATATAACTGTCACAAGAAACATTCTTATCATCGGAATGAGCATACTTAAAATCATCAAACATAGGTTTAAGGTCAAAAACTGGATCAAGTTGTTCAACTCAAAAATCCTCATTAGGCAATCCATTTTCATAAGGAGCTTTAGAAAATTTGGAAAAATTAAACTCATAAGATTTTCCATCAAACTTAGTTAAAATTTTCTCCTTCTTACAATCTATAATAGCTCCTCAAGTGTTCAAGAAAGGTCTACCAAAAATGGTAGGACAACTTTTACTAGCTTCCTTACCAAGCACTAGAAAATCAACAAGATATTTAATCTTACCACAAAGAACTTCCGCATCTCTTACAATACCAATTGGACAGATGGTCTCTTTATTAGCAAGGTGAATAACCACATCAATGTCTTCAAGTTCACAAGGACCAATTTCATGCATAATTTCTTTGTAAAGCTCATAAGGAATAGCACTAGAACTTGCACCAATATCACATAAACCATAATAGCAATTATCACCAATCCTAAAAGAAAGCACAGGGACACTAGCTCTCCTAGTTTTGCTAGGATGTGAAACAATATTAGAAGCATCTTCACAAAAGATAATGTGCCCATCTTCTACATTTTTAGTGACAACGTCTTTCATAATGGCTATTACAGGTTCAATATTTATTTGTTCATCAGGTTCTAAAGCTTTCTTTGTACTTTTGCTAACCACATTAGATATAATAGAATGTTCCTTTACCTTAGCAGGGAAAGGTAATTTCTCAATATAAGGTTTAGGAAAAATATGATCAATAGTATAAACTTTAGTATTTCTAGCAGGAACATGATTAACAATATCTTTAATGGTGTGTGGTACTTGTTCCACTCCTTTTTGGTAATTTCAATATAAGAGGCAAAGGCCTTAAAACAATTGGCAATACTTTGAGAATCAAGACCATAAGCAGTACTAATATTATGAAAGTCATCAATTCCCATAAAATATTTTATGCATTCATAATCATAATTTATACCTGACTTTCTTCATTTTTCATTCTCCCATGCTTCAGTATTTTCTTGAATATGTTCTAGAAGATCCCATTTAGCTTGTTCTTTCATACGTGTGAATGATCCAGCATAAGAAACATCTAATAAATCTTTACCATGAAGAGAAAGCCTTGCATAAAAGTTCTTAATAATAATATTATTAGGGAACTTATGAATAGGACATTTGAGAATTAGTAACTTCTATCTCCCCCAAGCTTGGGATGTACTCTCTCCATCACGAGGCCAAAGTTCTATATTTTATTCCGGTCTTTATGAATCACACTAGGAGGATAGAATTTATAATAAAAGTGTTGTAGATATGTCCTAGAGGCAATAATAAAAGCAGTTATTATTATATCTTTGTGTTTATAATAAATGTTTGCATTCATGCTATAATAGTATTAACCGGAAACATTAATACTTGTGTGATTTGTAAAATAATTAGAGTCCCTAGTAAAGCCTCTTTATAATACTAGCTTGTTGGTTGATATATGATCATGGTTTCCTGATCATGAAGATTGAGATGTTATTAACAACAAGATCATATCATTAGGAGAATGGTGTGATGGACATACTCCTATAGATAAGCGTAGCATAAAGATCAAGTCATTTCATTAGTTTGTTTGCTATAAGCTTTCTGATACATAGTAACCTAATTCCTTTGACCATGAGATCATGCTAATCACTATCACCGGATGGATACTTTGATGACATCAAACACCACACCATAACTGGGTGGCTATAAAGGTGGCATTGAGTGTTCGGAAAGTGTGTGTGGAGGCACATGGATCAAGAGTGCGATTTGTCCATCCATATGACGGATAGATATACTCTGGGCCCTCTCGGTGGAATGTCATCCAATTAGCTTAGAAGCATGTGACTGGATCACAAGGGATCACATATCACGGGAACGAGAAAATAGTACTTATCGGTAACAAGGTTGAACTAGGTATGAAGAGATACCGACGATCAGACCTCGGATAAGTAAAATATCATGAGACAAAGGGAAATTGGTATCATATGTAAATGGTTTATTTGATCGTAAAGTAATCGTAGGAATATGTGGGAACCATATGAATTTCTAGATTCCTCTATTGGTTATTGATCGAAGAAGAGTCTCGGTCATGTCTGCATAATTCATGAAATGTAGGGAGACACACTTAAGGATTCAATGTTTTTAGTAGATATGGAATGTAAGTAGGGAGACCGAATGTTGTTCGAAGTCTCAGATGGGACCCGGGATATCACGAGGAGATCCGAAATGGTCTAGCGAATAAGATTCATATAAGGAAAGTCCAATTCCGGAGTTCGGGAATGATTCCGGTGTTTTCACCGGAATGATCTAGAAGGGTCTAGAAGGTTCGCCGGACCGGAAGGGGAAGGGTGCATGAATGTGTCATGACTAAGTGGAATGGTTGCATCATGTCTTAGATAAAAGGGTTGTGCAAATAAAGAGTTAATACGAACTCCAAAATTGAAAGTCAAAAGGCAAGTTTGAAAAGTCAAACTAGGACAATGTTTCCTAGTGGAGGAAGAAGAGAATCCTTCTCTCCCTCCACTACAAGCCTAGAAGGAGAGGGAGCTGGGGAAGGATTCAAACTCCCCTCTCCCTAGCTGCCCCTCCCTCTCATAAATAGAGGGGAGGGGGCTGCCCCTCCACTACAACACCACCACCACCCAAGTACGCGTCGCCGCCGCATGTCGCCGCCTCGCGCCGCCGCCGGCTTGTCGCCAGCTCCACCTCCTCCTCTCTGTCTTCTAAACCCTAGATCGCCGGAAACCCTATTTCTCCACCATAACCCGCTCCGGCTTAGGCGAAGCCCTGCGGGATCTTCCCTCTACTTCCGGCACCACGCTGTCGTGCTACCGGAATCACGAGGAGAGAACTACAACCGAGTACCGCTTCGGCGTAGGCAAAACCCTGCTGGAATAAGGGAGAGGAAGGTCTTCATCGAGTATCGAACGTGTGATCGACTGCGGAAGTGCTGCCAGAACGCAGCGCCGGAAGGATCATCTACGTGATCTTGAGATCGGCAAGTGTACGACTGCATTGCCCACAAGAATCTTCTCTCGTTAACCTCTTTGGAATCTTTGAGGGTGAGTACTCTAATCGACTCGTTGTTACAATCTAGTAGATAGATCTTGGCTTGTGTGTGTTCATGCGGTAGAATTTTTTGTTTTCCACGCTACTGACCCCTACAAAAAGAGAGGTACAATTTCCTCCCATTCCAAAGAGTGTCCATTCTTCAGTAGCTTATACCATTCTTCAGCTCTTCCTTTCAATGATATAGAGAGTAACTTTTTCTTAACTTGTTCCGTTGTGATACCTGCACACTGATATTTTGAAAACGTATCTATAATTTTTGATGTTCCATGATTGTTTAGTATCTACTTTGCTTTTCTTTGTCTACACTTTGAGGTGTTTTTATATGTTTTCTGGTACTAACCTATTAACAAGATGCCACAGTGCCAGTTGCCTGTTTTCTTCTGTTTTTGGTTCCAGAAAGGCAGAAAATCAATATTCTCGGAATTGGACGGGACAAAAGCCAAATTCAATATTTTACCGTGGGGAACACGGAGCCAGAGTACGAGACGGAGGGGAGGCACCAGGGGGCCACACCCCCTGGCGGCGCGGTCTAGGGTTAGCCGCGCCTGGGAGGGGGTGTGACCACCCTGGCCGCCCCCTGCCTCGCCTCTTCGCCTATAAAGACCCCCCGATGCCAAAACCCTAAGTACCCAATCAATATTCCATGAAACTGTCTGTAGCCGCCGCCACCATCGTCCCTAGATCGAGGGGGATATGAAGCTCTTCCCGGCATCCTGCCGGAGGGGAGATCATCCTGGAGTCCTTCTTCTTCATCATGCCAGCCTCCGGTATGAAGCGTGAGTAGTTCCACCTTGGACTACGGGTCCATGTAGTAGCTTGATGGTTGTATCTCCTCCTTTGTGCAATCATGTTTAGATCTTGTGAGCTCCGTTCATGATCAAGATCATATTTATTTGTAATCATGCATGTTGTATTTGCGGGGATCCGATGGATATTGAGATTACTATGTCAGACTGATTAATGGTTTTGTCTTATTGATTCTATCATGTCTGTGTTGTTTGTGATCTTGCATGCTCTCCGTTTCTTGTAGCTATCTTGGCCAAGTAGATGCTAGTGACTCCAAGAGGGGGTATTTATGCTCGATAGTGGGTTCTTGCCTCTATTTAATCTAAGGGAAGTGACAGAAATCTCTAAGGTTGTAGATGTGCTGTTGCCACTAGGGAGAAAACAACGGTCTCTTTTTCATGGAACAAGTGGATTGTTTACCTTACACACTTTGCTTAAAGCAGTTATCTGTTGCTTGCAACTTAATACTGGATGGGGTTAATATGATAACCCGAAGGTGGATTTCTAGTCATAGATGCAATTGGATGGCGGTCTATGTATCTTTTTGTATTTCCCAATCGAATCTCATAGGATCATGAATGTATAGTATTGCTTTGTTATGCCTTGCTCGGTCCTGTCAATTGCCCTGCTGTAATTTGTTTACCCAGCATGCCATGTTTGTTTATATAAGGAGAACACCTCTAGTGAACTATGGACCTAAGTCCAATCTTTACAATTGATACATCTTCCACTATTCATGTTTACTTTCTGCAAACCACTATTACCTTCCACACCATATAGTTAATCCTTTGTTACTGCAACCGGTGATATGGACAACCTCTCTATTCGTTGGGGAAAAGTCTTGAGTTTGTGTTGTGCAAGTTTCTAAGTTGCTTGCAACACCTTTGATACGTTTCCTTCCTCCTACTGGTTCGATAACCTCGGTTTCTTACTGAGGGAAGACTTGCTGTTGTGCTCTTCACACCTTGCTCTTGGGGTTTTCCGACGAAGCGCTATCAGGCGCCATCACACACTTAAACAACCCACATAATTCATGGATAAAAAGCAAGTGATCACTAGGATGGACAGTTCCATCCCCAAAATAAAAGTTATCCATAACACGATCTACAATTTTTGTAGGTATCTTAAAAGGATCTATTTCAGCAGGTGGTGGTTTGTCACATCCCAAAATTTTCCAAATTTTGAAATGTGAAAAATAAATAAACAAAATAAAAATTTGTTGAAATTTAGGGTGAGAAGAAACTTTTGATTCCATTTGGAAACATCAAAACCTATTTTGATCCAATAAATATTAAAGTTATAATAGTTGGAATCACTATTTTTGGATCTTTAAATAAAAAGATATGGTTTTTATAAGAAAAGGTAGAAATATAAATAAGGACTATTTTATAGAGCCAAATTAAATCTTGGCCAAGCTTTTGAAATAAAATATTTTGTTTGATAAAAATAGTAAAGGCTTATTTAAATAAAACCATGAGGATTTATTAATATCCAATTTTATTTAAGTAAAGGCTTTTCCCATTTTTAAGTAAACACTAAAACTTGTTAAAGTATTTTAAATCAAAATTCCAAGTGTTTTATATTTTCAAATGAAACCTACTGAAAAGGTTTTGGTATTATTTAGATTTCAAATAGAGTTTTAAATAAATTAAATCCTATTTGAATTAAAGACTAAGGTCTATTTATTTAATTATTAATAGATCCTAAAAGAATAAAAGTATTATTTTATTTTGGACTTTGGAATATGTTGTTAAACAGAATTAAAATCAGAAAAAAGTTTGGTGGTGGTTTGTATTGAATTGGAGTTTGAATTGTTTGAAATAAAATCAAAACAGAAATTCCAAATAGAAAAAGAAAAAGCAATCAGTATAAAAAAAGAGAAACGAAGCAGCCCAGCAAGCCCAGCAGCGCAGCCCACCAGCTCTCCCCTGCAGTGAACCGTTTTTCCCTAAAAAACACACCTGCGTAGTCACAGACAAGTGGACCCCACGCCCCCACTCCCTCTCTCGCTAACCATTGGACCCACTGCCCCGTCATCATCGTCTCCACCGCGTCGACCGTTCCCCCTCGCCGTTTACTGGCATTAATACTCTCCTTGAATTCACGTTGATGGCCGGATTTAACTCGCCAGTGACCACGCCCGATTAAACGCCACGCTCTCCTCTCTCTTTCCCCCCAAACGCTAGCCCCTCTCTGCCACCGGGCTGCTCCAATTTCGAGCTAGAACACCTCTGTCTCCGGCGACATTTCCGGCCAATTCCGGCGAACCACAGCCGCCCCTTGCCTCCCACTTCATGCAGCCTTGTTCCCCATCGCCTGGCGCATCTCCCAGTGCCAGATGCTTGGCCGCGCCTGCTCCAGAACGTCGGCAACCTCAATGCCACTCGCCGCCGCGTCTGCCACTTCTCCGGCGAACTTCCCAGGTAACATCAGACCGCCCCGAACTCGCTTGTTGATGCTCCTGTAAACCCCGCACTCGGCCGCGTCTAACTACACCCTCCTTTTGCCTTCGGGGGCCCGCAGCCTCGACCCCGACGACAAACAGAGCCGTCCGACGCCGCAGCAACTCCGGCGAGCAATTATTTTCGTCGTCGTGCGCCCCTTGCCTCCTCGCGACCACGTTGAGCATCGCCACGATCCCCTGATCACGGTGAGCTACTTACCTCCTTCCCTTGCTTCCTGTAGTCGCCGCGACGCCGCCACCAGAGCGCACCGCCGCCTGTCACCGCCGCCAGCGCCGCCAGTGGATGGTCAACGCCTGAGAGCCGTTAGATCGTCATCCAGTGGATACGATAGAAACTGGACGAAGGGGTATCACTCGATCTGCACCGTGCGATCTAAATGAGATCCTACGGTCTGTAACAGTCGATCCAACGAAACGGTACCGACCAATAGGAATGAGCCACGTGGACAGGGTTTGGTTTAAAACAGAAAATTTGATCTACTAGAATTGCAAACTTGTAAAATTCATAACTTTAGTTCTACACGTCCAAATTTTGCAAATTTTATATCAATGGAATCAGCAAAGCAAGTACTTTGCAACCATGCATTTTGTTTAATGTTTTGCTTCTGGAAAATTGGTTGAATTTGTAGAAACATGTGTAGGCTTATTTTGAATATAAAAATTGTTCTAGATATAATTTGAAGGTGAAATCTTTGCAAAATGGTTTGTTTTGAACCTACTGACCATAGTAACCAACTTATGGATTTAAAAATGTATTTTGTGGAGTTAGGGAATAAATAATTGAGTTAGAGCATTTCTAGTCAAATAAAAATATTATTTATGGTTTAGAAAAGATTCTTTGAGTAAAGCCTTTGGGAAATGTTTTGATTCAAACCTTCTGACCCTAAACACCAAGTTTTGAGGTTAAGAACATATTTGATGAACCATATAAAGTTATTTCTTTGCTAAAAGATATTTTCAACTACATAAAATGTCACCTTAGCATAATATTTGGTATATGAGATAAAACCTTTTGCAAATGGTTTTACCACTTTTGTAAATGACCACATTGAACTTTAAAATTTCTAGAGCCTAGTAGAAACCACTTTTGCAAATAAAACTATCTTTTGCATGCTTGCATGCATGACCTTGTTTTTGTTATTTTATGTGTGACAAATTGTTTGAATGCTAGTTGAAATATATGTTTGCTTGATTGAATTGTAGTGAAGTTAGAAGAGTGTGATATTTACAAGATCAAGAAGTGAACCAACATTATCTACTAAAAAGGCAAGTGACACTATCATCCATGTCCTACTATTTTCATTACACTTAGTGGATTTTGTAACATGCATGGAAAGGACTACTATATTTTATGCTATGCTAAATCCTAATAGGATACCCTTATATATTCCTTAGTGAAAACATTGTAGTTGTAGTATGCTTAGCCCAGCTATATATTTGGGATGGGATACATGATATGATTTTATGAAGTGTTGAAAAGATATATGTTTTATATAATAAAACAAGTACTCAATGAACCACCTGGGTGGACAAGGATACTCAAGTTTGGGACAAGGTGGCAACAAATGGAACCATGTTTATATGGCTATCTTTTGTATGTGCACTAGAAGAAAAACCACCCAGGGACTTAGAGATTGAACATGTTTCTCGTACAGTGGCTTCCGTGTACAGCCACATGCTAAATGGGCTCTGGCTTAGTCAACTACATAGTGGAAGACCCATGCATTGGCATCTTCAGGTTAACTAGAATTGTGTATTGGAAATATATCCATACATTGGTGCCTGGTTGACAAGCTAGCATTGTGTATTGGGAGGACTCCTATGGAAAGACTTTGTCACATTCTCGATCTGCCAGTACTCCATTTTGGTGAGTACTTATCCAGCGGCCACTGGTGGCATCAAGACGAGATTGTGTCATGTGGGTAAAGTGTACAACTTCTACAGAAGATCAAATTCTAAGTACTTAGCCGTGTCCCCGGTTATGGACAATACTGAGCAACTAAGGCCTGAAGCTATGGAAGATCTCGACATTCCAATTTCTCAAAGTAAAACTTGATGGTGACAACAAGGGATTTGAAGCACTTGGAGTTTTCCAAGGAGTTCAGAAAGATTTGACAAAAGATCAAAACTATTTTGAAAAGATAGGATAAAACTATATTGCTTTCTGCAAAAGAGCCTAGACCCTACCTAGCCAAATATGCATGTAATGATAGGATCCACTTATTTCTACATAGTACTGAAACTTGCCAATACAATTCAAATGTATTGACCCTTGTGGCGGCAACTTATTATGTTGCAGGTTTGTTGGATGTTAGTGAAGTGTGATGAATAGGATTACAAGTCTACAACCAACATGATTGCCTGTGGCACTTTGAAGATGAAGGACCCCATGCTATTGCTATATGCTGCTGCATTGTAATGAGATAGCCAAATGAGCTATGTAGGATGTAATAATTTATTTTATTCCTAGTTATAAAATTGTATTATGACCTTTGTATCTTGATATTACATCTTAACTGTGGATGCTAGCTATTGATCCAGGGACTAGCATTGTAAACACAGGGATCTCTACCTTATTAAAGGTTGGGAACCTTACATGGTTCATCTACTACCCTAGTAGTGGTAGTAGCTTTCCCAAATAGGAAACCAAGTGGGTTATCCATATTGGAAACAAAATAACAAACATAAATAAAAGCAGTACTCATAGTAGAAATTTCCTTTACCAGTTCCACTCTTCAATAGCGCTTCACTCCCCGGCACGGTGCCAGAAAAATAGTCTTGATGACCCACAAGTATAGGGGGTGTATCGTAGTACTTTCGATAAATAGGAGTGTAGGTCCCAATGAGGAGCAGAAGGTGTTGACTAGTGGTTTGGATCAGGAATTCTCTGTAAATACTTAGTAAGCGGATTTTTAGGGGTTTTTGATAATGCAAAGAAATAAAGTGCAAGTAAATAAAGACAATAATAATTGCAGCAAGTGGCTCAATCCTTTCTTTAGCAAAGGACAAGCTAGTTGTATTACTTATTAGGACCAAACATTCTCGAGGGCACATGGGAATACTGTCAAGTGCTTTCGCTTCATATAGTTGATTGATCTTCTTTGGTTGGATAAGTGTTGTGTGGATGAACCTATGCTAATGTACCGACCTTACTTGGACTAATACATACTTGTGATTATACCCTTTGGAAGCATCCGCAAATACAAGAAAGTAATTAAGATAAAAACCAAACCACAACATTAAACTCTGAGATCCTACACTCCCTTGTGCAAAGTTTTCCTAACGGGGGTTCGGGTTTCTGCCACTCCGGCAACCCTACAATTAGTAGACAAATACACAATGCATTCCCCTAGGCCCATAAATTGTGAAGTATCATGTAGTCGATGTTCACATGACACCACTAGAAGAATAACACTACAACTGAAATATCAAACCATTGAATATTACTTCAACGCAATTCCACTACTAACAACATGAATTCTCCCATGTCCTCAAGAACTAAACAAACTACTCACGAGACATCATATGGATCAAGATCAGTGATGGTATAATGATGAATAACAATCTAAACATAAACAATAATTCAATGGTTCCACTCAAAAGCATCAACTACAAAAGTAATAAACACCGGGAAAGTTTCCCCTAAGAACTATGCAAGATTCAACCCAATTGTTACAGCGGGATGGAGTGGTGATGATGGTGCTGGTAGAGATGGTGGTGAGGATAATGATGATGATCTTGATGAATTCTAGCTTGATGGTGGTGTTGATGGCAATGATCTCCCCTCTCCGGGAAGGAATTTCCCCGGCAGAAATCTGCCTGCCGGAGAGCTCTTTCTCTCTCTGTAGTTTCCACCCTGCAGAGGCGGCGGAATCTTTGTGTGGTCGGTCCCCGAGTATTAGGGTTTCAGGGGGATGTTATAGGCAAAGGGGCGACGCCAGAGGTGGGCCAGGGTGGCCACACCACCTGGTGGAGTGGCCTAGGGGGGGCGCGCCAGGGGGTGGCGTGGCCCCCCTATGGCCCATCTCCACTTCCCCTTATAGCTTCCTTCGTCTTCTAGAAAATAGGAATTTCCATATATTTTCTAGAATTTTCTGATCTTCGCGAATATTGCATCTAGACACCGTTTTTTCCATCATAATCCTGACTCCGGCAGTTCATCCTCCAAAATTCATCCAACATGCAAAAATAGATGAAACAACATAAGTATCACCTCTTAATATGAAATATATCAATGAATAACAGCAAATTATGATATAAAATAGTGATGCAAAATGGACGTATCAACGGCGCAATCGAACTTTGTTGGACATGGTTCGATCGATGATGAGCCAGTCGGATTTACCATTATCATTTTGGGGTTACTCTCTAGAAAACAGTAGCTTTCACACTAAACATGATACCATCTAAATCCGTAGTTAAGACGCCATATGAGATGTGGACTAGAAAGAATCCCAGTTAGTCTTTTCTAAAGATTTGGGGTTGTGATGCATTTGTCAAGCGACTTCAGTCGCACAAGATAACACCCAAATCAGATAAGTGCATTTTCGTGGGATATCCAAGGAAAACCTTAGGGTACTACTTCTACAACCAAGAAGATGGCAAAGTGTTTGTCGCTCGTAGCAGTGTTTTCCTAGAGAAAGAATTTCTCACAAAGGGAACGAGTGGAAGGTCGGTGCGACTTGAAGAGGTTCAAGATGAGCCAGTCGGGGATGCTTCTATGAGTGATGCTGTTGTAGCAGAACAAGTTGAGGAACCCGTTGCAATATAGGCACCACAACCACGAAGGTCGACGAGGCTCCACGAAGCGCGGGAATTATTATTGTTAGACAATGATGAGCTTGCGACCTATGTAGAAGAGATGGTGGACCTAGACTCTAAGAAATGGATGGTCGCCATGAGATCTGAGATAGAGTCCATGAGAGACAATCAAGTTTGGAACTTGGTTGACCTGCCTGATGGTTTTATAGGCATCGAGTGCAAATGGATCTATAAGAAGAAGATTGATATGGATGGAAATGTTCACATCCATAAAGCTCGACTTGTTGCAAAAGGTTTTCGACAAGTTCAAGGAGTTGACTACGATGAGACTTTCTCACCGGCAACAATTCTTAAATCTATACGGATCCTTCTAGCCATTGCTGCACATTTCTACTATGAGATATGGAAGATGGACGTCAAGACGGCTTTCTTAAATGGAATCCTTACTAAGGACGTGTATATGATGCAGCCCGAAGGTTTTGTCGATCCAAATAATGTTGGAAAGGTATGCAAACTTCAAAAGTCTATTTATGGGATGAAGCAACCATCTCGGAGTTGGAACATTCGATTTGATGAAGTTGTAAAGGAGTTTGGCTTCATCAAGAACGAACAAGAACCTTGTGTCTACAAGAAGGAAAGTGGGAGAGCGCTTGTATTTCTAATCTGATATGTAGAAGACATATTGCTGATTGGAAATGACATTCCTATGCTCGAGTGTGTTAAGACCTCATTGAAAATAGTTTTCAATGAAGAACTTAGGAGAATCGGCATATATTCTAGGCATCAAGATCTATAGAGATAGATCAAGGAGGCTAATTGGATTAAGCCAGAGTACATACATTGACAAAGTGTTGAAATGGTTCAGCATGGAAGAGGCTAAGAAGGGGTTCTTGCCCATGTCTCACGGCATTAAACTCAGCTAGACTCAGTGACCTTCGACTACTGATGAGCGTGAGCGCATGAGCATGGTTCCATATGATTCGGCTATTGGATCCATCATGTATGCAACGATATGTACTCGCCCAGATGTTTCCTATGCTCTAAGTGTTACAAGCAGATACCAGGCTGATCCAGGTGAAAGCCACTGGACAGCAGTAAAGAATTGTAGGGTTTGCAGCATAGAAAACAAAAAATTTCCTATGATGGGAACTATGTACCAAGATCTAGATACTAGATAAAAACAACGGGTGGATGTATATTCGTAGATAACATACCCTTGAAGACCGACAAAGCTTAACGAGTTCAACTCGTGGTTGATGTAGACGATCTCTTGCCGATCTCAAGATCGAGAGGAAGTCCTAGCGCCGCAAAGCAGCAGCGCATCCATGCTCACACACACGTACAAGACACCTAGCAACCTCCGCCTCCTTGTTCCAGCGATGCAGCGGAAGCACAACCCTTTCTTGTCGAATAGCCACCGGAAACATGTATCTCGCTAGTCCGAGACCATGGGGGATAAATTCTAGAGGGGGAGAGAGATCCTTCATGAGGAGGTGTGAGTGAGAAGTGAGTAGAGGGGTGCCTTTTATAGGAGAGGGGGAACCCCAAGGGGGTGTCCGGCGCATGGGGTCTTCCCCCTTGCCCTCCCCTCTTCATGTGGGTGGACACTCCACTCACAAAATTCCTTTAAATTCCCTCCACTCAAAATCCCACTCAAACTTGCCATTAAATTTCCACCAAATTTAATGTAAACTCTCATTAAATAAAACTCTTTTATTTTATTCATAATTTTGTCAATTACTTTAATGACAAACATTCACAAATAACCCCTTGATAGAATTCCATTTCACATGCATAACCTCTTTATGCAATTTCACCTGAAAACCTGTTTCGGTATCTAGTGAAATAAATTCCTGTGCTTGTTTATTCTTTCGGCATGAAACATTTGCTCCAATTGGATGTCAGTGTCCCTTAAGTGTGTCACCCTACGGTTCGCGAATAATGCGTACATGATCGAGACCCTTCTTCGATCAATAATCAGTAGCGGGACCTGGAGATCCATACTGACTCCCACACATTCAACGATGACCTTTCCTGTGATCGTCGGAACCTTTTACGCTTGTATCTTAATCCCTTTGTTTCATGATATATTACATGTCCGAGATTCGATCATCGGTATCTCCATACCTAGTTTGATCTCGTTACTGACATGCACTCTTTTCTCGTTCCCGTGATATAACATTCTAGTGATCAAATCACTTGCTTGCAAGCTAACCAATGTGATATCACCGAGAGGGCCCAGAGCATATCTATCCATCATCAGGATGAACAAATTCCACTCTTGATCCATGATTCTCAACATAACACTTTAGTAGCTTTGAAGCCATCTTTATAATCACCCAGTTACGGTGTGAAGTTTGATGTCAACAAGAAACTCTTCTGGTGTTAGTGATTGGCATGATCTCATGGTCTAAGGATTAGGACTACTTCGTAAATTGTTTATAGCAATATAAACTCAATGACTTTGATCGTAATGCTATACTTCGGATGAATGTTCATCACACCATTACACTAATGTTGTGATCTCGTTATTAACAACATCCAATGTCTATGATCAGGAAACTATGATCATCTTGTTAATCAACGAACTAGTTTATGAGAGAGAGGCATAACTAGGAACTTTCTGTTTGTTTATTAAACACACATGTATTAACGTTTTCGTATTAATACAATTATAGCATGCAAAATAAACATCTATCATATACTTGGAATACACATAATAAACATTTTATTATTGCCTCTCAGGGCATATTCCCTTCAGTCTCCCACTTGCACTAGAGACAATAATCTAGTTACATAGTGATGTATCTAACACCCATGGAGTTCTGGTGTAGATCATGTTTTGCTCTAGGGAGAGTTTTAGTCAACGGATCTGCTACATTGAGATCCGTATGTACTTTACAAATCTTTATATCTCCATCCTTGACATGCTCGTGGATGGAGTAAAACCGGCTCTTAATATGCTTGGAATGCTTGTGAGACCTTGGCTCTTTGGCATTGGCAATGGCACCATTGTTGTCACAATAGATCACCATTGGGTCCAACGCGTTTGCAACCACTCCTAGTTTGGATATGAACTCCTTCATCCAAACTGCTTCCAGAGCCGCTTCTGAAGCAGCAACATATTCGGCCTCCTTTGTTGATCCCGCCACCACAGGTTGTTTGGAGCTCCTCCAACTAACCGCTCCGCCATTCATGAGAAATACGTATCCGGATTGAGACTTAGAGTCATCCGGATCGGTGTCAAAGCTAGCGTCGACATAACACTTAGCGACGAGCTCTTCTTCACCTCCGTATACAAGAAACATATCCTTAGTTCTTCGCAAGTAATTAAGGATATTCTTGACCGCTTTCCAGTGTTCTGAACCTGGATCCGATTGGTACCTACTAGTCAAACTAATAGCATGTGCCACATCCGGTCTTGTACATAGCATGGCGTACATTATAGAGCCTATGGCTGAAGCATAGGGGACCTTGTCCATTATCTCTTTCTTTCGCCGAAGCTGGACTTTGAGTCATACTCAATGTCGTGCCTTGTGTCATAGGTAAGAACCCCTTCTTACTATCTTCCATTTTAAACTTCTTTAAAGTCTTATCAAGGTATGTACTTTGCAATAGCCCTATTAGGCGCCTAGATCTATCTCTATAGATCTTTATGCCTAATATGTATGACGCTTCACCTAGGTCCTTCATTGAAAATTTGCTGTTTAGATAACTTTTAACACTATTTAAAAGATCTATATCATTTCCGATCAATAATATGTCATCCACATATAATATCATAAATGCCACATTGCTCCCACTCACTTTCTTGTAAATACAAGCTTCTCCATAAGTTTGGACAAATCCAAACTCTTTGATCACCTCATCAAAGCGGAGATTCCAACTTCGTGATGCTTGCTTCAATCCATAGATGGATCGATGAAGCTTGCACACCTTGTTAGCATCCTTAGGATCGACAAAACCCTTTGGTTGTATCATATACAACTCTTCTTCAATATTACCATTGAGAAACGCGGTTTTGACATCCATCTGCCATATCTCATAATCGAAATATGCAGCAATTGCTAACATAATCCTAACTGATTTTAGCATCGCTACGGGAGAGAATGTCTCATCGTAGTCAACTCCTTGAATTTGTCGAAACCCCTTTGCGACAAGTCGAGCTTTATAGACGGTTACATTACCATCAGGATCAGTTTTCCTTTTGAAAATCCATTTGTTCTCCACGGCCTTTCGGTCGTGAGGTAAGTCCACCAAGTTCCAAACTTGATTTTCATACATGGATTCCATCTTGGATTTCATGGCTCCTAACCATTTGTTGGAATCCGGGCTCATCATCGCTTCTTCATACGTCGCAGGGTCATCATTTTCATCAACCATGAAATTCATGACAGGATTTCCGTACAGTTCGGGAGCTACACGCGTCCTGCTAGACCTGCGAGGTTTGGTAGTACTCTCTTTCGGAGTTTCATGATCATTATCATTAGTTCCCTCTTCAACAGGTGAAGCCAACTCCGGAACAACTTCCGGCGCTGCGCTACTCGCCATACTTTGAAGAGAAGATTCAATAACCTCTTCGAGTTCTACCTTCCGACTACTCACACCTTTCGCGAGAAACTCTTTTTCTAGAAAGGGTCCATTCTTGGCAACAAAAACCTTGCCCTCGGATCTATGATAGAAGGAATACCCAATAGTTTCCTTAGGGTATCCTATGAAGACGCATTTTTCCGCTTTGGGTTCGAGTTTATCCGGTTGAAGTTTCTTCACATAAACATCGCAACCCCAAACTTTAAGAAATGACAGCTTAGGTTTGTTTCCAAACCACAATTCATACGTGTCTTTTCAACGGATTTAGATGGTGCCCGATTTAAAGTGAATGAAGAAGTTTCTAGTGCATAGCCCCAAAATGACAACGGCAAGTCCGTCAGAGACATCATAGATCGAACCATATCTAATAAAGTACGATTACGACGTTCCGACACACCATTTCTCTGTGGTGTTCCGGTAGGTGTGAGTTGTGAAACAATTCCACACTCTTTCATGTGAGTGCTAAACTCGTAACTTAGATACTCACCTCCACGGTCGGACCATAGAAATTTGATCTTTCTATTACGATGATTTTCCACTTCATTCTGAAATTCCTTGAACTTTTCAAAGGTTTCAGACTTGTGTTTCATCAAGTAGATATAACTGTATCTACTCAAATCATCCGTGAAAGTAACAAAATAACAATATCCACATCGTGCCGACACACTCATTGGACCACATACATCAGAATGTATGATTTCCAATAAATCTGGCGCCCGTTCCATTGAACCGGAAAACGGCGTTCTAGTCATCTTTCCCATAAGGCATGTCTCACATGTATCAAATGATTCAAAATCAAGTGATTCCAAAAGTCCATCCGAATGGAGCTTCTTCATGCGTTTAACGCCAATATGACCTAGACGGTAGTGCCACATATATGCGGATATATCATCATTAAGTTTAATCCTTTTAGTATCAACATTATGAATATGTGTAACATTATCATCGAGATCTAATAGAAATAAACCATTCATCATCGGTGCATGACCATAAAAGATTTCATTCATATAAATGGAACAACCATTGTTCTCGGATTTAAATGAATAACCACTTCGCATTAAACACGATCCAGATACAATGTTCATGCTCAGTGCAGGCACCAGATAACAATTATTCAAGTTTATAACTAATCCCGACGGCAAATGGAGAGGCAGCGTTCCGACGGCGATCACATCAACGCTTGATCCATTGCCGACACGCATCTTGACCTCACCCCTTGCTAGCGGTCTCTTGTTCCACAGCCCCTGATTCGAGTTACAAATATTAGCAACTGAACCGGTATCAAATACCCAGGTGCTACTGCGAGCACTAGTCAAGTACACATCAATAACATGTATATCATATATACCTTTGTTTGCCTTGCCGGCCTTTTTTTCTGCCAAATACTTGGGGCAGTTACGCTTCCAGTCGCCAGTCCCTTTACAATAGTAGCACTCGGTATCAGACTTAGGTCCAACTCAGGGTTTCTTTTCAGGCACGGCAACCGGCTTGCCGCCCTTAATTCCCTTCCGTTTTACCTTCTTGTCTTTCTTGAAACCAGTGTTCCTATTGATCATCAACACTTGATGTTCCTTTTTGATCTCCACTTCTGCAGTTTTAAGCATTGACAAAAGCTCGGGGAGAGACTTCTTTATGCCTTGCATATTATAGTTCATCACAAAGCTCTTATAGCTAGGTGGCAGAGACTGCAGAACACGATGGATGCCTAAGTCAATGGGAATCGTTATTCCCAAGGACACAAGCTTATCGGCGTAACCCGACATCTTGATTACATGCTCACTAACGGAGTTGTGCTCTTCCATCATGTAGCTAAAGAACTTTTCTGAAGCATTGTAGCTCTCTACAGCAGCATGTGTGTCGAAAATCATTTTCAACTCACCCATTGTATCAAAAGCATTGCCGTTTTCGAAACGCTTTCAAAGTTCCGGCTCTAGCCCATACAATATGCCGCAATGAACTAAGTTGTGGTCCTCCTGACGAGTCTGATAGACATTCTTCTCCTCGTCAGGGGCATCCTCAAAAGGTGGGGGGCCTAACGGCGCTTCTAGCACATATTGCTTTTGTGCAGCAGAGAGGAGAATCCTCAAATTCATGGCCCATTCGGTAAAGTTGCTACCGTTCGTTGCAAGTTTCTCTTTCTCCATGAACACATTGAAATTAAAAGCAGGTGGTGCCATCTACAACAGAATTTGTAAAGTTTAGACTAAGTTTATGATAGATTGAGTTCAACTAATCCATATTACGAATGAACTCCCACTCAAAAACGACATCCCTCGTGCCTTTTTGGTGATTACATGAACCAAATCCACTACACCAAGTCCGATCATCACATGAGTCGGTGTAGCTTCAAAGGCGAGCATCAAATGGGCATCATATCTACTATATGACTCATGCTTAACCTTTCGGTCCGTGTTCCGAGGCCATGTCTGTACATGCTAGGCTCGCCAAGTTAGAACCTTAGTATTCGCGTGTGTAACTGTTTTACACCCGAAATATGGTCGTGGATCCAAGAACATCCGATCATCACGTGATGTCTTGGAGCAACGAAAAACATAATCGGTGCATACTAAAGGAAGAACACATTCTTATCTTGATATTTAAAAGAGGGATCATCTTATTATGCTAACAAAGAGCTAAACAAGCAATATATAAGATGCTATCAAACATCACATGTTTATTAGTGAAATGATATGGTTCCCGCATATGATCTCTATCATGTGCACCGTGGTATGATCACTATCATACCTATATGTGTAAGTCCAAGGTCTATGGAGATTACACGTTATGTATGTTGTAAGAGTATCATCGCATACTTCTACTTACAACATCACCATATCATAACACTAGCCCAGCAACAATCTAAACTAGACGCCTCTAATTTATCCATTGCAAGTTTTACGTGGCTTAGGGCTTTCGAGATAGAACCATTCTTACCTACGAACATGAACCACAACGAGGATAACCAAATTGTTGACAACTCGTTGAAAAATAGATATTGACTATAGTAGGAGAGACAGACACCCGCTACCACTTATGCAAACTAGTTGCATGTCAAGCGTGGAACAGGTCTCATGTGCGAGGACATGTAAAGTTTGTCCGGGCCGCTTCATCCCACTATGCCACCAATATCCAAAATTACAACTAAGGAGCAACAACATGATCATCATCGCCCACATACTCATATGTGTACTACCCGTGTAAAGTATCTACGCATAGATCCGGCTCTGATACCACTGTAGGGTTCGCAGCATAGAAAACAAAACTTTTCCTACGATGGGAACTATGTACCAAGATCTAGATACTAGATACAAACAATGGGCGGATGTATATCCATAGAGAACATACCCTTGAAGACCGACAAAGCTTAACGAGTTCAACTCATGGTTGATGTAGACGATCTCTTGCCGATCTCAAGATCGAGAGGAAGTCCTAGCGCCGCAAAGCAGCAGCGCATCCATGCTCGCACACACGTACAAGACACCGAGCAACCTCCGCCTCCTCGCTCCAGCGATGCAGCGGAAGCACAACCCTTTCTTGCCAAATAGCCACCAGGAACATGTATCTCGCTAGTCCGAGACCATGGGGGATAAATTCTAGAGGGGGAGAGAGATCCTTCACGAGGAGGTGTGAGTGAGAAGTGAGGAGAGGGGTGCCTTTTATAGGAGGGGGAACCCCAAGGGGGCGGCCGCCGCATGGGGGCTGCCCCCTTGCCCCCCCCTCTTCATGTGGGTGGACACTCCACTCACAAAATTCCTTTAAATTCCCTCCACTCAAAATCCCACTCAAACTTGCCATTAAATTTCCACCAAATTTAATGTAAACTCTCATTAAATAAAACTATTTTATTTTATTCAGAATTTTGTCAATTACTTTAATGACAAACATTCACAAATAACCCCTTTCTAGAATTCCATTTCACATGCATAACCTCTTTATGCAATTTCTCCTGAAAACCTGTTTTGGTATCTAGTGAAATAAATTTCTGCGCTTGTTTATTCTTTCGGCATGAAACATTTGCTCCAATTGGATGTCAGTGTCCCTTAAGTGTGTCACCCTACGGTTCGCTAATAATGCGTACATGATCGAGACCCTTCTCCAATCAATAATCAGTAGCAGGACCTGGAGATCCATACTAACTCCCACACATTCAACGATGACTTTTCCTGTGATCGTCGGAACCTTTTATGCTTGTATCTTAATCCCTTTGTTTCATGATATATTACATGTCCGAGATTCCATACCTAGTTTGATCTCGTTACTGACATGCACTCTTTTCTCGTTCCCGTGATATAACATTCTAGTGATCAAATCACTTGCTTGCAAGCTAACCAATGTGATATCACCGAGAGGGCCCAGAGCATATCTATCCGTCATCGGGATGAAAAAATTCCACTCTTGATCCATGATTCTCAACATAACACTTTAGTAGCTTTGAAGCCATCTTTATAATCACCCAGTTACGGTGTGACGTTTGATGTCAACAAGAAACTCTTCCGGTGTTAGTGATTGGCATGATCTCATGGTCTAAGGATTAGGACTACTTCGTAAGTTGTTTATAGCAATATAAACTCAATGAATTTGATCGTAATGCTATACTTAGGATGAATGTTCATCACACCATTACACTAATGTTGTGATCTCGTTATTAACAACATCCAATGTCTATGATCAAAAAACTATGATCATCTTGTTAATCAACGAACTAGTTTATGAGAGAGGAATAACTTGGAACATTCTGTTTGTTTATTAAACACACATGTATTAACGTTTCCGTATTAATACAATTATAGCATGCAAAATAAACATCTAACATATACTTGGAATACACATAATAAACATTTTATTATTGCCTCTCAGGGCATATTTCCTTCAAGAATATCCTTAAGTACTTGAAAAGGACTAAGGATGTGTTCCTAGTTTATGGAGGTGAGGATGAACTCAGTGCAAAGGGTTACACAGATGCGAGTAACCTTAACGACTCAGATGACTCCAGATCGCAATCTGGTTATGTGTTTTTCATGAATGGTGGTGCCGTGAGTTGGAAAAGTTCCAAGCAAGATATGGTGGCCTCCTCTTCAACAGAAGCTGAATATATTGCCGCCTTAGAGGCTGCAAAGGAAGCTGTTTGGATTAGGAATTTCCTGATCGCTCTTGGTGTGGTTCAGGGCACGTCCAATCCCATGTACATCTATTGTGACAAAAATGGTGCTATTGCATAAGCCAAGGAACCTAGACAACACCAGAAGAACAAACATATTCGCATGCGTTACCATCATATTCATGAGTTTGTTGAGGATGGTAGTGTCATGATATGCAAAATACATACGAACTCAAATGTTGTTGATCCCTTTACAAAGCCACTCCCGCATCCTGCGCATGAAGCGCACGCAAGAGCAATAGGTATTAGATAAATCTAGATTGACTCTAGTGCAAGTGGGAGACTGAAGGAAATATGTCCCAGAGGCAATCATAGAGATGATTATATTTCATGTGTATCCATGGGTTATTGTAATGTTCCTTGAATATCTATATATCAGGCAACTTCTATTGATTGGCAATTATATGAATTGTTTGTGAAGCTCTTTACTTGTATGGTTATCTAATAGTTGTTCCTAGTCGGAGTTTATGTGAGGCCACACATGAATATTAGACTAGCACATCGATTGGTTAATGACTATGTTTCGCAAGTAATAGACATGAAGATGTCAAACCAATGATGTGGACACATGTTATGAACATGGGGTTAGACTGACCCAACTTGAGACTGACAATTATACTTGCGGCTCTATCTCTACACATCGTGTACGTTTTGTCCTTAGACCTGAGATTGTCGCATGTACTTGAGATGTGGATCGACCTACTTTGGGGCTATCAACCACTGCTCCGTAACTGGGTAGTTATAAAGGTAGCTTTCGAGTTTGTCCTGAAGCATGCTGCAAGGCATTGGTCAATCAAGATGGGATTTTCCTCTCTCTACTTGAGAGAGATATTTCTGGGACCCTCGAGTGATCGGATCCAGAAATGCATGACCAGGCTACATATGGTTAAGAGTTAACCTCGTAAAGGGATTCCAAATCACAATATTGAGAAAGAGAGGTAAGCTTGGAGCTAGACCAAATATCGTGAGGCAAAGGGAAAGACATGTACTTAACCTTGTGATGGTTCGTCCGAATGATCTTTATATGCGTTTAGGAGTTGACACGTCTTGCTAGAGGCCGCCACCAACTATTGATGAAGTAAGTGTACTCATGTCATGTCTATGCGTGTATAAACCTATAGGGTCACATACTTAAACTGCTGGAAGCCTAATGAGGATTGGATCCGAATTATACCAGGCTTGGGCTACTAATGGGCTGCTAATGTAGAAGCCCACTAGGGACGCCTATATAAGAGAGGGTGAGGCGAGATGACTAGGGTTGAGAATTCCACCCAGCCGACACTCCTCTCACGCATGTTTTGCACGTGCGGACCTAGTAGTCCGGCATCTGACGCTTCCACCCCGGACGTGTGGATACCTCGGAGGTGCTGCAGTTGTAGCACTTGGATGAGTCATGCAAAGGGGAGTTGCTCATGGGACAAGGACAAGAAGGAGATGTAGAACATCTATACCGCCTCGACGCGCTTCATCAAGTTCCACAACTGCGCATCTAGTGGTAATCCTAATACCTATGACAACAGTATTTCAGGTTTACGCAGTGGAATTTTTTTTGATTTGCGCTAGTGTAGCCTATCTGTATCCGTTCACCCGAGGCCACCCCGTAGCCCCAGAGAACGAGCGCCGCCCGCCGGAGGACCCAAGGTACCGGGCAAGGCCACCACGCCGGAGGCCGCGCAAAGGTAAAGCTAATTTGTTGTTGTTTCTATAGAGTTGACCTTTTTTAGGCTTTAAGCTGAAATGTGGTGGTAGTTCCATCACAGCGGCATACCAGATGTGATGCCCACCTGCTTTCCGCCTTGCAGGATTGAATATGCGGGCAACCATGGAGTTGGCAATGTGTCTCAGCAGCTATACACTTGTCTAACAAGCCTCCATATGGGCCAGGTGGAGGATTCGATGGGCTGGACCGTGCAACTGAATTAGCAATAACCTGCCTTCCTCGCGTCGATGCTTGCAGAAAGGTTCCAGCCAACATGTTCATGGGCTTGCAGGGTCCTTCATATATCTAGATTAAAAAAACATGGTCATACCATCGTCAGTTTTGTAGGCTCTGTCGAATTGGCATCCCGGTGATGGTGACGCGCAAGTTAGCGTATGGGTTATTGTAATGTTCCTCGAATATCCATATATCAGGTAACTTGTATTGATTGGCAATTATGTGAATTGTTTGTGAAACTCTTTACTTGTATGGTTATCTAATAGTTGTCCTTAGTCAGAGTTTATGTGAGGACATATATGAATATTATACTAGCACATCGATTGGTTGATAACTATGTTTTGCAAGTCATGGACATGGAGATGTCAAACCAATGATGTGGACACATGTTATAAATATGGGGTTGGACTGACCCAACTTGAGAATGGTAATTATACTTGTAGCTCTCTCTCTACGCATCGTGTACGTCTTGTCCTAATACCTGAGATTGTCGCATGTACTTGAGATGTGGATCGACCTACTTTGGGGCTATCAACCACTACTCCATAACTGGGTAGTTATAAAGGTAGATTTTGGGTTTGTCCCAAAACATGTTGCAAGGCATTGGTCAATCAAGATGGGGTTTGCCCCTCTCTACTTGAGAGAGATATCTCTGGGCCCCTCGAGTGATCGGATCCAGAAATGCATGGCCATGCTACATATGGTTAATAGTTAAACTAGTAAAGGGATTCCAAATCACAGTATCGAGAAAGAGAGGTCAGCTTGGAGCTAGACCAAATATCGTGAGGCAAAGGGAATGACATGTACTTAACCTTGTGATGGTTCGTCCGAATGATCTTTATATGTGTTTAGGAGTTAACATGTCTTGCTAGAGGCCGCTACCAACTATTGACGAGGTAAGTGTACTCGTTCCATGTCTATGAGTGTATAAACCTATAGGGTCACATACTTAAAGGGCTGGAAGCCTAATTAGGATTGGATCCGAATAAGACCACGCTTGGGTTGCTAATGTAGAAGCCCACTAGGGACACCTATGTAAGAGAGGGTGAGGCGAGCTGACTAGGGTTGAGCATTCCACCCAGTCGCCACTTGACGAGGTTTCGACTCGTCAATGCCCATTGTTATGAGCTTGGGTTTTGAAGAAGATGGGGGTGCTGGAGATCATGGAACGGTTAGCAGACAAGCAACTAGGGGACACGAGATTTACCCAGGTTCAGGCCCCCGAAGGGAAAACCCTACTCCTGCTTGTCTGCTCTTGATTACGACAGAACCGAAGGTTACAGGGGTGCACAGATGCAATCTGGCGTGAAGGTGTGTATGCGGTGAAAAGATGTCCTCCTCGTCGTGCCCTCCTAGCCTTTATATAGAGATAGGCAGGTCCCATGCATAGATCGAGTCGGTTACAAGTTTAGGGTTTGCCCCTTTGAATATTCTATCTATTCTAGTCTTGCTCTCCAAGGATCCGAAGATGTCATGGGCTTGGGCCACCCGAAATCTCCACAGGCCGCGTATATTCTTGTGGGCCTTCCTTGGGCTAGACCAGGTATTCTAAAGTCGTGTACCCATAGGGTATAACCATGTCAGTAGCCCCCGAGTGTTCAGTCGAATCATAGATTCGGCTGAGGACTCTTCAATCTTTCGAGTGCAGCTGTTTCTATTCATAAGAGAAAGAAAACGACTTTAGTTTGTAGGGATCGTTGATGCGTGTGCCTGACTCTCCTGACGGATCAGGGCCAGTTAACTGTCTTAGGACAAAACAACACGATCTTCTTCAGATTCGAGTCCCTAGACTCGAATCTGGAATGGATGATGGCATAATTCGACTCGGGCCGCTAAGGTCTTACAGGAGTCGAATCCCAGTAGTTTTCGAGTGATGTACCCAACGCGTCCGTCGGGATTTTCATCACGCCTGTTGGCACGGATTTTTACTAGTAGAGCGCAGTCAGGTGCGTTATCGGGCCATCAGATGATATCTGCATGTCTTATCTTTGTGTCATAGACACAACATCCGAAATGTTATCACCACGGAGGTGTTTCGGGTGGCCAAGGAGGATGATTCTCACTTAGCGTTGGTTGGGGCAAAGTTGCCAGAAAGTTTTTTCATTTTTGATCCGAAAGATCACAGTCGAAATGTTCATAGGATGCACGACCACCGCTCCCTATGGGAGTAGCCCGTGAGTGTCTGTTCGAGTCATAGACTCGAGCAGAGACTTTAGTTCAGTCGTTTTTAGCTTCAGGTCCATAGGACACAATTTTTCGGGTGCTTGAATAGATCCTCCCTATGGGAGTAGCCCCCGAGTCCGTAGTGGAGTCGTAGACTCGACGTAGGACTCGAAGGATCAAACATTGGTGTAGTACCTTAATCATGCCTCGGGTGCGCGTCCAGCGCTCCTGATAGGAGTAGCCCTCGATTAATTGCTCGAATCGTAGATTCGAGTGAGTACTTTTAGTTGTCAGGCGAAGATTTCTAACCGTTGCTAGTGTGGTTTTGATGACGTTAGTACTGACGATCGGTGACCTCAACCGTCTGCGGCGCCAGAGGTGACGTGACTGGACGAACGTGGGTCCCACTTTCTGACTTGGATTTGACTGGTCGTGCGTGACATGCCGAGAATTACGGCGTCTCCTCGGTTTCTGTGCGTAGTGGACGACGTGCGAGCGACGGTTCGCTGCTGTGTTGACAGGTGGTGGTTGGATCTGTGCCTAGCATTAGGGCTTCTGGATGAACGTCTCCTGATCATCGTCTTCATCCCTATAACTGTGGGGGGAAATGATGATTTGTTTTCACCCTTTGCCATTTGCTTTCTCTGCTGCTTCTATTCTCATGAGCTCTTCCTCTCGCGCACTGGACATTCTCCTTTCTTTCCCTTCTTCATTTCTGCTCGCACATCGCTGTTGACGATGCTCCATCATGGTGAAATCGAAGAAAGCGTCCGCCAGAGCGGGTTCGAGCACCGCCGGCGGAGGTAAGAAAGCTACCGCCCCTAAGCGCAACACCGATGGCAAGTGGAGGTGCTCTGACGTGCGCGACACCGACCTGCGCAAGCTGCGCGATGCGGGGTTAATCCCGCAAAACAAGGAGGACATCAAGATTCCTGGCGATGAGGTAATCTCTCGCCCACCCGTGGGTTTTCGGGTGATCTTCGTTGCCTTCGTTCTTCGTGTTTTTTCTCTCCCTGCCCACGAATTCCTTCGTGGGCTCCTTTTTCTCTATGGGATTCAGGTTCATCATCTATCTCCCAATTCCCTTCTCAACATTGCGTGTTTCATCACGCTTTGCGAGTGCTAGCTCGGCATCGAGCCGCACTTTGGTCTCTTCCGAAAACTCTATTTCGTGAAGAGACAATCTGGCTCCGACAGAGTCTATCCGATCGGCTTCTGCATCATTTCTCTTCGCCCTTTTGTCCATTTTTTCTCCCTCTCTATTTGCGAGTCCGTTCAGTATTGGCGTCGTAAGTGGTTTTACATCCGTGATGTCAAGCTGGACGGTCAGCAATTTGGTCTTGCCCCCTTTGACTCCGAGCAGAAGATCGTCCGAAAAAGATCGTGGAAGAACCACATCTTGGAAGGAGAAGTGGCGGAGGTGGAGATGCTCTACCAGCGGGTGGAGGCTCTCCAACTGGTGCCAGGAAAGGAGGTCAACGGGGTTGACATCATCCGCACCTTCCTCAAGCATCGGGTGCAGCCGCTTCAAGCTAGGGCGCACCCAATGTTTCTCTACGCCGGCCCGAGTGATCCCATGAGAGTGTCATCCGAGGAATTATCTTCGGGTGACCTTGATAGGGACCTCCGCTCTCTGCTGAAGTACAAGGCTGGCGAGGACCTGCCGGGCGAATCGCGGACCCCCCCTCTTAGCACCAGTAAAGGGGCCTCAAAGGTTAAGATTGCGTCGTGCGTGTAGCGCTTTTGTTGTATGATTTTGCTTGTTGTAGTTTCTGACACCTGTTCATTATTTTTGTTTGCAGTGCCTCAAGGTTACGGGGTCCATGCCCCCTCTGCCTGAGAAATATGGTGAGGCGCCAGACAATGAAGAGGCAGACTCCGACTCTGACTTGCCGCCGGCGCAGTCGCCCACTCACGAATCCCCCGAGGCTAGCGAGGGGCAGACCCGAAAGCGAGTACGAAGCTCAAGCGAGTCTTAGGATGCTTCGACTCTGCCAATGCCTTGGGACTCCTCCTTCCTCGTGCGCCACGGTGAGGATGATGGTGCTTCTTCCGCGCCGTTCCCGGATGTGCCTCTGAAAGCAGTGGCGCCGCAGCCGCCAGCGAAGAAGAAGAAGGAGGAGAAGAAGAAGAAAGTGGCGCCGCGCATCTTCAATTTGAGTGACATTGACTCGTAAGTGGTTTCTCGGGTGCTTTCGCATAGGTTTTGCGTCTTCCATTGTCTTCTTGCTTTGATGAATATTTTCCTTTGTAGCCACTCCTCGGAGGGTTCTCTTAGTGAGAGTTCCCAGGAGAACGTAGGGGAATCGAAACCGATGGCCCCTCCTTCTCAGACGGTGGCCACCTCTAGGGGTGATGCTCTGAATCCCTCTCCGTAGCAGGCTCGGGTGATTGTCTCCCAAAAGACTGCACCAGGACCTTCGGAGTCTCCGTCTGAGCATGTAAGTTATTTTTCTCTTGCCCTGGGGGGAGCCCCCGAGCCCTATTTTCGAATGACCTGCTGGTCTTGTTTTCCTTCTTGTGGGGCGTAGCCCCCGAGCCTTTTTTTCTGGTGCTTTCTTGATTTTTGGATTTTGCTTCATTTCACAGCCTTTTGTGCGCGGTGCCAACCTTCTTGTTCAGCAGCATCTTGCGCTGGAGGCCAGCATGCAGCAACTTCGAGGTACGTGACGTACTTGTTCTTTTTCGTCTACTCGCCAGAATGTAGCTTGTATTGCTCATATCTGTTCTTGATGCTTTTGCAGATGAAAATAATGCTGCCCTTCGTCGACTGGACGCTCTGCAGCAGGAGTTGGTCGCTGCTGCCGAGGCCAAGGAGCGCCTTCAGCGGGAGGCTTCAGATCGCGAAGAGCATCTCACAACTGCTGCGGCTGCGCGCGAGAAGGAGTGTGCTGAGAAGCTGATGACTGCTGCCAAGGCCATTTCCGGTAGGTGATTTGTCTGCTTGTGTTTTTTTTTGCTCTGTCTTCATGCCCTTATTCGATTCCTACCTTGCTTTCTTTGTTCTAGATGCTTCGGGCATTGCCTTTGATCGCAGTGCCTTGGAGCACGGGAGCACTCTGGACGATGCCACCGCGGCGGTGTCAGATCACTGCGGTACTGCTGCTGGTTCCCTTGCCAAGGACAAGGAGGTCCTTGGGCCCTTCTATAAGGAGATCGTTCCCAAGGGCGCTGCCCTTGAGGATGTTGATTCTTTGGCGGATGCGCTGTAAGAGGATGCACCTGTGGCCTACAAGCTCCAGCAGAAGGTCCTCGGCGCCTCGATCGGGTTGGCCATGGCCATGGCATCTGGAGCGAAGCTGGACCTGTCATGCATCACTTCAGATATGCCAACGGCTGCCGATGGCTCAGAGGTAGCTTTCGCTCTCCTTGCATCTCGTTGTAAGTGCTATTGACCTTCTGGCGGAGTATGCTACGAAGCAGCAGGAGGAGGTCAACAGCAGGTAGTCTGGCTCTGAGGCCACTCCGGATGCGGGAGCCTAGGCTCTGTTGTTGTAGTTTTAGGATAGTTGTCTTTTCATTTTGCTGTAATATTTCTCGAACAGTTTCCTTGTGCCACGCGGTGGCCTTTTGATGTATATAAATGATGCTTCGGGCTTTTGTCAACGAGGCGTACCCTTCATACTTTTGCTTGCTTGCCTTTAGCATCCTTTGGGTAAGGCTCCTGTTGATGATTCGTCTGCCCCTCAGCCGCGACCATCTTTGGATGATGCGTTGCAGCTTGTTTTCCTTTGTGGCCGCGTACACAGCCTTGAGAAGGAGATTCTTGGCGTCCGGGGCCACGCGGACGTGTGGAAGTCGAAGGCGGAGCGTGCTACCGCCAGGGAGGAGTATATGATAGGGGAGCTGTGGCAGTTGGTCGAGCAGCTATAGTGTAAGTTTTCTTGAGCTGCTGCTCGTTTTTCGGCAGGTATAGAGGAGTGCCTTGTTTGCGTGTCATCTTACTCTATATTTTCTACAGGTGCCAACCTTGTTCCGAGGGAGGAGAAGGAGCGCGTTGCAGTTCGGATCAATTGCCTAACCCAACAAGATATGGAAGCCGGAGGTTTTTTCTGGATGGACCGCGACCGGGCCACCGTCCTTGCGACTGTGTAGGATCGCGCTCATCAGGTGTCACGGGTGCTAAGGCAGGTGAAGACTTCCCTGGCATCGATTATGTACGTCATGTTCCCCCTTGATGAGGCACCTTCGACTCTATGGGGTTTGCTAGCGAAGTTTCGAGACATGGGTCATGTCATGGAGTTGGTGCGGCACCAGTTGGTTGCGGGGGTGAAGGCTGCCCTGTCGCTTGTTCGGCTGCGCTGCCCAGATGTTGATCTTGCGGCGGTGGCGGCTAGGCCGCCCCCTCGACCAGATGGTGGCATGTGGGACATGCGCCCACATTACGCGGCTGTTAGGCAGTATGCCGAAGAGATTGTAGATCTTTTTGAGCATCGGGCGCATGTTATTCTTCGGAATAGGTAGGCCCTGTAAAAAGATAGATGTAAAATTTGTATATATTTCGTGTGGGCTTGTTGCGCCCTTTGTTGTAAATATTATTTGTATTGGCACGTGGTGCTTTGTTGTATGGATGCCCTTTTCGTTAGCCTGACGTGTTCAGCTACTCAGGTGTACATGCGTTATTCTCAGTCGACGAAGTCGCGAGGTGAGGCGGAGCCCTCAAGTGTGTTGTAACATAAAGTAATGTAAGGAAAAAGGTTTTCAAACTGGGTACTTAGCTTTATTCATATCGTAATCGAGGAGGTACATTGTTCGGCTGAGTAGCCTTGGCTGACTAGCATTATTGAAAGTAAATAGGGATAGCTAGGGGTAGAAGCGTCACAATTGTGCGACGTTCCATGGGTTGGAGTATGCGACTCCAGAGTTCACGTTCTTGAGGCGGTAGGCGCCACCTGGGATGACTTCGGTGACGATGTAGGGTCCTTCCTAGGGTGACTCGACCTTCTTCGATCGCTCTTGCTTGAGTCGTAGGACGAGGTCTCCTTCGACGAAGGACCTTGGGCGCAGCCGGCGGCTGTGATAGTTGCGGAGGCTCTGCTGGTAGACCACAGAGCGATCCGCAGGAATGTCGCGTGCTTCGTCGAGTGTGTCGACGGCGTCTTCGAGTGCAGCCGTCGATTCAGCTTTGCTGTAGGTGACGACCCATGGGGCCTTATGGCGTATTTCTACAGGTAGCACGGCTTCGGCTTCGTGTACCATGAAGAAGGGCGTATAGCCTGTTGAGCTATTTGGCGTTGTGCGCAAGCTCCAGAGGACAGAGGGTAGTGGGCTGAGTAGGCGTTTTTTGATGCCGCCGCCTACGAGACCGTTGGCCTTTTCGACCTGCCCATTGGTTTGCAGGTGCGCCACGGAGGCGTATGATATGTTGATGCCAAGGCCTTCACAGAAGTCCTAGAATTCTTTGGAGATGAAGTTCGACCTGTTATCCGTGATGATGCTATGCGGCACGCCGAACCTGTAAACTATGGACTCGAAGAATTTGACGGTCGTTTTGCCCTTTTGGTTGGTGACCGGCATGGCCTCGATCCACTTGGTGAACTTGTCGACTGTGACCAGGAGGTAGACGTGGCCTCCTTTCGAAGATTTGGGCAGTTTGCTGATCATGTCGAGGCCCCATTGGACGAAGGGCCAGGCCAGGGGTATGGGCCTGAGCTCTGACCTTGGTGCGTGTGGCTTGTCCGCAAACCTCTGGCAGCCATTGCACCTATGGACGATGTCCTTGGCATCGTTCATGGCCGTTGGCCAGTAGAATCAAGCTCGTAGAGCTTTGGCGATGAGGGTGCGGCTGCCCGCGTGATGGCCACAGATGCCCTCGTGGATGTCTTGGAGGATGGTTTTGCCGTCACTGATGGTGACGCACCTTTGTAGTACACCCGAAATGTTGTGCTTGTACAGCTCGCCATTGATGATGGTGAAGGCCTTGGACCGGCGAGATATGCGTCGGGCATCTGTCGGGTCATTGGACAGTTCTCTGTCTATCAGGTACCGAAGGTACGGCTGCGTCCATGTTTCTTCAATTGCCATGACCTGCACCAGGTTGACCAATGCAACCTCCGTGTCGAGCTTTTCGGGTCCTTCTTGTCCTTCAGGTAGCGTAGTCCCTGAGTGCTCTGCTTATTCAGGTGATCCCTTGGGGAATTTCCTTTTGATGGAAGGTACGCAGATTTGTTCGAGGAACACACCTGGTGGCACCCGCGCACAGGTGGAGCCGATGTTGGCGAGTCTATCAGCCTCCTCGTTGCTTTCCCTTCCAATGTGGCGAAGCTCGCAGCCGTCAAAGTCTCCTTCGAGTGAGTTGTAGAGCGTGCATTACACGATCATGTTAGCGGCGTGTGCATCGCACTCGTTCATCGTCTGCTGGATGATGAGGTTCGAGTCACCGTAGATGACTAGGCGCGTTGCGCCGCAAATCTTGGCCATCCTCATGCCATGGATGAGGGCCTCGTATTTGGACTCATTGTTGGAGGCGCGAAATTTCATCCGAAGGACATATTTCATCTTATCCCCCTGCGGGGACGTCAGTATGACGCCAGCTCCTGCTCCGGCTTCGTGCTTGGAGCTGTCAATGTGCATTGTCCATGACTGCATCATGTCCGGGGTATCCGGCATCTGGAGCTCCATCCAGTGGACGAGGAAGTCAGGGAGGACCTGAGATTTGATCGCATGGCGCTTCTCGTAGACTATGTCCAGAGGGGATAGCTCGATGCCCCACAGGGCTACGCGTCCTGTAGCTTCGGGGTTGTTCAGGATGTTGGATAGTGGCGCCTCATTGACAACCATCACCTGATGCTCCTGGAAGTAGTGGCTCAACCGACAAGCTGTCATGAACACGTCGTAGGCGAGTTTCTGGTAGTGAGGGTACCTCTGTTTTGTTGGCCTCAGTACCTTGCTGAGGTAGTAGATTGGTCGTTGGACCCCATGGGTCTTGCCATCTTCGGGTCGTTCGACCACGAGCACGGTACTTACCACCTGATATGTGGCTGCTATGTATAGCAGCAGAGGCTCGCGCTCCTTTGGTGTGACCAGGACGGGCAAGGTGGAGAGCAGCCGCTTTAGATCTTCGAATGTGTCGTCTACTTCAGGTGTCTACTCGAATTTTTCTTCTTTGCGTAGCAGCTGGTAGAAAGGCAGGGCCTTCTCACCCATGTGGCTGATGAATCTGCTCAATGCCGCGATGCGCCCAGCTAACTGTTGGACACCTTTGAGGTTCTTCGGCTTCTCCATCGCTAGTATGGCCCAAATTTTCTTCGGGTTCACCTCGATCCCTCGTTGGGACATGAAGTAGCCAAGTAGCTGGCCTGATGGGACGCCGAAGGCGCACTTTTCTGGGTTCAACTTGATCTTGTAGTGATCGAGGTTGTCGAACGTCTCGCGGAGATCATCGATCAATGTCTTGGCCTCCCTTGTCTTGACTACTATGTCATCAACATAGACCTGTATGTTGCGGCCGATCTGGTTCTTCAGGAATGCCTGCATGCACCGCTGGTACGTGGCACCTACGTTCTTTAGCCCGAAGGGCATTGTGTTGTAGTAGAATACTCCGAACGGTGTGATCAATGTTGTTTTCTCTTGATCTTCGACCTTCAATCGAATCTGATTGTAGCCTGAGTAGGCGTCGCGGAAGGAGAGTTTCTCGCATCCTGCAGTCGAATCGATGATCTGATCGATCCGAGAGAGAGGGAAGTGGTCCTTCGTGCAGTTCTTGTTGAGAGATGTAAAGTCCACACACATCCGTAGGATGTTCGTGTCCTTTTTACGGACCAGTACAGTGTTGGCTAGCCACTCACTCTCCTTGATCTCCCGGATGAAGTTGGCGTCGAGGAGTCTATTGACTTTGACTCCGACGGCTTTGGCCCGTGGCTCGGACAATTTTCGGATGGACTGTTTGACGGGCTTGGTGTCTAAAAACACATTAAGTGCATGCTCGGCAAATTCCCTGGGAACTCCTGGCATGTCCGTAGGACACCAGGCGAAGATTTCCCAGCGCTCACGGAGGAATTCGATGAGCGCGCGTTCCTATGCAGGGCTAAGGTCATTGGCGATCAGCACCGTCTTGGAGGCGTCCGTCGGGTGGACCTGTACCTTTTTTGTGTTGAGTGTTGAGTCGAACGACATGTCGGGTGCGTTTTGCCTGGAGACTGGGGGTGCCCCGTTTTCTGTCACCTCCCGAAGCCTTGTGAGCTCCTCCTGCATGCCGAACGACTGGGAGATTATGTTGAAGTCTCTGTCGCAGTGGTTGGATCGGGTGAAGCTTCCCTGGACCGTGATGACGCCCCTAGGTCTTGGCATCTTGAGTAGCAGGTACGCATAGTGTGGTACTGCCAGCAACCTTGCGAATGCCACGCGCTCGAGGATGGCATGGTATTGTGATGGCCCGTCCACCACTTCGAACTCGATCCGCTCACACCGATAGTTTTCGAGTTTGCCAAAGATGACATCGAGCCATATTTTTCCCAAGGGAAATATGCCCTTCCCTAGGACTATGTTGTGGAACGTTGTGTCGGATTGTTCCAGGCTGCAGAGTGGGATCCGCATTGCTGCTAGGGTGCTAGAGAACATCAGGTTGATGCTGCTGCCACCGTCCATGAAGACGCGTCTCATCTCGAATCCTCCGATCAGTGCCTCAAGCACCAGGGCAGCATGTCTTGGGCGAGGGATCAGGCGGGGGTGATCCGAATGACTGAATGTGATGCAGGACTCCGAGCCACTAGGGTACTCAGGGATGGCGGGTGGAGCGGGCACAGCCAGGCTAACTTGGCGGGTGATCTTCTTTTGCACCCTATTTGTTGGGAGCCCTTTTTGGATCATCGGGGACCCTTTTGGCGCGGAGTACCCGTTTACGCCATTGTTTTGCACGGGCGCGATTGCTTGATTCGAAGGTCCCACGGGTGGTGGTGGAGGAGCTCCGTGGGCGATGTCGCCTGGTGCAGGTGCGGGTCCGAACCCGGGGTTCAGGATCTGCCATCGCATCTGGGTGAAACCCTCGCTGAGTTTCTGGAACTCGCGGCAGTCCTTGAGCATGTGGCTGGCCTTCTTTTTGCCATCCTACTTGTCTATGTAGAATTGGATGGTGCATGGGATCGACAACTTGTCGTATGCCGAGGGTTCATCGTCGTGGCCACGGCGCTACCATGTTTGCGTTGCGCGTCCTCCATCGCGGAAGTTGCTTCCACGATATACGCCGCTGCTGCGGTTGTTTTCGTTGCAACGTTCGGCGTAGCCAGCCGCAACCATGTCGGGTCTATCGCGATCGTCGTAGACGCGCGATCTTCACTTGCTACTGCGCTCGCGTCTGCGATCGTAGTAATCTTCCTCATCCGAATGTGCTCGGTGGACGAAATCCTCGCCATCTGCCCACCTGTTGGCGATGTCCATGAGGTGGTCGAGTGTCTTGGGCTTGATGCGCTCAAGTTCTTCCTTTAAGTCCGGGCGTTTGACGCCATCCTTGAAGGCATTGATCATTCTCTCCTCGGAGATGTGTGCCGCGGAGTTCTTGATGTTGGACCAGCGTAGTATGTACGAGCGAATGGATTCGCCCGTTCATTGAGTGCAGGCCCGTAGCTCCTCGATCGAGGCTGGCCTCTTGCTGGTGCCCTTAAAGTTACGGATGAAACTGTACGCCAGTTCCTCCTAGCTTCGGATGGAACCCGAGGACAGGCTGCTAAGCCAGATCCGGGTTGCGCCTATCAGCTGCAGCTGAAGGCATTGCAGGGCGGTGTTCTTGTTTCCACCGTGCAGCTTGACGGACGACAGGTGGTCACTGAGCCAGGCTTTCGGGTCCTGCGTCCCGTCGAACTTCGGAGTGTCCGAAGGAAGCTTGAAATTTCTCAGCATCCACGTTCATCGAACAGATCTGCTGAAGCATCGAGCTCCGCAGAGTTCTCCGTCGTCGTCCTCTTCGGATTCGTCTGAGCACGCGCGTTTGGCACGTGCCTTGTCGACCTTGCGCTGGGCAAGGTCCTTTCGAGCATCATAGTCGCGGCTGCGACGTCTTGGGATCTTGCGTCGTCGAGGTAAATCGTGCTCGTCTTTCTCCTCGTCCGATGAGTGTGTGGGGTTATGGTTGAATCTGACCGTAGGCTTCTTCTTTGGCTCCGTAGGAGCTTCCTCGTGGAGCGCAGCTCCGACGAGTCCGAGTCCAGCTAGTGCGTACTTGTGCATAGCTCTCTTCGGGTCCCAAACCGGAGGTGGATGGGACGCGAGAAATGTGGTGGCTGCCATGATCGCAGCTTGCGGCATATTCGGTATGATGTTGTCGTTGACGTCCATCTCCAGGAAGTACGTGTTGAGGGTTCGGGTGACCTCGAGACGTGCAGCGGGATCAAGGTGCTATGTGCGAGAGCGATGTTTGTTGGCGTTGTTGCCGTGAGAGCTGGAGCCACCAGCGGCGGAGAGCGCAGCTTGCCACGCGCTAGACTCCGAAGCTGCTTGCTTGCGTTTGTCGAGCTCCTCCTGCAGCTGCACCTGCCTATTGTGTTTGCCGATGAGAAGAAGGTGGTATGCCATCAGCAGGTCCCATGAAGAATTTACGGGTAGGATCTTGTTGCCCGCTATGGCTTCGCGTTCCTGGCGCCAGCCATCATCATTGAGGTTGATCCGATTGTAGGCGGCAGCGTCGCCCTCGTTGGGCGGGAGGGATGGTTGTCTCCTGTTTCCTCCATTTTCACCCTCTGGGTTGGGTGGCGGTACATGGGCACCCGAACCTGGTGGTTGTTGTTCCACATCGTTTTGGATGACCACGGCACACTGGTAGCACCCGCGGATTGGATCGTTGCTGCCGCAGCTTTCGTATGCGGAACCGTAGGTTCCTTCATCCAACGGGGGGGCGCACAGATCTGAGTTGCAGCAGCTGCTGTCGTATGACTCGTCTATCAGCGTTGACGTGTGTAGCACGCTGGGATGCGGGGCCCATGAGGTGGGCCTGATTGATGGCAGTGGCACCCGCTCTGGGAGGCGGAGAGTGCCGGTCTGTCCCACCTGGAAGCAGAAGCTCCCGAATAGAATCTCGAGCCCGTCGCCTACGGGCTCGAAATCCTTATGGTGGCTGGCGAGTGGGCAGTGAAGTCGAAAGCGCCGAAGAGGAGATGGATCTCCGTCACTGAGGAGTTGTAGATCGCTTTGGCTGGGACCGCCACGATCGCACAATCAGTGCCCCCGTTTCCCATAGACGGCACCAATTGACGAGGTTTCGACTCGTCAATGCCCATTGTTATGAGCTTGGGTTTTGGAGAAGATGGGGGTGCTGGATATCGCGGAATGGTTAACAGACAAGCAACCAGGGGACACGAGATTTACCCAAGTTCAGGCCCCCGGAGGGAAAACCCTACTCATGCTTGTCTGCTCTTGATTACAGCGGAACCGAAGGTTACAGGGGTGCACAGATGCAATCTAGCATGGAGGTGTGTATGCGGTGAAAATATGTCCTCCTCGTCGTGCCCTCCTAGCCTTTATATAGATATAGGTAGGTCCCAGGCATAGATCGAGTCGGTTACAAGTTTAGGGTTTGCCCCTTTGAATATTCTATCTATTCTAGTCTTGCTCTCCAAGGATCCGAAGATGTCATGGGCATGGGCCACCCGAAAATCTCCACAGGCCGTGTATATTCTTGTGGGCCTTCCTTGGGCTGGACCAGGTATGCTAATGTCGTGTACCCGTAGGGTATAACCATGTCACCACTCCTCTCACACATGTGTTGCACGCGCGGACCTAGCAGTCCGACGTCTAACGCTTCAATCACGGACCTGTGGATACCTCGAAGGTGCTGCAGTTGTAGCACTTGGAAGAGACGTGCAAAGGGGAGCTGCTCGTGGGAGAGGCATAAGGAGGATACGTAGAGCATCTACACTGCCTCGACACGCTTCATCAAGTTCCACAATTGCACATCTAGTGGTAATCCCGAGATCTATGATAACAGTATTCCTGGTTTATACGGTAGAATTGATTTGCGCTAGTGTAGCCTACCCGTATCACTTCAGTGGTATCAGAGCCGATGTTGTTAAGTTATAGGTTCGGGAAGTTTGCATATGGTGATATGTAGATTGATATGAATGATGTGATCGTTTATTTGGCATTGGTTCAGGATTGATCTATGATCTTGCTTTCCGTGATCGTGATTCTAAGGTCATCGAACGACTTACCCCTACCGGTCGGTTTCCGCCATCGGGGTAGACAGTGACACATAAATCATGTTTAATCACGCGAAGATCAATATGATTGATCGAATTGGGACCTATATCTGAAATCGATGTACCGTGATCAAAGGAGTTTGGTCGAATCAGAACAATAGTCGGTTTATGGTAAATTTGATTTGCCGATTAAAATCCTTAAAGAAAATTGTATAGAAAATTGTATAGATACTTCGAGGGGCGCTGCCCCTTCGAACCCCGCAGGGGGAGACCCCCCTTTATCGTGGCCCCTTTTGTATCTCGTTAAGGTAACTAGGTGCTATGATTTCACATGATCCAGTAGAATGTGATTCTATGCATAACTTGTTGTTGTAGGATGTATGTGATAAGTATGGCATGTATATGAATGTGATGCATGAATGTAATTTTTCATGACATGTTTGCCGTGTGTAGGGCAACACGGCTAGAGCCATATGTGTTTTCAATTATTGTAATGGCCTGCGTGTCAACTTGTGATGATCCCAATACTATATAATTTTGATTACTAGCTGTTAGGAGTAATAGCTTGTATTAGTTCTTGGAGGACTCGTCACTTGGAGGATGGCTCACATGTACCATGAAGATGGATATCATCATGGTGGACAGGTTCTATGGCGATGGAGATCACCATGAGAAAATGGCCCATACTATGTCACATCTATGTGAATGCTATTCTTATGTGTTTTACTATTATGCATGCTTAGATGATAGAATTAGAACGATCCCTCACAAAGTTTAAGTTAAACCATGCCCTCCCAACCAAACCTTGCACCATACCATTCCCTGTACAATCGTTGGTGGGCCTATGAAATTAGGGTGTCGCGGTTTTCCTTGGTTGGATGGGTTTGTACCGGATACCTACACGCATAAGGTTTGGTGAGCTTGACAAGGTCATCTTAACAGTTAAGGACCTTGGGGCATGAAGGTTGGGCTCCTAGTTTAGACATAGAGATGTCACTCAACAACAAGAGTCATATATGATATGATTAGCAAGAGTTGCTTACCGATATACCTTGTCTTCTAGAGTGATGCTAAAGCTCACTAGTCGACTTGTTAATTGTGGGTCTTGAATCACTTAGTATCAACAGAGGGAAGTTGATTTAAGTGGGAGTATATGTTATTAAATTGATTAATATGTTTTACTCTTTCATGGTTACATGGCTTAGTATTTTGCATGTTTTCTATTATAGATCAATGGCACCGAACACTTCATCACCTTTTTCTTTGCGTTCGATTCTTGACAAAGATAAACTAAATGGAACAAACTATTCGAACTGGGTTCGTGACCTGAGAATTGTTATCTGGGCTGATAAAAAGGAAATTGTTCTAGATACCCCAATCTCCGATGAACCTGCTAATAATGCAATTGTTTCCCTTAAGAATGCCTACAAGAGAGCATGTGATGAATATCTTGAGGTTATCTGTCTTATGCATGCATGGATGGAACTTGAACTCCAAAAGCAGTTTGAGGATCAGGAAGCGTACGATACGATCGTCATGCTTAGGGACATGTTCCAGACTCAGGCAAGGACTGAGAGGTACAATGTCGCCAAGTCCTTTGTGGAATGCAAGCTGGTAGAGGGAGCAGCTGTAGGTCCCCATGTGATCAAAATGGTTGGTTACATTCAGACTTTGGAAAAGCTTGTTTTCCATTAGGCCAAGAGTTGGCTACTGATTTCATTTTGGCGTCTGTTCCATCTAGCTATGGGCATTTCATTTTGAACTACCATATGCATCGGTGGAGAAGGGACTTAATGATTTATGAGGGATTTTGAAAACATCAAAAAGTGACATTAAGAAGTGTGCAACGCATAGCAATGTGATGGATGTGTAGAACAAGCCTAGCTTCAAGAAAAAGGGCACTTCTTGGCAGAAGAAGATAGGCAAGGCTAAGGATACGATCCGTAAGCATGCACCCAAGCAAAAGTATGGACCTGTAGAAGACACAAAGTGTTTATTTTGTCATGAACATGGCCACTGGAAGAGAAACTTCAGCAAGTACCAGGCTTCTTTGAAGAAGAGTGGAAGTAAGAGTACTTCTCACTCAAGTACGCTTGTTGTAAATGTTGTGGTTCTTCTTGTCGATTCTTATGTTAACTCTTGGGTATTTGATACCATATCGGTTGCTCATATTTGCAATTTGATGCAGGGGCTAGTAAGTACTAGAGAAGTGTAGAAAGGCAAAGTGGATTTTCGCGTCGGAAATAAAGCAAGAGTTGCTGCATTATTCGTCGGTGTCATGCAGCTTCACCTTTCGTCATGATTTATTATGGATTCAAATAATTGTTATTACATTCCTAGTATGGGTCAAAACATTTTATCACCTTCATGTTTGATGAGGGATGGATATTCATTAGCAAGTACGAACAACTTGTGTAATCTTTAAGAATGTTGTGTTTATGGATGATTCTCCCATTGTGAATGGGTTATTTATTTTAAATCTTGATGATGCATATGTTTACAATGTTAGTGCTAAGAGGCTTCGGCCTAATGATTTGAGTCCTACCTATTTATGGCATTGTCGTTTGGGGCATATAAGTGAAAAGCGCACGAAGAAGCTCCATGGTGATGGTCTTCTAACTTCGTTTGATTTTGAATCATACGAGACATGTCAAGCTTGTTTACTTGCAAAGATGACCAAGCCGCCTTTTATGGGTTTACCGAGAAGCGTCTGACTTGTTGGAACTCATACATACTGATGTATGTGGACCAATGAGCACGACATCTAGAGGAGGATATCACTACTTCATTACTTTCACTAACGATTTTAGTAGATATGGTTATGTCTACTTGATGAAGCATAAGTCTGAAACTTTTGAAAAGTTCAAAGAGTTTTAGAGTGAGGTAGATAATCAACGTGGCAAGAAAATAAAGGCCTTGGTATCTGATCGTGGAGGTGCATATTTGAGTCACGAATTTAGCAATCATCTTAAGAGTTGCAGAATTGTTCCACAGCTCACGCCGCCTGGAACGCCTCAAAGAAACGGGGTCTCCGTACGGCTGATGACCCACAACTATAGGGGGTGTATCGTAGTACTTTTGATAAATAGGAGTGTCGTTCCCAACGAGGAAAAGAAGGTGTTAACTAGTGGTTTGGATCATGAATGCTCTGTAATATTTAGCAAACGGATTTTTAGAGTTTTTTGATAATGCAAATAAATAAAGTGCAAGTAAATAAAGATAATAATAATTGCACCGATTGGCCCAATCCTTTCTTCAGCAGAGGACATGCCGGTTGTATTACTTATGAGGACCAAACGTTCTCGAGGACACATGGGGATACTGTCAAGTGCTTTCGCTTCATATAGTTGATTAATCTTCTTTGTTTGGATAAGTGTTGTGTGGGTGAACCTATGCTAATGTACCAACCTTACTTGGACTAATACATACTTGTGATTATACCCCTTGCAAGCATCCGCAACTACAAGAAAGTAATTAAGATAAAAACCTAACCACAACATTAAACTCTGAGATCCTACACTCCCTTGTGCAAAGGTTTCCTAACAGGGGTTCAGGTTTCTATCACTCTGGCAACCCCACAATTAGTAGCCAAATACACAATGCATTCCCCTAGGCCCATAAATGGTGAAGTATCATGTAGTCAACGTTCACATGACACCACTAGAAGAATAACACCACAACTTAAATATCAAACCATTGAATATTACTTCAACACAATTCCACTACTAACAACATGACTTCTCCCATGTCGTCAAGAACAAAACGAACTACTCACGAGATATCATATGGATCAAGATCAGATATGGTATAATGATAAATAACAATCTGAACATAAAAAATAATTCAATGGTTCCACTCAAAAGCATCAACTACAAAAGTAATCAACACCGGGAAAGTTTCCCCTAAGAACTATGCAAGATTCAATCCATTTTTACAGCGGGATGGAGTGGTGATGATGGCGCTGGTGGATACGGTGGGTATGATGATGATCCCGATGAAGTCTAGCTTGATGGTGGTGTTGATGGCGACGATCTCCCCTCTCCAGGAAGGAATTTCCCCTGTAGAAATCTGCCTGCCGGAGAGCTCTTTCTCTCTCTGTAGTTTCCGCCTCGCAGAGGCGGAGGAATATTTCTGTGGTTTCTCCCCGAGTATTAGGGTTTCAGGGGGATGTTATAGGCGAAGGGGCGACGCCAGAGGTCGGCCAGGGTGGCCACACCACCTGGTGGCGCGGCCCAGGGGGGCCGTGCCAGGGGTGGTGTGGGCCCCCTGTGGCCCATCTCCACTTCCCCTTCTGGCTTCCTTCGTCTTCTGGAAAAATAGGAATTTCCATATATTTTCTGGAATTTTCTGATCTTCGTGAATATTGCATCTAGACACCGCTTTTTTCCATCAAAATCCTGACTCCGGCAGTTCATCCTCCAAAAGTCATCCAACATGTAAAAATAGATGAAACAACATAAGTATCACCTCTTAATATGAAATATATCAATGAATAACAGCAAATTATGATATAAAATAGTGATGCGAAATGGACGTATCAACTCCCCCAAGCTTAGACCTCGCTTGTCCCCAAGCGAAAACTAAGATCAGTAAACATGACCACGGGTTTATGGAGTGAAGTGTCGATAAAAAGAATACGGACAAGAAGTATCACATTTACCAATACACATATCATAATAGAAAGCAACTCACCATTATATAACTTAACTTGCAATGAGTATGGAAGTCACAATAAAGATGCATAAAGACAATCATAATTGGTAATGGCAAACTTTGTTCTTGGTCAGAGAACAGTTGACAAATCATACTTGGTTTTGAAGCAAAGCTTTTGTAATGAAGTTTATAAAGCAGGAATTTTTCTCAAACATAAAGGGATTTTCACAATGATAGCTTTCAAAGTAATATTCATTCAGATAAGAGCAATGTGCAAAACAAGGAAGATAAGAAACATGATTGAATAAATCATCATATGAATGATTGAATCACAATAACTCAAATGCTTGATGGAGATAGAAGGGAATAGGTTTACTGACTCAACTAAGAAGTAAAAGAAAGGCCCCTTCGCAGAGGGAAGGAGAGATTTCAAGTTTCATAAAGAGCTTCCAAAAGATTATGGTACTTACTAGCTTTGAGTTCTCATTGCCCCTATCATAAGCATCTTGAGGTGATTAAGGTTAAAGTGAACAAATATGGAGTATATGCTTGACAAATCATAAGTTGGCAATCTCATGTCCCTTCAGTACGAGGGTCGTTCCTCATGCTACTCAACTTTAGTCACAAGCAAGTTCTTGTCATTGTAAGTATATGTATATCATAGAGAACTGCCAACGAGGTACCCCTTGCCCCATGACACAGGAGCTATCCCATATCAAAATGACAAGGCAACAGACAGTGAGCATCTCAGCGGTCCTTTATTTACCATGAGAATGGTGCATATATTTTTTTCTCTCCTTTTTTTATATTTTTTTTGAGGATGCTTCATAGATTGCTCACTATGGTTATGCTGCAAGTTTCCACCATGATTAGGCATGGCTTAGGCTTCCTCCCAGGCATTTCTCTAACACATATACATAACTCCATGGACTTATAAGCTCCCCTTTTATTTCACACTGCTGACATCCGCAAACAAAAGATCATGATATCAAATGGGTAGATATTTACAGGTGTTGAGAGTGTTCCCCATGCAACATGGTACTGCTAATTCCCAACTTATAAGTGCAAGCATATACAACATAGATGACACAATGGTTCAAGTTTATTAAGGGCAGGAAAATAAGGTGTGCCATCAAGTTCGTGAGAGCTTTACTAACTAGTTTTCACATAACAAAAAAAAAATTTTAATTTGGAAGATAGATAAAACTTGAGAATTTACTTGGAATAGCAATAATGCTAATAGGTAGATATGGTGGGAACAAATGGCATAGGTTTAAGTTCAAGGATTGGATGCACAAGAAGTGTTCCCTCTCAGTACAAGTTTTTGGCTAGCAAGGCTAGGTAGCAAGCATAAGAGTTGAAGGAAACAAGCAAACATACAAGTGATAGAAACAATCATGCAATCTTCCTTGAAAACACAAAAGATCTTAACTAAAGAATACTAAGCTTATGAGCCAATCAATAAAGAAATAATATAAAATACCTATAAGTGCTTTTCTGTTTTCCTTTCAAACCTCAAAAAGTGTTGCTACTGACCAGAGCTAGGTTTGCCAAAACCAATTTAAATTTACTTGATGCTCCCAAAGTGATACCAATACTAATCAACAAGATCAATCATAAAATAGAGATTGCAAACTAAGATAAGATGTGCAAAAAGTAAATGATGAAACTTCTCATTACTATTCCATAACGGCACTCACACCAAGGGATACATAGATAACCAACTAGGGGAGAGATACTTCCACAATGCAAACCATCCTATATGATTACTTCTCTATTCATGATATGACTCTACTAAAAAGGTAAAAAGATGAAAGATAATGATGTGATACCGCGGAACTCCCCAAAGCTTGGAACAAACCAAGGGGATGCCAAAACGTGATGACGAATTACTCCTTCGGTGGTGGTGGTGTTTCCATGATAGGAGTGAGGAAATCCCCCAACATCTTGCAAAGCCTATTATTCTCCTCTTGAAGTATATCCACCTTTCTCCTCAGGACTCGGTACTTATCACAAAATTCATCAGTGGCTCGAAGGTCTTCCACTGCCTCAGGGCAGGAACCGAGATCAGGAACTGAGGTCATCATCCCCTGCATACTATGAGAAAAGGCATGTCCAATGTTAATTGCCCCTACAAGAGTAGGGTTTCTTGCCCTTGATCCTACATCAATCTGTCATTCCATGCCTTATGACATGTTCTTTACTTCCTCCTTGACGCTCTGATCCATGTTTTCGTGCCTAGTTGTGATCCTTTCTTCCTTCGCCCATCCAATGGAAGTTCCTTGCTCAAGATCACGGACGAGCTTGTGTCGGCGTCGCAGCTCATAGTCCTCCGAGAACGAACCCTGGAACGACATCCGAACAGAACAGATCGAAGCAAAAACACGACAAGAACATGATATATGAACCTCGGGGGGTCCGGGTGATTATATATTACGAAGTTTTATGACATAAGGAAGGTATTGGGCGAAAACGGTACGAAGACGGGCTCCGGGGTGGTCACACCCCCTGGTGGCGCGGCTAGGTGGGACAGTGCCACGGGGTGGTGTGAGCCACCGGGGATCCGTTTCCTTCCCTCTTTCAACTTGTTATATTCCATATGAAATAAAAACTGCAAAAATATAAATTGAAAAGTTTTTCGCGAAACTTTTCTTATCAGAACTGTTACCTATTCGAAAACTGGCTTTGTAGGTTCCTGAATTTGGTCTTTAATAAATTCTACCGGAGTCACCATTTGAATAATATCAACATCTTCATTATAAGATTCTCCAGAAATATAATATTTGAGCCCTTGACCATTCTTCATCTCCTTACATCATTCTCTCCCAACATTTGAAAATCTCTTTCATACGAAGCTTCACACAATCTTCATTAGCAATATTAGTGTATGCAATATAAAGAACCTTTGGGTTCAATTTCAACTGAAGTCCATCAAAACATAATCTACTGTATCAACTCCTTTCAAAAGCCCAAAAAGAATTTAAAAGGAAATCGATTTAAGAGGCAAATGCAAATAATGGCAGAAATCTGTCAAAACAGATCAGCAGGTAAAGATTGATTTTTTCGAAAATCTTATATTGCTCAAATCAAAAAGTGCGAAACTAACAAAAGTTGGATAATAACCTGGGGCACATGCACAGAAAATTACAGCTTGATCTAACATACTGGTATTTTTCGTGATTTTTTACATTGTAGCACAAAAATATGTTTCGGGACAGCAACTTCCCACAACTCATCTACTTCTCAAAAGAGGCTAATCTTGACACAAAAATCAAACAAAAAGGATAAGGAGAGGTAATAACTTTCAAGACTGAAAGAAACAAAAACCGAAAGCAAACTAAAGTGGGTTGTCTCCCAAAAGTTCTTTCTTTATAGCCATTAAGATAGGCATGATAATTTCAATGATGCTCGCTGTAAGGTTCCCAACCTTTAATAAGGTAGAGATCCCTATGTTTACAGTGCTAGTCCCTGGATCAATAGCTAGCATCCACAGTTAAGATGTAATATCAAGAAACAAAGGTCATAATACAACTTTATAACCAGGAATAAAATAACTTATTACATCTTACATAGCTCATTTGGCTATCTCATTACAATGCAGCAGAATATAACAATAGCATGGGGTCCTTCATCTTCAAAGTGCCACAGGCAGACATGTTGGTTGTAGACTTGTAAACCTAATCAATAAACTTCACTAACATCAAACAAACCTGCAACATAATAAGTTACAGCCACAAGGATCAATACATTTGAATTGTATTGGCAAGTGATACTATGGTAGTATAGTGGAGTCTATCATCTATATGCATTTGGCTAAGTGGAGCTTAGGCTTGCTTTGCTAAAAATAGATTTTCCTTATCATTTGAAAACAATAAGTTTTTGCTTGACAAAAATCACCCAAGGCATCTCCCAATAGAAATTGGTGATCCTTCAACCCTTGTTCAACCACAAGATTTTTAACTTAGAAATTGGGATGAGGAGATTCTTGATAGCTTCCATGTCTTGATGCTCAAATTGTCCTTTGCCAGGGACATGGCTAAGTACTTAGATTTTACACTCTGCAGAGGTGGTGCACTTTCCCCACAAGACTTGGTTTCACCAAGACAAGATCTTTCAGAAGCCTTCCCTTAGACCAGAATGGACGCGTTCCAACCTATCATTCCCCAACCACCAACTGTCCATTTGGCTAAGTTATTGCAACCTATATGATCCAGGCAGAGCCCATAATGCCAAGTGGCTGCACTTGAAGCTTCTCAACATTTGACATCTCAAATCTCTTTGTTCCTGGGTGGCCATCCACAAGTGAGATACACAAGGTAAACCATAGAAATGGGCCTTGTGAACCACTCAACACAAACCATTCCTTCCATTCCACCCAGGTGATTCATTCACTTAGTTGTTTTATTAAACAAAACACAAGTCCTTGACTTGGAAATATTCCATAGTGTGAATATATATTCCACCCTTGTTTTCTATTAGCTAAGCTAAGCATGATAGTAGTAGGAATCTTAACTTAGGAATTTCTACTAAGGTTTCATCTACTAGGATTTCCCATGGCATAGTTTATACTTAGCAAAAATCCATGCAAGTCCTACTTAGAAATATCACTAATGCATAGTGAAAATAATGGGACAAAAGTATGAAGCATCACTTGCCTTTTTGGTAGAGAATATAATTCACTCCTTGATCTTGCAACATTCACACTCTTCAAATCACTACAATTCAATCAAGCAAGGGCACAATTTCAATCTACCATTCAAGCAACATCACATAAATTTAGAATCAAAACAATGCACATAAGCATGCCAAACTTTGTTTTATTTACAAAAGGGGTTTATAATAGGTTATAAACATTCTAAAACACTCATTGGTCATTTTATAAAGTGGAAAAATTACTTGCAAAAGATTTTACCTATAAACCATTTTTAAACCAAATCATTATTTTATGTGGTTGAAAATGTCTTTAGCAAAGTAATAATTTTTATAGGGTTCACCAAATACATTTTCAAATCATAAAACTTGGTGTTTAGGGTCAGAGAGTTTAAATCAAAACATTTCCCAAAGGTTTTCCTCCAAAATCATTTTTAACAATTAAACCATATTTTTAGTTGGCTAGAAATGTTTTAATTCAAGGTTTTATTCTTTTGCTTCACCAAATACATTTTTGAAACCACCAATTGATTCTTAGGGTCAGTAGGTTCAAAACAAACCATTTGCCAAAGATTTTATCCCCAAAATCATTTTAGAACAATTTTTATATTCTAAACATGCATACACAAGTTTCTGAAAAAACAATCAATTTAACAGAAGCATTTTACTAAACAAAGTGCATGGTCAGAAAGTACTTGTCTTGCTGATTCCATTTATATAAAATTTGCAAAATTTGGACGTGTGGTTTGAAAGTTATGAATTTTACAAAATGGAACATCAAATAGATCAATTTTGTTTTAAATCAATCCAACCGGGCCACGTGTCTAGTTCTGATTCGCTGATACCGTTTCGTTTGGATCGAGCGATACAAGCCGTAGGATTTAAGTTAGATCACACGGCACAGGTTGCTACTTACCCCTTCGCTTAGGTTCTTTCCTGGCCACTAGATCAAGATCGAACGGCGTACAGCACGCTTGCCAGAGATGGGCGGCGCTGGCGGCGGCTGGTGGCGGCGCTGGCTCTGGCTACGGCGGGGCTGGTGATAGAGGAAGCGAGGGAGGAAGGGGATTGGCTCACCAGGTTCAGGAGATCACGGCGATGCTCAACGTGCTTGCGGTTGGTCAAGGGGCACACGGGTGTTGTCGGAATTCCTCGCCGGAGATGCTCCTGGCGTCAGCATGTTCGGGAGTCGTCGGAGGCGAGGCTACGTAAACCCTAGGGGAGGTGAGTCTATATAAACTGATTCGGTTGAGATATGTAAACCCTAGGGGAGGTGAGTCTATATAAACCTCCCAACAGGGCGTGTAGCGATACGTTCCATCATACACCCAAGCGACTCGCCGCCTAGCCGCCGAGCTCGCCCATTGTACCATCATCATAATACAATCTAGCAGGAGTAGGTCTTTACCCTCCGGGGGGCCGAACCTGGGTAAAACCCTGTGTCTCCGCCCTCATCTCGCACCGCAGATGGCTGGCCGCCCTTGCCCCTCGTTCTACTACTCGCTGCCGATTGTAGCATCTGCCGTGACCATTCCCACGACAGTGGCGCCCACCGTGGGGCCTGGCCGGTCTGGCCGGTGTTCTGCGGCGAGATCCAATCTGCCCATCAACGAGACGGTCGCCACCGACCGCATGATAGCGATCGGCGAGATGCTCCAAATCTTGCCGAGCAGCTACGTCCCGGCGGCGCGACCCGTCACACACAGCGTGATCCTGCCGGTCGGCATGATCAGCCTCTTCGTCGGCCTCACCGACGTCATCGTCTCGGAGGACTCGGCTCGCATCCGCGAGTCGTCGCCATGCGATCGGCTCTCCGAGAGCCAGATCCGCACGATCCATTGCCTCGCCTCCGAGTACAACTCGGCCCACAGTAACGTGGCCGAAAACTCAGCAGTCACAGAAGACGCGGCCCTCAACGACGACGCCGACTCGGCGACCCTGGCGTCACTCGCCGGATCCATCACCGCGGCTTCACCCGCGGGCTCCATCACCCAGGTCTCCAACATGGGAGACTTCGAGGACCCCTCCATCCTCGGGATCTTCGACTTCGACTTCGACTCCAGGTCGGAAAATTCCGCCGACCTCCGCGACGGAACCAGTCGCCACGCCGCGACCTACATGGCGACCGGCACCGAGCCGCCGGAGGACCCCTTCTCCACCCCAATCCCTCCTAACGCCACGGCGACGGAGGTCGAGGAACTCCGCCTGAAACTGGCGGAGGCAGTGCGCAAGGAGCATGCCGACCGCAAAAAATTTCGCCTCGAGCAGGTGACGGCGCAGGAGCTATCGCGCTACCACCAGCAGTGAATCAGGTCGCGCCTGAACCCCACCGTCCAGGGGCGCGCCCTGAACTTCGACGACGAAAACGACCTAGCCCGCGTGGCCGAGCGCGCGATCTGCGAGAACGCGCCACCAGGAGGAAGCGCCCGGCCCCCGCCAGGGTCGACGGCGATGGGCGCCCCACCTCCACCCAACCGCACACCCCCTAGGGACCAGCCGCGGATAGTAGTCTCCTCACGGGAGCGAGACGCAAATGGCCTCCCACTGTTCTCCACCCCGATGGACAACCTCGTGGCGGGCCGAGCAGCAGCCGACAACATCACGGCCACCGGCGACGGCGCCCTACAGATCCAGTACGTCAGGGCCCTGCTCGCAAAGGCCGTCGAGCAGCAAAACGCAGGCGCCGACTCGCAGGGTCGAGTGTACTCGCGTTCTTCGGGAAGCAGAGCGGCCTCGAGCGGCTGCCCAATGGCGGCAAACACCCTCAACTGCCCGCCACCAGAGCCACTACAGCTCCAGCACCGCGAACGCGGCACTCTCCACCAATGACCCCAGGCCAGCGACCAACTTCGTCGCCGCCAATGGTCAACCCATCGACGCCCGCACCCACATCATCAACAACCAAAGCTGGCGCGCACGCCAGCCCGACGACCTGCGACACACCCTAACCAATCGCCACGACGGCGAGCCCATGGGGTCGCTCAGTCGACTCGGCCCCAAGTGCTTCGGACCAATGATCCGAGGCGAGAAGTACCCGCCAAACTTCAAGGCGCCGAAGGAGATAGAAAAGTACGATCCCTCGTATGACCCCGCCGTCTGGCTCGATACATACCTCATGGCGATGGGGATCGCAGGCCACACCAACCTGCTAGCCGCCCGTTACCTCCCCCTGATGATGGAGGGGACGTGCAGGCAGTGGATCAACACCCTCCCCCAGGATAGTATCGACTCCTGGGAGGAGATGCGCGACGCCTTCGTCAGGCACTTCGAGTGCTCCTACACCCACGCCACCACCATCGAGGACCTGGAGCGATGCGTCCAGGGACCCCGCGAGTCGACCCGCAACTGGGTCCAACGGTGGCAAGAACTCTGGTACAACGCGATCGGCATCCACCTGGACACCGCGATCCATTGCTTCAAGACCTCGTGCCGCTACGAGCCTCTGGTCGCCAAGCTCAAGCGACACTCTCGCACACTCGACAACATACCGGACCTCCTCGAGATCGCCAAACGGTATGCGGAGGAAGATCCAAACCAGGAAACCGACGACGAGTCGGGAGGTCAATGCCGCACGAGCGGCAACGACAGCAGACGACGGTCCGACCTACGCTACAGCAACACTCGCCTCACCGGCAAGCGCCGCAGTGACGACCGAGTAGACTTCGTCGCCAACGCCGGGCACGCACAAAGCGAGCCCAAGAGCTTCCGCCGCGACGGAGGACAACGCCGTGACGGCGGCAACTACAGGGCCAAGCCAAGGTTCGACCCCGCGGCCCTCCTTAACCAACCTTGTGCGTTTCATAGCAGGGAAGGGAAGCCCGCAACGCACACAACCGCCGACTGCCACACCCTCAGGGAGATCGAGAAGGCACGGCGAGCACGGGAGGACCCCGACAACGACCCGCCAAACGGCGGAAAATTCGGCAAAGTGGCTGGCTCGCTCCATACCTTCACAGGCTTCAATACGAAGCGCGAGAAGAAGGTCATCACCCGCGTCATCGCCGTCAACGCGGTGGCTCAGGTGGACGTTCCCCAGTTCCTCAACTGGTCGGAGCAGCCCATCACCTGGAGCCGCCAGGACCACTCGCCACGCATCGAGTACCCATGCCGAGTCGCCCTGGTGGTCAAGCCTAAGGTCGGCGACTACTAGCTCCCCAAGACATTGATGGACGGCGGCAGCTCCATCAACATCCTGTACCTGGACACCTTCAGGCGGCTACGGCTCCCGCAGTCGATGATCGAGACAACTCACACCACGTTCCATGGCATCGTCCCTGGTCGGAAGGCGTACCCGATCGGCAAGGTCACGCTTCCAGTCACCTTCGGCACACCAGCAAACTTCCGCACCGAGCGGATCGTCTTCGAGCTGGTGCCCTTCGACAGCCCCTACTACTGCGTCCTGGGGCGCCAGGCATTCGCCAAGTTCATGGCAGCGTCACACTACGCGTACAACACGATGAAGCTCCCCGGGCCGTGCGGCGTCATCACCATCAACGGCGACCCCGACATGGCCGCCGAGTGCGAGGCCAAAGGAGCCGAACTCGCCGATGCCGTCATCGCGGCAGAAACCAACCACGCCGATGAGCTCGCCAAGTACGCGAGCGGGGTCAACAACGACGACCCCACCATACTCAAGAAGCCCAACTCGGAGGGTGCAAACACCTCAACCTTCGAGGCAACGACGCACACCCGCACCGTCGAGCTGGTCCCAGGCGACTCCAGCCAGACGGTGACGATCGGGACGGGCATGAGCCCAGCCTAGGAAGGCGCGCTCATCGAGTTCCTCCGTGAGAACAGGGACATCTTCGCATGGAATCCCTCTGACATGCCTGGTGTCCCTAGGGAGCTCGCTGAGCACAAGCTAAACACCGACCCCAAAGTGCGACCCGTCAAACAGTCGCTGCGGCCCTTCAATGAAGAGCGCCGCCGAGCCATCGCCGAGGAGGTGCAGCGTCTACTCGCTGTAGGCTTCATCCAGCCAATCAAGTACTCCAAGTGGCTGGCAAACCCAGTCCTGGTCGAGAAGAAGAACGGGACCTGGAGGATGTGTATCGACTACACAAACTTGAACAGCGCCTGCCCAAAGGAGCAGTTCGTCCTCCCGCGAATCGACCAAATAATCGATTCCACCGCGGGCTCGGAGTCGCTATGTTTCCTCGACGCCTACTCTGGGTACAACCAGATCAAAATGGCTGTCGAGGACGAGGAGAAGACGGCGTTCATCACGCCATTCGGAGCCTTCTGCTACACCGCCATGACCTTCGGCCTCAAGAACGCCGGGGCGACCTACCAGCGGTGCATGCAAGAGTGCCTCGCGAGCCAAATTGGCCGCAACATCCACGTCTACATCGATGACGTGGTCGTGAAGTCCGCTCGCCAGGGTGACCTACTCGCCGACCTGGCGGAAACGTTCGCCAACTTGAGAAAATACAAGATAAAGCTTAACCCAGGCAAATGCACCTTCGGTGTACCAGCAGGACAACTACTGGGGTACGTCTTCTCCAAGCGAGGGATCGAGGCGAACCCCACCAAGATCAACACGATCGCCCGACTCGGCAAACCCGAGTGCCTGCACGACGTCCAGAAGTTGGCCGGGCGAGTAGCGGCTCTCAGTCGCTTCATCCCCCGCCTGGGTGAAAAGGCGATGCCCCTATACCACCTGATGCGCAAGAACCCCACCTTCCAGTGGGACAAGGAGGCGGATGACGCGCTTCGCGACCTCAAGAAGGTGCTACTCGCCGCACCGCTACTCGCCGCCCCCGCCGACAAAGAACCCATGCTGGTTTACGTCGCGGCTTCCGAGCGCGTGGTCAGCGCCGTCATGGTCGTCGAGCGACCGGAGGAAGGAAAGGAGCGCCCAGTACAGCGACCGGTGTACTACATCAGTGAGGTCCTCACCGAGTTGCGCCAGCGATACCCGCAGTACCAGAAGCTGGTATACGCGGTCTTCAGAGCACAGCGGCGCCTGCCGCACTACTTCCAGGAGCACCCGATCATGGTCGTCTCCTCAGCACCGTTGCAGGACATCATCCGCAACCGCGAGGCGACCGGGCGGGTCGCCAAGTGGGCCGTCAAGATCGGCGTCCACAACATCAAATACGAGCCACGAAAAGCGATCAAGTCGCAGGCCCTAGCGGACTTCATCGCTGACTGGGAAGAGGCCCAGCAGCCAGAGAAGCTGCCATACCTCCATTACTGGAGCCTGCACTTCGACGGCTCCAAGAACACAGACGGCGCAGGCGCAGGGATCGTGCTAACTTCACCGAAGGGCGACAAGCTCCGCTACGTCCTCTGCCTTGACTTTACACCCTGCACCAACAACATGGCCGAGTATGAGGCCTTACTCCACGGCATGCGAGCTGCCAGGGAGATGAACGTCAACCGCCTATGCTGCTACGGCGACTTCGACCTCGTCGCTGGGCAAGTCGCTGGCACCTGCGATGCCGTCTCCCCCACCATGGCGGCGTACCGCCAAGCAGTGGACAAGCTGGGCGGACACTTCGCAGGCTACTCCGTCGAGTGGATCGACAGGCGGAAGAAGGAGGAGGCCGACGCACTCTCTCGCATTGGGTCGGCTCGACTCGCACCACCCGTCGGCGTCTTCCTCGACACAATCACCAAGCCATCAGTCTCTCCCCCGAGGGAGATCGACATCGGAGTCCCGTTACAACCGGAGGCAGCCCTGGTCGCACTCGTCACCGAGCCAGACGACTGGACCAAGCCCTACGTCGCCTACCTGGAGGCCGGCACCTTGCCGGCAGACGAGACGGACGCTCGGATGATCGCACGCCGATGCAAGTCCTACACCATCATCGACGGCGAGCTCCACAAGCGCAGCGTCACCGGCGTGTTCCAACGCTGCGTCCAACCTGCCGAAGGACGCAAGATCCTCCACGACATCCACTCCGGCGACTGCGGCCACCACGCCGGCGCCCGCTCTCTGGTCGCCAAGGCTATGCGGCATGGCTTTTACTGGCCCACCGCACACGTCGATGCCGTCGACATTGTCCAGCGGTGCGCCGGGTGCCAGAAGTACGCCAACCAGACGCACGTGCCGAGCTCAGCGCTCAAGACAATCCCCATCACCTGGCCATTCGCCGTATGGGGCATGGACATGGTAGGCCCCTTCAAAAAGGCTCCCTCCGGCTACACCCACCTCCTGGTCGCAGTCGACAAATTCACAAAGTGGGTGGAGGCCAAGCCAGTCCAGAAATGCGATGGAAAGACCGCAACTAAATTCCTACGCGATCTCATATATCGCTACGGGTTCCCAAACAGCATCATCACGGACAACGGCACCAACTTCGCCAAAGGAGCCATGGCCGAATTCTGCGAGGAACACCACATCCGGATCGACCTCGCATCAGTCGCCCACCCGGAATCCAACGGCCAGGCAGAACGGGCCAATCAAAGCATCCTCCACGGCCTGAAGCCGCGACTCCAAGTACCACTCGAGCGCACCGCCGGGTGCTGGGTCGAGGAGCTACCCTCCGTCATCTGGGGCATCCGAACCTCGGTCAACAGGTTAACTGGATTCACCCCCTTCTTCATGGTGTACGGCGCCGAGGCAGTCATGCCCACCGACCTTGAGCACGACTCGCCAAGGGTCGTCCACTACACGGAGGCTGCGAACGAACTCGCACGACAGGATGGAGTCGATCAACTCGATGAGGCACACGACCTAGCTCGCTCACGCACCGCCATCTACCAACAAGGACTCTGCCGCTACCACAGCCGGAGGGTGAAAACTCGCACCTTCCAGGAAGGCGACCTGGTGCTGTGCCTCATCCAGGACAAGAAGGGCATGCACAAGCTTTCCCCTCCATGGGAGGGACCATTCGCCATCGGGCGCGTACTCGGCAACGACGCTTACTACCTCATCGACATCCGTGGGGACGGCAAACTCGACGTCAAGCGACCATGGAATGTAAACCTCCTACGGAAGTTCTATTCCTAGAACTCCACATATGTACTCTCCAGTCGCTATGAAATAAAAAGAATTGGTTACCGCAAATTGCGCCTACTCTCCGTGTCTTGTGCCACTCGCACTCGTAATAACAGCGTCAAGCTAACCGCAGAAGTCAACCTTTGGTAAAGCGATCGGCACGGCCAAGTAGTGCGATGCAAAAGCACTGGGTCACCTCAGGTTTTGCATCGTCCACGAAAAACGCCTACCCGGAGCCCCATTGGAGTCGCCTAGCCCGACTGGCTCTACGAACCAAGACAACTGCCTTCGCTTCTCACAGCGACCATGATCCTCCGCATCCTCGACATAGCGACTCGAACGGCCACGTACCACGCTCGGGGACTGACGACTAGTTCAGCGCGAGCGGCTCGAGAAAACGCCAAGTATGAGAGCATGCCCAGGACTCACCATGCGACTGACCCAATGGGCCAGGCAGGAGTGATGCGCTCAAACCAACGCGCCAAGTCCTCACCCACCCTCGAGTCGCGCCTAGAACAACCAAGTACCACGCTCGGGGACTCGGCCACCTGACCTCGTTCGCGCAAGGGAAAACGGTGAAGTACAGAGCGCTCAAGGGAGTCGCCTAGCGACTGGCTCTTCAAGTCCGGGCGAGTCGACCACAATACCAAAACATTCAAAAACCACAAACACATCACACACGAGGTAAACCCCACAAAAGGGCGGACGCGCTCGGGGACTCGTTCAAACCTCAATCGGAAAACACATGACAAGTCACAAAACAAACATGATATCACATTACTAGCATGTTGCAATTGTCTCAGAATACAAAATATGCCCAAACAGCAGATCTGCTACTAACGCCCCAGGGCAAACTACTTTATTCCGCAGGCTTCGACGACGACTCGCCAGCACCCTTGCGATTGTGGATGAACGGAGTGTACGGGTTTGACGGGTACGTCGTCAGCTCACCCGCCATCGTCGTGCGGAAGGGATGCTCGACCTTGAAGTCCCGGTGCTGCGGCTCGGGGTTGTTGGGCGCGACGACCGTTTCCTGGTAAGGAAGGAGGTCGCCCATCGCCCAGACGCGCTCGGAGTACACCGCGGCGCGACCCGTCAACTTGAGCACCTCGGAGATCTCCACCTCGCCAGTCGACGACGGGTAGCCACTCGTCACATCTTCCAGATCGAAATCTTCTAGAAAATGAGCAAGCCCAAGGCTAAGCGCCGTCGCCGCTCCACGCCAAAACGCCGATCGCGTCATGAACTCAACGACCGACGGCGCCTTATCCAAGTACTTCCACACCTCGACGAGGTTGCTGGGAATTACTTTCGTGGGCGATATCTCCTGGAGGTAGGCTCGGATGCATGTCGCCGACAGCGTCGCCGAGTCGACGAGCGTGGCCACACATTGCCGCACGTCGAATGAGCTCGCCTCTTCCGCGCTATCAATGATGCAACCTACGGATAGAAGATAACAGCGAGTACATCGGATATTACAAAAAGACACATGCAATAGGCAAGGGCAGACAAACTTACCAATCAAGGGACGGGAGAGAACTGTGATGAAGCTCTGAAGAGAAGTATAGTCGTCCTGAAGCCCAGCAACAAGGGCGTCAGAAACTTTACGCTCTTCCGCGGCGGCTGTAACGGCGGACTTGGCTAGACCATCCGCCGAACTCGCCTCCTCTTTCGCCTCCCTCAGCTCGCGCTCGAGCTCGGCGATCCGCTTCTCAGCCGAGCTCAACGCCGATTGAGCCGTTGCCAACTCACCCGCGGGGACAAGTCCCTGGCGAGCCTCTTCTGCCTTCGCGGCAACTGCCTGAAGCCCCTTATTCGCCTCTTGGACGGCGGCCAGTTCCTTCTCCGCGCGGTGTTTCGCTGCCAATCGGTCAGCTGACTCACGTTGCAGACCCTGCACACAATTCAAACAGTTAACCAAAGCGAAATCCTAAGCGCCCACCCGCTGAATTCAGCGAGTGCACACTCGGGGACTGGCAATCAAGAAATCCTAAGTGCCCACCCGCTGAAATTCAGCGAGTGCGCACTCGGGGACTAGCAATCAAGAAACCCTAAGTGCTCACCCGCTGAAATTCAGCGACTGCGCACTCGGGGACTGGCAATCAACAAATCCTAAGTGCCCACCCGCTGAAATTCAGCGAGTGCGCACTCGAGGACTGAACGCGAAAAATAACAACAAGACACTAAAAGAATCAGACCGCTGCAACTCACCGGCCTGATCCTCGGGGACTGGACATACCTGGATGGTTGCGCCAAGCATGTCGTGAAGTTGTATCGCATCCACGGACGCGAGGAAAGCCGGCGTGTGCCCACGACGCTGCTCGACCTCCGCGTCGGCGACCCTAGGTGCACGGCTCGAGGGCGAGGTCCCACTCGTTGTAGCTGATCTAGCCATGAAGCGCGGGAACGTGGCGATGGAGGCACCGGCACCAAAGGAGACCGGCTCGGTCACCCCAGGCGAGGGAGCACCCTCCTTTGTGGGTATGGCCGCCTCCACTGCGGGTTCATTCGGCGCGACCGCCGTGTCGTCGGAGATCGTGACGACATCGTCGCCCTTGGCCTTCTTGGCGCCATCCGCAGGGACGACGACTTCGTCCGCCTTCCTCTTGCGGGAAGGATCCTCCTCGCTGATGACGGTTGGCACCTTAGACACGGTCGGGTGGCCTATCTTCTTCGCTCCGGTCCTATAAATCAATCGTGTGAGCAAGATAGTTCAAGCTGCTATGGAAGACAAAAGTAGGTGAGCGAACTCACTTGGCGACCGGAATGAAGCGTAGCCCCGTGCGGATGCCGGCCGGCTTCTCCAGTTCGGGGCCCAGTCGGCAGCTGAGGCCCATCTCCAGGACGTCGCGTGCCCAAGACACGGACGACTTCTTCATCGTCGAGGCTGCAACAGGAGCTTCTGGGACATCTTCGGCAGGAGCTTCCCTGCGAGGTGAAGCCGCCGTGGCTGGAGCGGCCCCTAGTCCAGAGACTGGTGCGAATGGCGGAGGCATCGAGTCCAGTGGCACCTCGACGGTGGCCGTGTCCAGCGCGGCTGCCGTCAGCGGCGCCTCGTCCTTGGCTGGGCTGGGGGCGTCGGAGCTGCTCGCCGAATGCGGTGGCGAGGCCGGCCTCATCGGCTTCGTCTTCTTCTTCGGAGGAGCCTTCGCCTCCTTCTCCTTCTTCTTCTTCTTCGACGGAGTAGCCTGGCGGCGCGAGGTGGTCTCCGGAAGTTCGTCATCGTCATCATGACGCTTGAGGCTTTTACTCGCCTCAAGCTCACGCTGACGTTGCCCGCGAGTCTTGCGGACCAGCGGGGCGACCTCCTCCTCGGACTCGTCGTCGCCGTGGCTCTCGTCGCTCTCGGTGTCGCCCTTGGCGGGAGGCGACTCGCCCATGTCCTGGACGGACGAGCTCGAATTCTCGTCGTCTGAAGGCGGGAGCCATCCTTCCACCACTTGGAATAGCTGCAATGAACACAAAATGAAATTAGAATGACCGCGACTGCAAAAACTGCGACTGCGAATGATGCGAGGTGACTTACCGTTGGGGCTGGATGCTTTGTGGTGTAGGGGGCGACCCCAGCCTTTGCGTCCAGGTACACCGCCTGGGTGATCTTCTTCAGCACTGGGGTGTAGTCCTCGAGCTTCCACTCGGCTAGGCAGGACTTCGTCGAGTCCTCCCGGCCCATGTATTGGTACATATAGTGGTCGCGCCGAGCCAGAGGGACGAGCCGCCGCCCGAGCTAGTAGTTATATAAGTTGATCGTCTGGAGGCCCTTCTTCTTCAGACCGCGGATGGTTTGAAGCATTTCATCCACGACCATCCGCTGGTCGCTGGGGAGCTTGCCGACTTGAAGTCGGCGCGGTTCGGACTAGGTGGCAGAGTATCGTGGGATCGCCGTCTCGCCCTTCGGGGTCGCCTCGGCAACGTAGAACCAAGATTTCTTCCAGTCGCTCGCCGCCTTGGTGGGCAGCATCAAGTCAAAGAACGAAGCCTTCAACTTCAGCTGGAATGTTAGGCCGCCCGCGGCAAGCATTGGGCCGCCCGCTTCCTCGCGGCTAATCCATCCGTGGAACAGATCTTGCCATAGAGGGAAGTAGGGCCGGCAACCCAAGTAGCACTCGCAGAATGCCACAAAGATGGCGAGCTGCTCGATGCTGTGTGGACCCAGGTCCGACGGTTGGATCCCGTAGTAGGCGCAGAAGCGCCGGAAGAACAAGGACGTGGGGAATCCTAGCCCCCATTCTAGGTGGCTGGTGAAGCAGATGAATTCCCCCTCGCGCGGGTTCGGGGTCACCTCTCCGGCCGCGGGGATGCGCCAATAGCCGGCGCGCAGGATCCCGGCCTCCTCAAAGGAAGCCAGTTGCTCCCTCGTACACTTAGATCTACCCCAAGGTTCGGTGGAGAGGGCCATGGCGGAAGGATTTGTGGGGGGTCGGAGGATTTCGGGTCGGCTGGATCGCGATGCGAAGGAAGGCGATAGTGCGTGCAATCGGAGGAAATGGCGAGAAGATGGTTCTATGATTGCCTGCCATTCCCCTTATATAGCGGTTGTTACCCGCCAAATCAGGGAGCCGTTACTACGCGGTGATTACGCCAAAAGTAACCGTTGGATTACTCCAACGGCTAGTTTGACCACGTTTAACGGTCCAACTTCAGCCACTCGGCTCGCCGACCCGATCACTATGACAGTGTTTCGCCGACTCGACTCGCCAAAGCTGCGACCAGGATGACTAGTTTTCTCCTTTATACAGGAGCCCACCGACGATTCGACTGGATGTCTACTTTGAAGCCGTATACTCCGACTGCCAGCAGCCACCCACGCCTAATCGACGACGTCCTCGGGGACTACTGATGCGGATGTGCCTACCGGGGTATACCCAGCGGGACGTTTCCGACTGGCCCAGGAACTGGCGAGTGGGCCTGCAAGACGGCGACTGGATCAAGGCCCGGTGTGAATCCAAGCGACTGGAAGCTGAAGGCCCAGGCGAGTAGATAGTCCCAGTCGAGTTAGGTTAAACGATTACCGAAGCCTTAACTGATTCGGTTGAGATATGTAAACCCTAGGGGAGGTGAGTCTATATAAACCTCCCAACAGGGCGTGTAGAGATACGTTCCATCATACACCCAAGCGACTCGCCGCCTAGCCGCCGAGCTCGCCCATTGTACCACCATCATAATACAATCTAGCAGGAGTAGGTCTTTACCCTCCGGGGGGCCGAACCTGGGTAAAACCCTGTGTCTCAGCCCTCATCTCGCAGCGCAGATGGCTGGCCGCCCTTGCCCCTCGTTCTACTACTCGCTGCCGATTGCAGCATCTGCCGTGACCATTCCCACGACAGCGCTAGGACACGGAACAAGTGGCGTTAGATGCGGGCGAGTACACTGGTCACAGGAGTATCATCGGAAGGACAAGGGGTGGCCAGAAGGTTACCAGGGAAGTCGAAGAGGTAGCAGACGACGGTGGTGGCAGTGATCGTCCTTGTCGATGCTCTAGGGCGAGCGCGGCCGAGCTGAGTCCACTAGGAGGTGCGCCAGGGTTCGTGGAGCACGCGTGTATGGTCGAGGGGGCCAGGGGCGACGCAGAGCTGCCGAAATTTCTCTCGAAGCTCGCTGGAGACAGAAGCGGTGCAGCGTGAAATCAGGCAGCCTGGGGGCGCACTAGGGTGGGGGATTGAGGGGGAAACAGAGAGGAGGGAGAGGCGGTTAAGTAGGCGGGGTCACGGGGCTGGGTTATTGCACCATTACCGAGCAATTAATCAAAGAAACCGCTGGCGGAACGGCAGGGGTAGGAGGGCGTGGTCTACGCGCAGGGAGGAAGAAGGTGAGGTGGTAGTGGGGTCCGTTGTCAGCGTAAGGGAGAGAGGGGGAGTGGGTCCAGGTGATCAGTGAAGCTGCGGGTTTTTCCTGCGGTGAGAAAACATTTCGGGGAGAGAGGGGTTAGTTGGGCTGCTGCTGGGTCAGTTGGGCCGGCTGGGCTGGGTCGACTTTGTCCATTTTTTTTATTCTGAATGATTTTCTCTTTTTCCATTTCTAATTTCTGTTTTGATTTTGCTTAATTAATTCAAACATCAATTTGAATTCAAACCTCAACCAAAATTTGTGTAGGTTTAAATACTGATTAGTAATATAATCTGAAGTCAATTTTGGAATAAAATTTTATTCTTTTTAGGGTCTTTTAATTATTTAATTAGGCCCTTGTTTTAAATCAATTAAGATTTAATAATATTTTCAAACACCATTTGAATTTCCAAAACCTTCCAAATCTTTTCAGTAGGTTTTTATTTGATTATTTGGGTGTCAAATAATTCATCTTGAATTATTTGTAAAAGTTTTTAATATGATTCATAAATCATTTAAATTGGGTATTTGTTTTAATTCCAATGGAATTAAATATAGTTTTAATTCTCTAAATTTTATTTTGGAAGATTTATTTTATTTAAGTTAATTAAACAACTTTTATTCCACTTGGGTAATTCCAAAATACTATTTCTCATGAATTCTTATTAGAGATTTGTCTTTATTAAAATGGAATTTGGTTTAAGCCATTTTATTTTATTTTGGAAAATTCTTTATCCCTTTTATTTTATTTGGATTTGTATTGTATTCATTCCATTTGATTATGGACTAGGTCAAGATTAGATTTGGCCTTTAAATAATCCTCATTTAATATTCCTTTCTTCAACTTATAAAATCCATATCTTTTTATTTAGAGATCCAAACTTGGTGATTCCCATTTGTAAAATCTTATTTTAGATTTATTTATCCTTTTAAATATCTTTAGGATTATTTGCTCACCATTTGGTATGGATTTATAGATAGGTTCTTTATTAGTTTTGGAAATTAAATATCCTTATCTTATTAAATTCATAAGATTTTATCTATGGCTCCAAATTGAATGAAATCAATTTATATGGTTTTATAATATTTCTATTTGTCATTCTTGATCATTTTGAAATGTTTGTTTGACCAATTTTTATATGGATCCAATCCATAGGCTTGGAGATAACTTGGAAATGATTTTTATTCCATTAGGGTTTTAGAGTTTTGGTTTATTCTTCAAGTGTTTAAATTTCCAGATGCATTTATGAAGAATGCATTCCACTTGATTTGAATTTAGTTCGATTCAAATGTTAACCAAAGTTTGTTCCAGATGGGATTTTAAGTTTTCATTTAGAAACAAAAGTTTCTTTTCACCCTAATTTTCAATAATTATTTATTTTTCACATTACAAGATTTGGAAAATCTTGGGATGTGACAGGCTACCACCCTTAAAATAAATCTCGTCCCGAGATTTGGGGAGGCTAGGGGTTACAAGTTGGCTCAAAACAACTAGGGTACTACCACCCTTAAAAATGTTCCAACTAGATTACTTCTTGACTTGCTTGGGATCTTGTTGAAATCTCTCTGGGCAAACATCTGCATTGTGTCCTTTGTTTCCACACTTGAAACATGTGACAAGGCTGAGATCCTTCATAGGTTTTTTATCTTGTGCTTCATCTTTTCTGGACAATTGCTTGCATAATGTCCTGGTTCTTTACAATTGAAACAAATCACTTGGCTGATATCTTTCTTTTCCTTTGGTATCATTGCCTCTTGTTTGTTTCCTTGGTTCTTCTTCTTTTCTGGGCATTCATTGGCATAGTGTCCCATCTCTTTGCAAGTGTAACATTGCTCTTGGGTAATATCCTTCTTGTTAGGGTTGGGGCATTTCTTCTTCTTCTTCTTGGGTCTCTCCAAAGCTAGGAGTTCTTCTAGTTCATGCTCTTCATACTTTACCAAAAAGGTGGGAAATCTTTCTCTCTTCTTGGGGCATTTACTAGAGATATGACCTTCTTCTCCACAATAGTAGCAACACTTTGTGATCTCTTTGGATTTGGCTTTATGGTGCATAGTTTTGACTTTGCCTTCATCCTTCTTGGTAGAAGTTGTTCCTTCATGAGGGTTAACAAATTGTTGTTGCACTCCACCTTGTTTCCTTTGTTGAACTATGGAATAGATGGGGCATTGGATAGGGACATGATTATTTCCTTCACATAAGTAACAAGTAGCTTGGGTTGTGGGGCATTGATTAGCTGGATGTTTCTCTTCACAATTGGGGCGTTGATCTTCATGCTCTTTGGAAGTGTGATCCTTGTCTCCACAAATATTGCAAGCTTGGGTTCCTTCTAAAATATCATCCTTGACATCCTTGTTGTCACAAACTCCTTGGGAAAGGTTGTCTCCCATGTTGATCATTTGAGTGGCCATCCCTTGCAACAATTGGGATTGAATTTTCAAAATCTTTTGTATGGTTGGGTCTAATCCATTGTTATTGGCTAAAAATTGAGTTGTCACTAGGTTCAACTGGGTTTGGTTTGCTAGTAGTTGTTCTCTCATGTGCATCTCTTGGTTGTTATTGTTGTCACCATCCTTGATGTTGGAGTTTCTTGGAGAAGTCATCTGTTTGGGTTGGATTGGGATTAGAATAGGCAAGATATCTCTAAGGAAATAATTCTAATCACACACATCACAATTCACACAAGCAATGTGCAAGCAATCACAAACATTCCACTCAAACAACAAGTTTCAAGCACATTTTTAGGCAATAAAATATTTTGTTACACCACATAAGTTGGTGGGTTTGACTTAAACTAAATATGGTGGTCCATCTATATGGTTCACTTGAGATCTTTCCATCCTTCTTGGTTGATTCTTCTTGAACAAGATGTTTGTATCCTTAGAGAATTTCTTGCATCTTGGTCTCAAAACTTCAAGGTGATGATGATTCCTTCTAAGTTGTGTTTCCTTAGTCCTCAAGTCTTGAGTAACATTTCTTGTCTCACTTGTAGTCCTTAGTGATATCCAAGGTTGAAGTCCTTGTTGAGAATAAGGTTGAAATCACTTGAAGATGTTGAAGTCATTAGAGTTGATGAAGTCCTTTGCACATGGTGAAGTCTTTGGCCATGGGGTAGGCTTGTCCATCAAGTTTGAAATAGAAGAGATGTAGAATCAAAACCAAAAATGGTTGAGGAAAGAGTTTACAAGATTGTTTGTAAATAAGTTTTGGAACAATTTCAACTCCTATTTTTCTAAGGGGTTTGTCCAATCCTAGGTTTACAAATCCTACAGGCAACACAATGCTCTGATACCATCTGTAAGGTTCCCAACCTTTAATAAGGTAGAGATCCTTGTGTTTACAATGCTAGTCCCTGGATCAATAGCTAGCATCCACAGTAAGATGTAATATCAAGAAACAAAGGTCATAATACAACTTTATAACCAGGAATAAAATAACTTATTACATCTTACATAGCTCATTTGGCTATCTCATTACAATGCAGCAGAATATAACAATAGCATGGGGTCCTTCATCTTCAAAGTGCCACAGGCAGACATGTTGGTTGTAGACTTGTAATCCTAATCAATAAACTTCACTAACATCAAACAAACCTACAACATAATAAGTTACAGCCACAAGGATCAATACATTTGAATTGTATTGGCAAGTGATACTATGGTAGTATAGTGGAGTCTATCATATGCATTTGGCTAAGTGGAGCTTAGGCTTGCTTTGCTAAAAATAGATTTTCCTTATCATTTGAAAACACTAAGTTTTTGCTTGACAAAAATCACCCAAGGCATCTCCCAATAGAAATTGGTGATCCTTCAACCCTTGTTCAACCACAAGATTTTTAACATAGAAATTGGGATGAGGAGATTCTTGATAGCTTCCATGTCTTGATGCTCAAATTGTCCTTTGCCAGGGACATGGCTAAGTACTTAGATTTTACACTCTGCAGAGGTGGTGCACTTTCCCCACAAGACTTGGTTTCACCAAGACAAGATCTTTCAGAAGCCTTCCCTTAGACCAGAATGGACGCGTTCCAACCTATCATTCCCCTACCACCAACTGTCCATTTGGCTAAGTTATTGCAACCTATATGATCCAGGCAGAGCCCATAATGCCAAGTGGCTGCACTTGAAGCTTCTCAACATTTGACATCTCAAATCTCTTTGTTCCTGGGTGGCCATCCACAAGTGAGATACACAAGGTAAACCATAGAAATGGGCCTTGTGAACCACTCAACACAAACCATTCCTTCCATTCCACCCAGGTGATTCATTCACTTAGTTGTTTTATTAAACAAAACACAAGTCCTTGACTTGGAAATATTCCATAGTGTGAATATATATTCCACCCTTGTTTTCTATTAGCTAAGCTAAGCATGATAGTAGTAGGAATCTTAACTTCGGAATTTCTACTAAGGTTTCATCTACTAGGATTTCCCATGGCATAGTTTATACTTAGCAAAATTCCATGCAAGTCCTACTTAGAAATATCACTAATGCATAGTGAAAATAATGGGACAAAAGTATGAAGCATCACTTGCCTTTTTGGTAGAAAATATAAGTTCACTCCTTGATATAGCAACATTCACACTCTTCAAATCACTACAATTCAATCAAGCAAGGGCACAATTTCAATCTACCATTCAAGCAACATCACATAAATTAATAGAATCAAAACAATGCATATAAGCATGCCAAACTTTGTTTTATTTACAAAAGGGGTTTATAATAGGTTATAAACATTCTAAAACACTCATTGGTCATTTTATAAAGTGGCAAAATTACTTGCAAAAGATTTTACCTATAAACCATTTTTAAACCAAATCATTATTTTATGTGGTTGAAAATGTCTTTAGCAAAGTAATAATTTTTATAGGGTTCACCAAATACATTTTCAAATCATAAAACTCGGTGTTTAGGGTCAGAGAGTTTAAATCAAAACATTTCCCAAAGGAATTCCTCCAAAATCATTTTTAACAATTAAACCATATTTTTAGTTGGCTAGAAATGTTTTAATTCAAGGTTTTATTCTTTTGCTTCACCAAATACATTTTTGAAACCACCAATTGATTCTTAGGGTCAGTAGGTTCAAAACAAACCATTTTCCAAAGATTTTATCCCCAAAATCATTTTAGAACAATTTTTATGTTCTAAACATGCATACACAAGTTTCTGAAAAAACAATCAATTTAACAGAAGCATTTTACTAAACAAAGTGCATGGTCAGAAAGTACTTGTCTTGCTGATTCCATTGATATAAAATTTGCAAAATTTGGACGTGTGGTTTGAAAGTTATGAATTTTACAAAATGGAACATCAAATAGATCAATTCTGTTTTAAATCAAACCAACCGGGCCACGTGTCTAGTTCTGATTCGCTGATACTGTTTCGTTTGGATCGAGCGATACAAGCCGTAGGATTTAAGTTAGATCGCACGGCACAGGTTGCTACTTACCCCTTCGCTTAGCTTCTTTCCTAGCCACTAGATCAAGATCGAACGGCGTACAGCTCGCTTGCCAGAGATGGGCGGTGCTGGCGGCGGCTGGTGGCGGCGCTGGCTCTGGCTACGGCGGGGCTGGTGATAGAGGAAGCGAGGGAGGAAGGGGATTGGCTCACCAGGTTCAGGAGATCACGGCGATGCTCAACGTTCTTGCGGTTGGTCAAGGGGCGCACGGGTGTTGTCGGAATTCCTCGCCGGAGATGCTCCTGGCGTCAGCATGTTCGGGAGTCGTTGGAGGCGAGGCTACATAGCGCGCTAGGACACGGAACAAGTGGCGTTAGATGCAGGCGAGTACACTGGTCACAGGCGTATCATCGGAAGGACGAGGGGTGGCCAGAAGGTTACCAGGGAAGTCGCCGGAGAGGTAGCAGACGACGGCGGCGGCAGTGATCGTCCTTGCAGACGCTCTAGGGCGAGCGCGACCGAGCTGAGGCCACTGGGAGGTGCGCCAGGGTTCGTGGAGCACGCGTGTGTGGTCGATGGGGCAAGGGGCGACGCAGAGCTGCCATAATTTCTCTCGAAGCTCGCCGGAGACAGAAGCGGTGCAGCGTGAAATCAGGCAGCCTGGGGGCACACTAGGGTGGGGGATTGAGGGGGAAACAGAGAGGAGGGAGAGGCGGTTAAGTAGGCGGGGTCGCGGGGCTGGGTTATTGCGCCATTACCGAGCAATTAATCAAAGAAACCGCCGGCGGAACGGCAGGGGGAGGAGGGCGTGGTCTACGCGCAGGGAGGAAGAAGGTGAGGTGGTAGTGGGGTCCGTTGTCAGCGTAAGGGAGAGAGGGGGAGTGGGTCCAGGTGATCAGTGAAGCTGCGGGTTTTTCCTGCGGTGAGAAAACATTTCGGGGAGAGAGGGGTTAGTTGGGCTGCTGCTGGGTCAGTTGGGCCGGCTGGGCTGGGTCGACTTTGTCCATTTTTTTTATTCTGAATGATTTTCTCTTTTTCCATTTCTAATTTCTGTTTTGATTTTGCTTAATTAATTCAAACATCAATTTGAATTCAAACCTCAACCAAAATTTGTGTAGGTTTAAATACTGATTAGTAATATAATCTGAAGTCAATTTTGGAATAAAATTTTATTCTTTTTAGGGTCTTTTAATTATTTAATTAGGCCCTTGTTTTAAATCAATTAAGATTTAATAATATTTTCAAACACCATTTGAATTTCCAAAACCTTCCAAATCTTTTCAGTAGGTTTTTATTTGATTATTTGGGTGTCAAATAATTCATCTTGAATTATTTGTAAAAGTTTTTAATATGATTCATAAATCATTTAAATTGGGTATTTGTTTTAATTCCAATGGAATTAAATATAGTTTTAATTCTCTAAATTTTATTTTGGAAGATTTATTTTATTTAAGTTAATTAAACAACTTTTATTCCACTTGGGTAATTCCAAAATACTATTTCTCATGAATTCTTATTAGAGATTTGTCTTTATTAAAATGGAATTTGGTTTAAGCCATTTTATTTTATTTTGGAAAATTCTTTATCCCTTTTATTTTATTTGGATTTGTATTGTATTCATTCCATTTGATTATGGACTAGGTCAAGATTGGATTTGGCCTTTAAATAATCCTCATTTAATATTCCTTTCTTCAACTTATAAAATCCATATCTTTTTATTTAGAGATCCAAACTTGGTGATTCCCATTTGTAAAATCTTATTTTAGATTTATTTATCCTTTTAAATATCTTTAGGATTATTTTCTCACCATTTGGTATGGATTTATAGATAGGTTCTTTCTTAGTTTTGGAAATTAAATATCCTTATCTTATTAAATTCATAAGATTTTATCTATGGATCCAAATTGAATGAAATCAATTTATATGGTTTTATAATATTTCTATTTGTCATTCTTGATCATTTTGAAATGTTTGTTTGACCAATTTTTATATGGATACAATCCATAGGCTTGGAGATAACTTGGAAATGATTTTTATTCCATTAGGGTTTTAGAGTTTTGGTTTATTCTTCAAGTGTTTCAATTTCCAGATGCATTTATGAAGAATGCATTCCACTTGATTTGAATTTAGTTCGATTCAAATGTTAACCAAAGTTTGTTCTAGATGGGATTTTAAGTTTTCATTTAGAAACAAAAGTTTCTTTTCACCCTAATTTTCAATAATTACTTATTTTGTTTATTTATTTTTCACATTACAAGATTTGGAAAATCTTAGGATGTGACACTCGCATAGGAAATATGGATTTGAAGTGAAAGAGAGTATCAAGGAGCAAATATCCAACACATTTAAGTCTAACCCACTTCCTATGACAAGGAATTTTGTAAGAACACAAATTATTGAAAAAAGAGGCTACTAGCATAGGAAGGCAAAACAAATGCAACTTAAAAAAATTCAACATAAAACAGGGAAACTTAATATTATTGAGATTTATAAAACCATGTTTCCCTCTCTCATAATAACTTTCAGTAGCACTATGAGTAAAGTTAACAATATAACTGTCACAAGAAACATTCTTATCATCAGAATGAGCATACTTAAAATCATCAAACATAGGTTTAAGGTCAAAAACTGGATCAAGTTGTTCAACTCAAAAATCCTCATTAGGCAATCCATTTTCATAAGGAGCTTTAGCAAATTTGGAAAAATGAAACTCATAAGATTTTCCATCAAACTTAGTTAAAATTTTCTCCTTCTTACAATCTATAATAGCTTCTCAAGTGTTCAAGAAAGGTCTACCAAAAATGGTAGGACAACTTTTACTATCTTCCTTACCAAGCACTAGAAAATCAACAAGATATTTAATCTTACCACAAAGAACTTCCACATCTCTTACAATACCAATTGGACAGACGATCTCTTTATTAGCAAGGTGAATAACCACATCAATGTCTTCAATTTCACAAGGACCAATTTCATGCATAATTTCTTTGTAAAGCTCATAAGGAATAGCACTAGAACTTGCACCAATATCACATAAACCATAATAGCAATTATCACCAATCCTAAAAGAAAGCACAGGGACACTAGCTCCCCTAGTTTTGCTAGGATGTGAAACAATATTAGAAGCATCTTCACAAAAGATAATGTGCCCATCTTCTACATTTTTAGTGACAACGTCTTTCACAATGGCTACTACAGGTTCAATATTTATTTGTTCATCAGGTTCTATAGCTTTCTTTGTACTTTTGCTAACCACATTAGATATAATAGAATGTTCCTTTACCTTAGCAGGGAAAGGTATTTTCTCAATATAAGGTTTAGGCAAAATATGATCAATAGTATAAACTTTAGTATTTCTAGTAGGAACATGATTAACAATATCTTTAATGGTGTGTGGTACTTGTTCCACTCCTTTTTGGTAATTTCAATATAAGAGGCAAAGGCCTTAAAACAATTGGCAATACTTTGAGAATGAAGACCATAAGCAGTACTAATATTATGAAAGTCATCAATTCCCATAAAATATTTTATGCATTCATAATCATAATTTATACCTGACTTTCTTCCTTTTTCATTCTCCCATGCTTCAGTATTTTCTTGAATATGTTCTACAAGATCCCATTTAGCTTGTTCTTTCATACGTGCGAATGATCCAGCGTAAGAAACATCTAATAAATCTTTATCATGAAGAGAAAGCCTTGCATAAAAGTTCTTAATAATAATATTATTAGGGAACTTATGAATAGGACATTTGAGCATTAGTAACTTCTATCTCCCCCAAGCTTGGGCTGTACTCTCTCCATCACGAGGCCAAAGTTATATATTTTATTCTGGTCTTTATGAATCTCACTAGGAGGATAGAATTTAGAATAAAAGTGTTGTAGATATGTCCTAGAGGCAATAATAAAAGTAGTTATTATTATATCTTTGTGTTTATAATAAATGTTTGCATTCATGCTATAATAGTATTAACCGAAAACATTAATACTTGTGTGATTTGTAAAATAATTAGAGTCCCTAGTAAAGCCTCTTTATAATACTAGCTTGTTGGTTGATATATGATCATGGTTTCCTGATCATGAACATTGAGATGTTATTAACAACAAGATCATATCATTAGGAGAATGATGTGATGGACATACTCCTATAGATAAGCGTAGCATAAAGATCAAGTCATTTCATTAGTTTGTTTGCTATAAGCTTTCTGATACATAGTAACCTAATTCCTTCGACCATGAGATCATGCTAATCACTATCACCGGATGGATACTTTGATGACATCAAACACCACACCGTAACTGGGTGGCTATAAAGGTGGCATTGAGTGTTCGTAAAGTGTGTGTTGAGGCACATGGATCAAGAGTGGGATTTGTCCATCCATATGACGGATAGATATACTCTGGGCCCTCTCGGTGGAATGTCATCCAATTAGCTTGCAAGCATGTGACTGGATCACAAGGGATCACATATCACGGGAACGAGAAAATAGTACTTATCGGTAACAAGGTTGAACTAGGTATGAAGAGATACCGACGATCAAACCTCGGATAAGTAAAATATCGCGAGACAAAGGGAAATTGGTATCGTATGTAAATGGTTTATTTGATCGTAAAGTAATCGTAGGAATACGTGGGAACCATATGAATTTCTAGATTCCTCTATTGGTTATTGATCGAAGAAGAGTCTCGGTCATATCTGCATAATTCATGAAACGTAGGGAGACACACTTAAGGATTCGATGTTGTTTAGTAGATATGGAATGTAAGTAGGGAGACCGAATGTTGTTCGAAGTCTCAGATGGGACCCAGGATATCACGAGGAGATCCGAAATGGTCTGGCGAATAAGATTCATATAAGGAAAGTCCAATTCCGGAGTTCGGGAATGATTCCGGTGTTTTCACCAGAATGATCTAGAAGGGTCTAGAAGGTTCACCGGACCGGAAGGGGAAGGGTGCATGAATGTGTCATGACTAAGTGGAATGGTTGCATCATGTCCTAGGTAAAAGGGTTGTGCAAATAAAGATTTAATACGAACTCCAAAATTGAAAGTCAAAAGGCAAGTTTGAAAAGTCAAACTAGGACAATGTTTCCTAGTGGAGGAAGAAGAGAATCCTTCTCTCCTTCCACTACAAGCCTAGAAGGAGAGGGAGTTGGGGAAGGATTCAAACTCCCCTCTCCCTAGCTGCCCTCCCTCTCATAAATAGAGGGGAGGGGTATGCCCCTCCACTACAACACCACCACCACCCAAGTCCGCGTCGCCGCCGCCGCCGGCTTGTCGCCAGCTCTACCTCCTCCCCTCCGTCTTCTAAACCCTAGATCGCCGGAAACCCTATTTCTCCACCATAACCCGCTCCGGCTTAGGCGAAGCCCTGCGGGATCTTCCCTCTACTTCCGGCACCACGCTGTCGTGCTATCGGAATCACGAGGAGAGAACTACAACCGAGTACCGCTTCGGCTTAGGTGAAGCCCTGCTGGAATAAGGGAGAGGAAGGTCTTCATCGAGTATCGAACGTGTGACCGACTGCAGAAGCGCTGCCAGAACGCAGCGCCGGAAGGATCGTCTACGTGATCTAGAGATCGGCAAGTGTACGACTGCATTGCCCACAAGAATCTGCTCTTGTTAACCTCTTTGGAATATTTGAGGGTGAGTACTCTAATCGACTCGTTGTTACAATCTAGTAGATAGATCTTGGCTTGTGTGTGTTCATGCGGTAGAATTTTTTGTTTTCCACGCTACTGACCCCTACAAAAAGAGAGGTACAATTTCCTCCCATTCCATAGATTATCCATTCTTCAGCAGCTTATACCATTCTTCAGCTCTTCCTTTCAATGATATAGAGAGTAACTTTTTCTTAACTTGTTCCGTTGTGATACCTGCACACTGATATGTCGAAAACGTATCTATAATTTTTGATGTTCCATGATTGTTTAGTATCTACTTTGCTTTGCTTTGTCTACACTTTGAGGTGTTTTTATATGTTTTCTGGTACTAACCTATTAACAAGATGCCACAGTGCCAGTTGCCTGTTTTCTTCTGTTTTTGGTTCCAGAAAGGCAGAAAATCTATATGCTCGGAATTGGACGGGACAAAAGCCAAAGTCAATATTTTACCGTGGGGAACACGGAGCCAGAGTACGAGACAGAGGGGAGGCACCAGGGGGCCACACCCCCTGGAGGCGCGGTCTAGGGTTAGCCGCGCCTGGGAGGGGGTGTGACCACCCTGGCCGCCCCCTGCCTCGCCTCTTCGCCTATAAAGACCCCCCGATGCCAAAACCCTAAGTACCCAATCAATATTCCATGAAACTGTCTGTAGCCGCCGCCACCATCGTCTCTAGATCGAGGGGGATATGAAGTTCTTCCCGGCATCCTGCCGGAGGGGAGATCATCCTGGAGGCCTTCTTCTTCATCATGCCAGCCTCCGGTATGAAGCGTGAGTAGTTCCACCTTGGACTACGGGTTCATGTAGTAGCTTGATGGTTGTATCTCCTCCTTTGTGCAATCATGTTTAGATCTTGTGAGGTCCGTTCATGATCAAGATCATATCTATTTGTAATCATCCATGTTGTATTTGCGGGGATCCGATGGATATTGAGATTACTATGTCAGACTGATTAATGGTTTTGTCTTATTGATTCTATCATGTCTGTGTTGTTTGTGATCTTGCATGCTCTCCGTTTCTTGTAGATATCTTGGTCAAGTAGATGCTAGTGACTCCAAGAGGGGGTATTTATGCTCGATAGTGGGTTCTTGCCTCTATTTAATCTAAGGGAAGTGACAGAAATCTCTAAGGTTGTAGATGTGCTGTTGCCACTAGGGAGAAAACAACGGTCTCTTTTTCATGGAACAAGTGGATTGTTTACCTTACACACTTTGCTTAAAGCAGTTATCTGTTGCTTGCAACTTAATACTGGACGGGGTTAATATGATAACCCGAAGGTGGATTTCTAGTCATAGATGCAATTGGATGGCGGTCTATGTATCTTATTGTATTGCCCAATCGAATCTCATAGGATCATGAATGTATAGTATTGCTTTGTTATGCCTTGCTCGGTCCTGTCAATTGCCCTGCTGTAATTTGTTTACCCAGCATGTCATGTTTGTTTATCTAAGGAGAACACCTCTAGTGAACTATGGACCCCAGTCCAATCTTTACAATTGATACATCTTCCACTGTTCATGTTTACTTTCTACAAACCACTATTACCTTCCACACCATACAGTTAATCCTTTGTTACTGCAACCGGTGATATGGACAACCTCTCTATTCGTTGGGGCAAAGTCTTGAGTTTATGTTGTGCAGGTTTCTAAGTTGCTTGCAACACCTTTGATACGTTTCCTTCCTCCTACTGGTTCGATAACCTCGGTTTCTTACTGAGGGAAGACTTGTTGTTGTGCTCTTCACACCTTGCTCTTGGGGTTTCCCGACGAAGCGCTATCAGGCGCCATCACACACTTAAACAACCCGCATAATTCATGGATAAAAAGCAAGTGATCACATGAACCACAAGTATAGGGGGTGTATCGTAGTACTTTCGATAAATAGGAGTGTAGATCCCAATGAGGAGCAGAAGGTGTTGACTAGTGGATTGGATCAGGAATTCTCTGTAAATACTTAGCAAGCGGATTTTTAGGGTTTTTTGATAATGCAAAGAAATAAAGTGCAAGTAAATAAAGACAATAATAATTGCAGCAAGTGGCCCAATCCTTTCTTCAGCAAAGGACAAGCTGGTTGTATTTCTTATTAGGACCAAACAATCTCGAGGGCACATGGGAATACTGTCAAGTGCTTTCGCGTCATATAGTTGATTAATCTTCTTTGGTTGGATAAGTGTTGTGTGGGTGAACCTATGCTAATGTACCGACCTTACTTGGACTAATACATACTTGTGATTATACCCTTTGGAAGCATCCGCAACTACAAGAAAGTAATTAAGATAAAAACCAAACCACAACATTAAACTCTGAGATCCTACACTCCCTTGTGCAAAGTTTTCCTAACGGGGGTTCGGGTTTCTGCCACTCCGGCAACCCTACAATTAGTAGACAAATACACAATGCATTCCCCTAGACCCATAAATTGTGAATTATCATGTAGTCGATGTTCACATGACACCACTAGAAGAATAACACCACAACTAAAATATCAAACCATTGAATATTACTTCAACGCAATTCCACTACTAACAACATGAATTCTCCCATGTCCTCAAGAACTAAACAAACTACTCACGAGACATCATATGGATCAAGATCAGTGATGGTATAATGATGAATAACAATCTGAACATAAACAATAATTCAATGGTTCCACTCAAAAGCATCAACTACAAAAGTAATAAACACCAGGAAAGTTTCCCCTAAGAACTATGCAAGATTCAACACAATTATTACAGCAGTATGGAGTGGTGATGATGGTGCTGGTAGAGATGGTGGTGAGGATAATGATGATGATCTTGATGAATTCTAGCTTGATGGCGGTGTTTATGGCAATGATCTCCCCTCTCCGGCAAGGAATTTCCCCGGCAGAAATCTGCCTGCCGGAGAGCTCTTTCTCTCTCTATAGTTTCCACCTCGCAGAGGCGGCGGAATCTTTCTGTGGTCGGTCCCCGAGTATTAGGGTTTCAGGGAGATGTTATAGGCAAAGGGGCGACGCCAGAGGTGGGCCAGGGTGGCCACACCACGTGGTGGCGTGGCCTAGGGGGGCCCGCGCCAGGGGGTGGTGTGGCCCCCCTGTGGCCCATCTCCACTTCCCCTTATAGCTTCCTTCGTCTTCTGGAAAATAGGAATTTCCATATATTTTCTAGAATTTTCTGATCTTCGTGAATATTGCATCTAGACACCGCTTTTTCCATCATAATCCTAACTCCGGCAGTTCATCCTCCAAAATTCATCCAACATGCAAAAATAGATGAAACAACATAAGTATCACCTCTTAATATGAAATATATCAATGAATAACAGCAAATTATGATATAAAATAGTGATGCAAAATGGACGTATCAACGGAGCAATCGAACTTTGTTGGACATGGTTCGATCGATGATTAGCCAGTCAGATTTACCATTATCATTTTTGGGTTACTCTCTAGAAACAGTAGCTTTCACACTAAACAGGATACCATCTAAATCCGTAGTTAAGGCGCCATATGAGATGTGGACTGGAAAGAGTCACAGTTAGTATTTTATAAAGATTTGGGGTTGTGATGCATTTGTCAAGCGACTTCAGTCGGACAAGCTAACACCCAAATCAGATAAGTGCATTTTCGTGGGATATCCAAGGAAAACCTTAGGGTACTACTTCTACAACCGAGAAGAGGGCAAAGTGTTTGTCGCTCGTAGCAGTGTTTTCTTAGAGAAAGAATTTCTCACAAAGGGAACGAGTGGAAGGTCGGTGCGACTTGAAGAGGTTCAAGATGAGCCGGTCGGGGATGCTTCTATGAGTGATGCTGTTGTAGCAGAACAAGTTGAGGAACCCGTTGCAATAGAGGTACCACAACCACGAAGGTCGACGAGGCTCCACGAAGCGCGGGAATTATTATTGTTAGACAATGATGAGCTTGCGACCTATGCAGAAGCGATGGTGGACCCAGACTCTGAGAAATGGCTGGTCGCCATGAGATCCGAGATAGAGTCCATGAGAGACAATCAAGTTTGGAACTTGGTTGACCTGCCTGATGGTTTTATAGGCATCGACTGCAAATGGATCTATAAGAATAAGATTGATATGGATGGAAATGTTCACATCCATAAAGCTCGACTTGTTGCAAAAGGTTTTCGACAAGTTCAAGGAGTTGACTACGATGAGACTTTCTCGCCCGCAACAATTCTTAAATCTATACGGATCATTCTAGCCATTGTTGCACATTTATACTATGAGATATGGAAGATGGACGTCAAGACGGCTTTCTTAAATGGAATCCTTACTAAGGACGTGTATATGATGCAGCCCGAAGATTTTGTCGATCCAAATAATGTTGGAAAGGTATGCAAACTTCAAAAGTATTTATGGGCTGAAGCAACCATCTCGGAGTTGGAACATTCGATTTGATGAAGTTGTAAAGGAGTTTGGCTTCATCAAGAACGAACAAGAACCTTGTGTCTACAAGAAGGAAAGTGGGAGAGCGCTTGTATTTCTAATCTTATATGTAGAAGACATATTGCTGATTGGAAATGACATTCCTATGATCGAGTGTGTTAAGACCTCATTGAAAATAGTTTTTCGATGAAGGACTTAGGAGAATCGGCATATATTCTAGGCATCAAGATCTATAGAGATAGATCAAGGAGGCTAATTGGATTAAGCCAGAGTACATACATTGACAAAGTGTTGAAATGGTTCAGCATGGAAGAGGCTAAGAAGGGGTTCTTGCCCATGTCTCACGGCATTAAACTCAGCTAGACTCAGTGACCTTCGACTACTGATGAGTGTGAGCGCATGAGCATGGTTCCATATGATTCGGCTATTGGATCCATCATGTATGCAATGATATGTACTCGCCCAGATGTTTCCTATGCTCTAAGTGTTACAAGCAGATACCAGGCTGATCCAAGTGAAAGCCACTGGACAGCAGTAAAGAATATCCTTAAGTACTTGAAAAGGACTAAGGATGTGTTCCTAGTTTATGGAGGTGAGAATGAACTCAGTGCAAAGGGTTACACAGATGTGAGTTACCTTAACGACTCAGATGACTCCAGATCACAATCTGGTTATGTGTTTTTCATGAATGGTGGTGCCGTGAGTTGGAAAAGTTCCAAGCAAGATATGGTGGCCTCCTCTTCAACAGAAGCTGAATATATTGCCGCCTCAGAGGCTGCAAAGGAAGCTGTTTGGATTAGGAATTTCCTGATCGCTCTTGGTGTGGTTCAGGGCACGTCCAATCCCATGGACATCTATTGTGACAACAATGGTGCTATTGCACAAGCCAAGGAACCTAGACAGCACCAGAAGAACAAACATATTCGCATGCGTTACCATCATATTCGTGAGTTCGTTGAGGATGGTAGTGTCATGATATGCAAAATACATACGAACTCAAATGTTGCTGATCCCTTTACAAAGCCACTCCCGCATCCTGCGCATGAAGCGCACGCAAGAGCAATAGGTATTAGATAAATCTAGATTGACTCTAGTGCAAGTGGGAGACTGAAGGAAATATGTCCCAGAGGCAATCATAGAGATGATTATATTTCATGTGTATCCATGGGTTATTGTAATGTTCCTTGAATATCTATATATCAGGCAACTTGTATTGATTGGCAATTACATGAATTATTTGTGAAGCTCTTTACTTGTATGGTTATCTAATAGTTGTTCCTAGTCGGAGTTTATGTGAGGCCACACATGAATATTAGACTAGCACATCGATTGGTTGATGACTATGTTTCGCAAGTAATAGACATGAAGATGTCAAACCAATAATGTGGACACATGTTATGAACATGGGGTTGGACTGACCCAACTTGAGACTGACAATTATACTTGCAGCTCTATCTCTACACATCGTGTACGTTTTGCCCTTAGACCTGAGATTGTCGCATGTACTTGAGGCGTGGATCGACCTACTTTGGGGCTATCAACCACTGCTCCGTAACTGGGTAGTTATAAAGGTAGCTTTCGAGTTTGTCCTGAAGCATGCTGCAAGGCATTGGTCAATCAAGATGGGATTTTCCTCTCTCTACTTGAGAGAGATATTTCTAGGCCCCTCGAGTGATCGGATCCAGAAATGCATGACCATGCTACATATGGTTAAGAGTTAACCTCGTAAAGGGATTCCAAATCACAGTATTGAGAAAGAGAGGTCAGCTTTGAGCTAGACCAAATATCGTGAGTAAGGGAAAGACATGTACTTAACCTTGTGATGGTTCGTCCGAATGATCTTTATATGCGTTTAGAAGTTGACACGTCTTGCTAGAGGCCGCTACCAACTATTGACGAAGTAAGTGTACTCATGTCATGTCTATGCGTGTATAAACCTATAGGGTCATGTACTTAAACGGCTGGAAGCCTAATGAGGATTGGATCCGAATTAGACCAGGCTTGGGCTACTAATGGGCTGCTAATGTGGAAGCCCACTAGGGACGCCTATATAAGAGAGGGTGAGGCGACCTGACTAGGGTTGAGCATTCCACCCAGCCGCCACTCCTCTCACGCATGTTTTGCACGTGCGGACCTAGTAGTCCGGTATCTGACGCTTTCACCCCGGACGTGTGGATACCTCGGAGGTGCTGCAGTTGTAGCACTTAGATGAGTCGTGCAAAGGGGAGTTGCTCATGGGACAAGGACAAGAAGGAGATGTAGAACATCTATACCGCATCGACACGCTTCATCAAGTTCCACAATTGCGCGTCTAGTGGTAATCCTACGATCTATGACAACAGTATTTCTGGTTTACGCAGTGGAATTTTTTTTGATTTACGCTAATGTAGCCTATCCGTATCCGTTCACCCGAGGCCACCCGTAGCCCCAGAGAACGCGCGCCGCCCGCCGGAGGACCCAAGGTACCGGGCAAGGCCACCACGCCGGAGGCCGCGCAAAGGTAAAGCTAATTTGTTGTTGTTTCTATAGAGTTGAGCTTTTTTTAGGCTTTAAGCTGAAATGTGGTGGTAGTTCCATCACAGCGGCATACCAGATGTGATGCCCACCTGCTTCCCGCCTTCCAGGATTGAATACGCGGGCAACCATGGAGTTGGCGGTGTGTCTCAGCAGCTATACACTTGTCTAACAAGCCTCCAGATTGGCCAGGTGGAGGATTCGATGGGCTGGACCGTGCAACTGAAATAGCAATAATCTGCCTTCCTCGCGTCGATGCTTGCAGAAAGGTCCCAGCCAACATGTTCATGGGCTTGCAGGGTCCTCCATCTATCTAGATTAAAAAAAAACATGGTCATACCGTCGTCAGTTTTGTAGGCTCTGTCGAATTGGCGTCCTGGTGATGGTGACGCGCAAGTCAGCGTATGCACCTTTTCTTTTAAGTACAGATTTATTTAGTTTGGTCAATACCAGTTCCTTTGTGCAGACCAGCGAGCGATGTAAAGTACTCTCTCCGTTTCAAAATATAAGATGTTTTAGATTTATGAAAAAAAAAATCTAGACTTGTTTTAGTACGTAAATTCACTTAACTTTAGGATGAATCTATACACTAAAAGAAGTTTAGATTCATTTACTTCACAAAGCTAAAACATCTTATATTTTGAAACAGAGGGAGTATTAGGATGAATTGTCATATGCGGTACCTTTGTTCATGATGGTAATAATAAGTAATAAGAGCTTTCGCGCTGTTGCTTGCTAGAAACGGCCAACCACGCTTGCTTGTATCTTCCAGCCGTGATGACTGATGAGAAGTAGGAGTACATGGCAACCACGTTCCAGCCCTCGACGACGACGGCGATGGCTCTCGTTCGCTGCTACTCCGACCAACGTCCAACTCCGACGGGCAGGCAGCGTGTAGACAAGTGGATAAGGCAGGCAGCGGCGCCAAGGTTGGCTTGGCTGGTACCGTCGTATTGCCATGATGATGATGATGCTGTTCGTTTCTGTGTGCCCATAATATATATACGTCCAGCCAGCCAGCTACCCGGACCGGGGGTCCTGATCCGGCATGAATACTACAGCTCAATGTATCCTTCCTTCATTCGTCGGAACGCCAAGCCTGGATTCCTTGAATGAAACGATAACCTAGAGAATGTCGCACACAACGATTAGGGTACCATACTGTCACGCTATTACTGTCACGCGTTTGAGCTCAACGGCCTTGGCGCTGAATTCTTGGCATCTGTCTCGCTCTCTACCTGCCTGCGAGTCTGCCACGGATCACTCAGTCGTTCATCAATGACATGTTCTCCCTCTTCTGGCCACGGCTCGTACTACGTTCATCACGGCAACGTAGGCAGGCAGCACAGCACCATCGTCATGCGAAATCGTTTACTTTGCCTGCCGGACCGTCCGACAACGACTTTGCCCTGCCTGCCTAGTACAAACACGCTTTTGTCCTACTCGACGACGGTCGTGGATATGGATGGAGTTTTATACTTTGTGAATTGTGATGTGGCCCCATATCCTGCCTGTATTTGCTTTGTTTGGTACCGCTGCTAGCTCCTCGGTTAAGATCACACCAAACTTTCTGACTAATAAGCAGGTATGCACATTCGCCGCGTTTCAAGGCCCAGCCAGAGATAGGGTGCAGTCAAGAACCACAGGGACCCTAAACTATTCCCCCTTCCGCCGGCCACACCTCTAAGGTAGTACGTATACATCGCCAAATTAAGGTAGTACGTATACATCGCAGGGAATAATATCCCAAGCAGCTGTGCTGTATTATGTACTATATGTCAGGCAGGGACACTACAGTATACCACAGTACCTGCTCAAGTGCCATCGACCACTAGGAGGTCCGGTGTCGTAAAGTTTCGTTTTTCATACTCCCTCCGACCCATATTAGCTTGGATTTATCTAGATTTAAATAAATCTAGACACTATTTAGTATATAGGTTCGTTCAAATTTTGACAAATCCAAGTCAACTAATATGGGTCGAAGGGAGTACATGTGTCTCCGCTTCACGGGGGCGACCACGCCGCCGGAGGACACGCGGGGCGAAGCCCGGCATTAACGGCTGCAACCTTCTCCCCTCCCCTTTTCTTGCTGCGGTGGTGGTGTTTTATCGGTGTTGTTGGATGGAGGCACAACTCTGCAGTCCTCAGTGGCGAGCTCGATCCGTGAACGTTGAGGAAGGAAGTCGTCTCCTCCTACGGCAGAATGGACAAAAATAACCCTTTCTGAAAAGGATTTCACGAAATGACCTCTCTATGCAAAAATTTCACTGGACTAACCCTTTGGGTAACGCCTAACAGCAAGGCGCTACACTCTATAGTGTAGCACCTTGCCGCTAGGCGCTATGCCCCCTGCCAGGGTGGCACCGTCTGGCCCCATCCGGCCGTGTGACGCTCAGGCGCTATGCCTGCACGAGTAACGCCCAGGCGCTATGTCCAAGGTGTAGCGCCTATCTGATAGGCGCTATATTTTAATGTGTAGCGCCTAGCATATAGGCGCTACACTTTGGGACTTAACCTGTCGCGCCCAAGCCCCTTCCCACCCCTCCCATTCACTCCCAGGCGCCAGGAAGAACAGCAAGGAGGCGCCATGCTGCCCCCTTCTCCCCTCCCACTCAAATCCCTAGCAAAAACCAACAGATCTGAGGGATTTCACCGTGGATTCTCTCCCCCATCCTTCCCTCAAGGTAATCCCCTCCTTTTCCCTCTCTTTCATCCAATGAATCTTGCACGTTATCCTCAAACCTTAGGTCTAGTTGGATTCATAATATGGCCTATTTGTGCATGTTTTTTTGTTACTTGGTAGTTATATATTAGTTGTATTTGATGGGGAATGGAAGTTATAATATGTTCTTCCGTTTACAATCCTTGTCTTGTTCCCCAAAGGTTCAACCACATGAACCATGCCCGGGTTAGCATCGGTCATCACTCCCAACAACCTTGGGATTCGGTTATAAGATTTCTCCCAATCACCGTACAACATCTTGAATGCGGCTTGCTTAGCCTTCCATGCCTTTCCGTACTTCACCTCGTAGTGAAAGAGGGCTTTCACATGACCATCTTGATGCTCATTATTGGAAACGACGCGATGTCATTGGAAAGCCTATAAGCGAGGAACTCAGAGGTGAGTTGCCGGTTGAAAGGATCGTATGGGCACCTAGAAGGGGGGTGAATAGGTGCTACTTCAAATTTTCTTCTTTTTCAAATTAGGGCTTGACAAGAAAGGTAAATTCTCTAGATTATGCAACTATGGTGAATTTACCTATATGTCAAACATGCAAAGATAAACACAACACTAAGCAAGTACAAGTAAGTAAAGTGCGGTAAAGGATAGAAGTAACCAAGGGAGTGGACGCGGAGACACAAGGATTTGTTTCCCGTAGTTCCTTCCTTTTGAGGGGAAGTACGTCTATGTTTGGAGAGGGGGTGGTATCAAACCACCAACACCAAGAGAGGCCTCTCTTGTTCTCCGTTGAATCTCACCTCAACGGGATCGATTCACCTTCCACTATATCGGCAACCTTCAAGGTGGAAGCCAACACCTTTACAAGTTTGGGGCACACATCCACAACTTAATCGGAGGCTCCCAAATATAAGCAAGCTGTCAAAGCAATCAAAGACAAGCTTGTAAGAACCAAAACAAGAACTAGGGTTTCCAAGAAAACACTAGAGCAAAGGGGCCCTCAATTGAATGAGGGGGGAAATGAAGATCTCTTTTGGTGAAGTAGTAGATCGGGTCCTCCTCCTTCGATTCCCCAAAGATCAAAGACTTTGGGTGGTGGATTGAGGAGATCTTGAAGATTTGGTGGCTCCAATGGTGGTCTTGACTTTAATGTGGATGAGCACTTTGTCCCAAGGTAGGTGGAGGGGTATTTATACCCCTCCAAGAGATCTAGCCGTTGGAGCCTTTAATGTAGCGGTAGTACCGGAAGTTTAAGCGGTACTACCGGATCTGGTACCGGAAGAGCAACTTTCAAACTTCATATGCCCTGGCCACAGCGGTATCACAGTGTGGTGCTACCGTAAAGCGGTAGTACCGCTTATGGGAACCGGTACTACCGGACGGGCAATGAAATATGCAACTTGGTCGAAAAACTTTCTGTCACGCCAGGTAGAAAAATGCGGTAGCGCATTTTGCTACCTAGGCAGCCAGTGGCTTTTGCCAACATACAAAAGGTTACTGCTACGCCAGGTACTAAAATGCGGTACTACCGCATTTTAGTACCGGGGTGAGCAGTGGCCTTTTATAGGTTGGAAAAAGCCTCTGCCGCGCACGGTACTAAAATGCGGTACTACTGCATTTTAGTACCGGAGCGGGCAGTAGCTTTTGACAAGTGGTCAAAAAGCTACTGTCGCGCTAGGTACTAAAATGCGGTACTACCGCTTTTTAGTACCTAGCCCGGCAGAGGCTTTTTGACAACTGATCAAAACCTACTGCCGCGTCCGGTAGCAAAAAGCGGTACTACCGCTTTTTGGTACCGCGCCAGGCAGAAAGTTCTGGACAGTTGTTTAACCATTGCAAAACCTTTTTCAATGCACCTGTGATACACTTGGTAAATAATTAGTCCGATATGTGTGTTGTTATAAAACACCAAAATCACTAGGAATAGGAAATGCTCTTTCAATCTCTCCATTTTTGGTGTTTGATGACAGCACACTTTTTGCAGGGTAATCCAATGATGACAAGATAGAGATGGGGCTCCCCCTGGATATGTAGAATCAAGCCCCACTCTATCTAATACGTTACCTGGGAGTAGAAGTCGCACTTAGAGCACATACCTTTGCTAAATAACATGTGATGACCAATATTGATTAGGAATGAGGAAGGTCGTCACATACACAATATAAGATGGATCCAAATGAGAATAGCCATATTACACACAAGATGGATCCATACGATAACCACATAGTCTCACCATACATAGCACAAATAGTTAGTTCACACATAATAAGAGGCAAGCAAATAAAGTTCACAAGCGAATAAAAATCAATGGAAAGAACGAGCTTGTGACTTTTCCCTCGCAAATACCGCATACCTAATGTGCAACTTCTCCCCCTTTGGCATCAAGACGCCAAAAAAGGACAAGAGCAACACTAACGTCCTGGAAATCACTCGTCATCATCATCATCAACCCATGTATCCCATGCATCATCATGATTTGGCGGGGCACAGAAGGAGGAGGTGGCATCATCATCCCAGTGGTTGTGCTTGGAGATCCATTGGTCTTCTGGGGTAATGTTGTTCTCGGAGCCCTTGGAGATGGTCAAACCTTGAGCCTCCATCATTTCCTTCTGACGAGCACATGACTTCTTGGCATAGACATGGGCCTCGTACATGCGTTTCTGATTGTCCACTTGGAAGCAGAATACTTGCTTGAGTTTGGCCTCAATCCTCTTGGCCCAAGATGGCTGAGTAGGCTTGCGACGTGAGACCACAAAGTCAGCATCCTTCTGGGCATCATCAGCATCACCGGATCCCTCCTCAACTGGGTTCCCATCCTCATCAACAATCTGACCATCGACATTGCGTGGTTTGAGATGGGTCTTGATCAACAGATTCTTGTAGCGGTGAGTGACAAGGCAAAGAGAAGGCATGTCACAGGAAATCACGGGGCACTTGCTAATAATGAGAGCCATGATATACGGAGCAAAAGGAGGCACCCTCCTTTGAAAAGTGGCACGGACCATTTCATTCCAAATAACATCCATCACATCCATAGGTTGACCGGAGTCACGGTGGTGAAAGGTGGCGAGCATGATATCCACCATGAAGGCATGTATCTCATCAACATTCCCAGCTCAGGGGGCGACAGTCTCACGGAAAATGCGATGCAAGATGTCATATGTAGGTAGAAGCCCTTTGATCTTTCCAGGGATACCGCGCCCCCAGATGTATAGTGGTGCAAGAGCATCCTTCTTCTTGGGGCAATCATTGTTGTGGCACCGAAAGCCAACGAGAGTGTCCTTGCCATGGTCTTCGTACCCGAGAATAGCCGCGAACTCAGCCAACATTGCTTGCTTGACGACACCCTCGGTAATCCAGGTGAATGTCCGAGACTAATTCTTGGCAAAGTGAACGGTTGCATAGAACTGAGTAATTAGCATTGGGTCATAGTTGCACCGGAACTCCATAATGGGAAGCAAGCCAATGTTGGTGCAAATCTCAAGAGCTTCACCAAAGTATTGCAGGTTCTTCCTCACATGATTCATCTCGATCCACTTTTGAGGGACCACAAGTTTATCATCTTTCATGAGTATCTCATGGAACACCCGCTCCTGGAAATCCGTATAGAAAAGGCTACCTTGCCGAGCTTGAGATTGAGCAGCCACATATGGATTGACAGACCGCAGTTCATGAAATTCTGTCTCACACAAATCAGTTAGCAGCTTTGGCCCAGATGGCCCTGAACTGTGGCTCTTGCGAGGACCGGAGGGAGGAGGAGGTGGAGGAGCCTTACCACGACCAACACTTTGCTTGACCCCCCCCCCCCCCCCCCCGACGACCACGAGTTGTTTGTAGTTTCATACGGGCGCTAGGTTGAGGCATGATCTCCTCTTCTGACTCAGTCTCTGACTCAGACTCATAGTCCTCAATCTCATAGTGAGCTTTGGAGCGTTTGCGAGATCCCCGGGAACCCCCTGCACCTGTGAAAGAACGAGGGAGATAGCATAGGGGTAAGGGCACAAGAACCCGAGACAAACAGATGATGGAACTCTTGGTTTAAAAAAAAATTGCTGTCAGTACGTGGCGGTAGTACCGGACCAGCACACGCGGTAGTACCGCAAAGCGGTAGTACCGGAAAAAGATTCCCGGTACTACCGGCCAGCGACCACAGTGCAGATCTGAGACGTAAATCCATGTACGGGCAGTAAACTTGATGTAAAACAGGAATTCCATCGGTCTAAGTGGTAGATCTTGTAGATAGCACACGGTACGACCTCAAGAATACGTGTTTTATCCAAGAATCAAAGTCACCCTAGATTCAATGGAGAAAACAAGTGAGAAGAAGAGGAGGGCGGTAGTACCGGTGTCCATGGCGGTGGAGAATGAGGAGGAGCCCGTGAGGAGGCCGGATCCGGTGTGGATTTGGGAAAAGGAGAAGGAGGGCGGGGCTCCGGCGGCGTTCTCTTGCTCCGGCGGCGGCAGTGTGAGGAGGGGAGACGGGGGACTAATGAGGCACTGAGAGGTGCCTCTCCCACGTATCCAATCTTAACCGAAACACACGAGCGGTAGTACCGCTAGGCGGTAGTACCATAGGAAGCTACCGGTAGTACTGCACCTAGGAAGTTTCCAGACAAGATCCTGGAAACTGATCCAGACGCGGTAGTACCGCTAGCCTTTTACGGTAGTACTGTTTGGCGGTAGTACTGCTAGTTAGCACCGGTAGTACCGTAACCACCAGAACAGAGAGCCAGGATACATAAAGTGGAAGGTTCTTGTGCAGAGTAGATGAGTTTTGTCGAGGGATAAGAATGGCTTGGGTTTAGAGAGTCACACTGATATGGGCCAATACACTCAAAAATTACTAAAAACATATGAGGAGCCAAATGTGAGTGCACGACCAAAAGAACAAAACCAACTAGAGGATGACAAACACGAGTAAGAACCAATTCAAAAGTGACAAACATGAGTAAGCACATCAACCTCTCGAATGAGAGGGGGCGGTGGCCTAGGCCACCATGTTTGAGTATACTCGGCTTGGCACCACGAAGATATATCTTGGGTCCATTACCGAAACTCATCATTAAGCTCACATATCACAAAATGATATTAAGAGGAATGATTTTGTTTACTTTGCGCATAATTGGGGGAGGGATGGTCCAATCAATTAGGACCGCACTCCCCCTATGTCCATGCCTACACCTAAACCAAATATGGGTCGAATATTAGGTGAGAGTGCAAGATAATCAAGTCAAGCTCCTTGAATCAACGATATTTAGTTCATTCCTCAAGTAGCAAAACCTTGCTTCATCAAGTGGCTTCGTGAAGATATCGGCAAGTTGATCTTTGGTTGACACATAGGTTAGATCAATATCACCTCAAGCAACATGATCTCTAATGAAGTGATGACAAATCTCAATATGCTTTGTCCTCGTGTGATCCACCGGGTTGTATGCAATCTTGATGGCACTTTCATTGTCACATAGAAGAGGCACTTTGTCACAATGGACACTGTATTCCTTTAAAGTTTGCCTCATCCATAGCAATTGAGTGCAAGCACTAGCGGCAGCGACATACTCGGCTTCGGCGGTAGAGAGAGATATACAATTTTGCTTCTTAGAAGACCAACATACCAAGGACCTACCAAGAAATTGGCAAGCCCCGGATGTTGATTTTCTATCATCCTTATCACCCGCCCAATCCGAATCCATGTATCCACAAAGAGCAAATGTTGAGCCTCGAGGATACCAAAGACCATAAAATGGGGTATGAACTAAATATCGAAAGATTCTCTTGACCTCCATCAAATGGCTTTCTTTAGGAGTCGCTTGATATCTTTCAAACACACCTACACTCAACACAATATCGGGTCTAGATGCACAAAGGTAAAGCAAAGAACCAATCATGGACTGGTATACCTTTTGATCCACATCTTTACCATTTGGATTTTGTTCTAGATGAGTCTTTGTAGCCATGGGAGTAGGAGCTCCATTTAAATCTTGCATTTTGAATCTCTTGAGCATATCTTGAGTATACTTGGCTTGATTGAAGAATGTCCCTCCTCTAACTTGCTTGATCTCAAAGCCAAGAAATACTCTCAACTCCCCCATCAAGGACATCCGGAACCTACTAGTCATAAGCTTTGAGAATTCATCATTAAAAGCTTTGTTAGATGAGCCAAAGATAATATCATCAACATATATTTGGCATACGAAAAGCTCCCCGTTGACTCTCTTAGTAAAAAGAGTGGGATCGATTTTCCCAACCTCAAATCCACGATGAAACAATAACTCTCTAAGGTGCTCATACCACGTGCGTGGGGCTTGCTTGAGCCCATAGAGCGCCTTATCAAGTTTGTAGACATGGTTTGGGAAGTTGGGGTCCTCAAATCCGGGGGTTGCTTCACATATACCAATTCATTTAATGGACCATAAAGAAATGCACTTTCTACATCCATTTGTTGCAACTTGAAGTTATGATGTGCCGCATAAGCAAGAAGGATACGGATGGATCCAAGGTGAGCCACGGGTGCATATGTCTCTCCATAGTCAATGCCTTCAATTTTAGAATACCCTTGTGCAACCAATCTAGCCTTGTTCCTTACTATAATTCCATGCTCATCTTGCTTGTTCTGAATATCCACTTTGTTCCAATAACATTGCGGCAATCCTTTGGCTTCTCAACTAACTTCCATACTTTGTTGCTCTCAAAGTTGTTGAGCTCTTGGTGCATAGCTTCTAGCCAATCCGAATCTTCAAGAGCTTCCCACACTTTCTTTGGTTCAATCATGGAGATGTGTGCTTGGTGTTCACTGAACCTCTTCAATTGTGCTCTTGTGGAAATACCTTTCCTTAGGTCACCAACTACATTTTGTAGAGAGTGGTCTCTTAATTCTAATATTCTTTCCTTTCTAGCTTCGCGACGAGTGTGGATCTCCGTGTTGTTTCTTGGGGGACCGTCTTCATCATTTTGATCCTCGTCTTGACCAACATCTTGACCTTGGTCATCATCGGAATCATCCTCTACATTGGGAGGCAAAGATTGACCTTGGTCTTGATCAAGTGCTCTTCTAGCATCAATTTGAGCTTGTCTCAAAGCAGTTTGTACGGATCTTCCTTGAGTAATTGCCTTGGCACCACTTGACATCCTGGCGAATGAATCAAGCTCCCCTTGAATAGAGTTGTCACTATGATCACCATGTTGCGGGTCCACATCTTGTCTTTGGCTTGAGTCATTTTACTCCTCGGTGGATGGAGCATGTTGAGGTTGTGAAGATGAGGGCTCCACTTGAGTGGAGCATAGTTCTTCTTGATCCGCCATAAAGGGTTCCTCAATGGGGCGGATATATCCCACACCCATTCTTCCTATGGCATCCTGAGGCATTTCATCATCTGCATCACAAGCATCAACACGCCCCCTTGGGGACCATCATATTCTTCGAAGGTCACACTACAAGATTCTATGACGGCTCCGGAGAGCTTATCATAGATTTTATAAGTGTGAGATTCGAGTCCATAGCCAACAAAAATACCCTCTAATGTTTTAGACTCGAATTTGGACAAGTGAACACCTTTTATGAGATATAAACACTTACAACCGAACACCCGGAAGTAAGATATGTTGAGCTTGTTACCGGTAAGAATTTCATATGGAGTCTTGTTGATTTCTTTGCGGAGGTAGAGCCGGTTTGAAACATGGCAAGCGGGGGAGATGGCTTCGGCCCAAAAGTTGTATGGAGATTTAAACTCCGCCAACATGGTCCTAGCCATCTCAATAAGAGTACGGTTCTTCCTTTCGGCCACACCATTTTGTTGAGGGGTGTATGCAGCGGAATATTGATGTTTTATCCCCTCATCACTAAGGAAATCATTCAAGGTGTAGTTCTTGAACTCGGTGCCGTTGTCACTTCTTATAATCAACACTGGAACATTGTATTGCCGTTGGACCAAATTGATGAAGTCGATGAAGGTCTTTTGAGTCTCACTCTTCAACTTGAAGAAATAAACCCAAGAGTATCTTAAAAAGTCATCAACAATCACCAAGCAATATTTCTTCCCACCAAGGCTTGCATGAGATGGAGGACCAAAGAGATCCACATGGAGGAGCTCCAAGATCTTGGTGGACTTGATGCGGTTCTTAGGCTTGTGAGGAGCATCATGCATCTTCCCTAGAACACTTGCCCTGCAAATACGATCTTTGGCAAAGGAGACATTTTCTTTTAGTCCAACAATATGGACCTCCTTGTGGAGACTTTGGAAAGTTCTCATATTGACATGGGCTAGTCGGCGATGCCATAACCAACCCACATCGGCCTTTCCGAATAAGCACATCGCACTTGTAGTGGCTTGCCCCGAAAAGTCCACCACATACAAGTCATGTTCGACATACCCAACGAAAGCGACCTTGAGAGACTTGCTCCACATGAGAACCACAAGATCATTATGTAAAAAGACGAAAAAACCCATCTTTCCAAGAGCACAGACTGAAAGTAAATTGTACCCAAGGGTCTCAACAAGCATGACGTTCACGAGTGTAATGTCGTGAGCAACCACAACTTTGCCGAAACCCATTACCTTAGACTTTGACTTGTCGGCATAAGTGACAGATATTTGATCATCATTTGGTCTTAGATCTTGAACGATAGAGGAGCTTCCGGTCATATGACTTGTGCAACCACTATCAAGCACCCACTTAGAACCCCCGGAAGCATACGTCTACAAAAGATCAAACTAATTTTTAGATACCCATTTTTCAATGGGTCCTCTTTTGTTAGCAACAAGGGTCTTGGGAACCCAAATAGACCAAGCAATATAACCATCATATGGGCCAACATATTGTGCGTACACATTACCATAATAATCACGCATTAGAACGTAGTGAGGGTTAGCACTTCCCGCAAAGTCATCATGAGACATAGTTTTACCACTTGTGGTCTTACTATCCACAATGGTATTGTTGGTCTCTTGTGCGGGCTTGGCCTTCTTCTTTTTGTTCTTCTTCTTGGTTTTGGGAACAAAACCAATGCCCCCTTTTTCACCACAAGGTCTTTGATTACTCAAGAGATCATCAATGGACTTGTTGCCTTGTGGAAATGTGGCCTTGGCAAGCTCCCCCTTCAACCTAGCATTTTCTTCAAAAATAGTTGTACCACTAGATGGAATGAAGTTACTAGGTGAAGGAATATTGGCCAATTGAGTTTGAAGCGTTTCATGGGACTTTGTGAGTGACAAGAGTTCACTTTCCAAAGCCTTGTGAGCCTTGTTAAGCAAACTAAAGTCCTCGGCAAGTTTTTCATGAACCACACCAAACTCAATCTTGTCCTTTTTAGCCCTTTTGTATTTAGAAATAGCATGATCACGCTCTTTGATGAGTTTGTTAACAATAGTGTCATTGACCTCATCAAGCCCTTCAAGTTTTAATTCAAGTGATAACCTAGTTTCTTGTTCTTCTTATAGAGCATTGTTTAAAGCCTCTAGCTCAATCATGTGTTCATGCCCAAGTTTATATCTTACATCTAGAAGTTCTTGTGTATGGGAAAGTTGATCTAAGATGTTTCCAAAATGTATCTTAGCATCTCCTTGTAGGTTAGTCATAAACTCATCAAAGGCAAATAATTCCTTTTTAACATCAAGAGACATCTCATCATCAATTTCATCATTAGCTAAAGGAGTGGAGTGAGATGATGAGGATACCTCCATTCCTCTTGCCATAAGGCAAGTGACGTTCTTGATGGGAGAATTCTCATTTGGAGAATCGAAGAGTGAGAATGTTGGAGTAGAAGTAGTGGCTAGAGCCGCCACATCATTGGGAGTTTCCTCTTCCTCATCTTCATCATCATCATTGTCGGAGGAGTATTCTTCATGAGTGATCAAGACGATTTCTCCCGACTTCTTGTTGATGGGATTCTTCTTGATGAAGGGTTTCTTGTAAGGTGCTTTGAGAGTTTTCTTCAATACAAGCTTACCCCCATGATCTTCCCTCTTCTCATAGGGGCAACTTGCCACAAAGTGATAGCGGTCGCCACAATTGAAGCAAGTTCTCAATCTAGTAGTGTTTTCTCTTTTCCCATTTGGGTTGCTTCTTCGTTGCATTTCCATCTTGGCCTTGGCGGGATTCTTCCAAAAGTTCTTTGCATAGAAGGCCATATATTGACTATGAGCAATCTTGACTTCATCGGGGTGGTCCATGGAGAGGCCTTCATCACTATCATCTTCATCCCCATGGTCCACAACTTTGGCCTTCAAGGCAACATTGACAACGTTGCTCATACCAAGGGCACGAGCACGTGCAACTTTGGAATTCTTTGCGGCAACTTTGAAGGCGGCCATCTCTTGCATAACTTCATTGGAGGTCATGAGATGGTAGTTGTGTCTTCCTTGAAGGCTCTTCAAGTCGGTGGGCTCAAAGGGCATGAGTGCACTCACATATTTCCTTTTTATCCACGCATCATCCACATGTGAGGCACCCATGTTTCTAAAAGAGGTGGCGGTGGTCTTGAGCCTTCGGTACATGTCTTCGTTATCTTCACCTTCCTTCATGTAGAAGCCTTCGGCTTCATTGCTTAGGGCATCATACCGGTTCCTCCTCATACTCTCATTCCAACAAATAAAACAGTGAGGGCATCCCAAGCTTCCTTGGCAATGCTCAAGTGCTCAATGTGTGGATAATCTTTTGTACCTAAACCTTGTTGAATCATATGCAAAGCAGTGGCATTGAGTTGACTATTGACGACCTCTCTTCTTGTCAAGTTGTCTGGATCCCCAATAAAGAGTCCATGTTCGATGATGTTCCATAGTTCAATGCAAGAGCTGCGCACATGAGTTCTCATTAGTGATTGCCATTGAGCAAATGTAGCAGATTCTACAAGCTTAGGTGGGTCACCTCTATTGTATACATGAGGGTGAGGGATTGGAGGGTCGGGAGAGTACCATGAATCACGGTGCTCACCCTTCCCACCATCATTTTGTGTGGAGGAATTAGTGTTGTCTTGTTTACCCCCAACCATTCTATCCTCGGGGGATATGGGAGTATCCCTTTTAGGTAAAACGGATGGAGGATCCCCTTGAGGAGAAGGGGATGATGAGCCATCTTTGTCTTTAAGAAATTGCTCAAGCATATTCTTGACTTCGTTGACCAAGGAAGAGCTCAATCTTGTTTCCAAGTTTTTGAGATCTTCCATGGTCACCGTAGTTTGCTCACCATCACCTTCCCCATCTTGGCTACCCATATTCTCTTAGGCGGTAAAGCCCAAATAAAGAGCCGAGGCTCTGATACCAATTGAAAGGATCGTATGGGAACCTAGAGGGGGGTGAATAGGTGCTACTTCAAATTTTATTCTTTTTCAAATTAGGGCTTGACAAGAAAGGTAAATTCTCTAGATTATGCAACTATGGTGAATTTACCTATATGTCAACCATGCAAAGATAAACACAACACTAAGCAAGTACAAGTAAGTAAAGTGCGGTAAAGGATAGAAGTAACCAAGGGAGTGGACGCGGAGACACAAGGATTTGTTTCCCGTAGTTCCTTCCTTTTGAGGTGAAGTACGTCTATGTTTGGAGAGGGGGTGGTATCAAACCACCAACACCAAGAGAGGCCTCTCTTGTTCTCCGTTGAATCTCACCCCAACGGGATCGATTCACCTTCCACTATATCGGCAACCTTCAAGGTGGAAGCCAGCACCTTTACAAGTTTGGGGCACACATCCACAACTTAATCGGAGGCTCCCAAATACAAGCAAGCTGTCAAAGCAATCAAAGACAAGCTTGTAAGAACCAAAACAAGAACTAGGGTTTCCAAGAAAACACTAGAGCAAAGGGGCCCTCAATTGAATGAGGGGGGAAATGAAGATCTCTTTTGGTGAAGTAGTAGATCGGGTCCTCCTCCTTCGATTCCCCAAAGATCAAAGACTTTGGTTGGTGGATTGAGGAGATCTTGAAGATTTGGTGGCTCCAATGGTGGTCTTGACTTTAATGTGGATGAGCACTTTGTCCCAAGGTAGGTGGAGGGGTATTTATACCCCTCCAAGAGATCTAGCCGTTGGAGCCTTTAATGCAGCGGTAGTACCGGAAATTTAAGCGGTACTACCGGAAAACTCCGGTACTACCGGATCTGGTACCAGAAGAGCAACTTTCAAACTTCATATGCCCTGGCCACAGCGGTATCACAGTGCGGTGCTACCGTAAAGAGGTAGTACCGCTTATGGGAACCGGTACTACCGGACGGGCAATGGAATATGCAACTTGGTCGAAAAACTTTCTGTCACGCTACCGCATTTTGCTACCTAGGCAGCCAGTGGCTTTTGCCAACATACAAAAGGTTACTGCTACGCCAGGTACTAAAATGTGGTACCGCATTTTAGTACCGGGGTGAGCAGTGGCCTTTTATAGGTTGGAAAAAGCCTCTGCCGCGCACGGTACTAAAATGCGGTACTACCGCATTTTAGTACCGGAGCGGGCAGTAGCTTTTGACAAGTGGTCAAAAAGCTACTGTCGTGCTAGGTACTAAAATGCGGTACTACCGCTTTTTAGTACCTAGCCCGGCAGAGGCTTTTTGACAACTGATCAAAACCTACTGCCGCGTCCGGTAGCAAAAAGCGGTACCGCGCCAGGCAGAAAGTTCTGGACAGTTGTTTAACCATTGCAAAACCTTTTTCAATGCACCTGCGATACACTTGGCAAATAATTAGTCCGATATGTGTGTTGTTATAAAACACCAAAATCACTAGGAATAGGAAATGCTCTTTCACCGGTGCTCGTGCTTTGCATCCTTTCCATCCACCACCGGGCCTCGGCACATGTGAGTTGATACACAACTAGATATGTGCCAATCGGGACCTCCCTTGAATGGTCTTGCACGCACAATCCAAGGACATCCTTCCTCCTCGCACCTCACCGTGTAACGCTTCTTGATGTCCGAGTGCACGACCGTGTAAGGACGATGATGCTTCACCGAGAAGTCATTTATCCATTGCTTAAATTCCAACAAGGTCTTAAACCTTTATCCTTTGCAAAAGCCATTATTCACGTGATTGTCATCCCGGTAAGAACTTGTCCTTGGTCCAAGCACTATGCCTTTGCCACCATCAACCGTGGCCTCATCCGCGAGACTAAGATCACGAAACAAAGGCACCCGATGGTCCCACCCCAAAACCGTAAGGTGGATTTCGGCCTCTATAGCCGTGAACCCCTCCTCGTCAACTTCTTCTTTGGGACCATCATCATCCTAGTCCGATGCATAGCCTCGAGAATACGGGAGGTCATGGTCCATGTCATCTTGAGTGATATATTTCTCCAAATCACCAATAATGTTGTCTTGGAGTTCAAATCATCATCATCTTCACCCTCACAATCATCATTGTCCTCTTCCAACACTTCGTCTTGGTGTCTTGAAATCAGGCTCAATGTTTGGGTCAAAGGAGGTTCAATCCATAGCTCTTGCTCTACGGGTGGAGGACTCCTACTATCCAATGGGGAGGCAAGACGGTTCAATTCCAAAGGCAATGAACTATCAACCTTCTTGGTGGCAAATAGCTCAAGAGCCTTGTTTAGTGATTCGGCCACCACCTCCTTGTATGCAAGCCAATGAGCCTCGGAGAAGATACGCATGGTCTTCCAACGGATATGCATTCCAAAACCCACATTATGTCTTCCCTCCAACTCAACAACATCACATGGGTCCATCCATTTCAATTCAATCTTCACTTGCTCCAAGACCTCGGCATAGGTGGGACTACGCTCAAAAACAATATCTAGCTCATCCGGGTCCGCTTCTATGTTTCCTTTCAAAAAGGCATCCTTGTCCACATGATGAACTTGAACATTTCTTGCCATCCCTAACACATAGGAGAATATGTTCATTAACTAACCATGACAAGATAAACAAAAATATACTAGACACATTACCAAACCATAAAGCCAACAAGAACACCCTCTCTTACATAAGCAAACCCTAACCCTAACCCTAACCCTAGCCATAACATTCCAATAAACCAAACAATGACATTTCAACGACCCTAAACCTAACTAAATGCTTCACATCTTTATACCCAAGATTTTCCAATGAATATAACAAATTTCCAAACATTTCTCTCCAAATCAAATTTCTAGGGTTTCAAGCCAAGTCCAACCAAAATGAAAGATTTCAAGAGGTCAAAACGGAGGGGAATGAGGGAGGGTACCTCTAGCAACTAGGGAGAGGCACAAATCCACCAAATGAAGCTTCCAATGTGAGAGATTTGAGGGGGGAGAAGAGAGGGGAGAAGGGGGCGCCTCCTTGCTGTTCTTCTTGGTTGGGTCGAGCTGGAAGTGAATGGGTCGGGGTGGGGAGGGGGGCTGCGAGCTGCTGAGTATGTCTCAAAGTGTAGCACCTATCTGCTAGGCGCTACACATTAAGGTATAGCGCCTATCAGACATGCGCTACACTTTGGGCATAGCGCCTAGGCGTTACTCGCCCCAGGCATAGCGCCTGGGCTTCACACGGCCGGGTGGGGCCGGGGCCGGGCCAGGCGGTGCCACGCTGGCAGGGGCATAGCGCCTAGGGGCAAGGCGCTACCCTGTAGAGTGTAGAGCCTTGCTGTTGAGCGTTACCCAAAGGTTTAGTCCAGTGAATAGTTATCCAGAAGGCTCATTTCGTGAAATCCTTTTTAGAAGGGGTTATTTTTGTCCATTTTGCCTCCTCCTACAGAATGGCCTTGTGGATCAAGCTTTACCGCTTTTACCTACCACCAAGGGTAGCCTTGGACATTTGTCAATGACCCCTTTCTATATAAACCCCCCAAGGGGATGTAGGAGCTTAATTCATTCACTCACCCCTCAATCAATACAAGAGGGGAGAGAGCTAGAGCTCCACTTGGACTCTAGTTTCGGTCCTAAAGAGCCATCGACGACTTGGGCCAATGATCGTGTGGTAGTTTGAGTTCGCCCCTGATAAGTCGCCAACGGCTCGAAGTCCATGCTCAACACTCTCCTAACATTGGATCAAGCCACACTCCCATGAGGCGGCCGAACTCTATTCAAAAAATATTGTTGTGTCAACTCTCGTAAAATGTACGACGACATTCGCTATAAGACGGCGTACACCCTCATACTAACTACTTTGCACACGCTATCTAACCACGCCGCTCGAATCACCTCTAATCATCTGTTCTCCGATTTCGACAACAGGGTGCTACTCCTATAAATTAGGAGGAGGGAGTACATAATAACCGAACCACATAAACTTCTCCCATCTCCTGTTATGACCGAAGATGAATGCATACAACCTAGACTATTACGTAGTGTCATGGTTATTACTACAAAATTGACAAAACACTGAAGTGCTACACAATCTTATTAAGTCATCGTCCAAATTAGAATATATGAATATTCTGGTATTAGCCGACTCTAGCCTCGTTTCATTTGATAACCAGTGTCACATTAAGTGTGAAAGCTTATAATTACAAAGAGAATTCCGTTTCGAGAGATCAGAAAAAGTGGTCCTTTTCGAAAGAAAAAAATTGGTGAAGAAACATGTGTCTTCAAGCAGACACCACGCGGCACAATGTGAAGCCTAAACAACAGCCACGATTTCGCCTGGTTTTGGTGTTGGTAGCGTAAATCAGACCAAACACGGCGAGGTGATGCCACAAAGTTACGCGTCTTTTAGCTAGAGCACTCGCTGTCTCCGCTAGCTGAGCAAGTGCAACGCAAGGCAGTATTCGGAGGAAGAACTAATCAAGTCGCTAACCAAACCTAACGACCCCTGCCAATATAGTGCCGATTCTGCACCGGCAAGTGGGTGGGGCTCCTTTCTGAAACAGACTCGAGTTGTAAAGTTCACTGCTTCTGCTTGCTAGGCCCACCCGGTAGATCCCATCTGAACCACCAGCTCTTGTCTCTAGCAAGTAGCTGAATAACGGAATAACAAACAGGGTCTTGCAAAATGAGCTGTGTAGGTTTTCATTCCACTAGAAAGAAAAATGAGCTGTGTAGTGTAGGTGCAGAGCCGATCAATAGATTTTGGAGGCTTTAGGACAACCGGCATGTTTAGTTGTTTGGGCCGGGATTTTTTGTTTTTTCCACTTGGTCCGCTAGGTACTGCACGAGGGAGATTTTATTTGGGCCAACTTGGGTCAGTTGTTTGGACTCCTGCATCCTTGTTTTCTGCAAATAGGCACAGTTGTTTGGTTGCCTAGATTATTGTCTTTTTTTCTAATAATGCATTTTATAGGTGTTTGGTGTGCTGCTTTGCATCTAATCACATGAGTTATGATCATCCATTTCAAATTTGGTGATCTTACCACCGAAATACACACATAACACATGATCACAAAAACAATCAATATGCACACATAACACACCATAAAAGCCATAAGCAGGCATAAACATTGCTACATATACATTCCGATCATCACCATAAGAGTAGCAGTCACCATTACAGATAGCAATCAGGGGTCCTAAACTTGACCCCTGATCAAAAGAACCATCAGGAGGGGCATCCCATGCCCCTGAACTACCACCAGAGTCTTAACCTGAAACATACCATCAACAGGGGCATACCATGCCCATGAACCACCACCAGGGGTTTTCACCCCTGATCAAAAGAACCTACTGCCTGGCGCTGGAGGAGCCCCCCGCCTTGTAGATCGTCATCTTGATGAAGAACGATTTCAGCTTGAACTCGACGACGTCGTTGTGCTCTAGGTCGTACTTGTAGACTAGCTCCGGCCAGTTCTTTCTGAAGGCGACCTGGCCGAAGAACCAGTCCACCTGTACCCACTCGGCGCACCATCGGCAGGCCGTGACCTGCACAACGCACGGCAGCGGCTGCTTTATCCAGGTCCTAAGACCAAACTAGAACGCCAGCAGGATCACCAGCATGTGGAGGTCCACCAGGTCCAGCTGGATGATGAACCGGCATGGGATCTCGACGATAGGACAGTGGCCAAGCTTCGGCTGTCGGCCCTTTTTGCTCTGCGGCCGCAACGCCGCCTCCACCCTGCCGAGGACCACCAGCTTGAATTGCGAGCGGTTGGTCGGAGCACGTCCTGATAACCCGGTGGGGCGGGGCAGCCCCTTCCCACTGTCTCGCATTCAAACTTAACCACCTTGGCAGGAAGCAAAACAAGGACAGCAAAAATTTGGGAGCAAGAAGCATTGCCAAATTTGGCAATGCACATGGTACGAACACGGAGGAATCATGGTACACACATGCACTAGTATCCCCAATCAGAAAATGCCCCGGGACAAGACTCAAATTGAGGAATCGGCTATGTTCTCCAATCGGGCAATACCCCAGGACAACATCCAAATTGACGAATGGGGCAACAAAACTATGAAATCTGTTGCTAATACTACGTAAAGCCTCAAATCACGTAAGAACCACCGAAAATCGAGACTTAATCGCACAATTTTGGGGTCAAACCCTAACCCCAATGTAGATCAGGAACTTACCCTGGTCGGCGGTGGCGCAATCGATGACGAGGGAGCCATAGAATGTGTCGCCGAAGCAAGAGAAGAAGCTCCAGGCGCGGGGATTGGGGCCATCGGCGCGGACGAAAAAACCCTATTCGAGTTGAGGGTCCGACTCTGGCGGGGGCTTCTCCGGCCTGCTTGGCCGCAGATGCCGCTTCATCCGTGGTAGTAGTCAATGCAGTCGCCGCCATGGCCGCCCTAGTTCCACGCGAGGACATGGGCGTGGGAGCCCTGAGCACCCTCGCGAGGGCCGCCTCGTCGCCGCCGGCAATCTTCTCGAGCTGAACGACAGCCCATAGGTTGTGCGTGCTCACCTCGCCGATGCTGACGCTGCGGAACGGAGGAAAGGGGGAGGCGGAGGAGCGATGGCCATGGTCGTGAATCATGGTGAGGGGAGCGGGACTGGGCGATGAGCGGAGTGGCCTGGGGGTTAAGGCGAAAACGTCCCGTCTCCCGCGCTTTCCCACGCGTGCAAGCAGCAGGCACGCCGCGCTCGCCAGGGCCTGCCCCGTGGAAACAGCTGATTTCAGCGCTCCGAGCGGGCCAAGTTTTGGCATGCTTTAATAATCATGCGGTACAAAGATTTCATGCAGCCCAACTCTCCAAACGGGCTTATTCTGCCCGCGTGGTGCGAGAAACGGGCGTCGGCCCAACCAAACACGTCCAACGTGACTATAGTGCCCTTTGTTTCAAGTTGAAGATATTCCCTACGGTCAATGGGGGCAATTAACCACCACCACCCACCCCCACCCTGCGCTTTCCAGAATTGTTTCTAAAGATATTTTATTTACTACTAAAAATTTAAATATTATTATATGTTTAAGCATGATTAGCGTTTTTGGGCCTCTAAATAATGTACGTCAAGCTCTGCCACTTGTTCACACACAAAATGTTTTAAAAATATTAGTACTTTAGAAGAGAAATATTAATTTAATGTAATATTAGATTAAATAATATGTGCATTTGATAGATCCATGGTGTTTGAAAATTGGAATCATTGTGAAAGAAATTCGAAACTACTTATTTATATTTATTGAGTGAACTATAAAGCACGAGACATTTCTACCAATTGACTTTTTATACATGTGTATAATATACATATGTACCTCTAGAATTAATCACATAATAACATTATAAGAGTAAAAGATCCATATACCTATAAAAAAATGAGTAAAAGAGTAGACATATTATTATGCATATGATTAATATCAGGATAAAATAGTCTCGAACATATATGATGAGACAAGTAGAATCGTCGTAGTAGTCAGAGGAGAGCCATTTGTGGAATTATATATTATGTGATTGTACTTTTAGTATCCACTAATAAATACTCTCAAGACGTGACCGTTATTTTGGTTTGCGCATTTGGAAATGCTAGAGGAATGCGTCATCTAGAAAATATTAAAAAATGATACAATATTTTTTGAGAAAATAGTAAGAGTAGGGACATAGTGGACTATAGCTTGGATTATCCATATTTTCTAATATTATTTAACACTGTTGAGTCTCAAGAGTAGAAAACTACTATGGATACACAAAGTCTTTGACCGAGGACCCCCATCTTGCGGGGCCCTAGGACGAGAGCCCTATTTTTTGAACCCAGGAGCGCCCCGAAGGGTGCGTAGAAGCTTATATTAAAACCTAGACGGTGGGTAAACAGTTTATCACAAAGGACCCCATAAAATTGAAAAAAACACATAGGTCCCTGGTAAAAGCAGAAAGGACCCTCCTGAGAGATAAACCAACGCCATCAGTCCTTCTCTCTCCCCTCCGTTGAGCGTGAGGTCGGTGACGCCGCCGCCGGGCACCAAAGCGGGGACGAACCACTTGCTTCGAAGGCGGCGATGAACGCGGTGGCCGTCCTCAGAAAGGGCCTCCGGTTGGAAGTTGCTGATTTGCTGGAAATCCTTGCCGGCTCGGTGTAGGGGTTCGTAGCATGGAAAACAAAAATTTTCTATCGCATACAAACAAACAAGCCAAGATCTATCTACTAGATTGTAGCAACGAGTCGATGGAATAACTCACCCTCGAAGATTCCAAAGTGTTTAACGAGAGCAGATTCTCGTGGGTGATGTAGTCGTACTCTTTCCGATCTCAAGATCGTGTAGACGATCCTTCCAGCGCCACGTTCCGGCAGCGCTCCCGCAGTCGGTCACACGTTCGGTACTCGACGAAGACCTTCCTCTCCCTTGTTCCAGCAGGCAGCGGAGGTTGTAGCACTCTCCTCGCGATTCCGGCAGCACAACGGCGTGGTACCGGAAGTAGAGGGGAGATCCCGCAGGGCTTCGCCTTAAGCCGGTGCGAGTATGGTGGAGCTTATGAGAGAGGCTATTAGTGGTCTAGTAATTAGACACACCAATTAGAGGGCTCTAAACCAATTAGAAGGCTCTAAACCGAATAGCTCTAAACCGGGGTCTAGATCTAGGGTTTAGTTTAGAGGATAGGAAACTTGTGTGTGTTGGGAGGGAGCCCTGCCCCTCCTTATATAGGTGGGAGGGGCTGGCCGGCCAAGGGGAGGGAGTGGAGTCCCTCCCCAACTCGGCCTAGGTGGGGCGCCGGCTTGGGGAGGAGGACTCCTCCCTCAAGTCGGTTTCCTCCTCTCCTCCCACTTCCCAAAAACTGCCGTTTGACTTTCAAACTAGCCGTTTGACTTTTTCAATTTAGGATTCAATTTAATCCTTTATTTGGGACAGCAAGAACACTTAGTACATGATGCAATCATTCCAACATGTAATGACACATTCAAGTACCCTTCCCCCTCCGGAGTGCCGGACATTCCGGGACCTTCTAGAATGTTCCCGATGAAAACACCGGAACCATTCCCCAACTCCAAAACGGGACTTTCCTTATATGAATCTTATTCTCCGGACCATTCCGGATCACCTCGTGATATCCCGGATCCCATCCGAGACTCCGAACAACATTCGGTCTCTTTCTCATAATACCATAACTACTCAAACAACGTCGAATCCTTAAGTGTGTCTCCCTACGGTTCGTGAATTATGCGGACATGATCGAGACACTTCTCCGAACAATAACCAATAGAGGAATCTGGAAATTCATATGGCTCCCACATATTTCTACGATTACTTTGCGATCGAATGAACCATTTACATACGATACCAATTTCCCTTTGTCTCACGATATGTTACTTATCCGAGGTTATGATCGTCGGTATCTCTGCATACCTAGTTCATCCTCGTTACTGATAAGTACTCTTTTCTCGTTCCCGTGATATGTGATCCCTTGTGACCAAGTCACATGCTTGCAAGCTAATTGGATGACATTTCACCGAGAGGGCCCAGAGAATATCTATCCGTCATGTGGATGGACAAATCCCACTCTTGATCCATGTGTTTCAACCAATACTTTCCGAACACTCAATGCCACCTTTATAGCCACCCTGTTACGGTGTGGTGTTTGATGACATCAAAGCATCCATCCAGTAAAGGTGATATGCATGATCTCATGGTCGAAGGAATTAGGTTACTATGTATCAGAAAGCATATAGCAATTGAACTATTGAAATGACTTGATCTTTATGCTACGCTTGTCTATAGGAGTATGTCCACCATATCATTCTCCTAACGATATGATCTTGTTGTTGATAACATCTCAATGTTCATGACAAAGAAACCACATCATCAATCAACCAACAAGCTAGTGAAGTATAGAGGCTATACTAGGGACTTCAAATTAAGTTTACAAATCACACAAGTATTAATGGTTTCCTTGTTAATACTATTATAGCATGAATGCAAACATTTATCATAAGTGTGAAGATATGATAATAACCACTTTATTATTGCCTCTTGGGCATATCTCCAACAGTCTCCCACTTGCACTAGAGTCAATAATCTAGTTTCGAACCTTTGTGTATATAACACCTATGGCTTTCCAGTGTTGTATGTACACAATTGCTAGTGGTCAACTGATCTCCGGATCTGACACTTCCAGGTCCGTGTGTAATTGCATGTCTTTGCGTCTCTACGCATCACTCATTCTCTAATGAGATGGCTTTGTATAAATTTAGTCTTTCGGTGTGACCTTTAGCTCTTTGGGGTTAAAACATGTTGACAATATTGTCGTACAATATATCTTCATAGTATTATCCCGCTGTGAACTACACCTAGTTTGATAACAAACTACTTGACACAAATGCCCTCTTTTGCTGCTATAATAGCAGTCATATACTTAGCCTTTTGTTGTAGTATCTGTCACAATGTCTTAACTTTGGAAATCATCCAAATCCATTATGGAACTCACTTTCCATTATATTGTGCCACCCTTAGTTTTAGATTGAGATAAACTTAATTTGTACTTTGTGACAAAGCTAGTATCAATGTAGTACTTTTACAATGAACTAACCATCTATTAGTCACTTCTACAAATAATATATTCTTAGTTCTTTCAAAAGATCATAAGAATATCCTTACTATCGTCCAATGATCATCTTATGAATCATTCTGGTATATGCTCTCAACATTTAGAGCATAGGACATATCTGGATTTGTACATATCACAGTATGATTGATATAAATACTCTTTGTGATTTCATACATCAAGTATCAATCTATACTTGATTATTTGTTTCACTTTACCAAATGTCAATACACTTGAATATATCATCAATATTGAACTCATTCAATCCTTTCTGTGCGACAAGAACCTTCTCTTGTAGTTTCTATATTGAACTCATTCAATATCTTGTCTATGTACTTCTGGCACAACCATATTAGCGTCTATTGATGCCAAATATTTGGGTTTTGCCTAAGTCTTTCATCGGGATGAAATTCTTAATATGTGTTAATAAAAGATACATTATTTCCAATCAACAATATGTCTTCCACATAATGTATTAGAAACATGTCTTAGCGCTCCCACTTAATTTCTTGCAAATGCAAGCATCTCCATCGTCTCTGATGAACTTTTAAACTCCTTTAACAGTTTCATCACAGTGAAGATTCCAACTCCGCTATGCTTACTTCAACCATTGAAATTTGCATATGCTTTTTAGCATCCTTTGAATTAACAAAACCCTATGGACCGTGTCATGCACATGGCCTAGGTAACGATTCTATTAGAAGAACTTGTTTTGTTTATTCAACTACCATATAACAAATTATATGTAGTGGTTGCTACATTAATCCGTCTAGACTAAATATCACTATGATAGATCAAATCTTGTCATAGTCAACCTTTGAACATTGTTGTAAACTCTTTCCCAACATGTCGACTATTTCATAGATGTAAAACATCCATGTCTATTTCTTTATAGATCCAGACACAACTGTAAGGTCTTACACCTTTCTCGAGGGTCCTTCAAGTTCAAAACTTGATTTCTCGTGTATGGAACTATCACGGATTTTATGGCTTCAAGCCATTTGACGGAGTCAGGGCCCATCATCGCTTCTTTGCATGTAGTCGGTTCATTATTCTCAAATAATGATTCAACCCTCAAATCTTGGTATTTGATTGTTTACCCGATCTACTTGTTTCAATAGGAACTTAGATCTCCGTGACCACAACCTTTGAGGCACGTGAGCCATGAGCATTGTTGCCGCCTCCGGAACACTTTTCGGCGCTGCGCAACTTTGCACATACAGCTAAGGTTCTTTTAACCTTATCAAAGTTCTATTGTCCTCCCACTTAACTTTTCACGAAAAATTCCTTCCAAAAGAAACTTGACGTTCTAAGCAACAAACACTTTTGTCTCCGGTGTTTATGGAGGAATACTTAATAGTCATACAAAGACAGGTTCATCCGACTTTGGTTGCAAACATCTTTCTTATGCATAGCATACCAATGTTTAAGAAAGGACAACTTGGGTTTTATCCCAAACCATAACCTTATATGGTGTCATTTCAATGGATTATGATGGAGCTCTTTTCAGTGGAAAAACGGTAATCTCTAAAGCTTTTAATCTTTAAAATATAATGGCAGTTTTATAAATTATACCTTTGATCTTACCATGTCAAACAAGGTTTAATTACATATCTCGAACGCTCCATACACTTATGGTGTTTCGGGAAAATGCAAATCCACGGAACGATTCCTTAAATCTTAGGTATTATGCTAAACTTGTAATTCAAATATCTTCCTTTATGATCTTTATCATAAACTATTCATATTCTTGTTACAATGATTTTGCACTTCATCTTGAAAGTCTTTTGAACTTTTCAAATATTTCATACTTCATCCTTATTAAGTAAATATTCATATATTCACTCAAATTTTCGGAGAAAGCATATGAAGTTGAAATCCATCGCTCTTGACTACACATAATGGACTTCGTACAACAATATGTACAAGTTCCAATTAGCTAGTCATTCGTTCCCTTTTGGCCTATGAACGAAGTTTTAATTATCTCTAGGAAAGTTTCACAAGCGTTATTTGATCAAAATCAAATAGACTCCAAAATTCCATCCATATGGATTTTCTTCATGTTTTCTTTCCAATATAATTTAAACGGCGATGTCACTTCCTAAGTGATCTTTCAATCAATTTGTCTTTCGACATTTTAGCACTAGTTTTATGGATGTGATTTCTCCAACGAGATTTGTGAATCATCCATCTTTTATGGATTACGGCAATTATTTGAACAACCCTTTTGTTCTCATAATACCTGATAAAACAAATCTTTGAAGGCAAGCTTTGATGTTTAACAAGCAACGCAATAACCCTTTATTTGTTCTCGATGAACATCATCACATATTCTTTTGCTTGTTACTTAGGCCATTGTAGTTCATGAATTGTGTTGTTTCGTATGACGATTCACACCAACAAATTCAGTATCAAATACTTGAGAACCACATTGTTTAATAAGCAAAGAATATAGCCATAACATGTATATCATCTATATACTTAAACTGAACAATTCTAGTCTTTTCTTTTCTGCCATATATTTATGAGATTCTCTTTCAATATTTCCTTTTCTATTTGAAAGAATCTATCAATATCAATAGTGGAGTCATACATATGACATATAGTCCAAAGCGTGTATAATTAAATACCAATGTCTTTGGACTTGCACTTTGAAGTAGATCACCATCATCAAATATTTGGTGTTCTTTCAAATTCCTTTCTTTAGTAATCTCTTGGTGTAGTAAACATTTTACCTTCATCAAATATTCACCCTTATCATGGAATCGTCCATGATCAAGCTACTTTTAAGCTTATAGCGGTGAATCATGAGTATAATGTTGCTTTCCAAATCCTTTTGGACGATTAGGACAACTAGTGTCTCCAACCTTTTGCAAATTCTCATCAAATATGAGAACATGACTTTTGCCATATTATACTCTATCATGTTGCAACCAAAACTTCGTTTCAGATATCACAATATCTTCCACACATTATGGTTTCTGAAACAACTCTTTCAGATCCTAGATAACCTTGATATTAAGGGAATCCTTTGAATATCAAGAATCATGGATACAAACATGATACTTATATACTAACACTTGGAATTGTTACTCTTGATTTAATACTAATTATTAAACTTCATGGAGTAACCGGAACTTACTGAAAGTTTGCAATAGGACTTTTAAACTTTAGATTAACACTTCAAAACAATACGATACCAGTTCGTAAAGTAACTAACCAGAATTCTATAGTTCTATCATCTCAATTATAACTAAGCGCAAGGTGGTAAACGGATGCCAATGACTACAACAACTATGCAAATTCACTTTGATTTAGTTTATGATAAATTGAGTTCTAATTAATAATTAAATTAATCTAGGTGAACTCCCACTCAAAACAATATCCCTCACATTGTTTTAGTGATCACACGAACCAAATTCACCACATCAAAACCGATCATCACGAGAATTGATATAGCTTCAATGGCGAACAATCAACATGTTCATCATATCTACTATATGACTCATGCTCTACCTTTCGGTAATCCGTGTTCCTGAGGCCATGTCTGTACATGCTAGGCTCGTCAAGATCAAACCTTAGCTACCGCATAAGCAAATCTGGCTTGCTTACGTTGTATTCACCCGCGGAATCAAAGACACCCGATCATCACGTGGTGCTTCGAAGCAGCAAGCTTTGGCAACGGTGCATACTAAGGGTGAACACTTTAGAACTTGAAATTTATGTGCATGAGGGATCATCTTATAATGCTACCGTCGTCTACTAAGCAATACAAGATGCATAAAGGATTAACATCACAGGCAATTCATAATATGTGATATGATATGGCCTTTCTTCTTTGTGCTTTCGATCTCCATCTTCAAGCATGAACATGATCTCCATCATCACCGGCATAGCATCAAGGTCAATGATGCTTCTTCATGGTTGTCGTCCACCAGCATCAACTATTACAACTATTTTGAATAGACACGCAGGTCTTAACAGAAATTAAAGACAACCATATGGCTCCTGCCGGTTGCCAACTTACAATAAGGAACATTGCATACATCAAATATAATCACAATCATGGCCATATCACATCACTGCACACCCCTGCAAAACAAAGTTAGACGCCTCTACTTTCTTTGCATATTTTACGTGGCTTGGGGCTTTCAATAAGTGTCGTTCTAACTTACGAACAAGAACCACAACATTGATACTAGCATTGTTGATTACCCGTTGTAAATTGGATCTTAACTATGCTAGGAGAAACAGGCACCCGCAAAGCCACTTATGCAATACAAGTTGCATGTCAAACGTGGAGCAAGTCTCATGAACGATGTCATGTAAGGTTAGCCCGGGCCGCTTCATCCCAACATACCGCAAGATGCAAAGTACACAAAAAGCAATCTACAATAAAAGCATCAACGCCCACAATGACCATTGTGTTCTACTCGTGCAACAGATCTACATATAGACACGGCTCTGATACCACTGTAGGGGTTCGTAGCATGGAAAACAAAAATTTTCTATCGCATACAAACAAACAAGCCAAGATCTATCTACTAGATTGTAGCAACGAGTCGATGGAATAACTCACCCTCGAAGATTCCAAAGTGTTTAACGAGAGCAGATTCTCGTGGGTGATGTAGTCGTACTCTTTCCGATCTCAAGATCGTGTAGACGATCCTTCCAGCGCCACGTTCCGGCAGCGCTCCCGCAGTCGGTCACACGTTCGGTACTCGACGAAGACCTTCCTCTCCCTTGTTCCAGCAGGCAGCGGAGGTTGTAGCACTCTCCTCGCGATTCCGGCAGCACAACGGCGTGGTACCGGAAGTAGAGGGGAGATCCCGCAGGGCTTCGCCTTAAGCCGGTGCGAGTATGGTGGAGCTTATGAGAGAGGCTATTAGTGGTCTAGTAATTAGACACACCAATTAGAGGGCTCTAAACCAATTAGAAGGCTCTAAACCGAATAGCTCTAAACCGGGGTCTAGATCTAGGGTTTAGTTTAGAGGATAGGAAACTTGTGTGTGTTGGGAGGGAGCCCTGCCCCTCCTTATATAGGTGGGAGGGGCTGGCCGGCCAAGGGGAGGGAGTGGAGTCCCTCCCCAACTCGGCCTAGGTGGGGCGCCGGCTTGGGGAGGAGGACTCCTCCCTCAAGTCGGTTTCCTCCTCTCCTCCCACTTCCCAAAAACTGCCGTTTGACTTTCAAACTAGCCGTTTGACTTTTTCAATTTAGGATTCAATTTAATCCTTTATTTGGGACAGCAAGAACACTTAGTACATGATGCAATCATTCCAACATGTAATGACACATTCAAGTACCCTTCCCCCTCCGGAGTGCCGGACATTCCGGGACCTTCTAGAATGTTCCCGATGAAAACACCGGAACCATTCCCCAACTCCAAAACGGGACTTTCCTTATATGAATCTTATTCTCCGGACCATTCCGGATCACCTCGTGATATCCCGGATCCCATCCGAGACTCCGAACAACATTCGGTCTCTTTCTCATAATACCATAACTACTCAAACAACGTCGAATCCTTAAGTGTGTCTCCCTACGGTTCGTGAATTATGCGGACATGATCGAGACACTTCTCCGAACAATAACCAATAGAGGAATCTGGAAATTCATATGGCTCCCACATATTTCTACGATTACTTTGCGATCGAATGAACCATTTACATACGATACCAATTTCCCTTTGTCTCACGATATGTTACTTATCCGAGGTTATGATCGTCGGTATCTCTGCATACCTAGTTCATCCTCGTTACTGATAAGTACTCTTTTCTCGTTCCCGTGATATGTGATCCCTTGTGACCAAGTCACATGCTTGCAAGCTAATTGGATGACATTTCACCGAGAGGGCCCAGAGAATATCTATCCGTCATGTGGATGGACAAATCCCACTCTTGATCCATGTGTTTCAACCAATACTTTCCGAACACTCAATGCCACCTTTATAGCCACCCTGTTACGGTGTGGTGTTTGATGACATCAAAGCATCCATCCAGTAAAGGTGATATGCATGATCTCATGGTCGAAGGAATTAGGTTACTATGTATCAGAAAGCATATAGCAATTGAACTATTGAAATGACTTGATCTTTATGCTACGCTTGTCTATAGGAGTATGTCCACCATATCATTCTCCTAACGATATGATCTTGTTGTTGATAACATCTCAATGTTCATGACAAAGAAACCACATCATCAATCAACCAACAAGCTAGTGAAGTATAGAGGCTATACTAGGGACTTCAAATTAAGTTTACAAATCACACAAGTATTAATGGTTTCCTTGTTAATACTATTATAGCATGAATGCAAACATTTATCATAAGTGTGAAGATATGATAATAACCACTTTATTATTGCCTCTTGGGCATATCTCCAACACTCGGATGACGAACGACGTAAGCGTCGTCGATGTGTTGCTCTTGCTCGGTGAAGCTCCTCTACTCCTGCGCCGTCGAGCCTCGAATCTCCGCCTCCGTCGACGATGAAGCCGGCCCCCAAGCCCCACTCCTGCCACGGGTGGGCAAGGGCCAGCGGAAGAGGAGACGTCGCCAGAGATTGCGGCCCAGCGGCAAAAACCCACCAGCCTCCCTCCGCCTGCCGACGCCTGCTTCCGCCTTTGCAGAATCGCTCCCTCCCTCGCCGCCACGGTCGGCCAAGGGACCAGATGAAGAGGACGGAACCAGACCGCCGGGGCGGCCGCGCTTAAACGCGAGCTTATTTGCCGAGCTGCTCAAATCAGAACTCTCATCACTCGCTCCCACCAACGAAGCACCATGCGAGAGAGAAGTGAGCAACCTCCGGGTGCCGCTCGTCTGCACCCAAGAGTAGCTCGGCGGCACAAGGATGACCTGCAGAACACCAGCATCCGTCCTCCTCCCCCTGCCTCCACGGCCGGCCAACGGAGAACACGAACCTGGCTGCTGCAACCCAATCCCAGCACAAGCAAGCTTATTTGTCGAGACTCCACCAGATCCCGCCCTCACCAACGCCGGCCACCATGGACGACCACCGGGAGGAAGATCTGGACACCACCATGCGCTGCTTGCTAGCACCATGGCAGAGCTCCAAACCGGCATAAGGCCAAGCACCACAAGGATACATCACCTACTAATGTATTTATAGGAGAGGGCCGGCATCCTCTCCCCCATCCTCTCCGGCCGGTGAAGCCGCCGGAGACGAGGGGGAGAGAAGCCGTGGCGCGGTAGGAGACTCTCAAGGGAGCGGTTGGAGGAGGCAGCTGGAAGCAGGTGTGAGTGTGTAACTGAACCATTGGTCTTGCGATATATGGCATCTCTTCTTCAAGCAATTTCCTCTATTAAAGAAAGGTATTCTTCAAGCAATGTTATCTAAAGGGATCCATCTAATTATCATTCAAATGATACCACTCGTACTTAAGGTGAAAATGTCAACTGTATTCATAGTGCAACCCAAAAAAATTCAATTGCAATCGTAGTTCAACTAAAAAATTCAGTCATAAAATATTAAAGATTCAGTTGCAATAGGGTTCAATCGAGAAAAAAACTTTTCTACTAAAAGAGCTAAGTTTTAACCATAGCATAGTTGATAAATATCTAATTTGCAACTATGGTGTAACTGAAAAAAAAAAGTCTCAATTATAACACATGTACAACTCACATGCCGCACGAATCACGATGCAAATTTAATAACAGAGTTGGACCAGGTCTACCTTATTCTCGATGAAATGAGGATTAGCAAAACCCTATTTAAAATATTATTTATTTTTCTCTTTGGGGAAATTTTGTGTAGCTCGTATTCTTTAAAGGATTTGCATATGTTCTTTTCAGACGAATAAAGCAAAGTAGTATACCACATGACCAAAGCTTAATTGATTACGGATAGTGCTGGCTAAAGAAAGAAGCCACGTGTTATTTCTTTTATAAGCCACTACTATTGAGAATTGGAGTGGGAGATCACCTCTTTCTCGGAATAAAAGTCGGTAATTTACGACAGATATCGTCACTGCTTGCTTACGAGTACGTAACTCTCCGATACATCCCGCAAATCCCAGTATTTGACCGCAGACACAAGAGACCCCGTCCTGCCTTTTCCTAACATGGGGAAAACCAAATCACGTGGTTAAATGATTAGGAGAACAGTGACACCCCCTGGTCCACCAAAGTTTACATTCTAGATTTGAAGTTTTGTTGTCTCATGAAAGTCGAAATATTTTTCATTGCCACACGACGTTTCAATCAATAGGGGGACGTCTTTGGTGACCTTATTTATCTCAAGATCCAGCGGATTAGTCTCTTGGTCTCATTTTTTTAGAGGTACTTATATGAATAGGGTGTGCGTGCATATGTTTCATAGGGGTGAGGGTATGTAAAAAAAAAAATCGTGTTGTCGAAATTTGAAGGCGAAAACCCAACCCGGGCTTATCCAGACTGTCAAGCGTGGTACTCTTTTTATAAAGACCAGTCTGTCTAATACGCTGTCTAATCTAATAATACTGTGAGGCCATGCTTAGCACGGAGCCAGCTACCAAAGCAGATTAGAGTTAGCTTAGGTCCCCGGCTCTGGTTAGCTTGCGGCCATCGCCTACCTCCACTCCCCCCTTTTTCTCTCCCATACAGAGAAAATGCTGGCGCACTCGCCGAAAGTGGCATGTGGTGGGCGGCCTGCTCTGCTGCCGTAGCCCTGTTGTGGTGCGCTCCGCTCCGTTCCATTCCATTCCATCCCACCAAGCAACCCAAAGCCGACGCTGATGCTGACCTGCCTGGATTGGGCGAGCTGATTCCCCCGCTCCAAGAAAAGGAAAGAAAACAGAGCCTCCCGCCCGCCGATTCCTTTCTTCCTCGCTCGCCGAAAGGGGACGGGCGACAGCGCCGTTCGCATGGCCGCCAAGACCTAGTAGTAGGAGATGCTGTGAGGAGCGGTTCCGTTGGCTGTTTTTCTTTTCTATCTATGCGGGAGGGAGAGGAGGAGGGAGACTCGCTGGACTGGAGAGGGGGGAGAGGAGGGGAAAGCAAGCGCCCAGCTGCTGGAGCTTCTCCCCGGTCGTGATCTGCGAGTCGTCAGGGGTACGTTCCGCCTCGTGATCTCATGGATATCTATGTTCTGATCTGTTAGTTGGGAGCTTGTTAGATAAAGTTGTCGAGCAGCTGATTAGTTGGATTTGCTTGATCAAGAACATTCATTTCCTTGCTTAAGATTAGTTGGATTGATTCGTGATTCATTCATCAGATACCTGCCGATTTCCCGTTTTTTTTTTTTTTGCCTGAAAAGGGTCCAAGTTCTACTCTTCTTTTCTTGATAGTTCAGAGAAATACCCTTCCTTTGCCATTGCAAATCTGGCTGGTCACTTATCTTCATCTACTCGTTAACGTGCAGTGATCCAGGACCAAGAGATTATTATTAACTGTAGAAAACAATACAAGAGTCAGGAACAACAGATTGATCTGAATTCTGAAATGGGGAAGCGAAGCAACAGGCGGTCCGCGCCACAAGACGATGCCAATGTGGGCTGCGTCTGGGGCCTAATGCGCATGATCTATTTCCGCCGTGACCCCAGATTCTTGATGGATGCCAAGCAGGCCAACGGGAGGCATAAGCTCCGCGAGATCACAGGTAACGTAACATTATTTCTCTCTTAGTACTAATCATAGACCCATTTGCTGCTATCAAGTTACTCTGGATCTTGCCATGCTATCACTAAATTAACGTAAAAACTTACTTTGGATCAATTAGCAGTTCTGTAAGAAAACCAGTGAAAGCAACCAAGGAAACGATTAGCAGTTCTGTAAGAAAACCAACAGAGATGCTAACACTGTCAGTTTCTTGGTCATTTCCTTGGTTGCTTTCACTGGCTTGTTAAAATAGAGAATTGTATTTACTGTTTGGAAGTGCAATCTGTGCGGCTGGATGAGTTTTTTCATGCGCTGTGCTATGTTTAGGCCAAGTTAAAACGAGACTGGTCGCTGCATCTTATGCGCAATCTAGAACTACTAAGCAGTAAATGCTAAGATGTTTCAGCAAAACAATGTGCAGCGTGAAATTTCTCTTGACTTGTAATGTTATTGCACAATATTCTGATGATGGACGTTCCATTTTATTTTTCTCAGATGGAGGGCAATCAATGAAGATGCCTAGGAATTTTGAGGAAATAGATGAAGATGATGTAAGTTACATGAACTGAGAATATAGAGGTTTCAGGAGAAAATATAGTCATATTTTATTGAATACTATGTGTAACTGAAACTATTGCTTCAAATGCACCACAGACTACAAATATCATGCATCCATCCAGAAAACATTGATTTTCCTAAAGCGATACCTTTTTACCTTTTTTTTGCAGCACATAGAAGATGGCACTCTTCGGAAATCAACCGTCAAAAAACTTATGGAGGATGAATTGGGACGTGTGAATCTGTTGAGGACAGTTCCAAACAATGAGGCTCAGAGAAGATTAGCTGATCCGGGAAATGATCTATCTCTTCATGGAAATTCAGAGCATACAAATAATACAACAGGAACTTTAAATCATGTCACGCACATCTCCGCGTCTAAGTTTTCTGGATCAGTGGATTCTGAGGGTTCCAGAAGCTCCCACACTGAACATGATCTCGAATCTGCCTTGGCAAGCTTCTTAGGTGAGATTTATAGGTGCCACAATGAATGTACGCATGATGATTGCAAGAGTAATAGTGAATTGTGTCCTTCATTGAAGTCCCTAATCCATAAGAAGCTCAATGATTTAAGTAATCCTCATTGCAATATTGATTCTGGGCAATCTCAAGAGAGCAAGGGAGAAAAGCTACTGGATGATAATGGTATTTCTAGCAGCAGGGCAGCTCAATCCAAAGAATTCAAAGATGCATTGGAGATAATGGGTTCAAACAAGGAACTTTTCCTGAAGCTGCTTCAGAAGCCAAATTCACATATGCTGGAGAATATCAGAAACCACCAAAACAGTAGATTGACAACCAAGTTAGAGCCCAATAAAATCCTTGGAGAAACTAATTGCCTCGAAGAGACAAGAGGCTCAAATAATCATGACTTGTCTGCACAGGCACATGCTAAGGAGAGCAAACATATGTTCTTCTGGAGAAAGGATTGGTCAAAAAGAAAGCAGATGCTGCCAGAAGGAACTAACAGATCTCAGCCTGTTAGCAAAATAGTTATTCTAAAGCCAAATCCAGGAAAAGGGATTGATCAGACAGTCACAACAAGTGCAAGATATTTACATCAGCAACCTAGTACGTCTCAAACTCCAGAGTACAGTGGGAGGGAAAGTTCAAAATTTTCAATCAAGGAAGTCAGGAGGAGATTCAGAATCGTGACCGGTGAGAGAAGAGAAAGAAATGCAGTACCTACAGATGACCTTCAAAGAGTTTCACGATGGCATTCCATGATTGCGACCAAGAAGGATTCTGGTAATCACAGCCAAGGGAGCTTGGTAGACAAATCTGCATCAAATTTTAAGAACGACATCGTTAGACCTTCAACCAGCAGCAAGCAAAAGCAGCAAAGTGGCAGCGAGACTCGAATCAGTGATCCTATAGTAGCATCACAAGATGCTTCTATCTTCTACAAGGAGGCCAAGAAGCATTTAACGGATATGCTAAAGGATAATGACAGGTCCAGCAACTATCCAACAGCCCAGGTCTCAAAATCCTTGGAAGGAATGCTTTCTCTCCCTCACTGCGATGTGTCATCTCCTAGGAGTAGCTCTGGTGGAAAATGCCACATCGGTTTCGCGCTTGAAGAGACAGATGCTTGCCTTGTACCCATGGTTGATAGAGAAGAATCCACACAAGAGACGAGCCAATCACTGAATGACTTAGGGAGCAGCACTGCACATTGTACTAGTGCAGTTGATGGTCAGGCTGTTGTTCAGGACAAATGTAGCATGAAAGAAGAACCACAAGAAGGTAACCTTCTGTACTCACATGAATTCGGGGTAAACTGAGTGGCACGTTTTTTATCTTCACCAAAACTAACTCTAGAATCTTGTGCAGGACAAAGAGATGTTACTGATGCGATAGACCCCCCAAGTGTTGAAGGACTTGACAAAATGGAATTTTCTGAAACAATGTGCGACACACGATCCATCCCAACAGAACAGTGCAGAGACAACCCACAGCCAGTAAGCTCCCCCCAAAAGATGCATTGTGCTGTTTCGTCTTTTCATTGTGATTATTAGTTTAACCGACGCGTGTTTCATTTGTAGGATATATTAGAGGAAGCAGAACAAGGAAAAGAACCTCTTCACATGTTGTTGGGCTATCCTGAGAGCATTGTTGAATTGGAGCAGCAAGAACCAGAAACACCTGAACCAAGAGCATCAACCAAATTTATCTCAGATTGTTCCCTCGAGCTAAGCCATGAGAAGCAAGAACAGCCCAGTCCTATATCTGTCCTTGATTCATTCTATGAAGATGTTGCTGATATTGAATGCGAAACCATTAAACAATGTGAGGGCAATTTATATAAGTTAATTGAACCTTTTTCTCTTTCCCAGTAAATATTAATCTGTTCTGATCAATCTGTATGACTTCGCCATTTTGTGACATACAGGTAATCTGCATGAAGATTTGCGTGGAGCCCTGTACTTCCCAGATAATGAGTCAGATCCAAAGGTCTTTTGGGAGGACAAGAATGTCCGGTTAGATTACATAAATTTGGTTTTGGAGCTCTCAGAATTATGCGATGAACAGAATTTAGAGGTATGGTATCTAGAGGACGAATTAATCAGCCCTTGTCTGTTGGAAGAACTGCCGAATGAAGGTCATAAAATAGATGATCTGAAGATTCTGTTTGACTGTATCTGTGAAGCTCTAACAGAGATCCAAGAGAGATATTTTAGACTCTCTTCTTGGTTGTCGTTTCTCAAACACGACATACGGACACCTCCAATGGGAGAAAACCTCATCTCAGAAGTTGACAAATATGTCGATGATTATCTCCGACATAGTTTTCCAAGTACATTAGATCATACGATTAAAAAGGATTTGGAGGTTCGGACATGGATGGACATTCGATCGAAAACTGAAGGAATCGTTGTGGAGATATGGGAGTTTGTATTAGACGAGTTAATTGAAGAGGCTGTTTTCGATTTGTGGATTGATATCTGATCAGATCTCCCTTGCCAGTGGTGCTTTGTGATTAGTATATACATTAGGTATAACTGTAGAGGTTTTCATTCTGACAATAACACATTTTACACGGTAGAATAACATGGCCTGTTTTGTTTGGCCAATGCAAGTATCATGTGATGCTGAATTTCGACGGCGTTTTGCTCGTCGAATTTCTAACCCGCAGAGGAAACTTTTCTGATCCATGACAGCTAAAGTTTAAACCTGCAAATCTCCCAGCTGTGCAGCTTGCCTGGATAAATTTTGGGCAGCCTGTCACAGCCATGCCTCTTGGACAGCTAGAATGCACAGCAGTCTGAAGGCCCTGTAATTTTTTCCTCTTGTCCATTGTGATCAGAGGTGGATCACAGTTGATGTATATTTTTTCTGTATTTGTGTGTACATGTCTAAAAGTTTTTCGAGAATAACACGTGTAGAAGTTATCATATATGACATGAATGAATGCTGCTACATCTTGTTTTTGAGAAATACTGCTGTATCATCTGCACTTACCTGGATTCGCTGTTACTCAAAGGGTCTGCCAACTACATGTGTATGTGAAGTGCATTTTATCACTGTTTTTTCTGATGTTATTGCGGTACTTAAGTTTGAATCCGATAAATAAAAAGGTGTTCATCTAAGGCAGATGTTTGTCCTAGAGTTAGGTTGGATGATGTTGAATCTGTCTGAAGATTCTTTTTGTGTTAAGTAAGATGTTTTGGAATGTCTGAATGGATGTGCGCCGCATGTATTAACAACATGCTCGCATGAACTAAGAACATGGCCAGCTAGTTCAATTCACTAGTTTAGGTCTTTTTGACTAGCAACATTTTCACTATGTTGTTCCAAGCTCGATAAAAGAGGCTAGTTTAACTGGGTGCAGCATTTGTGAGCTCGGGCTACAAGTAGCCCTGAAAATTAGGAAATGTTATTTCAAAGTTTCAAAAAATTACGTATGAATTTCTTATTAAAACTTTACATGCCTGTAGGCTGTAGCACATATTTTGAAGAGGTGTCATCTTACCTACTACATCCAGATCTGTTCTCAGAATTGTGTGAAACTTTGAAATAGTACCGAGTTTCGTGTTAAACTTTACACACTTGTAGGATACATACTTACCTACATCCAGATTTGTTTGAAACTTTGAAATACCGAGTTAGAATTTCTCGAAAACACAAGACTCGCCGTTGGTCAGGTACACACCATGCTTATATTCATTGCAAGATAAATCTTACAACTCTACGTCAGTAGAGATCTTACAGTAAAAAAGTTACCGTGAGATCATCCTAGCCTACTCTTCCTCAACTCTAGCATCAGAAAGAGTTGGGAAGCGCGAAAAACACTTCTTTTGCTCTTAATTAGGGAGCTTAGCATGGTCTGGAAGAATCCGTCAGGTTTATCGCTCGCTATTTCCTGGCAGCCTTGTCGGCAAAAAGAACCTCCTCTGTCCACGAGACGATGTTGAACGCCAAGCTCTCCAGGACCCTCGAGTAGCTCTCCAGGATTGCCTGCCCAACATCCTACGCACACAACATCATATCATTTTATCAGAATTCAGAACCAGAATTTCGTAGTTCAGATAAAAAGATCATGTCAAATTCAGAAAGAAGATATAGTGCAGTTATGTTTCTTGATTGTTTTGTTTAGTACCTTGTTGAACTGGATCTTGCTGGTGTCGAGGGTGGTTTGCGAGAGGCCAGGGAAGCGGTGCTTGATGCAGAGCAGGAGGCTCTCGGCCCTGCTGGCCAGCGCCACGTTCTTGCCGCCTTCGCCGCCGTCGTCGTCGGCGGCCGCGGCGAGCTCCTTCACCTTGCTCCACTGCGCCGACCGGTTGCCGCCGTGGCTGGCCGTCGCCTTGCGCCGCCACACGTACATGGCCGCCTCCACCCGGTCGGCCAGCGCCAGGGCCTCGTGCTCCGACGACACGTCCACGCAGTCCAGCAGGTAGTCCGGCGAGAACTTGTCGCCGCCGTGCATGGCGCGGTACACCGAGTCCCCCACGCTCGCCTTCCCGCTCTTCGGGAGCAGCGCCATGAACGACTCGGGAACCTCCATGTCGCTCAGCACGCCGCTGTTGATGGCCACGGCGGCCTTGTGGATCTGGTTGGCGCAGTCGCGCCTCTGCCGGAGCGCCTTGCGCGCCGCAACGGACAGCCCGCCCTCCGGGACGCACGGCACCGGCACCCACCACTTGTCCTCGTTCCGGTGGGTCGTCGTCGACCGCCGGAACGATGAAGACGGGGACGACGACGGCGTTGCCGACCCGAACGACCGCGTCCCGGCGTCCGCGTACCAGAACTCTGCTTTCTGGAAGCTGTCCATGATCTCCTGCACGTACGTACGCACGGAATATTTTGTTGATCAGAACAATGAAAGAAAGAAAGATGATCATCATTACTAATCGTAAGAAGAAAGAAAGATCGACTTACGATGAGCATGGCGTCGAGCTTCTCGAGGGCGGGGAGGTTGATGTAGATGTCGGATCTCGGCCTGGTGGCCATGACCTCGACGCGGGTGCCGTCGGAGAGCGCCTGCGTGGAAGGGTAGAACTCGACGATGTAGTCGCAGACGGCCAGGAGGCAGTCCATCTCCCTCCGCCACATCGTCTTCTTCCCCGCCGGCAGCGGCTCCAGCTTGTGGCAGTTGCCGAACACCGTCGCGTAGAGGTTGGTGATCGCGTTGGAGATGGCCACGGCGGTGCACACGCCCTTGCCGCCCCCCGACATGTCCTCGCCGAGAAGGAGCTTCGAGAACCTCTCCTTCACCAGCTCAATCTCGTCCTCGGTTCCGCGCCGGTCGAGCACGTCGGCGCGGGGCTTCATGCTGAGACGGCTCAGCGCGGGGGAGCCGCGGCCGCCGATCAGCTTGGACACTGCGGCCGTCCCGAAGGGCCCGCTGAGGTCAACGCTGCGCTCCGAGAAGGAGGACACGTCGGAGGCGGTGCGACTGAAGTCCACCGTGTCGTGCAGGCTCGGCGCCGGCGAAGACGACGAGCAGCACCTCGCCTCCGCCTCCAAGCTCTCGTCGGACGCCGAGACCGACGCGCTGCTGCTGCTGTCGGCCATGGCGGCCAGCGGTTGGTTAATTCTTGGCTTTCTCCCTTCCTTCGTGTACTATAGCCAGCTGATGGTCCTGCTTTATAAGGAAAAGGTCACGACAAATCCATCGAAACGAGAGAACCAAAACCAAAAATTTGAACTCCTGTGCGTTAATACAAAATTTAGGCACATTTCTCGAAACTGAGAAATTCTTGTTTGTTTAGCCTGCTTAATCTGCTGCTTTATAGATGATGGTGAGGCGACTCCATACCGATTCATAACAGCTTCATCATGCCATGCAGATGGCAAGAAAAATAGAAACACTAAAACTTCAGATGCTTTTGCTTTTGAATCTTCTTTAGATGCAACAAAGCGCATGCATTGGAAGAAAACAGGCGCAGCTTTTCGATGCAAATTAAGGAAAACAAATTTGGGAGGAAAACTACCTTGTGTGCTCCTGATTTTTCGTGCTCCTGCCTCCTGATCTGATCCTAAGCCAATGATCTCCTTGTCCTTGCCATATGCGTTGGAAGAAAAAGATCTTGTCTCTCTCCAAGTGTTCTGCCTGCTCCGAGAGATTATCGTTCTGTCCCAACAATGGCAAAAGCACAGAGGGAAGAAGAGGCAATGGTGAGCGAAAGGACTATAGGATGGTGGTATGTTTTTCCTGGTCACGGAAGGTGGTCATGCCATAGGGGAGGTTAATGATTTCTTTCCCTTATTTTAATGGGCGTGGGATGGAAGTGTCTGTCTAAAGAAATCATCTGCAAGATTATGTTTGCGTGTATGAAATTAGGGGATAGTCAACCATAGTATTGATGGGCTGGATCATTAGTAATCTTTCGGATCAAATATTCTAAATATTGGACAGATAGTAAATTTAAAATGGGACACACATCACACAAGATGTCACCGAAATCTTTGTATTGGGGGGCATGTTTAACCAAAAAAAAAACTTGCAAAAAGAAACAAAGTGCGATTTTTCTCAAGTCTATTCTCTCGGTTAACACGGCAGTAAAAAAGAAACAACAAAGCACATATTTTTCTCGTGTCCCATTTGTTTGGTTAGTATGGAAGTGGTATATGTGTCTTTTTTCTACCTCCCTACCACCCCCAAACAAATGGGACAATAAAGATTGGCCGATGTGGTTAGAGCATGCACATTCTCCGACAATAAGCGCTAGTAGCTCTTATCTTCCTCCACATCAAAGTAAATTATGGTTGGAAATTGATTTGCTCGAGATAGATATATAACATGGGACTCACATTTTGACGCAATGTACTTTTTATGGGACAATGTGGAATTATCGCAATGATGTTGGAATTATCTACATGGTTACATGTTGGATCCGTACATGGTGCTTATTGACACAGTCGTATTGATGCATGACTTATTGCACATTCATTTCTTTCCTTCCGACAAACTATGTTTGCTTTATGATAGTATACTCTCTAAGAAATATTTTTAATAACAAGGGATGTGTGCATCAGTTGCCGCATAAACCTAAGTTACTCTCTCTTTATTTTGATCAAATAGATATTAACCTAATGGTCAATAAAAGTTGATAAATAACCTTGCAACTTACATACAACAAACATGAGTTTGGATAGTAGCCCTAATTCCTAAACAAACCAATGATGTTTCTGTAAGAAGCAAACACTGTGCTATAGTTTTCTAGCATGAACCCTCGATGCCCACCTTGGCTGCAACCCTTCTTCTTACTTCACGGTTGCCTCCTGGGTCCCTTTGTTGCCTAAGTCTCCATCTCCTACTACTTTCGCCTTGTATGTCCTATGTATGTGGCTTGCTCTTGATCCACTACTCAGTCCTAGCTAGCTCGCCACCCATCAGTTGTCTTTCTCCCCCCTCAAACCAGTCGTGGTTGCGTTATGTAGTTGACGTCGTCCCAAACCGCCGTAAGGCCAATGCACTGCCCACCCCTATTTGCCGCTCCTATGAGACCGACATGGCACACGTTGCTCGTTGGGACCCACATGTAATAAGATCGTCACCACTAGTTTATCTCTATTATCGCATTTTCGGTGTCGAGGTTGACCTCCACCCCCATCCTACCCTTCTTCTTTCTGATGTCGCTCCTCCTTTTGCTTCCCGTCCTCCTGGATGTTTGGATCTAGCACCAGTAGCACACATTTGTCTTCTTAGACAATAGGGTGTTGTTTTCGGAGGACCAATCTTTTTGTCCAAGTTTTGTAAAAGAAGATAGAAATGAGTTGTCGATTCTTGATGTATGTCATGCTCACCGCGGCATGACAATTTTCATGTTGCATCCTATTTTTTGTCTCTTTTTTGATGCGACAAGGAAGAAGAACATATGCATCCTCGAAATTTTAACATCATATTATCGCGGAGTCGGAGTACATTTGTGTGTCCTCTTTTGCTTTATTGTACTCCCTCTGTTAGGGATTATAAGGCCTATGGACCACTTTGATAGAATTAAGAAAATCAATAACTCATCCTCTTGATTACTACATGCACCAATAGTTGTACATGCATGAGAGAAAAGAAAGAAAAAGAAGACCATGCATTGGATGAGAGATGACAATAAATGAGAAAGAACTTGTAATTTCTAACATTTTAAAAAAAGCTCATAGTCCTTATAATCCCTAACGGAGGAGTAGTTGACGTTGAAGATGTTAGAAGCAAACTAAGTACTAGTAGTTCTTGATGATGTTGAAGCAGGATGTAGATGTGGTGTTGGTAATAGTAGTAGGGACAGCAGGTCGGTAATGCATATCGGCGTGATTTATGAGATGTACGAGATAGATTCATTTTCTATATGTGCCTAGCTGTAGCGATAGCTTTGCGTGCTTAGTGACCAAAGCCGCCTTTAACCCTTCCACGACGCAAGCAGCTGTTTTCTTTTACGAGAATGGACGTTGCACTGTTGCAGCAGGTATCAAGGACACGGTAGATTTTTCTTAAAGAGATATAAAGATGGAAAAGCAAAGAAGTAACCTTGTGACGGATCAGTTGAAGCTTCTTCATTAGCAGTGATAACCGTACTGTTGGAGAAGGATGTTAGCAACAACCAGTGCAATCAACCGGACCTTTATAGCATGACCAGTATCAGTCATTTGGGTCATATATAGGGCTTTTTCAGTGACGAAGTTACTACTGTAGAACCAAGTAAATTTATGGTTGGTGAGATCCACGGGAGGAATAGAGCCTGCGATTTATACGAAAATTGGTGGTGTTTAATATTGTTTTACAAAAATTCAACCAATTTATTAATAATTATCAACAACAGCATAAAGAAGCCTAAAAATAATAACAATACTCAAACACACTAACGTGAGCCGAAAGCTCGTCTTCTCCTCGTCTCTTCATCATCAGAGCAGGGCAAAGCTTATTGTGATAGAGTTTAATGCTTAATATTAGTAGGCCATACGGATAAAAAAATGAATCTGCTACATTAGAATTCACAAACAAAGGTGAATCCAATCAACATGTAAGACTCCTACCTAGAAAGGATAGGACGGTTCACTTGAAGAGAATATTTTCTATGATCGTACTCTAAACAATAGGCTCCGTACGATCCCATAGAGCAAAAATTGAAATAAGTCACCTGGCATGATCCAATATTACACTTGCCTTTTTTATTATAGTATGAAAATGCATTCATTTTCCTCGCATAGTTTGTGATTCACAATACTATTGGAGTAAAATAAGGAATATAAGGGCATCTTCACCGGACCGACCCAATCAGTCCGAACGCGTTCACGCAAATGTGTGAACCATGTGCAGCGTCCTAGCGGCACGACCCATCCAGGCAGACGTGTTGCGTCGGCCCCGACGCGGGCGGACCGAGGGTGTGTCCTGCCCGCGCGTGCCACTGGCCCCACCCGTTAGCCACCGCTTAGCGCGACAGTGATTCAGACACGCGCAACGACACCAATTCAGACCGCAGCAACGATTCAGAGAAGGCTGACCGGCGGCAGCCTACGCCATCAATCGCGACGGGACGGCACCCTAACTGACGGGATGCCGCATATGTTCCCACGCCAACATTGATGGCGAAGGAGCGGGAACCTGCGCATGTTCGCAGACGAAGGGGCTATTTAACCCTGCGCATGTCGGTGTCGCACCTCGACCACCGCACGGGCCCGCCGGTGGCGTGGCCTGGGCAGGTGATCGACCCGCCCATGCCCACGCCAGCCCTACTACCGCCCAACCTCTGGACGTCGTCGGGTACATCATCCTAGACCCCTAGATGGACGCGGTGGCGCCAACGCACGAAGATCAATAGCTAGGGTTTGGGCTAGGGCTCGTTTAATTTTGTTTGTAAATTATGAATGTAAATTACGTATGAATATGGATGAACTTTGCCAGCTTTTAGCACGAACTATCTATGTTTTTAATTTGAAAAAAAAGGCGTCGTCTTGTTTGCCAGGCACAGATAGATGGGTCGTGCCGTTGGGCGCGGCTGGCCGGACAGGCCGGACCCCAACCCAAAAGCTACCGTGGCCCGACGCAAACAGGCAGAAACGGATTGTTTAGGTCGGCCCAATGAAGATGCCCTAAGAAAAACATAGTCTAAACTTTTATTTATTTTTATAAGTAGTAATGAAGTAAATATTTTGTTTGAAGGTAAGAAACTCAGTGATTTTTTGAGAGGATAAACATCAACTGATTAGGAGACGTGAGGCAATCCAGAAAGCAATAGATCGTCGTCAAATTTGTAAGCCCACTTGTGTATTGAGCATTTACCTTATCTTTTAAACGTGTTATAAAGTAATTTCTCTGTCCTAAATTACTACTACTAATATATTTTGTTTGGCTATAATTTAGATTAGAAGGTAGGTAATAATCCCTCTGTTTCATAATATAAGATGCTTAGCTTTTGTGAACCGATGCATTTGGACCCTTCAGTGTGTATATAAGTTCACTCCGAGAACCTACGCATAAAAAGATGTCTAGATAGTTTTTTTTATAAAAGCTAAAATTTATTATATTTTAAAATGGAGTGAGTAGTTTCTAAAAGATATTCCTGCAAACTTAGTACGACGACTTCTTGTCTGTCTATTACAACAAGCTTTGTCCAGCTTCGATGATGGAGGGGTGAGGATGGCGGCACGCTTTTGGCTCGCACCGGTGTTTACGTGATCCAATAACCTATTTATAATTTTTATTACTTTTAGATACGTTGTTGATGATTGTTAAAATTTCGTAGAGAAAACAAGGCGCACCGGCAAAAGGAAAAAAAGAAGCGCTCCCGCGTACCAATTCAGAAGAGCGCCGCCCACAGACAGACGCCTCACATTTTCTTACTAGTTGGATTATTCAATAAGTTGTCACAAAACGTGCGTGCAAGACCCCCAGCTCTGTAGCGGCGCTATCAACGCCGCCCTCCAGCCATCTACACGTACGGGGAGCAGAGCCGAACCAGAGAGAGCTTGATGCCAAAACGTTTTCCGTCTCTCCGTTTGAATCAATCTCTTGGTTAGCTCTAGCCTCTAGCTAGTCTAGTCCAGTCGTGGGCTCTGCGTGGCCGTCACGATGCTCCTCCTCGCTAGCTGCTCTCAGGCGCATGTTACCGGGTAGTACTAGTAGGTGTACGTGCGTGGCACGTAGCCGTCATTAATGCGCAAGATAAGAGGATGTCTTGTGTGCCGGATTTCTTTCTTTTTTGTTTGGATTCAATTTGACCATATGCCTTTTCCGTTCTTCCAGCCAACAGCGGGCTCGTGAGCCGTGTCCCTGGCTGATATGAAGAAATTTAAAAGGCGTTGACATTTTGTACGGGTGCCCGTGCGTTGTCGCTTCTTCAGCGGTATGCAGGAGCTGTGTTTCCCAGGGGAACAACTTCACGGAACACGACTGCAGTGTACGACAGTACCAGGAGCTTGCTAGTAGTTACTCCCTCCGTTTGGAAATATAAGATGTTTTAGGTTTGTGAATAAGATGTATCCAGACATCTTTTAGTGTCTAGATTTATTTGAACCTATACACTAGAAGGTGTTTAGATACATCTTCTTTATAAATCTAAAACATCTTATATTTCTAAACGGAGGGAGTACTAGTTAATTAGTTGCTAATATACGTACTCCCTCCTCCTCCTCCTCCTCTTCTGTGAATTCGAATGCTTTTAAACGTCTTTTAGTGTATATATATGTTTGTAGATATCCCGAGCAAACCTATATATTAAAAGACGTTTAGATATATTTATTTTATAAAGCTAAAATATCTTATATTTCTGAATGGAGGGAGTACTTGCTTTAAATAAGACAGATTTGCAAGCAGCTTGGCTAGCTCTGAGAATCCCCACAAAAGAACATTTCTTACTGTCAGCCGGAGACCGGCTAATTCCATTGATCGATAAAAAGGTCTGAAGACCATACTACTCGGTTTTTTAGAGAAACAAACTGGCAAAAACATGAACAACATCAAACCACATCAATACCATAAGACATACAAGACGCTAAAATGCAGTACACATGACACACGCAATTAGGCACTCGAGCGATACACCGCTATTCAAAGTGCATACCGAGAACCGCCGCATCGACCTAATCTATCATGAGCATTTTCACCAATCTCGTCGGATGACATGTCTGAAAGAGGAGGGCATATGCCTCTCGAATCCCATAAGCAAGACCAAATAGTGGTTCATCCGACGCTTCGTGCATGTGGAGAATGCTCTAGTCGCCCAACATCACCGTACACCTCCATGGACCACACAAGTCCCTCTGATCGGTTTCACCTCCACAAACAATGTCCCATTAGGGAACGTGACACCTAGCATAGTTGCTTCCACGACCACCCACGCTGGCCCCTGATGGTCACAAAATCCGCCCACACACGCCAACAGTGAGGCCATGTCGAAGCAGCATTGGGCAGCCTCATCTCTGCGTAGTGCTCGCAACCCGTGTAGCATAGATCGGGCCCTCTTGTGTGTAGTCGTTGAACGCATGCCCATATCCACCTTAGCCGCCACCAGTTAGTGTTGGTTTAGCACCACCACCCCTCACCATTGCCATGCCTCGCCGGGCGCTCACGGGCCTCTCCGCCTTGGTGCACCATCCACTAGGTCACCACCTCTGTCGTAGATGGTGGGGTTAGTACCGCGTCCTTCACGGCAGGGGGACAATAGCATCGCTAGGGCTTGCCGTGGATGTGCCCGGTTATTTTTTTTGGTTGAGAATTGGATTTTTCGTCTCTCCATTTTTTTTTTTTTTGAGAGTTGTCTCTCCATTTTCATTGTTTTGGAATTGTGATTCTGGGTTGAAAATTCTTTTGTCTCTCTTCGCAAACGAGGTTGGGCTTCAGTGCTTGTGTTTGGGCTTCCAACAAACGGTGGCTTAGTCCAGCAAACGTTTTCCCTTTTGTTTTGCTCATAACATTGGGAAATGACCTGGAATGTATGGAAGTAGACCTGTGAACCAGTACAAAGGTAGCCCAGTCAAAGTCCTCTCTGCCAATCTCGGTTATAGCCAGCTGATAAATTCTTCTAAGCCCAGATAATTCGGCCCAAATCCATCTTTCCTCCTTTTTTTTCTCCAACAACAAAACAAATCTTTCTTCTGTTTGGGGTCCTAAATAAAATAAAAGAAGATCTTCCTGATCTTTGGACAACCTTTTATCTTCACCTGAAATACTAGTAAGATTTTTTTTTTGGCAGGACTTGAAACATGAAATTAATTGCAGGCAACCTTTGAGATACGTGCCCCATTCCAAACAAAATCTTTTAGAATTGGATTTTACTCTCCCTTTTCATTTTTTTTGGAAATTTTGTTACTCGGTTTAAAGTTCCTTTTTATATCTTGTAAATGAGGTTGGGCTTTAGTGCGTGAGATTGGGCTCGCAACAAACGGTGGCTTAGCCCAGCAAACGCTTTCCCTTTCGTTTTGCTGGAAAAGCCTTCGGTCCCATAGGCTGATTTTTTTTTTGAGTTCAGTCCCATAGGCTGATGGTCTTCTTCAGTTCGTAACATAGGGAAAATGGCCTGGAAAGCACGGAAGTGGACTTTTGGAAACCAACAGAGAAATAGCCCAGTGAAAGTCCTCTCTGCCGTTCTCTGTTATGGCCAGCTAAGAAATTCTTTCCAGGCCAGAAAATTCGGCCCAAACCCATTTACCCTTCAAACCTTCCTCCTGTTTTCTCCAGCAAAATAAAATAAAATCTTCCTTCTGTTTAGTAGGGTTCTAAAATAAAAGAAGATCTTCCTGATCTTTGGACAGCCTTTTATCTTCACCTGAAATACTAGTAAGATTTTTATTTTTGGCAGGAAATTAATCGCAGGCAACCTTTGAGATACGCTACTACTTATTGTTTGAACGCGAACGAGGACGGAAACGCGTATAATTAGGGAGTATATATAGTCCATTTAAATGGACGCAACAATTGCTTTCCTCTTTTGTTCTCCCAACTAATCCCAATTATTGCATCCCTGCGAATCAAGAGCGGGCAAAATCACTGTTTTGACCTAATTAACGTTTGATCTCACAAATTGACCTACTTTTTTGAAGATATCTCGATTTGACCTGTTTTCATGGCGCTTTACCAGAAGGCGCCATGGTCAGTAGCACGGCGCCCTCCGCAAAAGCGCCATGATACCATGACGCTTTTTTTAAGAAAGCACCATGGCCTCGTCTGACGTGGTGGCCGCCGTGGCACAGGCGGGCCCGTTTTAATGTTTGGCGCTTTCCGCGGGGGCGCCATGCTACTAGGCATGACGCTTTTGCGAAAAGCGCCATGGTCCTTAACCTAGAAAACGGCTCGGGCGCCCTCCCCCACCCCTCCCAGCGCCATACCCCCCCCGCGTCATACCCTCCCAGCAGACAGACACGGCGGCGGCGGCTCCTCCCCCAATCCCCCTCAAATCCACATGCTCCCCCCTCATATCTGAGGCAATTTCTTGGTGGAATTTCTTCCTCTCCCCCCACTTGAGGTATTCTCCTTCTATTCTCCTTGTTGTATTGGTTGAAATCATCACATTGTCCTCTTCCTCCTAACCCTAGTTCTTGTGTAATGATGCATGTATATTGTGCAATGTGTAATTTGTTTGAAGAAATTAGTGTGGTAGAATGATATTGTGGTAGAATGTCTAATCCTAACCCTAGAAATCATCACATGATCCTCTTCCTCCTAACCCTAGAAATTAGTGTGGTAGAATGTCTAATTTGTTTGAAAAAATTAGATGGGCTATTGTTGGCATATATGGCTTTGTGTAGATGATATGGAATGAATGTATTAATACATGGATTATTGTTGGCATATATGGCTTATAGGATAATATGTTGTTGGGCTATTGTTGGATAATATATAGTTTGGCTATTGTTGATATGGAATGCATGGTGTATTCATGAATGTAGTCATATATGTATTCATATATGCATATTGTGGTGGATGGTGTATTTACTTGGATTTTTGCAACCACTTGTAGGATGGAAGGACAATCTATTTTGCATGGGCATTATGATCAACGGCACCGTGGGCGGTACATCGCAGAGAATAAGCATGTCTTCAAGTGGTTGCACCTAAGGTCCAAGGAGGTGCATAGCAAGAAGATGCCATATGATGAGCGCTACACTCCATATGTTGAGCGGACTGGACTTCTCCCTTTCATCCAGCTTGTCTCGCGTTCGACGCCGCATATGAACCCTTGTTTGATCACAGCGCTTGTTGATAGATGGAGACCGGAGACACACAGTTTCCACCTCCCTTGTGGTGAGATGACGGTTACTCTACAGGACGTCTCCATGATTTTTGCGCTTCCCATCAAAGGACAGCCTGTGTGTATGAGCTCAGATTCGGGTAAGTGGCGTGAAGTGATGATTGGCTTAATTGGTAAGGCGCCAACGCAAGAGAAGATGTCTGCCGGTGCTACTTACAAATGGATACAACAAAATTTCAGCAAGTGCCCCGAGGACGCCGATGAGGAGGTGATCCAGATGTATGCCCGTGCATACTTATGGTATGCCATTAGTAGGACACTTTTCTCAGATGGCACGGGAAGGAATGCTTCATTCATGTGGCTCACTCTATTTGCGGAATGGGGCTATATGCACAGCTGGGGTTCGGCAGCACTTGCTTACTTGTATCGACAGGTAATAAACTATATATATTGCATGGTAGTAGTACATATGCTTGATCGACCGGATACTTATGTATGCTTGTTGTATGTGCAGCTGGACGAGGCGTGTTGTAGAACTGGAAAAGGAGCAAGTATTGGTGGACCTATGGTGCTACTGACCATATGGTCCTAGTTGCGCATACCAGTTGGTCGACCCATTCCGATGAAGGAAAAACGATGGGATGATCATGGCAATAGCCGTCTCCGCGGTCCTACATGGGCGTACTTGTGGGATAATACCGAAGTATTCCACGGTGAATCTGAGGAATGCTACTTGCGTTACACTAACCAAATTGACTTGCTAACCCCGGAGAAGGTAATAATTTGATTATTCTCAAGAACTCATCTTTTCCACCATACATACTTCGAGTCGACATGCTAATATTGTGTTCCTCGCTCAGGTGGAATGGGAGCCATACGGAACTAGAGGGAATGTGGTGTTGGAGATATGCCCAAGAGGCAATAATAAAGTGGTTATTATCATATCTTCACACTTATGATAAATGTTTGCATTCATGCTATAATAGTATTAACAAGGAAACCATTAATACTTGTGTGATTTGTAAACTTAATTTGAAGTCCCTAGTATAGCCTCTATACTTCACTAGCTTGTTGGTTGATTGATGATGTGGTTTCTTTGTCATGAACATTGAGATGTTATCAACAACAAGATCATATCGTTAGGAGAATGATATGGTGGACATACTCCTATAGACAAGCGTAGCATAAAGATCAAGTCATTTCAATAGTTCAATTGCTATATGCTTTCTGATACATAGTAACCTAATTCCTTCGACCATGAGATCATGCATATCACCTTTACTGGATGGATGCTTTGATGTCATCAAACACCACACCGTAACAGGGTGGCTATAAAGGTGGCATTGAGTGTTCGGAAAGTATTGGTTGAAACACATGGATCAAGAGTGGGATTTGTCCATCCACATGACGGATAGATATTCTCTGGGCCCTCTCGGTGAAATGTCATCCAATTAGCTTGCAAGCATGTGACTTGGTCACAAGGGATCACATATCACGGGAACGAGAAAAGAGTACTTATCAGTAACGAGGATGAACTAGGTATGCAGAGATACCGACGATCATAACCTCGGATAAGTAACATATCGTGAGACAAAGGGAAATTGGTATCGTATGTAAATGGTTCATTCGATCGCAAAGTAATCGTAGAAATATGTGGGAGCCATATGAATTTCCAGATTCCTCTATTGGTTATTGTTCGGAGAAGTGTCTCGATCATGTCCGCATAATTCACGAACCGTAGGGAGACACACTTAAGGATTCGACGTTGTTTGAGTAGTTATGGTATTATGAGAAAGAGACCGAATGTTGTTCGGAGTCTCGGATGGGATCCGGGATATCACGAGGTGATCCGGAATGGTCCGGAGAATAAGATTCATATAAGGAAAGTCCCGTTTTGGAGTTGGGGAATGGTTCCGGTGTTTTCATCGGGAACATTCTAGAAGGTCCCGGAATGTCCGGCACTCCGGAGGGGGAAGGGTACTTGAATGTGTCATTACATGTTGGAATGATTGCATCATGTACTAAGTGTTCTTGCTGTCCCAAATAAAGGATTAAATTGAATCCTAAATTGAAAAAGTCAAACGGCTAGTTTGAAAGTCAAACGGCAGTTTTTGGGAAGTGGGAGGAGAGGAGGAAACCGACTTGAGGGAGGAGTCCTCCTCCCCAAGCCGGCGCCCCACCTAGGCCGAGTTGGGGAGGGACTCCACTCCCTCCCCTTGGCCGGCCAGCCCCTCCCACCTATATAAGGAGGGGCAGGGCTCCCTCCCAACACACACAAGTTTCCTATCCTCTAAACTAAACCCTAGATCTAGACCCCGGTTTAGAGCTATTCGGTTTAGAGCCTTCTAATTGGTTTAGAGCCCTCTAATTGGTGTGTCTAATTACTAGACCACTAATAGCCTCTCTCATAAGCTCCACCATACTCGCACCGGCTTAAGGCGAAGCCCTGCGGAATCTCCCCTCTACTTCCGGTACCACGCCGTTGTGCTGCCGGAATCGCGAGGAGAGTGCTACAACCTCCGCTGCCTGCTGGAACAAGGGAGAGGAAGGTCTTCGTCGAGTACCGAACGTGTGACCGACTGCGGGAGCGCTGCCGGAACGTGGCGCTGGAAGGATCGTCTACACGATCTTGAGATCGGAAAGAGTACGACTACATCACCCACGAGAATCTGCTCTCGTTAAACACTTTGGAATCTTCGAGGGTGAGTTATTCCATCGACTCGTTGCTACAATCTAGTAGATAGATCTTGGCTTGTTTGTTTGTATGCGATAGAAAATTTTTGTTTTCCATGCTACGAACCCCTACAGTGGTATCAGAGCCGTGTCTATATGTAGATCTGTTGCACGAGTAGAACACAATGGTCATTGTGGGCGTTGATGCTTTTATTGTAGATTGCTTTTTGTGTACTTTGCATCTTGCGGTATGTTGGGATGAAGCGGCCCGGGCTAACCTTACATGACATCGTTCATGAGACTTGCTCCACGTTTGACATGCAACTTGTATTGCATAAGTGGCTTTGCGGGTGCCTGTTTCTCCTAGCATAGTTAAGATCCAATTTACAACGGGTAATCAACAATGCTAGTATCAATGTTGTGGTTCTTGTTCGTAAGTTAGAACGACACTTATTGAAAGCCCCAAGCCACGTAAAATATGCAAAGAAAGTAGAGGCGTCTAACTTTGTTTTGCAGGGGTGTGCAGTGATGTGATATGGCCATGATTGTGATTATATTTGATGTATGCAATGTTCCTTATTGTAAGTTGGCAACCGGCAGGAGCCATATGGTTGTCTTTAATTTCTGTTAAGACCTGCGTGTCTATTCAAAATAGTTGTAATAGTTGATGCTGGTGGACGACAACCATGAAGAAGCATCATTGACCTTGATGCTATGCCGGTGATGATGGAGATCATGTTCATGCTTGAAGATGGAGATCGAAAGCACAAAGAAGAAAGGCCATATCATATCACATATTATGAATTGCCTGTGATGTTAATCCTTTATGCATCTTGTATTGCTTAGTAGACGACGGTAGCATTATAAGATGATCCCTCATGCACATAAATTTCAAGTTCTAAAGTGTTCACCCTTAGTATGCACCGTTGCCAAAGCTTGCTGCTTCGAAGCACCACGTGATGATCGGGTGTCTTTGATTCCGCGGGTGAATACAACGTAAGCAAGCCAGATTTGCTTATGCGGTAGCTAAGGTTTGATCTTGACGAGCCTAGCATGTACAGACATGGCCTCAGGAACACGGATTACCGAAAGGTAGAGCATGAGTCATATAGTAGATATGATGAACATGTTGATTGTTCGCCATTGAAGCTATATCAATTCTCGTGATGATCGGTTTTGATGTGGTGAATTTGGTTCGTGTGATCACTAAAACAATGTGAGGGATATTGTTTTGAGTGGGAGTTCACCTAGATTAATTTAATTATTAATTAGAACTCAATTTATCATAAACTAAATCAAAGTGAATTTGCATAGTTGTTGTAGTCATTGGCATCCGTTTACCACCTTGCGCTTAGTTATAATTGAGATGATAGAACTATAGAATTCTGGTTAGTTACTTTACGAACTGGTATCGTATTGTTTTGAAGTGTTAATCTAAAGTTTAAAAGTCCTATTGCAAACTTTCAGTAAGTTCCGGTTACTCCATGAAGTTTAATAATTAGTATTAAATCAAGAGTAACAATTCCAAGTGTTAGTATATAAGTATCATGTTTGTATCCATGATTCTTGATATTCAAAGGATTCCCTTAATATCAAGGTTATCTAGGATCTGAAAGAGTTGTTTCAGAAACCATAATGTGTGGAAGATATTGTGATATCTGAAACGAAGTTTTGGTTGCAACATGATAGAGTATAATATGGCAAAAGTCATGTTCTCATATTTGATGAGAATTTGCAAAAGGTTGGAGACACTAGTTGTCCTAATCGTCCAAAAGGATTTGGAAAGCAACATTATACTCATGATTCACCGCTATAAGCTTAAAAGTAGCTTGATCATGGACGATTCCATGATAAGGGTGAATATTTGATGAAGGTAAAATGTTTACTACACCAAGAGATTACTAAAGAAAGGAATTTGAAAGAACACCAAATATTTGATGATGGTGATCTACTTCAAAGTGCAAGTCCAAAGACATTGGTATTTAATTATACACGCTTTGGACTATATGTCATATGTATGACTCCACTATTGATATTGATAGATTCTTTCAAATAGAAAAGGAAATATTGAAAGAGAATCTCATAAATATATGGCAGAAAAGAAAAGACTAGAATTGTTCAGTTTAAGTATATAGATGATATACATGTTATGGCTATATTCTTTGCTTATTAAACAATGTGGTTCTCAAGTATTTGATACTGAATTTGTTGGTGTGAATCGTCATACGAAACAACACAATTCATGAACTACAATGGCCTAAGTAACAAGCAAAAGAATATGTGATGATGTTCATCGAGAACAAATAAAGGGTTATTGCGTTGCTTGTTAAACATCAAAGCTTGCCTTCAAAGATTTGTTTTATCAGGTATTATGAGAACAAAAGGGTTGTTCAAATAATTGCCGTAATCCATAAAAGATGGATGATTCACAAATCTCGTTGGAGAAATCACATCCATAAAACTAGTGCTAAAATGTCGAAAGACAAATTGATTGAAAGATCACTTAGGAAGTGACATCGCCGTTTAAATTATATTGGAAAGAAAACATGAAGAAAATCCATATGGATGGAATTTTGGAGTCTATTTGATTTTGATCAAATAACGCTTGTGAAACTTTCCTAGAGATAATTAAAACTTCGTTCATAGGCCAAAAGGGAACGAATGACTAGCTAATTGGAACTTGTACATATTGTTGTACGAAGTCCATTATGTGTAGTCAAGAGCGATGGATTTCAACTTCATATGCTTTCTCCGAAAATTTGAGTGAATATATGAATATTTACTTAATAAGGATGAAGTATGAAATATTTGAAAAGTTCAAAAGACTTTCAAGATGAAGTGCAAAATCATTGTAACAAGAATATGAATAGTTTATGATAAAGATCATAAAGGAAGATATTTGAATTACAAGTTTAGCATAATACCTAAGATTTAAGGAATCGTTCCGTGGATTTGCATTTTCCCGAAACACCATAAGTGTATGGAGCGTTCGAGATATGTAATTAAACCTTGTTTGACATGGTAAGATCAAAGGTATAATTTATAAAACTGCCATTATATTTTAAAGATTAAAAGCTTTAGAGATTACCGTTTTTCCACTGAAAAGAGCTCCATCATAATCCATTGAAATGACACCATATAAGGTTATGGTTTGGGATAAAACCCAAGTTGTCCTTTCTTAAACATTGGTATGCTATGCATAAGAAAGATGTTTGCAACCAAAGTCGGATGAACCTGTCTTTGTATGACTATTAAGTATTCCTCCATAAACACCGGAGACAAAAGTGTTTGTTGCTTAGAACGTCAAGTTTCTTTTGGAAGGAATTTTTCGTGAAAAGTTAAGTGGGAGGACAATAGAACTTTGATAAGGTTAAAAGAACCTTAGCTGTATGTGCAAAGTTGCGCAGCGCCGAAAAGTGTTCCGGAGGCGGCAACAATGCTCATGGCTCACGTGCCTCAAAGGTTGTGGTCACGGAGATCTAAGTTCCTATTGAAACAAGTAGATCGGGTAAACAATCAAATACCAAGATTTGAGGGTTGAATCATTATTTGAGAATAATGAACCGACTACATGCAAAGAAGCGATGATGGGCCCTGACTCCGTCAAATGGCTTGAAGCCATAAAATCCGTGATAGTTCCATACACGAGAAATCAAGTTTTGAACTTGAAGGACCCTCGAGAAAGGTGTAAGACCTTACAGTTGTGTCTGGATCTATAAAGAAATAGACATGGATGTTTTACATCTATGAAATAGTCGACATGTTGGGAAAGAGTTTACAACAATGTTCAAAGGTTGACTATGACAAGATTTGATCTATCATAGTGATATTTAGTCTAGACGGATTAATGTAGCAACCACTACATATAATTTGTTATATGGTAGTTGAATAAACAAAACAAGTTCTTCTAATAGAATCGTTACCTAGGCCATGTGCATGACACGGTCCATAGGGTTTTGTTAATTCAAAGGATGCTAAAAAGCATATGCAAATTTCAATGGTTGAAGTAAGCATAGCGGAGTTGGAATCTTCACTGTGATGAAACTGTTAAAGGAGTTTAAAAGTTCATCAGAGACGATGGAGATGCTTGCATTTGCAAGAAATTAAGTGGGAGCGCTAAGACATGTTTCTAATACATTATGTGGAAGACATATTGTTGATTGGAAATAATGTATATTTTATTAACACATATTAAGAATTTCATCCCGATGAAAGACTTAGGCAAAACCCAAATATTTGGCTTCAATAGACGCTAATATGGTTGTGCCAGAAGTACATAGACAAGATATTGAATGAGTTCAATATAGAAACTACAAGAGAGGCTCTTGTCGCACAGAAAGGATTGAATGAGTTCAATATTGATGATATATTCAAGTGTATTGACATTTGGTAAAGTGAAACAAATAATCAAGTATAGATTGATACTTGATGTATGAAATCACAAAGAGTATTTATATCAATCATACTGTGATATGTACAAATCCAGATATGTCCTATGCTCTAAATGTTGAGAGCATATACCAGAATGATTCATAAGATGATCATTGGACGATAGTAAGGATATTCTTATGATCTTTTGAAAGAACTAAGAATATATTATTTGTAGAAGTGACTAATAGATGGTTAGTTCATTGTAAAAGTACTACATTGATACTAGCTTTGTCACAAAGTACAAATTAAGTTTATCTCAATCTAAATTAAGGGTGGCACAATATAATGGAAAGTGAGTTCCATAATGGATTTGGATGATTTCCAAAGTTAAGACATTGTGACAGATACTACAACAAAAGGCTAAGTATATGACTGCTATTATAGCAGCAAAAGAGGGCATTTGTGTCAAGTAGTTTGTTATCAAACTAGGTGTAGTTCACAGCGGGATAATACTATGAAGATATATTGTACGACAATATTGTCAACATGTTTTAACCCCAAAGAGCTAAAGGTCACACCGAAAGACTAAATTTATACAAAGCCATCTCATTAGAGAATGAGTGATGCGTAGAGACGCAAAGACATGCAATTACACACGGACCTGGAAGTGTCAGATCCGGAGATCAGTTGACCACTAGCAATCGTGTACATACAACACTGGAAAGCCATAGGTGTTATATACACAAAGGTTCGAAACTAGATTATTGACTCTAGTGCAAGTGGGAGACTGTTGGAGATATGCCCAAGAGGCAATAATAAAGTGGTTATTATCATATCTTCACACTTATGATAAATGTTTGCATTCATGCTATAATAGTATTAACAAGGAAACCATTAATACTTGTGTGATTTGTAAACTTAATTTGAAGTCCCTAGTATAGCCTCTATACTTCACTAGCTTGTTGGTTGATTGATGATGTGGTTTCTTTGTCATGAACATTGAGATGTTATCAACAACAAGATCATATCGTTAGGAGAATGATATGGTGGACATACTCCTATAGACAAGCGTAGCATAAAGATCAAGTCATTTCAATAGTTCAATTGCTATATGCTTTCTGATACATAGTAACCTAATTCCTTCGACCATGAGATCATGCATATCACCTTTACTGGATGGATGCTTTGATGTCATCAAACACCACACCGTAACAGGGTGGCTATAAAGGTGGCATTGAGTGTTCGGAAAGTATTGGTTGAAACACATGGATCAAGAGTGGGATTTGTCCATCCACATGACGGATAGATATTCTCTGGGCCCTCTCGGTGAAATGTCATCCAATTAGCTTGCAAGCATGTGACTTGGTCACAAGGGATCACATATCACGGGAACGAGAAAAGAGTACTTATCAGTAACGAGGATGAACTAGGTATGCAGAGATACCGACGATCATAACCTCGGATAAGTAACATATCGTGAGACAAAGGGAAATTGGTATCGTATGTAAATGGTTCATTCGATCGCAAAGTAATCGTAGAAATATGTGGGAGCCATATGAATTTCCAGATTCCTCTATTGGTTATTGTTCGGAGAAGTGTCTCGATCATGTCCGCATAATTCACGAACCGTAGGGAGACACACTTAAGGATTCGACGTTGTTTGAGTAGTTATGGTATTATGAGAAAGAGACCGAATGTTGTTCGGAGTCTCGGATGGGATCCGGGATATCACGAGGTGATCCGGAATGGTCCGGAGAATAAGATTCATATAAGGAAAGTCCCGTTTTGGAGTTGGGGAATGGTTCCGGTGTTTTCATCGGGAACATTCTAGAAGGTCCCGGAATGTCCGGCACTCCGGAGGGGGAAGGGTACTTGAATGTGTCATTACATGTTGGAATGATTGCATCATGTACTAAGTGTTCTTGCTGTCCCAAATAAAGGATTAAATTGAATCCTAAATTGAAAAAGTCAAACGGCTAGTTTGAAAGTCAAACGGCAGTTTTTGGGAAGTGGGAGGAGAGGAGGAAACCGACTTGAGGGAGGAGTCCTCCTCCCCAAGCCGGCGCCCCACCTAGGCCGAGTTGGGGAGGGACTCCACTCCCTCCCCTTGGCCGGCCAGCCCCTCCCACCTATATAAGGAGGGGCAGGGCTCCCTCCCAACACACACAAGTTTCCTATCCTCTAAACTAAACCCTAGATCTAGACCCCGGTTTAGAGCTATTCGGTTTAGAGCCTTCTAATTGGTTTAGAGCCCTCTAATTGGTGTGTCTAATTACTAGACCACTAATAGCCTCTCTCATAAGCTCCACCATACTCGCACCGGCTTAAGGCGAAGCCCTGCGGAATCTCCCCTCTACTTCCGGTACCACGCCGTTGTGCTGCCGGAATCGCGAGGAGAGTGCTACAACCTCCGCTGCCTGCTGGAACAAGGGAGAGGAAGGTCTTCGTCGAGTACCGAACGTGTGACCGACTGCGGGAGCGCTGCCGGAACGTGGCGCTGGAAGGATCGTCTACACGATCTTGAGATCGGAAAGAGTACGACTACATCACCCACGAGAATCTGCTCTCGTTAAACACTTTGGAATCTTCGAGGGTGAGTTATTCCATCGACTCGTTGCTACAATCTAGTAGATAGATCTTGGCTTGTTTGTTTGTATGCGATAGAAAATTTTTGTTTTCCATGCTACGAACCCCTACATGTGGGTACGGGTGTTTGGTTCCAGGCGGACTTGAATCGCAAATGTATGCAAGAAGCACATCTCTGGAGGATTCGTGCCCCGTTGATTTGTGTCTACGCTATTGAGTTCCACCTTCCACAACGGGTGATGAGGCAATTTGGATTATTTCAGGAGACCCCGCCGCCATACAAGGACACTAGCATAGCTCTTCACGGGTGAGTGATCCTTATACACCCAGTATCTAATTTTCTTGGGCGTCTCATGATACTTGCTAAGTCGATGAATTTGATTGTAGATTGGACAAGATCAAGCAGAAGAGGGAAAAAGATTGGGCTGCATATCATCACAAGTATGTTCAGAAGTTCTATGCAAGGATTGAGGAGATCGAAAACCCGAATGCGGTCTCTCATCCTGAGGCGCCGCATGATGCTGCAGCGTTCAATCGGTACCTTGTGTGGCTTGGGAAGGTGTCTCGTTTGTACCTGCAGTCGGCTTCGTTTGCATCTCATGACATAGTGGAGGATCCTTATCCTGCTTTTGATGATCTGAGCCAGCTAGAGTACAACAGACTTGTCCGAGGCGGCAGGGGTGCAAATTCAGCGGGGGTTGTCCGCTTTGTGGTAAGCATTGTCAGGGGAGTACGTATATGCGATTATAGCGACATAAAATTGACTTTTTGTTCTTTTGCTAGCGCGAGGAGATCTCGAAACACGTGGACGAGGCCGAGGAAGCACTTAAACATCCTCCTGGCAAGGAGTCTGAGTCGGCCCTTCGAGCATTTGTGGAGGTATGTGTTCATACCGTTCCTAGTTGTATTGTATTTTTATGGGTGTTGAAATGTTCTAACATATTCGTCAATATCATAGCGTACCAAGCGTTGGGGCCATGGATTAGGTGTCTTGCTTGGTTGCCGCACCGTCGATGCCGCATCGCCAGTTAGGTCTTCCAGCCTAGAAGATGATGCAGAAGATGAACAGGAGGAAGAGGGAGAGTACGAGGAGGAGGAAGCTGGCCATGATGAGGATGAGGAGGAAGATGGTGAGGACGAGGATGAACAGGAGGAGATAGGCATGTCTCAATTACACGACGCCCCGCGGTCTAGTCAACGGTCGCGGGTGAGGAGGAGGAGGCTACCGAGGAATCCATACACGCCAAGTGAATGGGAGAACAAGCGTCGGGCACATGTGTCACGCCATGAGGAGGAGGATGAGGGGGAAGTCTCCGATCCTCCATGGAGGGTTAGGAGGCAGGAGGGACGGAGCAAGGCGAATGAGGATCGAGTGGCCAAAAGGGGGAAAGGGAGAAAGTGAACTCGTAGCTTGAACTAGTGCTTGTGGTCATTATGAACTTGTAAGTTAAACTTGTTGTTTGGTGTCGTCGTTTTGAACTTGTTGGTGTGTTGATGTACTAAAAAACTGGATGCTTGTTGATGTTTGAATCTGTTGTTGTGAGGAAAACTTGATCTGTTGATGTTGATGTTTGTATCTGTTGAATGTGCTAAAAACTTGATGTTTGAATGTGCTAAAAACTGAATGTTGATGTTTGTATCTGTGCTAAAAACTGAATGTCCTAGGAAGCATGGCGCCCTCCAGGAAAACGCCATGCAACTGAGCATGGCGCCCTCCAGGAAAACGCCATGCTTCCTAGGATGGCGCTTTTGGCGAGGGCGCCATGCGCCTGACTTAGCAGTTTTCCTGGTCCAGTTTTCCTTCGAGCGCGCGCGGTCACTGTGTCCCAGCGCGCTAGAGTTTGCTCAAAGCGCCATGGAAGCATGGCGCCCTCCAGGAAAACGCCATGGAAGCATGGCGCCTTCCAGGAAAACGTCATGCTTCCTAGGATGGCGCTTTTGGCGAGGGCGCCATGCGCCTGACTTAGCAGTTTTCCTGGTCCAGTTTTCCTTCGAGCGCGCGCGGTCACTGTGTCCCAGCGCGCTAGAGTTTGCTCAAAGCGCCATGGAATCATGGCGCCCTCCAGGAAAACGCCATGGAAGCATGGCGCCCTCCAGGAAAACGCCATGCTTCCTAGGATGGCGCTTTTGGCGAGGGTGCCATGCGCCTGACTTAGCAGTTTTCCTGGTCCAGTTTTCCTTCGAGCGCGCGCGGTCACTGTGTCCCAGCGCGCTATAGTTTGCTCAAAGCGCGATGGAAGCATGGCGCCCTCCAGGAAAACGCCATGGAAGCATGGCGCCCTCCAAGAAAACGCCATGCTTCCTAGGATGGCGCTTTTGGCGAGGGCGCCATGCGCCTGCATTCACTTAAGTTGGAGCTAGTTTCTATACTAGTGGCACCATTCCAGAAATTTTACAGTACAATGATAGTGCAAACATTCCAGAAACATTATAGGCAAGTGCAGTGAATGTTTACGAAATACATGGCGTTGCGCCCTTAAGGGGTTTTACATACGACAAATTCGGCATGACAATGTTCAAGATAAATTCCACATAGTGGAGTCCATAACATAGATCATAGCATGGTGACAACTCTACTGTGTCGCGCTAGGCTCCTTCCCCTTCGCCTTCCTTTTCCTCTCTTCCTCTGCCTCTTCCTTTTCCCTCAAGTCGCGTGCAAGCTGAACAACAGAGTTGAACTGCGCCTCGAATTGGCGTCTACTCTCTTCTTTCTTCTTGATCTCCTCTTCCTCCATTATGAGGCTAGCCTCTTCAGACACCTTCTCAAACCGACGATGATTCCTCAAGCTCTTCAAGTACAAGTCTCTTTCATGTTTTGCTTCTTTTTCCTTCCTCTCACGTTCTTTCTTTGCTTTCTTGATGCTTGCCTCACGCAATCTCCTATTGAAATCTTCTTCCCACCGACGTTCTTCTTCAGCCTCCCTCCTTTCCTCTTCCCTTTTCTTGATCAACTGAGCTACTTCATCTTCCCTCTCCTTCACCCTCCTCAAAGCCTCCGCCCACACTTTGGAGTAGCTCATACCGTTCCCATCATTGTTCTCCTTGGTTGGTTGGGTCGACATACCTATAACAGGAATGCAACCTAATAGTTAGTAAATAGAAATACACTTAAATGCACAATAAAAATTATTAAAATCATCAAGAAAACACATACGGAAATTCTCCTCGAAGATACGTAAACATACTACCGCCACGACCTCTACCGCCACCACGACCTCTACCACCACGACCTCTACCACCATCACCACCTCCTTGGCTTGTGTTTGTACCACCATCACCACCTCCTTGACTTGTGTTTGTACCACCATCACCACCTCCTTGGCTTGTGTTTGTACCACCGTCACCACCTCCTTGGCTTGTGCTGCCAATAGGGGTGTTGGCCTCCTTTGATTTTCTCCTTTTGCTACATGATGTTTTATTATGGCCCTCAGCATTGCATTCTCCACAACGGGTTTTGTCACGAGGCTCCACGAAATACTCGCTCCCCCATTCCCGTCGATATCCACCAGCCCAATCGTCCATGTCACCTCGAAAACGTTTGGTTTGTCTTCTTCCCCGACCAACAACCTTCGTTGACGGATCAGGCCAAAGTTGGACACCATGATATTCTGGCCATTGAGATTGGTCAAGGTAAGGCTGAAATATACCCGCCCATGTGTTCTTCACCGCTTGGATGGAATGCTCATCCAACCTAACCGTATCCGGGTGATTAAGACCCACCATTCGTTCAGATGCCGCCTTAATCACGTGTGAGCAAGGGAGATGGTACAATGTCGGCCTCTCGCAGGAGCAATAACCATTGCGTAGCCACACCTTATAGGACAGTCCCCCATGTTGCACACCTTCCCTTGTGCTGCCTCCATGCTCATTCACTTGATAAATCAGTTCTTGGTTGTCGAAACATTCAACCGTTTGTGTATCCCCTTTCTTTGATTGATATTCCAGCCAATTATCAACCAATGGTGGGTACTCATACTTCTTTTTTTTCTTGTTATCCCCAGCGATCTGCTTATCCGTTTCATCACTATACTTTAGAAAGTATTCATTCAACTTCTGAAATGTGTACTCCGCTATAGTAGTCATAGGCAATTGACGTACACCTTTAAGTACTTTATTGAAGCATTCAGCCATGTTACTGGTGGAATCACCGTATCTCTTGCCGCCATAATCATAAGCCCTTGCCCACTTTGTCCGTTCATTAAGATGCCTTCTGAGAAACTCTTTCCCACCATCATCTGTGAGACAATACAATCTATCATATAGTTTTTGAAAATGCCGAGCGGTGAAGGCAAGACAACAATCTTGTAGATCGTCGGCACGTTCCTTGTTGCCACAAGCTCTATAGAAGTTGGACACAAAATGCCTCATGCACCATCGATGGTGGATACGAGCACACCCAGGAATGTCCTTCTCGACTGCATTTAGTATTCCTTGATGGCGATCCGAGATGATGCAAACCTCTCTATCAGGTTCTATAACCTTGGTCCTCAATATATGGAAAAACCACTCCCAGTTGTCGTTGTTCTCCACCGAAACCAAGGCAAAAGCCAAAGGTAAAACCCGGTTGTTTGCGTCGTGGCATATGGCAGTTAATAGTGTGCCCTTGAACTTGCCGGTCAAAAAGGTGCCATCCACGGACATAACAGGCCGACAATGTTTGAATCCCCTGATGCATGGTCCAAATGTCCAAAATTCACGGCCAAATACCCGGACAGTGGCACCATTGTACAACCTAGTCACCGACCCAAGAGGCTCCACCACATAATACATTCCTGGGTTCCTTGCGGCCATTGCTCCCAACAACCTAGGGAGGCGGTTGTATGCTTCTTCCCAATCACCATACAACATCTTAAATGCGGCTTGTTTGGCCTTCCACGCCTTACCATACTTCACTTTATAACCGAATACTTCTTTAACCAAATCTATGACACCCTTAATAGTATATGTTGGGAGAGACCTTATGTTATTTGCAACTCTATACGCGATGAAATCGGAGGTGAGCTGCCGATGGTCCTCCTTCACAACTTTGGCATCCTTGATAAACTTGTCATCACACATATGAATGGACTGACAACTTACAATGATCCATTATGGCCCGCCCCTCAGTGGTCGTACGCGAACAACCCATGGACATCCTTGCTTCTCACACTTGACTGTGTAACGCACCTTAGTGTCCGAGTGAGTCACCTTGTATGGTCGGTGGTACTTCACCGCATAGTCCTTGATCCACATCTGAAATTCCAACAAGCTATCAAACTTCACCCCGGGATTTATCCCGTATTTTTTCGGCTTCAGGTCCTTTTTAGAAGGTGCTCATGCCTCGAGCACTCGACTAATTCCACCGTCAACTTGGGCCTCATCCGCAAGACTAACATCACGGAACAATGAAGGTCGATGATCCCGACCTACTACTTTTTTGTGAGCTTCGGCGAATTTAACCGTTAGACCATCCTCATCCACATCTTCATCCGGTCCTTCATCCTCGGAGTCCGATGCATGACACCTCAAATAAGGGATATCATGGTCCATGTCCTCCTCATGGCAATTTGCCTCCACATCTCCTACTTCATTGTCACGAAGCCCATATTCAACCTCATCACCCTCAAAGTCATCATCCTCCATTTGAGGTGCTTCATAGTTGTCATTGCGAAAAGGGCTCATGGAAGGTTGCCTCGTTGTTGTATCGCGTAGGTTGGCTCTACGCGAACCGGGCTCAATGGAGGTTGGCTCATTGTTGTGTCTGGCTCACCTCAAGTCGGGCTCATGGAAGCATGCCGGTTCAAGTCAATGTGCAACCGATCTGCAACCTTTCTTGTGGCAAATATCTCAAGAGACTTATCTTCAGATTCCGCCACCATCTCCTTATACGCACTCCAATTCAACTCGGAGTTAATAGGCATTATCTTCAATCTATTGTGATGGCCAAACCCGGCGTTATACCTTCCAACCAACTCATACACATCACTAGGTTCCATCCATTTCAAATCATTCCCCACTCTTTCCACAACCTCGGCATATGTAGGACTTGTGCCAAACACCATGACTACCTCCTCCGGGTCACACTCGGTATTGCCTTTCAAGAATGCGGCCTTGTCCACATGATGAACATTAACGATTCTTGCCATCTAAAAAACAATGACACCAACCATTACGCTTCAAAGACAACTATATTACCACCACCAACCGTAGCTACCAACTAAAACAAGTCATGCCACTTTGCTAATTCTAACATACAAATCCTAGCCATAAACTACCAATCTAATAACTAGAAGCAACAACATCAAGCCAAGATATAGCTAGGGTTAGGGTTAGGGTTCTACATTCTTTACCAACATAGAACCAAATTTCACAAATCTATTTGGACAAAACCAAGGGGTTAGGGGGAAATTACCTCTTGAAGCAAGGGGAAGTCTAAATCCACGGAGAAAAGCAACCGATTCGAAGGGATTCGAGTAGGGGAAGAACTTGGGGCGAGATAGAGAGAGAGGAGAGCTGGGAGAAATGAAGAGGTATGGCCTGGGAGGGCGCCCGAGCCGTTTTCTAGGTTAAGGACCATGGCGCTTTTCACAAAAGCGTCATGCCTAGTAGCATGGCGCCCCCGCGGAAAGCGCCAAACATTAAAACGGGCCCGCCTGTGCCACGGCGGCCGCCACGTCGGACGAGGCCATGGCGCTTTCTTAGAAAGCGTCATGGTATCATGGCGCTTTTGCGGAGGGCGCCGTGCTACTGACCATGGCGCCTTCTGGTAAAGCGTGAAAACAGGTCAAATCGGGATATCTTCGAAAAAGTAGGTCAATTTGTGAGATCAAACGTTAATTAGGTCAAAACAGTGATTTTTGCCATCAAGAGCAGAAGAAGAAGGCGAATCCCGGGCGATGGGATGCATTAATTGGCAAATATATCATGGAAGTATAGCAAGATTTTCTTGTAAATAATTCCATATCGAAACCAAATCAATCCGATGCATTTATCAGCTAATTGCGGCGCGTGATCATAAATCCTTTCGGCGCGTGCGGTTCGCCTCTTGTGAAGATCGAGGGAGAGCAATCGACCGACAGATAACGCTGCAAGCGGAACAGCCTGCGGGACACCCGCATCGTGCCACATATGTCCGCGCAACATAAGTTGGCTTATGCGGATATCCCACGTATTTAAGAGGTTATTAGCGGGTACCCGCATATATCCGCATTGCAGAATACTTTTAATCCCAAGAACTAGCTAGCTCACTGGTTTTTGCTTGATTCGGTAATATGAAACTAGTAGAACTGATTGCATTCATATTGAGAGAAATCAGTCTGCACAAAAACACTAGTAAGCTAGCTAATACAGGAAGAAGCAAACTGAGCTTGCTGGCTCTTCACAGAATAAACAAACTGAGCTACTAGTTCTTCAAGCAGGCTAAGCCATTAAGTTACATCGCTCCATTGAAGTGGCAGACTAAGACATCAAGTTACACAGTGCTCCATTTCATATTTCAACTACTCCAGTTGCATGCTACACATATCAGAGTGAATTCATAGGAAGTTGACTTGCTGATTTCTTCAAGATATTTTCAAGATCAGATTTGCATCCTTGCTCAGACAATTGCTTCTTCAAATCCACCGAGAATAAGATAAATAAGCTACTGATAAAAATAAATAATAGATAAAACATACAAATTTCTACATGGAAATGACATAACTTACATGTGCATTAGATCAATGGAACAATAATATATTAGAACATATAGTTGACAACCATATTGGTTAGGAATTTAAACATCAGAATCAACCATCCTAACCATAAACATGTTAATCTACTGTAACAGCCTAGATGTACCCTCCAAAATCAACAATCTGAATTTGTCTCTACTGTAACAGTTTTACATGTACAGTACAAAATCAACAATCTGGATTATTTAACTATCTGAATCTATCTCTACCATAACAGCCCCTACTACATGGACACTCCAAAATACTTGACGACAATGAATGCATCTGCCTTCCACAAGTTTCCCATCTAGATAGATTGGTACAGCCTCTTCCCATATCAATGATATCAGCTTGCGGCGTTTTCGTTTTGAGCCTACATGCATGGGAAAAGCTTAGTTAGCCTATCAAGAGTAAAGTAAAACTAAATGAGTAACATAGGAGTACATGTGCATCAAATCTTACCTTGAGAATTGGTTGTCCTTGTACCCGGAGAGAGATCCTCGAGAGAAGGAGATATATGTGGCAGATCTTGTACTGGAGATGCCATGGTAGAACTTGGTGACTGATGTGATGTCTCGGGAGAACGTGCCATCTTGGCCCTTTTTACTGAGGCGGGCCTCACCATTAATGATGCCCTTTTCGATGATGCAGCCCTGGCCAGCATATTTACACCCGGTGAACTCGCCACTTGAATAGGAGAACTCACCCTTAAAGGAACCTTGCTGTTTCTGCTCTTCTTCGATGTTGGCTTTGGGAGTTCATTTTCTGTGTGATGTTTGCCCTCTCCCACTTGCACCTGAGATACCTATTAAACATAGAGAAAAGATAAGCTAAACAGAAACTAGAATCTCTAGTACTGATAAAACAACCACAAACCCAAAGACTGCAGCGGAAATCGTACAAAGATCAGTACAGAACAGAATGATAAAGAACGGAATATTGATGCTTACTATCAAAAAACAAAAGGAGCAGACGAACTAGAAGCTCGATGCAAGCAAACTGCTGCATTTAACTTAATGTGTGTTTCACCTGGAGCATTGATGTCCCCTGTTCCTAGCACCCCTTGCCTTTTCTACTCTTAAGGCACCTATCTTAATACCCACCAGGAATAAACTACATAAAGTATAAACGGATCTTATCCCAAACATAATCCCGAGCAATTAGTCGGCTTACCACAAAAAAATATGCAAGCAACATGATCTCATGCATTACAAAGCTAGACATGAGCAGGCAGGTTGAGCAAGTAGACACCAAACATCATATATTCATAGTACATATCCCAATGGTAGTATCTGGTTTGATCTGGTTTCGTTATCGTAGTAGGTTCCTTAGCCGTGTATATATATGCTTTCGGTCCTTACCTGTAAGATGCATCATCTGGTTAACCCCAAGTATCAGCGCTCGACATCATATATTCACCTAGTACTAATATATTCAGTAATGAGACGCTAGCTAATTATTCACTAATGAGTCGCTAGACATTAGTACCAATTTCCAGTAGTAGCAAGTAAACCAGAGCACTTACAAAACACACATCCACTTGTTCAGAGTCTGAAACCAAGCATCACTGCAGGTTACTCAGGGCTACTACTCAGGGAAGGCGAGAGCTACTTAAAAAGGTAATACCGAGCTTTCTTGCGAATTTGATTTTCTAATTCCCTGTTCAAGTTTCTTGCGATTTTGGAGAACTAATTTATTTATAATCAATCCTCGTCGCATGCATACAAAACCAAACAGACCGAAGTTCTACATCTGAGAGAGTAAGTATGTTGTACCATCCAAAAGCAATGAAAAAGATGATTTGTTACCTTGGTGATGTTGGGGGCGAGGGAGCTTGCTTTGAGTTTCTTGGACCGATTCTGCTCAGCCACTTTCTTGCACTGTTGCCGCTCTCCCCCGCCGTCCCTGCCCATCTGTGGATCACCGCCGTCCCTTCCCATCTGTAGATCGCCGCCATCGATATAGCCTTGGCCGCCCACCATCCTCACGCCCTCCACGCCCTTCTCGCCTCCATCTGACCCCAAGTCCGCTGCCCTCCCCACGCCACCGAGTTCGCCGCCCACCATCCCCATGTCGTCTGTATCCATCTGTGGAATCTGCTCGTCGAGGAGCATGACAGGGCGTGTTATAGGAATAGAGGGAGAGGAGGGGCGGATTGCTAGTTGGCCGTCCGCCGGAGGAGGAGCCGCGGCCGCCATGGCAGAGCCTAGCCCAGCGGCGGCGCCCTAACCCTACTCAGCTTGGCGAGGCTGAAGTCGTATCTGCATCTGCCTGATGGAAGAGGGGAGACGCGAGGATAGCGGGACAGATGCGGGCCTTGCAGAATAACCGCATATGCCACATAATTTTAATAGTGTTACGCGGGCACCCGCGTATACGATTATGTGGGTGCGATTTAGCGGAGCCGCGGACGTACCGCTCCAACTTGCAGCGTTACCGACAGACCCAGGCCACTCGCGTCACACCCTCGTCGCCTTGCATGCGTCGATCGGCCCGACGGCGGGCCATGGCGGCGCCGCCGCCTCCTCCTCCCGTTCCGGGGAAAAACCCTAGGGCGGTTTTACCCGGGGACCGCCTCTTCGCCACGCTGGCCCACTACGTCAGCTTCACCGACCACCTCAGGATCCGCCTCGTGTGCCAGACGTGGCGGTTCTTCTCCCGCCGCATCGGCCGCCCGCCGCCGCCCTTCCCGTGGCTCATGCTCCCGGAGCCGGCCCCCGCCTCGCCCTCCGCGCCCTCGCCGGTCACCGTGCGCCGCCAGTTCTACGACATCCCGGGGGGTCGGCCCTACGCGTACGACGTCCCAGGGGAGGGTTACCACCGCTGCGTCGCGTCGTCCGCCTACGGGTGGCTCGTGTTCGTCTCCGTGGACGCGCCGCGCCGCCGTTCGGGGAGAAGACCCCCAACGGACAGTTCCACGCCGCGCTGACGTCCTCGCCCGCCGACCGCAGCAGGGCGTGCTTCCTCGTCGTCGCCACGGACAGGCTCGTCGCCTACTGCCGCCCAGGCCATCAGGACCAGGCGTGGCGCACCCTGCGCGCCCCGGGGTTCCGCCACGAGGCCCCCGCCAGCGACATCGTCTCCGTCGGCACCACGGTGTACCTGGTCGACGGCAGGAGGAAGGTCTGGCGCGCGGACCTCGCCGACCCGGAGCCCAAGATGGAGCGCCGGAACACGGCGTGCCCGCTCCCGTTCGGGGACGGCGAGAGCACCATTTTGCGCCACTACCTCGTGGGGTCGCTCGGGCACGTCCACATCGTGATCGCGGACGAGCACCACGCGCGCGTCGCGCTCTTCAGGCTGGACTGGGACAAGAGGATGTGGGTGCCCGGGGACCGCGTGCCCGGGGACCGCGTCCTGCTGCTGGGCCGCGGCTGCTCGGCATTCGTGCCGCCGGCCGCCGGCAGGCCACCTGGCATGGTGCTGTTCGCGCCAGCCGTCGTTAAGTGACGTCGACCGTGGCCGTGCCGCTGGGCTCGCGTGGTTCTGGGCGGAGTCGAGGCTGAACGACGGGTCGGAAGATGTTCTGGTGCTGAAGAAGACGATGCAGCACCGGCAAGGCGAGTTCACCGCCGGTGACTCGTTCTGGTTCTTCCCGGCGATTGATCCAGACGAAAGCGCTAGGCCGCCCTAGCTAGTTGGAACATGACATTCTCGCTTCTCGTAGGCTGATCTGGACCTGAAGTACGTACTACAACTGAACTATAATCGTGTAGAACAACGGGTCCTGTTAAATCTGTATCTTATATTTCAGTTTTTTTTTTATCCAAAGGAAGCAGTTATAAACCTAAAAATAGCAAACCTTTGAAAGGGGCTCGTTTGGCGTCCTGTTCCTCTATGACCCAGATGAATTGCAATGCAATGAGGAATATATACAGGTAAATAGTATCATTCATCGACAACGATTAACTACATTGGCCGTGCAATCGTGCATGCGCATATTCATGTGAATTCTTCACCATTTACTTCAGCTTTCCCAGCCCAAAGGGACTCTTATAGACTGAAAACATTTCACTGGAATTCCTTAGGATTGCTCCCATGTAGCTTGCTTTCTTTGTACATTTTGAAACCATGGAGAATTTACGGCATGCACCTAATTCTTGAGAAAGAAGTCCAAATAACCCCCCTATATTTCAGGTTTGGGACACTAACCCCCCTTAACTATTAACTGGAACACTTAACCTCATAAGTATCTAATACCGGACAAATTACCCCCTCAAACCGATGATGGCTGTTTTAAAAGCGGTTTTGGTCCATGTGGACAATGGTTTAAGCAAGAGAGATGCCATCGCTGGTGCCGAGACACCCATTCCCTGTGCTACTGTAAGAAGCACACTGGCGGTGCATGGCTATTGTCGACGTCTCCCTGGACGACCTACGTTCTGCTGCCGTGCGCGACCACTTCCGCTGCCATGCATCCGGGTGCCTCATCCAGGCGATGCCCAATGGTATTTTAAAACAAAACATAGATGAAAGGAGGTAGACCGGATCAAAAGATTATGTGCAAAACTAGCTAGCTTGTTTGAATCGAGGACGTGCTCTACATGGCAGAAGCTCGGGTGTGTGGGGTGCTGTTTGCGGACGTGCGTATGCCCGGTGTGTCGCGTCGTGTGCACGTGGGCAAGAAGAAAGTAGCAGGTAGCCGCAACGGCGTGGCTGTGCTTGACCATGGCGCGCCCATGGTGTCATTGCAGCACTCTTGCATGATCATTATGTTGCTCTGATTGGACTTCGGCAAGATAAGCATGTTTATCACACGCATGTCTTTCGTGCCGCTGCCGGAGAGCTTCGTCCGTTGGGGCGTCGTTGACACCGTAACGCCGCCATAGAAGCTCGCCGTTATCCACTCTGCCAATTTTAGCATGCTCCTCCGTTCATTCGGAGGTGGGTACAATGGCCATGGCGCTCACCAACCACCCGCACGTCCACTGTATCGCGTTGAATGCCAGCCCGGAGTTTACTAGGGACTTGTAGAGTCCGTACACCATGGCATCATCACAGGCCTCAACGTGCTCCACCGTCGTCACCTTAGAGTAACCATTAGGCATCTCCTGGATGAGGCACCCGGATGGGCGGCAGCGGAAGTGGCCGCGTCGCAGCAGCAGGACATAAGCCGTCCAGAAAAACGTGGACCAAAACCAGTGTCCACGTAGACCAAAACCGCTTCCGAAACAGCCATTATTGGTCTGAGGGGGTAATTTGGCTGGTATTAGATACTTAGGGGGGTTAAGTGCCCTAGTTAATAGTTAGGGGTGGCTAGTGTCCCAAACCTGATACATAGGGGGGTTATATGAACTTCTTTCGCTTTTTTTGTATGGCACAACCGAAGCATCTACTACACATCTCACTGTTTTCAGTATCCATTGAGTTCAACATAGCATCAACGATTTTGAAAGCATTATTTGGATATATGACAATGCCCATCTTCATGATATTAAATGAAATGCCACTTCAAAAAATGACTTTAGAAACATAGCAAAAGAGGCCCATTCAAAGTATATATTCAATTGTTGACAATGCCATTTTCCCGTAAGCTTTTCTGAAATTTGCATTATTTAAATACGCACAGTCGATAGGGCACATATCGCGTTGGTCCTTTACGAAATCATGTAGACAATTATGCAAAGCAGTCTCATCATTTAGTTTGACCTATTAGTAGATAGAAACCTTCGTTATATTGATGAAATACTTATCTTTGAAACTCCTAAATCCCCGATTTCTCTCATCACTGGAGAATGTTCATTGGCGACCATTGTGTATCCATAGCTCTAATCCGGTGCAACCATCGTGCCAACAGCTGCACCCGCAAGCTCTATCGCTTCTCCAATCCAAAAGAACAGCAAGATGTTGCTACTTGTGAATACAACATGGCCATTGGTACCAATCTTATATGTATTAATTATCGATTAATATACGATATATTCCTATTTTTTTGTATAATTTAAAAATGGAAAAAATGGAACAAGGATATAAGGGGGACCAAGCCCCCCCCCCCCCTCCCCCCTTACCAGTATAAATTTTTTTTGCCAAGTTTTTTGGTATTGAAATGAATAATACTTTCTATACTACCTATGAATCTTGCATAACCATGCTTCCCACTATACATTGCAACGTCCTTAACTTTTAAAAATAAGTTATTATAAGAACACCATGAATGTGAGTTCGTGAAGGTATTTACATTTAAACCTCTAGCTCTGGTATATATGAGTATATCTACTGCAGCCAAAAACACATATAACCTTGTTTATGTACATAAGACAATCCATGTCTTTGCCAGTTACACCAGGGACAGAGAGGACTGTCCTGCAACTTGTTATACGATTACATGTCAAACGAGATGGCATCTACCACCCAGTCCTTATAGGTGTGTAACTTCATGAGTTTGTTGACTTCAAACACGTGTAAGGCGGACAGAGAATGGTGTGGATTAGATAGTAGATTGTTGTGTCCTTAATAACTTAAAATAATTATTAGAAGAACACCACAAATGTGAGTTCGTGAAGGTATTTACATTTGATTCTCTAGCTCTAATATACTAAGCCAATCTACTGTAGCCAAAAACACATATAACCATGTTTATGTACATAAGACAATCCATGGCATTGCAGATTACACTAGGAACAATGACGACTGTCCCGCGAACTGTTATACGATTTACAAGTACAACGAGATCACAGCTATCACCTAGTCTTTGTAGGTGCCTCAAACACGTGTAAGGTGGACAGAGAATGGTGTCGATTAGATAGTAGATTGTTGTGCTAAAACTCCCAAGTGGATAATAATAAGCCAATCGGATTAATTCAGGTGTGTAACTTAAAAGGGGGAACAGGGGTATTGGGGGACCAAGGCCCTCCCTTGCCCTGATACATGTCCGCCCTTAGAAAGATTGTAATGACTGTTGTGGTTAATTCAGAAATCCTGTCAAAAAAGAAAGGAAAATATAGAAATATGAAAATCAAAGAAATAATTTTAAAAGAGAAGATCAAAGAAAGCGCAAAAAACGTGCAAAAGAAGGATTTGAACCCAAGATATACTAGGCCCATACTAGACTCTAAGCTATTGCTTCTTAATAGTTTGAATTGACCGTTTATTCATATTATACATGATGAACTTGGCAATACATATAATTTGTTGGCCTAATTTTTTGGTATTGAATTACAGTATGAGTACAACCTATGTATCTTGCATAACCATGTTTCCCATTGTATCTTGCAACATGAAGATGATGCTCACTAGTGAAGAAATAGTTATTTGAAGAACACCATGAGTAAGACCTATACAACGCAGTGCATCCATTACTGACCCTGATTATAACATGTGTGCACCTGCAAAATACCATGCAAAAATGTGATTAAATACGATCTGCAACTGTTGGAATCTGAGTTAGTATAGTAGTATTGTCCTAGGAGAGTCTAGAGTATTTAAGTGAAGTGTTGGTGTCTGTGTTGGTCTCCTAGTTGATTCTAGAATATTTTAGGGTGTGTTAGTAGAATAGTAGTATGTCTTACTAGATTCTAGACTATTCTAGTGTATGAGTGGAGATGTAATACTAAGCTGAGATATATATAAGAGGGTGTGGAGGTCCAAGGGACTTTTAGCCCATCCAGAGTATTTCCCCAAAAAACTACACACACAAATAAATGGAATTACAGGAATTATAAACATTTTTTTCTACTTAATGAACAGATCTCATACCAGTTGCTTGGAAAAAGGGAAAAAAATCAACTCATTTCTTGACCAATCCAATTAGTTAATAGAGGCACTTTTCATTTTATGCAAGACAGATTTGATCATATGTTTGCACTAATGGTTGCAAGTGCAAAAGTTTTATTATGGCAGACATCTTTGATATCTTACACCCTTGCGAAATGCACAAAGTATCTAAACCCCAAACTCAAACACCACAACTTGCATTTACCAATAACGAACCTAATTAAATGGTATAATGTTGTGACAAGATGAGTCACAGGGATAGGCGCAGTCGATTGCTTGAGCGGCATCCCTTTCAAAGTACCAATCACCAACCAGCTCTGCAATTGTCTGAAACTCCAATAAGATTTTAGTGTCCATTGCTAAAATGCCGCAAACATACAGCTTGTTATCATAAATTAATTCTTATCAGCACCTCATTTTGTAGTGTTGGGGAATTTGGTGCAAACCATGTGTCCTGCAGCTCGCTCTGGCAATGTGCAAAGCAAGAATTGACGAACATCCCCACCTTTGGTTCATCTTCAAACGGTTTCAGAGCTGTTAACATCGCACTTCTCAGGCCTGTAGAAAACTTCATTAAGACAGTAACTTAATGAAGAATCTTACACATTACAATCATTGGTATGCACATTGCACAGATTTGTATAAAGCGCAAAACTGAACCTTGGATAGTTGCGATTTGGGATGTGCTGCATGCGCTAGGGTCTGCCTTACAGTGACTCCATTGACCTCTAGGATCAGAAGAAGGAGGCACAAAGATGTGATGGAACTGTTCAACGAAATATCATTACTAGTGATCAGATGCTGAAAAGTATTAAGCAGTATGTTTTACTTCACCTGATATACGTCGTAAGCTGAATTCAAGATGAAATAGGGGGTTTTAATGTTTGGAAGCACGTATTGCGGGAAAAAGCACTGCAAGAAGGGGTGGAAAGTGTTAACTAAAACTGCAGCACGAATGATGTGGCTAGGAATGCAGAGAGCCCTGACCTGATATGGATCGAGTGTCAAATTCAGACAGTCTTCGTTCAAATACTTCTCAGCTCCCTACATAAAAATTATAATTCAAAGCTACACTTTAGAAGAAACTCAAAACATTGGAAAACTTCCCAAATTAATTTGTGAAGAGGAGGTTTGCTGGTGAAGAAAACCTGCAAAGCAACTAGGCTGCTAAAGAAAGGCCTGATGGTGTTGTTGCCAGAAATGTCATCCCTGCAAGATGGCATGAGTTCTTTCAACGCACTTGACTAAAAGCTCGACCTTCCAAAAGTAAATAAATCTATTTGTTTGTTTAGCTTCAGCGTTACACATCAAGGAAAAACCCGGCGTCGCTCATGCATTTCACCGTGGCGGCGCCTCCAAGACGCTCCTGGAGGTTGTCACAGTGGAAGAATGTAGCTAGGCCTCCTGCTGAGCAGCCTGAGAGCAGCACCTGAAGTATTCAGAATCTTGCTCAAAACCATGATCTACTTATACTGTTATTACACAACTATATATCTATCAATCTCGTAGAGTGATTTTTGTTGGTAACTGAAACTCAAACACTAATTATAAGGATACGATTACTGAAAAAGTGAAAAGCATGCAGAAAGTATCTAGACTAGTGATGAGATCTGCGGAAAAAACCTTTTCGGCTTTGTCGAGGCCTTTCAGGGAGAGATCTGTGATGATAGCATCCCATATTCTCTGACCTCTCATGTAGATGACTGAAGACTGCATATATTGTGGCAAAAACCAAGCAGTCAGCAACTCGTATACGTATGCAGTACACCGCCCGGTAACTTGAGATGTGATCTTAAGAATACGCACGCCATTTCTGAACTCAGAGTCGCCTGCGAAAGAGCCACCGTCGCAGTACCGCAGCTTCACACGATTCCAGTTGTAAAAATCTGCTCGAATTGTTAGCAAGCACCATGTCAGAAAATATCTCAAATTAAGACGAGAACCAATCTGAATTCTGAAACTCTGAATTTTTTGGAGCAGAAATTTTCGCAGTTGGCCTGATGCAGATATGGTCTAATCATTCTTGCAGTAGGGCCATCAGCTTGAATTGGCAATGGACCAGTATGATAAAGCAAAACCGTTGGCGCAACTTCTTGCTACCTACCGGATTATTATGATCTGTTTGTTGACTGGCTGTCACCTTTTGCAAAAGCCGACAGTACCACCATGAACGGAAACATGCAAAGGCTGTGTTGATTGATCGTCACATCTACTACTTGGCGTACAAGGTACGCGGAGATCAAGAATGGGTGGGTACAATGTCTTGTTCTGAATCGTGTCTTTTCAGAGAAACAAAAATTGAACTGGAAGAGCACCACAGATTGAGGGATCGTTGCTGGGGGACCCTCGGCGCGTGCCTGGGTTGATCGTACCTGGGTTCATGGCGGGATCGTTGCTGAGCACGCCGGAGAAGACCTCGAGCTTGTTCATGAGGCTAGTGGACCCTCGGCGCGTGCCGGCCCTCTCGGCGCACGACCGCGCGCTGTTGCACCACCCGCCGCCCTCGAACTGGAGCAGCCAGCCGCGAGCGCCGTCGCCGGAGCCGCTGTGGAGGTGGTACGCCGGCGGGCTCCCGTCAAGGCACACTGCAAATTGACGCGCACAATTGCATACGCATGTCAGGATTAGGCAGAGAAAGAGGAGCTGAGCAGCGCAATGAGCGGGCGTCTGGAGAAGAAGAAGGGATTAAAGACTTGCCTGCTCCCGTGGACGCGGCGTCCGGGACGAGAGTCATGCCCACCATCAGCCTATCCTCGACCGCAGCGGCCACGACGAGCAACGCCACCGCCGCTACGACGCCTGGTGCCCACGTCCAGGGCCGCCGCCGAGCCATGAAGACGACGGCGGCCGGCACCGAGAGAGGATAACAAGGGGAAGAAGAGGCGCCGTGCACGCGGCAGGCGAAGGAAACTTGTGAGAGGATTTGAACCTTTGCGTGTCAGATTGCTGCAGTCCAGGCCTGTCCCCTGTGCGTGCATGGAGTACTCATGCTGTGTGTATATAGACAGCCAAAAATGGCGGCTGGAAAACGAGGCGACAACGGTGACGGCGAGGATGCATATCTTTTTTTTTGTAGGGTACTGCGGATGAATGTCTGCGTCGGAAAAGGCCAGCGGTTCGTTGGATAGAATGGACGGTGGATAGACCACGGTTCCTTTGCGGCCACAGACTAACGGGCCACGGGCTGGGCCTACAGGGGCCCATAAACCAAGTCACGCATGATGGATGGTCGACCGTGCTACTACTGGCCCGGCCCAACAGCGGAGTAGGCCATGAGCCCATGTCTTCCAGAACTTTCGGATGACAGGTCGCTCTACTTACACTCTAGTCCCTTCACCTTTTCACTGTCTCGCTCGCGTCCCCAACGAAGGCGCCGCAAGTACATTTCCGAAATCAGAATCTCCATTTCGTTTTCGTCAGCCGCCAAGAAGAATATTTCCCTCACTCCCTCACACCAGACTACGAGGCAGATGCGCGGGGCCTGAGGAATCGATCCAGTCCACTCCCTCTCCTGCCACGCTTGTCTGCTTCTCGTCGACTGCAAGGTAAGTGGCGTTTCTCTTCTCCTTTCTGGTTGATTCATACCGAAGCCGTGCTTCTCTGCGACGCTTGTTGGGTGCGGCGACTGGCTGTAGATTTGGGCGCTGGCGCTTGACCAAGGTCGGGCTTTCGGAACTAATGGTGGGCAGGCTTCCTGCTGCGTTTGCTCAAGAAATGCGGGTCGGATTTGGTGCAGAGCGGCAGTCTGCAGATGTTTAGGAGTTGTTTTTTCTGCTGGTCCGGTGGTGAGATTTCACTGTCTTTCCATGTGGAAGACTTGGATGTTCTTAGTTGATTCGATGATAATGCGCTGTGTGACCCGAAAGTAGATTTAGATTCATTTGTGTTGGTTTAGTGTCGGGCTGCTGCTCCTCTTGAAACTTGGGGATTGAAGTTGTATCGTATGGGTGTGGAAACTCTCTGTTCTTTTGGAGTAGATATGCTGTGTTTTGTTGTTGTTGTTGTTGTTGGACGGATTTGATGCGTAGGACAGGTTTAGACTTTAAAGATCGAATGATATTTCTACTGCCGAATTTGTTAATATGAATATAATGGTTGCCTTGTGTGAATGTCTGTGTTTTCTTGGATAAGGGCTGCTGCCACTGTCATCCTCATCCTTTTCATGTTCTGAGCTGAGCAACGTATTCTGGTTGGAATGCAGGTTTCCGGCATGGGGAATCGTTCTCGTCCGAGTGTAGCAAAGGAAACCATGGAACCGATTGATGAGGAAGCAGAGAGTCCTAGCAGGGAAGCACAACTGGACAGACATCATCGGTCGAAGTGTGCTGATGGAAAATCGGGGGAAATGTACCTCGACCGGATACCAAACTTCCATTGCAAAAGCCTGCCTACAAGACGACTTGAAGCAAACTCAGAAGATAGTGTCATGCATAGTCGTGGTTCTATGTACCAGAGCTCCAGTGATGTTAGCAGACTCAGGAAACTCCAACAGGGGAGGGGAAAATTAGATTCTGCATATGGAAGAGATGCATTTATGTCATTTGGGACTGCCGATTCGTCCTCCCAGCCTAGCACAAGTGGAGCTTGCTTGGTTCCTGAACGGAGCCGTTCAGGCATGTCGAGGTCTTCTATGAACAGAAGTCGTGAATCTAGTCGAGATGCCAGTGAGTTTCTGGAAATTTCTTCGCGTGAGGTTCCTAATGAGAACTCAAGGACTGGAAGGCCACGAAAGGACTGCAATTTGTTGACAGCTGATGTAATAGATGGTTTCCTACAACTATCTGTTGAGGAAGATACCGCTAAACGTCCCTGCTCAAATACGGCTCCTCATTTGCTAGAAGGCAGTGGTAGTCGAGGCGCAAGATCAAGTTGCCAATATCCTGTTGGCGTTCATCCTGATGCAGTTAACCATGGTGAAAGTGATTTGGTGAGTAATCTGCCCAAGTCCTTGTCAGCTAAGGCAGGTGTTTCTGATGCTGCCTGTCCATCAGAAGGTGCTGATGGTAAGAGAAAAGCTCGATCTAATCCATTCAAAAAAATTATGGATCCTTTCATGAAGTCCAAGTCTATGAGGAATCCCTCCCGCATGGAAATGGAAGATGAGAAATGTGGTAATGCACCAGTTAGAGGAAAAGATAGTGCACTGCGCAAATCTTTGTTGAGTGGTATCTCCAGAACGGAACACAGCTCCACACCTACATGCCAGACAAGTGGGGAAGCCCGTCCTATGGCCGCTACTTCATCGCCAACTCACCTTCATGCTGTTCTTAAACTGGATCCTGATGAGGGTGCTTTTGGTTTCGAGTTTTGTACCAAGGGTCTGGAAGAGTCCATTTACGCTAACACTTGGAAATCCGGAAACGAACTGAACTGGATCTACACTTTCCATAGCGCTGGCAAACGATCTAGTGCCGTGGGAAGGACCTCCAAGGATAGGCGTGGGGGTCCGCCTCCAATTATCGGTCAGATGCATGTGTCTTCCTATCTGTACTCTGAAGTTGAAGAAGATGGTATTTTGAATAACTCGGCCACTAGCGAGTTTGTTTTGTATGACATTGCTCATGCGCGACGGAGCTCTGCTGTCGAGATAACTCAACGTAAAGATGCCACCCAACCACCATTCTGCAATGTTGTCCGTAATTCAATCTCTAGAGAGTCTCTAGAGAGAAATAATCTGGTGGAGCGGAAAAGTACTGCAAGAAGTAACTCAGATGCATTGGCATCTTGTCTTTGGTCCCAAGAAGATCTTCATCCTCATTTGGAGGTTGCAGCTGTTGTGATCCAGGTGCCGTTTCATAAAACACGGTCCAAAGAATTGACAGGTGGCTCAACACTTGGTACAGTCAAAGTGGTTACGTCAGGCGGGGCACACGGGGTACCAAGGGATGATGAGAGCAGCCCATCACCATTACTTAACCGTCTGAAGAGTGGTGGACAATGCGACTGCGGCGGATGGGACATGTCATGCCCAATCGTTGTCCTTGACAATTCATACGATAGTTATTGGGTTGATTCTGTGATGAATGAAAGCAAGCATCCTATGGAGCTATTTGTTAAGGTAAACCCAATAGTCGCTATGTTCAGACACCACTTGTATTTTCTTATTACCATATGCTTGCATATACTCAAAGAGAGTAGTAACTAAATTTTGTCAACAAATGATTCACTTGGTTAGCACATCAAAATAAATATCCCTCTATGATAGTTCGGATGCACTATTGTTTTATTTTAGAGTTGCATTAGTTTAAAACCATATATTTAACTAAATGTAGTATTTTATTTCATTGTGTACCCCAACTGTTGAAGCAGGGTAACCAAGAAGTTCTCCCAGCTCTTTCGATGAAAGTAGATGGGAAAGGAGATCTCTCTGTGGATTTCCATGCACGATTATCAGCACTACAGGCGTTTTCAGTCTGCATTTCTTTGCTTCACTGTTCTGAAGCTTCTTCAGCCATTGGCGTAGAGAAATTCAAGCACAAGCTGTATTCCAGCTCAATGAAGATACTCCTGAAAGAAGAAGTGAAACAGCTAATTGAATCGGTAACAGGGAAAGAAAAGAAGAAAGTGAAGAGGAGGAAAGGAAAAACTCCATCCATTCTCAACGGCCCTCCCTTCTCACCCATGGGAAGAGTATAGCAAGTTTTTTGCCATCATGTTCAACTTCTTGGTGTTGATCATGCTTTTTTTTCGATCAAATGGGAGATTTATCTTGTTCATATGGATGGAAGCATCTTAGCATCAGGTAGTTGTTCATAACATCCTGTAGTTTTATAGCGGTGACCTTTAGCTCTTTCTATTAGCAATCTAGGATTAGGAAGGCCATAATTGCTGTTGCAATTCTGAAGAGAAACTTTTGGGGACAAATCTTCTTCCAAGATCCAGGAAGATAAATAAACCTGATATTGCCACTGCTTCTTATACAACATCACCTTTTTGGGCTGCAACTACTCCTTTATCTCATCTTTCATTCAGCCTGAATGTCATACAATCTGTGCAGTATAACCAATGTTGTTTCTCCTTCTTGTTCCTTGATATTTCATTGCTCTGCTCCAATAATTTTGAACTGGACTCCTGAGGAAAGCGTTAGAACTAGTAACATATTGCGTTGCTTGCTGTCTTATGTGCATACATATGCTGCCTATAGTCAGTAGGAACTTGATGGTGTTTTTACTGATGTACGATTATAGGATGCTTGTAGTAAGTAGTTGTCACAACGCAAAGCTGTGGCCGGTTCCCATGTGTTCATTTACAGTTGTTGTCTGTCTTGCTTCATCTAGAAGTTGACTGAAACTTATTTTAGTAAAATCTTGGGTGCTTCCCTGCCAGCTTAGGGACCTGCAAACTATCTGGACCATGATTAAAAATAGGTTTCCTGTATAACCATCTTATTTTCGGCCTCAAACTTTTCTTGTAAGGACACTAGGCAGATTGCTTCTAGTATAAACAATTCAATTTGCGGCATTGCCGAGGTTGGATCTGCAAAATGTGGCTGCCATCTGCGCACCTCCACCTGCTGAGTCCAGGCAAACATGGGCATCAGCTGACACTGGCAGGAACAGGGTTTGGACCATCTCCAGTCTTTTTGCCCATTTCCCTAGGCCATTTTATAAGGATTCTTTTTTTTTGAACAAAATTTTATAAGGATTCGGTGAGAGCATCTGCCCTGCAGCCACCACGTTGTTTCGATCTCATGTGGTAAATAAATCTCCCTAAAAAATGTGGTAAATGAAGAAATAATGATATACTGAAGATAAAACTCCGAGTCACATTGCAATTCCAGCCACACTACAATGGTGTTCCTGACGATTAGATTAGATGCTGGAATGGTCTCGGACAAGATGCTGTCTACCCTGACCCTCTAGTCGTTTATTTATCCCTTTGTGGCAAATTAGATGTTACAGACTTGTCTATACTTATTTAACTATATATAACTATCAACGTGTTTTGATACATCTGAATTAACTAAATCTGTAACACCTAATTTTGGAACACGTCTCTTCAGCCGCTAATTCAGTAAGCCTGCTCAATCAAACGGTGACTTATTTTTTTGAGGTGAGCTCAAATGGTGACTTTGCGCCATCCTTTTTGTTTATTAGGCCTTGGTGTTCGAGTGATGATTTGGCGCACATGGGTACTAGTGATCCTGGTTTTAAAAAAATTGATAATCATATTTTTTAGCTTGAAAACATTATTAAAAAACTAAAATGTGACCAACGATTTATCCCATAAATGTGCAAAATATTAATTTAAAATACTTTGTATTATGAGCTACACAAAAATGACAGAAGTGTGGATTTAAGTATACATAGCTTTACGTCTCTAAATTGTATTGGATTTGCCATTTTTATGTAGCCCACGATATAAAGAATTTCAGGGCTAAGATTGTTCATGCTTATAGGATACAATGTTGACTACACCCACAGTTTATTTCAGTTTTCTTAAGTCACAAATATAGTTTTTGAATTTTTTTTTAAATCGAAGTGAGCACTAGAGCTCGGAAGCCATGGGCCCATGGACACTTTCCGTTGGTGTTCCATTCCACCCGTTGATTGTGATCTCACCTGGCTCGTGTGTTGTTTCATGGCCTGGTCCATCACAAATCCACAGACCAATAGGCTCGTTCCCAATATGTTCATCTGACAGCCCATGGACCTTTGTGGTTGCCCTCACAACCAGCCCACACAAGGTACGGCCCACCCTACGGAAAGAGAGGACGCAAAATCCCATGGAACACGTGAACGGCGGGAATGACGTGCGAAGTTGGTGCGAAAAGTATTGCCAAGACAGCCAGCCACGTGCGTGGATCCCGGATCCTGTAAGGATATTCCTTCCCAGGATTCCGATGCGCTTTTTGATGGGCAGAGTCCTTGCAGGCTAATTTTTTGGAAAATGATATCTATCCCCCGAACATCCCCCGAACGATGGGGCGTTTGCATCGTCCGGGTCGCTGACTTCATGCCTCCTCGCATACGCAGCCTCCTCGCGATGTACACCCTTTCTGGTCCCACCACTTCATCTTATCTTATCATTCTCCCCAACTACCCCCGCCTCATCTGCACTCCTTGACGCCCAACACCGCTGCTCCGCCGCCCCATCTCCAGCGCGTTGCAGCCGCCGGCCAGGTCCTCCTCCGTTTGCTCGCAAGCCTCCTCCTTATTCCAGGCTCCTCTGTCCACCTCCACCTCGGCGACCTCCCCCGTCTCCGGCGACCTCTGTCCACCTCCGCCCCGACTCCGGCGACCTTTGCCCCAGCGACCTCCACCTCCGTATCCAGCGACATCTGCCCACCTCCGCCCCCGCGACCTCCGTGCAGCACAATCGCTGCCTTCTGATGCCGGCTGCCGGCGAAGTCGCTTCCATGGGAAGTCAACCTTGCTGCCACGGGCAGCCGTAGTTGCTTCCAGCGGCGACAGAACTTGCTTCCAGCGGTGGCCGAGTTTGCTTCCACGGGTGGACGAGCTTGCTTCCAGCGGTGGCCGGCAAAGTAGAGTTTTTGCTACATTAGAAGAAATTTGTTGCTACAATCGTCTTGTGATTTTGCTATAACAGTATCAACTATTTGCTACAAGGTTTTCGGCGAGAATCACCAGCGAGTTTTTTCGACGATGTCTCCGGCGAAGTCGGTTTTGCTGCATTAGCACAATTTTTTTGCTGCATGGTCTCCGACGAGGTCTCCGACGAGACGTTCTATTTCTGAAACGAACCTTTTTTTTGCTTCGGAAGCAAAAGCAGGGACATATGCAGCAAACGCGGGATGTTTGCAGCAAATGGACACGTGTCAGCACGGAAAGCAGGACGATTGAAGCTCCCCGTCGTCCGGGGACGCCTGGCACTATCCTAATTTTTTTAAAATAATACAATTTTTTTATTCAGTTTTACAAATAATACACGAAATAGAAATTTTGCAAATTTAACGGGCCGTATTCTTTTTCAAAAGACGACGGGAACTGGTCTTTATTTAAGAAAACGACGGAGAGGTCCTTTATTTAAAAAGACGATTGGCGCCGTCGTCTTTCGAAATGACTACGCGTCGCCGCGTGGTGCACGGCGTCGTTTGCCTGTGTTTCGCTGCTCCTATCCCCGTCGCCGCGTGGCGTTATTACGAGGCAATGGGCACTGGAGGCGGTGGTGCGTCATCCGCCGTACATTTGTACACACTTGCGCCTACACGTACCGGTCGTTCCATCCAGAACCGGGCGGACCACACACCACTGCACCGCGCTGCAGCTCGCATATGGGGTACTCTCCTCTGGTAGTACTACTGGTAGTACCAGCCGTCATTTCGAAACACGACGGCGCCGGTCGTCTTTTCAAATAAAGAACAGCTCCCGGTCGTCTTTTTAATTAAAAACGGATGTTCGTCTTTTAAAAAGAAAACGGTCTGTTAGATTTGCAAAAAATTAATTTCATGTATTATTTATGAAATTGAATAAAAAGAATATATTATTAAAAAAAATTAGCGTCCTTGCAGCCCCACGAGCGGTCGCTTTCCGTCTCGTTACGCTCCAGATAAGAAGCAAACAATTTCATACGAAGATAAAATCAAACTACGTATATACGTAGTAGTAAAAAAATTCTACCGCGTGTTTCTCTGAAGAAAAAAAGATCTACCGCGTGCGCCCGTAGGTGGATGTGACGTGCGACTTGCTTCGATCCTCAAGATGGAAAGGCTGCTCATGAAGCTTCATCGCGATTCGCGTATGCTTAGCTGCAGCTGGGCAAGGATAACAATTTATTTATTAGTGCGGCAGGGAAAATGACTGAAAACGGCTGGCCGACCATGGCTGCCATCACACCAAGACGGCGAAGGATAACATGCTTTCTCCACCAGTTTTCATGTCTGGTTCTTTTCGGTCCAGCCTCTCCAATAACGGTTTAACCTTAGCTGCTCACGTAAAACATATGCGCAAAAAAAAAACTCTCAGAAATTCAGTCTAGATTTTTTCGGACGGTGTCGTGTGAATTTAGGGCATCTTCATCGGGCTGGTCCATTTTGGATACGAGATATGTCTAAATCGATTTGTTTGGGTCGGCCTAAACACAAACCGAGGCCTTTTTTTGCTCCGGTCCGTTTGATGTGCGGGGTGCTTCCAGCGGCCGACCCATTTGACCGCCCCCACACGCACATCGTCATTAGTGGTGGTAAGGTGTCTACATGACTGAAAGACACAACGAGAGATTTTTTTACCCAACATGAATGACAACGTAATTTGCGGATCGGTCCTCCACCACCTTAGGCGTTTTACAATTTATCATTAATGGATATCTAATTCGTGTTTTTTTGTCATTTGGATTTGTATGAGTTGTGTGTATCATAATTATGTAGAGGCTGAGTAAAGCTTCTTTAAGCGATAACGTGCCTTTATCAAAAAGACAAATGGCATCCCTAGATAACATATGGACTTCTAGAATGGTTTATCCAAAAGCAACTCCTCCAGGAAGGCAGGTTAAAAAAACTCCTCCACAAAGGAAAATGTGTGCACAATGAGGAAGTTGTATAAATCGACGCGGTGGTAAGGTGTTTACACCACTCGAAGACACAATGAGGATTTTTTTTACCCAACATGGATGGCAACGTATTATGCGGATCGGTCCTCCACCACCTTAGTCGTTTTACAATTTTTCATTAATGATATGTAATTTGTTTTTTTTCATTTGGACTTGTATTAGCTGTGTGTATCCTAATTATGTATAGCTTGAGTAAAGCTTCTTTAAGTGATAAAGTGCCTTTATAAAAAAGACAAATGGCATCCCTAGATAACATATGGACTTCTAGAATGGTTTATCCAAAAGATACTCCTCCAAGAAGGCAGGTAAAAAAAGCTCCTCCACGAAGGGAACGGTGTGCAAGAGTCGCCTTCCCGAGATAAAACCACTTAAAGCTAGATCATTGGCTTTTACTAGGAAGATGTGAAAGCACCCAATAAAGTGATTTTGCTACACATGTGGGTAGCTAGACACCCATGTATTTCCCATCGATTCAAGTTTTATAAATCCTTTTTTTAGTTTGTTTTCCTAGTAGAACACAAACTTTTGGCATACAAAAGTGGATTCAGAATTTTGTTTGTATGGTGTTGTTGAACAATTGACTATTTATTTGTTTGTATTTTCTGAATCCACTTATGTATGTATTTTTTTTCCTTCCTCTTCTTTTGTTACCCTGCGCAACTTTTTAGGCTGAAACTAGTACGAAAGAACAAATCGATGGAAGCAACACGGAAAAAGCAAATAAAACCATAAGCAACAAAATAAACCTAGCTAACACAAGAATACTCATGTATGTTGCCCGCAAAAAAAAAGAATACTCATGTATGCAACAAAATAGAAATCTTATACATACAGCAAACCTACAAAAGGGCTGGTAGTTCATACTTACACAACCACTATTTAACAGGACCAAAAGCCGCTTCCAACAAAATCCACCAGCATATCCAACATTTAGAAATTCCGCATGCGCCCGCAAGAAAATTCTCATTTTTCAATCATCTCTTTGCCAACTGACCGAAACAAAGATTTCAAACAAATTTCGCCAACATATCCACCGTCGTGAAAACTCAAACAGAGCCGGCGAGCTAAGCGTGTGCTCAATAGTACAATTTTCTTAGTGCAAGTGGTGATGTATTGATGATCATTTTGCCATATTTTTTTGGAGTACACTAGAACCCACTAGCTAGGCCACTGGGACAAAGAGATATGCTTCATAAATTGGCAAGGCAGGAGATGTTGAGATATGTGTTCTAAATTATTGCTGACAATACGGCTGGAAGGATAAGAAAAAGGTGTTATTGATCATCAATTCATCGCCACTAGCACTAAGAAAACGGTATTATTGAGCACGAGTTTAGCTCGCGAGTATCGTGGTGACGCTGGGGGGGACCCAGAGCCAGCGTACCGATGAAGGTCGTGTGATCGTGTCGGTGCCAGCCAAGACCAGCCCATGATCCGTCGACGTCAGAGCCGATTCAGCTCCAGCTCGACCGGCCAGTCCCCCGGTGTTTTACCCGTCCTACTCACGTTACGTACAACTCCCGTCCCCCATGTGTGCGCCATGCTCGCCTGTGTATACGACGAGTTCGGGCCCAGACAACGGGATTAAAAAGCGATCCAGGCGTTTGGGGAACCAGCCGGCGAGGGCAGGGTTGACGTGACCGCCGAGGGCTTGTGCGCCGTCATTTGGGAGAGAGAGAAGGAGGGCGGGTGGCGGGGCTGTCTGCTCCCTGTCGTTGGCGCCTTGCGCAGCTAGCGGTGGTGCCAGTCACTGGCTAGACGACGAGGCTGGTGCGTACGATTTTGTTGTGGGGGTCGAGTTATCCTGTCGGCCCGGTGATTCCAGCCGTCCAGGTCGCACTCCTTTGCACGTGCTGCTGGGTACGGACGCCTCCGGGACTCTCTGATTGGTGCATTGTGTTGGTGCATTGTGTATTTGTGTTCAATCGGAACCTTCCCTTAATTTATATTCTGCGACGGTCCTCGTCTTTCACATTCACTAGTGCAGAACGCTCGTATGTCCCGGTTGGTAAAGACCTTTAGTCTCGGTTCCCAAACTGGGACGGGGCAATCGGGACTAAAGTCCTAACCTTTAGTCCCGGTTGTCCCACCAACCGGGACAAAAGAGCGTACACGTGGCCGCTGCTCCGTGCGAGGGGGGAGCAAATAACCTTCTGTCGTGGCAGAGATTTGACACATTTCTCTGCCGCGGCAGAGAATTCATTTTGGCAACTTTTGTTGCCGCGGCAGCATTTTGGCCACTTTTTGTGCCGCGGCAGAGAATTCATTTATGTTGTTTTATTGTTTATTTAGTGTTTTGCACTCATCAATGAAGGAACCATTATATTACACAAGATCATCATGACAATATTACATTCGATACACGGATCGAGTTTATGCACTACATACAAAAGTTGCTCTTTGTACAATCCCTATTGTCTATACACAGCCGAATAGTATTTCCCTTTTGGGTTTAGGACTTCTGCATCCAACAATTTCTCCTGAATTGCTCGTACACGATCCTTTGGCAGAAGACCGTCCCGTAACGTTCGATCTGATTTAAAAAAGGAGTCAGCCTATATGAATGAAACTAAACACAATTTGATTGTAATTAAAAATTATAGAAATTGTTTACGTACGTGGAGTTGCTCTAAATTTCTGCCCTTCTCATCGCACGTCTGCTGGATGAACTCGCAAACATAGTATCCACATAGATTGTTACCTGGTCCCTGCGTCAGGCACTTTACGAGAACATAATTCAAACAAAATAACAATCAAGCATGATAATAACTGTATCAAAACTAGAATCAAAGAGATGCGCGGATATAGCTAGTGGTGCTTACATCTAGTGCTTCAAATGTAAGCTCGGCTTTCCAAACACCCCTAGCCTTGTTGGTGAACCGTTTCCAAGCGCTGTCCGACGAAGAAAACAAATAAAATAAGTTATTAATTACTTGATATCATAAAATTCACGAACATTGCCGATATAGTGTCGTAATGATTAGAATTACCGCTCGTGAAGCATCTGCATGTCCTTCCACTGCTCAAGGGGTTTATGTTTCGAGTCCATGACTAGTACACGCCCTTTGTCAAGTTGAATGATTAACAGAATATAGTGGAAGCTGTGAATGCATAACTAATCAATTATATACTTAACATCGAGTAAGCGAAATAGAAAGTGTATACAAGACAATAACACTCACTCGAAGTTGTAAGGAAATAGTATTTCCCTTTTGGTTTCTTGAAACCTTAACGCGTGTACTATATTATCCTCTGTATCCTGGGGGCTTGTTTTGAGATTAGCTTGATGAACCCAATATGGATCAATGAAGCCAATGTCATAGATTTATCCTCTGCTGCATTCGAGAATCTTCATTCTGCATATTACAGTATGATTATATACATGCAATAAACAAGGTGAGATAACTGGAGACTAAATTTATTACAGAATTAGTACTTACAGACAATAGGCACTGATGATCGATTTGTCCAAGGCGTCTTGATTGAATAATTGAAATAGTTCATCAAATTCAATGGATATCATGTCATCCATTTCTTTCCCATAATGCTTTTTTGTAACCTTCAGCACTATCCAGTTAGCCCCGGCCTTTGTGGCATGCATGTACCAGTTATGCAATCTTCGCATTTTTGTTGGAAGATTATTTACCTCCTCAGGTTTGACGAGAGGTTTGCCGTACTGGTATTTGTATGCTACTTCACTCACGGGGAAGTACTCTAACTGGGATAAGTACTGGGCAATACTCATACCTTGAGCAGCGACAGCTTCTCCGTATTCTGCAACTACCTCTAGATCATACTACTCTTCGGCCCCATATTTGCTCGACCCCACATTGGTATGGGAAATCACCTTGAGAGGGGCGCAAGACTGTTTTGCTTGTTCTTCGAGTTGGGCAACAGATTTCTCGCTTGCATCAGTACTGCTCTTCGAGGCTTGTTGTGCCGCATGTGACTTGAGAATAGAACGCTCATAGTCTGATAACAGCTTTCGCTCGGGTTGATGAAAAGTCTTTAGCATTTTCAACATTCTGGCTTTTTCTTATTTGGTGCTGGAGAACTCTGGCTCTTTCGGCCGCCTCAGCTTAGCGAAAAACGATGTCGTTTCCGCATCAACGATCGCCGTAGTCTCCTCTTCAGTACAGCCATAAGCTCTCTTGGGAGGAACCTTTGGTACTTTTGGAAGAGGCTCTTGTTTACGTTTTGGCGATCGCTTACCACGACGCAGAGTAGCGGTACGCATACACTTTTTTTATCCTGAGGCGCCGGCGATGGCTCCCGCGGCGATGGCTGCGCCGGAGATTGGTGAGGCGACGGAGCCGGGTAAGGCGACGAAGACGGCTGCCGCGGCGGCGACGACCTCGCTGGAGACGGGTGAGGCGGCGGCGAAGATGGCCTTGGCGTGTGATTTCGAAGCACGATACATTCCTTTGGCCATAGAATGGTGACGTTTGTTGCGTCTCCCAGTTCAGTTATATCCCCTTCACCTGTAGGGTAGTCAAGCTTCAAAACTTCAAAGGTGGGCATGATTTCATCCACCCAGACAACAGCGTAGCCCTCTGAAACCGGACGACAGTGGTAAGTTGGTGTGGGTCCAATTGGTAAGGCATAGCCGACCGCCACCTTCATTGATATGTTCACAACTTTGACATGTAGCTTGCAGTGTGTCATCTCTGTGATATCATCCACTGGGTAGCCAGCAGGAGCCATCGTCGGTGCACCATCGTCATCTTCATTGTCATCACCCGGGACCTCGGTGGAAGCCACACTGCTTTTTTGATTATTCGATAGGCCGGTAGCATCGAATGTAGTGTGCTGCTGAGATGGGCCGGTAGTACTTTGCTCTTTAAGTGCGTTAATTTCATCTTGTTATTGCTTTATTCGTTCTTCAATTATACGCATTCGCTCTTTCGGAATATATGTTTCAACTTCCGCCTTGTCCTTTCTCCTCTGACGGCTTCTATCAGGATATTTCTTCCTCTCTTCAGGAAACCCAGTCCTCCATGGTTTGGAGCCGCTTGTGCCTCGTGTTCGTCCATCATGTTCCTTATTTCCAAGGGCGAGTGTGAGCTCATCATTCTCTCTATCAGGAATGAAGTCCCCATCTTTAACAGCCTTTACTGCTTTTCTCATCTTCTCGATTGGCAAGGGGTCTTCTTTATGTCGTATGTTATATATACACTTCCCTTCCGAGTCCAACATGCCCCCCATGCCCGTAAAACCAATTCCTTGCACGTTCTACCCAATCGTCTGTCTCTGGGGTGATCTTTTTAGCACGCAGTTCATTCTCAAGTTTCTCCCACTTAGGAATGCTAGCCCTGTAGCCACCTTGCCCCATAGTATGGTGATACTTCTTGTTAGCAGCATTCAGCTTATTCGTTGCAGACATTTTCTTAGCTTTTTCTGATGTCTTGTATTTCACAAACTTAGCCCAGAATGGTTTTATCTTCTCAAACTGAATATTCTTAAAATCCGGAGTCTTCTCTTTCACGGCATAGTCAAGGTGCAATCTTTTCTTCCAGTTGGTGAAACACTGGGCCATCTTCTTCAAAGCCCACTCTCTGACCTTAGCCTCCATGGATCTCCCATGTTCTAAGGCGTCCTCAACTGGATCCTCCGCATTTGGATCCAGCTCTATCTTCGGTAGTTTGAAATTAAGCATGAGCCTCTTCCACAGTAAATCTTTGGCCTTGTTAGGGACAAACAAACATGTTCCCTCTTCTTCCGCATCAGCAAGCGTATTCCAATTTCGAATGGCGATCGGGATTAAGTCCCTAACGATTACTCTGTATTGTGCCACAAATTTGATTGCGATAACTTTGGGAGCCGCCGGTTTACCGTCTTCAGCGATATCTTCGATCCTGAACCTCTCATGGTCTTCCAACTTTTTGGTTGGGCCTCGTCCGCTCTTTTCTGTAGATTTGTTCGATCCGGAGGGCTAAAAGAAGAAAGATCATCGTTACTATTTCTATATAGATAGCAGATGATTAATTAATTAATTAATTATATAACATGCACCTCGCCAGAGCGGTCGTCTTCTCGATTACACAAGGCATCGCCTTGTCCCTCGCGGAAGGCATCACCTTCAACCTCAAACAAGTCGTCTATTCCGGCAAAAAGAGGATCACCCTCACCGGAGTTGTTCAGAAATGTCGATACATCTAAATTTTCTTCCCCGCGGATCACACATTGGATCAACTCTTCCTTTTCTTCGTATCTATCGTGTGGGTCCATATTTTCTGCATAGGTGAAAAAACGGATAAGTCAAAGCGGCTAAGGGAGAATGTTAGGTACGGTGTTGAGAGATATAAACCCTAATTCAGAGAAACCCTAATATATACATACACAATAATAAAAATGAATTTACAATATCAGAAACCCTAATTCGGAGAAACCCTCGGGCTCGGATCCTATCACAAAGAACCAATACCGGAAAGAAAGGCGGCAATCAATACATGGCATAATACAATGCGCAATCAATATGTATGACATGTCAGATTTAGAGATCCTACACTAACCCTAGGTGCAACATCAATTTAAAAGGGTTCGGGATGCCCTAGCAAGGACACACCAGCGAACCCAAATGTACATAAGGGGTGTCGATGTTTCTTTAACTAAAATAGGGTTTAAAGTTGCTTGACAATGTAACCCTAAAGCATGCTCGACAATTAATCGGGGTTCCGAGGGGTGAAAACCCTAACTCGGAGAAACTCCGGAATCACCTGTGAGGTGTTACTATGCTCTTATAATTAAACTTGTTATGAAAGTTGTTGAACAATGCATGATTATAGCTTAAATAGATAGTTCTCACTTTTCTGAACATTTTGATATATTATACATATTTTTCTGAGTTATAATGAATTACTTATTGAATTTACAAGATTATTATATTTTCTAGAATTGTTTAATCAATTTAAATGGAATTATTGCATCATTGTGACATCAACACAGGGGTGATGGTCATTTGTCACCGGGGCAGAGGCTACCCACTACGGCTGACAGGTGGGGCCGAGGCCACGTCGTCAGCCACGCAAGCGAATGGGGCCGGGGAGGGGGTGGTTTGATCGGGCTGACCCACAGGCTGGCGTCACGGGGACGTCAGCCTGACATCACCCGACGGTGAACCTATCAGGCAATGCACGGGGACAGCGAAGGAGGGCTCGGAGGACTACGCGGGTAGGCGGGTTGGATAGAGCGCAGCACGGCGACCATATGGTGGTGGCGCCACCCTGTTTTGGCAGCCGAATCTACGCCGACGAGCACGAACTGCGGCGGCGGAAAGCGACGCTCGACGCGGGCTCGAAACAGAGCGAGAGGGAGGACGGAGAGCTCACCACGAGCACTATGGGGTGGTTGGGGAAACAGAGCGATGGAGTACATTTTATTTTTCTAAAAAAAATCATATATTAAGCATATTTTTCTGAATTATTAAACAATAGTTATTAAATTTATAAGATTTATTCATTTCCTATTAGAAAAATAGTATGTACAAAATATGATAATATACATATACATATACAAATACATATACATATACAAATACAAAATATGATAATATATAAAAATATGATAATATACATATACTACTTAAATCATCTAATATTATTTACAACTAAATCATCTAACAACTAAATAATCATCTGCACGTACACCTAAAATAATCATCAACTAAATCATCTACATCATCTATATACACCTAAATCATCTACATCATATAAATACAACTAAATCATCTAACAACTAAATCATCTAACAACAAATACACCTAAAATAATCATCACCTAAATCAACTAAAAAAACTAAAAGGGAGCCTCTCGGGTACGTGCGGTACCTGCAGCGGCGGTGGGCGCGGGCGGCGCTGTGGCGGTCGGGGAGGAGAGGGAGAGATGGCGTGGTCGGCGGCGCTGGTAACGATGCGCGCGGCGGGTGGCGGTGGCAGTGGCGGCGCTGGTCGACACGCGCGACCGGAGACGTACAGAGGACTGAGGCTGCGCGCGGCGATGGACGGAGATGGAGGGTGGAGGCGGCGGCGGGCACGCAAGGTCGAGGCAACCTTCCGGCGTCCGGGGGATCGAGGCGGCGGCGTCTTCCCTGCTGTGTGCGGTGCATCGGGTGGTTGCAGAGAAAAGAGAAGGGGAACAAGAAGAAGAGACACGCGTAGTTATAAAGGAAGGACCTTTTGTCCCGGTTGGTGGCTCCAATCGGGACTAAAGGGTCATATGTCCCGGTTGGAGCCACCAACCGGGACGTATACTCCACTTTTTTCATCATCCCAAGGGGTGCGCGCAGGACTCTTTAGTCCCGGTTGGTGGCTCCAACCGGGACGTATGGCCCTGTTTTCAAAATTTTCAGGAATTTTCTCTGTGTTCCCGCGTTATTTTTTATTTTGGGGTTTAAATTTATAATGTTTTTAAATGATAATTACTTTGGAATTTAGAAAAACTTTAAACATAAAAAGTGTTTGAATTTGAATAACTAATTCAAAACCATTTTCTGTTTTTAAAAATAATTAATGTAACCATTTAAAATTAAAAATGAATTAACTTATATTTTTTGAATATTAATTTGGAATTTAGAAAAACTTTAAACATAAAAAGTGTTTGAATTTGAATAACTAATTCAAAACCATTTTCTATTTTTAAAAAATAATTAATGTAACCATTTAAACTATGAACCATTTAAAATTAAAAATGAATTAACTTATATTTTTTGAATATGAATTTGGAATTTAGAAAAACTTTAAACATAAAAAGTGTTTGAATTTGAATAACTAATTCAAAACCATTTTCTATTTTTAAAAAATAATTAATGTAACCATTTAAACTATGAACCATTTAAAATTAAAAATGAATTAACTTATATTTTTTGAATATTAATTTGGAATTTAGAAAAACTTTAAACATAAAAAGTGTTTGAATTTGAATAACTAATTCAAAACCATTTTCTATTTTTAAAAAATAATTAATGTAACATTTAAACTATGAACCATTTAAAATTAAAAATGAATTAACTTATATTTTTTGAATATTAATTTGGAACTTAGAAAAACTTTAAACATAAAAAGTGTTTGAATTTGAATAACTAATTCAAATCCATTTTCTATTTTTAAAAAATAATTAATGTAACCATTTAAACTATGAATCATTTAAAATTAAAAATGAATTAACTTATATTTTTTGAATATTAATTTGGAATTTAGAAAAACTTCAAACATAAAAAGTGTTTGGATTTGAATAAATAATTCAAAACCATTTTCTGTTTTTAATTTGGATTTGAATTAACTTATATTTTTTATATATTAATGGACGGGAAAAAAAGGACGACAAATAATGGGCGGAAAGAAAATTTTATTAGGATAGAACTGGAATTAAAGTACATAACGCAACTAACACACAGTTACATAGAAGAACTGAAAATTAAGATACATGGCCAGATTAAGCCACAATCGGCCGAACTTGTTTTGCAATGTTGGAGTGATTCAGTCATGCTCCTGCCTACACCTGTAATACTCGCCACTGTAGTCGTCGTACTCGCCGCGGCCGTCGTCGCTGTCGTCGTCGGGGTCGCCGTAGTTGAACCTTGAAGGCTGAGTACGAGTGGGCTGGACTTGAGGGTAGCACATGCGGGGGCTAGAGTCGGCGGCCGTGTCGTAGGCCATGACGCTCTGGAGAGTTCGACCGCTCCACCACAACCGATGGCCGGCCTCGTTGAAGTTCGGAGGAGGTGGGCCGTCCCCCTCGTGCCTGGCGAGCGCCCTCTCACGCCGATCCATGAAGAAGGCTTCCCAAGTCGGGAAATAGTTGGGATGCCATCTGGGATTCCTCCGCTGCTCCGGCGTGAGCTCGAAGTAGTAGTGGTTCGTGATGGCCATCCGACGCGCCACACCTAGAGGGACAGGAGGAACCGGCACGCCATCGGCGCTCAGCCTCCAGCCGACGGGGACACAGTAGCCCGGCGGGCAGAGGTAGTTCGAGGCGCAAAGCGCCTCCGCCTCCCTGGGAGTTAGTGCTACGGTGGAAGTCATGGGAAAGAGTGACGAGGTTGCAGATATGAGTCTAGAGATGTGCAATGACAATGGAGGCCGACCCTACATATATATATAGTGAGAAATGGCAGGAAGATAACTCGAGGGAAGAACTGGCGGGAAAAACTGGCGGAAAGAAATGGCGGGAGAAATGCCGGGAAAAAATGGCGGGAAGAAATGGCGGGAAGAAAAATGGCTCATTTAGAACTTACATTGGATCTCTGAAGAAACCACATATTGCGAGTCTAAAAATAATTTTTTTCAAAAAATCACAAGCGATAGATCATGTACATGTAGTATAAACCGGACCCACTTCCTACCGATTCGGCAGACATTTGTCCTTTTTACCCGGGATGTACGAAAAGGTTTGAGATGTCCCGGTTGGGAGATAGTCCATGTAAGGTGGTCTAGTATTTTAGGAAAATGGGACGGTAGCATTCTGAAATAGCATTTTGGTGGTTACTTCACAAAACGACCCGTTTTTTGCGCTTGGAAAATGGAAAAGGGCTTTTTCGTGCGACAAAAAGGAAAACTTCCTCCTGCAACATTGTTCTCCGTACCAATGTCCACATGCATGCATAATATGGGCACAACATCACAAACTATGCCGTGATTCAGCACATAACATCGGTCATTTGGACCGAAAGCCATGAAACCTCGAACATGATAGGTTATTTTATGAAGGTTTTTTCGAGACATGATCAATATACCAAGTCTGGTATTTTTATTTTCAACTATGTCACATAATATGACACCACGCGAAGGATTTTCATTGTTCGGATTTTTTTTGAATTTATTATGCCCGTTTTGAATTTTCTGAATTCTAACTATGGTCGAACCGGCGTGCATGAAGATAGGGGACGAGCATCGTTAGAACTTGCATCGGATCTCTGAAGAAACCAGATATTGTGAGTCTTAAAATGATTTTTTTAAAAAATCACGGGTGATATATCATGTACCTGTAGTACAAACCGGACCCACTTCCTACCGATTTGGCAGACATTTGTCCTTTTTACCCGGGATAGACGAAAACGTTTGAGATGTCCCGGTTGGGAGATAGTCCATGTAAGGTGGTCTAGTATTTTAGTAAAATGGGACGGTAGCATTCTGAAACAGCATTTTGGTGGTTACTTCACAAAACGACTCGTTTTTTGCGCTCGGAAAATGGAAAAAGGGCTTTTCCGTGCGACAAAAAGGAAAACTTCCTCCTGCAACATTGTTCTCCATACCAATGTCTTCATGCATGCATAATATGGGCACAACATCACAAACTATGCCACATAATATGCCAAGTCTAGTATTTTTCCTTTCAACTATGTCACATAATATGACACCACGCGAAGGATTTTCATTGTTCGGATTTTCAATATACTAAAGGTTCATGTTTAGTCCCGGTTGGAGGGATTTCGGCAGGCTGGGCCAGACAACACTAATGATAGGGTTGAGTGTCGACATTATGTCGTGCGGCGTGTACCTTGTCCCGGATGGTGTCACCAACCGGGACTAAAGATGAACCTTTAGTCCCGGTTGGAGACACCAACCGGGACAAAACACGAGTCAGCACTAATAATAGGGGTGAGTGTCGACATTATTTCGTAAGTGTCGACACTATGCCGAGCTGCTTGTACTATAAATAGGCATCCTTGTGAGTCTAGTCCTCCAGCCAGATTGAGGCATCTCCAATATGGTTTTCGAGAGCAGGGACACCACTACGACCAGTTTCAGGGAGATGACGCCGGATCCCAGTCCTCCGGCATCTCCAAGAAACTGTTCATAGAGGCACTCCCTAATATGTGAAATTAGTTAGATCCCAGGTGTATTGATCTAGTTAGAGAAGTTACAAGCTGCAAGATGGTTTTCGAGAGCAGGGACACCACTATGACCAGTTTCAGGGAGATGCCGGAGGACTGGGATCCGGCGTCATCTCCAACAGTGGTGTCATTCAAGATATGTGTCCGCATCCAACTACCGAAAGACTTCATGTGTTCATCTGTAATCCATGATTCAGGCTTCCCCGGGTTTTTGGAGCATACAATATTCTTGTGTTCCTCGATATACGGAGCTGCCAAGGTGGAATTATGTAGAACTGTGTAGTGTGCTTTAGTGAAAGAATCCCCGTCCCTACATATCATTGCTTTGTTTCCCAGCGTGCCTTTTCCACTTAGTCTCCCCTCATGCCACGAGTCAGAAACACCAATCGGCTTAAGGTCAGGAATAAAGTCAACACAAAACTCAATGACCTCCTCTGTTCCATATCCCTTGGAGATGCTTCCTTCTGGTCTAGCATGGTTATGAACATATTTCTTTAAGACTCCCATGAACCTCTCAAAGGGGAACATATTGTGCAGAAATACCGGACCGAGAATGGCAATCTCTTCCACTAGGTGAACCAGGAGATGCATCATAATATTGAAGAAGGATGGTGGGAACACCAACTCAAAACTAACAAGACATTGTACCACATCCTTTTGTAACCTTGGCAGAACATCTGGATTGATTACCTTCTGAGATATTGCATTGAGGAATGCACACAGCTTCACAATGGGTACTCGAACATTTTCCGGTAGAAGCCCCCTCAATGCAATCGGAAGCAACTGCGTCATAATCACGTGACAGTCATGAGACTTCAGGTTTTGGAACTTTTCTCTGCCATATTTATTATCCCCTTTATATTAGATGAGAATCCAGACGTCACCTTGATACTGTAAAGGACATCAAAAACGATTTCCTTCTCTGCTTTGGTAAGAGCATAGCTGGCACAACTTAAGTGACGCCCTTTATTCATCTTGTTCTGTGTATGCATGTTCTTTGGGTCTTTCATAATTTGTTGGTCCTCCCGTGCTTCTGGTGTATCTTTTGTCTTCCCATACACGCCTAGGAATCCTAGCAGGTTCACGCAAAGATTCTTCGTCACGTGCATCACGTCGATTGAAGAGCGGACACGCAGGACTTTCCAATATGGCAGCTCCCAAAATATAGATTTCTTCTTCCACATGGGTGTGTGTCCTGTAGCGACGTCGTTCGGAACTGATTGACCGCCGGGACCATTTCCAAAGATTACTTCTATGTCCTTGACCATACCAAATACATCATCACCAGCAGGGAGTTCAGGCTTCTTCCGGTGATCTGCCTCAGCTTTGAAATGCTTGCCTTTCTTTCTTACGGGATGATTGGTCGGAAGAAATCGTCGATTCACTAGGTACACAACCTTCTTGCATTTATGCAAATATGCACCTTCAGTATTATCTAAACAGTGTGTGCATGCCTTATATCCCTTGTTTGTCTGTCCTGAAAGGTTACTAAGAGCAGGCCAATCATTGATCATTACGAATAGCAACCCTCGTAGATCAAATGGCTCCTGTTTGTTCTCATCCCACGTACGTACACCTGGTTTGCCCCACAACTATAAGAGTTCTTCAACTAATGGCCTAAGGTACACATCAATGTCGTTGCCCGGTTGCTTCGTGCCTTGGATGAGCACTGGCATCATAATGAACTTACGCTTCATGCACAACAAAGGAGGCAGGTTGTAGATACATAGAGTCACGGGCCAGGTGTTGTGACTTCAGCTCTGCTCCCCAAAAGGATTCATGCCATCCGTACTTAGACCAAACCATAAGTTCCTTGCGTCACCTGCAAAGTCTGGGAAGTCTCTCTCGATTTTTATCCACTGTGACCCATCAGCAGGGTGTCTCAACTTCCCGTATTTCTTACGGTCTTCTTTGTGCCATCGCAACAACCTGGCATGCTCTTTGTTTCTAAACATGCGTTTCAACCTTGGTATTATAGGAGCATACCACATAACCTTAGCAGGAACCCTCTTCCGGAGGGGCTCTCCCTCAACATCACCAGGGTCATCTCGTCTGATCTTATACCGCAATGCATTGCATACCGGGAATTTATCTAAATTCTCATACTCCTTACCTCGGTAGAGGATGCAGTCATTAATGCATGCATGTATCTTTTGCACATCTAATCCTAGAGGACAGAGAGTCTTCTTGCTTCGTAGGTACTCTCGAGAAGTTCATTATGTTTTGGAAACTTCGGCTTCATTATTTTCAGCATCTTTTCAAATGAGGAGTCAGTTAGACCTCTGCCTTCCATCGCAACAATTCCAGTGTGGTACCGAGCTTTGTGCTGCCATCTTCACAATTTGGGTACAACAATTTCTTGTGATCTTCTAACTTGCCCTCTAACTTCAACTTCTCATTTTCTGTTTCACAATCTCGCTTTGCATCAGAAATGACCCTACCAAGTTCATCAGCCGGCTCATCTGATGCCCGTTCTTCACCTCCTTCCTCTCCATTGTCTTCCATTGCAGTATCACTGTATTCAGGAAACATATGATGATAGTTGTTATCATCATCTTCTTCTTCACCATCTTCCATCATAACCCCTCTTTCCCCGTGCTTGGTCCAGCAATTATAGTTGGGCATGAAACCTTTCATAATCAGGTGGCCGCGAATGATTTTCGAGGAAGAGTACTCCTTGTTGTTCCGATATTGAACACATGGACAACGTATAAAACCATTCTCTTTGTTTGCCGTAGCCACATCGATAAATTTATCCACGCCTTTCATATACCCGGGTACACACCGGTCACCGTACATCCATTCCCGACCGTTCATCTGCATCATATAAGTAAGTTTATCAAAAACAGGACATCACAAATAGTGAAATGACCAATTCACATCGACACATGCATTGTATCAATGACATAGAAAAGATAAGATTGCTAACCTCGATCGAGGGAAATAAAGAGGAGAAAGCTCAAGTGCGTCTTGGACACCTTCTATATTTTTGTTCTATAAGAAATTGGACGGGATCATTCACTCAAACATTTCATCAAACACCTTGAATGCATGCATAGGGGAAAAAACTAGCACACCCCTCACACCTTCCACCAAGAAAAAACAGAGTGGAGGCAGAGGGCTGGGGCGTTGCATTTATAGAGGGCGAGAGCATACGTCCCGGTTTGTAACACAAACCGGGACTAAAGGTGTGTGCCACGCCATGTGGCTGACGCCCAACCTTTAGCCCCGGTTTGTGTTACAAACCGGGACGTATGCCCCCTACCTGTCAACACCAGGATTTTTCAATCCTAGATGCCTGTTATGCCATACATCGCAATCCCAGGATGACCATTTTTGCGAGACATAACAGAATTGAATACCATAGTACATCATCCATTACAAACGATACATAAGTTCTTACACAAATAGGGATCTCATGATCCAATTCTTAATACAACATCAAGCAGCGGAATACGTAATAATAACGGTAGCGTAGGCGAAGCTCCATCTTCGGGGTCACAAGCAATGCTGACGATGGGAGATGATCCTAGTTGTCGTAACCTTCCTGGGGTCCATCTTCCAGGTACTCCTCTTCATAGTCTGGCCATGGGAATAGCCAGGGACAAAGCCATGAGTACTCTTTAAGTACTCACAAACTAATACTAACAGGAAAAAGGGGGGTTTTGGATAATAGGACACTAGGCTCTAGGGTTGTTTTGCAAAAGCCAGATTTATCTCTACTAGGTTCCAAAGCTAGTCACAATTTTATAATTCCTAAGTGGGAACTTGTATTTCATATCACAACTCTGTTGAGGTCAAGTCAAAGTCTCAATTCAGTTCACAAGTCATTTTGAAAAGTCTGACAGGGGAACAGTATGGCCACTCCAACTGTCCATAACCGCGAACGCGGCTATTCGAATAGTTTGACACTCTGCGGAGATTGTACACTTTCACCACAACATTCGATACATCCGTCAGGAACAAATCCTAAATTCACCATACTCAGTATGCAGATAATCAATCCTAACCTTTCAATTACACACCATAGTATAAGCACCTCTCCTGTGAGTTTGGCCTCCCAACCATGACCAACTGTCATCTTGGGTACTGCACAGGTGTACAATCTTCACAAGGTAGCCTCAGCTCAGACCTTGGCCGGGAGGGAACTAATACTAAGGAATATAAGTTTCCAGTCAAGCCCTACCCAATATTCGGGTATTGTGGTTGTACGATAAAATTGGAATGGTATCGCATCCAGACAACCATCAGTTTTATAAAGGGCTAAGGCTCATGCCTCAACATTTTCATCACCAAAATCATCAAGTGTTTGGAAACACATGTCCAAAACATTTCAATAGAATGATCCATCATTCCAAGGTTTTCATAACCATTTTTCCACCAAGTATTCCCATCTAAAGTTGATCAAGTTTTATGCTTAGCACTAGCATCTACAGGTGGGGGTAGTACCGATGAGGGGTGGTAACTAGTGGAGTTTTAACTAAGTACAACCTTATGTCTCAGGCTGATGTCAAGGTTTCTAACTTAGGCCAAATTTTATGCTCTTTATGGAACCTTCAAATATCTTTCTAGCATCTATAAGTCACTTAAGTAAACTCTTAGTAAGCTTTGATAAAGAAATAAAGTAAGAAGCTTGTAAGTAAAACTAGGATTGGTTTATCAAGTGGGTGTGATCACATATGCTTAAGTCATATAGTAGTCATAGAACAAGTATGGGTTTGTTGCATCAGTAGGGTATCTTGCAAGGGTTAGCTTGCATAGGTCAACTTGATTAGTAAGGCTTGCGTAGGTATAGTATCAGCTTGCATCAATATCAGTATAAGCTTGCCTTGTGCAGAGCAGTGGTTGAAGTTCTCCTCGGCTTCTTCTTCGTAGTATCCTCCTTCCTCCTCGTATCCTTGGTCGGTACTAGCGTCTATGAATAAATACGAGGTACAGAATCACCAAACAATACTTAACTACTTGCAATCATCACACACAAGGGTCCTATAGATGATCTAGCATCATCTCTAACATTACCAGGTTAAGGCTTGATTTAATTCCTTTTATTTTTAGAAAAGTAATTTCTACTCTACTTAAGATTTAATATTCTCCAAACCAAACATGGGATCATGTTGACACATGTCATCACCACATATTGTAGTCCATGGGAATGTGATTTAAAGTGGTGTCACAATTTAATAAGGTTTTACCCTTTTATTTTAATTAATTAAAGTGGCTAGAAATGCTTATGTAGCATTCTTTTATTACTTGAACATTATTTCTGCAAGTAACCTATATATTTTTATATATTCTGAAAGGTATGGTTAAATGTGATTTTTGAGAGTTGGAATCAACTCAAAAGCTATTATGGTTTAAATTTGAAAAATGTTTGAATGCAGAAAAGCTTCTGCCTTGTTATTTTTACCATGGTGATATATAGATCCAAATGACTTGAATCCAACGGGCTTGGATTCAGCATTCACAGACCTTTCCAACAAAATTGGTTTCATTCAATTTGGTGTACTGAATCGATCTGGGTTGATTTTTGAAGTTGGGTACAGAAGTGTGTTTGAATTGAAATAGAAAAGGGTTTAATTTGAATAACTGGGTTGCGCGGGAAAAGTTACTGGGCCGGCCTGCTAAGCGCAGTGCTCCCGCGGGCTGCTTAAGTGGGTGTCCCCACTCGTCAGTGACACGGGGTTGGGCGAAGCGGTATGAGGCGGCGTGGATCGTTCGATCTAGTTCTAATCCAACGGCTGGGAGTCATCGTCGACGCGAGACAATTCCGGCGAGAACGAAACCTAGCGCGGCCAGTGAGGGTTGTTGGGGGCTCACCGGGGTACTGGCGAGGGTCAGCGAGGCGGGCGAACGACAAAGTCGACGACGACGAATCTCCTAGTACTGGTGGCTTCTCCTGGGGCGGCTCCAATCGCTGGCTCCCTTCTTCTCCAGAGGCGGCGGGCTCCGGTGAAATTCTGGCGAGGTGGTGCTTGCCTTGCTCTGAGAACGGTGTGGCACGATCAGTGAGGAGAGGGGAGTGAGATGGTGTGAAGAAATCATGCGGGGGTGGCCTCTATTTATAGTCGAGCGAGGGGACCGTCAGGGCGCACAGTGAGCTCATCGGGACGAGGTTACAGGCGGCTAATGGCATGGGCAAGGGTAGGGGACGGTGCGGTGTCTCCTGGCGATGCTCAACGACATGGTCTCGAGGCATGGGGCGGTGTGGTTTGGTCTGGAACGGGCGGTGCTCTGCACAGCAGAGGCGGCGTCTTCGACGGCGGGCGGTGGCTGTGCGGCACGGGGCGGCAAACGGGGATGTCTGGCGGTCTCCTGGGTCGGTGGGGATTGTGTATGCACGCGGCAAGGGCGGCGCGCGGTCTGTGGGTGATGGTCGAGGGTGATGCTCTGGCGCATGCTTGGCATGGTCTCTGGCGGTCTGGGCGCGGCTTGTGCGCGTGGTCCAGGGCTTGGCAACGCTCGCGGCTGGGACAGGTAGTGGCGATGGACGGTGGGCTGCCTCCCAGACAAGGTTGGCACGACTAGTTCTTCCTCTAGCCTGCTGTCCACAATGGGGTGACAAGGGGGTGCTCGGCTGTTCACCATTGATGGCAATGGCAAGCTCACGGGGGTGCTAGTCCTTAGTTAAACTTCCTAGATGATCTACTGAGCTGTGTGTGAGCTAACTAGGGAACAAGTTAGGCCAATTTTACTGCACACTATAGTGTTTCATGTTTGTTTGATTTGTGTCTGCAACCTGTTTGATGAAATGGCCGCATGAACTCAAGTTTTGAATTTTGAAAAGATTTTTGGTGGGTTTTCTAGATTGGTGCTGGTGAGTCTGCAGATGCTTGGGTTTTGAAAGTTGAGCTTGTTTGAGTAGTTTTTGAAAAAGTGGGATCTTCCCATATGATAAAGATTCAATTTTGAATTGTCATTTAAACTATGTATTTGAAAGTTTCTGGAGGATCACAAAGTGGGCCTTGATACCTTGTTATGAGTACAGTCAAGGGGTGCAAAGATCCAGAAAAGTTTCTGTTAGGTTCGGAAAGTTTGAGACAGCCAAAGTAGGCATGGGAGTTAAATTGGCCAAAATGACCATTCATTTCATATATGTGTTTTGATTTACTTGTCTTTAGGAAAAGTTTGGGAAATGTTTTAGATGATGTTTATTTCACCTAAGAAACATTTTACAAGCAATGGATCACACAAACAGGGTGGTTTTAAAAGAATTAAAAATCAATGCATACGCATATGCATGCATTCATAAATTTATTTAGAAAAGTTTGTGTTAACCCTAAGTTTGATGATTAGAGTTTGATGATCCAAGTTTAGTATTTTTGGGATGTTACAAACCTTTCCCCCTTAAACAAAATCTCGTCCCGAGATTTGAAAAAGGATGAAAAGATTACATAGGATTTGAAGAGATCGGGAAACTCCGTCCTGATGTGATCTTCGCGCTCCCAGGTAGCTTCCTCTTCTGTGTGGTTGCTCCACTGAATCTTGAGAAACTTGATGCTTCGGGTTCGGGTAGTTCGAAAAGCTTCTTCCAAAGTATGGATGGGTACTTCGAGATAGGTCAGGTCATCGTTTATCTCTATGGTCTGGTGATCGATATTCTTGAACACTTCGGTCTTCTCGGGGACTTCGAGACACTTGCGAAGTAGCGAGATATGGAACACATTGTGCACCGCTGACATCTCTTCAGGTAGCTCCAATTGATACGATACTTCTCCTCGACGGTTCAGGATCTTGAAAGGTCCGATATATCTGGGAGCTAACTTTCCTTTGAGTTGGAAACGCTGCATTCCCTTCAATGGCGACACTTTCAGATAAACAAAATCTCCTATATTGAAGGCGAGGTCTCTACGTCTCTTGTCGGCATAACTCTTCTGTCGGGATTGGTTGGTCTTGAGGTGCTCACGAATCTTGTGAACCTTCTCTTCTGCATCTCGGAGGATGTCGGGTCCGAAAATCTGACTCTCTCCTACTTCCGACCAGTTCAAAGGGGTGCGACACTTCCTTCCGTACATGAATTCAAATGGGGCCATTTGCAAACTGGCTTGATAACTGTTGTTGTATGAAAATTCTGCAAACGGCAGACAGTCTTCCCAGTTGGATCCATATTCTAGCACACATGCTCTAAGCATATCTTCGAGTATTTGATTTACTCGCTCCGTTTGTCCATCGGTCTGAGGGTGATATGCGGTACTGAAATCTAGGCGGGTTCCTAAACCTTCTTGGACTTTCTTCCAGAATCTCGAGGTAAACTGAGTCCCTCGATCCGATACTATGTTCTTGGGGACTCCGTGCAAACTGACGATTCTAGCGATGTACAACTCCGCTAGCTTCGAACTCTGATATGTGGTTTTGACGGGCAAGAAATGGGCGAATTTGGACAATCTGTCCACTATGACCCAAATAGAGTCATTTCCCCTACTAGAAGTAGGTAGTCTAGTGATAAAGTCCATTCCTACAGAATCGCATTTCCATTCCGGGATTTGCAAAGGTTGCAACAATCCAGCGGGTCTTTGATGTCCTGCCTTGACTCGCTGACATATATCACACTTGGCGATATAGCTTCCGATTTCTCTCTTCATCTTATGCCACCAAAATTGCTCTTTCAAATCTTGATACATCTTAGTTCCTCCGGGATGGATAGAATAAAGAGTATCATGAGCCTCCTTCAAGATAACTTCTTTCAACTCCGAATCTGCTGGTACACAAAGGCGTCCTTTGTACCACAGAACTCCTTCTTCGTCCTCGGTGAATCCGGGTACTTTGCCTGTACCGATACGACGCTTGATTCCGTCGATACTGGCATTTCCCTTCTGCGCCTCTTTAATCTGACTGATCAAAGTGGGCTGAAGTTCTATGCTAGCCAAAAATCCTTCACTTACTAATTCCATTCGAAAATCTTCCATCTCCTTGTGCAAACTTGGTTGCTCCTTCAAAATCATTTAGTTCAAGTGGCACGGCAATCTGCTAAGGGCATCGGCTACCACGTTGGCTTTACTAGGGTGATAGTGAATGTCCAGGTCGTAATCCTTGATTATCTCAATACATCTTCTTTGCCTCATATTCAACTCCTTCTGAGTGAATATATACTTTAGGCTCTTGTGATCCGAATAAATCTCACAACGGTTTCCCATTAGGTAATGTCTCCATGTCTTCAGGGCTAGAACTACTGCTGCGAGTTCGAGGTCATGGGTTGGGTAGTTTTGCTCATGTTGCTTCAATTGTCGAGATAGATAAGATATAACTTTGCCTTCTTGCATTAGCACACATCCGAGACCAATCTTGGATGCGTCACAATACACATCGAAGGGCTTCGTGATATCCGGCATGATCAAGATTGGGGCTGAAATCAATCTCCTCTTGAGTTCTTGAAAACTCGCTTCACATTTGTCGGTCCATTCAAACTTCTTGTCCTTCTTTAGCAATTGGGTCATGGGTCTGGCGATACTCGAGAATCCTTCTACGAATTTGCGGTAAAATCCCGCCAATCCGAGAAAAGCACGAACTTGGGTTTGAGTGGTTGGGGCTTGCCAATCTTCTACATCTTTCACTTTGGCAGGGTCAACGACAATTCCTCCGGCTGATACAATGTGACCGAGGAATCCTACCTCCTGTAACCAGAATTCACATTTGCTAAACTTTGCATACAGCTGATGCTCTCTAAGGGTTCTAAGAATGGTCCTTAGGTGTAGCTCATGTTCTTCTTCTGATTTGGAATAAATCAGAATGTCATCGATGAAAACAACGACAAACTTATCCAGGAAGTCCATAAAAATCTTATTCACGAGGTTCATGAAATAAGCGGGGGCATTGGTTAATCTAAAAGACATGACGGTATACTCATACAATCCATATCTGGTGGTAAAGGCAGTCTTTGGAATATCCTCTGCATGAATTTTGAGTTGATGATAGCCAGTTCTAAGATCAATCTTAGAAAACACCTGGGCACCGGTCAACTGATCAAACAAATATTCTATCTTGGGCAAGGGGTACTTGTTCTTGATGGTGACATCATTTAACTTTCGATAATCCGTACACAAACGGTTACCTCCATCTTTCTTGTCCACAAATAAGACAGGTGATCTCCATGGTGACGCACTTGGTTGAATCAATCCAATTTCTAGCATGGACTCCAGTTGCTTCTTCAGTTCTTCTAGCTCTGACGGGTTCATACTATAGGGTCTCTGGGCTATGGGTCCTGTTCCGGGGATTAGTTCGATGATAAACTCGATATCCCGATCTGGGGGCATACCGGGCAAAACATCTGGAAATACATCGGGGTATTCACAGACTATCCGGACTTGGTCAATGGTAGGTTGGGCTAGACTCTTGGTACACCTGAATTGGCGAGGTAAGGTTTCAGATATATGCTCGACTGATATTCCGACGGTACTGGTCATGGTGATGGCTTTCTTAGCACAGTCAATCAATCCCTTATGTTTGGACATCCAATCCATTCCTAGTACTACTTCCAAACCTTTAGTTCCGAGTACTATTAGATTAGCATAAAAATCTATGCCATGGATTCGGATAGGGACGGCTTTGCAAATTTGCCTAGCCTTGGTGGTTGATCCGGGAATTTGCACAATCATAACATGCTTCAGTTTGGTTGGTTGAATTTTACTAGTGCAGGCAAATTCTTCGGTGACAAATGAATGCGAGGCACCAGAGTCAAACAACACTCTTGCAAGTACTGAATTAACAGAAAACATACCCAACACGACGTCTGGCGCTTCCTGAGCTTCTTCAGCATGCATGAGAAAAAGACGTCCATTGCGGTTGAGTGAATTCCCTAGGGCAAATCTTCTCCCTGGCTGGACACGACGCTGCTGCTGAGCTGGGGCATTGGCATTAGGGGCTGTAGCATTCTTCTTGTTGGGGCACTCGTTGGAATAGTGGCCTTTTTTCCACAGTCATAACAGGTCACTTGCGACTTGTCCTTGGCTGCGACAGGCACAGTATTGCTTCCAGTCCTCGGGGCAGTGTTGGTGTTGGCGGTAGCATTGTTGGTGTTGAACTTGGGTGGGGCACGGGTGAAATTGCTAGAGTTGCCGGGGTTGTTGTGATTTCCTCCGGGTCTAGGGTTTCCACGGTTGGGGTAGGTCGGACGGGTCATAGGGGGTCTGTTGGTTCTTGGGGCAAATCCTGGAGATGGGTTGGGGCGATACTTTGGGGTCTGATGGGTTCCTGGTTGATGCATCATGCAACGCTTGCGGTTCTCATTGGCTTGGTTGATCTTTCCTTCCATCTGGATAGCAGAGTCGACAAGGGCTTCAATATCAGCAAAGGGGATATTGACTAATACCGTCTGCATCTCGTCATGCAGACCATTCAGGAATCTTTCTTTCTTCTTGGCTTCGGTGACTATCTCGTCCGGGGCATACCTAGCTAATGACAAAAATTTGTCACGGTATTCCACTACAGTCATCCTTCCTTGCTTCAGCTCTCTGAACTCGTCTCTCATTCTCTTGATCAAACCTGGTGGCACATGGGTTCTGCTAAACTTGACCTTGAATTCCTCCCAGGTCATCATCTGGCCTCCGGTCATTGCACGAACACTGTTCCACCATGCCCTGGCATCTCCGGCTAGATAATGGGTGGCGAACATGACTTTCTCATTGGCTTCCACTCCGGCGACTTCTAGGTTGTTTTCCATGGTTTGCATCCAATCATCGGCGTCTAGGGGTTCTTCTGACTTGGTGAAAACGGGTGGGTTGGTATTCTGGAAATTCTTGAGCTTAGATCCATGGTTGTCCTGATTTCCGTGGCCTTGGTTGTTGTGGGCTGGCTGGGCTATCTGTTGCAGAGTGGCTAGGTTGGCTTGACGTTCCGCTCTTTCAGCTTCGCGGTCAGAAGTCAACATTTTGCAGGATCTGCAACATGAGGTCCGGGGCTGAACCACTTCCTCCACGTGGCATCTGAAGATTGATATAGATCATGAGAAAAGAGGGAAATTTCTAAGGTTTTGGGTCTTTGAAAAAGTTTTAAATGTTTGACTCAGATTTTTCTAGCAACTTGCTTTTTCATTCATTCATTCACTCGATACAACACACACCACAGCAAGGAAAAACATATGGTTTTAAGAACCATTCTGGAATCTACGATACAGTGGGACCGACTACTACTCACTACGCTAGTGCTCAGTGCTACTACTCCTCGGAGTCTGTGGCTTCATCATCTTCATCATCATCGATGAAGGCGAAATCATCCTCATCGGTGAAGAAGTCCATGGCCTGATCCTCCAGAAAATCATCGTCATTGCTGAGATAGGAGTAAGGGTCTCCACGAAGATCCTCTCCGGCATTCTCCCTTTCCTCCAACTGCATGTCTCTCTCGTGGATGGTCTCCTCCAGAGATGAGATGCGATGGCGAAGACGGGCAATAATGCGCTCCTTCTTGTCGAGCTGACGGCGGCGAGACTTGCGATCCTTTTCTAGCATGGCTATGGTCTGATCCTTCGTCTTGATGATGGCCGACTTATGGTTGCAATAGTCACGGCAGTTGTCCAACTCCTGCTGACGATCATACATCATGAAGCTAAGGTGGTCCAATTGAGTCTTCAGCTCGGGGTGGTATGGGGCTTCCAGTGGTTGTCCATTTGCATCACGCCTCGGGCAAAACTCAAAGCGAGTACCCTTGATCTGATTGATGCTCTGCCCACATAGACGGGAAAGAGCTTCCTGCATTGCTCTGGCAAGTCCATCGAGCCAGTTGTTTTCCCTCAAGGTAAACTGAATTCCCTCCACAGTGGGAGGTTCAATCTTTCCTCGGAGACTTGCAACAATTAGCCACTGCAGATCTTCTCCTCCTTGATCATTGAGCTGAGCTCCGAAGAACTTGGGGTGCGGACGCTCCAGAAGTTCCGAAAGCTGATCCAGATCCCTCTCAAAGATAAGGTCTCCTCCATTCCCAAGTTGGTAAAACTAGTTGTACTTCACGTCCATCTATAAAAATAGAGGATGAGTAGATTAGCAGAGTGATCAAGTGTGTCAAAATTTTATGTATTTTGCAAGAGTTTTTGAGGAACATAAATTTTTATGAAAGAATCAAAGAGATAAGGATGAGAATAAGTTTTTGTAAATATTTGTTTTCTTTGGTTTTGAAACTAAGTTTTTGGTTCAAACTTCCAGTCTAACTAGGGTCTCCTATGCTCAGGATGGCTCTGATACCAACTTGTCAACACCCGGATTTTTCAATCCTAGATGCCTGTTATGCCATACATCGCAATCCCAGGATTACCATTTTTGCTAGACATAACATAATTGGATACCATAGTACATCATCCATTACAAACGATACATAAGTTCTTACACAAATAGGGATCTCATGATCCAGTTCTTAATACAACATCAAGCAGCGGAATACGTAATAATAATGGTAGCGTAGGCAAAGCTCCATCTTCGGGGTCACATGCAATGCTGACGATGGGAGATGATCCTAGTTGTCGTAACCTTCCTGGGGTCCATCTTCCAGGTACTCCTCTTCATAGTCTGGCCATGGGAATAGCCAGGGACAAAGCCATGAGTACTCTTTAAGTACTCGCAAACTAATACTAACAGGAAAAAGGGTTTTTTTGGATAATAGGACACTAGGCTCTAGGGTTGTTTTGCAAAAGCCAGATTTATCTCTACTAGGTTCCAAAGCTAGTCACAATTTTATAATTCCGAAGTGGGAACTTGTATTTCATATCACAACTCTGTTGTGGTCAAGTCAAAGTCTCAATTCAGTTCACAAGTCATTTTGAAAAGTTTGACAGGGGAACAGTATGGCCACTCCAACTGTCCATAACCGCGGACGCGGCTATTCGAATAGTTTGACACTCTGCAGAGATTGTACACTTTCACCACAACATTCGATACATCCGTCAGGAACAAATCCTGAATTCACCATACTCAGTATGCGGATAATCAATCCTAACCTTTCAATTACACACCATAGTATAAGCACCTCTCCTGTGAGTTTGGCCTCCCAACCATGACCAACTGTCATCTTGGGTACTGCACAGGTGGACAATCTTCACAAGGTAGCCTCAGCTCAGACCTTGGCCGGGAGGGAACTAATACTAAGGAATATAAGTTTCCAGTCAAGCCCTACCCAATATTCGGGTATTGTGGTTGTACGATAAAATTGGAATGGTATCGTATCCAGACAACCATCAGTGTTATAAAGGGCTAAGGGTCATGCCTCAACATTTTCATCACCAAAATCATCAAGTGTCTGGAAACACATGTCCAAAACATTTCAATAGAATGATCCATCATTCCAAGGTTTTCATAACCATTTTTCCACCAAGTATTCCCATCTAAAGTTGATCAAGTTTTATGCTTAGCACTAGCATCTACAGGTGGGGGTAGTACCGATGAGGAGTGGTAACTAGTGGAGTTTTAACTAAGTACAACCTTATGTCTCAGGCTGATGTCAAGGTTTCTAACTTAGGCCAAATTTTATGCTCTTTATGCAACCTTCAAATATCTTTCTAGCATCTATAAGTCACTTAAGTAAACTCTCAGTAAGCTTTGATAAAGAAATAAAGTAAGAAGCTTGTAAGTAAAACTAGGATTGGTTTATCAAGTGGGTGTGATCACATATGCTTAAGTCATATAGTAGTCATAGAACAAGTATGGGTTTGTTGCATCAGTAGGGTATCTTGCAAGGGTTAGCTTTCATAGGTCAACTTGATTAGTAAGGCTTGCATAGGTATAGTATCAGCTTGCATCAATATCAGTATAAGCTTGCCTTGTGCAAAGCAGTGGTTGAAGTTCTCCTCGGCTTCTTCTTCGTAGTATCCTCCTTCCTCCTCGTATCCTTGGTTGGTACTAGCGTCTATGAATAAATACGAGGTACACAATCACCAAACAATACTTAACTACTTGCAATCATCACACACAAGGGTCCTATAGATGATCTAGCATCATCTCTAACATTACCAGGTTAAGGCTTGATTTAATTCCTTTTATTTTTAGAAAAGTAATTTCTACTCTACTTAAGATTTAATATTCTCCAAACCAAACATGGGATCATGTTGACACATGTCATCACCACATATTGTAGTCCATGGGAATGTGATTTAAAGTGGTGTCACAATTTAATAAGGTTTTACCCTTTTATTTTAATTAATTAAAGTGGCTAGAAATGCTTATGTAGCATTCTTTTATTACTTGAACATTATTTCTGCAAGTAACCTATATATTTTTATATATTCTGAAAGGTATGGTTAAATGTGATTTTTGAGAGTTGGAATCAACATAAAAACTATTATGGTTTAAATTTGAAAAATGTTTGCATGCAGAAAAGCTTCTGCCTTGTTATTTTTACCATGGGTGATCTATAGATCCAAATGACTTGAATCCAGCGGGCTTGGATTCAACATTCTTAGACCTTTCCAACAAAATTGGTTTCATTCAATTTGGTGCACTGAATCGATCTGGGTTGATTTTTGAAGATGGGTACAGAAGTGTGTTTGAATTGAAATAGAAAAGGGTTTAATTTGAATAACTGGTTTGCGCGGGAAAAGTTACTGGGCCGTCCTGCTAAGCGCAGTGCTCCCCCGGGCTGCTTAAGTGGGTGTCCCCACTCGTCAGTGACACGGGGCTGGGCGAAGCGGTATGAGGCGACGTGGATCGTTCGATCTAGTTCTAATACAACGGCTGGGAGTCATCATCGACGCGAGACAACTCCGGCGAGAACGAAACCTAGCGCGGCCAGTGAGGGTTGCTGGGGGTTCACCGGGGTACTGGCGAGGGTCGGCGAGGCGGGCGAACGACAAAGTCGACGACGGCGAATCTCCTGGTACCGGTGGCTTCTCCTGGGGCGGCTCCAATCGCTGGCTCCCTTCTTCTCCAGAGGCGGCAGGCGTCGGTGAAATTCCGGCGAGGTGGTGCTTGCCTTGCTCTGAGAACGGTGTTGCACGATCAGTGAGGAGAGGGGAGTGAGATGGTGTGAAGAAATCATGCAGGGGTGGCCTCTATTTATAGTCGAGTGAGGGGACCGTCGGGGCGCAGGGTGAGCTCGTCGGGGGCGAGGTTACAGGCGGCTAATGGATGGGAAAGGGTAGGGGACAGTGCGATGTCTCTTGGCGATGCTCAACGACATGGTCTCGAGGCATGTGGCGGTGTGGTTTGGTCTGGAACGGGCGATGCTCTGCGCGGCAGAGGCGGCGTCTTCGACGACGGGCGGTGGCTGTGTGGCACGGGGCGGCAAACGGGGATGTCTGGTGGTCTCCTGGGTCGGTGGGGATTGTGTATGCACGCAGCGAGGGCGGCGCGCGGTCTATGGGTGATGGTCGAGGGTGATGCTCTGGCGCATGCTTGGCATGGTCTCTGGCGGTCTGGGCGCGACTTGTGCGCGTGGTCCAGGGCTTGGTAACGCTCGCGGCTGGGACAGGTAGTGGTGGTGGATGGTGGGCTGCCTCCCAGACAAGGTTGGCATGACTAGTTCTTCCTCTAGCCTGCTGTCCACAATGGGGTGACAAGGGGGTGCTCGGTTGTTCACCATTGATGTCAATGGCAAGCTCACAGGGGTGCTAGTCCTTAGTTAAACTTCCTAGATGATCTACTGAGCTGTGTGTGAGCTAACTAGGGAACAAGTTAGGCCAATTTTACTGCACACTATAGTGTTTGATGTTTGTTTGATTTGTGTCTGCAACCTGTTTGATGAAATAGCCGCATGAACTCAAGTTTTGAATTTTGAAAAGATTTTTGGTGGGTTTGCTAGATTGGTGCTGGTGAGTCTGCAGATGCTTGGGTTTTGAAAGTTGAGCTTGTTTGAGTAGTTTTTGAAAAAGTGGGATCTTCCCATATGATAAAGATTCAATTTTGAATTGTCATTTAAACTATGTATTTGAAAGTTTCTGGATGATCACAAAGTGGGCCTTGATACCTTGTTATGAGTACATTCAAGGGGTGCAAAGATCCAAAAAAGTTTCTGTTAGGTTCTGAAAGTTTGAGATAGCCAAAGTAGGCATGGGAGTTAAATTGGCCAAAATGACCATTCATTTCATATATGTGTTTTGATTTACTTGTCTTTAGGAAAAGTTTGGGAAATGTTTTAGATGATGTTTATTTCACCTAAGAAACATTTTACAAGCAATGGATCACACAAACAAGGTGGTTTTAAAAGAATTAAAAATCAATGCATACACATATGCATGCATTCATAAATTTATTTAGAAAAGTTTTTGTTAACCCTAAGTTTGATGATTAGAGTTTGATGATCCAAGTTTAGTATTTTTGGGATGTTACACTACCAACTGGGATGCATGCCTCGGGGCCCCGTGCCCGCTCGAACCGGGACGCGTGACAGCATTCCCGGTTCGTGGCGGAACCGGGACTAATGCTGTTAGGAGGCACGAACGGATAGCCTTTTTTCTACTAGTGATTTGACACATCCGGTCCATGGCATCCTGCCCCGCAGTTGGGTCTTTCTTCAAGATGGCAATTTTACCCCGTGGACACGGTACTCGCGGGTAATTAACAGCGAAGAAACGGGGATGGGGGCCAAATTCACCCCACGAGGATACCCATTAGCTTAATGGGGCAGTGATGGGGATGGAATTGTCCCCATAGAGCATCCACAGACACCCATGGCCCCACATGTTAGTGTAACATATTGTAATATATATAGCAAACAACCCAAATATCTTTCACCTGGTCCCCTTTTTTTATATCCCAGCCTCCATGAGGCCCAAATCCCACGTCTCTAGCAAAGTAATAGTCAAACTGCTCCTCTGGTTCACTCGTTCTCATCCCAATTCCTAGGCACGGCTCTCGTCTCCATGACTAGCACAAACACGGAAGCGCATCCCCGTCCCATGACCCTATTGGCTATCCCTTCCCCTCCATCACAATGAGCAGGGAATCTTCTTCTTCATCTTCCCCATCAGTCACAATCTCTTGCCTTGCGGGAGGGAGTCGGCCGACCTCCCCACCCGTCCTCGATCTCGACGGCAATGAGCAGGAAGGCGAGAAGACGACGACAAGCAATTGTGGTAGCAATATTTAGGCCAGGAGGAGCCGTCCTTGTGGCGAGGAGAAGAGGAGGCATCACCATGTCGACTACCCGCGGATTCCCCGGCAGGGGGCGAGTACCTGCTGATGTCGGGGATGGGGAAGGTTTTGTCTCCATGAAGCTTCACGGGAATGGCGAGTATGGGGACTGGCGGGGGTTCAGGCGGGGTCGGTGGAGTCATCCCCGGTGATCCCTGTCCGTGTTGCCACCTTGAGTCCTTCTTCTTCTTCTTCTTCTTCTTTCCTACTACCTCCGTCTCAAGGCTTAAGGCATATAACTTTTTTTCAAAAGTCAAACTACCTAAAGTTTCACTAAGTTTTTAAAGAAAATATTAATATTTATAATACGTAATCCATACTGTTTCGTACATTATGAAACATATTTTCACATGGTATCTATATAATATAATAGTTTTTGACAGTTTTTTCTAAAAGTCTGATAAAACGTTACATGGCTTGACTTTTTTAAAAAGTTCCTTAAGCCTTGGAGTATTGTGTTGTGTGGTGGTCTTGCCTGTTTTATTTTGGATTTTTGGAAAGTTTTGGTTTGAATCTATGTCTTATTTTGGACTTCTATCTGTAGGGAGGGGCACCGCCTGGCCCCTCCCTGGCCCCACCCGGCCGTGTGACGCCCAGGCACTATGCCCCAGGTGTAGCGCCTGTCTGATAGGTGTTATGCTCTAATGTGTAGCGCCTAGCAGATAGGCGCTACACTTTAGGACTTAGCCTGTCGCGCGCAGCCCCCTCCCCACCCCTCCCCATTCACTCCCAAGCGTCTGGAGAACAGCAAGGAGGGCAGCCGACGGTTCCTCTCTTCCCCTCTCTCAAATCCATCCCTAAAACCAACAGATCTGAGGGATTTCACCATGGATTTGCTCCCTCATCCCTCCCTCAAGGTAATCCCCTCATTTCCCCTCTCTTTCATCCAATAAATCTTGCACATTATCCTCAAACCCTAGGTTTAGTTGGATTCATAATACACCCTATTTGTGTATGTTTTTGGTTACTTGTAGTTATATATTAGTTCTATTTTATGGTGAATGGAAGTGTGTTGTTGATTTGCATTGTGTATGATGGTTGTATATGGATTTGTATGGATGTGTGAATAATATGCTCCCATATTCTTTTTAGTTTATTGTATAAATTGAAACAATGGCCACATACCACACACATTTTATTGATGTTTGGAATATATATGTAGGATGGTGTGGCTACTTGAGGATTACTATGATCATCAACACCGGGCATACTTGATGGCGGAGAAGCATATGGTAATAAAACCATGGTTGAACTTCTTTGTTTTTATTTTTCTATTGATTCAGTTGTGTTGGAAAAAGCATAATGTTCGATCTTGTATGTATGCAGAGGCTTCGTCCCCTCAAGCTTCGGTCTCATGGCGCGTCTTCGTATGACATGTCGTATGACGAGCGGTACACCGAGTACATCAAGCGGCTAGGCCTCCTCCCTTTCATCACGCTTGTGAGTCGGTCGACAACGAACCTCAACGCGGCTGCTATCACCACACTTGTCGACCGGTGGAGGCCGGAGACGCACACTTTCCACCTCCGGACAAGCGAAATCACTCCTACTCTTCAGGATGTTTCCATGATCTTTGGACTTCCTATCGCGGGGGAGCCTCTCTGTATGAGCACAGATTCCGATGGGTGGTGCAATGCGATGCATCTACTTATTGGCATGGCTCCTGATGAACTTGAAGATAAGAGCAAAGATAGAGTCCCAGGAGGCGCGACATATGCGTGGATCGTGGAGAGCTTTGCGCAATGCCCGAACCCCGCCGAGGTTGAGGTGATCGAGACACATGCTCGTGTGTACATGTGGTATGTCCTTGTTAGGACTCTGTTTGCTGATAGCGGAGGTAGGACTGCTCAGTGGATGTGGCTCAAGGCACTAGCAAACTGGGATAGCAATATCAGCTGGGGTTCGGCGGCTCTTGCCTACTTGTACCGGCAGGTAATCACCTGTGCACTCTACATTCATTTGTATATGTCGAGTCCACACATATGCTATACTGACCTCTTTTTTGTTCACTTGTAGTTGGACGATGCCTGTCGTAGGGCAGGCGAAAATGCCGGAATAGGTGGTGCTATGGTTCTTCTCTCAATATGGAGCTGGGAACGCTTACCAGTTGGGCGTCCCAAAGAGGTGGGCCACCATCCTTGGCCAGCGTATAATAGAAACCCTCTACGCCTCCCGACTTGGGCTTACAAGTGGGACGTGGTATCGGAGATGAAAAGTGATGTCGATGCCATGTACCTCAAGTACACGAACGAGTTTGATGCGATTATGCCCGAGCAGGTAGATGTTTATCTATATGTCACTATCCATAATATTTACTTCACGAGTCAAAATCGATACGAAACATGTTCTTGTGATATGTTGCAGGTGGAGTGGGAGCCTTATGGTTGTGGGGACGAGTTTGGTATTGCTCCCGGGTTTGATATTAACCCGAAGTGCTTGGAGGAACAATCTCTCTGGCTCATGTGCTGCCCATTGATTTGCAATTGGGCGGTTGAGTTTCATATGCCACAACGGGTGATGAGGCAGTTCAGGTTGTTTCAGTGCAACCCTCCCATGTGGAAGGACACCGACAAGGAGCTTCATCGGTTAGTTAGCATGAGAACTTGTGCTCAATTGCTTTGGATGGTACTAACATGGTTCTTTGTTGTTGTTCAGGTTGGACAGAAAGAGGCATAGGAAGATCAAGAATTGGGATCACCATCATAGGAGGCACGTCATGGAGTTCCTCATTTGTGTGGAGAATGCTCGACGAACGGAATGGAATAGTGGAAGAGCACATTGCCCAGTTGCATTTAACAACTACATCCATTGGTTTCTTGGTAGTACCCGTGTCTCCATTTTCCCGGCGTCCTATGAGGAAGAAATATTGGACGAGTCGGTCCAGTTCGATGAATTTGCCTACACTCAGTACAACCGGCAGGTCAGGGAGGGGACCAACATCCCGCTTTCTTCCTTACTCAACTTTGTGGTAAAGTTATCGTTGCCTTCGCATTACTTTCCTTGCACTATCATCTCTTTCTTGCCTAACATGTTCTTGTTCTTGACTCTATAGAGAACAGAGGTAAAGAAATATGCCGACGATGCCGAGGCGATTCTTTTTTCTGCCCCTAAGGGGAAAAAGGGAGAAGGTATGATACGAAACTTCATTAAGGTATGGATGCGAGACTTCCTCAAGATAGGCATGTTCTTGGTTTGACTTATGTTGTTATTTGTTACAGCGCTCGGCCCAAAAGATGCATCGCTTATCTAACGTGCTAGGTTGCCGTGATCCCGAGTACACAACCCCATCCGGTTCTAGGTCCAAGTCGACTACTGATCCGTCGGCCCATCTTCAGGATGATGTTGAGGATGACACCACTTCGGCGATTCGTTCGGAAGATGAGGTATGGGACAACCTTACATGCATTTAGTGCTTTCTGTTTCCCATGCATTTCTCATAGCCATACAATCTTACATGTAGCTGCCTCATATGGAGAATGAGACTAAGGAGGAGTACCGGATTCGTTCCGCATACCAGCTGAAGCCAAGGAAACAGTTCAATCGTTGGACGCCAGACGACTTTCGTAACAAGGGAAAGGCCAATGTTGTCGAGGACGAGCCGCCACGGAGGTCAAGAGCGACTAGGAGGACGAGAGGCCTACGGTATGATGATGAAGATGAGTCGCAAGAAGAGGAGGTGATAAAGAAGATACCTCCAAGGAGGGGCCGAGGCCCAAGGACGCGTGGACGGAAGTAGGTCATGTATTGAGGTTGGATTGAGGTTGCTCAAGGTCTATCCAAGTGTAGTACCTGCATACCGGAGGGGGAGACTACAAGAAAATAGTGCATGTTAGAGGATATGATATGAAATAGTTTGGGACACATGAAGAACTAAAAAGCTTTGAGCATACCCGTGGAGTGTCGTATGGGTTGCGGCTATGCTCGGGAGAGCGATTGTAGTTGGCACACATGAAGAACTTCTTTCCCCAACTATCGGAAAAGTAGTCTTCGATTTCTTGACAGTGCAATCGGTTCCACACCAATAAATAGGAACCTCCTTCCCATGGGCATCAGAAGTACGATACGCCTTCCGTGGCCTTTCCTCTTGGTCGGCGCAAGGTGGCCTAGCATTGTACCTCCTCTTCCTCTCTTCCTCTTCCTTCTCCTCTTGCCTCTTCCTCTTTCTTCTCCTTTTTCCTCTTCCTCTCTTCCTCTTCCTTCTCCTTTTGCCTCTTCCTATTCCTTTTTCTTCTTTCTCTCGTCCTCTTCGTCCTTCTTCTTCGCCAAGTCTCGAGCAAGTTGAACTACCTCTTCAAATGCCTTCCTCTTCTTATCTTCCTCCTTCCTCTTACTCTCTTCCTCAGCTTCCTTTCTCTTCCTCTCTTCCTCGACTTCCTTCCTCTTCTCCACCACCTTCATAGCATTCGCCCAGATAGCCGAGTAGTTCACACCGTCCCCATCATTGCCCTTGTTGGGTTGAGTCGCCATACCTATTATAAGAACAAAAGCTACAAGTTAGTAAAGGATGCATGAATGTGAATAATAATTGATTCAATGAAATAAGCATAGTAGGTAGTAACATAAGCATGCAAGTTTGAATATTTCATCCGTACCTATTAACATAAGGATTTGGTCCTAACAAGTAACCTAACATACTAGAAGGGTTAAAACCGCCACGCCCTCTTCCTCTTCTAAGCCCAAGTGATAGACCTCTTTGTTGTCTAGGAGCTTGTTGTCTAGGAGCTTGTTGGCTAGTTCTTGGTTGGCTTGGGACTTGTTGGCTAGTTCTTGGTTGGCTTGGAGCTTGTTGGCTAGTTCTTGGTTGGCTTGGGACTTGTTGGCTAGTTCTTTGTTGGCTTGGTACTTGTTGGCTACCACTTGGTTGGCCAGTGCTTGCTTCATTTCCTTTTGCTCTTTTCCTTTGAGAACACTTTCTAGCATTGTGCCCTTCACCATTGCATGTTCCACACCGGGCTCTCTCACGAGACTCTTGGAATTGGTCATTGCCCGTTTCTCGAGCACCACCACGGCCCCATCCATCCATGTCGCTCCTAAAGCATTTTGTCTTGCGTCTTCCACGTTTAATCACTTTCCATTTCGGATCGGGCCATAGTTGAATCCCATGGTACTCCGGCCATTTTGATTGGTCCAAATATGGATGAAATCTAGGAGCCCATGTCTTCTTAGTAGTCTCAGTGGAGAACTCAGCCTCTCTCACCGTGAGCGGATTATTGTAATCCAAATGTTGCCGGCGAGACGCCACGAGCAAGTGCGAGCAGGCAAGATGAAGCAATGATGGCCTTCCACATATGCACTCACAAGTCTTGAGCGAGACCTTGAAAGCTCGGCCTCCGTGTTGGACACCATCAGCCGTTGTACCTCCGGGCTCCGTAACTTGGTAAATTAGCTCGTCATTGTCATACTACGTGACAACTTGGGCATCCGCTTTCTTTGTCTGAAATTGCATCCAATCATCAACCTTAGGTGGGTACTTGTATTTGTACTTGTACTTGTAGTCCCCCGCAATCTGCCGGTCCGTTTCCTCTGAGTATTTAAGAAAATACCCATTCATCATGTCGAATGTATAACGGACTATTGCCGTGACGGGCAATGCACGGACACCTTTGAGCAACTTGTTGAAGGCCTCTGCCATGTTGCTTGTCATTTGGCCGTACCTCTGGCCACCATCATCGAAAGCTGGTGCCCACTTTGTTCTTTCTTCAATGCTCCTATCGAGAAACTCTCTACCACCCGCATTGAGCTCTTTGTTGAAGAGCAATTTGTTGTATAAGTTTGAGAAACGACGTTCTGTGAAAGCGAGGCAACAATCTTGTAGATCATCAGCCAAATCCTTAATCTTGCATGTCCTATAGAAGTTTGAACAAAAGTGTCTCATGCACCAACGATGGTGCAACGGAGCATGCCCGGGAATATGTTGGTCCACCGCTTTAAGAATTCCTTGATGACGGTCTGAGATGACACATATTTCCCTATGAGGGGTTAATATCTTGGTTCTTAAGAGATGGAAGAACCACTCCCAATTATCATTGTTTTCCACCTCTACCAAAGCAAAGGACAAAGGAATCAACCGGTTGTTGGCATCATTGGCTATTGCAATCAAGATAGTGCCCTTGAATTGACCGGTCAAAAAGGTGCCATCAACGGAGATGACCGGCCTACAATGTTCAAATTCCTGAACACATTGCTCGAAAGCCCAAAATGCACGGCCAAAAACTCAAACGGTTCTTCCGTTTACAATCCTTGTCTTGTTCCCCAAAGGTTCAACCACATGAACCATGCCCGGGTTAGCATCGGCCATCGCTCCCAACAACCTTGGGATTCGGTTATAAGATTCCTCCCAATCACCGTACAACATCTTGAATGCGGCTTGCTTAGCCTTCCATGCCTTCCCGTACTTCACCTCATAGTTAAAGAGGGCTTTCACAAACTCCATGACCTGCTTGATGCTCATTATTGGAAACGACGCGATGTCATTGGAAAGCCTATAAGCGAGGAACTCGGAGGTGAGTTATCGGTGCTCATGCTTTGCATCCTTGCCATCCACCATCGGGCCTCGGCACATGTGCGTTGATACGCAACTAGATATGTGCCAATCGGGACCTCCCTTGAATGGTCTAGCACGCACAATCCAAGGACATCCTTCCGCCTCACACTTCACCGTGTAATGCTTCTTGATATCCGAGTGCATGACCGTGTAAGGACGATGATGCTTCACCGAGAAGTCCTTTATCCATTGCTTAAATTCCAACAAGGTCTTAAACCTTGATCCTTTGCAAAAGCCATTATTCACTTCATTGCCATCTCGGTAAGAACTTGTCCTTGGTCCAAGCACTATGCCTTTGCCACCATCAACTGTGGCTTCATCCATGAGACTAAGATCATGAAACAAAGGCACCCGATGGTCCCGCCCCAATACGGTATGGTGGATTTTGGCCTCTCTATCCGTGAACCCCTCCTCGTCAACTTCTTCTTCGGGACCATCATCATCCGAGTCCGAAGCATAGCCTCGAGAATACGGGAGTTCACGGTCCATGTCATGTTGAGTGATATATTTCTCCAAATCACCAATATTGTTGTCATGGAGTTCAACATCATCATCATCTTCACCCTCACAATCATCATTGTCCTATTCCAACACTTCGTCTTGGTGTCTTGAAATCGGGCTCAATGTTTGGCTCAAAGGAGGTTCAATCCATAGCTCTTGCTCCACGGGTGGAGGAATCCTACTATCCAATGGGGAAGCACGACGGTTCAAGTCCAAAGGCAATGAACTATCAACCTTCTTGGTGGCAAATAGCTCAAGAGCCTTGTCTAGTGATTCGGCCACCACCTCCTTGTATGCAAGCCAACGAGCCTCGGAGAAGATACGCATGGTCTTCCAACGGATATGCATTCCAAAACCCACATTATGTCTTCCTTCCAACTCAACAACATCACATGTGCCCATCCATTTAAATTCAATCCTCACTTGCTCCAAGACCTCGGCATAGGTGGGACTATGCTCAAACACAATATCTAGCTCATCCGGGTCCGGTTCTATGTTGCCTTTCAAAAAGGCATCCTTGTCCACATGATGAACATGAACAATTCTTGCCATCCCTAACACGTAGGAGAATATGTTCCTTAACTAACCATGACAAGATAAACAAAACTATACTAGACACATTACCAAACCATAAAGCTAACAAGAACACCCTCTCTTACATAAGCAAACCCTAACCCTAACCCTATCCATAACATTCCAATATACCAAACAATGTCATTTCAACAACCCTAAACCTAACTAAATGCTTCATACACATCTTTATAACCAACATTGGCCAATGAATCTAACAAATTTCCAAACATTTCTCTCCAAATCAAATTTCTAGGGTTTCAAGCCAAGTCCAACCAGAATGAAAGATTTCAAGAGGTCAAAACGGAGGGGAATGAGGGAGGGTACCTCTAGCAGCTGGGGAGAGGCACAAATCCACCAAATAAAGCTTCCAATGTGAGAGATTTGAGGGAGGGAGAAGAGAGGGGAGAATGGGGCGCCTCCTTGCTGTTCTTCTTGCTTGGGCCGAGCTGGGAGTGAATGGGGAGGGGTGGGGAGGGGGGCTGCGCGCGACAGGCTAAGTCCTAAAGTGTAGCGCATATCTGCTAGGCGCTACACATTAGAGCATAGCGCCTAGCAGATAGGCGCTACACCTTGGGCATAGCGCCTGGACGTTACTCGTCCCAGGCATAGCGCCTGGGTGTCACACGGACGGGTGGGGTCAGGGAGGGGCCAGGCGGTGCCACGCTGGCAGGGGGCATAACGCCTAGCTGAAAGGCGCTACACTCTTGGGCGTTACCCAAAGGGTTAGTGTCAGTGAAATAGTTATCCAAAAAGGTCATTTCGTGAAATCCTTTTGATTTTGGGTTATTTTTTGTCCATTCTGCCAATTGCGAACGAAGGGGGTCTGCATGCTCGGATGAAACCTCCTGTCTGCACCTTGATCTGCGTGCAAAAGCACTTCAGATAATAAGTTGCTTTTGCAACAAAAAAACTACATTTGATAAATAAAAATGTAAATGTACGAAATAGAACTACGAACAGCTTGCCAAGTTTCATTAGCCAAGGTGAAATCCATCTCACTACGGATAGTTTTCTTACATAGGGTTCTTAAATAGAATTGGAAGTATTTCTCCACGAGGTACGCAATAAAATCATCATTAAATAAATTTTCGATTTTCTGTCTCCTGCTCCTTTTAGGAGCTTCATTGTCATCCTCCTCACGATCGGCATAGTGTTCTACCGAAATGGTGGGTTCAGAAATTGTAATCAATTAAGGATAAGATGAATTCGGCTAAAGGATTTAATACCAAATTATTAATACTAGCAAATTATTTAGTCACAGTCAGACGCATCAAAGTATTTAAACTGGGGTATTTGTAGTTATACAAACAACAATATTATCGAAATACTTCAAAATACTTTGCTATCAAATATAGCTAGCCTGATACTCCTAAGTCAAGGGAGTAGTTTACGAGGGCAAATATTATTTGTAGTTGTAGGTTAGCTGGAAGTGGACTTATAGTATATCATTTACTTCCAACCACCCATCCCGATCACCCAAGTGTCGCGTTGTCGCGAGAAAAAGATGGCCGACGAAGGAAGGAGTGCACTACGCTGCCTGCATCTCGAGATCTTGTCCGCCGGCCACGCGATTACACGGCCGGCCGGGGGTCAAACAATTTGGTTTATGTACTGAGCTAAGTATAGAATAGTTCCAACCGTCATTCCGTACTAATATGTAGGAGTACATGGGAGTAACTTGCTAGTACGTGCCGCCTCCGATGCAACCGCTGTAGCCTTAGCTAGCTGGAGAACGTGTATATGGACGGTGAGCGCGTACGACCGCATGAATGACGACGCGTCTACGCTGTAGTAACTCGGGCCACATGCATGTTGGATGACTTGCTAGTTGCTACAGAGGAGCTGACGACTGTGGAGGATAGGCGTGTCTTCGCATATAGTATCTGTGAAAAGAACTGCGAGCTGACCACACGCCTAGCTAGTTTTACTTGGACGATCGCTCGAGCGGGAAGATAAACTACTCCCTGTCTCCCTGCCGAGAACACTAGAAAAACTATGCGCTGTTCACCGGCCACTCGAACCGACCGACACCAACTTCATTCACCGGCCCCTTTCCTTTGCTTTCCTCTTCCTCCTTTCCCGGTGCTGCTGGCAGCCAACGGCATGCAGCACGTACGTGTACGTAGAACCGCAGAAGCAGCGAGCGAGCGAGCGACGGTGGCTCCGTATCTCATGCGCGCGGACGCACCCGGCCGGGCATTCCGCCGTATCACCGGTCCAGCACGCTTGGGCGCGCGCGATCGATCGCCACGACGGGACGGGACAGGGACACGACCGCTAGCTGATCGATCACATGATATCCTATCTGTCGATAGACTGGTTTTGGAAAAACGAGAACACCTTTCGTAGTCTCGACTGCCTCGGCTGCGTGTTCATATATACTCGGAAAAGCCCCGAGCGTGGCCGGTACATGCGAGATTACAGGAGAAGCTATCGATGGACTAAGAGATAAAGAGTTAAGATCCTTATCGCTAATACCTATCTCTAATTCTGGTACAAAGCGTGTGCATGCATGACATCATGTATGACGTGGAGTACTACTCCATGGTCAACACGTTACAACAATACGTTACAATTTATCATGTTACAAATATTTAGTCTAACAGCCCTCCTTAATCACAACCTTCTGAAAGGTTGAGATTACGCTTGAACTCATTTAGATCCTTAACTGCCAAGGCTTTAGTGAAACCATCTGCAACTTGATCTTTGCTTGATATGAATTTGATCTCAAGCATTTTATTAGCAACTCGTTCTCGAACAAAGTGATAATCAATCTCAATATGTTTGGTTCTAGCATGAAAAATAGGATTTGCAGACAGATAGGTAGCTCCTAAGTTATCACACCATAAACATGGCTTTACCTTTAGTTGAACACCAAGTTCACCAAGCAAAGCTTCAACCCATATCAATTCTGCTGTGGCGTTTGCAAGAGCTTTGTATTCTGCTTCAGTGCTAGATCTAGAAACTGTAGGTTGTTTTCGTGCACTCCATGAAATTAAGTTTGGTCCAAAAAAATACAGCAAAACCTCCTGTAGATCTTCTATCATCCAGACAACCAGCCCAATCTGCATCTGAGAAGGCACTCAGCAAACTAGATGAAGATTTCTGAAAAGTTAAACCAGTATGTATGGTACCCTGGACATATCTCAAGATTCTTTTGGCAGCTGTCCAATGAGTAGTTGTAGGAGCATGAAGATATTGACACACTTTATTTACTGAGAAGGAATATCAGGCCTGGTGAGTGTCAAATACTGTAGGGCTCCTACAATGCTTCTATACTGTGTACTATCATCAGGACCAAGAGGAGTTCCCTCAGTTAAGGACAATTTTTCAGCAGAGGATAGCGGTGTAGGGGAGGATGTGCATTTTATCATATTGACTTTCGTCAGCAAATCAACAGCATACTTTTTCTGAGTAAGAAGCAAACCATTCTGAGTTTTCTTTACCTCTATCCCCAAAAAGAAATGCAGATCTCCCAGATCCTTGAGTGGAAAATCATCATTAAGATCTTGAAGAAGTGCAGAGATAGCCTGATCCGATGAGCTAGTGACTATGATATCATCAACATATATTAAAACAAATATCATAACATTAGTTTTGTGATACAGAAATAGTGAAGTATCTGCTTTGGAAGGGGCAAAACCAAGTTGTTGCAACTTGGTGCTAAGTCTGGAGTACCATGCTCGGGATGCTTGCTTAAGCCCATAGAGAGCTTTATCAAGTTTGCAAATATAGTGAGGAGTAGCGGAAGACTCAAAACCTGGGGGTTGCTTCATGTAGACCTCCTCTTCCAGAACGCCATGCAAAAACGCGTTCTTGACATCTAGCTGCCCCAAACTCCAGCCCCTAGAAACAGCAATGGAGAGGACAATTCTGATAGTTGCCGCCTTGACAACAGGACTAAAAATGTCTTTATAGTCTATTTCATATCTTTGCTTGAAGCCTTTTGCAACCAAGCGTGCCTTATACCTGTCAACTGTGCCATCTGCATGTTTCTTGACACGGTACACCCATTTACAGTCAATAAGATTTTTTGTAAAATGTGGAGGAACAAGATGCCATGTTTTATTTTGAATTAAAGCAGTGTACTCATCTTCCATCGCCTTTCGCCATCTTGCATCCTCAAGAGCTTCTGAAAGTGTACTAGGTTCACCTGTAGACGTAAACAGGCTATATGGAACCGTACCATTAGTATATACTTTGGGGCATCGTATACCTTTCTGGAGCCGTGTTCTTGGTTCAGGTTGAGGCTGTGGAGGAGTTGGTGAAGAAATTGGTGATGAAGATATTGGAGTAGCTGTATTGTCCGCAGAAAATCCGTCCGCAGAAAATCCCCCGCCCACGTGATCCGCAGGGTCGCTGTCATGCGAAGGAGCGGGAGAATCGCCCGGCCCATTATTGCTCGACGCGCCAATCAATGAGGGAGACCGTGTCTCGGTCGTACGTGGAGACGTCGAGCGGCCTTCGTCGCCTTGCTGGCAAGGGGCCCGGGGTGGAGTCCGCGTGCGGGACCGCGGCGGGGTCCGTGAGCCTGATCGCGACGCGTGCGATCGCGAAGGAGAGGTGGCGTCGCGTGGATGCCGAGGCGGCGGGGTCCGTGAGCCTGATCGCGACGCGTTCGATCGCGAAGGAGAGGTGTCGTCGCGTGGATGCCGAGGGAGTCGTGACGGGGTCCGCGAGCGGGACCCGAACTCGGTCGCACGGGGAGGAGATGAAGAGCGACTTCTGTTGCGTGGATGTGGAGGAGATTGCGGTGGGGTCGGCGACCGCGACACGCCTGACGGTTGAGGAGATCGTGACGAAGTCCGCGACCATGGGCGCGAGCCTGATGCGTCCGTACGTCCTGGACGAGGCTCGGACGCCGTGCGCGTGACACCAGGAAATCCTTCGGAATTGGGTGGTCCATCGTTTTCTGCAACATTTTTCTCCGGTGTTGCTATTTGATCTGCCAGCATATCTTTTTCTGCAGCATCTTTATCAGCATTAGTAACAACTGGTACAAACGGTAAAGCCATATAGTCATTAACAGATGCATCCCCACTAGATAATGTGTGGTGTGGTAGAAGAAGAATATCATTTTTGAGGCGAGAGCCGGCATTAGAATGCAGCTCAGAGAAGGGAAAAATATTTTCATCAAATACTACGTCTCGAGAAATATAGACACAACCAGTTGATACATCTAGGCACTTAACACCTTTGTGACGGGGGCTATAACCTAGAAAAACACATCTGGTAGAGCGGAAAGATAGTTTTCTTTTGTTGTAGGGACGAAGATTGGGCCAACAAGCACAACCAAAAACTCTAAGAGACTCATAATTCGGTTTTGTATGAAGAAGAAGTTCAACAGGAGTGTCATGATTTATTACCTTGCTGGGTAGAAGATTTATAAGAAAAGTAGCAGTGAGAAATGCTTCATCCCAAAACTTGAGAGGCATTGATGCATTTGCAAGTAAAGCAAGACCCACTTCGACAATATGACGTTGTTTTCTTTCAGCAGAGCCATTTTGCTGATGGGCATGTGGACAAGAAACATGGTGAGTAATGCCAATCTTTTGAAAAAAACTATTTAGCTTTTCATATTCACCTCCCCAATCAGTTTGCATAGTAATTATTTTCCTAGCAAATTTCCTTTCAACAAGTTGTTGGAAATTGAGAAACACTTGATAGACATCAGAACGCTTTTTGAGCAGATAAATCCAAGTAAACTTGCTAAAATCATCAATGAAGCTTACATAATAGGAATGTTTACCAGCAGACACAGGTGCTGGACCCCATACATCAGAGAACACTTGTTCCAAAGGAACAGTGGAAACACTAGTAGAGACAGGATATGGAAGTTGATGGCTCTTAGCTAGTTGACAAGAGTCACAAATGTGGGGATTTATTTCAGGAGAATAAGAAATACTATTTTTCCTAAGTACTTGTTGAACCACAAAAGATGAAGGATGTCCTAAACGACGATGCCATGTAGAGGATGATGGCTTTATTGTGACGAGAGCTTGCTTGTGAGACCCAGTAGATGAAGGTACAAGTGGATAGAGGCCACCGTGACATGGTCCCTTAAACAGAATCCTCCTTGTTTCCTGATCCTTAATCAAAAAGAAGTATGGGTGAAACTCAAGAAAGACATCATTATCAAGGGTAAGTTTATGAACGGAAAGAAGGTTCTTTGAAGCACTTGGAACATGGAGAACATTGTTGAGATGTAAAGAATTATGTGGGGTGCATAATGTAGAATGACCAATATGACTTATTTGCATACCGTTGCCGTTGGCCGTGTGGACGCGATCACGCCCGTTGTACTTGTCATGCGTGTGGAGTTTGCTCAGTTCTGATGTTACATGGTGGGTGGCACCGGAATCGGGGTACCAGTTGGTGTCGACGCCGTAGGATGCAACATGGGCACCCTTCTCACCGCCATCATCATCGGAATCATGGCGATCTTGATAGCGCCATCAGCAGGCATTGGCGGGATGACCGTGGATCTTGCAGATTTGGCAGGTAACGTCAACGTAGGGTGTAGGGGCACGGCCACGGCGGCGCCCCCCATCATCACGACGCCCTCTTCCATCATCACGACGGCGACCGCCGTCATCGCGGCGGCGTCCTCCATCTTCACGGCGGTTGTCATGACCAGCATCATCACGACGCCAATCACGACGTCCGTCGCGGTTGTTGTCGCGTCCTTGATCATCACGACGGCGCCAGCGCCCTCCATCATCACGGCGATCCCCGCCCCCACGCTCAGGGCGAGGGGGAGAGCGCCCACGGTCACCACGTGGGCGGGGGTCGCGGCTGTCGTCGCGAGACGGTCGGGTGGCGACATTGGCGGAGGAGGTGAAGCCGGTGTCATGCCCTGTGTCGGACAGCATCTCGGTGCGAATATCATTAGCACATATTTGATCATAGAGGTCATCAAGAGTGGTACCAGGGTTGCCGTTGACGAAGGCGACGACGGAGTTGTAGCTGGCGTCAAGACCGTTGAGAATGTACCCAACCATCTCATCTTCATCAACAGGTTTGCCCGCCGCGGCGAGTTCAGAGGCGAAGCCCTTCATCGTCGTGAAGAACTGTGCGGCAGTCAGCTCGTTCTTCTTGGTGTTGTTCAGCGCCCCGCGGAGATGGTTGATCTTCGTGCGGGAGTGGGAGGAGCACGTGGCGGTGATGACAGACCACGCCGCCGCAGACGTCTCCAACCCCACAACATGGGGTATGATTTCCGGCGATAGCGAGTTCACGAGAAACCCGAGCACCGTCTGATCCCGCGAGAGCCATGCCGCATAGGCAGGGTTGGGGATTGTGATCTTCTTGTGGTTGTCATCTTCAACCTCCAGGGTCTTCGCCGGCGCGGCGTCAGTGCCATCGAGCAGGCCGAGAGCTTGAGCGCCACGAAGGGGGGGGATAGACGAGAGCCTTCCAGTAAAGGAAGTTAGCCCGCGTCAGCTTCTGGGAGGGAGGGGATCCAAGGGCAGCAGAGAGCGTCGTCGACGATGAAGAAGAAGACGTCATGGCTACCAGGGGAATCCGGTCGTGGTCTTGGTCCTTGTAGCGGCGGCGGCGGCAAAGATGCGGCGGCGGCGGCTGGGATTTTTCTTGGCTTTGTGCGGGCTGATATTTTTTTGGCAACTAGATTATGGAAGAGGTGGCTCTGATACCATATCGATAGACTGGTTTTGGGAAAACGAGAACACCTTTCGGAGTCTCGGCTGCGTGTTCATATATACTCGGAAAAGCCCCGAGTGTGGCCGGTACATGCGAGATTACAGGAGAAGCTATCGATGGACTAAGAGATAAAGAGCTAAGATCCTTATCGCTAATACCTATCTCTAATTCTGGTACAAAGCGTGTGCATGCATATCTCTAATTCTGGTACAAAGCGTGTACATGCATGACATCATGTATGACGTGGAGTACTACTCCATGGTCAACACGTTACAACAACACGTTACAATTTATCACGTTACAAATATTTAGTCTAACACTATCGATTTGTACTGCACCGCATGCAGTACGATCCTGCTGGATACACCACCGGTGGCCGTGACGCAGCCCCAGCTAGCTAGCCAGGCCAACACAGCTTCCCGGACCCGGACCGCTAGTTGCGCCTTGTCGGCTTCCTCTCCCCTTTTTTCCCCTCCCGTGTATTCGCGCGTGATGGTGGATGAACACGGCTCTACCGCTCGTGATTAATCAAATCGATACGGCCCAGAGCCCAGGACGCGACGCGGTAGCTGACGGGGCTGGATCGACCACCACGGATGAGAATGCCTGGCGCGCCAAGGTCTACGCCGTCATTTCGAGCCGTACCGGGCGGGAGCTGTCCCTACTCGCTAGTGGTTGGGGCACGATTACGACGGGGGCACATGAATACACGATAAAACTACCCTTTCTGCATATCAACTCATAGTAGTACTCCCTCCGATCTATATTAATTAATTTTAATATTTTAAAATTTAAATAAACCTACATACTAATTGATGTCTAGATTCATTTAAATTTAAATAAATTTGAGTTAATTAATATGGACCGAAGGGAGTATTGCTTTTGGGCGAGGTATTGTCCCATGATTATTTGTTCTATCTGGACCGAATCAGACAACGCTCTGTTTCCTATAGGGAGGGAGAGGCTTAATGCCACAACAAAAACGAGTGTAATAGCTACTACTATTTGCTTATGGGTGGACTGAATTAGCGAAAGCTCTCGTTTGAATATCCATTAGTTCATGGTGACACGAGAAAGAAAACGAGGTCACCGAGCTCTAATAGCAACGGGACACTGAATTCTATTATATTCCTGAAAAATCACTAGACACCTACTACGGTGCTAAACGACAGGTGACTACTAAAGTACGGATGTCAGCTTGAAATATCATACAGTACGTAGGATTTTTTGAAAAAAAAAACAAACCTCGCAATTAATCTATCTGATAAAAAAGTACATCAGCCTCGTCTCCGTCCCTTATCACTTGTGCTACAAAAGCTCCACGCTACAAAGACTGCCTGAATTTCCCCGATAATGTTCGGTCAAGAGAGACCATAATAATGTTCTCACCTTGTGAGAGCAACATGTCACTACTACCGTGACCTCCCACCATTATCGTCTACAAGGCTCATCACGACTTAATTTGTTGCAATTGCTGGTCTATTAGATTATTTATAAATTAAGCACTTGGGAGATGAAACATATTTCAAAGAGAGTGGATAGATTCCAGTTGACAACTTTGAAACTTCTCACCCGAGATATGAAAATTGAGTATCCAAATAGAATTCTTGCTTCTTATTACCGCTTGAAAGCGGGCGGGGGGGGGGGGGGGGGGGGGGGGGGGGGGGAGCAGGGTCAGATTCCCCCTAATGCGTCGCCCCCCTCAAGCTGTTGCGAGCAGGGGCCATACTAATTGTCGTATGTAATACTAGAAATTATTTGGTTAGTATTTGAGCCCACCTGTTTTGTATACGCATTGAAGTCCAGTTGGCAAACAAACAGCCCATTCTTCTAAGCAGGGAGCATTTTCCGAAGGCTAGAAGCTTTCCATAAACATACGTTTGTTTGACCCCCTAAGATCGATCTCTAGGGCACCTGCCGCCACTCTCTGGGTTGGTGTTTCAGCCGCCGGCCGCCAGGCAAGGAAGCAATACGGATCAGGACAAGAAAGCAATACGGATCAGGTCATCAGGAAACGACCGCGTAATTTGTTGATCTTGCTGCGGAGCCGCAAAGTCCGCAGAATGTATCAACTCCAGCCCTCAGTTTTCTAAAAGGTATGCTGATACTACTACATTAGTTCTTACTTAATGGATAAATTAGGTTCTGAAAGTCTTATTCATTAGTATACGAGCATGCACCATGACAGTGTATCAATTTACTATTCAAATGTTTCTTATAAACTAAAAAGACAAATGAACTGATAACTCTAAACTTCCTATTTTTTCTTTGTAGTTGATTTGATTAAAGCGCTCATCAAAATAAATTTTCTTCAATGGTTTACATTTACAAAAGAAATTAATTGACCGTCCAAAATAAGAATTAATTGCTATTCCCTCTAATTACTTTGTATGGCTACATTAGAATGGCGATCGGCAATTTACTTTTAGTTAGCCAGATGAATAGAAATGGATTGATCTACTACAATTTGTTTTAAGCTTCCGACCTCGGCCTCGCCCCCCCTATGTCCAATTCCTGGCTCCGCCCGTGCTTGAAAGTTCTACCCGGAACTTTGAACCAGTGTTGGAGTTTGCGGTAAATATCCATTTTGGTTGCTGAAAGTTACACCAAGATTCCTTATCAGGAAGAATAAATGGTAGAGCGGAAGAAGAGTGCGGTTCATCGGATTCTTTTTCAAGCAAAATAGATTGTAGGAAAATGATGGTGAATGAAATTTTGACAACATTCCAAATAAATGGTAAGAGAAAAGAGGACGGTAATGAAAGTTACACCCACGTTCCTTATCAACGAGGAAAAACAGAGCTACACCAAAAAGAAAACAAGGAAATAGCAAGACACTAAAGTGCGATAAGATGCATGCAAGGGACGGAAAGGCTGTCCATCTACACAGTATCCGTGTCACTCAGCGTTTCACTCAGTTTCTCGCTCGCTCAGCGTTCCACTCAGTTTCCCGCTCCCCCGAGGGCGACGCGCGGCCCCCTTCGATTTCGGCCAGCAACCCACCTCCTCCCCCACCCCCTCCTCCCCTCCGCTACCGAAATGGGTCGTCAGGCAAAGCCAAGCGGCGTCGGCGGTTGTACTCTCTCCGCGCCATGGGAGCCGATCGGGGCCGGTCCTTCTCACTGGAGGCGGTGCCCCACGAGAAGAAGCTGACAACTCTGAATCTTCTCACCGGAGATATGGATATTGAGTATCCAAATAGAATTCTTGCTTCTTATTACCGCTAAAAATTTAACACCAATAGAACTCATACATTCTGATCTTTGTGAGATGAATGATGTGTTGACAAAAGGTGGAAAGAAATATTTCATGACTTTGATCGATGACTCTACGAGATATTGTCATGTGTATCTTCTGAAATCAAAAGATGAGGCTTTAAGTTTCTTCAAAATCAATAAAGCCGAGGCAGAAAATCAACTTGATCGAAAGATTAAGAGGCTTGGGTCTGATCGTGATGGAGAGTATTTTTTCAACGAGTTTGATTTTTTTTGTGCAAAACATGGCATAATTCATGAGAGGACGTCTCCCTACTCACCCCAGTCAAATGTAGTAGCCAAAAGAAAGAACCATACTCTAACATTTGGTTAACGCCATGTTACGCACATCGGGTCTCTCCAAGAATGGTGGGGGAAGGCACTATTGACTGCGTGTCATGTCCTAAACTGAGTTCCCACATAGAACAAATAAATTACTCCATTCGAAGAATAAGAGAAGAAAAGATTAAAACTCTCTTACTTACGTACTTGGGGTTGTTTGGCAAAGGTTAATGTACCAATCCCCAAGAAGCGCAAGCTTGGACCAAAAACCATTAATTGTGTTTTTCTGGACTATGCTTTTCATAATATTGGTTATAGATTCTTGATAGTAAAATCTGAAGTACCTGACATTCATGTCGTTACAATCATGAAGTCGACTGATGCAACTTTCTTTAAGAATATCTTTCCTATGAAGGATAAACCTAACTCATCAAATCCGGAGATACCTAGTTCATCTAATCAGGAATTTGCTACATTTTCTAAACCTACCATTGCAATTGAACACTCTGAAAGTCCTAAGAAGGATGATAATGAAATTCCTAAAAGGAGCAAGAGACAAAGGACTGCAAAGTCCTTTGATGATGATTTCATTGTGTACCTTGTGGATGACACTCCCACTTCCATTTCAGAAGCATATGCATCTCCTGATGCTGACTACTGGAAGGAAGCCGTCCATAGTGAGATAAATTCCATCTTAGCTAATGGAACATGAGAGATCACTGATCGTCCTTATGGGTGCAAACCTGTAGGATGCAAGTGGGTGTTTGAGAAAAATCTTAGACCTGATGGTACTATTGAAAAGTATAAGGTACGGCTTGTGGCCAAGGGATATACTAATAAAGAAGGTGAAGACTTCTTTGACACTTATTCACCTGTTGCCAGATTGACCACCATTCGAGTATTACTCTCATTGGTTGTCTCTAACGGTCTTCTCGTTCATCAAATGGACGTTAAGACAACTTTCCTTAATGGAGAGTTGGATGAGGAAATTTACATGGATCAGCCAGATGGCTTTGTGGTAAATGGTCAAGAAGGAAATGTGTGCAAGTTGTTGAAGTCTTTATATGGCCTAAAACAAGCCCCTAAGCACTGGCATGAGAAGTTTGAAAGAACTTTAACTGCTACAGGCTTTGTTGTAAATGAAGCTGATAAATGTGTGTACCATCGCCATGGTGGGGGTGTGACGAGGTTTAATCTCGTCAATGCCCATTGTTATGGACTTGGGTTTTGGAGAAGATGAGGATGCTGGAGATCATGGAACGGTTAGCAAACAAGCAACACGGGACACGAGGTTTACCCAGGTTCAGGCCCCCGGAGGGAAAACCCTACTCCTGCTTGTCTGCTCTTGATTACGGCGGAACCGGTGATTACAGAGGTGCGCAGATCAATCTGGCGTGGAGGTGTGTATGCGAAAGTATGAGTCGAGAGATCTAGGCCGTGCCCTCCTAGCCTTTATATAGACTCAGGCAGGTCCCAGACACAGACCTAGTCGGTTACAGGTTTTAGGGTTTACCCCTTTGAATTTCCTATCTACTCTAGTCTTGCTCTTCAAGGATCCGAAAGCGTCATGGGCCTTGGCCACCCTAAAGTCTTCATGGGCCGGCGTATATTTGTCGTGGGCCTTCATTGGGCTGGACCAGGTATGCTGATATCATGTACCCGCGGGGTATAACCATGTCAGGGTGAGGGAGTCATCCTTTGTTTGTATGTTGATGACATACTGATTTTCGGAACCAACCTTAATTCAATTAAGGAGGTCAAAGATTTCTTATCTCGTTCCTTTGAGATAAGGATCTAGGAGTAGCTGATGTCATCCTGAACATCAAGCTATTGAGAGATGATGACGGTGGGATTACATTGCTTCAGTTCCACTATGTAGAAAAGTTCTTGAGTCGTTTTGGATATAGCGAATTCAAGTCTTCTCCTACACCGTATGATCCTAGTGTGTTGCTTCGGAAAAATCGAGAAAATGCTAAAGGCCAACTGAGATACTCTTAAATTATTGACTCGCTGATGTATTTAGCTAGTGCCACAAGGCCTGACATCGCACAGTGCAATTTTCTTTCTTAATAAAAATCACTAGACACCTACTACTACCATGCTAAACGACATGTGCTTGCTAAAGTACGAATATCAGCTTGAAATATCATACGTAGGATTTTTTCAAAAAAAAAAACAAACGTCGCAATCTATCTGATAAAAAAGTCTATCAGCCTTGTCTCCGTCCCTTATCGCTTGTGCTACAAAAGCTCCATGCTACATTGACTGCCTGAATTTCCCCGATAATGTTCGGTCTAGAGAAACCATAACAATGTTCGCACCTCCTGAGAGCAACATGTCACTACTACCGTGACCTCCCACCATTATCGTCTACAAGGCTCATCACGACTTAATTTGTTGCAATTGACGGTCTCTTAGATTATATTTATAAATTAAGAACTTGGGAGGTGAAAAACATTTCAAAGAGAGTGGATAGATCCCAGTTGACAACTTTGAATCTTCTCACCCGAGATATGAAAATTGAGTAGAAAGGTGTCGCGAGTAGAGATCTCTTGCAAGTATTGAGAAAAATCTCATCTTCTCCGCTGAAAACTCAAAGCAGTTGAAACTTTTTCAACTTTTTGAGTTGACAGTTGGTATCCAAATAGAATTCTTGCTTCTTATTACCGCTTGAAAGTTCTACCGGAATCTTTGAACTAGCCTTGGAATCTGCGGTTAAAACCTCCATCTTGGATGCTGAAAGTTACACCAAGATTCCTTATCAAGAGGAATAATAAATGGTAGAGCAGAAGAAGAAGAGTGCGGTTCACTCGGATTCCTTTTCAAGCAAAATAGATTGTAGGAAAATGATGGTGATAATGAAATTTTGACAACATTCCATTCGAAACAAAAAATAAATAGTAAGAGAAAAGAGGGCGGTAATGAAAGTTACACCCACGTTCATTGTCAACGAGGAAAAACAGAGCTACACCAAAAAGAAAAACAAGGAAATGGCAAGACACTAGAGTGCGATAAGATGTATGCAAGGGACGGAAAGGTTGTCCCTTCACCCAGTATCTGTGTCGCTCAACGTTCCACTCAGTTTCTCGCTCCCCCAAGGGCAACGACACGCCCCCCTTCGGTTCCGGCCAGCAACCCACCTCCTCCTTCCTCCTCCTCCGCCGCCGAAATGGGTCGTTAGGCGAAGCCGAACGGCGTTGGTGGTTGTCCTCTCTCCGTGTCATGGAAGCCGGTCCTTCCCACTAGAGGCGATGCCCCATGGGAAGCAGCGGCCGGGACTCCTTCTGGGTGGTGCTGGGCAGCGGTACTGATGGCTAGGCGGCGACACAGCGACGACACTGCGTAAACCTAGCGCTAGAGACGACGATGTGGCGTCGGTCTCCCCGACCAGATGCAGGCCCCTCGGGCCCGATCTGGGTTTTCGTGGGCCGACCCATCCACCGTTGAGACCTCCTGGTGTTGCAGGTGTTGACGATGTAGACAACAAGGCTGGACGTTGCAGTGGTGGGCACGATGGTTTGGCATCGGTTCCTCTAGGCCCGATCTGTACTTTGGTGGCCCGGCGTGTCCGCCGCTGCGATGCCTTCGGGAGATGGTGGATATGACGAAGCTCATGTCGCGGATAGCGGCACAACAGCCGGCCTATTGCAGCAAGGCGGCGGGGACTTTACGCCCCCTCCTTGGCCCGACCGGGTCCGCTTGGACCTGGGTGAAGGGAATATGCCCGAGAGGCAATAATAAAGTGGTTATTATCGTATTCCTTGTTTATGACAAATGTTTATTTTACATGCTATAATTGTATTAATACGGAAACGCTAATACATGTGTGTTTAATAAACAAAAGGAAGTTCCTAGTTTTGCCTCTCTTATAAACTAGCTTGTTTTGATTAACAAGATGATCAAAGGTTTCCTAATCATGGACATTGGATGTTGTTAATAATGAGATCACAATATTAGTGCAATGATGTGATGAACATTCATCCGAAGTATAGCATTACGATCAAAGTCATTGAGTTTATATTGCTATAACAACTTACGAAGTGATCCTAATCCTTAGACCATGAGATCATGTCAATCACTAACACCGGAAGAGTTTCTTGATAACATCAAGTGTCACACCTTAACTCGGTGATTATAAAGATGGGTTCAGAACTACTAAAGTGTTATGTTGAGGCCCATGGATCGATAGTGGAATTTGTTCATCCCGATGACAGATAGATTTTCTCTGGGCCCTCTCGGTGATATCACATTGATTAGCTTGCAAGCAAGTGATTTGATCACTAGAATGTTATATTACGGGAACGAGAAAAGAGTACATGTCAGTAACGAGATCAAACTAGGTATGGAGATACCGATGATTGAATCTCGGACATGTAATATATCGCGAAACAAAAGATTAAGATACTAGTGTAAAAGGTTCCGACGATCACAAGAAAGTCATCGTTAAATGTGTGGGAGTCAGTATGGGTCTCTAGATCCCGCTTCTGATTATTGATCGGAGAAGTGTCTCGATCATGTCCGCATTATTCGTGAACCGTAGGGTGGCACACTTAAGAAACACTGACATTCATTTGGAGCAAAAGTTTCATGCCGGAAAGAATAACAAGCGCAAGAATTTGTTTCACTAGATACCGAAATGGATTTTCGGGTGAAATTGCAGAAAGTGTTTTTGCATGTGAAATGAAATACTAGCAAGGGGTTATATGAGAATGTTTGTCATTAAAGTAATTGACAAAATTCTGAATAAATAAAAGGAGTTTTATTTAATGAGAGTTTGCATTCAATTTGGTGGAAATTTAATGGCAATTTGAGTGGGTTTTTGAGTGGAGGAAATTGAAAGGCTTTTATGTGAGTGGAGTGTCCACCCACATGAATGAAAGGGGGGAGGGCCAGCCCCATGGCTGGGCGCATGGCCCCTTGGGTGCCCCCCTCTCCCTATAAAAGGAGCCCCTCCCTCTCACTCACTCACACCTCCTCTTGAAGGATCTCTCCCCGTCTAGTATTTATTCCTCATGGTTTCGGAGTAGCGAGATACATGTTCCCGAGGACTTTTCGGCAAGAAAGAGTTGTGCTTCTGCTGCATCGCTGGAGCGAGGGGGCGGAGGTTGCTCGGTGCCTCGTACATGTGTGCGAGCACGGATGCGCTGTTATTTTGCGGCGCTAGGACTTCCTCTCGATCTTGAGATCGGCAAGAGATCGTCTACATCAACCACGAGTTTGGACTCGTTAAGCTTTGTCAGTCTTCAAGGGTATATTCTCTACGGATATACATCCGCCCATTGTTTGTATCTAGTAGAGAGATTTTGGTACATAGTTGTTTCCATCGTAGGAATTTTTTTGTTTTCTACTTTGCGAACCCTACAGTGGTATCATAATCGGATCTATGTATAGATGCTTTACACGGGTAGTACACATATGAGTATGTGGGCGATGATGATCATGTTATTGGTTCTTAGTTGTATTTTGCATATTGGTGGCATAGTGGGATGAAGCGGCCCAGACAAACCTTACATGTCCTCGCACATGAGACCCGTTCCACGCTTGACATGCAACTAGTTTGCATAAGTGGCTAGCGGATGTATGTCTCTCCTACTATAGTCAATATCTAATTTACAATGAGTTGTCAACAATTTGTTATCCTCGTTGTGGTTCATGTTCGTAGGTATGAACGGTTCTATCTTCAAAAGCCCTAAGGCACGTAAAACTTGCAATGGATAAATTAGAGGCGTCTAGTTTAGATTGTTGTTGGGCTAGTGTTATGATATGGTGATGTTGTAAGTAGAAGTATGAGATGATACTCTTACAACACACATAACGTGTAAGTTCCATAGACCTTTGACTTACACATAGAGGTATTATAGTGATTATACCACGGTACACATGATGAAGATCATATGCGGGAACCATATCATTTTACTTACAAACATGTGATATTTGATTGCATCTTATATTGCTTGTTTGGCGTTTTATTAGCATAATAATATGATCCCTTATTTAAATATCAAGATAATAATGTGTTCTTCCTTAAGTATGCACCGATTATATTTTGTCGCTCCAAGACATCACGTGATGATCGGGTGTTCTTGGATCCACGACCATAATACGGGTGTAAGACATTTACACACACGAATACTAAGGTTTTTACTTGGCGAGCCTAGCATGTACAGACATGGCCTCGGAATACGGACTGAAAGGTTAAGCATGAGTCATATGAAAGATATGATGCCCATTTGATGCTCGCCTTTGAAGCTACACCGACTCACGTGATGATCGGACTTGGTGTAGTGGATTTGGTTCATGTAATCACCAAAAAGACACGAGGGATGTCGTTTTTGAGTGGGAGTTTATTTCTAATTTGGATTAGTAGAACTTAATTTATCATAAATTAAATTAAAGTGAATTTGTATAATTTGTTGTAGTCATTGGCATTCGTTCACCACCTTATGCTTAGTTGTAATTGAAAAAATAGAACTATAGAATTCTGGATATTTACTTTACGAACTGGTATCATATTGTGTTGAGTGTCAATCTAAAGTTTAAAGTCCTATTGCAACTTTCAGCAAACTATGTTTACTCCGTGAAATTTAATAATTGGTATTAAATCGAGAGTAACAATTCCAGTGTTAGTATCTTAAGTATCATGTTTGCCTCCATGATTCTTGATTGTTTTAATATTAAGTTTATCTAGGAGCTGAAAGAATTGTTTTAGAAACCATCACGTGTGCCAGATATAACGATATCTGAAACAATGTTTTGGTTGCAATATGATAGAGTATAATGTATGTTCTCATATTGGATGAGAATTTACAAAGGTTGGAGATGCTAGACATCCTAATCATCCAAAAGGGGTTTGGAAAGTAATGTTATACTCATGATTCGCCTTTATAAGCTACAGTAGCTTGATCATTAAAGTCGTCATGATAAGGATGAATAGAAAATGTATGTAAAGTGTTTACTACACTAAAAGATTACTAAAAATGAATTTTGAAAGAATGTTGATTATTTTGATGATGGTGATCTACTTCAAACTGCAAGTCCAAAGGTATTATTATTTGAATATACACGCTTTGGACTATGTGTCATGTATATGGCGCCACTGTTAATTTTGATAGATTCTTTTAAAAAGGAAAAGGAAATGCTGAAAGAGAATCTATAAAATATATTTGGCAGAAAAGAAAAGACTGAAAATATCCAGTTTAGGTATATAGATGATATACATGTTATGGTTGTATTTTTTGCTTGTTAAACAATGCGGTTCTTGGGTATTGGATACCGAATTGGTTGGTATGAAATTTCATACAGAACGACGCAATTCACGAACCACAATGGCCTAAATAACTAGCAAGAGAATATGTGATGATGTTCATCGAAAACAAACAAACTATTGTTTGTATTTCTCGTTGACATCAAAGCTTGACTTCAAGATTTGTTTTAATAATAGTTATTTAAATCAGGTATTATGAGAACAAAGGTTGTTCAAATAATTACCATATTCCATATAAGATGGATGATTTACAAATCTAGTTAGAGAAATCACATCCATAAAAACTAATGCTAAAATGTGGCAAGACAAATGATTGAAAGATCACTTACGAAGTGACATCACCGTTTAAATTATATTGGAAAGAGAACATGAAAAAACTCCATTTTCATGGATTTTTGGAGTCTTTGATTTGATCAAGTGACGCTTGTGAGACTTTCCTCAGGATAATTAAAACTTCGTTCAAAGGCCAAAGAAGAACTAACGACTAAAATATTAGAATTTATACATATCGATGTATATTGTCCATTATGTATAGTCGTAAGCGATGGATTTCAACTTCATATGCTTTTTCCGGAAATTTGAGTGAATGTTCACTTAATGAGAAAGAAGTATGAAATATTTGAAAAACGTTCAAAGACTTTTAAGATAAAGTGGAAAATCATTGTAACAAGAAAATAAATGATTTATGATTTTATCATAAAGGGATTTATTTGAGTTGCAAGTGTAACAAGAAAATAAATAATTTATGATTTTATCATAAAGGGATTTATTTGAGTTGCAGGTTTAGCAAAACACCTAGATTTGCATCTCCCGAAACACCATAGAAATATGGAGTGTTTGAGATTTGTAATGAAACCTTGTCTAACATGGTTGGATCAAAGGTGTTATTTATGAAACTGCCATTATGTTTTAAAAGATTAAAGCTTTAGAGACTATCACTTTTATACTGAAAAGAGCTCCATCTTGATCTATTGAAAAACACCATATGATTTATGTTTTGGGGTAAAACCCAAGTTATCATTTCTTAAATTTTGGTATGATAAACATAAGTAAGATGTTTACAACCGAAGTCGGATGAGCATGTCTTTGTAGGTTATTTCGAATAACAATTGGTTATTCCTCCATAACACCGAGGACAAAAGGGTTTGTCGCTTAAAATGTGAAGTTTCTTGAAAAATGATTTTTTTCGCAAAAGTTAAGTGGGAGGACAATAGAACCTTGATAAGGTTAACGAACTTAGCTAAATGTGTTGAGTTGCGCAGCGCCGGAAATCGTTCCGGAGGCAGCCATAATGATCATAGCTTATGTGCCTCAAAGGTTGTGGTCACGGAGATCTAAGTTCTTATTGAACCAAGTAGGTCGGATAAACAATCAAATGCTAAGATTTGAGAGTAAATCATTATTGTTTGACAATGATGAACCGACTACATGCAAAGAAGCGATGATGGGTCCTGACTCCGTCAAATGGCTTGAAGCCATAAAATCCGTGATAGTTCCATACATGAGAAATCAAGTTTTTTGAACTTGAAAGACCCTCCGGAAAGGTGTAAAAACCTATCGGTCGTATTTGGATGTACAAAGAAACAGACATGGATGTTTTACATATATGAAATAGTCGACATGTCGTAAAGTATTTTACGACAATGTTTAAGGAGTTTACTATGACAAGATTTGATCTTTCATAGCGATATTTAGTCTAGACGGATTAAAGTAGCAACCACTACATATAATTTGGTATATGGTAGATGAATAAACAAAATAAAATTCTTCTAATAGAATGGTTACCTAGGACGTGTACAAGACACGGTCCAAAGGGTTTTGTTAAATTCAAAGGATGCTAAAAGGGCATGCAAACTTGAATGGTTGAATTAAGCATCGCGGAGTTGGAATCTTCACCGTGATGAAAAAGGAGTTTTCATCTGGAGACGATGAAGATGCTTGCATTTGCAAGAAATTAAGTGGGAGAGCTGAGACATATTTCTAATACATTATGTGGAGGACATCTTATTGATTATAAATGATGTATCTTTTATTGACAAAGGTTAAGAACTTCATTTCGATGAAACACTTAGGCAAAACTCGAATATTTAGCATGAATATCTACATGGATAAACTGTGACGCTAATATGGTTATACCAAACATACATATATGCGATATTGAAGGAGTTCAATATATAAACGACAAGAAAAGTTTCTTGTTGCATGGAAAAGAATTGAATCAAGATTTAAGTGTATCGACACTTGATAAGTGAAACAAGATTCAAGTGCTTTAACACTTGATGAGTGAAATCACAAGAATGATTTGACCAATTATACCATGATATGTACACATCCAGATATGTCCTATGCTCTAAGTGTTATGAGCATATACCAGAATGAATCATAAAATGCTCATTGGAAAATAGTAAGGAAATTCTTATGATCTTTTGGAAGAACTAAGAATATATTTGTGTATAGGTGACAAACAATTACAAATAATTCATTGTAAAGTGTTACATTGATACTAGTTTTGTCACAAGATACAAATTAAGTTTATCTCAATTTAAACTATGGGTGGCACAATGTAATGGAAAGGAGATTCTATGATGGATTTGGATGAAATTCATAGTTAATACATTGTGACGAATACTACAACAAAAGGCTAAGTATATGACTGCTATAGTAGCAGCAAAGGAGGGAATTTGTGTCAAGTAGTTTGTTATCAAACTAAGGTGTGGTTCGCAATGGGCTAACACTAAAGATATATTGTACGACAACAGTATCGACATGATTTAACCCCAAGGAACTAAAGGTCTCACCAAAAGACCAAATTTATACAATGCCATATCATTGGAGAATGAGTGATGCGTGAAGACGCAAAGACATGCAAATACACACGGACCTAAAGCGTCAGATCCGTAGATTATGTTAACCACTTGCAATCGCGTATATGGAACACCAGAAAGCCATAGGTGTTCAGTATGCAAAGTTTTCAAACTAGATTATTGTCTCTAGTGCAAGTGGGAGACTGAAGGGAATATGCCCGAGAGGCAATAATAAAGTGGTCATTATCATATTCCTTGTGTATGATAAATATTTATTTTACATGCTATAATTGTATTAATACGGAAACTTTAATACATGTGTGTTTAATAAACAAAAGGAAGTTCCTAGTTATGCCTCTCTTATAAACTAGCTCGTTGATTAACAAGATGATCAAAGGTTTCCTAATCATGCACATTGGATGTTGTTAATAACGAGGTCACAACATTAGTGTAATGATGTGATTAACATTCATCCTAAGTATAGCATTACGATCAAAGTCATTGAGTTTATATTTCTATAACAACTTACGAAGTGATCCTAATCCTTAGACCATGAGATCATGTCAATCACTAACACCGAAAGAGTTTCTTGATAACATCAAACGTCACACCGTAACTGGGTTATTATAAAGATGGGTTCAGAACTACTAAAGTGTTATGTTGAGGCCCATGGATCGAGAGTGGAATTTGTTCATCCCGATGACGGATAGATATGCTCTGGGCCCTGTCGGTGATATCACATTGATTAGCTTGCAAGCAAGTGGTTTGATCACTAGAATTTTATATCACGAGAATGAGAAAAGAGTATGTGTCAGTAACGAGATCAAACTAGGTATGGAGATATCGATGATCGAATCTCGGACATGTAATATATCGCGAAACAAAAGGATTAAGATACTAGCATAAAAGGTTCTGACGATCACAAGAAAGTCATCGTTGAATGTGTGGGAGTCAGTATGGGTCCCCAGATCCCGCTTCTGATTATTGATCGGAGAAGGTTCTCGATCATGTCTGCATTATTCGCGAACCGTAGGGTGGCACACTTAAGAGACACCGACATCCATTTGGAGTAAAAGTTTCATGCCGGAAAGAATAACAAGCGCATGAATTTATTTCACTAGATACCGAAACGGGTTTTTGGGTGAAATTGCAGAAAGTGTTTTTGAAGTGAAATGAAATACTAGCAAGGGGTTATATGAGGATTTTTGTCATTAAATTAATTGACAAAATTCTGAATAAATAAAAGGAATTTTATTTAATGAGAGTTTGCATTAAATTTGGTGGAAATTTAATGGGAATTTGAGTGGGTTTTTTAGTGGAGGAAATTGAAAGGCTTTTGTGTGAGTGGAGTGTCCACCCACATGAATGAAAGGAGGGGAGGGGGCAGCCCCATGGCTGGGCGCATGGCCCCTTGGGTGCCCCTCCCTATAAAAGGAGCCCCCCTCCCTCTCTCTTACTCACACCTCCTCGTGAAGGATCTGTCTCCTCCTCTAGTATTTATTTTCTATGGTCTTGGACTAGCGAGATACATGTTCCCGGTGGATTTTAGGCAAGAAAGAATTGTGCTTCCGCTGTATCGCTTGAGCAAGGAGGCGGAGGTTGCTCGGTGCCTCGTAAGTGTGTGCGAGCACGGATGCGCTGTTGTTTTGCGGCGCTAGGACTTCCTCTCAATCTTGAGATCGGCAAGAGATCGTCTACATCAACTACGAGTTTGGACTCGTTAAGCTTTGTCGGTATTCAAGGGTATGTTCTCTACGGATATACATCCGCCCGATGTTTGTATCTAGTAGATAGATCTTGGTATATAGTTGTTCCCATCGTAGGAATTTTTTTGTTTTCTATGTTGCGAACCCTACACTGGGTGCCCCTATTGCTCTGTCTGGTCGATGATTGTCCCTCGACGGTGGAGGTGGGTTCCTCCCGTTGGCTTTCGTGATGTCGTCCCGAATGCGAGCTATGTGTTGTGCCTCTGTCGTGTGGGTTGCTTGCCGGTGTGCACGATGAGACAATGATGACGGTGACGACAAGACCGTGGTTGCACGAGTTGGTGGGCAGCGAGCTTGGTGGTGGTGCTTTGAATCGCCTAGGTATTTTTATGGATGGGTTAGGGAGAAATTCTTGATGTGCGGTGTCGCCTTTGGGTGGCGTCATTCCTTCGTTGAGTGCGTTGTGGATACCCCCCAGTCCACTCTACTTCGAGTATCGGGGCAAACCCTAGGTCCAGTCCGATCGTCCGGACAACAGCGCCATGTCAATGACACATGCATCTTGTAGGTTTTGTTTGGTACTGGACGATTCGATGTACTAGGAGCGTGGTGGGACAAATTCGGAGGACGCTTCGGTGACGGGTTATACTTATTTTGTCCACTCGTCGTTTCTTTTATTTCTTTTCTTTTGGAGCATGTTCTAGTTGTTTTTTTTAACAATAACATGTTCTAGTTGTTGCTCCAACTTTTTAGCTCGTTCGGTCTCTTGTATCATGTGATTGCTTTATTTATAAGCAGTGTGAAAGTCTATCTGGATGTCTAGTTTGGGTTGGGTGTGAATAAAAATCCAAGTGGATTGAGTTCGGTTCAGTTTTATCGATACATCATGCGTGTTGAGTTATAGTTTAGTTACCCAACAAATTTCAGGTTTCTATCTCAAATAAAAAGAAGCAAATTTCAGGTTTCGCCGGCCCGGCCTCCGGAAAGATAGGACGCAAAATGGTATGTATAATAGTACTCTCTCCGTCCCGGTTTAAAGGACACAATTTGCAATTCTCTAGACCCAAGATGTCATCTAATTGGTTTATTTAATAGTATAAAGTAGAACATGCATGAGTAGAAAAAAAGTTAGAAAAACGTTAACATTTGTTCACACATGTGCATGCAAGCAGTTTGTTCTTTTTTACACAGGAGTAATTACAAAGATTAAATGTTTTTGTATCTAAATATTTTGGAATTGCATGATTTACAAATTGTGTCCTTTAAACCGGGACGGAGGAAGTACTATAGAACACGTGGAAGACGAGTGTGAGCTGCGGATATTGCCAGGACGGCCAGGTGCGTGGATTCTGGTTTCTGGAAAAGGATATTCCTCCGCGAGATTCCGTTGCGCTTGTTTTTTTTTTCAGCGGATGATGCGCTTTTTGATCGATGGGCAAGGTGCAGATCAAAAGCCGGTTGGTGAGGCCCTTGCATTGCAGCCCCACTTGGTCGGTCGTTCTCCTTCCTTCTTTCTCTTCAAAAGAAAATGAAAAAAAAAATACGGGCGTATGAGCGGTCGCTTTCCGTCACATGTTCGTGTACTCGGCTATTTATGTTTTTTGAGATAACAAGCAGACAATTTCATAGAGAAAAATGAAATAGGAACCAATACTACTTTATCCGACCCAAATTAGTTAAATTAAATTTATAAAATATGAATAAATTTAATACTAAATTATATGTATATACAAATGAATTCAGACAAATCTAAATCTACTGATTTGGATCAGCAAAAGTCTACCGCGTGTTCCTCTAAAAAAAAGGTCTAGCGAATCAACATACCACCGTATCACGTACGTGAGACCCCTGTGACCTAGCCACCGCCTCCTCCATAGATCGGTTTCTCCTTCTCCGGCCGGCCTAGCCGGTAGGAGGGGTGGGGAACCCGATCTATGGGTGGAGTTCTTCAATAAAAGTAGTGTTTTCTGAAAATTTGATTAGGATTTGGTAGTCATATTCTTGTTGGGCATCTATGTCAATAGAGATGTCATCGTTCATAATAAGAGATCTTCGGCCCTTCCTGCGACGACGAGATCTTTTTCCCGGTGTCAATGATGGTGCTATAAGATTCAAGTTCTATAGGTACGGTCTTTCAGATCTTGCTTCATCAGATCGGTTTTGGAGCTTTTCTCAAGGTTGTTGCGAGAATGTTTATCCTCGCAATATTTGTCCCGGCTGCTACGTCTTCGACAATGGTGATTCGTACTCTCGGATTTCCGGTGGCGTCGACCAGGCTGTTCGGTTTATTTCCCTGAAATACTCGTGTTGGTACTCTTGCCGATGTTGGTTGATTACTTTAATGATTGCGTGCGTGCATGCAACCTTGGCACTGCGACTCAAATTAAAATTATGGGAAAACCATCGTTGGTATTTACAGGTCTATTCATGTTTCTTCGTCTACCTTCAGTAAAGTACAAAATCGTGTCATGGAAGAAGAAGAATTTGAAGACCTCGAAGAGTTGCTTATTTTCTTTTAGACTTTATTTTGTAAACGCTAAAGTCGGTTTGTGTATCTCTACCATGTATTATTTATCGTTATAAATATATATGGTATTAATTGTAAAAAAAAAATCTAGCGCGTGCACCCACAGGTGGACGTGACGTGCGGTTTAGTTTGATCCTCGGGCTGGAAAGGCGGCTCATGATGCTTCATCATCGACAATTTGTTAGTGCAGTACAGCAGCAGTGAAAATGACTGGTTGACCATGGCTGCCAAGACGCAGAAGGATACCCGCATGCTTTCTCCAATAGTTTCTGGGTCTGCTTCTTTCGGTCCACCCTATACCGGATGATGGTTTAAGCTTAGCTGCTCACTTTATTGATCTACTTGATATTTGGTAGGGAACCATACCTCCTTTCGGAGTACCGGGCTTCATGTTAATATAAGCGTGAAACAGCCCCATGCGTGGCGTTTACAGAGAGGGTAGAATTAAGGTTTGTTACATCTAAAGGGATAAAACAAACAGCATAATCTTCTAGAGAATAGCCTAACAACTTGGAGTACTACATAATTGTGTACATAAAATCTAATAGCCCCCCTTAATCACAACCTTCTGAAAGGTTGAGATTACGTTTAAACTCATTTAAATTTTTGACTGCCAAGGCTTTTGTGAAACCATCTGCAACTTGATCTTGACTAGATATGAACTTGAACTCAAGCATTTTGTTGGCAACTCTTTCTCGAACAAAATGATAGTCCATCTCAATGTGTTTAGTTCTTGCATGAAAAACTGGATTTGCTGATAAATATGTAGCTCCTAAGTTATCACACCATAAACAGGGTTTTACCTTCAGGGGAACACCAAGTTCACCAAGCAAAGCTTCAACCCATATTAATTCTGCTGTAGCATTCGCTAACGCTTTGTATTCAGCCTCTGTACTAGACCTTGACACTGTGGCTTGTTTTCTTGCACTCCATGATACCAAATTTGGTCCAATAAATATAGCAAAACCTCCAGGGATCTTCTATCATCTAAACAGCCTGCCCAATCTGCATCTGAGAATGCACTCAACAAACTAGATGAAGACCTTTGGAAAGTAAGACCAACATGTATAGTACCCTGAACATATCTTAGAATTCTTTTTGCAGCTGTCCAATGAGCAGTTGTTGGAGCATGAAGATATTGACAAATTTTATTTACTGAGAAGGAAATATCAGGCCTTGTGAGCGTCAAATACTGTAAGGCACCTACAATGCTTCTGTATTGTGTACTATCATCAGGACCAAGGAGAGTTCCCTCAGTTAAAGACAATTTCTCGGTGGAAGACAAGGGTGTAGGAGAAGGTGTGCACTTTGTCATACCCACTTTCTTTAACAGATCCATAGCATATTTTTCCTGGGTAAGAAGTAAGCCATTCTGAGTTTTCTTTACCTCAATACCCAAGAAGAAGTGCAGATCTCCCAAGTCCTTGAGTGCAAAATCTGTATTGAGATCAGCAAGAAGAGCAGTGATACCCTGATTTGATGAACTAGTGACTATGATATCATCAACATAGATTAGAACAAATATCATGACATTATTTTTATTGTAAAGGAAGAGTGAAGTATCTGCCTTGGAAGGAGTAAAACCAAGTTGTTGCAGCTTGGTGCTAAGCCTGGAATACCATGCTCGAGGAGCTTGCTTGAGTCCATAAAGAGCTTTGTCAAGTTTACAAATATAATGCGGAGTAGCGGAAGACTCAAAACCTGGGGGTTGTTTCATGTAGACCTCCTCTTCCAGAACGCCATGCAAAAACACGTTCTTGACATCTAGCTGCCGCAGACTCCAGCCCCTGGAAACAGCAATAGACAGAACGATTCTGATAGTTGCTGCCTTGACAACGGGACTGAAGGTATCTTCATAGTCGATGCCATATCTTTGCTTGAAGCCTTTTGCAACCAAGCGTGCCTTGTATCTGTCAATTGTACCATCTGCATGTTTCTTGATGCGATACACCCATTTACAGTTAATAAGATTTTTTGTAAAATGCGGAGGAACAAGATGCCATGTTTTATTTTGTATTAGAGCATTATACTCTTCTTCCATTGCTTTTCGCCACCTGTCATCCTCAAGAGCTTCCAACAATGTACGAGGTTCACCTGTAGATGTGAATAAACTGTATGGAACTGTACCGTCAGTATAAATTTTGGGCTTTCTTATACCTTTTTGCAGCCTTGTTCTTGGTTCATGTTGAGGCATTGGAGGAGATGGTGACATGCTGGCCCCAGTATCATGGCTGCTATCGCTATCAGCAGCTGGAGACGGAGAGGAAACAACGACATCCGTACAGGGGGACTCCAAGGATGTCACGGGCGAGCATCGAGGTGGAGACCGCGATCGTGTCCCAGGCGAAGTCCGTGACCCAGGTGGGGTTTGTGATCATGACCCGGGCGGGGTCCTCGAAAGCGACCGCTCGCGACGCGGGCCTGGCGAGCCTGACGCAACTGGACGATACCCAGGTGGGGTTCGTGATCGTGACCCGGGTGGGGTCTGCGAAAGGGACCGCTCGCGACGCGGGCCTAGCGAGCCTGATGCAGCTGGACGATCGTGACGTGGTTGACGCGGAGTGGACGAGGGGCTCGACCGAGGCGGGGTCCGCCCACGCCCCGAGGCGCGCGAGCTGCTTGAGCCTGACGCGGTTGGGCTGGCGTGACGCGGAGTAGATGAAGAGCGTGACCGAGGAGGAGTCCACGAGCTGGACCGCCCACGCTCCGAGGCATGGGGTCCACGTGCGAGACCAGGTGTGGCAGAGAATCTCTCGGGATCACACCGGATCGGATCTTCATCTGGGGCAGCACTGTTTGGCGGGCAAAAAACAGTGTTTTGCCTTGTTTCTGTATTACTTTTCCTCAAATTTTCTGCTGTTTCTTGTTGATCCACATGAGTACCTGCTCCACCATTAATTTCTGCAGTGTCTTCATTAGTAACAATCGGTATAATAGGCAAAGTCATATAGTCATTAACTAATGCATCCCCATTATGTGAAGTATATTGTGGTAAAAGAAGAATATCATTCCGGAGGCGAGAACCGGCGTTTGGATGAAGTTCTGAAAAGGGAAAAATGTTTTCATCGAACACAACATCCCTAGAGATGTAAACACGACCGGTTGATACCTCTAAGCACTTAACACCTTTATGACGGGGGCTATAGCCCAAGAAAACGCATCGAGTGGAACGAAAAGCAAGTTTTCTTTTGTTGTAGGGGCGAAGATTTGGCCAGCAAACACAACCAAAGACTCTAAGAGACTCATAGTTTGGTTTAGTGTGAAGAAGACGTTCCACTGGGGTGTCATGATTGATTACCTTGCTAGGGAGAAGATTGATGAGAAAAGTGGCGGTGAGGAAGGCTTCATCCTAGAACTTGAGGGGCATAGATGCATTAGCAAGTAAAGCAAGACCAACTTCAACAATGTGACGATGTTTTCTTTCAGCAGAGCCATTTTGCTGATGAGCATGAGGACAAGAGACATGATGAGTGATTCCAATCTTTTGGAAAAAACCATTTAGCTTTTCATACTCACCTCCCCAATCAGTTTGCATGGTAATAATTTTCCTAGCAAATTTTCTTTCAACTAGTTGCTGGAAATTGAGAAATACTTGATAAACATCGGAACATTTTTTGAGTAAATAAATCCAAGTGAATTTGCTAAAATCATCAATAAAGCTTACATAATATGAATGTTTGCCAGCAGACACAGGTGCTGGTCCCCATACATCAGAGAAAACTTGTTCCAAGGGAACAGTGGAAACACTAGTAGAGACAGGATATGGCAGTTGATGACTCTTAGCTAGTTGACAAAGATCACAAATGTATGGATTTATTTCAGGAGAGTAGGAGATATTATTTTTCCTAAGTACTTGCTGAACAATAAAGGATGAAGGGTGTCCTAAACGACGGTGCCATGTAGAGGACGACGGCTTTATTGTGATGAAGGCTTGCTTGTGAGACCCAGTAGGAGAGGACACTAGCGGGTAGAGACCACCATGGCATGGCCCCTTATGCAGAATCTTCCTTGTGGCCTGATCCTTGATCAAAAATAATTGTGGGTGAAACTCAAGAAACACATTGTTATCAAGTGTAAGTTTATGAACAGACAAAAGGTTCTTGGAAGCACTAGGAACATGAAGAATATCATTGAGATGTAAAGAACTGTTGGGGGTGCATAGTGTTGAATGACCAATATGACTTATTTGCATACCGTTGCCATTGGCTGTGTGGACGCGATCTCGTCCATTGTACTTGTCGTGTGTAGTGAGTTTACTCAACTCTGACGTGACATGGTAAGTGGCACCCGAGTCAGGATACCAGTTGGTGTCGACGCCATAGGATGCCACATGCGCACCCTTTGTATCTCCATCATCATCAGAGTCATGGCGATCTTGATAACGCCACCAGCATTCGTTGGCGGGGTGACCATGTATCTTGCAGATTTGACACGTCACGTCAACGAAGGGTGTGGGGGCATGGCCACGGCGACGCCCTCCATCATCCCTCCGGCCTCCATCTTCACGGCGTCGGCCACCTTCATCGCGGCGGCGTCCACCATCATCACGGCGTGCATCGCGTCCATCATCGCGACGCCAATCACGGCGCCCATCATGGCCGTTATCATCACGGCGCCTCCAACCGCCGTCACGACGGTCTCCACCACCATGATCACCACGTGTCATGCGATCACCGCGGTCGGGTGAGCGACCGCGATCACCACGAGGACGTGAGTCATGACTGGTGTCGCGAGGAGGGCGAGCGGCGAGGTTGGCGGAGGAGGTGAAGCTGTTGTGTTGGCCTGTTTCTGACAGCATTTCTCGGCGAAGATCGTGAGCACAAACTTGATTAAAGAGATCATCTAGAGTAGTACCAGGGTTGCTGTTGACGGAGGAGACGAGGTCGTTGTAGCGTGCGTCGAGGCCGTTGAGGATGTAGCCCACCATCTCGTCTTCTTCAACGACTTTGCCCGCAGCAGCGAGCTCGGAGCTGAAGCCCTTCATTGTGGCGAAGAACTGCGCGGTAGTCAGCTCGTTTTTCTTGGTGTTGTTCAGCGCCCCTCTCAGATGATTGATCTTCGTGCGAGAGTGGGAGGAGAACATCTTGGTGAGGACAGACCACACCTCAGCGGATGTGGCAAGGCCGACGACGTGGGGGATGATTTCCGGCGACAGCGAGTTCACAAGGAACCCGAGCACCGTCTGATCCCTCGAGAGCCATACTGAATAGGCAGGGTTAGGGATTATGATTTTCTTCTGATTTTCATCTTCAACCTCCAGCTTCTTCTCCGGCGCGGCGTCAGTCCCATCGAGGAGGCCGAGGACCTGAGCACCGCAGAGGGGAGGATAGACCAGGGTCTTCCAAAGAAGGAAGTTGGCCCGGGTCAGCTTGACGGAGGGGGGGGATCCGAGCGCGGTGGAGATCATTGTCGATGAAGAGGACGCGGACGTCATGACCACCAGGGAGACACGGATCTTGGTTTTGGGTTTTTTTGGCGAGGCTTTTTGTTGGGATCGTACGGGGCTTGGTTTTGGTTTTGTCGAGGCTTGTGTTGGGGTCGTGGAGTTTGGGTTTCCCGAGAGGCAGCGGCGGCAGCAAGGAGCAGCGGCGGCGGCAGATCGGATCGGGAGTTTTGTCGTGGGATTGTTTTCTGGCAGCTAGGTCGTGGAAAAGAAAAGCTCTGATACCATATTGATCTACTTGATATTTGGCAGGGAACGATACCGCCTTTCGGAGTACCGGCTTCGTGTTAATATAAGCGTGAAATAGCCCCACGCGTGGCGTTTACAGAGAGGATAGAATCAAGGTTTGTTACATCTAAAGAGAAGCATAATCTTCTAGAGAATAGCCTAACAACTTGGAGTACTAGTCCATAATTGTGTACATAAAATCTAATACACTTAACGGTTCTTTCTGGAGACGTTATCATGCCCACTAGGCCACTAGGACAAAGAGATATGTTTCATAAATTAGCAAGCAAGAAGATGTTGGATATGTTTTCTAAATTATTGCTGACAATACTGCTGGAAGGATAAGAAATATATAATCATTGATCACCACTAGCACTAAAAAACAGTATTATTGAGCACGAGTTTTAGCTCACGAGTATCATGGTGACGCTGGGGGACCCAGAGCCAACGTACTACCGCTCTAGGTGGTGTCATCGTGTCGGTGCCAGCCAAAACCAGCCCATGATCCGTCGACGTCAGAGCCGATTCAGCTCCAGCTCGGCCGGCCAGTCCCCCGGTGCTTTTACTCGCGTTACGTGCAACTCTCGTTCCCCATGTGTGCGCCTGTGTATCCTACGATAACGAGCCCAGGCGTCGGGGATCAAAAGCGAGCGATCCATGCGTTTGGGGAACCAGCCAGCCGGGGAGGGCACGTTGACGTGACGGCCGCGCGCTTGTGCGCCGTCATTTCGGGGAGAGAGAGAGAAGGAGGGGGTGGCGGGGCTGTCTGCTCCCTGTCGTTGGCGCCTGGCGCAGCTAGCGGTGGTGCCACTGTCACTGGCTAGACGACGAGGGTGGCGCGTACGATTCTGTTGTGGGGGTCAAGTTATCCTGTTGGCCCGGTGATTCCAGCCGTCCAGGTCGCGCTCCTTTGCACGTGCTGGGTACGGAGGCCTCCGGGACTCTCTGATTGGCCCATTGTGTTGAATCGGTACCTTCCCTTAATTTATAATCTGCCACGGTCCTCGCCTTTGACATTTGACACATCCGGTCCCTGCTTTTCTTTCTTCCTCTCTCCGATCCGGTTCTCCCTGCTCTCTTCCTCTTGAATTGTGTTGCGTGGTCGTCCTGTCTTTTGTTTGCCTGTTTTTTATTTCTTTGGATTATTTGGAAAGTTTTGGTTTGAATCTATGCCTTATTTTGGATCTCTATATGTAGGCCATGGAAGTCTCGTGTCATTCTATTTTTTCATCGTACGATTATTTTTACTTACAAAAAACAATGGCGCTGTTCTCGTTTCATTAAGAGGAGAATATATCTAGTCTAGGGATACTAAAGGTCATCCATATCTCATCATTCTTGGTCGCTCGAAGATGTCCTCCAACTTAAACCTTAGATCACGTTTGATCCCAATCAAAATTTCTCGCATGCAATCGTACACGCTCCATAATTTCGTATGCAGATGTTAGCTTCCTTGTTGTATAACCGCTGGTGGATGCACATGGGGCCAAGGGGGTGCACTGAATACCAAGTTTTTTTTTTTGTAAATCAACAAAAAAAATACCATACATGCACCCCTAAAATAAGGATTTATATATGTTGTGGCACCATCAGGCTCCATGGTCGTCTCTGCTCTAGCTGTGCTAGTGGTTGTAACTTTTAGTGATGACATTTTTGGCATCATGGATTTCAATTTTTAATTACATACTAACTTTTGGTGCTCTCTAAAGAAGATAATTCGGTTGATCAAACTTCTATGGAACCATCCTTTATGTATTAATATTACTTATAGTAAGTGTAACCCTAAAATGACCATGATCCTTGTACGTAGTACTAAATGGTGGAGCTACATGCTACTCAGGGGGCACCCCACAACCAATGAGATTTTTTCAATCGCTTTGAACAACAGCATGAGAGGAGAAAAGGTCACGGCTGGGCCCGTGGGACCATGCTTTCATGCTGACCTGGGCTAACCCTGGGTGGCGGTGGGACCCCGATCTTCCATGTCGATGCAGGGACATCGAGGGCGAAGGAGATGCATCATCGCAACGGCGAGGAGTACGATCACAATGCATAGATGGTGAAACCGATCACCATTTCAGGTGTTGAGTCTGTATTCTGATCCAATACTTTCACATTGGTATGTCCAATGGTTTACTCATTTTATGAGCTGGTGTAATAATGTGGGAGTTGAACTATGGTCGTGCTTAATTAAGTGCTCTTTAATTGAAATATGTTGTATTTGTAATGTGGTTTCACGGGTAATTGGATGAAATGAAGCACCTGTGCAAAAGACACTCGGAGTCTCCGGGTTTTATATCGGATGTTCCGGGCATGACAACGAAAACCCAAAGCAAACGGAAAAACCCGGACATCACGTTGTATCTGAGGCGGTTTATATTTTTAACCGTCCCCTAACCCGTCGGGGTAGGTTCGTATTAGAAACAGTCTCCTAGCCCTTGGAGTAGGTTCGTTCTGTAAAACGTCGCCAAGTGTGAGACCATGACGCATGGCTCAATAGGATTGATAGAAAACCCATACCAACAAGTTGCAACTTCTTTTTCGGAAGCTCATTCGAAAAGAACTCTAATGTTAAGCGTGCTTGGCCTAGAGCAATTCTAGGATGGGTGGCCGACCGGGAAGTGGGTAACCGAGTGCGCATGAGTGAGGACAAAGTGCACAGAAAAGATTAGTGTTGGTCTGTGGGGCTAGTCTAGAGATCCTATTGAGTTGCCAGAAGTGATTGGTATCAGAGCCGACCCTCGTGGTTAAACGGGCGTGTGCGGGTCAGTGACGGACATGTGGTGCATGGTGCGTGTGGCCCGGAGTGGACACGACATGGCACATGTGCCGGCACTGGACGCACAAACGTGTGCCAAGAGGGGACGTTCCTGTCTTATGGTTGATCGACGAGGACGTCGATCTTCTAAGGGTGGGTGTATGTGAGACCCTGGCGCATGGCTCAATATGATTGATAGGAAACTCATACCAACAAGTTGTAACTTCTTTTCTGGAAGCTCATTCGAAAAGAACTCTAAGGTTAAGCGTGCTTGGCCTAGAGCAATTCTAGGATCGGTGACCGACCGGAAAGTGGGTAACCGGGTGCGCATGAGTGAGGACAAAGTGCGCAGAAAAGACTAGTGTTGGTCTGTGAGGCTAGTCTAGTGATCCTATTGAGCTGTCAGAAGTGACAGCCGTCGGTCCGGAGTGACCGGGGATGTTACACCAAGGTTCCCGGACGGTCTGGACAACTGCGAACAATCTGGCCTACTAGAGCCGGTTCATATGGGCGCCCGTCTCCCAGAGCGTTGTAGGTTGGTGCGGTGGTATAAGCTGGCGAGGAACAGAGGAAGTAGCAAAGCCAACACTTGAACGAGTCTATAGTTGGCCGGTCCTTATGAGTTTTTCTTTTTCTTCTTTCATTTCCTTTTCTTCATAATCTACTTCTCTCTCTTTTTCGACTTTCTCCTTTTTTTTTGGTTTTTTCTATTCTATGTGTATTATCTAGACTATTTTCCTTTTCTTTTCACCTTTCATTCCTACGTTCCTCTTTTTTATTTTTTCAACAAATACATGAACACTTCTTTATAGTAGATTTTTTTATTTTGTTCATTTCATTTTTTGGTGTAAATACATGAACGTTTTTCGGAATTGTATGAACATTTTCTGTAAACTATATGAAGACAAATATAAGATAGATAGAATATTGTTTCTTGAGCTAAAAATACCTTGAACATGTAACTGTATTTTTATCACTAAAATGATTTTACAGATTTATTTTTATATTGAAGCGGATTCTTGCCCACTTAAAAAGGCTTGCTAGGTTCACCTTCTTGGAGGCTGATACCTCAGTTGGGCAGATTATAAACTGCAGCTTAGACCGGCAAGGTAACATGGAAGTCGCCCCGAACCGGCGAATCAGCGGGCGACACGGTCCATCCATCTGAAAGGTAGGGATAGAATATGGGACGAGCTGGTCGCTATAGCGTGTTCAACCGACGAGTTAGCTCGGCTTCGCAGAATCACTCCACTCAGTAGGCTCATGAGTATTCTCGTTATAAGTTGCGAAAACGAGCATATATAGTAAAAACTAGTAATTCTCATACTTATTTAAATTTAGAATAGTAATAGTCCTTTCGTAATTCCACAAAGTCAAGATAAACTAAAAAATATAGTAACCATACACTAGGCATATAGATTGTCCATTGGCAACCTATGGATACAACTTGTTGGTAGGTTCGTATTAGAAACAGTCTCCTAGCCCTTGGAGTAGGTTCGTCCTGTAAAACGTCGCCAAATGTGAGACCATGACGCATGGCTCAATAGGATTGATAGGAAACCCATACCAACAAGTTGCAACTTCTTTTCCGGAAGCTCATTCGAAAAGAACTCTAATGTTAAGCGTGTTTGGCCTAGAGCAATTCTAGGATGGGTGACCGACCGGGAAGTGGGTAACCGGGTGCGCATGAGTGAGGACAAAGTGCACAGAAAAGACTAGTGTTGGTCTGTGGGGCTAGTCTAGAGATCCTATTGAGCTGTCAGAAATGACAGCCGTCGGTCCGGAGTGACCGGGGGTGTTACAAATTGGTATCAGAGCCGACCCTTGTGGTTAAACGGGCGTGTGCGGGTCAGTGACGGACATTTGGCGCATGGCGCGTGTGGTGACGCACAGACGTGTGCCAAGAGGGGACGTTCCTGTCTTGTGGTTGATCGATGAGGACGTCGATCTTCTAAGGGTGGGTGTATGTGAGACCCTGGCACATGGCTCAATAGGATTGATAGGAAACCCATACCAACAAGTTGCAACTTCTTTTCCGGAAGCTCATTCGAAAAGAACTCTAAGGTTAAGCGTGCTTGGCCTAGAGCAATTCTAGGATGGGTGACTGACCGAAAAGTGGGTAACCGGGTGCGCATGAGTGAGGACAAAGTGCGCAGAAAAGACTAGTGTTGGTCTGTGGGGCTAGTCTAGAGATCCTATTGAGCTGCCAGAAGTGACAGTCGTCGGTCCGGAGTGACCGGGGGTGTTACACCAAGTTTCCCGGGCGGTCTGGACAATTGTGGACAATCTGGCCTACTAGAGCCGGTTAATATGGGCGCCCGTCTCCCAGCGCGTCGTAGGTTCATAGGTTCGGCAGTCTCCAGAACTCGTAGTAATACCATAACACGCAGTGTCTTTCAAATAGCGCAAAACTCTTAGTAGATACCCAACATAGTGAATACCATAACTCTACCCGTGGATACCCAACATAGTGAATGCCATAACTCGCGGTGCCTTTAAAATAGCGCAAAACTCTCTCGAGTGCATGCCAATGATCATCTCCAGGATTTCACACAAACCGACTGAGTTTGCTTACAACAAACGAGATTTTAGGCATCGTGGCGTAGGCTAAACACATAAGAAAGCCAATGATTTGAGAACATCTCAATTCATCTTTAGCTATCCTTCGATTCTTTCCAAGTAGCACACTCTGATCATAAGACGTGAGAGAGGGCTTGTAGTCGCTATATGACGTGGGGGTGATCACGTCAATACCCAACTCTCCCGAAGCGACTTAATATCTTCTCCACATAGTGGGATCGAACTAGTGTATTCCCACCATTGCCATATTTCGGCAGTTTGATGTTTAAGATCACATCAGCTACTCCTAGATCCTTCATCTCAAGGCAACGATTAAGGAACCCTTTGACCTTCTCGATAACATCGAAGTTGGTCTCCAATATCAATATGTCATCAACATCAAGATAGAGCATAACTTCCTCGCCTCCACCATGGTGATATTATACACACTTATCGGCTTCGTTTACAACAAAGCATTCAACGGTTAAAGTTATTTCAAACTTCTCGTGCCACTGCTTAGGTGCTTGCTTAAGACCATACAAAGACTCTAGTATCTTACACACCTTTCCTTCTAGACCTACTACACCCATCGGGCTGCTCCATATAAATTTCTTCATCCAACTCTTCATTTAGGGAAGCAGTCTTAACGTCCATTTGATGAACGAGAAGACCATGAGAGACAGACAAGAAAAATAGTACTCAAAGAGTGGTCAATCTGGCTACAAGTGAGTATGTGTCAAAGAAAAAGTCTTCGCCATCTTTCTGGATATAGCCCTTGGCCATAAGACATGCCTTGTAATAATATTACCATCAGACCTAAGTTTTTCCTTAAACACTTGTTTACATCCTACATGTTTACACTCGTAAGGACGATCATTTGCCTCCCAAGTTCCATTAGCTAAGATGAAATACATTTCACTACAGACAGCTTCCTTCCAGTAGTGAGCATCTTGAGATGCATAAGCTTCTGAAGTAGAAGTGTGAGTATCATCCACGAGGTATACAATAAAACCGTCACCAAAGGACTTTTCAGCCCTCTGCTACTTTTAGGAGCATTATTCTCATCCTCCTCACAATCAACATAGTCTTCTGTCGAAATGGTGGGTTGGGGAAATTGTAATTAATTCATGACTAGATGAACTTGGCTAAAGTATTAATACCAAATTATTTTGACACATCAAAGTATTTAAATTGGGTATTTGTGGTTGTAGAAACAACGATATTACTGAAATTCTTCAAAAATACTTTACTACCATAGCCTGATAGTTTATAAGGGTAAATATATATAAAAATAAAAGACGGAGCAAATAGAGTAGCTAGAATTGAACTTTTCGCATTTATTTCCAACCACCCATCCCGATGACCAACTGTCGCGTTGTCGCGAGAAAAATATGGCCGATGAACGAAGTCCACCGTCCACGCGATTGCAGGGGTTAAACATTACGTACAATGACCTACGATCCGTCATACTACTACGCCTTTGCTTCCATCCATGTTTCTTCTTTCACGGCGTAGTAGTAGTAAATTAGATTAGTTCCAATTAACCGTCGGCATACTGTACACTAGAGTGAAGGAGTACGTGGTACGTGCCGCCTCCGAAGCAACCGCTGTTGCCTGCTAGTAGTAGCTATATGGAGAACATCTCTCTCTGCCTGGACGGTGAGTGCGTACGACGACAGCAGGAATGACGCGTCTACATACGGTGTAACTTGGGCCACGCACATGTTGGATCGATGACTTGCTACAGAGGGAGTTGACCATGGAATCGGATAGATAGGCCTCTTCGCATGTCTATCTACTCTACCAGCCCAGGAGAAAAGATGAACACCGAGCGAGCTGACCACCTATGGTATGGATCGAGCGGGAAGATATATAACTACTCCTCCCTGCCGACAACACTAGAAAAACTGTACTACTCCTTCACCGGCCATTCGAACCGACCGACACGAACTCCAAATTCACCGACCGTGCGAAGCTGGAAAAGCACGACGACTCATCCTTTGCTTTCCTCTTCCTTCTTCTCTACGGGTGCTGCTGCTGGCAGCCAACGGCATGCAGCACGTACGTGTACGTAGAGCCGCAGAAGCAGCAGCGAGCGACGGTGGCTCTGTCGTGCACCGTATCATCTGTACGGTCCAGCAAGCTCGCGACAGACAGAGATCGATCGCGGCCGCTAGCTGATCGATCACATGATATCTTATCGTTTTGTACTACCACGCCGCATGCAGTACGATCCCTGGATACACCACCGGTGGCTGTGGCAGTGACGCAGCCCCAGCTAAGCTAAGCCAGCCCAGCTTCCTGGACCGCTAGCTAGCTGCGCCTTGTCGGCTTCCTCCCCCCCTTTTTTTTCTCTCCCGTGTACTCGCGCGCGCGTGGATGAACACGGCTCCCCCGCTCGTGATTAATCAAACAAATGGATCCCATATTACAGCCCAGAGCCCCGGACGCGACGCGGTAGCTGATCAACGGATGGGAATGCCAGGGTCTACGCCGTCATTTCCAGCCAGCGGCGGGGCTGGCGGCCCTACTCGCTCGACGCTGGTGGTTGGGGCACGATTAGCACGGGCGCACATGATAAAAACACTATCCTTTCTGCATAATATCAACTCATAGTAGTATTGCTTTTGGGTTGGGGGTCTCCCATGATTATTTGTTCTATCTGGACCGGATCAGACAACGCTCTATTTTCTTATAGGGAGGGAGGACCTAAATGCCACAACAAAAACGAGTGTAATATAGCTCCTACGTACTATTAGGCCCCTTCTTTTCAGCTTCTTGGCCAGCTTATCCCGGAAGCTACCCTTGACCAGCTTCTCCTAGAATCTCATTTGCCAAAATCGTTTATACTTTTAAATTGACATTGAAACTACTAGTTAAGAAGTTTGAACAAATTTTGAAGATGAGATTCTGGAAGAAGCTGATCGAGGGTAGCTTCTGGGAGAAGCTGGCCAAGAAGCTGAAAAGAAGAGGACCATTTGCTTATGGGTGGACTCAATTAGCGAAAGCTCTAGTTCGATTTTGAAATCTGTTTAGAATATGTATTAGTTGATGATGATGTCACCGAGCTCTAATAGCAACGGGAGACTGAACTTTATTTGCATGGTGTAATTTTCTTAGTTTCTTATAAATCACTAGTAGTTGTGCACGTGCAACGCACGACCTAACTATTGTAACGGATGTTGTATGCAATGAAATTTATGATGCAGATAAATTCGTCATTCATTTTTTCAATAAATTATATGTTGCGGAGACTATGCTTTATTCAGTCTTTTTCGACTTCTTAAAAAATGGTCGTCCATACCATAAACTCCTATGTATCATCCCCAACCTAAGCCCTCACATCATATGCAACTGCTAGAACACATTACTTATTTTCAAAAATACCAGGAACACTTCACACAATCTTTTAACTTCCGTATAAATAGCAGTTACAGTCTTGCATGCTTTATGTTATCATGTGGCACCACGAGCAACATACACTGAATGTAAATCTGGACAATAACTACATGAACATTCACTTTTTTGTGCACTAAAATACAATTTTTTTTGGATATGACCGTCGTGTATATATATACACCATTGTTAAAACGACAAGAAAACACAAAAAATAGCAACATAATTAAAGCAAAGTAAGGCTCCAAAATATATTTAGCGAACAAGTTTTGTTCCTATGGCTCAGGTTCCATACAGGAGAATAATGTTTGATATTTTTCTCCAAGGATGTAGTATGTAACATACATGTTACAAGTCATAGACTCACACATAGAGAAGTTAAATAAAGTAAAAGTTTAAGTTTGGCAGCCACAATTGAGGCATCTTGCTGCGCAAACTAATCTTCTTTTTTTCTTCCTTGATCCGTTTGAAGTTGATGAACATGTAGCCCAAGAGTTGGTGTGTGATCGGTGGCTAAATCATTAGATTACCTCCAGTAAGTGAAGAGTTGGTCAGTGAGCCAGTCAGATTGTTGAGCATACCATTGAGCTATCAATAGTACAGACTCCATTATGTAGGAAACATAATAGGGTAATGATCACAACATTCTCATGTTTAACAGTTTCATACAGTGTCAAAATAAATACTCTAAATTAAAATGTACTCTAGATGATTTCAACAATTTGAGAATTCTAAAGACAATTTTAGGCTGGATGAGGATGCTTCTTTTATAGATCATTTCGGTCGAAACATATTACAAGTAAAAAACAGTAAATAAGAATAGAAACCAATTTTATGTACCTCACCTCATCTCGGACTAAAAAGGCTGCTGGTTGAAAATAGCAAATTCTGACATCCATTTGTTCAAAATCTAAAATTACGAATTACACACCAACGGCAAAATAAGCAAAGTGTGTCAACCAAACAATAAATAAGCATAGGAACTTCATTGCTTCTGTCCCCACGGTCATTGGCATCTTATAACAATGTTCCGATTGGTACATTTGAATCAGTAAGCATCTTTTGTGTATCTACCATAGTACATTTACAGCCTGTGACTTCAACATGAATTTGATGATAAAAGAATGTGTTGCCAAGACATATGGTCCCACACTTTGGCACTGCTCACAAATGCTTTGCTCCCTCTACAGGGGATGTTGACATGTTGGTCTAAGTTATTTGATCACTTGTTTGTCATAAAGGTGTTTAGATTACCTTTGCCTTTATTCAATCTTGCATGTCTGCAACCAAACTGTATAGTGAATAGATGATGCTTAATTAATATATGATTAAGGGTTGTTCGTGGATAATGTACTTCCACGGGAAAATATACAGGCTGAGAATCACTTCGAGCCTATAGGCAGGGTCAATTAGTATGCTCCAGTTTGTGTCATATCTTTTCTAGAAGTACTAAAGAGCCATCATTGTCGTTCTTCTATAATCAATGGGAAATCTAACTAAAACAAAAGTGACAAGAGTCATATGACAGTATAACTTACCAAAAGAGATGGTTCATCGTGAGAACGAGCAACTGTATGTAAAGTAAGCATTGCACACATGACAAAGAATACATAATCAATAAAACACCGTATACGGTTGTACAACCAGATGGTGCAGAAGGGCTGCTCCATCGGTATGATAAATACAAAAATTAAAACAGATGAGCATTTGAAAAAGCTAGAAAATATAGATATTAGTACCTTTATTGAGTTGTCACAAGCCTGAACCAACTTCACTTTGTTGTTCAGAATTTTGAAAATACATTCAGGTACTTGCCCATCCTCACAATGCTAGCATATTAGAGACACACACTTTATGTGCAATACAAAAATTTCGTACACGGTGTATTTTTGCAATAACGGTTTATTTGAATACCAGATAATTCTATCCCTCCGGAAGATAAGAAAATGTTTCCAAATCAACTGAATCCATACTCCAGTTGTTGAGATGGGCCATATTGTCTAGTCTTAAAAAATAGTAAGTTCTTAGAGGTATTATCACAAACAGGTAGAGTGCGGTACTAATTAAGAGACTGATTAAGATAAGGGAGTAACAAAGAGATGGCAGGCAATGGCATATACATTAAAGTAGACATGCATGATATACTCGGTATGGAGAACGACCTTGGTGAGTTCCTTACTTCCTTAGGAGAGTGAGTACGTGATTTGACACTGGAGATATGAATTGTTGGATCACGCTCGAGGTGGAATTTATATTGCCTTTCACGCCTGCTAATTGCAACCACCTTTGAGATAAGCACTCTTTGTCAAGTTCAGGAACAGGATATATACACTACAAACATCTGACGGATTGACTGTAAAGCACAAAAGAAACACACTCCAGATGCACGTGTGTATCCCTCCTTATCTCCCTGCCCATGGCGCCAACGGTGGTCCCCCCTCAGCCTCACCGCAATCGGACGCAAAGGAGGCAACCTAGGCAGCACGACGGCTGGCGGCTGCCAAAGCATGTTGTTGTCCAACAGTGGTTTCGCTGGTGCAGCAAGGCGATCTCCCCAAGCGCGAGCTCCGCCATGACCTCCCCGCTCTCCTCCGTCCTCGTCGGGGTGGAACCGCATGCCGCGGGGTAGACGTGGAGAAGCAGCACCAGCGGCGACAAGCCCTGGGCACGTGTAGTCGGCGTTGAACCCCTGGAGGAAGCTGAGACAGTCCCCCACCCTCAAAGGGGAGCCGCCAAGGATGAGGAAGAGGGAGGTGGCCATGGGGCCGGGGCGTGGTAAAGAAGTTGTGGAAGTGCGGCGGCAGGGCGGACGGGGAGGTGGACCTGAAGGTGCAGTTGGGGGGTCTGGGAGCGCAAGGTGAGAAGGGATAGAAGAGAAAATTAACTTGAGACGTCATAATGAATGCGGATTTCACGGCGTCCGGTTCGGCAGAGCGGGGCGGATTATTTTCTTCCGTCGGTGGAGTGCGTTCAGCCAATAAAAATTTCTAAGTGCACACATAACAGTAGATTTGGTCACCGATGACTGTTAGATTAATTTTGATGGGGCTAATCCTGTGGTAGTATTGGATCCATGTACTTCGTGGGGTGCGTTTAGTAAAGATAATATTTGCTCTTTTATAGATACTAGTAAGCCTGCACGTGCAACACACGTCTTATACTTCATAATTAAAATATGTATTTAAAATCTTATTTCTCTTTTAGTTAGCTTTCTATCAAAACACTTATATGTGTCTCGTGCCAAACGATATGATCGTGCGTGTAACACATGATCCACACACATGTTTTCACATAGAACTCATGATCACATAAATATATAATATTTAGTTACAAAAATACTTAAGAAACAACATCCTCTACTATTTATTTATTCTCTAGTGATATTTTATTTTTGAAGGTTCATCTACTTATGCGCTCTATGATGCTTCCCACCATATCTGGGATATTCTTTAAAGACTCATTCCTATCATACTTTAAAATATGAACCAAAAATCGTCTCCTCGGTTTAGTATCACCCTATATATGCATTACACATCATTATTTCAAAAAAAGCATGTATATCACATATATAAATAAACATGGTATAAATACTCGCCTCGAGTATTGGAAAAATGTAGCGCTCCATTCTCCCACAAGTGCATGAGATTAAAAAACATATAACCTGAAAGAGGATTGCATGTACGAAATGTTGCGTTATGCGTCAAACGAATCAATTAAGATTGTAATGCAATGATAACATTTATCCCGCATGAGTTTGTCGAAACAAATAGAATATCTCTAACAAGCTGGATGTTATGGCATGCTAGTATCGGCACATCAACATTGAAGTAATTAACATTCCATGTATTCATCATTCTCTCATATGTTCTTTATTTGTCTCAAATTTAAATTAATAGGGTATGGATTAGAAATTTTCACTCATTCCCTTCCGTGAAATTGGAATTATATTAACTCCAATGATATGAGAGTGAAATTTTAGAACGGAAAAGGAACTAAAAAATTGGCTTACTCCAGTGAAGAGACATCATCAGCCATGCTAATAATGCACAAGCAAAGTTTATCTATTAATTCATCGTCAGTTGGATTTGCTGACAACAGAAGGAGAAATGATTGTGATATGAGCTCAACTTCTGATGATGTGTCTAATGTTTTGAAATTTTTAGAGGGTCTATCCACAATCATACAATCTGTGAGATCTGCACTTATTTTCTCACTTTCATCAATTTTGAAGTCTCGGTTTTTTACATTATCATAATTCAATTCCGAATCCACCAAAATGACAGCTAATTTGCTTCTAAAATGTGTTATATGAGCCTACACAGTAGTAAACATAAACGATACACCATATAATAAGTATCAAGATATATAGCAAAATATACATGTTCAAGAGTGTGGATAAAATATCTCTCATGAAATACTCCATAAAATTTAACATACAAATACCACACGATGGCCTTATCAATAAAACACAATGACCATAATTGATTTTTTAGATCGACACGTCCCACGACTGATACTTGTAATAAGGACAATCATTTTTGGTAAAAAGGAACTTTAGAATCATTAAAAAAAACACATGACTAATTGAATCTCCATGTTTTGCCAAGGATCGGTCATGGTTGTGATCGTGTATTGTTGCTCATAGGTACATTACTTGACAGGTTGACAACAAATATGAAAATGTACCTGGTCACCTTCCTGACTGCACGCCCTCACTCTCGAAAGCACACTAATCCCCACCCGCTTTCTCCCCGTTGTCTTCCCCACCGCCGGCGACAACCCATCGCTGCCCCACCGCCAGCGACCGGCCTCCCCGCCGCTGGCATTGAACCCTGCAGTTCCAGCATGATCCCCGTCCCACCCGCACGTGCGTGCCCATGTTCCAGCCTGAGGTCCGATGCCCCGCATCCGCCTTCTCCCACCCAGCGGGAGGCGCTGCCAGAGGGTCCGCGGTCGCTCGCCTCCTTCTCTTAAGTCTGATCCCCCACTCCCTCCCCAGCTTCCCAACTCCAATGGCCACAAGCTCTTCCCATCTCCTGCCCCCACCTACTATAGCTTACATACAAATAATTAAAAAAATAGCTTACATACATGTATTGCACGTGCACGTCTATCTAAGCATAAAAATGAAAATTCTAAATCAATATGAAAAATAGAAACTTGTAAATTTGCCAAAGCATAGTTTCACCGAAATTCTAAAGTTTAATGAGCGTACAACATAGTTATACTACCGAATTTATACAACATAAAAATTATAGAAATACTTTCTCACATAAATATGTTTTGTAGACAAATATCTACATCAACTGTAGATATTATGGCAATTGCGAAATCCCATCAAGGTTCAAATTATTCCACACTTTTAATATAGTGCGATGAATAGAGGAAACTTGCAGTCGATGTGTAGTCCTCTACAAACATCAATAACTTCATGTCTAGGACCAATTGAACAAATTATAAATACTTCGTTGTACCAGAGTGAGGTCATATGTCAACAATTGAAAATGTCATAATATACCAACACAAACTAAAAGATCAAAATTAACTTAGCACAATTTAGAAGAAGGATTGCACAAATAACATTAAACTCTTTTTGATAGAAAGACATGCTATCACACATGGTTAAAACAATTACGATTTGTAAATAAAGCCACGTCATGTATTTCTTCAGGTACATTAACCTTGCATGTCTACATTATCATTTCTAAATAAACAATGTGTTTGATTGATCAATTCACTAATCTTGAATTCTCTTATATCGCACTACATACTTTATCGTAAATTATCGTATCTCCATATTGGGCAGGATGTCGAGCCTGAAATTCGTTTTGTAGACACTCAAATGTCAGATTGATTTGTACCGAGTACAAAGCTGCGGGTGAATACTCATTAACCTACCAAACTTAACAGAAAATCATATGTTAAGATAAAATTGCCTATTATTTTTGGAAGGATACTATAGAAAAAAAAGAGTTTACTTTGCATTTTCTTATTCTAAGCACCGAGTATGGAAAGAGCAAAGAGACATTCTGCCAATGTAGCACAGATCAATTAGATTAGCAAAAACATAAAGTAATTTCATAGTTTTAGGTGGAGAACAATATTGTGCATTATATTAATTTAGAGAGAGCAATTAATAGGCGCCGTGAGAAAATAAAACCTCCCTTAGCTATACCAAATTTGTTGTACCACCTCCATTCCGGATTATAGGACCAATGCGTATTTCGAGAAAATAGTTTGACCGTAAATTTGATCAACAAAATATAAACTATATTTAATAAAAATTATATCATTAGATTCATATTAAAAACACGCTTTCGATGATACAATTTTTATGACATATAATTTATATATTATTAATTAAATTTATAGTCAAACTATTTTCTCAAAGCATCGTATTAGCCTATAATCCGGAATGGAGAGAGTAATAAAATTGCGTCTAGAACGACGCCGTGCACTCTGAGGACGACCTCGGCACCCGTCAAAGGCAATGAACCGCACAGTGTCTAGGACGCCGCCCGAAACGTGTCGCCTTCATGCGCGCTATCGTGGTCATCCATGAAGCCGTAGGTGCCGCGCACATCATGTACTCGGCTGGAGCTTTAATTCAATTATTCCTTGGAGTAGATGGATTGGCCGCTGCATGCATAGCTCGGCTGGAGCTTTAATTTCCTTACTCGCATATAGCGGTGTCAGTTACTTCAATATAATTAGCGCCATGATTTGGGGATTGAAGATTGTGGTTTGCAGCCAATCACGGGCATTTAAATTCTTTCCTCTCACATGCAGTGGCGCAGTTAATTTGGTGCATGGGCACTGGATTTTTGATGCCGTCCGGCGCAGGGGCGGGATATTCCTCTGCAGGTGGAGTAGGGTCAGTCAACTTAAATTGCTAAGTACACACCATATAATAATTAGATCAATATTGACCGTTAGATTGAGATTAGTTGCTGTAAGCATGCGGTGCTGATTAGTCTGTGTACAATAAAACGGGGTGTCTCTAAGAAAGTTGATGTTTGCTTGTTTAATAGTAGTAGAGACTAGGTACAACTACGACAATAATGCTAAACGATAGGTGACTACTAAAGTAAGGATATCACCTTGAAATACCATATATACGTAGGATCTTTTGAACAAAAAAATACAAAGTGTCGTATTCTTTCTAGTAGTAAAAGTCTATTAGCCTTGTCTCCATCCCTTATCGCTTGTGCTACAAAAACTCTACGCTACATCAACTGTGCGTGAATTTCCCCGATGTCGTTCCAATCTTAATCATGGTTTCGATCGGTCTAGAAAACCATAATCGCTCCTACTATTTCCTTGTAGCTGCTGATTTATTGACTGAATTGCTAGCGAAAGCTCTGGTTTGAATAAAATTTGTTAGAACATGATGCATTTGTTGATGACGCCACGAGCAAGAAAATGAAGTGTATGGTGAGATCACCGAGCTCTTATAACAACGGAGACTGATGAATTCTATTTGCATTGCATGGTGTAATTTTCTTTCTTGAAAACCACTTGGTACACCTACTATGATATGATGCTAAACGACAGGTGGTGTCTGCTAAAGTACAAATATCAGCTTGAAATGTGATAGGTTTTCTCGAAAAAAAAAGAGACAAAATGACGTACGTAGTTTTTTTTGGGTATAGTAATAATCTATCAGCCTTGTCACCATCGCTTATCGCTTGTGCTACTAAAAGTTCTACGCTACATCAACAACGTGAATTTTCTGGATGCCATTCCATTTTTGATGATGTATTCGGTTTAGAAAAAAACAGAATCATGTTCACAGCTAGTGAGACCCACATGTCACTGCTACTGTGACCTCACACCATTTGCGCCGACGAGGCTCATTACGACTTAATTTGTGGCAATCGTTTGTCTCTCAGAAATTTATAAATTAAGAACTCGGGAGGTGAAAAACATTTCAAAGAGCTTTGAATCTTCTCACCCGAGACATGAAAATTGAGCAGAAAGGTTTTGCCACATGTCACTATATACTCCCTCGGTCCCAAAATAGATGTCTCAAGTTTTCAAAAATGTGAGACTTAATTTGTGGCAATTGCTGGTCTCTCGGATTATTATTTATAAATTAAGAGCTTGGAAGTTGGAAAACATTTCAAAGAGAGTGAATAGGTCCCAGCGGATAACTTTGAATCTTCTCACATGAGAGATATGGAAATTGAGTAGAAAGGTGCTGCAAGTGCTGAGAAAAATCCCCATGTTCTCCACTGGAAACTCAAAGCAGTTGAAACTTCTTCACCATTTTGTGTTGACAATTGGTAACGAAATAGAATTCTCGCTTCTTATTACCACCTGAAAGTTCTACCCGAATCTTTGAACAAACGTTGGAATCTGCCTCCAAATTGGTTGCTAAAAGTTACACCAAGATTCCTTATCAGCAAGAAGAATACAAAATGGTAGAGCGGAAGAAGAGTGCGGTTTACTCGGAATCCTTTTCAAGCAAAATAGATTGTAGGAAAAGGACGGTGACAATGAAATTTCGATGAGATTTCCTCTGAAAGAAGAAATAAATGGTAAGAGAGAAAAGAGGGCGGTACTGAAAGTTACACCCACCTTCCTTACCAACGAGGGAAAAAACGGAGCTACACGAAAAAAACAAGGAAAAAATGCCAAGACATCAAAGTGCGATAAGATGCGTGCAGGTGACGGAAAGGCTGTCCCTCCACGCACGATCCGAGTCACCCGTCGTTCCAATCGGTTTCCGCGCAGGATCCGAGTCAGTCAAGCGTTCAACTCGCCCGACCGAATCCCCAGGGATCTCGCGCCCATGCGCCATTCCTTCCCCGCTAACCTCTCACAGCTCCTGCTCTAATTTTCCAATCGATTTCATTCCAGCTAATTTTTTTTAAATAATACATTTTTTTTATTGAATTTCACAAATAATATACAAAACAGGCAAATTGCAAATCTGTTGGCGTGTCGTCCGTTGAACGGACGAAGGCACTGTTTCGTCCGTTGAAACGGACGAAACAGTGCCTTCGTCCGTTCAACGGACGACACACTGCCTTCGTCCGTTCAACGGACGACACACCTGCTATCAGCTGTTTGGTAGACTCTGTCGTCTCTTCAACAGACGAAGCTCTGGCCGTCGTCCCCTCAACAGACGATATAGTAGGTCGTCTCTTCAACAGACGAAGCAGCTCTGTCGTCCGTTCAACGGACGACGGATCGACAGAATTGCAATTTGCCCATTTTGCGTATTATTTGTGAAAATCAATAAAAAAAATGTATTATTTAAAAAAATTTAGCTTCATTCCAGCTCACACAATTTTTATTTTTCCTTGCCGTTTCGCGAGGCTTCCTCCTCGCTCTATAAGAGACGGGTGCCGCGCCACACCTGCTTCCTCCATTCTTGGATACACATTCATCCTCAGCCAGACGTTTCTGCACTATACACAGATCAAGAACAGCACGGTCTCTGATCATCATCATCGTCGTCTAGCTATAGTCGGTTGATGCATCTGATCTCTTGCTCGCTCGCTGATCAGTAGTGGTTCGTGGGGGAGGAATTTCTCTCGTTCTGGTTTGTGTTTTCACAAGAAAGGAACACAAACAGCGTCTTCTTTCATTGATTTTCTTGCGTCCCGTCCGACTCCGACCTTCCATGGCCATCGCCTCCCGCATCACCACGCGCGCGCTTTCCACCTTCGCCGCCGCCAAGCTCCCGGAGGCGGCCGTCGCGGCCGCCGGTGCCGAGGCGGTGACCTTGCCGTCGTCCGCGCAGCACCACCACCAGCAGCAGCAGGTGCTGGAGTTTGAGGACACCGGGAGGCTGTTCACCGGGGAGCCGTCCACGGCTCTGGTGCGCACGCTCGCGGCCCTGCAGTTGATGTCCGCTGGCCCCTTGGTGGACGTGGGCATAGCGGCGCTGCGGTCTCCGGCGGTGGCCGCCAGTCCGGTGGTCCAGGCCGCGGCGAGGGCCACGGCGTACAAGCACTTCTGCGCAGGGGAGACCGCCGATGAGGCCGCGGCACGGGTGCAGCGCCTCTGGCGCGGTGGCATGGGCGGGATCCTCGACTACGGCATCGAGGACGCCGAGGACGGCGCCGCCTGCGACCGTAACGTCGCGGGGTTCCTCGCCGCCGTCGACGTCGCCGCCGCTCTGCCGCCGGGATCGGTGCGTCAACCGTTACTTCACCTTGTTTTTTGTTTTTTTCCTTCGTCGGCTCGGCTCGTCCCGTGGCGTGCGTTCGTGTCGACGGTACGGAGTCGAGCCACGTCAGACGGAATCGGAATCCACGGGCGGTGTGCGTCTGCACTAGTGGACACGCGGATTCAATGGGAATCTTCTCGTAGTAAACTGAATCGCACGGCTGTCACCGCTCGTGGGCCCTGAAAATCAGCCGCCTGGTTCCAAGAAGCTCGTCTTGGCTTCTCCACCGCTCGTTTCCATCCCAAAGCTTCACATCAAAACCCTACTACTAAGCACCACCATAATTTTTCCTTATTTAGACATTTCTGAACAACTAGATGCTTAAAAAATAAAGGGATGATCAAGTAGTATTTTTTTCTAAGGATTAGGACTAACTAACCCGGGTAGCACTATAGTTAGTGTGGGAGATTTAAGGTTAACTAACTAATTACACTTTGTTTGTACTTGCAGGCGAGCGTGTGTATTAAGATCACTGCGCTGTGCCCGATCGCGTTGCTTGAGAAGGCGAGCGACCTGCTGCGGTGGCAGCACAAGCACCCGTCGCTGCACCTGCCGTGGAAGCAGCACTCGTTCCCGATCCTGTCCGACTCGAGCCCGCTGTACCTGACGCCGTCGGAGCCGGTGGCGCTGACGGCGGACGAGGAGCGTGAGCTGCAGCTGGCGCATGAGCGGCTGCTGGCCGTGGGCGCGCGGTGCGCCGAGCACGACATCCCGCTGCTGGTGGACGCAGAGTACGCGACGGTGCAGCCGGCCATCGACTACTTCACCTTCGTGGGCGCGCTGGCGTGCAACGGCGACGGGCGGCCCATCGTGAGCGGCACCGTCCAGGCGTACCTCCGGGACGCGCGCGACCGGCTGGAGGCCATGGTGCGCGCCGCGGAGCAGGAGCGCGTGCACCTCGGCGTCAAGGTCGTCCGCGGCGCGTACCTCACCAGGGAGGCCCGGCTCGCGGAGTCGCTCGGCGTGCCGTCCCCGATCCACGGCAGCATCCAGGACACCCACGACTGCTACAACGGCTGCGCCGCCTTCCTGCTGGAGCGCGTCCGCCGCGGGTCCGCGTCCCTGATGCTCGCCACCCATAACGTGGAGTCCGGCCAGCTCGCGGCGGCGAGGGCGCAGGAGCTGGGCATCGGCAAGGGGGACCGGAACCTGCAGTTCGCGCAGCTGATGGGCATGGCGGACGGCCTGTCCCTGGGGCTCCGCAACGCCGGGTTCCAGGTGAGCAAGTACCTGCCCTACGGCCCCGTGGAGCACATCATCCCCTACCTCATCAGGCGAGCCGAGGAGAACAGAGGATTGCTCTCTGCTTCAACCTTCGACAGGCAGCTGCTCCGGTAAGCACCATGCATCCATCTTCTGTTCTTACCTGAAAAATCGCTGCACAGTTATCGATCGATTCAATTCAAGCTTGTGTTCCTGACTGGTTCGTGGTTGGATCGTGCAGGAAGGAGCTCGTGAGGAGGTTCAAGAACGCGGTGACGGGACGGGAGTGAGGTAGCATGCCGGAGGTTCAGGGGAGAGAAGCGGTCGAGTAGAAGCTGTAAATAGATCCTTCAGGAAATGCCCATTGATGTATCAGTGATCTGAATGAAATAAACGAAATAAATGGTGTTGTTCGATTGTCAGGCTCATGTTCATCGTTACCATCCGTGTTACTGTGGCAGTTCGCCATCCCGGCGAAACTGATGCTGTTCTTTTTTTGAGAAACCGATGCTGTTATTTTCTTCTCTGAAAAGAAACACTGTGATGCGGACCTAAGAATTACTCAAAGCCCAAACAACGTATTTTAAGGAAGGCTAACGACACTAATTTTTTTTATCAAATTGCTATAAATTTAGGCTTGTCGGCGGGTCGGAAGGCTGGCCACGTGTCCGGGCTTAGGGACAGCGTCCGCCTATGAGTGTGATGCTTCTTAGAGTACGTATGTGTGTATAATTTAGAGATAGACTAGGACACTACATCTTATATACTGCAAGTCACGACGATGGCATGACTACGTTCACGACCCCGACGACGGTATCGACCGCGTCCATGACAAAGACGACTGCATCAACAAACCGGCATTATAATTGTGATGCCCCTATCACCGTATATACGGTTCTGGCAAAACACTGCGTGCTTGATGGGTTCCTCCGATTCTGGCAAAATTGATGGTCTCACTTATGACCGCGTTCAAGAGACGCCCCGACGATACCTCTACAAGATGCAAAACGTCCACAACTACAGCTCCGTCAATAACAACAATAACTAAAAACGCCTCACTACACCGACACCTCCGACATCAAGTTATATGACTACGCCAGGTTACAAGACCTACAAGATTTCCGTTGAGCACATCTACGAGAAGCGACATCAACATCAACCACACGCCAGGCCAGTGTGGGACACTATTATGCTGACTTCTCCAACATCAAGGCTTTGATATCATCGCCGACACGCCCGCTCCAAAACCGCTGACAAATCATCGCCAAGGTCTACATCAACATGGTCTTCATCAACATCTTCGTTGACACATCGCCGCCGCCGCTACACCGGTCACATGATGGACATACAACTACGACGCCCTCTAACAGTACAACTGCAAGGCACGACGACGGCATGGCCGTGTCCATGACCCGACGACTGCATCAACAAACCGACATCACAATTGTGATGCTCCTACGACCGCACATACGGTTCTGGCAAAACCTTGTGTGCTTAGTGGTTTCCTCTGGTTCTGGCAAAACTAGTGGTCAACTGCAGCTTCGTCAACAACAACAACAAAAAACGCGCAATTTTTTTTGCGCCTCCGGCACTGACTGCCACACCACTACTACGACTACGCCATCGACCATACCCATCTCGATCATGGCTACATCACGATCAGATACCTCAACATCGACATCAACAACAATGTCCCTGTAAGGTGCCAGCCATGATCATGTCCACGCAGGTAATGATGCAAGGAGGTGAAGACGACGGAAGCGCAAAACCCAGTTACAAGCGTCTGCTTCACTCCCGCTCCGACTGAGGGAGATGTTAGAGTAGGTATGCGTGTATAGGCTAGAGATAGTGCGGTGACCCAGCATACCACTGCATGATGTAGTATACTATAGTCGTTGACATAACACCAATGAAACTTCGCTCACTAGTATTATATCCCTCAGAGTGGCACAACAGAAACACAACAGGTCCAAGAGATGACTATAGAGTACAACTCATATTTTTTACATAAGATCCAGAGAACACTCTAGGTTAAAAAGAGAGAAAGAAACTTCTTACAAAGAAGAACCAGAAATAATCAACTCCAAACTATTATGCTAATTAAGTTAGCATCTAACTATTTGGTGTGTAATGCTGCTATTACAATACTCTACAGAAGTAGGTTCTATGGCTAGAGATTATATTTCTATCTAATCATCAACTTCGTCTTCACTTTAGTTGGTGTATATGTTGACTTCCTGTACTTCATTGAAGAGATTGAGCTTTTGATGATGATTCCTGGAGCATAACTTGATGTAGACGTCGTCTTAATGGCTTCGGAATCTAGCAAGGGTTAAGAAGATACGTTGAGTACGAGCGCACTCAGCAAGTTTACTAGAAAAGGAGTGTTTGATGCATTATATCTACATCCATAGACCGTAGGTCGTAGGCTATGCAGTTTTCGTAAACATTTCTTCAAAGGTTGCTTTTATTCTGAAAAGCTATGACCGTCAAACTTCACGGGTTAACCAGAACTTTCATGGAGTTCCTTTCCCGCCGCGTTCGTAGCTCCTTCCCGGAATAGGGAGTAACAAGTTACATTTCTTACACTCTGCAGAGGTGCGTTACTTTACCCATGAGAGATCAACTCCTTGTTACACAATCGGGCAGCTTATTCCCATCCACAATTCCGTGATGTGGGGACCAGTAGATGATCCAAGCCAATCACTGTCCTCTTCGTGACCCCATATGTCTGCATGATTTTTCGGTGCTGGCTCACCTCCGTTAAGCTCCCTTTCGGGCAGGCTAAAACCCTAATGAGTTCCCGAAGACTCTATGAGTTGGTGATGCCCCTGGCAAGTACCATATAGGTCCGGCTAAACCTCCGACAGCCACTCATAGATAATCTAGACACCAAAAACGTGGGGCCTAAGGGTGCCCACACATATGTTGGATCCTCACAAGGAATCACAACGTCACGTTAAGGTAGTCTTGCCTCCATACGAAAGAAAAATGATATAGTTGACTTCTCCGTCCCATTCCTAATCTCATGGCTAACGCGTTATATACTGTGCTAGAATCACTGGTGACATTGGTTGTTAAGTCCTAGGTAATATGTTCCTTTACCACCGGAACTTTCATAGTAGGTTATTACCTCATGGTACATAACCTATAATCATATTATTATGAAAATAGTGTTTTCTGACCTTTTTGAAATGCAGGTGATGACAACATTAGATTTGCAAAATACTTTATAGAAAATAATCAAAGGACATGAACAAGTGTGAACTTGCCTGTTGTGATTGCAAGATTATGCACTCACTGTCTTTAAGAGAATAGAAAAGATCCTTTATCTGAAATTAGCATCATTGGTCCGGTAAGGACTAACGTTTAAAGAAGCAGGATGCTATTATGCATAAGTAATGTAATGCAATTTGGTAAGTTCGTATCCCCAGAATAAGCGTTGATCTAGAGTTTGGAAAATGGAAAGGTTTCTTTAGAATGTGTTATACTTTTAGATAAGTTCTGCACTTGTGCTTCTTATTAAGGCTATTGAGTGTCTGCGAAACAATATGTAACTAAACATCATACAACCAATAAGGTATACAAACAAGGGATGCTACACAATACTGCTCATATAAGAGTTGTTCTACCTTTAAACTTCTATTTTCAAATAATGACATTGCTAAGGGATTTAGGTGTTAACAATTTTAGATATATAGGTAAAGTTTAAAGTAATGTGATTATGATTAATTATCATTTGTTGACTATGATGATAGTCCTTGAGTTTAGTTGTTAAGAGTTTAAGATAGTATCCTAAGATTTGTTGTTTAAAGTGGCAAAAAGAATAACATTTGAAGAAAAGATTTCTTTGCTAAGGTTTAAGCAACCTTGATGGCTTTTAGAATGTGATTGATGTTGTCTATGCTTTGCTTGAAGAGTTTGGACTTGAGACTCTTTACGACTTAATTATAACAGACCAAAGTTAACTATAAAATACACAATAAAGTCTTTAGCATTATAATTGAAGTCTTATAGACTAAAGTTAACTTTAAGAATATATATGGCTTCAGGTGTAATGCTTATGATACTTGTACTTTGTTCTGTGCATAATGTTTCTTTAAATCTATTTGAGAGTGGTAGTATTTCTATTTGAGTATTGATTTCTTATTATTTTACCGTACTGAAGTCATTTATATCTTTATAAAAGTGTGGTTATGGTTTGCGAATAAGTAGACAATATTACTTAACTACTTATGAATTTAATATAATGTTTTGATATGTTTATAAATTTGTAATTGAAGTAAAGGAATAAGTTTTTATTTAGCCACAAATTATTCTTGAAGATTTTATATTTGATAGGAATCTTCCTTTTTTAAATTTTCTATATTAATGGTGGAATGATATTCAATAAGATTTTATTTAACATATATTGAGCCATTTAGACTTCATATTATTCATAAGTAAGACTAATGTTATTTGTTAGACCTCAATTAATTAATTTTAGAAATACTAGCAAATTTTATTTGCCCTTATATGAATTATTAAGTAAGGAAATTTGATTTAAATTCAAGTTATTAGGTATTAAGGTTTTATTTAATTTTATAAGTGGAATGTTATATTTTTAGCATGTAGATATTATTTTTGTGATCATTTTGGTATATTATGTTTATTTTTGTGATTTATAATAAGATATGATTTTTATAAGATTTAATATTTTATAACAGTTAATAAATATTTAATTAGGTGAAATAATATTACATGATTATGGTATTAAATTTAGTTCTTATTTTTCTAAGAATTTTAGTGTATTATTTATATTTTTATCATTTACAATTATTAAAATATGAATTATCAAAGTTTTATTACTTATAAAATATTTATTAAATAATATTTATTTAAATAATTAACATAATGATGTTGGATGATACAATTAAATTATATATTTTATTTTTCCAAACATTTTCATATATTACACATATTTTTCTGAATTATAAAATAAAAGTTATTGAATTTACAATGTTTAATCATTTTATTTATTTTCTAGAAATATTTTTATTTAGACTAATAAGTTTTAACCTATTTCCTAAATAGTAAATAACTTTTCACACCCTACCCAGACATACCCTACTCACAGACAGGTGGGGTACTGGCCATGTCAACATGCCACGCAAGCAGTGGACCGGTCAAACAGTGGACCAGGTCAAGGTGGTCGTTAGCATGACGTCGCTATGACATCAGCACAGCCACCACCATCAGTTGTTGGTTGTCGGCGGCGATCTATGGCGCCCCAGCAAAAGAAACTAGTCTAGTTCGAATCAGCACGACGTGCTGAACCCTAGAGTGGCGGCGCCGCTCAGAAATGGTCATCGGAGCCTCGGCTCCGACGAGCTCCAACGGTGACCGAAGGTGTCATAAGATGCGACGATGATTTACAACAAGATGATGCAATTTAAAGGTACTGGATGATTCAGGAACTCACCCAGGTGACGATAGAGAGGTCGGGAAGACTTGGGGAGACGTGACGACGGCGAATCGACGATAATGGCCACAACGGCTGATAAAAAGGAACGCTCGATTTCACATGATTCACGGCACGCCAGCTCCCGTGCTTGGTCCTAGGCGAGTAAGGCCATGACGGCGCGTCCAATAGTGGCTTCTACGAGGCGAAGGGTGGTTGGACCTAACCGAAACGACGAACTCTGACGAGCTAGGGTTTCAGGTGAGGAAGAGAGATAGGTCTAGAGAGCAAGATTGGAGAGAAGATTGGTATGAGAGGATAAAGGAGGACGCGGCGGTCTTATATACTCCTCCCAGGGTCGGCGGCGAGCATCACAGTGGTTGATTCATGCTGACGACAGCGGACGACATCGGCGGGGCACACGCAGCTGCCTGTGTGCGTGAGGATGACGACGACGGCAGTTTTGCAGAAAACCCCCTAACAATTCTTTCCTCTCAACCCGCAATCCCTTCTATGACCCCACTCGTCAGTCACCGTGGTTGGCCAGTTGGGCTCGTTATTGGGCCTTAGTGTACTGCGCTTGAGCAGCAGATAGGAAGTTAGGAAATGGGCCTTGGGCCAGATTCTAAACTGAGTTATTTATTTGATTTATTTCTCTTTTCAAATTTTGTTTACTTTTCTAGCTTTTTTAGCATTTGTTTTAAATATTCCTTATAAAATCCTATTTGCTAAATACTTGCAGCAACTAATGATATGTATTTAAATTCATTTAGTGAACCTTTATTATATAAGGTTTATATTTTCCTTATTTCCTTTATTTAGGTTCCTTCTTTTTTATTCACATTTTGTAGAGGTTTTTGTTATGAGTTTGATTACCTAAATAAACCATAATGTATTAATGTTCTTTTATGAGTTTTTAATATAATGATATTATTTCTTTATTTTCTTTATATAGGTACTTTTGTCATGAATCTTTATTTTCATAACATACCTTGAATTTATTATTAGATCTATTTCAAAATTTCTTGTTTTGGGATTTGAATTTATTTAGAATCAAGCACATAAGAATGGGCATTTTAATAATAGAAAACAATTGATCCATTAGTTTGGAGAAAACAATTAAGGCACTTATATTGTTCATGTTTTGAAATGACAAGATATGCTTAAGTGCTTTGCTATAGGAAAATTATTCGTATAAAGCATTGTGGAAATAGGATGATGAATCAATCATATGAGTTGGATAATATGTGTGGTCAAATATTTAAAATTGAGTGATTACCAAGAATTCATATCTTCCATATTTCATAAGTTTGGACTCCTAATTAAGGAATTCCTTTCCTAGATATATTACTTCTCCATATTCATCATCATGGGTTAACATGATGAGCTTTACTTTACAAGAACATTATTACCATCACTTCCACCTTCTACATCCTTTTGTAATCCAATGAGCTTGACACTAAGCTTAACATGATCTCCCCATAGGGATTATCCTCTTATCTAAAGTGTTTCTTATGGATCTACTTCCACTTGAATGATCATCCTCTAATTCATTTAATAGTTGCTTATAATTCCCATTATTTACTTGCTTTATCCTTCATCACTAACCTTACTCCATTAGGTGTATCTACCAAAACCTACATTCCTAAAGTGTCTAATATCTTAATAAAAGAATAACACTACTCCAATAACTCCATGCTACTCTAGCTTCAGCTTAGCCATACTATCTTATGTTTACTTAACTTCAGTATCTTATTTTCAAACTTCACATCTTATTATGGTGACTTGTCATTACTAACCTAGGATAACATATTCACACTAGAGTATAGTTATGTTCTAACCACCAATGTTACTCATACATGATATAATAATCCACTCTTAGTATCTTGAGCATGATTATCATAATCCTTTGACCATTTATGGCTTAAGTTTCCAGTTGGCTATTCAAAGCTTTGTTAATACAACACTATAGTTGTATTATAATTATATTTTTAATATCTGTATTTGACTAGGAGATTTGTTCATTGACTATACCTACTTAATTCAATAGGATTACTCCTTGATAACTATCTTTAGAATTCATCCTTGTAATCTTCTTAGTCACCATATTAATATATAATCAAGATAACTCTTCTATCCATTCAGGAGTGAGTTAACTCCACCAACTATCATATTGATTTCATTCTCTCCAACTCTCCCATCCTATAGATGATATCTAAGACTAGCATTGCCATTAACCTAATCTTACTTATTTGTTTATAAGCTTTAGTGAATGCTATAATAAGGATAGGGTTAATAGATCAAGAATTGATAGACTAAGAATTGGTGAATCAATAGTTGATTACTCAACATTGATGAACCACAGCTATTAAGATAAGATTCAATAGAGATGATAAGGATTGATATGGAAAGAAAGATATGTGGTGAATGATCTTGTCTTGGTTTCTTCCCTAGTTAACCTCACTTAAGAATTAAGGTTAGGGATTACCATGATACTCATGGTATAAGTAGATAAGATTAAGATAGGTCAAGATATAATTATTAAATTCTTGTTATTTGAGTTATATTCCTAACTTGGTATTCATAGGTTGTTATGATGAATACTATGATATGATCTCTTAAAGATCTAATATTGATCAGTAAACAATGTATTGTGGTTTAATTTCATTATATTTGATCTACCCTTAGATCAAATCATGTTTACCCCAAATAAGGTTTTAGCAAAGGTCATATTGAAACTTATTGTAGTGAACTTGATGATCTACTTCAATTCCATCAAATTAAGAGAAGCTTCAATCACTTTAACAAGTTTTATTCAAAAGCGCGAAAATTATTCGGATTTTCTATGCATGAACGCAATGCACATATCTGAGTTCAGCTTATTTCTGAGCTCTAATGCTGGGATATTACAGACTCTCCCTCTTAAAATAAACTTCGTCCCTGAAGTTCGTATACCCTCACGTTTCGGAGTAAGGAATTGACTTGTATTGGTTACAACATTTCTCAACTCCATGGTAACCTCAAATGGGATTAATTGTGGTATCCCATATCCAAATTCTTTTCTTGAATTCTCATCATACTTGACAATCTCCAACTAGTGATCTCCAATAGTCCAAAGTTCCTTTTACTATCCCCACCTAGGGATATATCCTTATTATGAACTCCTTAAATTGGGGTCTCTTCTTTAGTTGATTACCCTGTTTAGGTATTCTATTCCAACTCCTTCACTTAATCATCAACTTCCTTACTATATTATATAAGGTCTAGGAAATCTCACTAAAAACAGAGTTTAATGTTTTTATTAGTCAATAATTAAGACCAAAAGGCTAACCTTTTAATTTATCCTAATCTGGGTTGTACTTGTAGCCCTTCCTAAAATTGGTGTTGATCACCTTTAGTTCACCCCCTTCGAAATTTCTTGGCTTACTATACACGACTAATTAAATGTGTTGTATCACCTCTTAAGGATTACTTAAGAATTGTCTCCTTTGGAATTAGTCCATTAGGACTAACGTACTCTACCATATTCAAGTTCTTACCCTATCAAGCTTGTAACCCCCTTTAGTTACAACTTAAACACCTTTTCAAATACCATTACTTAGAGATGTAGATACCAATCCTTACGTTTACTGTTTACTCTCTTCCCCTTAGGGTTTACTAAGGTATCGATTCTACCTATATAGTAACCATTGGCTTTATAATACACATATTGGTCTCTGTTTAACTTATACTCTACTTATTTATGGTTTCTCGAAATGTTTATGGTATACCCACACAATTGTGGATCTACCATCATTACTTGGCTTACCTCCTGTTTAGACCTCCTATCCTTAACAGTTTTGCTTTCGCGAGACATCTCGAAAGACGGCCGCTTTAAATTTTATACTTCTTTATATCCTTTCTTATTTAGGCCAAGTTTTATGCTCTTTATGCAACCACTAAGATGATCTGGTTAACTATGTCAACCAAGCACCAGTGATACGTCGGAAACATATCTATAATTTTTTATGCTACATGCATGTTTAGTATCTACTTTGCTTTGCTTTGTCTACACTTTGAGGTGCTTTTTACATGTTTTCTAGTACTAACCTATTAACAAGTTTTCACAGTGCCAGTTGCCTGTTTTCTGCTGTTTTTTGTTCCAGAAAATCTAGTAAGGAAATATTCTCGGAATTGGACTGGACAAACGTCAAAGTCAATAACTTTCCATGGGAAACAAGAAGTCTAGAGGGGAGACGGAGAAGCGGGCCAGGGCGCCCAGACCCTCCCCCTAGGCATGGGTGGGCCCTGCCCCGCGCCTAGGCAGGGTGTGGGGCCCCTGGCCGCCTCCTCGGCCTCCCCCTTCGCCTATAAGAAGCCCCCGATACAGAAACCCTAAGCACCCGATCAATATTCCACGAAACCTTCTGTAGTCACCGCGACCGTCGTCCCTAGATCGGAGGGGATCTGAACTTCTTCCCGGCACCCTGCCGAAGGGGAGATCATCTCGGAGGCCTTCTCTCCGGTATGATGCGTGAGTAGTTCCACCTTGTACTATGGGTCCATGTAGTAGCTAGATGGTTGTATCTCCTCCTTGTGCTTTCATGTATAGATCTTGTGAGCTCCGTTCATGATCAAGATCTAATCTATTTGTAATCATGCATGTTGTGTTTGTGGGGATCCAATGGATATTGACATTATTATGTTGGTTTGATTAATGGTTTTGTCTTGATGATTCTATCATGTCTATGTTGTTTGTGATCTTGCATGCTCTCCGTTGTTAGTAGCTATCTTGGCCGAGTAGTTGCTAGTGACTCCAAGAGGGGGTATTTATGCTCGATAGTGGGTTCATGCCTCTAGTTTCCAAGGGAAGTGACAAAAATCTCTTCGGTTGTTGATGTGTTGTTGCCACTAGGGAGAAAACAATGGTCTCTTGTTCATGGAACATGTGGACTGTTTACCTTACACACTTTGCTTAAAGCAGTGTTCTGTTGCTTGCAACTTAATACTGGAGGGGGTTCGGATGATAACCTGAAGGTGGACTTCTAGTCATAGATGCAGTTGGATGGCGGTCTTTGTATCTTGTTGTATTGCCCAACCGAATCTTATAGGATCTTTCTGACTAGTAATTGCATTGTTATGCCTTGCTCAGTTCCTGTCAATTGCTCTTCTGTAATTTGTTTACCCTTCATGCCATGTTATTTATCTAAGGAGAGCACCTCTAGTGAACTATGGACCCCAGTCCAATCTTTACCATTGATACATATTCCACTGTTACTTGTTTACTTGTTGCAAACCATTACCTTCCACACCATACGTTTAATCCTTTGTTACAGCAAACCGGTGAGCTTGATAACCTCACTGATTCGTTGGGAAAAAGTCCTGAGCTTGTGTTGTGCAGGTCTTCACGTTGTTTGTAACACCTGTGTGACATTTCCTTCCTCCTTCTAGTTCGATAACCTCGGTCTCAACTGAGGGAAAACTTGCTGCTGTGCTCTTCACACCCTACGCTTGGGGTTACCAACAAAGTGTCACGTCGAGCACCATCAAGTCTTTCAGACGCCGTTGCCGGGGACTAAAGAAAGAAGCTCCCACGTTAACAAGGCCCCACCATCATGTTTTTTGGTGTCGTTGTTGGGGAGGCCAAGGACGTCTTCACAAGGGGAGTCCTCCACTTCCTTTATCTTTACTTTGTTTTTAGTTTGCTTTGTTTCTTTTGCTTGGTTTTGTTCGCCTCTTTTCAAAAAAACCAAAAAAATTAGTCTAGTTTGGTTTGCTTTCTTTGTTCAAAAACACACAAAAAAATAGTTCCTACTCTAGTTGCTACCATGTCTGGTTTTGGACCAACCTTTATTTATCCTATGGAAGAGATCTCCACTTTTAAGCAAAAAAGTGAAGACAGTTTTAAAGAATCTTGGTCTAGAATCTCTGCTTTACAAAGGGAAACTGAGCCTAGGGTGAGCCTTAGCTTGGTTATTGATAGTTTCCACCACGGTATTTCTCTTTGTTATAGATATGATTTGTATGTTGTGGCTGATAAAGATTTTTTGCTATGTACTGAGGATGAAGCTTTTGATGCCATAAAGAAATTGATCATGATTTATGGTACACCTGGCAAGTCTGATTCCTCTTTCAAAAATATTTTTGATAGGTTGAACACTCTTGAGACCAGTATTTCTGCTATGAATAGTTGCTATCACACGCTTAGGGCTTACCATGATTATGTTCCCATAAATTCTGAGCCTTCAAAGTGGTTTCCCACAATCAAAGTCTCAATAAACACTACACTTTTTTATGCTCGTTGTGATATCATGTCTGAATTTTGTCTCATGCCTAAAGATATTTATGACTACTTGAGTCTTTGGGGGCTTACTGAAGGAGAAGAGGAAATCTCTCTTACTAACAATGCCACTCTTTTACCCATTGGAATAGCTGAAGGTGTGTTTACAAAAATCTCAGGAAAAATGGTGACTATTGATTATCTTGTTATTAAATGTGTAGGCAAAGGACAGATTACACTTGGAAGATCCCTACTGAAACACCTTGGAGCAGTAATAGATGTGGGAAAATGCATTATTTTCCCTAAAGACAAGAAGAAAGGTAAGAAAGGAAAGAACAAGAAGGTTGCTTCATCATTTGAAAATACTTGATTCTTCTTGCTTCTTGTGCCTAACTTAAAGGCGTTAAAGAAAAATATACTTGTTGGGAGATAACCCAAGATTTTCCTTGAGTCTTGGAAGTTATTACTTCACTAGTGACCTCTCCTTATCCTTTTTGTTTGCTTTTTGTGCCAAGAATAACCTCTAATGAGAGGGAAGTAAGATTTGGGGAGTTGCTGTCCCAAAACAGATTTCTGTCCTCCGCCATGAAAATTCGTGAGGAGTCTCTGTAACTCCGATTGAGCTCAAAATGTACGAATAAATCCCCCAGTATGTTAGATAAATTTATTTAGTTCAACACTTTTTGATTTGAGCAACATAATAATTTCGAAAAAATCAGTTTCTACCTGCTGGTCTGTTTTGACAGATTTCTGCCATTATTTGCATTTGCTTCTTATTGATTCCTTTTTGAGTTTTCTTTAGGTGAATTGAGCTTTTTGAAGGAGTTACTACAGTTTCTTGTGTTTTTAGTGAAAAGCCTTGCTGTTCTAAAGCTTTGCGAGGGTCTAATATCTTTTGAATAAACTAATGTTGCTAATGAAGATTGTGTGAAGTTTTGTATGAAGGAAAAATTTCAGGTGTAGAGAGAGAATGATACAATGAGATAAAGAATGGACAAAATCTCCAAGAGGTGCAAGTGTCAAAGCTTGGGGATGCCCAAGGCATCCCCTTCTTCATCAATAAAAAGCGCAGGTCTGTTTAGACACTTCGTTTTTATCGTTTCATGCACAGTTGTGTTGTTCTTGGAGCGTCTTAGTTTTTGTTTGCTTTGCTTAGGTTGTTTAGTTTGCTTGAATAAAGTAGTTTGGACCCCCGTTCTCGCTGTGTTGTTTTGCAAATAAGTTGCTTGGTGTTGGAAAGGAGTAGTAAGTCTTGCTTGTAAGTGCAAGAGGAGCTTGCATTGATTGTGACTTAGACTTTACCATGACATGCTAGGTGTTATTTTGACCTTATGCTTAGTGATTATTGCTGTAGCATGTCTTGTTCCAAACAATTGGGATTGCTTAGTGTGCCTTGAATAAATTATGCGTTGTTTTAGCATGCAAAAGCATAGTATTGTGGTATGCTTTGTTTGGGTTGACTTGGCACATGCTCACACCATGTTATGACTATGAAAAGTCAGCATTAGCCTCTATGATCATTTTGTCCTTGACTTGTAGTACCACTCTATGCTTTGATTAGTAATGTTTTGTTGCTCTGCATGATTATGGCCATTATGCTCTCTTAGTTGGTTGCTCCCAGTCTTTAGCTAACCTCCACTTGTATGAGTAAGCTCTACTGATGCTTCCAACTCCCAAGAAACCAAGTTATTCCAAAGTGTCCACTATAAAATCCTATGCATGGTGTGTTACACCATTCCAAGTATATTCTTGTTTTCAGCTATCTTCCAATTAAAAACTATTTTGTTATGTGAAAACTTAGTGACTAAAGCCCGCACGAACTTGATGGCACACTTTATATTCTTTTCTCCTAATAAACTTGAACCATTGTGTCATCTATGTTGTATATGCTTGCACTTATACGTTGGAATTAGCAGAACTGTGCTGTCACGGGGAACATTTTCAACATTGCACTTGTACTTTGTACTCAGTTGATATCATGCTTTTTTGTTTATGGATGTCACCGTTGTGAAATAAAGAGGGAACTTGTAAGTCCACGGAGTATGTATTCTGTGTTAGAGAAACGCCTGGGCTCGCTAGCCTAAGCCATGCCTAATCATGGTGGAAACTTGCAGCATCACCATAGTGACTATCTATAAAGCATCCTCAATAAAAAGCTATGCATATGGTAAATAAAAAGATTGCTGAGATGCTCATTGTCTGCTTTCCTTGTCATTTTGGTTATGGTAAAGCTCCTGTACCATATGCAAGGGGTACCCCGTTGGCGGTTCTCTATGATATGCAAATACTTACAATGACAAGAACTTACAGGTGACTGAAGTTGAGTAGCATGAGGTGTGTCCCTCGTATTCAAGGGACTTGAGATTGCCAACTTATACTTTGTCGAGCATATACTCCATCTTTGTTCACTTTAACCTTAATCACTTTAAGATGCTTATGATAGGGGCAATGAGGACTGAAAGCTAACAAGTACCATAATTTTTGGAAGCTCTTTTTGAAACTTGAAATCCCTGCTTCCCTTTGTGAAGGGCCTTTCTTCCATCATTATTGAGTCTCCACCTTCTACCTTTAGGCACCATTAAGAGAGCATAGTTGCCATTCTGTGTGAAGTGTTCCAAAGATTATTGATTGATGCATATTGTGATATTACTTGTTCTTGTGTTATTTGTTTCTAGTCACCCTTGTGAACTTTGAAGGTGTCCTATGCATCTATTTGCTACTCTATGAGGGGCAAGTTGGTTGCCACTATGCTATGTTTTCTGTATGTGAAACGAACAAACGTTTTTCAATGCATGTTATTCATGATCTTTGTTTGTAGCCTTTCATGTTGCATGCATAGTTACTAGTATGTCCTATTGTTAGAACTCCATATTTCATGCACATGTTTAGAGTTCTTTGATCCCAGCTTTCAATGCTTGCAAATGGTTAGATCTCTATTGTGAGAGTGCATGTCACCTAAAAAAAATTATTATTTTTATCACTTACCTACTCGAGGACGAGCAGGAGCTAAGCTTGGGGATGTTGATACGTCGGAAACGTATCTATAATTTTTGATGCTCCATGCTTGTTTAGTATCTACTTTGCTTTGCTTTGTCTACACTTTGAGGTACTTTTTACATGTTTTCTAGTACTAACCTATTAACAAGTTGCCACAGTGCCAGTTGCCTGTTTTCTGCTGTTTTTGGTTCTAGAAAAGCTAGTAAGGAAATATTCTCGGAATTACACAGGACAAACATCAAAGTCAATAACTTTCCGTGGGGAACAAGAAGTCCAGAGGGGAGACGGATAAGCAGGCCAGGGCGCCCAGACCCCCTAGGCGCGGGTGGGCCCTGCCCCGCGCCTAGGCAGGGTGTGAGGCCCCTGGCCGCCTCCTCGGCCTCCCCCTTTGCCTATAAGAATCCCCCGATGCAGAAACCCTAAGCACCCGATCAATATTCCAGGAAACCTTCTATAGCCGCTGCCACCGTCGTCCCTAGATTGGGGGTATCTGAAGTTCTTCCTGGCACCCTGCTGGAGGGGAGATCATCCCGGAGGACTTCTCTCCGGTATGATGCGTGAGTAGTTCCACCTTGGATTATGGGTCCATGTAGTAGCTAGATGGTTGTATCTCTTCCTTGTGATTTCATGTATAGATCTTGTGAGCTCCATTCTTGATCAAGATCTAATATATTTGTAATCATGCATGTTGTGTTTGCGGGGATCCGATGGATATTGAGATTATTATGTTGGTTTGATTAATGGTTTTGTATTTATGATTCTATCATGTCTATGTTGTTTGTGATCTTGCATGCTCTCCGTTGTTAGTAGCTATCTTGGCCGAGTAGTTGCTAGTGACTCCAAGAGGGGTATTTATGCTTGATAGTGGGTTCATGCTTCTAGTTTCCAAGGGAAATGACAGAAATCTCTTCGGTTGTAGATGTGCTGTTGCCACTAGGGAGAAAACAACAGTCTCTTGTTCATGGAACATGTGGACTGTTTACCTTACACACTTTTCTTAAAGCAGTTGTATGTTACTTGCAACTTAATACTGGAGGTGGTTCGGATGATAACCTGAAGGTGGACTTCTAGTCATAGATGCAGTTGGATGGCGGTCTATGTATCTTGTTGTATTGCCCAATCGAATCTCATAGGATATTTCTGACTAGTAATTGCATTGTTATGCCTTGCTCAGTTCCTGTCAATTGCCCCGCTGTAATTTGTTTACCCTTCATGCCATGTTGTTTATCTAAGGAGAGCACCTCTAGTGAAATATGGACCCCGGTCCAATCTTTACCATTGATACATCTTCCACTGTTACTTGTTTACTTGCTTCAAACCATTACCTTCCACACCATACGTTTAATCCTTTGTTACAGCAAACCAGTGAGCTTGACAACCTCACTGATTCGTTTGGACAAAGTCTTGAGTTTGTGTTGTGCAGGTCTTCACGTTGTTTGCAACACCTGTGTGACGTTTCCTTCCTTCTTCTGGTTTGATAACCTCGGTCTCAACTGAGGGAAAACTTGCTACTATGCTCTTCACACCCTGCGCTTGGGGTTACCAACAAAGTGCCACGTCGAGCACCATCAAGTCTTTCTAGCGCCATTGCCGGGGACTAAAGAAAGAAGCTCCCATGTCAATAAGGCGCCACCATCAACCATATGTGGACAAGATCCCGGCTGTGGATCAGAATACCGACTGTGGATCAAATACCAGTTGTGGATCATCCTAGGTTGTAGGTATTACCCTACGGTTTATGACCTAATATTGGTATTCTCTCTGAATTATCAGAGCTTGAATACCACTTTGTTCCAAAATGTTTTAGTTGTACTTATTCATGATACTTCCATGAATATGGTATAACTACTTTATTAACTTCTTAACAACATCACCTATTTCGAGTGAACTTAATTTCACTACTTCTTGTTGCTTCATTCTTCATGTAAATCTCCTTCTTGGTATACGCAACCCGTCACTCCCTTACACGAATTCCCATTCCTATCTAGGTCTATAACATCAAGTAATAACTGGGTGTTACATCATGCATTTGCACACCAAGTCAAACTTCATGTACAGATCTAGTCAATCAAGAAGATGCAAGAAAATCCAAAATTCGATAAAAAACAAAACATATACCATGTATTATACATAGGTTCTAGATAATTTATAGATGCACTGATCATTCCAACGGTTTGCCTCTCCTATACATTACACAACTATCTTACAAGAACTTCTTGTTCTTGTGAGTATATCCTCACTTATTTCAGCAAACCTCTCAAACTACAATACACATTACCCTCTATGTACATTATTAAAGCACTCATCCCTTTAGACTTCCTTCCATTCTTACTTTCATCTTCTTCTAGTGCTTCCTGGAGTTCCGTCCATGATGACGTTGTTGGAGATATGCCCTAGAGGCAATAATGAAAGTGGTTATTATTATATCTTTTGTGTTTATGATAAATGTTTACATTCATGCTATAATAGTATTAACATTAATACTTGTGTGATTTGTAAACTAAACTAGAGTCCCTGGTAAAGCCTCTTTATAGTACTAGCTTGTTGGTTAATGGATGATCGTGGTTTCTTGATCATGAACATTGAGATGTTATTAACAACAAGATCATATCATTAGGAGAATGGTATGATGGACATACTCCTATAGATAAGCGTAGCATAAAGATCAAGTCATTTCAATAGTTCATTTGCTATAAGCTTTCTGATACATAGTAACATAATTCCTTCGACCATGAGATCATGCTAATCACCATCACCTAAAGTATGCTTTGATGACATCAAACACCACACCGTAACTGGGTGGCTATAAAGGTGGCATTGAGTGTTCGGAAAGTATGCGTTGAGGCACATGGATCAAGAGTGGGATTTATCCATCCATATGACGGATAGATATACTCTGGGCCCTCTCGGTGGAATGTCATCCAATTAGCTTGCAAGCATGTGACTGGCTCACAAGGGATCACATATCATGGGAACGAGAAAAGAGTACTTATCGGTAACGAGGTTGAACTAGGTATGCAGAGATACCGACGATCAAACCTCGGATAAGTAAACTATCGCGAGACAAAGGGAAATTGTTATCATATGTAAGTGGTTCATTCGATCGAAAAGTAATCATTGAAATATGTGGGAGCCATATGAATTTCCAGACTCCTCTATTGGTTATTGATTGGAGAAGTGTCTCGGTCATGTCCGCATAATTCACGAACCATAGGGAGACACACTTAAGGATTCGATGTTGTTTAGTAGATATGGAATGTAAGTAGGGATACTGAATGTTGTTCGGAGTCTCGGATGGGATCCGGGATATCACGAGGAGATCCAGAATGGTCCGGAGAATAAGATTCATATAAGGAAAGTCTGATTCCGGAGTTCAGGAATGATTTCGATGTTTTCATCGGAGAGGTTCTAGAAGGGTCTAGAAGGTTCACCGGACCGGAAGGGGAATGGTCCATGAATGTGTCATGGATAAGTGGAAGGATTGGATCATATCCTAGGTCACTTGGTTTAGGCATTTGCGAGAGAGAATTAAAGCTCTAAATTGAAAGTCAAAAGGGAGGTTTGAAAAGTCAAACTGGAACAATAGTTTCCTAGTGGAAGAAGGAAAGAGTCCTTCCTTCTATCCAACTTGGGCTTGGGTTTGGATTCAAACTCTCCCCTCCCAAGGCTACCCCCTCTCATAAATAGAGGGGAGGGCTGCCCCAAACAACACCAAGCCCTCCCCACCGTGCGTCGCCGCCGTCGCACGCCGCCGTCGCCCTAGCCGCCGAAGACACCTCCTCCTCCTCACCGACCTTCTAAACCTAGATCGCTGGAAACCCTAGATCCACCATAACTCGCACCGGCTTAGGCGAAGCCCTGCGGGATCTTCCCTCTACTTCCGACACCACACCGTCGTGCTGCCGGAATCGCGAGGGGAGAACTACAACCTCCGCTGCCTGCTGGAACAAGGGAGAGGAAGGTCTTCATCGAGTACCGAACGTGTGACCGACTACATAAGTGCTGCCGGAACGCAGTGCCGGAAGGATCGTCTACGCGATCTTGAGATCGGCAAGTGTACGACTACATCACCCACGAGAATCTGCTCTCGTTAACCGCTTTGGAATCTTCGTGGGTGAGTACACTAATCGACTTGTTGCTTAAATCTAGTAGATAGATCTTGGCTTCTTTGTATGCATGTGGTAGAATTTTTTTTGTTTTCCATTCTACGAACCCCTACAGTGGTATCAGAGCAGTGTATATATGTAGATCTGTTGCACGAGTAGAACATAATGGTCATTGTGGGCGTTTATGCTTTTGTTGTCGATTGCTTCTTGTGTACTTTGCATCTTGCGGGATGGTGGGATGAAGCGGCCCGGGCTAACCTTACATGACATCATTCATGAGACTTGTGATGTCTACGCACTTCTATTCTTGTAGATAGTTGTTGGGCCTCCAAGTGAAGAGGTTTGTAGAACAACAACAAGTTTCCCTTAAGTGGATCACCCAAGGTTTATTGAACTCAGGGAGGAAGTGGTCAAAGGTATTCCCTCATAAGCAACCCTGCAATCAAGATACAAGAAGTCTCTTGTGTCCCCAACACACCCAATACACTTGTCAGGTGTATAGGTGCACTAGTTCGGCAAAGAGATAGTGAAATACAAGCGGTAACGGTGCCAGAAAATAGCTTCTGACTTGTTGTTATCGTGGGGTAACGGTGCCAGAAAAGAGCTTGATGGTGAGGTAAGGTAAAGGACCAAAACCTCCCCGGCAAACGGAACAAAGATGGAAGCAAGCAAACATGCAACAAATCTAGTAACAAACGGTGTTTCAATGCTTAGAAACAAGGCCTAGAGATCATACTTTCACTAGTGAACACTCTCATATAAATATCCTCTCTTCATGATACTACTCTTAACTACTCTCCGGTTGGACACTCTAATCCATGGTAGGGCTATAACAACACACCTCAAAGTCCACCTTCCCCAATCTAGATAACCCCACACTGTCACCTTGAGCGCTAGATGGTTCCAACAAACACCACAATTTCATAGAGACATCCAACTCCAAATATAACTCATAACAAATATTCAATCTAGCCAAAGTGCCACACACGGTATGCCCGCTGTCACTTTCACACATGTGGGGAAAAGCATAGATCTATTAAAGCACAAAGAGTATTTATGTAGACTCAATCCTAAGTGCCACCATGGCGTGCATGCTGTCACTTTCACACACATGGGGAGAGCAGAGATCTAATGAAGCACTTGAGTAGCAAGGTAGATCTACTTGATTACAAAGCTCATGACCACAAGATCATGCATAGAGAGAGATGAAAACATAGCTACCGATAGAGCCCTTAGCCCCGAGGAAGAACTACTCCCTCCTCATCAAGGAAGCAGCAATGGTGATGGAGATGGTGGTGGAGATCGATGCAGATGGCTCTGGGGGCACTTCCCCATTCCGGCAGGGTGCCGGAACAGAGACTTTCTGTCCCCCGAATCTCCCCTTCGGCGGCGGCGGTGCTACAGAGGTTTTTGTGGATTTCTTCTGGATTCTCTAGGGTTTTCTCATCGGGGGGCTCTTATAGGCGCAGGAGGCAAGGTCGGTGGGGAGCCAGGGGCCCACACCCTCCCTAGGCTCCCCTAGGGCTTGCCCGCGCCTAGGGGGTCTAGCCACCCTGTGGCCCCCTCCGGCTCTGCTTCGTGGTTCCGTGTTGCTCCGGGAAAAATAATAACTTTGGCTTTTGTCCCGTCCAATTCCGAGAATATTGATTTTCTGCCTTTCTGGAACAAAAAACAGAAGAAAACAGGCAACTAGCACTGTGGCAACTTGTTAATAGGTTAGTTCTAGAAAAGATATCAAAACACCTCAAAGTGTAGACAAAGCAAAGTAAAGTAGATACTAAAAAAGCATGGAACATCAAAAATTATATATACGTTTCCGACGTATCAAGCACCCCCAAGCTTAACTCTTGCTCGTCCTCGAGTAGGTAAGTGATAAAAAGAATAATTTTTGAGGTGACATGCACCATCAAAACAAAGATCAAACCATTTACAAGCATTGAAAGCTGGGATCAAAGAACTCTAAACATGTGCATGAAAGATGTAGTTCTAACAATAGGACATAGTAACTATGCATGCAACATGAAAGGATACAAACAAAGATCATGAATAACATGCATTGAAAAACGTTTGTTTGTTTCACATAAAGAAAACATAGCATAGTGGTAATCAGCTTGTCCCTCATAGAGTAGCAATATAGATGCATAGGACACCTTCAAGGTTCACAAGGGTGACTAGAAACAAATAGCACAAGAACAAGTAATATCACAATATGCATCAATCAATAAGTTTTGGGACACTGCACACAGAATGACAACTACGCTCTCTTAAAGGTGCCTAAAGGTAGAAGGTGGAGACTCAATAATAGTGGAAGAAAGACCCTTCATAAAGGGAAGCAGGGATTTCAAGTTTCAAAAAGATCTTCCAAAAATTATGGTACTTGTTAGCTTTCAGCCCTCATTGCCCCTATCATAAGCATCTTGAAGTGATTAAGGTTAAAGTGGCAAAGATGGAGTATATGCTTGACGAAGTATAAGTTGGCAATCTCAAGTCCCTTGAATACGAGGGCCACACCTCATGCATACTCAACTTTGGGCCCAGGTAAGTTCTCGTCATTGTAAGTATTTGCATATCATAGAGAACCGCCAACGGGGTACCCCTTGCACATGGTACAAGAGCTATCCCATAACCAAAATGACAAGGCAAGCAGACAATGAGCATCTCAGCGATCTTTTTATTTACTATGTGCATAGCTTTTTATTGAGGATGCTTCATAGATAGCTCATTATGGTGATGCTGCAAGTTTCCACCATGATTAGGCATGGCTTAGGCTAGCGGCCTAGGTGTTTATCTGACACAGAATACAAACTCCATGGACTTACAAGTTCCCTATTTATTTCACATCGGTGACATCCATAGACAAAAGAGCATGATATCAACTGAGTACAAAGTACAAGTGCAGTGTTGAAAATGTTCCCCGTGACAGCACGGTTCTGCTAATTCCAACGTATAAGTGCAAGCATATACAACATAGATGACACAATGGTTCAAGTTTATTAGGGGCAAAGAATATAAAGTGTGCCATCAAGTTCGTGAGGGCTTTAATCACTAAGTTTTCACATAACAAAATAGTTTTTAATTGGAAGATAGCTGAAAACAAGAATATACTTGGAATGGTGTAACACACCATGCATAGGAGTTTATAGTGGACACTTTGGAATAACTTGGTTTCTTGGGAGTTTGAAGCATGAGTAGAGCTTACTCATACAAGTGGAGGCTACAAAAGACTGGGAGCAACCAACTAAGAGAGCATAATGGCCATAATCATGCAGTGCAACAAAGCATTACTAATCAAAGCAAAGAGTGGTACTACAAGTCAAGGACTAAATGATCATAGAGGCTAATGGTGACTTGTGATAGTCATAACATGGTTTGAGCATGTGCCAAGTCAACCCAAACAAAGCATCAAAGGAGAATACCACAATACTATGCTTTTGTATGCTAAAACAACGCATGATTCTTTCAAGGAACACTAAGCAACCCTAATTGTTTGGAGCAAGTCATGCTACAACAATAATCACTAAGCATAAGGTCAAAACAACACCTAGCATGACATGATAAAGTCTAAGCCACAGTCAAAGCAAGATCACTTTTGTACCACTATAAGCATGAAACTCTCTACTCTTTTCCAACACCAATCAACTTATTTGAAACAACTCACAAAGATAATAATAAATAAAGATCAGTGAGATTGTCTCACAAATCCACAAAGAAGAACTAAAAAGTTCTAAGCTTAAAGCACAAGAAAACTAAGGCTAAATGCAGTGCTAGCAAAAGTGAACACTCACAGAACAGAAGAGTGAAAACTAGAGTGTTCTAGGCAATGAAAACAGAGTGTGCCTCTCTCCAAAATAAGTGTGGTGTAACCAACCAACTTACTCAAGCAAACTAAGCAAACGAAAACCAAAAATGAAAACTAAGACGCTCAAGAACAACACAACAATGCATGAAACAATAAAAACGAAGTGTCTAGAAAGACCTAAGATTTTTATTGATGAAGAAGGGGATGCCTTGGACATCCCCAAGCTTTGACGCTTGTACCTCTTGGATATTTCTTGGGGTGACACCGGGATGGAATCCCCAAGCTTGAGATTTTGTCCATTCTTCATCTCATTACATCATTCTCTCTCTACACCTGGAATTTTTCCTTCATACAAAACTTCACACAATCTTCATTACCAACATTAGTTTATTCAAAAGATATTAGACCTCTGGCAAAGCTTTGGAACAGCAAGGCTTTTCAATAAAAACACAATCTACTATAGTAACTCCTTCAAAAATCTCAATTCCCCAAAAGAGAACTCAAAAAGGAATCAATAAGAAGCAAATGCAAATAATGGCAGGAATCTGACAAAACAGACCAGCAGGCAGAAACCGATTTTTTCGAACATCTTCTGTTGCTCAAATCAAAAAAGTGTTGAACTAAAGAAAGTTAGCTAACATACTGGGGGATTTATTCGTAAATTTTGAGCTTAATCCGGGTTACAAATACTCCTCACGATTTTTTTTGGTGGAGGACAGAAATCTGTTTCCGGACAGCAACTCCCCAAATCTTACTTCCCTCTCATTAGAGGTCATTCTTGGCACAAAAACCAAACAAAAAGGATAAGGAGAGGTCATTACTGAAGTAATAACTTCCAAGACTCAAGAAAACTCTTGGGTTATCTCCCAACAAGTACTTTTCTTTAACGCCTTTAAGTTAGGCTTGATAGTTTGAGAAGATGCTCACATAAGAAATATGAATTGAAGTAAAAGAGAGCATCAAGAAGCAAATTCAAAACACATTTAAGTCTAACCCACTTCCTATGCATAGGAATCTTGTAAATAAACAAGTCATGAGAGCACAAAACAACAAGCATAGGAAAGCAAAACAAGTGCAACTTCAAGACTTTCAACATAAAGAGGGGAAACTTAATATTATTGAGATGCATAAAACCATGTTTCCCTCTCTCATAATAACTTTCAGTAGCAACATGAACAAAATTAACAATATATCTATCACATAAAACATTCTTATCATGAGCCACATGCATAAAATAATTATTACTCTCCACATAAACATAACCATTCTTATTAATTGTAGTGGGAGCAAATTCAACAAAATAGCTATCATTACTATTCTCATCACCATAATCATCAAATATAGGAGGCATATTGTAATCAAAATTAATTTCCTCCTCAATAGTAGGTGGACTGAAAATATCACATTGATCATTGTAATCATCATATATTGGAGGTATAGTATCATCATAAGAAATAGAATAGCTATCTTCCCAAGTGTGTTCATTTGTAAACATATCATCATTGGAAGGAACATGGATAGCACTAATAGCACAACAACTATTAATATCATCATTTTTAGAATTGGTACCAAAGAGATTTTCAATATCAAAAGTGGTGTGCTTTTCCCAATCATGATCACTACTATAGGTAACAGGCATAGGAACATCATCTAGTTCAGACTCATCAGCAAAAACTATGATATGAGCAACATGATTAGAGGAAGATACCGTTTCCTCTCTCCTTTTACTCCTCTTCTTCTTCTTCTTCTTCTTCTTCTCCTCTTTAGGATGGAGAGGCTTGAAAGGAAGCTTCTCCACATAGCATGGCTTATTGTTAGAGACAATAGAAGAAACTTTGGAGGATTCCTCCTTTTCATTAATAAGATCAAAACTCATATCAGTCCTGTCATATTTTGATAAAATATCATCTTTTATAAGATTTTGTATGTAAGTATTCACGTGGCAAGTATCAACACAATAAAGATGACACCCATGCAGGACGCAATTCATACCAAAAGCACTCATGTCTACCAAAGAAATTTTTCTTGATAACTCTTCACACCCTAAAAACAATGTAAGTTCATCATGTTGATTATCGGTGATCATGTTATCACAATACAAACTTGCAGGATTATTATGGCCTGAGCATTGAAAATTGAAATGGGCCACTTCAAAGCAAAGTTCACAAATAAAAGGATAGAGGGCACAAACTTTTTTACCAAGATCATCTAGAGCCCTATACCAGTTTCTGGTTTTTTCATTCCAGTGGGTGATACAATATTCTTCTTCTATTTGATTCTTCTCACAAGGTCTATGCATACCACAAAAATTAACATGATTATAAGAAATAGTACTTTCAGAAGTTTGAGCATGTTTATTGCAATCATTAATAACATTTTCATTTTCCATGCAAGTGTCTTTAAAAAGGTTCATGATACATGTCCCATTTTATTTAGGAGCATTAATATGGTAAGCAAAGGCTCTATAATATCTAACAAGAATTTGAGGATCAAGACCATATTTAGCACTAAGCTCTTGAAAATCAGCAGTTTCAGCGAAAGACTTAATGCAATCATACTCATAGTTTATACCTGGTTCTTTACCTTTGTCGTTATCCCAATCTTCAGTATTGCTTTGAATTGTTTCAACAAGGTCCCACTTAGCTTTGACCTTCTTACTTGTGAAGGATCCCTTTGAACAGGTATCTAGGTAGTCCTTGTAATGTCATGAAAGCCTTGCATAAAGATTATTGATAATAATATTACTGGGGAGCTCATGAATGGTACATTTGAGCATTAGTATCTTCAATCTCCCCCAATCTTGGGTAATACTTTCTCCCTCATGAGGATGAAAATTATAAATATAATTCCTATCTTTATGAATTTCATGAGGAGGATAAAATTTATAATAAAAGAGAGATTCAAGTTCCTTCCATTCCAAATGATGAGGATCATCTAGTAGCTCATACCACTCCCTTGCTTTGTTCCTAAGTGAGAAAGGGAATAGCTTCCTCTTAACTTGGTCCATTGAAATACCTGCACACTTGAACAACTCGCATAATTCATGTATAAAGAGTAAATGATCACTAGGATGGACAATTCCATCTCCAAAGTAGTAGTTATTCATAACACATTCAACAATTCCAATAGGTATTTTAAAAGGGACACTTTCAGTATGTGGATTTAAAATATCACAAGTATCATTAGAATTACCACATATGGGAGATAAAGTATCATTAGAGCAAATTTTCTTCCCTAAAGCTGGGTAGCTAAAAAGATCTTTCTCATAGAAACTAGCTTCCCCAAGCTTAGACGTTTCCATACCATTAGTAACAATAGTGTTCAAAAAATTCATACTAATAACATTGCTATTAGCAAGCAAAGAAGGATCCCTAGGTTTTTGATTTTGTTTTCAAACCACTCAAGTTCTAACTTAGGAAAAATACTAAAAAGCTCTCTATTTTTTTTGTTGTTTTCCATTAAACCTAACTAGTGAAAACAAGAAACAAAAAGACAAAATTACAGAATCTAAAGGAAATACCTTCGAGCACTCACATAGGAGGATGTGAGTACCTTTTACCTTACCTCCCCGGCAACGGCGCCAGAAAAGATCTTGATGTCTACGCACTTCTATTCTTGTAGACAGTTGTTGGGCCTCCAAGTGCAGAGGTTTGTAGAACAGCAACAAGTTTCCCTTAAGTGGATCACCCAAGGTTTATCGAACTCAGGGAGGAAGTGGTCAAAGGTATACCCTCTCAAGCAACCCTGCAATCAAGATACAAGAAGTCTCTTGTGTCCCCAACACACCCAATACACTTGTCAGGTGTAAAGGTGCACTAGTTCAGCGAAGAGATAGTGAAATACAAGCGGTAATGGTGCCAGAAAATAGCTTCTGACTTGTTGTCGTGGGGTAACGGTGCCAGAAAAGAGCTTGATGGTGAGGTAAGGTAAAGGACAAAAACCTCCCCGGCAAACGGAACAAAGATGGAAGCAAGCAAACATGCAACAGATCTAGTAACAAACGGTGTTTCAATGCTTAGAAACAAGGCCTAGAGATCATACTTTCACTAGTGAACACTCTCTCATATAAATATCCTCTCTTCATGATACTACTCTTAACTACTCTCCGGTTGGACACTCTAATCCATGGTAGGGCTATAACAACACACCTCAAAGTCCGCCTTCCCCAATCTAGATAACCCCACACTGTCACCTTGAGCGCTAGATGGTTCCAACAAACACCCCAATTTCATAGAGACATCCAACTCCCAATATAACTCATAACAAATATTCAATCGAGCCAAAGTGCCACACACGGTATGCCCGCTGTCACTTTCACACACGTGGGGAAAAACATAGATCTATTAAAGCACAAAGAGTATTTATGTAGACTCAAGCCTAAGTGCCACCATGGCGTGCATGCTTTCACTTTCACACACATGGGGAGAGCAGAGATCTAATGAAGCACTTGAGTAGCAAGGTAGATCTACTTGATTACAAAGCTCATGACCACAAGATCATGCATAGAGAGAGATGAGATGAGCACATAGCTACCGGTAGAGCCCTTATCCTCGAGGAAGAACTACTCCCTCCTCATCATGGGAAGCAACAACGGTGATGGAGATGGTGGTGGAGATCGATGGAGATGGCTTCGGGGGCACTTCCTCGTCCCGGCAGGGTGCCGGAATAGAGACTTTCTGTCCCTCGAATCTTCCCTTCGGCGACGGCGGCGCTACAGAGGTTTTTGTGAATTTCTTCTGGATTCTCTAGGGTTTTCTCATCGGGGGGATCTTATAGGCGCAGGAGGCAAGGTCGATGGGGAGGCAGGGGCCCACACCCTCCCCAGGCGCCTCTAGGGCTTGCCCACGCCTAGGGGGTCTGGCCACCCTGTGGCCCCCCTCCGGCTCTGCTTCGTGGTTCCGTGTTGCTCCGGGAAAAATAATAACTTTGGCTTTTGTCCCGTACAATTCCGAGAATATTGATTTTCTGCCTTTCTGGAACCAAAAACAGAAGAAAACATGCAATTGGCACTGTGGAAACTTGTTAATAGGTTAGTTCCAGAAAAGATATCAAAACACCTCAAAGTGTAGACAAAGTAAAGCAAAGTAGATACTAAAAAAGCACGGAACATAAAAAATTATAGATACGTTTCCGACGTATCAACTTGCTCCATGCTTGACATGCAACTTGTATTGCATAAGTGGCTTTGCGGGTGCCTGTTTCTCCCAACATAGTTAAGATTCAATTTACAGCGGGTGATTGACAATACTAGTATCAACGTTGTGGTTCTTGTTCGTAAGTTAGAACGACACTTATTGAAAGCCCCAAACCACGTAAAACATGCAAAGAAAATTAGAGGCATCTAACTTTGTTTTGCAGGGGTGTGCTGTGATGTGATATGGCCATGATTGTGATTATATATGATGTATGCAATGTTTCTTATTGTAAGTCGGCAACCGGCAGGAGCCATATGGTTGTTTTTTAATACCGTTAAAGACCTGCGTGTCTATTATTCAAAGTAGTTGTAATAGTTGATGCTGGTGGACGACAACCATGGAGCGACGCCATTGATCTTGACACAATGTCGGTGATGATGGAGATCATGTTCGTGCTTGAAGATGGAGATCGGCAGCACAAGAAGAAAGGTCATATCATATCACATATTATGAATTGCATGTGATGTTAATCCTTTTATGCATCTTGTATTTCTTAGTTTGCGATGGTAGCATTATAAGATGATCCCTCTAGCACAAAATTTCAAGTTATAAAGTGTTCATCCTTAGTAAGCACCGTTGCTAAAGCGTTGTTTTGAAGCACCACGTGATGATCGGGTGTGTTAGATTCTGCGAGTGTATACAACAGGAGCAAGCCAGATTTTCTCATGCGGAAGCTAAGGTTTGATCTTGATGAGCCTAGCATGTACAGACATGGTCTCCGAACACGGATCCCCGAAAGGTAAAGCATGAGTCATATAGTAGATATGATGAACATGTTGATTGTTCGCCATTGAAGCTACATCAACTCTCGTGATGATCGATTTTGATGTGGTGGATTTGGTTCATGTGATCACTAAAACAATGTGAGGGATATTGTTTTGAGTGGGAGTTCACCTAGATTAATTTAACTATTAATTAGAACTCAATTTGTCATAAACTTAGTCTAAACTATTGCAAATATGTTGTGGATCAATGGCGGACCCTACCATCAATTTTAATGCGTTCCCAGAGAAAGAAAAGTTGAAAAACAATGGAAGCAACTTCGCGGATTGGTTCCGCAATTTGAGGATTGTCCTCAATGCTGGTAATTTGACCTATGTGTTGGATGCACTGCTGGGTGACCCACCTGCAACTGATACTATCGATGAGGTAAAGAATGTTTTCCTTGATCGGAAGAATTAGTACTCCACATTTCAGTGTGCTATCTTGTATGGTTTGGAATCGGAGCTTCAGAAAAGGTTTGAGAACCATTACCCACATGATATTGTCCGTGAACTCAAAATGATTTTGAGGATCACGCGGCAGTTGAGAGTTATGAGGCTTCTAAAAAGTTCTTTAACTGCAAGATGGAAGAGGGCAGCTCTGTTAGTGAGCACGTGCTTAAGATGTCTGGGCACGCAAGCAAGATTCAAAGCTTGGGTATAGTGATTCCTAATGCTTTGGGGATTCACCGTGTCCTCCAATCACTACCACCAAGTTACAAGAACTTTGTGATGAACTACAATATGCAAAACATGGACAAGTCGTTGCCCGAACTCTTCTCCATGTTAAAGTCTGCGGAAGTGGAGATCAAGAAAGATCACCAAGTGTTGTTGGTTAATAAGACCACCAAATTCAAGAAGCAAGGCAAGTCTAAGAAAAAGGGAAACTTCAAGAAGGGCGGTAAGAAAGTTACCGCGCCGACAAAGAAGACCAAGCCTGGGCCTAAGGCTGATACTGAGTGCTTTTACTACAAGGGAGAAGGTCACTGGAAGCGGAATTGCCCTAAGTACTTGGCAGGTTTGAAGAACGACAACATCAAGAAGAAAGGTATATTCGATATATATTTTATTGATGTGTATCTCACTAGTACTCGTAGTAGTGCCTGGGTATTTGATACTGGTTCATTTGCTCACATTTGTAACTCGAAACAGGTGCTGCAGAATAGACGGAAACTAGCGAAGAACAAGGTGACGATGCGCGTTGGAAATAGATCAAAGGTTGATGTGATCTCGGTCGGCACGTGATACATTGGAAACATATCTATAATTTTTGATGCTCGATGCTTGTTTAGTATCTACTTTGCTTTACTTTACCACACTTTGAGGTGCTTTTTACATGTTTTCTGGTACTAACCTATTAACAAGTTGCAACAGTGCCAGATGCCTGTTTTCTGCTGTTTTTGGTTTCAGAAAAGTTAGTAAAGAAATATTCTCGGAATTGGACAGGACGAAGGACAAAGTCAATTACTTTCCGTGGGGAACAAGAAGTCCAGAGGAGAGCCGGAGAGGCCGGTCAGAGGGGCCAAACCCCCGCAGGCGCGGCCACAGGTGGGCCTGCGCCTGGCTAGGGTTTGAGCACCCTGGCCGCCTCCCGGTCTCGCCCCTTCGCCTATAAGAAGCCCCCGATGCAGAAACCCTGAGTACCCAATCATAAATCCACAAAACCGTCTGTAGCCGCCGCCATCATCGTCCCTAGATCGGGGGGATCTAAAGTTCTTCCCGGCACCCTACCGGAGGGGAGATCATCTGGAGGCCTTCTCTCCGGTATGATTCATGAGTAGTTCCACCTTGGACTATGGGTCCATGTAGTAGCTATATGGCTGTATCTCCTCCTTTGTGCTTTCATGTATAGATCTTGTGAGCTCCGTTCATGATCGAGATCTAATCTATTTGTAATAATGCATGTTGTGTTTGCGGGGATCCGATAGATATTGAGATTATTATGTTGGTTTGATTAATGGTTTTATATTTATGATTCTATCATGTCTGTGTTGTTTGTGATCTTGCATGCTCTCCATTGCTAGTGGTTATCTTGGCCAAGTAGTTGCTAGTGACTCCAAGAGGGAGTATTTATGCTCGATAGTGGGTTCATGCCTCTAGTTTCCAAGGGAAGTGACAATAATCTCTTTGGTTGTAGATGTGCTGTTGCTACTAGGGAGAAAACAACGGTCTCTTATTCATGAACATGTGGACTGTTTACCTTACACACTTTGCTGAAAGCAATTGTCTGTTGCTTGCAACCTAATACTGGAGGGGGTTCAGATGATAACCTGAAGGTGGACTTCTAGTCATAGATGTGGTTGGATGACGGTCTATGTATATTGTTGTATTGCCCAATCAACCCCATAGGATCTTTATGGCTAGTAATTTCATTGTTATGCCTTGCTCAGTTCTTGTCAATTGCCCCGCTGTAATTTGTTTACCCTTCATGCCATGTTGTTTATCTAAGGAGAGCACCTCTAGTGAACTATGGACCCCGGTCCAATCTTTACCATTGATACATCTTCCGCCGTTACTTGTTTACTTGCTGCAAATCATTACCTTCCACACCATACATTTAATCCTTTGTTACAGCAAACCGGTGAGCTTCACAACCTCACTGATTCATTGGGGCAAAGTCTTGAGTTTGTGTTGTGCAGGTCTCCACGTTGCTTCCAACACCTATGTGACATTTCCTTCCTCCTTCTGGTTCGATAACCTCGGTCTCTACTGAGGGAAGACTTGTTGCTTGCTGCTTCACACCTTGCTCTTGGGGTTCCCAACGAAGTGCTCTATACAGGCGCATCAACAAGTTTTCTAGCATCGTTGATGTTGGAATCTACTTCAACCTCTTCCTCCCGTCAACTCAGCACTGCATCAAGTTTTCTAGCGCCGTTGCCGGGGAGGCTAAGGACGTCTTCACTAGGGGAGTCCTTCACTTCCTTTCTCTTTACTTTGTTTTTAGTTTGCTTTGTTTCTTTTGCTTGGTTTTGTTTGCCTCTTTTCAAAAAATCCAAAAAAAATTAGTCTAGTTTGGTTTGCTTTCTTTATTCAAAAACACAAAAAAATTAGTTCCTGCTCTAGTTGCTGGTATGTTGTTGCCTTGCTTGGTCATGCTTTCTATCAATGGATGGTTTCTTTGAAACTAGTTCTTATTGGCAAGGTGGGTTCACGGAGGAACAAAAGTATTATTATAAGGAACACCATTTGTCACAAAAAGGGAAACACCTATGGGAACAAATTGATAAGTTGAATACTATTGCTAGAGATGTGTGCTCTATTTATAATGTTACTTATTGCTTTGATAAAGCTTGCTGCTGCAGGAGGTATAAACACCTACCCTTTCAATGTGAGTATAATGATAATGTTACCATATCTTCTTATGCTAAAGGAAATTATGATATTTATGATGTGGAACAAATTGAGAGTTTATTGCCTTCAAGGGTGCATTTGAACTTGCCACTTGCTTGAAAATACTGACGATGCACCTTATGAATGTGAGGTTTATGAGATACTTAAATTTTTCTTTGATACTTACAAGGAATAAAATGGCTATATTCTTGATTATTTTGATAGGCGTTTTCCACAAATTGAAAAGACTAATGCCTTGCAGGAGCCTATGGAAGAAGAAATTGTTGAAACTGGAAGCTCATTAGATGAAAAAGAGGGGGAGAGTGATGAACAAAAGGAGGAAGAATGGATCTACCCATACCTACCTTCTAATGAGAGTAACTCTTTATCCCTTACATTATTTGATTGTCCCCCATGCTTACAAAAGGAGGATGAATGTTATGTTCCTGTGGATCCTTTTGAAATATCTACTTTGGATAAAACCTATGGAGGTTTTAATCCCACTGTTTTTGAGCTTGATAGAAATTATGTGTTTGTAGATCATGAAAAGAATGCTTTATGTGATAGCTATATTGTTGAGTTTATTCATGATGCTACTGAAAATTATTATGAGAGAGGAAAGTATGGTTGTAGAAGTTTTCATGGTACTGAAACACCTCTCTATGTGCTGAAAGTTTTGAAGTTGCTCTGGTTTCATCCTCCTATGCCTGTCACTTTGTTCTTTGTGAATTTATTTGCATACAATATTACTATGCATAGGAAGTTGGTTAGACTTAAATGTGTTTTCAATTTGCTTCTTGATGCTCTCTTTGACTTCAATTCATAATTCTTATGTGAGCATCTTGTCAAGCTTTCAAGCCTAACTTAAAGGCGTTAAAGAAAAGTACTTGTTGGGAGATAACTCAAGAGTTTCTTTGAGTCTTGGAAGTTATTACTTCTGTAATGACCTCTCCTTATCCTTTTTGTTTTATTTTTGTGCCAAGAATGACCTCTAGTGAGAGGGAAGTAAGATTTGGGGAGTTGCTGTCCTGAAACATATTTCTGTCCTCCACCAATAAAATTCGTGAGGAGGCTCTGTAACTAGTATTGAGCTAAAATTTTACTAATAAATCCCCCAGTACGTTGGCTAACTTTAGTTAGCTCAACACTTTTTTATTTGAGCAACATAAGATGTTCTAAAAAATTAGTTTCTACCTGCTGGTCTGTTTTGACAGATTTCTGTCATTATTTGCATTTGCTTCTTATTGATTCCTTTTTGAGCTCTCTTCAGGTAAATTGAGTTTCTTTGAAGGAGTTACTACAGTAGCTTGTGTTTTTAGTGAAAAGACCTACTGTTCCAAAGCTTTGCTAGTGGTCTAATATCTTTTGAATAAGCTAATGTTGCTAATGAAGATTGTGTGAAGTTTTGTATCAAGGAAAAATTTCATGTGTAGAGAAAGAATGATGCAATGAGATGAAGAATGGACAAAAGCTCAAGCTTGGGGATGCCACCATGGTGTCACCCCAAGAAATATCCAAGAGGTACAAGCGTCAAAGCTTGGGGATGCCCAAGGCATCCCCTTCTTCATCAATAAAAAACTCAGGTCTGTTTAGACACTTCGTTTTTATTGTTTCATGCACAGTTGTGTTGTTCTTGGAGCGTCTTAGTTTTCGTTTGTTTTGCTTAGTTTGTTTAGTTCGCTTTAGTAGTTTGGACCCTCGTTCTCGCTATGTTGTTTTGCAAATAACTTTGCTTGGTGTTTGGAAAGGAGTAGTAAGTTCTTGCTTGAAGTGCAAGAGGAGCTTGCATTGACTGTGACTTAGACTTTAACATGACATGCTAGGTGTTGTTTTAACATTATGCTTAGTGATTATTGATGTAGCATGTTTTGTTCCAAACAATTGGGATTGCTTAGTGTGCCTTGAAGAAATTATGTGTTGTTTTAGCATGCAAAAGCATAGTATTGTGGTATTCTCCTTTGATGTTTTGCTTGGGTTGACTTGGCACATGCTCACACCATGTTATGAATATGACAAGTCACCATTAGCCTATATGATCATTTAGTCCTTGACTTGTAGTACCACTCTTTGCTTTGTTGCATTGCATGATTTTGGCCATTATTTCTCTCTTAGTTGGTTGCTCCCAGTCTTTTGCTAGACCCCACTTGTATGAGTAAGTTCTACTCATGCTTCCAACTCCCAAGAAACCAAGTTATTCCAAGGTGTCCACTATAAACTCCTATGCATGGTGTGTTACACCATTCCAAGTATATTCTTGTTTTCATCTATCTTCCAATTAAAAAACTATTTTTTTATGTGAAAACTTAGTGATTAAAGCCCTCACGAACTTGATGGCACACTTTATGTAGGGTTCGCAGCATAGAAAACAAAAATTTTCCTACGATGGGAACAACTATGTACCAAGATCTATCTACTAGATACAAGCAACGGGCGGATATACATCCGTAGAGAACATACCCTTGAAGACCAACAAATCTTAACGAGTCCAAACTCTTGGTTGATGTAGACGATCTCTTGCCGATCTCAAGATCGAGAGGAAGTCCTAGCGCTGCAAAACAACAGTGCATCCGTGCTCGCACACACGTACAAGACATCGAGCAACCTCCGCCTCCTCGCTCCAGCGATGCAGCGGAAGCACAACTCTTTCTTGCCGAATAGCCACCGGCAACATGTATCTCGCTAGTCCGAGACCATGGGGAATAAATTCTAGAGGGGGAGAGAGATCCTTCACGAGGAGGTGTACTTTGAGAGGATGAGAGGGGGCCTTTTATAGGGGAGAGGGAGGCACCCAAGGGGCATGGCGCCTAGCCATGGGGGCTGCCCCCACCTCTTCCACATTCATGTGGGTGGACACTCCACTCACTCAAATGCCTTTCAATTCCCTCCACTAAAAAAACCACTCATATTCCCATTAAATTTCCACAAAATAATGGTTGTTCGATTTATATTAGTAATATGTTTTATGCACATGCACCTTTGATAGATGGTCTATTCTTATTGAATCTCGATTGTAGTAATACACATATTAGTAACATTGAAGCTAAACGTTTGAAATTGAGCGATAACTCGACCTATATGTGGCATTGTCGTCTTGGTCACATCGGAGTGAAGCGTATGAAGAAACTCCATTCCAATGGACTTCTTGAATCACTTGATTTTGAATCACTTGAAAAATGTGAAGCATGTCTGATGGGTAAAATGACTAAGACTCCATTTTCTAGTATGATGGAGCAAGCTATAGACTATTGGAAATCATACATACCGATGCGTGTGGCCCAATTAGTGCAACATCGCGCGGTGGTTATCGTTATGTTCTTACCTTCACGAATGACTTGAGTAGATATGGGTATATCTATTTCATGAAACACAAGTCCAAAACTTTTGAGAAGTTTAAGGAATTTTAAAGTGAGGTAGAGAATCAACGTAACAAGAAGATTAAATTTCTACGATCTGATCGTGGAGGTGAATATCTAAGTTACGAGTTTGGCGAGCATTTGAAGAAATGCGGAATACTTTCACAATTGACACCGCCGGGAACACCACAACGTAATGGTGTGTCTGAATGTCGTAATCGAACTCTCTTAGATATGGTTCGTTCTATGATGTCACTTACAGATTTACCGCTATCATTTTGGGGTTATGCATTATAAACAGCCGCATTCACTTTAAATAGGGCACCATCTAAATCCGTTGAAACAACACCGTATGAATTTTGGTTTGGGAAGAAACCTAAATTGTCGGTCCTTAAAGTTTGGGGTTGTGAAGCTTATGTAAAGAAGGTACAGCCCGACAAGCTTGAATCCAAAGCACAAAAATGTGTCTTCATAGGATACTCGAAGGAAACTATTGGGTATACCTTCTATCATAGATCCGAGGGGAAAATCTTGGTTGCCAAGAATGGATCCTTTCTAAAGAAGGAGTTTCTCTCGAAAGAAGTGACTGGAAGGAAAGTAGAACTCGACGAGGTTGTTGAACCTTCTCTTGAACCTGTGGCGCCTACACCAATAAGAGAGGAAGCTAATGATGTTGATCATGAAACTTCGGTTGAAGTTACTATGGAACCTCGCAGGTCAACGAGAACTCGTACCACTCCTGATTGGTATGATTCCGTTATGAGTGTCATATTATGGACAACACCGATGACCCTGCGACATATGAGGAAGCGATGATGAGCCTAGATTCCAATAAATGGCAAAAAGCCTTGAAATCCGAGATTGGATCCATGTACAAAAACCAAGTATGGACTTTGGTGGACTTACCGGATGGCCGTAAGGCTGTCGAGAACAAATGGATTTTCAAGAAGAAAACAAATGTTGATGGTAATGTTACTATCTATAAAGCTCGACTTATCGCAAAAGGGTTTCAACAAATTCAAGTAGTTGAATACGATGAGACTTTCTCACCGGTAGCGAAGCTAAAGTTTGTGAGGATTTTGTTAGCAATCGCTGCATATTATGATTATGAGATATGGCAGATGGATGTCAAAACGGCGTTCCTCAATGGAGACATTGATGAAGAGTTGTATATGGTACAACCCAAAGGTTTTGTCAATCCTAAAGGTGCTAACAAGGTATGCAAACTTCAAAGGTCCATTTATGGATTGAAGCAAGCATCCCTAAGTTGAAATCAACGTTTTGATAAGGTAATCAAAAGCTTTGGTTTTATACAAACTTATGGATGTAGCATCCCAATTGTCTAACATTGGAATGCTACATAAGAAATATAGATCGACACTGCCATATGCTTGTTATTTGTTGAATCATCAAGATATTGTGCTCATGTCATCATGCCATGTTGCATTTGAGCATCGTATAAATCTTGCATTTGTTTGTATTGCTTGTAGTAGTGATAGCACCAATACCTCTCTCTCTATTCATAAGTGTCTGCAAGTTTCGAAGGGTTTTGAAACCAGTTGCTTGTTGAAATTGAATAAAAGCAAACAAAACAAATAAAAGAAATGTTTTAGGAAATAGAAACAAGTCACCTTCCAGGCTGATGCAGCCCACTCTAAGCCTAGAGGAAGCCCACCACAACCAAGCGCCACCTCTTTGTCGTCTTCCTTGACAGACATCACGAGACGAGCGTGCTCGCCTCCTCCCAGCCTTAGCTTTTCAACCACCGCGCCTCCATCGCGTGAGTCTTCCCTCCTTTTTAATCCCCCACCGAGAGTCCCTCTCAAACCCTAGCCATCTCCTTCCATCAGCCGCCGCCATATACCTTCTGCCCCTTTAATTCCTCACTACAGAGAAGCTGAACCGGGGCGCCATGAACCGGAGCTCGACCCCCTTCTCCTACACATGATCCATGGCTTCCAAGACGAGGCCGCCACTCCAGGAGCTGCACTAGGGACACCTTCTTTCTGTCCGGTGCAGAGCGCCGAGCCAGAGCCGCTACGACATCGCCGTGGACGTCACCCCGCGTGCGCGCCTGCCACGGTCACCCGTGGTGTCCTCTTCTTCCTCCACTTTGTCTACATCGTCTCCGGCCTCTCCCTGATGGTCATCAGAACCGCGGTGAGCCCCTCTACCATCTCCAATTCTTCTCGGCCTTTCACATGCGCCGTAGCCGTAGATCACCCTATCTAACATGTCGGTCGCCATGGCACCGAGCTCCGCTGGTTCTGTGTTAGAGGACTTGGGGTGTCTCTGTTTGATGCCTTCACACCACACCAGCTTGCGCACATACACGCCAGCCAGCCAGCCGCACGTATGTGCCATCTGAACTCAGTTAGCTAGATGATTGATTCACCTGCCTTCTATCTAGATCGTTTTGCACCACTAGGATCGATTGATCCAGTTCATGCACACAGACACACACCTGCACGCCTGAACTTGCTGACACCCGCACGCACAACTGCAACAACTTGTACCCTATGTTCTCCTATTTTTTTCCAGCCACCATAGATCGACTCCGGCTCCTAACAGCATATGCCTGTAAAGAGGGATCAACCAGCTTCCAGTAGGATCAAACGTCGCACGTTTTGGTCGCCTAAATCTCTCAAGATGATCCGGCGAAGTGGGCAACATTTCACTGTTTTCGTTCGTCATTTTTGAGTCAGCCAATACCATTGTTTTTGCCTCTGTTCCCTTCAATATAGCTTCACACTCAGTTGACATCCGGCGATTTTCTTCGAGGCTATCTCTTCCCCTTTGTCCCCTCTACGCGCAGCTTCGAACCATTTGCAAAACGGAGCAGCGAGTCTCTCGTAATCATTTGGCAAAGTTTACCTTGAGCTAGCTGCTTTCGTCAATTGTTTGGAGACCGTAAGTGTGCCAACCGTGTGAGTCAAAAAGCTACACGATCAAACCGTTCCAAAACCAAAACCAAAACCAAAACCTCTGGTTTAAACGTTGTACCACCACTAGGTAGACCAAAGTCCAAATCCTGCATAGGTCAACATAGGCCAATTTCTTTTAACCTATTTTTCTTTCTTAAAAAAAAGAGCTTCGGATGGCAGAAAATATTTAAAATGAAGAAATGCATAACTTTCTCTTGGTGAATCCAAAATACAATGTTTTATATATCAAGATAAAAAATGCAAGGATTAATAATATGACATACAAACTAATTTTTGGGTAGATAAAATTTCGAAATTATTTAAAATGCCATAAAGGCTCTTTTCTTAATAAATTTATAACTTCAATTTCATAAATATAAATTCAATAAATGATATGTCTAAATTGATGAGCGCGGCGAGACCTCTCCAACCATGATATCCATGTTATCTTTTTAATCATGCATTAAGAGCAGTTTTATAATCATTACTGTTTATGCAAGGAAAACATGATAAATAAAATTGGGAACTAATTGTTTATTATTAATAATGCCTCACGAATGCTATATCATCATCGTGCTATGTCCCTAATACCTTTTCGACATAGTTTGCATCATTAGCTTGCCATGTCATGCATCATATCATGATCATGCCGATTCTTCCGCATTAGTTGTAATTGTTGCATCGCTTGTTCCTTTTAATATTTGCTTCTTCCCGGATAGGACGATGAGATGTTGTGAGCTTCGACAAGTTCCTCAGTTATGAAACTTCGGCAATATTCTACAGGCGAGCATTCTCCCCCTTTCTACCTATTTTACTTTATAGTCTTTATTTCCTCCTGTTGATCTATTGCTATCTGTGTTGCGATGCTCTAGTTTTCGTACCCGTGATATCCCTTGTAGCCTTATATTGCCTTAGACACATCCTATTACCTGTTATTTGGTAGATAGTTGTACTTGCGTGTCGTAGTCGTTTGCTCAAGTGCGGTTGCGTGTCGTCAAGTACCACAGTTGTTGGAGTAATGCCGCATGTTTAATGTTATAGATGATCATGTCTTTAATTATCGTTTAATAACTAAAATTGAAAGTAGGTAAAGAATGTAGAGGCACAGGTGGGCAATAGATGTTATTTGGTTTTTAACCGTCCACTTGTGTCCCGTAGGACCCCGAGTACTTGATACCTGTTCTTGGAATATTCGCACTATCTGCATGTGGGACCATGAATCCCCCTAGCCAGAGCTTGAGTCATATATTATTTCTTGGGGACACAAACTAGTTTGGGGCTTTATTACTATCTTGTATTTATGCCATGTTTTACTGCTTTATTTATGATTGCGCGTGGAGCATCTGAACTATTTAGGAATTGTGATACGTTTATGCACTATCGACAAGCTCAGTCACACTTTCGGGTTCCCAGTCGTTTACAGTCGTCGACACAAACCTCTGGGTCCGTCTCGGAGCCGGCCAACTTCGTCGCGGGTAGCTTAGTGGGGTGTCCTCCTAAAATATTATATGAATCTTGCAATTGCTCTGTCGTGATGCCTCGTTGGGTTTTCATTTGGTTTTTCCCGAGGTTGATCGTGCGTGTGTTGCTATTTGTGCCCCCCTGCATGGTAAAACTTTCTGAAAGCTGTGTCCGCGGTTATGGACGACTTGGAGCACAGTATCTTGATCATAGACAACTATAACTAAAGTAGTGCTATAAATTTGACTTTATAATGACTAGTAATCAGCTTCACTATAATGGAATGGCTAAATAAAAGTGCCAACGACTGCTGGTTTTGGGTTATCCTTTGTTACCATTGTATCTGACTAGTAAGTATTGCAACTATAACGGAATGGCTAAATAAAAGTACCAACAACTGCTAGGTTTTGGGATGCCTCATGCTATATGTAACTGACTAGTAAGTACTACAACTACAACGGAATGGTTAACTAAAACCGCCCACTGCTTATTATATCAGGATGACTCATGCTATCTATATCTGACTAGTAATTGCCGCAACTATAACGGAATGAATAAAACTACCAACTATGTGAGATCCTCGGTTGACTTCCTCGTTTGGTCTCGAGGGAGAAATACCAGGATGGGTATGCTTGATGATAGTTTCAGGTTGGATCCGAATAGGTCTTTCTTATCCCTATCTGATAGCCGCCAGTTGTTTTGAGTCTCTATAGGTTGTTTAGTGCATGCTGCGCTGCCTCTTCAGTCCACCATACCTATGTAGGCGAGGACCGCCGAATTCTAGTCTCGCCGTGTACTAGCCTCAGTACTGACCGCTTTTTTTTCCTTTGCCCTTTGTTGGCACCCCTTTTGTTTAAGCAGGTTTTGAGATCGACGTCGTTAGCAGGGTTACCCTTCCGGCTTGGCCTGGGCAGGGTTATGGACGCCATTGGTTATTCTTCAAGGCTCTTAGCTCAATTTGCATCTTGTCCGTACTCGGATGTTATATCGTTTTAAAGGTGATTTGGATCTTTGTATTGTATTTCTGTATTCTTGACTCTTTGAGTCATTGTTGTATATATTTGTTCTGTGGGTTCCATCGTGGACTATTGTGTAATGGTATTAGTTCGTTTTCCACCCGCACGAAAGTGCCTGGTTGGCACCTTTGAATCATTTCTATGCGGGTTTGGCGGGAATCGCTGAAACTTGCGTAGGGCCGATTCTGAGGGTGTTACAGAGTGGTATCAGAGCTCAGCAGTTACGATACCCACTGGTCTAGCCTGTAGGATAACCTAGCTAACGGTCGTCGTAGAGTGTCAAAACTATTTTTGCAAAATTGGTTGGATAGATCGGATTAGGTCTGTTTTTACTTCTTACCTCTATGCTATTCTCCTCTTACCTCCGCGTGTTTTGAATCTGCTCTATTGTTTTTTTCTTCGAGTCCAGGAATTCTCGTGGTTGGGTTTCCGTCGTACCTTCAGGGTTTAGCTTCCATTCTCTTGTAACGGTGCTTCTACATCTGGCCTTCATGCTATATGAGGAATATTCCTCTATTGTACCTTTCAGTGGACCAAAATCCACTAAATTTTTTCTTTGTATCTTCCATGTTTTCCGACGCGATGACATCATCTACACCGGATCCGATGAAGAGCCTGCATCACTCCTTTGTTTTTCAAACGCTATTTGTCAAGATCTTTAGTCTGAATTCCGAGAGTTGGTTGCATAATTCTTTTATTCATGTATAGAGTAATGCTTTGAGTGCGAGATGGAGTCGCGACCATACCACTACTCTCATCATTCGCTTTTGTACATTGAATAGTTGGATCAATACAATTTTACTCCTTCTGCTGAAGTTAGAGGTGGCCGTATCTTTTGAGACCTCTACTTTCATCATTGTTTATCCGTAGTGTTCTCTCGACAAGTTTGGCAAGGCGCGGTGGCTGCACCATCCCCTTGAAGGAGCTACATGGGATTGTAAAGATTTCTTTTCCTAGGAATCTCGGGGCGAGATTCTTGTTTAGTGGGGGAGAGTTGTAGCATCCCAATTGTCTAACATTGGAATGCTACATAAGAAATATAGATCGACACTACCATATGCTTGTTATTTGTTGAATCATCAAGATATTGTGCTCATGTCATCATGCATATTGCATTTGAGCATCGTATAAATCTTGCATTTGTTTGTATTGCTTGTAGTAGTGATAGCACCAATACCTCTCTCTCTATTCATAAGTGTCTGCAAGTTTCGAAGGGTTTTGAAACCAGTTGCTTGGTTGAAATTGAATAAAAGCAAACAAAACAAATAAAAGAAATGTTTTAGGAAATAGAAACAAGTCACCTGCCAGGCTGATGCAGCCCACTCTAAGTCTAGAGGAAGCCCACCACAACCAAGAGCCACCTCTTTGTCGTCTTCCTTGACAGACATCACGAGACGAGCGTGCTCGCCTCCTCCCAGCCTTAGCTTTTCAACCACCACGCCTCCATCGCGTGAGTCTTCCCTCCTTTTTAATCCCCCACCGAGAGTCCCTCTCAAACCCTAGCCGTCTCCTTCCATCAGCCGCCGCCATCTACCTTCTCCACCTTTAATTCCTCACTACAGAGAAGCTGAACCGGGGCGCCATGAACCGGAGCTCGACCCCCTTCTCCTACACATGATCCATGGCTTCCAAGACGAGGCCGCCACGCCAGGAGCTACACTAGGGACACCTTCTTTCTGTCCGGTGCAGAGCGCCGAGCCAGAGCCGCCACGGCATCGCCGCGGACGTCTCCCCGTGTGCACGCCCGTCACGGTCACCCGCGGTGTCCTCTTCTTCCTCCACTTTGTATCCATCGTCTCCGGCCTCTCCCCAATCGTCATCAGAACCGCGATGAGCCCCTCTACCATCTCCAATTCTTCTCGGCCTTTCACATGCGCCGTAGCCGTTGATCACCCTATCTAACATGTCGGTCGCCATGGCACCGAGCTCCGCTGGTTCAGTGTTAGAGGACTTGGGGTGTCTTTGTTTGATGCCTTCACACCACAAAGCTTGCGCACATACATGCCAGCCAGCCAGCCGCACGTATGTGCCATCTGAACTCAGGTAGGTAGCTGATTGATTCACCTGCCTTCTATCTAGATCGTTTTGCACCACCAGGATCGATTGATCCAGTTCATGCACACGGACACACACCTGCACGCCTGAACTTGCTGACACCCGCACGCACAACTGCAACAACTTGTACCCTCTGTTCTCCAAATTTTTTCGGCCACCATAGATCGACTCCGGCTCCTAACAGCATATGCCTGTAAAGAGGGATCAACCAGCTTCCAGTAGGATCAAACGTCGCACGTTTTGGTCGCCTAAATCTCTCAAGATGATCCGGCGAAGTGGGCAACATTTCACTGTTTTCGTTCGTCAGTTTTCAGTCATCCAACACCATTGTTTTTGCCTCTGTTCCCTTCAATATAGCTTCACACTCAGTTGACATCCGACGATTTTCTTTGAGGCTATCTCTTCCCCTTTGTCCCCTCTACGCGCAGCTTTGAACCATTTGCAAAACGGAGCAGCGAGTCTCTCGTAATCATTTTGCAAAGTTTAGCTTGAGCTAGCTGCTTTCTTCAATTGTTTGGACACCGTCAGTGTGCCAACCGTGTGAGTCAAAAAGCTACATGATCAAACCGTTCCAAAACCAAAACCAAAACCTCTGGTTTGAACGTTGTACCATTACTAGGTAGACCAAAGTCCAAATCCTGCATAGGTCAACATAGGCCAATTTCTTTTGACCTGTTTTTCTTTCTTAAAAAAAAGAGCTTCGGATGGCAGAAAATATTTAAAATGAAGAAATGCATAACTTTCTCTTGGTGAATCCAAAATATAATGTTTTATATATCAAATATGATAAAAAATGCAAGGATTAATAATATGCCATACAAACTAATTTTTGGGTAGATAAAATTTCGAAATTATTTAAAATGCCATAAATGCTCTTTTCTTAATAAATTTATAACTTCAATTTCGTAAATCGAAATTCGACAAATGATATGTCTAAATTGATCAGCGCGACGAGACCTCTCCAACCATGATATCCATGTTATCTTTTGCATCATGCATTAAGAGAAGTTTTATAATCATTACTGTTTATGCAAGGAAAACATGATAAATAAAATTTGGAACTAATTGTTTCTTATTAATAATGCCTCACGAATGCTATATCATCATTGTGCTATGTCCCTAATACCTTTTCGACATAGTTTGCATCATTAGCTTGCCATGTCATGCATTATATCATGATCATGCCGATTCTTCCGCATTAGTTGTAATTGTTGCATCACTTGTTCCTTTTAATGTTTGCTTCTTCCCGGATAGGATGATGAGATGTTGTGAGCTTCGACAAGTTCCTCAGTTATGAAACTTCGGCAATATTCTATAGGCGAGCATTCTCCCACTTTCTACCTATTTTACTTTATAGTCTTTATTTCCTTCTGTTGATCTATTGCTATCTGTGTTGCGATGCTCTAGTTTTCGTACCCGTGATATCCCTTGTAGCCTTATATTGCCTTAGACACATCCTATTACCTGTTGTTTGGTAGATAGTTGTACTTGTGTGTCGTAGTCGTTTGCTCAAGTGTGGTTGCGTGTCGTCAAGTACCACAGTTGTTGGAGTAATGCCGCATGTTTAATGTTAGAGATGATCATGGCTTTAATTATCGTTTAATAACTAAAATTGAAAGTAGGTAAAGAATGTAGAGGCACAGGTGGGCAATAGATATTATTTGGTTTTTAACCGTCCACTTGTGTCCCGTAGGACCCCGAGTACTTGATACCTGTTCTTTGAATATTCACACTATCCGCATGTGGGACCATAAAGCCCCCTAGCCAGAGCTTGAGTCATATATTATTTTTTGGGGCCAAAAACTAGTTTGGGGATTTATTACTATCCTGTATTTATGCCATGTTTTACTGTTTTATTTACGATTGCGCATGGAGCGTCTGTACTGTTTAGGAATTGTAATACGTTTATGCGGTATCGACAAGCCCAGTCACACTTTTGGGTTCCCAGTCGTTTACAGCCGTCGACACAAACCTCTGGGTCCTTCTTGGAGCCGGCCAATTTCGTCGCGGGTAGCTTAGTGCGGTGGCCCCCTGAAATATTATATGAATCTTGCAATTGCTCTATCGTGATGCCTCGTTGGGTTTTCATTTGGTTTTTCCCGAGGTTGATCGTGCGTGTGTTGCTATTTGCGCCCCCCTGCAGGGTAGAACTTTCTGAAAGCCGTGTTCGCGGTTATGGACGACTTGGAGCACAGTATCTTGATTATAGACAACTATAACTAAAGTAGTGCTATAAATTTGACTTTATAATGACTAGTAATCAGCTTCACTATAATGGAATGGCTAAATAAAAGTGCCAACGACTGCTGGTTTTGGGTTGTCCTCTGTTACCATTGTATCTGACTAGTAAGTATTGCAACTATAACGGAATGGCTAAATAAAAGTACCAACAACTGATGGGTTTTGGGATGCCTCATGCTATATGTAACTGACTAGTAAGTACTACAACTACAACGGAATAGTTAACTAAAACCGCCCACTGCTTATTATATCAGGATGACTCATGCTATCTATATCTGACTTGTAATTGCCGCAACTATAATGGAATGAATAAAACTACCAACTGTGTGAGATCCTCGGTTGACTTCCTCGTTTGGTCTCGAGGGGGAAATACCAGGAAGGGTATGCTTGATGATAGTTTCAGGTTGGATCTGAATAGGTCTTTCTTATCCCTATCTGATAGCCGCCAGTTGTTTTGAGTCTCTACGCTTCAGTCCACCATACCTATGTAGGCGAGGACCGCCGAATTCTAGTCTCGCCGTGTACTGGCCTCAATACTGACCGCTCTTTTTTTCCTTTGCCCTTTGTCGGCACCCCTTTTGTTTAAGAAGGTTTTGAGATCGACGTCGTTAGCAGGGTTACCCTTCCGGCTTGGCCTGGGCAGGGTTCTGGACGCCATTGGTTATTCTTTAGGGCTCTTAGCTCAATTTGCACCTTGGCCGTACTCGGATGTTATATCGTTTTAAAGGTGATTTGGATCTTTGTATTGTATTTCTGTATTCTTGACTCTTTGAGTCATTGTTGTATATATCTGTTCTGTGGGTTCCATCGTGGACTATTGTGTAATGGTATTACTTCGTTTTCCACCCGCACGAAAGTGCCTGGTGGGCACCTTTGAATCGTTTCTATGCGGGTTTGGCGGGAATCGCTGAAACTTGCATAGGTCCGATTCTAAGGGTGTTACAATGGAGAAGCTTGTATTTACAAGAAAGTGAGTGGGAGCTCTATAGCATTCTTAATACTATATGTAGATGACATATTGTTGATTGGGAATGATGTAGACCTTCTTAATAGTGTCAAGGATTATTTGAATAATAGTTTTTCTATGAAAGATCTTGGCGAAGCAGCTTACATATTAGGCATAAAGATTTATAGAGATAGATCGAGACGCCTAATATCATTGTCACAGAGTACATATTTGGACAAAGTTCTAAAGAGGTTTGGAATGGAAGATAGCAAGAAAGGGTTCTTGCCCATGTTGCCCAATACGACCTGGAGTAAAACTCAAAGTCCTGCAACGGCAAAAGATAGAGAAAGGATGAGCAAGACTCCCTATGCCTCAGCCATAGGATCTCTTATGTATGACATGCTATGTACTAGACCTGACATTTCATATGCTATTAGTTTGACTAGTAGGTATCAACGTGATCCAGGAGTGGATCATTGGACAGCGGTCAAAAACATCCTTAAGTACTTGAGAAGAACTAAGGATATGGTTCTTTCTTATGGAGGTGATGAACAGCTCGTTCTTAATGGTTACACCGATGCTGTTGGAATTATGCCCTAGAGGCAATAATAAAGATGTTATTATTATAGTTCTTGTTCATGATAAAGTTTATATTCCATGCTAGAATTGTATTAAGCGGAAACTTTGATACTTGTGTGGTTTATGAACAATTCCATGTCCCTAGTACGCCTCTATGGACTAGCTCATTGATTAATGATGGTTAAGGTTTCCTAACCATAGACATGAGTTGTCGATTAATAATGAGATCATATCATTGGGAGAATGATATGACGGACAGACCCAACTTAAGCAGAGCAATTAGATCGTGTAATCATGTTCATCTTTTCCAAGCTTTTTCTTATGTAAAATATTGTATTCCTTAGACCATGAGATAATGCAACTCCCTGGTATCAGAAGAAAGCTTTGAGGTCATCAAACGTCATCCTATGAGATGGTGATCATAAAGGTGTCTCTCAGGTGATCGGAAAGTACTTGTTGGGTTGTATGTATCGAGATGGGATTTGTCCCTCCCAAGTCGGAGAGATATACTTCGGGCCCACTCGGTAATCGATATTAACACCGCTTTCAAGCACGTGTCTAAGGAGTTAATCACAAAGTGACATCGGATTACGAAATGAGTAAAGTACTTGCTGTTAACGAGATTGAACTAGGTATGCCGATACGGACGATCGAATCTCGGGCAAGTAAAATATCGCGCGAAGAAGGGAATATATATGGGATTAATTGAATCCTGGCATCGTGGTTCATCCGATATGATCATCGATGAATATGTGGGAGTCAATATGAGTTTCCAGACCCCACTGTTGATTATTGATAGAAGATCATGTCTGCATATTCTCAAACCCGTAGGGTCACACACTTAACGTGTCTCGACGCTAGGATAGAATGGATAATTGGTTTATGAGTTTTTGTTCGGAGTCTCGGATGAGATCCAGGACATCACGAGAGGTTCCGGAATGGTCCGGAGAATAAGATTCATAAAAGGTAAAGTAGTTTTTGGATTTCGGAATTGTTTCAGATTGTTCGGTATTGTACCGGAAGTTCTAGAACCTTCCGGAGTGGGACCAACGTGGCCCCACTTGTCGGGAGGGTGCGTGGGCCTACGAGGGAGTGCCCTGGCCGCATTGGGCTAGGGGCACAAGGCCCCATAGGCCCAACCGGCCAATCCCTAGGGGAAACCCTAGGGAGAGCTTCTAGAAGGGGGGAACTTGCCCCCACTCCTCCCATGTGGCCGCCGGCCCTAGGCTTGGAGGAGGGGAAAGGGGGAAGCCGGCCAGCCCTCTATATAAAGAGGGCAGGGGGCGCACCCTCCCCCCACACCTCCTCAACCCTAGCCTCCTACCTGTTGCCCTCCTCTCTCTCTCTCTCTATCTCTCTCTCTCTCTCTCTCTCTCTCTCTCTCTCTCTCTCTCTCTCTCTCCAACTGCACGTGGGCGAATCCCTGCCACAGAAACTCTCCACCTTTGCACCACGCCGTCGTGTTGTAGATCCAATCTATTTCTCCACCCCACTTGCTGGACCGAGGAAGGAGGAGACGTCGAGTTGCCGTACGTGTGCATCTCTCGGAGGCATCGCCACTTGCGGTGTTGTATCGGATTGGATCGTGAGGAGGAGAAGCTAGTACGACTACATCAACCATGTTCCGTTGAACGTTCCGCTATGCGAATCTTCAAGGGTATGAAGATCTCATCTATCCCCCCTTGTTGTTTGCATCTCCTAGATTAGATCTTGGCTTTCTCGTTCGCATCCGTAGAATTTTTTTGATTTACTATGCTACAAAACCCTTCAGTGGTATCAGAGCTAGATCTATGCGTAGATGTGTTTCACGAGTAGAACGCAACATGCTTGTTGCGGGCGTTGATGTTTTCTGTTGCAAGCCTGTTGTTTGTGTACTTCTTATGATGCGGGATAGTGAGATCGAAGCGGTCCAGGCCAACTTTACGCGACCTCGTTCGCGAGACCGGATCTGCACTTGACGTGTGGCTTGTTCCACACATGCGGCTGGTGGATGCCAGTTTCTCTCACTATAGTTGTCATGGGACTTACACCGGATGTTAGCAACCATAATATCACCGTTGTGGCTTTCCGTAGGTAAGAATCGTTCTTGGCTTGTTACTCCCATAAGCCACGTAAAACATGCAACAACAAAGTAGAGGCGTCTAACTTATTTTTGCAGGGAGTGTTACTGTGATATGGTATGGCCCAAGATGTGATGTGTATGTTGTATGCAATGATCATGTTTTGTAATGTTTCACGACTTGCATGTCGATGAGTACACAACCGGCAGGAGCCATATGGTTGTCTTTATAATTGTGTATGACCTGTGTGTCAACTTCTTATACGCCATGTAATAGCTTTACTTTAGCGCTAAGTAGTTAGCAATAGTTGTAGTTGCGATTCGTGGTGGAGGCAATCATGGTGGAGTGATGGAGATCATGCTGGCACGCACAAGATGGAGATCATTGCGTGGAGATTGGCTATACCATTTCACGTAAAATCATATGCATGTGATGTTTATCCTTTTATGTATCTTATTATGCTTAGATCGCGACGGTAGCATTATAATATGATTCCTCACTTAAAGATCAAGATAAAACTGTGTTCTCCCCATGTATGCACCATTGCGAAAGTTCGTCGTGTTCAAGCATCACGTGATGATCGGGTGCTATAAACTCTATGTTCACATACAACGGGTGCAAGCCAGTTTTGCACACGCGGAAATACTTGGGTTTGACTTGACGAGCCTAGCATGTACAGACATGGCCTCGGAACACACGAACCAAAAGGTTAAGCATGAGTCATATGAATGATATGATCAACACTTTGTTGTCCACCATTGAAACCACATCTCTTCTCGTGAAGATCGGATTAGGTGTGGTGAATTTGGATCATGTTCACTAAACAACTTGAGGGATGTTGAATTTAGTGGGAGTTCATTTAGTAATTTGATTAAGTTGAACTAGTTATCATGAACATAGTCTAAATTGTACTTGCAAATTTTGTAGATCAAATGGCTATGTCCAACTTCAACTTCAACGTTTTTGCTGAGAAAGAAAAGCTTAAGAACAATGGGTCTAACTTTACCAACTGGTTCCGCAATCCGAGAATCATTCTCTCTGGCGGACAAAAGGACTATGTCCTTGAGAAAGCGCTAGGTGACGCCCCTGATGTAGATGCGCCGGCTGATGAGAAAGCTATTTATCAGTCGCGCAAGGATGATTATGGTGTGATTAAGAGCACCATGTTGTTTGCTTATAGTTTGTTTGCTTATAGTTTGGTTTGCATGTGTGATTAAGAGCACCATGTCTATCAGTCGCGCAAGGATGATTATGGTGTGATTAAGAGCACCAAGTGGATTCATATCTATGGTAGAGAGGTTATCTTATAGTTTGGTTTGCATGTGGAAGTATCTCTCCTTTAGTTGATTATCTATGTATCCCTTGGTGTGAGTGCCTTTATTGAATATTAATGAGAAGTCTCATCTTTTACTTTTTGCACTTCTTATTTTAGTTTGCAATCTCTAATATATGATGGATCTTGTTGATAGGTATTGGAATCACTTTGGTACCATCAAGTGGATCTAAATTGGTTTTGGAAAACCTAGTTCTGGTCAGTAGCATTACTTTGAAAGAGAGAAAATAAAAAAAGCTTATAGGTATTTTGTATCATTTGTTTTATTTCTTATTGGCTCATAAGCTTAGTATTCTCTATTTAAGATATTTTGTGTCTTCAAGGAAGATTGCATGTTTGGATTTATTACTTGTATGTTTTCTTGTTTCTTTCAACTCTCTTGCTTGCTACCCAGCCTTGCTAGCCAAAAACCAGTTTTGAGAAGGCATACTTCTCATGTTTCCAAATCCCTTTGAACCAAAACTTTTGCCACTTGTGTCCACCATATCTACCTAGTAGCTTTTGCTATTCCAAGCAAATTCTCAAGCTTCATCTATCTTTCGAATTAAAAAGTATTTTGTTATATGAAAACTAGTTAGTAAATCTCTCACGAACTTGATGGCACACCTTATTTTCTTGCCCCTAATAGACTTGAACCATTGTGCCATCGAAGTTGTATATGCTTGCATCTATACATTGGAATTAGCAGAACTGTGCTATCACGGGGAACATTTTCAACATTGCACTTGTACTCTGTACACAGTTGATATCGTGCTCTTTTGTCTATGGATGTCAATGGTGTGAAATAAAGAGGGAACTTCTAAATCCACGGAGTCTATATTTTGTGTTAGAGAAACGCTTGGGATGCTAGCCTAAGCCATGCCTAATCATGGTGGAAACTTGCAGCATCACCATAGTGAGCTATCTATGAAGCATCCTCAATAAAAAGCTATGCACATAGTAAATAAAAAGATCGTTGAGATGTTCATTGTCTGCTTGCCTTGTCATTTTGGTTATGGGAAAGCTCCTGTACCATGTGCAAGGGGTACCCCGTTGGCGGTTCTCTATGATACGCATGTACTTACAATGACAAGAACTTACCTGTGACCAAAGTTGAGTAGCATGAGGAGTGGCCCTCATATTCAAGGGACATGAGATTGCCAACTTATATTTCGTCAAGCATATACTCCATCTTTGTGCACTTTAACCTTAATCATCTCAAGATGCCTATGATAAGGGCAATGAGGGCTCAAAGCTAGTAAGTACCATAATCTTTTGGAAGCTCTTTATGACTTGTAATCCATGCTTCCCTCTATAAAGGGACCTTTCTCCCACTTCCAATTTGAGTCAGTAAACCTACTTCCTCTCTTTCTCCAGCAAGCATTTGAGTTGGTGTATTTCAAGCATTCATATAGTGATTTATTCAATCATGTTCTTTATCTTCCTTGTTTGCACAAAACTCTTATCTATTGAGTATTACTTTGAAAGCCTTCACTTGTGAAAAACCTTTTTGAGCAAAGAGAGTTCATGTTTTGAAAACTTCTACAAAAATCTTTTTGTGAAACTATTTGCTAGGTGTTCTGTGACCAAGAACAAGTTTGCCAATTCCAATTATGATTTATCTTTATGCATCTCTATTGTGAATGTTGTACTTGGTTGCAATCTAAGTTATATAATGGTGAGTTGTTTTCTTCTATGAGTTATGCAATGGTAGGTGTGATGCTTCTTGTTCGTATTCTTTTATCGACACTTCACTCCATAAACCAGTGGACATGTTTACTGAGATCAGTTTTCGCTTGGGGACAAGCGAAGGTCTAAGCTTGGGGGAGTTGATACTGTTAGATGTATATATCTGTATATTGTATTTCCCCCATATGTTAGGGGGCTTCCTGCATATTTTCCCTGTACCTATACTATATATTGTGGCCTTTGCCCCCCAGAGGAATACAACTTGTCTATTCCTAACATGGTATCAGAGCCAGTTTTAGGGTTCACGTGCCCACCAGTCCTCTGCTTGTGATCGCCGCCGTCAGCTCGCCCCGGCCACCCGCCGGTTCCCGTTCTGGCCGCTGCGTGAAGTCCTTTCGATTCTTTGCCAGTTCGTGGTCCTCTGTTTCCAGATTCAATCTGTTCCGATCGGATCTACACCTTCGTCCACCCTTACCCTCCTTCAATTCTCCCACTGATGATCGGCCCCCGCCACCTCGTCCTATGCCCCACCGATCCTCTGCCCCGCCGTCTGCGCGCGTGCACGTGCCCTCCCTGTCGCCACCTCCTGCGCTGCACGGCCTCTACGCCACACATACAGCCATACATACACTAGCCTCCGTCCTTTACATCTAGAGAATATTGGGTACCGTCCTTTACGTCCTTTCCATCTACACACATACACCACCTGCCTACAAACCATTTACACCAGCACCCAACTTACCCTCCTGCATAACCTCCCACTGCCGCTCCGCCACTTGGGGCCGCCACCTGCAGGAAGCCTGCCGCCAGCTCGGCGCTTCCGCTGGTGCTGATTTCGTCTGCTTGCGTCAGATCGATGTGATCTAGATATGATCTGTGTCCAAAAAAAATAGAAAGAGATATGTCTTATTCATCGGCTTATGTTGTGATTCCTCGCTGCCCAGTGGTTTTTGATGGCGCGAATTACCCTGATTTCGCTGCCTTTATGCGCGTTCACATGCGCGGTCTCCGTCTTTGGGTGTGCTCTCCGGTGAGGTCTCCTGTCCGCCGTGCCCCTGCTCCTGTGGCTCCTCTTCCGCCGATGCCGATTGTTCTCGGTGCTGATGCTTCTCAGGAGGCCAAGGATGCTGCTCAGAGTGCTGATGATAGTGCTGTTGCTTCTTATGACCTGAAGTTCAAGCAGTACTCTTCTGATCTCGAGGCCTATCGACACGCGTTGACTGCTTACACTCAGTGGGTTGATGAGGATGATCGTGCTGCTGCTGTTCTTATCTCCAGTGTTCTGCCCCAGTATGCTGCTGAGTTCATGAGTCTCCCTACTGTTGCCGCTCAGTGGGCTCATCTTCGTCAGTGCTATCAGCCGTCTGGGGATGCTCTTTACCTGTCTGTGGTTCGCCAGGAGCATGCTCTCTAGCAGGGTGATTCTACTATTGATGAGTTCTATACTCAGAGTGCTGCTATCTGGCGTCAGCTTGATTCTCTCCGTACTGTTATTTGTGGCACATGCTCGTGCTGCCAGATTGTGCGCTCGGATTTGGAGTTTCACCGCATCTATGAGTTTCTGTCTTGGCTTCGCTAGGAGTTTATGCCCCGGCGTGCTCAGCTGAATGCTCGTGGTCGTGTTCCGCTCTCTGAGGTGTTGTCTGAGCTTCGGGCTGAGGAAACCCGTCTCCGTGGTGCTGGTCTTCTTGCGGTTCCGTCTGTGCTTGCTACTCATGGTGATCCTTTGCCGTCTGCTCCCTCGACTTAGCCGCGGTCCCATGTGCCGCCGCCACCGATACTACCCACTCCTCCAGGTCAGGGTAAGCTTGAGCACCAGCAGCCTCAGGGTCAGAGTCAGCACCAGCAGGCTCGTGGTCAGGATCGCCATGGTTCTCTTCGTCATTGCTCTTACTGCAACAGGGATGGCCACACTTGGGCCACCTGTTATACACGGGACCCCAGTTTACGTCAGCAGCACCAGGCTCGTGGGCAGTCGGCTCCTTCCGGAACTTCAGCAGTTGCTCTCTCTGATCAGGACATTATCAGGAGTCTTCGTAGTCTGTTTGCTGCTACAGGCTCTTCTTCGACGGGCACTGCTGGTTCTGTGACTGACTCTTCAGGCACTGTGCGACCACCACCTTCTACACAGTCAGGTACGTCTCCGTGGTATCTGGATTCTGGAGCTTCCTTTCATATGACCTTTGAGTCTTCTTTTCTGTCCGCTCTTCGTTCTCTCCCTTCCCCTGTCTGTGTTTTTACGGCTGATGGTACCTCTCTTCCTATTTCTAGTCGGGGCACCCTTTCTACTTCTTCTTTTTTTGTTCCTGATATTTCTCATGTCCCTCTTCTTAAGATGAATCTGTTCTCTGCTAGCCAGCTTACTGACTCTGGTTGTCGCGTCATTCTTGATGTTGATTCTTGTGTTGTCCAGGACCGTCGCACCCAGGCCCTGGTTGGAGCTGGCCCTCGCGGCCGTGACTCTTCAGGACTTTGGGAGTTAGACTGGCTTCGTGTTCCTTCCACTGCCACTTCATCTGCCAGTTCTTCTCCGGTTGTCGCCTCTACTACCAGCTCCTTTCAGAAGTGGTATCATCGTCTTGGTCACCTCTGTGACTCTCGCCTGTCGTCATTAGTTCATCGTGGTCTTCTGGGGTCTGTCTCAAGAGATGGGTCTTTGCATTGTCAGGGTTATAGGTTGGGTAAACAGATCCAGCTTCCCTATCCTACTAGCGCGTCTGTATCTCAGCGACCTTTTGATTTAGTTCATTCCGATGTTTGGGGTCCGGCTCCTTTCGCTTCGAAAGGGGGCCATCGCTACTATATTTTATTCATGGATGATTTTTCTCGGTACACTTGGTTGTATTTTATGCGCTCTCGCAGTGAAGTGCTTTCCATATATCAGCATTTTGCGGCCATGGTCCGTACTCAGTATTCTACCCCCATCCGTGTTTTTCGTGCTGATTCTGCTGGTGAGTATATCTCCCAGATGTTGCGAGGTGTTCTTGCTGAGAAGGGCACCCTTGCTCAGTTCTCCTATCCTGGCACGCATGCCCAGAATGGCGTTGCTGAGCGTAAGCATCGCCATATTCTTGAGACCACTCATGCTATGATGATTGCTTCTTCTCTCCCGCCGCATTTCTGGGCTGAGGCTGTCGCTACGTCGGTTTACCTCATCAATATTCAGCCTTCTGCCGCCTTGCAGGGTGGTATCCCTCTTGAGCGCCTATCTGGACAGTCTCCAGACTACTACATGCTTCGCTTGTTTGGTTGTGTTTGCTATGTTCTCCTTGCTCCTCGCGAACACACCAAACTGACCGCTCAGTCTGTTGAGTGTGTATTCCTCGGATACAGTGATGAGCATAAGGGATACCGCTGTTGGGACCCTGTTGGTCGTCGGATGCGTATCTCTCGTGATGTTACTTTTGATGAGACGCGTCCTTTCTATCCTCGTCCCACTACTAGTACTTACCCGGTGGAAGATATCTCTTTTCTTCTCTTTCCTGACACACCTCCTTCTACCCCTATTATGTCTTCTTCAGGATGTCCTCCCCCTGATGTCTCTTCTTTGACACTGTCCTCCTCTGCTCCGTCTAGTTCTCCTCGTTCTCCGGAGTCTTCCTCTACTATTCCCTCTTCTTCATCGTCATCTCCTGCGTCATCTTCCTCTGATGATCTTCCCTCTCCTCGTCCTGTTCATCAGCGTCGTGCCCCCAACCGTTACTCTCCTAGTCAGTATGGTCTTTCTATTGCCTCCGAGCCGACTTCTTATCAGGATGCTGAGCATCATCCTGAATGGCAGCTGGCCATGGCTGAGGAGATTGCTGTGCTTGAGCGCACTGGCACCTGGGATCTTGTTTCTCCCCTCCCGATGTTCGTCCTATCACATGTAAGTGGGTCTATAAGATTAAGACTCGCTCTGATGGATCTCTTGAGCGCTATAAAGCGCGTCTTGTGGCTCGTGGTTTTCAGCAGGAGCATGGTCGTGACTATGATGAGACCTTTTCTCATGTGGCTCATATGACCACTGTGCATACTCTTCTTGCTGTTGCTTCTGTTCGTCACTGGTCTGTGTCCTAGCTTGATATTCAGAACACCTTTCTCAATGGTGAGTTGAGTGAGGAGGTTTATATGTAGCCTCCTCCTAGGTATTCTATTCCCGAGGGGATGGTTTGTCGTCTTCGACGTTCTCTTTATGGCCTCAAACAGGCCCCTCGTGCCTGGTTTGAGCGCTTTGCTTCTGTAGTGACTGCTGCTAGTTTTTCCGCTTAGTGCTCATGATCCAGCGTTGTTTGTTCACACTTCTCCTCACACTCTTCTTCTTCTCTATGTTGATGATATGATCATTACCGGTGATGATCCTGAGTATATCGCATTTGTTAAGGCTCGTCTTCGTGATCAGTTTCTTATGACTGATCTTGGTCCTCTTTGATACTTTCTTGGGATTGAGGTTTCCTCCACTTCTGATGGCTTTTACATCTCTCAGGAAAAGTATATTCAGGATCTTCTTGCTCGTGCTGCTCTTGGGGATGAGCGCACTGTTGAGACCCCTATGGAGCTTAATGTTAAGCTTCAACTTACTGATGGTGATCCTCTTTCTGATCCGACGCGTTATCGTCATCTTGTTGGGAGTCTTGTTTATCTTGCTGTTACTCGTCCTGACATCTCTTATCCTGTTCATATTCTGAGTCAGTTTGTTTCTGCTCCTACCACTGTTCACTATAGTCATCTTCTCCGTGTTCTTCGTTATCTTCGTGGTACGATCACTCGTCGCCTTTTCTTTCCTCGTTCCAGCTCCCTCCAGCTCCAGTGCTCTACGTGGGCGAGTGATCCTTCAGATCGCCGTTCCCTTTCTTCTTACTGTGTGTTTCTTGGTGGTTCGCTCATTGCTTGGAAGACAAAGAAACAGACAGCGGTTTCCCGTTCGAGTGTTGAGGCTGAGTTGCGTGCTATGGCCTTGTTGACTGCTGAGGTGACCTGGTTACGGTGGTTACTTGCGGATTTTGGGGTCTCTATTACCACACCCAGTCTGGTTTTGTCTGACAGTACAGGTGCTATTAGTGTTGCACGTGATCCAGTCAAGCATGAGCTTACCAAGCATATTGGTGTTGATGCTTTCTATACACGTGCTCAGGTGCAGGCTCAGGTTGTTGCGCTTCAGTATGTGCCTTCAGATTTACAGTTGGCGGATTTCTTCACGAAGGCACAGACCAGAGCACAGCATGATTTCTTACTCTCCAAACTCAGTGTTGTGGATCCACCATGAGTTTGAGGGGGGGTGTTAGATGTATATATCTGTATATTGTATTTCCCCCATATGTTAGGGGGCTTCCTGCATATTTGCCCTGTACCTGTACTATATATTGTGGCCTTTGGCCCCCAGAGGAATACAACTTGTCTATTCCTAACAGATACGCCCAATTTGCATCACCATTATATATCATAATTTACCTCTATTCATTGATATATGTCTTATTATGAGGTATTACTTATGGCTTTTCATCTGTTTATGCATGTTGGATGATTCTTGGAGTATGGACTGCCGGAGTCTGGATTCGAATGGAAAAGAAGGTGTTTCGGTGCAATTTCGCCAATATCAGAAAAATACCAGAAAAATATGGGAAAATATTATTTCTCCAGAAGAATGAGGAAGCTAGAAGGAGGAGCAAAGAGGGGCCACAGGGGGCCCACACCCCCTAGGCGCAGGTCCCTCCTGGGCCGCTCCTAGGGCAGGTGTGGCCCACCTGCCCGGCTCCCGACTCCGCTCCTTCATCTATATATTCCCTACGAAACCCTAAGGCCAGGAGAGCGACCACAGATAGATTTCCACCACCTCTGGGGGCGGAAAACACCGAGAGAGAAAGATTTCTCTAGCAGACAGATTTCTGCTGGGGAAATTCCTTCCTGGAGAGGGGAGACCGTCGCCATCAACACCATCATCAAGCTAGGCTTCATCGGGATCATCATCATCATCATCCACACCATCTTCTCCACCAGGACCATCATCACTACTTCGTCCCACTGTAACAATTGTGTTGGATATTGCTTTTGTTCTTAGGGGAAACTTTCCTGGTGTTGATTACTATTGTAGTTGACGCTTGTGAGTTGAACCATTGGATTATTGTTTATGTTCAGATTGTTATCCATTACCATATCATCTTTGATCTTGATCCATATGATGTCTTTTCAGTAGTTTGTTGTGTTCTTGAAGACATGGGAGAAGTCATGTTGTTATTAGTGGATTTGTGTTGAGTTATTATTCAATGGTTTAGTATTTAAGTTGTGGTGCTATTCTTCTAGTGGTGTCATGTGAACATCGACTACATGATACTTCACCATTTATGGGCCTAGGGGAATGCATTGTGTCTTTGGCTACTAATTCTGGGGTTGCCAGAGTGACAGAAACCTGAACCCCCGTTAGGACACCTTTGCACAAGGGAGTGTAGGATCTCAGAGTTTAAGGCTGTGGTTAGATTTATATCTTAATTACTTTGCTATAGTTATGGATGTTTGCAGGGGGTTTAATCACAAGTATGTATTAGTCCAAGTAAGGTCGGTATGTTAGCACAGGTTCACCCACACAACACTTACAACACCTGAGAAGAGTACACAACTATTTGAACCGAAAGCACTTGACAGAATTCCCATGTGTCCTTGAGAACGTTTGGTCCTTATAAGTATTTCCATCGGCTTGTCCTTTGCTAAGAAAGGATTGGGCCACTTGCTCCGTTTGTTTGTTGTCTTTATTACTTGCTCTTTGTTTTGTTGCCTTATCAGAAAACCACTAAAAATCCGTTTGCTAAGTATTCACAGGGATTTCCTGCTCCATACCACTATTCAGCACCTTCTGCTCCTCGTTGGGATCGACACTCCTATTTATCGAAAGTACTACGATACACCTCCTATACTTGTGGGTCATCAGTAAGGGATTTAGGTGTTAACAATTTTAGATATAATGGTAAAGTTTAAAGTAATGTGATTATGATTAATTATCATTTGTTGACTATGATGATAGTCCTTGAGTTTAGTTGTTAAGAGTTTAAGATAGTATCCTAAGATTTGTTGTTTGAAGTGGCAAAAATAATAACATTTGAAGAAAAGACTTCTTTGCTAAGGTTTAAGCAACCTTGATGGCTTTTAGAATGTGCTTGATAGAATGTGATTGATGTTGTCTATGCTTTTCTTGAAGAGTTTGGACTTAAGACGCTTTACGACTTAATTATAACAGACCAAAGTTAACTATAAAATACACAATAAAGTCTTTAGCATTATAATTGAACTCTTATAGACTAAAGTTAACTTTAAGAATATATATGGCTTTAGGTGTAATTCTTATGATACTTGTACTTTGTTCTCTGCATGATGTTTCTTTAAATCTATTTGAGAGTGGTAGTATTTCTATTTGAGAATTGATTTCTTATTATTTTACCGTACTAAAGTCATTTAGATCTTTATAAAAGTGGGGTTATGGTTTGAAAATTAGTATACAATATTACTTAACTACTTATGAATTTAATATAATGTTTTGATATGTTTATAAATTTGTGATTGAAGTAAAGGAATAAGTTTTTATTTAGCCACAAATTATTCTTGAAGATTTTATATTTGATAGGAATCTTTATTTTTAAAATTTTCTATATTAATGGTGGAATGATATTCAATAAGATTTTAGTTAACATATATTGAGCCATTTAGACTTCATATTATTCATAAGTAAGACTAATTTTATTTGTTAGACCTCAACTAATTAATTTTAGAAATACTAGCAAATTTTATTTGCCCTTATATGAATTATTAAGTAAGGAAAATTGATTTAAATTCAAGTTATTAGGTATTAAGTTTTTATTCAATTTTAGAAGTGGAATGTTATATTTTTAACATGTAGATATTATTTTTGTGATCATTTTTGTATATTATGTTTATTTTTGTGATTTATAAATAATAAGATATGATTTTTATGAGATTTAATATTTTATAACACTTAATAAATATTAAATATTTAATTAGGTGAAATAATATTGCACGATTATGGTATTAAATTTTAGTTCCTATTTTACTAAGAATTTTAGTTTATTATTTATATTTTTATATTTACCATTATTAAAATATGAATTATCAAAGTTTTATTACTTATAAAATCTTTATTAAATAATATTTATTTAAATAATTAATATAATGATGTTGGATGATACAATTAAATTATATATTTTATTTTTCCAAACATTTTCATATATTACACATTTTTTCTGAATTATAAAATAAAAGTTATTGGATTTATAATGTTTAATCATTTTATTTATTTTCTGGAAATATTTTTATTTAGACTAATAAGTTTTAACCTATTTCCTAAACAGTAAATAACTTGTCACACCTTACCCAGACATACCCTACTCACAGACAGGTGGGGTACTGGCCACGTCAACATGGCACGCAAGCAGTGGACCGGTCAAACGGTGGACCAGGTCAAGGTAGTCGTCAGCATGATGTCGCTATGACGTCAGCACAGCTACCACCGTCAGTTGGTGGTCGCCGGCGGCGATCTACGGTGCCCTAGCAAACGAAACTAGTCTAGTTCGAATCAGCGCGACGTGCTGAACCCTAGAGTGGCGGAGTCGCTCGGAAATGGTCATCGGAGCCTCGGCTCCGACGAGCTCCGACGGTGACCGACGGTGTCATAAGATGCAATGGTGATTTAGAACAAGATGATGCAATTAAAGGTACTGGATGATTCAGGAACTCACCCAGATGACGATAGAGAGGTCAGGAAGACTTGGGGAGGCGTGACGACGACGAATCAACGATAATGGCCACGACAGCCGATGAAAAGGAATGCTCGATTTCACATGATTCATGGTGCGCCAACTCCCGTGCTTGGTCCTAAGAGAGTAAGGCCACGACAGCGCGTCCAACGGTGGCTTCAACGAGGCGAGGGGTGGTCGGACCTAACCGGAATGACGAACTCCGATGAGCTAGGGTTTCAGGTGAGGAAGAGAGATAGGTCTAGAGAGCGAGATTGAATATAAGATTGGTATGAGAGGATAGAGGAGGACGCGGTGGTATTATCTATTCCTCCCAGGGTCGGCGGCGAGCATCACGGCGGTCGATTCGTGCTGACGATGGTGGACGGCATAGGCGGGGCGCACACAGCTGCCTGTGTGCGTGTGGATGACGATGACGGTAGTTTTGCAAAAAAAACCTGGAAATTCTTTCCTCTCAACCCGCGATCCCTTCTCTGACCCCACTCGCCAGTCACCGTGGTTGGCCAGTTGGGCTCGTTATTGGGCCTTAGTGTACTGCGCTTGAGCAGCAGATAGGAAGTTAGGAAATGGGCCTTGGGCCAGATTCTAAACTGAGTTGTTTATTTGATTTATTTCTCTTTTCAAATTTTGTTTACTTTTCTAACTTTTTTAGCATTTGTTTTAAATATTCCTTATAAAATCCTATTTTCTAAATGCTTGCAGCAACCAATGATATGTATTTAAATTCATTTAGTGAACCTTTATTATATAAGGTTTATATTTTCCTTATTTCCTTTATTTAGGTTCCTTCTTTTTTTTATTCACATTTTGTAGAGGTTTTTGTTATGAGTTTGATTACCTAAATAAACCATAATGTATTAAGTTTATTTTATGAGTTTTTAATATAATGATATTATTTCTTTATTTTCTTTATATAGGTACTTTTGTCATGAATCTTTATTTTCATAACATACCTTGAATTTATTATTAAATCTGTTTCAAAATTTCTTGTTTTAGGATTTGAATTTATTTAGAATCAAGCACATAAGAATGGGCATTTTAATAATAGAAAACAATTGATCCATTATTCTGGAGAAAACAATTAAGGCACTTATATTGTTCATGTTTTCAAATGACAAGATATGCTTAAGTGCTTTGATATAGGAAAATTATTCCTATAAAGCATTGTGGAAATAGGATGATGAATCAATCAGATGAGTTGGATAATATGTGTGGTCAAAGATTTAAAACTGAGTGATAACCAAGAATTCATATCTTCCATATTTCATAAGTTTAGACTCCTAATTAAGGAATTCCTTTCCTAGATATATTACTTTTTCATATTCATCATCATGGGTTAACATGATGAGCTTTACTTTACAAGAACATTATTACCATCACTTCCACCTTGGGTTTGACTTGACGAGCCTAGCATATACAAACATGGCCTCGGAACACATGAACCGAAAGGTTAAGCATGAGTCATATGAATGATATGATCAACACTTTGTTGTCCACCATTGAAACCACATCTCTTCTCGTGAAGATCGGATTAGGTGTGGTGAATTTGGATCATGTTCACTAAACAACTTGAGGGATGTTGAATTTAGTGGGAGTTCATCTAGTAATTTGATTAAGTTGAACTAGTTATCATGAACATAGTCTAAATTGTACTTGCAAATTTTGTAGATCAAATGGCTATGTCCAACTTCAACTTCAACGTTTTTGCTGAGAAAGAAAAGCTTAAGAACAATGGGTCTAACTTCACCAACTGGTTCCGCAATCTGAGAATCATTCTCTCTGGCGGACAAAAGGACTATGTCCTTGAGAAAGCGCTAGGTGACGCCCCTGCTGTAGATGCGCCGGCTGATGAGAAAGCTGTTTACCAGTCGCGCAAGGATGATTATGGTGTGATTAAGAGCACCATGTTGTTTGCTATGGAATCGGACCTTCAAAATCGTTTTGAGGAGTTCCCCGGGCCCTTTGAGATTCTTGAGAAACTGAAAACTATGTTTCAGACTCAGGCCCGTTCTGAGAGATATGAAATCTCTGAGAAATTCTTTAACTGCAAGATGGAGGAAGGGAGTTCCGTTAGTGAGCACGCCATTAAGATGTCGGGCTACACTCAACGCCTTGAGCAACTGGACTACAAGATTCCAGAGGAGCTCAAGATTGACAGAGTTCTGCAATCACTCCCTCCTAGATACAAAGGTTTTGTAGTTACTCATAATCAGATTGGTTCCACTGATACGATCACTGAGCTCTTCGCTAAGATGAAAGCTGCAGAGGTGGACATCAAGAAAGATAATCATGTGTTGATGGTCAACAAGTCCCCCCAGCTTTAAGAAAGGTAAGGGTGCAAAGAAGCCCTTCAAGAAGGGCAGCGGCAAGCACGTTGCCCCTGCAGAGAAGAAGCTCAAGTCTGGACCTAAGCCGGACACTGAGTGCTTCTATTGCAAGGACAAGGGTCACTGGAAGCGCAACTGTCCGAAGTACTTAGCGGACAAGAAGGCTGGCACCATCAAAGGTATATTTGATATACATGTTATTGATGGTTTCCTTACTAGCCCTCGTTGTAGTGCCTAGGTATTTGATACTGGTTCAGTTGCTAATATTTGTAACTCGAAACAGGAGCTACAGAATAGACGGTGGCTAGCGATGGATGAGGTGACGATGTGCGTTGGCAACGGATCAAGAGTTGATGTGATGGCCGTCGGCACGCTCTCCTTAGTTTTACCTTCGGGATTAGTTTTAAACCTAAATAAATGTTATTATGTGCCTGCGTTGAGCATGAACATCATATCTGGATCGTGTTTATTGCAAGACGGTTATTCATTTAAATCGGGGAATAATGGTTGTTCTATTTATATGAGTAACATCTTTTATGGTCATGCACCTGCTATGAATGGTTTATTTCTTCTGAATCTCGAAAGCAATGAAACACACATCCATAACATTGAGGCTAAGAGATGCAAGGTAGATAGTGATAATACGACTTATTTGTGGCACTGCTGTCTAGGTCATATTGGTGTAAAACGCATGAAGAAACTCCATTCTGATGGACTTTTGGAGTCTCTTGATTTTGAATCATTTGACACGTGTGAGCCATGTCTCATGGGCAAGATGATCAAAATCCCGTTCTCCGGAATAATGGAGCGAGCAACGGACTTGTTGGAAATCATACATACCGATGTATGCGGACCAATGAGTGTTTCTATGCGCGGTGGTTATCTCTATTTTCTCACTTTTACTGATGACTTAAGTAGATATGGGTATATCTATTTAATGAAACATAAATCTGAAACATTTGAAAAGTTCAAAGAATTTCAGAACAAAGTGGAAAACCATCGTAATAGGAAAATTAAATTTCTACGATCCGATCGTGGAGGTGAATATTTGAGTTATGATTTTCTCACGCATCTTAAAGCAAGCGGAATCGTTTCGCAACTCACGCCACCCGGAACACCACAGCGCAATGGTGTGTCTGAACACCGGAATCGAACTTTATTGGATATGGTGCGATCGATGATGTCTTTTACAGATTTGTCGTTATCATTTTGGGGTTATGCATTAGAAACCGCTGCATTCACTTTAAATAGGGCACCATCTAAATCCGTTGAGACGACACCGTATGAACTGTGGTTTGGTGCTAAACCTAAGTTATCATTTCTTAAAGTTTGGGGATGCGAAGCTTACGTCAAGAAGTTGATGACGGACAAGCTCGAACCCAAAGCGGAGAAATGCGTCTTCATAGGATACCCTAAGGAAACGATTGGGTATACATTCTATCATAGATCCGAAGGCAAAGTGTTTGTCGCAAAGAACGGATCCTTTCTTGAGAAGGAGTTTCTCTCGAAAGAAGTGAGTGGGAGGAAAGTAGAGCTAGACGAGGTTATTGAACCTTCTCTTGAGTTGGAGAGTAGCGCAGCACCTGAAATTGTTCCAGTGCCGTCTGCACCAACAATAGAGGAAGCTAATGACAAGGATCATGAAGCTTCGGACGATGCTACTACTGAACGTCACAGGTCGACAAGGTCGCGTGCCCCTCCTGAGTGGTACGACAACCCTGTCTTAACTGTCTTGTTAGTAGACAACAGAGAACCTGCGAACTATGAGGAAGCAATGATGAGCCCAGACTCTGAGAAATGGCTAGAGGCCATGAAATCCGAAATGGGATCCATGAGCGAAAACCATGTATGGACTTTGGTGGACCCTCCTAGCGACCGAAAGGCCGTTGAGTGCAAATGGATTTTCAAGAAGAAAACGAACGCGGATGGTAATGTTACTGTCTATAAAGCACGGCTTGTCGCGAAAGGTTTTCGACAAGTTCAAGGTGTTGACTACGATGAGACTTTCTCTCCCGTAGCGATGTTTAAGTCCATTCGGATTTTATTAGCAATTGCTGCATTTCATGATTATGAAATATGGCAGATGGATGTCAAGACTGTGTTCCTCAATGGCAACATTGATGAAGAGTTGTATATGATGCAACCCGAAGGTTTTGTCGATCCTAAGGATGCTGATAAGGTGTGCAAACTTCAGCGTTCCATTTATGGACTGAAGCAAGCATCTCGGAGTTGGAACCTTCGTTTTGATAAAGTGATCAAGAGCTTTGGATTTGTTCCAAATTGCTATGAAGCTTGTATCTACAAGAAAGTGAGTGGGAGCTCAGTGACATTTTTGGTACTATATGTGGATGACATATTGATTATCGGAAATGACATTGACATGCTTAACGATGTGAAGAGTTATTTGAACAAATGTTTTTCAATGAAAGACCTAGGGGAAGCTGCTTATATATTGGGCATAAAAAACTATAGAGATAGACAAATACGCCTGATAGCTTTAAGCCAAAGTACATACCTAGACAAAGTTCTGAAAAGGTTCAGAATGGATAAGGCAAAGAAAGGTTCAGTGCCTATGTTGTCAGGTAAGGTATTGATCAGGGCTCAGTGTCTAGCTACGGTAAACGATAGAGAAGCTATGATCAAAGTGCCTTATGCCTCGGCCATAGGATCTATCATGTATGCCATGCTATGTACTAGACCGGATGTGTCCAATGCTCTTAGTTTGACGAGCAGATACCAAAGTGATCCAGGAGTGGAACACTGGACAGCCGTGAAGAACATCCTAAAGTATTTAAATAGATCTAAAGAAATGTTCTTAGTCTATGGAGGTGATGAACAGCTCGTCGTAAAAGGTTAGTCGATGCTAGTTTCGACACCGACAAGGATGATTCTAAATCTCAGACAGGATACGTTTATATTTTGAATGGAGGAGGTGTGAGCTGGAGAAGCTGCAAGAAAAGTGTGATCGCGGGATCTATAGTAGAAGCGGAATACATGGCTGCTGTAGAAGCGTCAAGTGAAGGAGTTTGGATCAGGAACTTCATCACTGAGCTTGGTGTGGTTCCAAGTGCCTTGGACCCACTGGAGATATTGTGTGACAACACTGGCGCCATAGCACTGGCTAAGGAACCAAGATATCATCCAAAGACCAAGCACATCAACCGCAAGTTTCATATAATTCGAGATTATATAACATATGGAGATCTGAAGATTAGCAAAGTACATACGGATCTGAATGTCGCAGATCCGTTGACTAAACCTCTTCCACGAGCAAAACATGATCAGCACCTTAGTGCCATGGGTGTTAGATTGTTGCCAGATGTAAACTAGATTATTGACTCTAGTGCAAGTGGGAGACTGTTGGAATTATGCCCTAGAGGCAATAATAAAGATGTTATTATTATAATTCTTGTTCATGATAAAGTTTATATTCCATGCTAGAATTGTATTAAGCGGAAACTTTGATACTTGTGTGGTTTATGAACAACGCCGTGTCCCTAGTACGCCTCTATGGACTAGCTCATTGATTAATGATGGTTAATGTTTCCTAACCATAGACATGAGTTTTCCATGAATAATGAGATCATATCATTGGGAGAATTATATGATGGACATACCCAAATTAAGCAGAGCAATTAGATCGTGTCATCGTGTTAATCTTTGCTAAGCTTTTTCTTATGTCAAATATTGTATTCCTTAGACCATGAGATAATGCAACTCCCTGGTATCGGAAGAAAGCTTTGAGGTCATCAAACGTCATCCTATGAGAGGGTGATCATAAAGGTGTCTCTCAGGTGATCAGAAAGTACTTGTTGGGTTGTATGTATCGAGATGGGATTTGTCCCTCCCAAGTCGGAGAGATATACTTCGGGACCACTCGGTAATCGATATCAACACCGCTTGCAATCACGTGGCTAAGGAGTTAATCACAAAGTGATATCGGATTACGGAACGAGTAAAGTACTTGCTGTGAACGAGATTGAACTAGGTATGCCGATACCGACGATCGAATCTCGGGCAAGTAAAATATCGCGCGACGAAGGGAATATATATGGGATTAATTGAATCCTGGCATCGTGGTTCATCCGATATGATCATCGATGAATATGTGGGAGTCAATATGGGTTTCCAGACCCCGCTGTTGATTATTGATAGAAGATCATGTCTGCATATTCTCGAACCCGTAGGGTCACACACTTAACGTGTCTCGACGCTAGGATAGAATGGATAATTGGTTTATGAGTTTTTGTTCGGAGTCTCTGATGAGATCCAGGACATCACGAGAGGTTCCGGAATGGTCTGAAGAATTAGATTCATATAAGGGAAAGCAGTTTTTGGATTTCGGAATTGTTTTGGATTGTTCAGTACTGTACCGGAAGCTTCTAGAACCTTCCGGAGTGGAACCAACATGGCCCCACTTGTAGGGAGGGGGCGTGGGCCTACGAGGGAGTGCCCTGGCCACATTGGACCAGGGGCACAAGGCCCCATAGGCCCAGCCGGCCAAGCCCTAGGGGAAACCCTAGGGAGAGCTTCTAGAAGGGGGGGGAACTTGCCCCCCACTCCTCCCATGTGGCCGCCGGCCCTAGGCTTGGAGGAGGGGAAAGGGGGCAGCCGGCCAGCCCTCTATATAAAGATGCAGGGGGCGCACCCTCCCCCCCACACCTCCTCAACCCTAGCCGCCTACCTGCTGCCCTCCTCTCTCTCTCTCCCGACTCCGCGTAGGCGAAGCCCTGCCGGAGAAACTCTCCACCTTTGCACCACACCATCGTGTTGTAGATCCAATCTATTTCTACACCACAATTGATGGACCGAGGAAGGAGGAGACGTCCAGGTGCCGTACGTGTGCATCTCTCGGAGGCATCGCCACTTGCGGTGTTGGATCGGATCGGATCGCGAGGAGGAGAGTACGACTACATCAACCACGTTCCGTTGAACGTTCCGCTGTGCGAATCTTCAAGGGTATGAAGATCTCATCTATCCCCCCTCGTTGTTTGCATCTCCTAGATTAGATCTTGGCTTTCCCGTTCGCATCCGTAGAATTTTTTTGATTTACTATACTGCGAAACCCTTCAGATGCTAGTTGGAACACCTATCCGGATGATTCTAAATCTCAATCTGGATACGTATTTACTTTGAATGGTGCAGCAGTTAGCTGGAGGAGTGCAAAGCAAAGCGTTGTGGCGAGATCTTCAACTGAATCGGAATACATAGCTATTTCCGAGGCTTCATAAGAGGCGATATGGATGAAGGAGTTCATTACAGAGCTCGGTGTGGTTCCAAGTGCGCTGGACCTAATGTCTATCTACTGTGATAACATGGGCGCCATATCCAATGCGCAAGAACCAAGGTCACACAAGAAGCTGAAGCACATCAAGCTACGTTTCACGCTATTCGAGAGCATGTCCAAGATGGTGACATAAATATTTGCAAAGTACACACAGATCTAAATGTGGCGGATCTGTTGACTAAACCTCTCCCGAGGGCAAAACATGACCAACACCAAACCACCATGGGTGTTCGGTACATTACCATGTAATCTAGATTAGTTGACTCTAGTGCAAGTGGGAGACTGTTGGAGATATGCCCTAGAGGAAATAATAAAAGTGGTTACTATTATATCTTTGTGTTTATGATAAATGTTTACATTCATGCTATAATAGTATTAACCGGAAATATTAATAGTTGTGTGATTTGTAAACTAAATTAGAGTCCCTGGTAAAGCCTATTTATAGTACTAGCTTGTTAGTTAATGGATGATCGTGGTTTCTCGATCATGAACATTGAGATGTTATTAACAACAAGATCATACCATTAGGAGAATGGTATGATGGACATACTCCTATAGATAAGCGTAGCATAAAGATCAAGTCATTTCAATAGTTCATTTGCTATAAGCTTTCTGATACATAGTAACCTAATTCCTTCGACCATGAGATCATGCTAATCACCATCACCGAAAGGATGCTTTGATGACATCAAACACCACACCGTAACTGGGTGGCTATAAAGGTGGCATTGAGTGTTCGGAAAGTATGCGTTGAGGCACATGGATCAAGAGTGGTATTTGTCCATCCATATGATGGATAGATATACTATGGGCCCTCTCGGTGGAATGTCATCCAATTAGCTTGCAAGCATGTGACTGTCTCACAAGGGATCACATATCATGGGAACGAGCAAAGAGTACTTATCGGTAACGAGGTTGAACTAGGTATGCAGATATACCGACGATCAAACCTCGGATAAGTAAACTATCGCGAGACAAAGGGAAATTGGTATCATATGTAAGTGGTTCATTCGATCACAAAGTAATCGTTGAAATATGTGGGAGCCATATGAATTTCCAGACGCCTCTATTGGTTATTGATCGGAGAAGTGTCTCGGCCATGTCAGCATAATTCACGAATCGTAGGGAGACACACTTAAGGATTCAATGTTGTTTAGTAGATATGGAATGTAAGTAGGGAAACCGAATGTTGTTCGGAGTCTCGGATGGGATTCGGGATATCACTAGGAGATCCAGAATGGTCCGGAGAATAAGATTCATATAAGGAAAGTCCGATTCCGGAGTTCGGGAATGATTTTGATGTTTTCATTGGAGAGGTTCTAGAAGGGTCTAGAAGGTTCACCGGACCGGAAGGGGAATGGTCCATGAATGTGTCATGGGTAAGTTGAATGATTGGATCATATCCTAGGTCACTTGGTTTGGGCATTTGCGAGAGAGAATTAAAGCTCTAAATTGAAAGTCAAAAGGGAGGTTTGAATAGTCAAACTGGAACAATAGTTTCCTAGTGGAAGAAGGAAAGAGTCCTTCCTTCTATCCAACTTGGGTTTGGATTCAAACTCTCCCCTCCCAAGGCTGCCCCCCTCTCATAAATAGAGGGGAGGGCTGCCCCAAACAACACCAAGCCCTCCCCACCGTGCGCCGCCGCCAGCCTCCGCCACAGCCCTGCGCCGCCGCGCCACCGCTGTCGGCCCGTCTCCGTCGCCCTAGCCGCTGCAGACACCTCCTCCTCCTCTCCGGCCTTCTAAACCTAGATCACCGGAAACCCTAGATCCACCATAACTCGCACCGGCTTAGGCGAAGCCCTGCGGGATCTTCCCTCTACTTCCGACACCACGCCGTCATGCTGCCGGAATCGTGAGGGGAGAACTACAACCTCCACTGCCTGCTGGAACAAGGGAGAGGAAGGTCTTCATCGAGTACCGAACGTGTGACCGACTGCGGAAGTGCTGCCAGAACACAGCGCCAGAAGGATCGTCTACGCGATCTTGAGATCGGTAAGTGTACGACTACATCACCCATGAAAATCTGCTCTCGTTAACCACTTTGGAATCTTTAAGGGTGAGTACTCTAATCGACTCGTTGCTTCAATCTAGTAGATAGATCTTGGCTTCTTTGTATGCATGCGGTAGATTTTTTTTGTTTTCCATGCTACGAACCCCTACAGACGTGAAGTCCTACGATTGCCTTCTGGAGCATAAGAGCATCCAGGAGGTGCGTATTCTTGATTAGAAGTACCTAGACTGAGATTAGTCATTGAAAAATGATTGGAGTTGGCGTAATCTTCTGCAGGATATACCTGCGTTTCTGGTAACGCTTCCTCAAAGTAAGATGGTTCCTTTGCTTTTTCTTGGGTCCACTCATACATATTGGTATAACAACTACCGAATATTCCTCTAAGTCGATTGTTTTGGTATTACCCCCATATGGTCCATAAGGCTCTCTAAGGTTATAGTTAGTTTCTTCTCCGATACCTGTATCACAAGGTATAGGATTTCCTATAGTTCCATCCTTAGATTCTATTCCCCATTCATAATGGTTCTGCTCAGGGTTATTTGGAATAGCTCCCGCCGATTCCTTTTGTTCGGAGGTATACTTGGTCCATGGATTTTCAGGTGACTGGGGTTTATTTTGGTAGTAGGCATAGGTTTCTGACTGTGGATCATCGAATTCGGTTTCCTCATACACTTCGCCTGAAAAGATGTGTTTGGGATGCCTAGCTTCTTTATCTAACTTCTTCCTACGTGTCATTGCTTTAACAGGATCAGTACAATCCTCAATGACCGTATCTAGTTCCTGAACTAGGACTTGATGAGTGTTATGGTAAGTGTTTAGCAAAGACCAATAATGATCCATATACTCTACGGCTAGAGTAGGTTCAGTTTGGACCAGAGTAGAGTGATCTAGCTCATGCTCCATGTTTGAGGTTTCATGGGGTATAATAGTGTGAGTACTACCTTCTAGATCTTTGGATTTCTGTTCTCGGATCATGGTTATGGCTACTATTGCTGCAATCTGATATGCAGATGCCATGCACCTTGCCACTCCTAATGCCATTTCTCCATTAAGTCCCAACTTCTTGGGTAGCATGATCATGACACGGTATTTAGCTAATACCTGCCCATCATAGTAACTGTAAATCTTGACCAAAAGTCGTGATTCACAATCCAAACTCCATAGAAGTTGTCGGAGAGTGTTTGTCCAATCCCCTCTGTAGTCATTTAATGTCATGTTCATCACTTGAACATTCCGGGGTGGATATCGAGGTGCCATGTAGAACTGTAAATACGAATTATCATCAGTCGCATAGAGTTAAATCTCTTGGCAATGATCGGAATTGCAATCATACTAAAGAATTATCGCACTAGCAACATGACCGGATTATTCTCAGTTGAATATCCATCATATTACTAGAGAACTCTTTATTATTGCGGATATCTTTCCTACCGGTTCTACCAATTTACTAGGTTTCCAATCTAAGGTCAAAACATATGCTCTGATACCAACTGCGGTGACCTAGCATACCACTGCATGATGTAGTATACTATATTAGTTGACATAACACCAATGAAACTCCGTTCACTAGTATTACATCCCTCAGAGTGGTACAACAGAAACACAATAGGTCCAAGACATGACTATACAGTACAACTCGACTTTTTACATAAGATCCAGAGAACACTCTAGGTTAAAGAGAGAGGAAGAAACTTCTTACAAAGAAGAACCAGAAATAATCAACTCCAAACTGTTATGCTAATTAAGTTAGCATCTAACTATTTGGTGTGTATTGCTGCTATTGCAATACTCTACAAAAGTAGGTTCTATGGCTAGAGATTATATTTCTATCTAATCATCAACTTTGTCTTCACTTTGGTTGGTGTATATGTTGACTTCCTGTACTTCATTGAAGATCTTGAGCTTTTGATGATGATTACTGGAGTATAACTTGATGTAGACGTCGTCTTAATGGCTTCAGAATCTAGCAAGGGTTAAGAAGATACGTTGAGTACGAGCGTACTCAGCAAGTTCACTAGAAAAGGAGTGCTTGATGCATTATATCTACAGCCACATACCAGAGGTCGTCGGCTATTCAGTTTTCGTAAACATTTCTTCAAAGGTTGCTTTTATTTTTAAAAGCTATGTCCGTCATCCTTCATGGGTTAACCAGAACTTTCATGGAGTTCCTTTCCCGCCGCGTTCGTAGCTCCTTCTCGGAACAGGGAGTAGAAATTTACAGTTCTTACACTCTGCAGAGGTGCGTTACTTTACCCATGAGAGATCAACTCCTTGTTGCATAACCAGGCAGCTTATTCCCGTCCATAATTCTGTGATGTGGGGCCCAGTAGATGATCCAAGCTAATCACTGCCCTCTTCGCGACCCCATATGTGTGCACGATTCTTCGGGATGGCTCACCTCCGTTAAGCCCCCTTTCGGGCAGTCTAAAACCCTGATGAATTCCCGAAAAAGACTCTATGAGTTGGTGATGTCCCTAGCAAGTACCATATAGGTCCGGCTAAACCTCTGACAGCCACTCATAGATAATCTAGACACCAAAAATGTTGGGCCTAAGGGTGCACACCCATATATTGGATCCGCACATGGAATCACAACATCACGGTAAGGTAGTCTTGCCTCCATACGAAAGGAAAAGGATACAGCTGACTTATCCGTCCCATTCCAAATCTCATGGCTAACGCGTTATATACGATGCTAGAATCACTGGCGACATTGGTTGTTAAGTCCTAGGTAATATGTTCCTTTACCACCGGAACTTTCATGGTAGGTTATTACCTCATGGTACATAACCTATAATCATATTATTATGAAAATAGTGTTTTCTGACCTTTTTGAAATGTAGGTGATGACAACACTAGATTTGCAAAATACTTTATAGAAAATAATCAAAGGACATGAGCAAGTGTGAACTTGCCTGTTGTGATTGCAAGATTATGCACTCACGGTCTTCAAGAGAATAGAAAAGATCCAATATCTGAAATTAGCATCATTGGTCCGGTAAGGACTAATGTTTAAAGAAGCAGGATGCTATTATGCATAAGTAATGTAATGCAATTTGGTAAGTTCGTATCCCCAGAATAAGCGTTGATCTAGAGTTTGGAAAATGGAAAGGTGTCTTTAGAATGTGTTATACTTTTAGATAAGTTCTGCACTTGTGCTTCTTATTAAGGCTGTTGACTGTGTGCAAAACAATATGTAACTAAACATCATACACCCAATAAGGTATACAAACAAGGGATTCTACACAATATTGCTCATATAAGAGTTGTTCTACCTTTAAACTTTTATTTTCAAATAATGACATTGGTAAGTGATACGCCCAATTTGCATCACCATTCTATGTCATAATTTACCTCTATTCATTGATATATGTCTTATTATGAGGTATTACTTATGGCTTTTCATCTGTTTATGCATGTTGGATGATTCTTGGAGGATGGACTACCGGAGTCTGGATTCTGATGGAAAAAAGGTGTTTCGGTGCAATTTCACGAAGATCCAGAAAAATATGGGAAAATATTATTTCTCCAGAAGAATGAGGAAGCCAGAAGGAGGAGCGAAGAGGGGCCGCAGGGGGCCCACACCCCCTAGGCGCAGGTCCCCCTGGGCTGCGCCTAGGGCAGGTGTGACCCACCTGCCCGGCTCCCGACTACGCCCCTTCACCTATATCTTCCCTACAAAACCCTAAGGCAAAGAGAGCAACCACATATATATTTCCACCGCCTCTGGGGGCAGAAAACACTAATAGAGAAAGATCTCTCTGGCAGACAGATTTCTGTTGGGGAAATTCCTTCCCGGAGAGGTGAGACCGTCGCCATCAACACCATCATCAAGCTAGGCTTCATCGGGATCATCATCATCATCCATACCATCGTCTCCACCATCACCATCATCACTACTCCGTCCTGCTGTAACAATTGTGTTGGATATTGCTTTAGTTCTTAGGGGAAACTTTCCCGGTGTTGATTACTATTGTAGTTGATGCTTGTGATTGGAACCATTGGATTATTGTTTATGTTCATATTGTTATCCATTACCATATCATCTTTGATCTTGATCCATATGATGTCTTAAGAGTAGTTCTTTGTGTTCTTGAGGACATGGGAGAAGTCATGTTGTTATTAGTGGATTTGTGTTGAGTTATTATTCAATGGTTTAGTATTTAAGTTGTGGTGCTATTCTTCTAATGGTGTCATGTGAACGTCGACTACATGATACTTCACCATTTATGGGCCTAGGGGAATGCATTGTGTATTTGGATACTAATTGTGGGGTTGCCAGAGTGACAGAAACCTGAACCCCCGTTAGGACACGTTTGCACAAGGGAGTGTAGGATCTCAGAGTTTAAGGCTGTGGTTAGATTTATATCTTAATTACTTTCCTATAGTTACGGATGTTTGCAGGGGGTTAATCACAAGTATGTATTAGTCCAAGTAAGGTCGGTATGTTAGCATAGGTTCACCCACACAATACTTACAACACCAGAGAAGAGTACTCATCTATTTGAAGAGAAAGCACTTGACAGAATTCCCATGTGTCCTCGAGAACGTTTGGTCCTTATAAGTATTTCCACTGGCTTGTCCTTTGCTAAGAAAGGATTGGGACACTTGCTATGTTTGTTTGTTGTCTTTATTACTTGCTCTTTGTTTTGTTGCCTTATTAGAAAACCACTAAAAATCCATTTGCTAAGTATTCATAGGGATTTCCTGCTCCATACCACTGTTCAGCACCTTGTGCTCCTCGTTGGGATCGACACTCCTATTTATCAAAAGTACTACAATACACCCCCTATACTTGTGGGTCATCAAGACTATTTTCTGGCGCTGTTGCCGGGGAGTGAAGCGCTATTGAAGAGTGGAACTGGTAAGGGAAACTTTTACTGTGAGTATTGCTTTTGTTACTACTTGTTACTTTGTTTCCAATATGGATAACCCACTTGGTTTTCTGTTTGGCAAAACTACTACCACTGCTAGGGTAGTGGATGAACCACCACCTGTTGAGATAGATCCTTTTAAGATACCTACAAGTATTGTTAATCGTGTTATGGATAATTATTATTTAGGGGATGGAACTGTCCATCCAGGTGATCACTTGCTTTTTATCCGTGAATTATGCAGGTTGTTTAAGTGTGCAGGTATCACAACTGAATAGATGAAGAAGAAGTTACTCTCCATATCCTTGAAAGGGAGAGCTGAAGAATGCTATAAGCTGCTGAAGAATGGACAATCCATGGAATGGGAGGAGATGGCATCTCTCTTTTACTCTAAATTTTATCCTCCCAGTGAAATTCATAAGGATAGAAATCTTATATATATATATATAACTTTTGGCCTCTTGATGGAGAAAGTACAGCTCAAGCTTGGGGGAGATTGAAGTTACTAATGCTTAAATGTCCTATTCATGAACTCCCTAACAATATTATTCTCAATAACTTTTATGCTAGGCTTTCTCTTCATGATAAAGATTTACTAGATGCTTCTTGTGCTGGATCATTCACATGTATGAAGGAAGAAGTTAAATGGGATCTCTTAGACCGTATTCAAGATAACAATGAAGCTTGGGAGAATGACAAAGGAAGAAAGTCAGGTACAAACTATGATTATGAATGCATTAAATCTTTTATGGGAACTGATGACTTCCGTGATATTAGTAATGAGTTTGGTCTTGATTCACATTGAAATTCTCAAAAATAAGTGGAATAAGTACCATGCTCCTTATAAATATGTTGTTAATCATGTTCCTGTTAGAAGTACTCAAGTTTGTACTACTAATCATATTGTGCCTAAACCTCATGTTGAGAAAATGGCTTTCCCAGCTAAGGTAAAGGAGTATTCTATGATTATTAGTGCAAATAACAAAGGTACAATGAAAATTGTGGAGCCTGGTAAGCAATTGAATGTTGAACCTGTGGTAGCTATTGTGAAAGATCTTGACGCTAGAAATATAGAGGATGAGCACATTGTCGTCTGTGAAGATGCTTCTAATATTATCTCTCATCCTAGTAAGGCTAGAAAAGCTAGTGTTCATGTGCTTTTTGTTAAAATTGGTGATCATTGCTACTATGGTTTGTGTGATATTGGTGCTAGTTCTAGTGCTATTCCTTATGAGCTTTACAGGGAAATTATGCATGAAATTGGTCCTTGTGAGCTTGAGGACATTGATGTGGTTATTCACCTTGCTAATAAGAAAACCATTTGCCCCATTGGCATTGTAAGATATGTGGAGGTTCTCTGTGGTAAGATTAAGTATCCTGCTGATTTTCTAGTGCTTAATTCAGCAGCTAGCAAAACTTGTCCTATCATTTTTGGTAGACCTTTCTTGAACACTTGTGGAGCTATTATAGATTGTAAGAAGGAAAAAGTTTTAACTAAGTTTGATGGAGATTCTCATGAGTTTAACTTTTCCAAATTTGCTAAATCTCCTTGTGAAAATAGTTTGCCTAATAAAGATTTCAGGATGGAACAACTTGCTTCTGTTGATCCAGTTTATGACCTTGGACCTCTTTTTGGTGACTGTAAGTATGCTTATTCTGAAGATAAAGTTGTTGCCAGTGATAGTTATATTGTCAACTTTATTCAAATTGCTACCGAAAGTTATTATGAGAGAGGGAAACATGGTTTTATGCATCTCAATAATGTTAAGTTTCCTTGTTTTATGTTGAAAGCTTTGAAGTTGCATATGTTTTGTCTTCCTATGCTAGTGGCTTTTTGTTTCAACAATTCATTTTCTCATATACCCCTATGCATAGGAAGTGGGTTAGACTCAAATGTGTTGGTTATTTGCTTCTTGATGCTCTCTTTAACTTCAAATATTTATCTCCTATGTGAGCATCTTTGAAAGTTTCGAGCCTAACTTAAAGGCATTAAAGAAAAGTACTTGTTGGGAGATAACCCAAGAGTTTGGTTGAGTCTTAGAAGTTATTACCTCGGTAATAACCGCTCCTTATATTTTTTGTTTTGGATTTTGAGTCAAGTTCAACTACTTTTGAGAAGTGGAGGAGTTGTGAAAAGTGGCTGTCCTGGGACATATTTTTGTGTTGTATTGTAAACATTCGTGAGGAAGATCAGTACTTCGGATTGAGCTGTATTTTTCTGAGCTTGGTCTCCAAGTTGTTACCCAACTTTCATCAGTTCTGTACTTTTTGATTTGAGCAACAGAAGGTTTTCGAAAAAATCAATCTTTACATGCTGGTCTGTTTTAACAGATTTCTGCCATCATTTTCATTTGCCTCTTACATAAGCTTTGTTTTGATGGGCTTTTAGTTGAAGTGTGTACCTAAAGGTTTATTGTTTTTTCTTACACTAATTTTGTCATTGAGTTTGTGCAAGGGTTTTGTATGAAGGAAATTTTCACGAGAAGGAGAAAAGGAATCTGCAGAGTTCGTCTTTGAATAGGTAAAAGTGGTGAAAACAGAGGGTTCGTGAAACTCCAATCTTTTTATATTTTTGATGTTTTTAATACATAAGGAAGACTACGAGACGGAACAGAGGAGGAACCAGAGTCCTGGGTGGACAAACCCACCCCAGGCGCGGGCCCATCCTGGCCGCGCCTGGAGGGGGTGTGTCGCCCTCGAACTCCGTATCCGCCTCGTTTCCGTGTTAGTACCTTCCTTATGCCTTAAAACTTCGTAATATATAACCTCCCCGGATCCCCCGAGGTTCGTGCATCATGTTCTCGTCGTGTTTTCGTTTCAATATGTTTCTGTCAGGAAATCTTCTCAAGTTTAGAGCACCATGGTCTCTGCCAACGATAAAGGCAAGAAGCCCAAGGAAGAAGAACCTCAAGTCCCCAAGGAGGAGGATATTTCGGTAGGGTATGAAGGGTACATGGAGGAGGACAAGCAACCGGACACTCGCGCTACCGTCGCAAGCATTGGAGTGGTGGCTACCCCTATGAAGCTTAAGAGGACATCATGGATGTCTACAGGAGGGAAATATCAACGTCATGCTCTCTCTCCATTTTCACCTCCTCCAAGTACCAAGAAACCCTTCCACACTCTTATACATGAGCGTAAATTTCAATATGTGCCCAAAGGGAACTCGCCCTCGATGTGGGATATGCCTCGTTCTAACCGTGTAGGGGAGGAACACACTAAGAAGGAAGAGTGGGGAAAGAATAAGAAGGACTAGAACTCTCGGTCCGATATGATCATGAACCGCATTGAGCAAAACTCGGACTTGATTCGTACTCTAACCTTTGAGATTGAGGAGTTAAGGAAGCTTATTGAATATATTATCAAGGGAACACCACCATCACCGAAGGAGTAATTCGTCATCAGGTTTGGCATCCCCTTGGCTTGTTCCAAGCTTGGGGGAGTGCCGTGGTATCACCACCATTATCTTTTATCTTTTACCTTTTTAGTGGATTCATATCTATGGTAGAGAGGTTATCTTATAGTTTGGTTTGCATGTGGAAGTATCTCTCCTTTAGTTGATTATCTATGTATCCCTTGGTGTGAGTGCCTTTATTGAATATTAATGAGAAGTCTCATCTTTTACTTTTTGCACTTCTTATTTTAGTTTGCAATCTCTAATATATGATGGATCTTGTTGATAGGTATTGGAATCACTTTGGGACCATCAAGTGGATCTAAATTGGTTTTGGAAAACCGAGTTCTCGTTAGTAGCATTACTTTGAAAGAGAGAAAATAAAAAAAGCTTATAGGTATTTTGTATCATTTGTTTTATTTCTTATTGGCTCATAAGCTTAGTTCTCTATTTAAGATATTTTGTGTATTCAAGGAAGATTGCATGTTTGGATTTATTACTTGTATGTTTTCTTGTTTCTTTCAACTCTCTTGATTGCTACCCAGCCTTGCTAGCCAAAAACCAGTTTTGAGAAGGCATACTTCTCATGTTTCCAAATCCCTTTGAACCAAAACTTTTGCCACTTGTGTCCACCATATCTACCTATTCCAAGCAAATTCTCAAGCTTCATCTATCTTTCGAATTAAAAGTATTTTGTTATGTGAAAACTAGTTAGTAAATCTCTCACGAACTTGACAGCACACCTTATTTTCTTGCCCTAATAGACTTGAACCATTGTGCCATCGAAGTTGTATATGCTTGCATCTATACATTGGAATTAGCAGAACCATGCTGTCACGGGGAACATTTTCAACATTGCACTTGTACTCTGTACACAGTTGATATCGTGCTCTTTTGTCTATGGATGTCAACGGTGTGAAATAAAGAGGGAACTTGTAAATCCATGGAGTCTGTATTTTGTGTTAGAGAAACGCTTGGGCTGCTAGCCTAAGCCATGCCTAATCATGGTGGAAACTTGCAGCATCACCATAGTGAGCTATCTATGAAGCATCCTCAATAAAAAGCTATGCACATAGTAAATAAAAAGATCGTTGAGATGTTCATTGTCTGCTTGCCTTGTCATTTTGGTTATGGGAAAGCTCATGTACCATGTGCAAGGGGTACCCCGTTGGCGGTTCTCTATGATACGCATGTACTTACAATGACAAGAACTTACCTGTGACCAAAGTTGAGTAGCATGAGGAGTGGCCCTCATATTCAAGGGACATGAGATTGCCAACTTATATTTCGTCAAGCATATACTCCATCTTTGTGCACTTTAACCTTAATCATCTCAAGATGCCTATGATAAGGGCAATGAGGGCTCAAAGCTAGTAAGTACCATAATCTTTTGGAAGCTCTTTATGACTTGTAATCCATGCTTCCCTCTATAAAGGGACCTTTCTCCCACTTCCAATTTGAGTCAGTAAACCTACTTCCTCTCTTTCTCTAGCGAGCATTTGAGTTGGTGTGTTTCAAGCATTCATATAGTGATTTATTCAATCATGTTCTTTATCTTCCTTGTTTGCACAAAACTCTTATCTATTGAGTATTACTTTGAAAGCCTTCACTTGTGAAAAAACTTTTTGAGCAAAGAGAGTTCATGTTTTGAAAACTTCTACAAAAATCTTTCTGTGGAACTATTTGCTAGGTGTTCTCTGACCAAGAACAAGTTTGTCAATTCCAATTATGATTTATCTTTATGCATCTCTATTGTGAATGTTGTACTTGGTTGCAATCTAAGTTATATAATGGTGAGTTGTTTTCTTCTATGAGTTATGCAATGGTAGGTGTGATGCTTGTTGTTCGTATTCTTTTATCGACACTTCACTCCATAAACCAGTGGACATGTTTACTGAGATCAGTTTTCGCTTGGGGACAAGCGAAGGTCTAAGCTTGGGGGAGTTGATACTATTAGATGTATATATCTGTATATTGTATTTCCCCCATATGTTAGGGGGCTTCCTGCATATTTGCCCTGTACCTGTACTATATATTGTGGCCTTTGGCCCCCAGAGGAATACAACTTGTCTATTCCTAACATGGTATCAGAGCCGGTTTTAGGGTTCACGTGCCCACCAGTCCTCTGCTTGTGATCGCCGCCGTCAGCTCGCCCCGGCCACCCACCGGTTCCCATTCTGTCCGCTGCGTGAAGTCCTTTCGATTCTTTGCCAGTCCGTGGTCCTCTGTTTCCAGATTCAATCTGTTCCGATCGGATCTACACCTTCGTCCGCCCTTACCCTCCTGCAATTCTCCCACTGCTGATCGGCCCCCGCCACCTCGTCCTCTGCCCCGCCGATCCTCTGCCCTGCCGTCTGCGCGCGCGCACGGGACCTCCCTGCCGCCACCCCCTGCGCTGCATGGCCTCTGCGCCACACATACAGCCACACATACACTAGCCTCCGTCCTTTACATCTAGAGAATATTGGGTACCGTCCTTTACGTCCTTTGCATCTACACACATACACCACCTGCCTACAAACCATTTACACCAGCACCCAACTTACCCTCCTACATAACCTCCCACTGCTAATCCGCCACCTGGGGCCTGCCACCTGCAGGAAGCCTGCCGCCCGCTCGGCGCTTCCGCCGGTGCTGATTTCGTCTGCTTGCGTCAGATTGATGTGATCTAGATATGATCTGTGTCCAAAAAAATAGAAAGAGATATGTCTTCTTCATCGGCTTATGTTGCGATTCCTCGCTGCCCAGTGGTTTTTGATGGCGTGAATTACTCTGATTTCGCTGCCTTTATGCGCGTTCACATGCGCGGTCTCCGTCTTTGGGGTGTGCTCTCCGGCGAGGTCTCCTGTCCGTCGTGCCCCCTGCTCCTGTGGCTCCTCTTCCGCCGACGCCGATTGTTCTCGGTGCTGATGCTTCTCAGGAGGCCAAGGATGCTGCTCAGAGTGCTGATGATAGTGCTGTTGCTGCTTATGACCTAAAGTTCAAGCAGTACTCTTCTGATCTCGAGGCCTATCGACACGCGTTGACTGCTTACACTCAGTGGGTTGATGAGGATGCTCGTGCTGCTGTTGTTCTTACCTCCAGTGTTCTGCCCCAGTATGCTGCTGAGTTCATGAGTCTCCCTACTGTTGCCGCTCAGTGGGCTCATCTTCGTCAGCGCTATCAGCCATCTGGAGATGCTCTTTACCTGTCTGTGGTTCGCTAGGAGCATGCTCTCCAGCAGGGTGATTCTACTATTGATGAGTTCTATACTCAGAGTGCTGCTATCTGGCGTCAGCTTGATTCTCTCCGTACTGCTATTTGTGGCACATGCTCGTGCTGCCAGATTGTGCGCTCGGATTTGGAGTTTCACCGCATCTCTGAGTTTCTGTCTCGGCTTCGCCAGGAGTTTGAGCCCCGGCGTGCTCAGCTGAATGCTCGTGGTCGTGTTCCGCTCTCTGAGGTGTTGTATGAGCTTCGGGCTAAGGAAACCCGTCTCCGTGGTGCTAGTCTTCTTGCGGTTCCGTCTGTGCTTGCTACTCGTGGTGATCCTTTGCCGTCTGCTCCCTCGACTCAGCCGTGGTCCCTTGTGCCGCCGCCACCGATACTACCCACTCCTCCAGGTCAGGGTCAGGGTAAGCTTGAGCACCAGCAGCCTCAGGGTCAGAGTCAGCACCAGCAGGCTCGTGGTCAGGGTCGCTGTGGTTCTCTTCGTCATTGCTCTTACTGCAACAGGGATGGCCACACTTGGGCCACCTGTTATACACGGGACCCCAGTTTACGTCAGCAGCACCAGGCTCGTGGGTAGTCGGCTCCTTCCGGATCTTCAGCAGTTGCTCTCTCTGATCAGGACATTATCAGGAGTCTTCGTGGTCTGTTTGCTGCTACAGGCTCTTATTTGACGGGCACTGCTGGTTCTGTGACTGACTCTTCAGGCACTGTGCGACCACCACCTTCTACACAGTCAGATACGTCTCCGTGGTATCTGGATTCTGGAGCTTCCTTTCATATGACCTTTGAGTCTTCTTTTCTGTCCGCTCTTCGTTCTCTCCCTTCCCCTGTCTGTGTTTTTACGGCTGATGGTACCTCTCTTCCTATTTCTAGTCGGGGCACCCTTTCTACTTCTTCTTTTTTTGTTCCTGATATTTCTCATGTCCCTCTTCTTAAGATGAATCTGTTCTCTGCTAGCCAGCTTACTGACTCTGGTTGTCGCGTCATTCTTGATGTTGATTCTTGTGTTGTCCAGGACCGTCGCACCCAGGCCCTGGTTGGAGCTGGCCCTCGCGGCCGTGACTCTTCAGGACTTTGGGAGTTAGACTGGCTTCGTGTTCCTTCCACTGCCACTTCATCTGCCAGTTCTTCTCCGGTTGTCGCCTCTACTACCAGCTCCTTTCAGAAGTGGTATCATCGTCTTGGTCACCTCTGTGACTCTCGCCTGTCGTCATTAGTTCATCGTGGTCTTCTGGGGTCTGTCTCAAGAGATGGGTCTTTGCATTGTCAGGGTTATAGGTTGGGTAAACAGATCCAGCTTCCCTATCCTACTAGCGCGTCTGTATCTCAGCGACCTTTTGATTTAGTTCATTCCGATGTTTGGGGTCCGGCTCCTTTCGCTTCGAAAGGGGGCCATCGCTACTATATTTTATTCATCGATGATTTTTCTCGGTACACTTGGTTGTATTTTATGCGCTCTCGCAGTGAAGTACTTTCCATATATCAGCATTTTGCGGCCATGGTCCGTACTCAGTATTCTACCCCCATCCGTGTTTTTTGTGCTGATTCTGCTGGTGAGTATATCTCCCAGATGTTGCGAGGTGTTCTTGCTGAGAAGGGCACCCTTGCTCAGTTCTCCTATCCTGGCACGCATGCCCAGAATGGCGTTGCTGAGCGTAAGCATCGCCATCTTCTTGAGACCACTCATGCTATGATGATTGCTTCTTCTCTCCCGCCGCATTTCTGGGTTGAGGCTGTCGCTACGTCGGTTTACCTCATCAATATTCAGCCTTCTGCCGCCTTGCAGGGTGGTATCCCTCTTGAGCGCCTATCTGGATAGTCTCCAGACTACTACATGCTTCGCTTGTTTGGTTGTGTTTGCTATGTTCTCCTTGCTCCTCGCGAACGCACCAAACTGACCGCTCAGTCTGTTGAGTGTGTATTCCTCGGATACAGTGATGAGCATAAGGGATACCGCTGTTGGGACCCTGTTGGTCGTCGGATGCGTATCTCTCATGATGTTACTTTTGATGAGACGCGTCCTTTCTATCCTCGTCCCACTACTAGTACTTACCCGGTGGAAGATATCTCTTTTCTTCTCTTTCCTGACACACCTCCTTCTACCCCTATTATGTCTTCTTCAGGATGTCCTCCCCCTGATGTCTCTTCTTTGACACTGTCCTCCTCTGCTCCGTCTAGTTCTCCTCGTTCTCCGGAGTCTTCCTCTACTATTCCCTCTTCTTCATCGTCATCTCCTGCGTCATCTTCCTCTGATGATCTTCCCTCTCCTCGTCCTGTTCATCAGCGTCGTGCCCCCAACCGTTACTCTCCTAGTCAGTATGGTCTTTCTATTGCCTCCGAGCCGACTTCTTATCAGGATGCTGAGCATCATCCTGAATGGCAGCTGGCCATGGCTGAGGAGATTGCTGTGCTTGAGCGCACTGGCACCTGGGATCTTGTTTCTCCCCTCCCGATGTTCGTCCTATCACATGTAAGTGGGTCTATAAGATTAAGACTCGCTCTGATGGATCTCTTGAGCGCTATAAAGCGCGTCTTGTGGCTCGTGGTTTTCAGCAGGAGCATGGTCGTGACTATGATGAGACCTTTTCTCATGTGGCTCATATGACCACTGTGCATACTCTTCTTGCTGTTGCTTCTGTTCGTCACTGGTCTGTGTCCTAGCTTGATATTCAGAACACCTTTCTCAATGGTGAGTTGAGTGAGGAGGTTTATATGTAGCCTCCTCCTAGGTATTCTATTCCCGAGGGGATGGTTTGTCGTCTTCGACGTTCTCTTTATGGCCTCAAACAGGCCCCTCGTGCCTGGTTTGAGCGCTTTGCTTCTGTAGTGACTGCTGCTAGTTTTTCCGCTTAGTGCTCATGATCCAGCGTTGTTTGTTCACACTTCTCCTCACACTCTTCTTCTTCTCTATGTTGATGATATGATCATTACCGGTGATGATCCTGAGTATATCGCATTTGTTAAGGCTCGTCTTCGTGATCAGTTTCTTATGACTGATCTTGGTCCTCTTTGATACTTTCTTGGGATTGAGGTTTCCTCCACTTCTGATGGCTTTTACATCTCTCAGGAAAAGTATATTCAGGATCTTCTTGCTCGTGCTGCTCTTGGGGATGAGCGCACTGTTGAGACCCCTATGGAGCTTAATGTTAAGCTTCAACTTACTGATGGTGATCCTCTTTCTGATCCGACGCGTTATCGTCATCTTGTTGGGAGTCTTGTTTATCTTGCTGTCACTCGTCCTGACATCTCTTATCCTGTTCATATTCTGAGTCAGTTTGTTTCTGCTCCTACCACTGTTCACTATAGTCATCTTCTCCGTGTTCTTCGTTATCTTCGTGGTACGATCACTCGTCGCCTTTTCTTTCCTCGTTCCAGCTCCCTCTAGCTCCAGTGCTCTACGTGGGCGAGTGATCCTTCGGATCGCCGTTCCCTTTCTGCTTACTGTGTGTTTCTTGGTGGTTCGCTCATTGCTTGGAAGACAAAGAAACAGACAGCGGTTTCCCGTTCGAGTGTTGAGGCTGAGTTGCGTGCTATGGCCTTGTTGACTGCTGAGGTGACCTGGTTACGGTGGTTACTTGCGGATTTTGGGGTCTCTATTACCACACCCAGTCTGGTTTTGTCTGACAGTACAGGTGCTATTAGTGTTGCACGTGATCCAGTCAAGCATGAGCTTACCAAGCATATTGGTGTTGATGCTTTCTATACACGTGCTCAGGTGCAGGCTCAGGTTGTTGCGCTTCAGTATGTGCCTTCAGATTTACAGTTGGCGGATTTCTTCACGAAGGCACAGACCAGAGCACAGCATGATTTCTTACTCTCCAAACTCAGTGTTGTGGATCCACCATGAGTTTGAGGGGGGGTGTTAGATGTATATATCTGTATATTGTATTTCCCCCATATGTTAGGGGGCTTCCTGCATATTTGCCCTGTACCTGTACTATATATTGTGGCCTTTGGCCCCCAGAGGAATACAACTTGTCTATTCCTAACAGATACGCCCAATTTGCATCACCATTATATATCATAATTTACCTCTATTCATTGATATATGTCTTATTATGAGGTATTACTTATGGCTTTTCATCTGTTTATGCATGTTGGATGATTCTTGGAGTATGGACTGCCAGAGTCTGGATTCTAATGGAAAAGAAGATGCTTCGGTGCAATTTCGCCAAGATCAGAAAAATACCAGAAAAATATGGGAAAATATTATTTCTCCAGAAGAATGAGGAAGCCAGAAGGAGGAGCGAAGAGGGGCCACAGGGGGCCCACACCCCCTAGGCGCAGGTCCCTCCTGGGCTGCTCCTAGGGCAGGTGTGGCCCACCTGCCCGGCTCCCGACTCCGCTCCTTCACCTATATATTCCCTATGAAACCCTAAGGCCGGGAGAGCGACCACAGATAGATTTCCGCCACCTCTAGGGGCGGAAAACACCGAGAGAGAAATATTTCTCCAGCAGACAGATTTCTGCCGGGGAAATTCCTTCCTGGAGAGGGGAGACCGTCGCCATCAACACCATCATCAAGCTAGGCTTCATCGGGATCATCATCATCATCCACACCATCTTCTCCACCAGCACCATCATCACTACTCCGTCCCGCTGTAACAATTGTGTTGCATATTGCTTTTGTTCTTAGGGGAAACTTTCCGGGTGTTGATTACAATTGTAGTTGACGCTTGTGAGTCGAACCATTGGATTATTGTTTATGTTCAGATTGTTATCCATTACCATATCATCTTTGATCTTGATCCATATGATGTCTTTTGAGTAGTTTGTTGTGTTCTTGAAGACATGGGAGAAGTCATGTTGTTATTAGTGGATTTGTGTTGAGTTATTATTCAATGGTTTAGTATTTAAGTTGTGGTGCTATTCTTCTAGTGGTGTCATGTGAACATCGACTACATGATACTTCACCATTTATGGGCCTAGGGGAATGCATTGTGTCTTTGGCTACTAATTGTGGGGTTGCCAGAGTGACAGAAACCTGAACCCCCGTTAGGACACCTTTGCACAAGGGAGTGTAGGATCTCAGAGTTTAAGGTTGTGGTTAGATTTATATCTTAATTACTTTCCTGTAGTTATGGATGTTTGAAGGGGGTTTAATCACAAGTATGTATTAGTCCAAGTAAGGTCGGTATGTTAGCACAGGTTCACCCACACAACACTTACAACACCAGAGAAGAGTACTCAGCTATTTGAACCGAAAGCACTTGACAGAATTCCCATGTGTCCTTGAGAATGTTTGGTCCTTATAAGTATTTCCATCGGCTTGTCCTTTGCTAAGAAATGATTGGGCCACTTGCTCCGTTTGTTTGTTGTCTTTATTACTTGCTCTTTGTTTTGTTGCCTTATCAGAAAACCACTAAAAATCCGTTTGCTAAGTATTCACAGGGATTTCCTGCTCCATACCACTATTCAGCACCTTCTGCTCCTTGTTGGGATCGACACTCCTATTTATCGAAAGTAATACGATACACCTCCTATACTTGTGGGTCATCAGTAAGGGATTTAGGTGTTAACAATTTTAGATATAATGGTAAAGTTTAAAGTAATGTGATTATGATTAATTATCATTTGTTGACTATGATGATAGTCCTTGAGTTTAGTTGTTAAGAGTTTAAGATAGTATCCTAAGATTTGTTGTTTGAAGTGGCAAAAATAATAACATTTGAAGAAAAGACTTCTTTGCTAAGGTTTAAGCAACCTTGATGGCTTTTAGAATGTGCTTGATAGAATGTGATTGATGTTGTCTATGCTTTTCTTGAAGAGTTTGGACTTAAGACGCTTTACGACTTAATTATAACAGACCAAAGTTAACTATAAAATACACAATAAAGTCTTTAGCATTATAATTGAAGTCTTATAGACTAAAGTTAACTTTAAGAATATATATGGCTTTAGGTTTAATGCTTATGATACTTGTACTTTGTTCTCTGCATAATGTTTCTTTAAATCTATTTGAGAGTGGTAGTATTTCTATTTGAGAATTGATTTCTTATTATTTTACCGTACTAAAGCCATTTAGATCTTTATAAAAGTGGGGTTATGGTTTGAAAATTAGTAGACAATATTACTTAACTACTTATGAATTTAATATAATGTTTTGATATGTTTATAAATTTGTGATTGAAGTAAAGGAATAAGTTTTTATTTATCCACAAATTATTCTTGAAGATTTTATATTTGATAGGAATCTTTCTTTTTAAAATTTTCTATATTAATGGTGGAATGATATTCAATAAGATTTTATTTAACATATATTGAGCCATTTAGACTTCATATTATTCATAAGTAAGACTAATTTTATTTGTTAGACCTCAACTAATTAATTTTAGAAATACTAGCAATTTTTATTTGCCCTTATATGAATTATTAAGTAAGGAAAATTGATTTAAATTCAAGTTATTAGGTATTAAGTTTTTATTTAATTTTAGAAGTGGAATGTTATATTTTTAACATGTAGATATTATTTTTGTGATCATTTTTGTATATTATGTTTATTTTTGTGATTTATAAATAATAAGATATGATTTTTATGAGATTTAATATTTTATAACACTTAATAAATATTAATTATTTAATTAGGTGAAATAATATTACACGATTATGGTATTAAATTTTAGTTCCTATTTTACTAAGAATTTTAGTTTATTATTTATATTTTTATCATTTACCATTATTAAAATATGAATTATCAAAGTTTTATTACTTATAAAATCTTTATTAAATAATATTTATTTAAATAATTAACATAATGATTTTGGATGATACAATTAAATTATATATTTTATTTTTCCAAACATTTTCATATATTACACATTTTTTCTGAATTATAAAATAAAAGTTATTGGATTAACAATGTTTAATCATTTTATTTATTTTCTGGAAATATTTTTATTTAGACTAATAAGTTTTAACCTATTTCCTAAACAGTAAATAACTTTTCACACCCTACCCAGACATACCCTACTCACAGACAGGTGGGGTACTGGCCACGTCAACATGGCACGCAAGCAGTGGACCGGTCAAACGGTGGACCAGGTCAAGGTGGTCGTCAGCATGATGTCGCTATGACGTCAGCACAGCTACCACCGTCAGTTGGTGGTCGCCGGCGGCGATCTACGGTGCCCTAGCAAACGAAACTAGTCTAGTTCGAATCAGCGCGACGTGCTGAACCCTAGAGTGGCGGCGCCGCTCGGAAATGGTCATCGGAGCCTCGGCTCCGACGAGCTCCGACGGTGACCGACGGTGTCATAAGATGCAACGGTGATTTAGAACAAGATGATGCGATTAAAGGTACTGGATGATTCAGGAACTCACCCAGATGACGATAGAGAGGTCAGGAAGACTTGGGGAGGCGTGACGACGACGAATCAACGATAATGGCCACGACAGCCGATGAAAAGGAACGCTCGATTTCACATGATTCATGGTGCGCCAACTCCCGTGCTTGGTCCTAAGAGAGTAAGGCCACGACAGCGCGTCCAACGGTGGCTTCAACGAGGCGAGGGGTGGTCGGACCTAACCGGAACGACGAACTCTGATGAGCCCTGGTTTCAGGTGAGGAAGAGAGATAGGTCTAGAGAGCGAGATTGAATATAAGATTGGTATGAGAGGATAGAGGAGGACGCGGTGGTATTATATATTCCTCCCAGGGTCGGCGGCGAGCATCACGGCGGTCGATTCGTGCTGACGATGGCAGACGGCATAGGCGGGGCGCACGCAGCTGCCTGTGTGCGTGAGGATGACGAAGACGGTAGTTTTGCAGAAAACCCCCTGGAAATTCTTTCCTCTCAACCTGCGATCCCTTCTCTGACCCCACTCGTCAGTCACCGTGGTTGGCCAGTTGGGCTCGTTATTGGGCCTTAGTGTACTGCGCTTGAGCAGCAGATAGGAAGTTAGGAAATGGGCCTTGGGCCAGATTCTAAACTGAGTTGTTTATTTGATTTATTTCTCTTTTCAAATTTTGTTTACTTTTCTAACATTTTTAGCATTTGTTTTAAATATTCCTTATAAAATCCTATTTGCTAAATGCTTGCAGCAATCAATGATATGTATTTAAATTCATTTAGTGAACCTTTATTATATAAGGTTTATATTTTCCTTATTTCCTTTATTTAGGTTCCTTCTTTTTTTTATTCACATTTTGTAGAGGTTTTTGTTTTGAGTTTGATTACCTAAATAAACCATAATGTATTAAGTTTATTTTATGAGTTTTTAATATAATGATATTATTTCTTTATTTTCTTTATATAGGTACTTTTGTCATGAATCTTTATTTTCATAACATACCTTGAATTTATTATTAAATCTGTTTCACAATTTCTTGTTTTAGGATTTGAATTTATTTAGAATCAAGCACATAATAATGGGCATTTTAATAATAGAAAACAATTGATCCATTATTCTGGAGAAAACAATTAAGGCCCTTATATTGTCCATGTTTTCAAATGACAAGATATGCTTAAGTGCTTTGATATAGGAAAATTATTCCTATAAAGCATTGTGGAAATAGGATGATGAATCAATCAGATGAGTTGGATAATATGTGTGGTCAAAGATTTAAAACTGAGTGATTATCAAGAATTCATATCTTCCATATTTCATAAGTTTAGACTCCTAATTAAGGAATTCCTTTCCTAGATATATTACTTTTTCATATTCATCATCATGGGTTAACATGATGAGCTTTACTTTACAAGAACATTATTACCATCACTTCCACCTTCTACATCCTTTTGTAATCCAATGAGCTTGACACTAAGCTTAACATGATCTCCTCATAGGGATTATCCTCTTCTCTAAAGTGTTTCTTATGAATCTAATTCCACTTGAATGATCATCATCTAATTCATTTAATAGTTGCTTATAATTGCCATTATTTACTTCCTTTATCCTTCATCACTAACCTTACTCCATTAGGTGTATCTACCAAAACCTACATTCCTAAAGTGTCTAATATCTTAATAAAAGAATAACAGTACTCCAATAACTCCATGCTACTCTAGCGTCAGCTTAGCCATACTATTTTATGTTTACTTAACTTCAGTATCTTATTTTCAAACTTCACATCTTATTATGGTGACTTGCAATTACTAACCTAGGATAACATATTCACACTAGAGTGTAGTTATGTTTAACCACCAATGTTACTCATACATGATATAATCATTCACTCTTAGTATCTTGAGCATGATTATCATAATCCTTTGACCATTTATGGCTTAGGTTTCCAGTTGGCTATTCAAGGCTTTGTTAATACAACACTATAGTTGTATTATAATTCTCTTTTTTAGTATCTGTATTTGACTAGGAGATTTGTTCATTGACTATACCTACTTAATTCAATAGGATTACTCCTTGATAACTATCTTCAGAATTCATCCTCGTAATCTTCTTAGTCACCATATTAATATATAATCAAGATAACTCTTCTATCCATTCAGGAGTGAGTTAACTCCACCAACTATCATATTGATTTCATTCTCTCCAACTCTCCCATCCTATAGATGATATCTAAGACTAGCATTACCATTAACCTAATCTTACTTATTTCTTTATAAGCTTTAGTGAATGCTATAATAAGGACAGGGTTAATAGATCAAGAATTGATAGACTAAGAATTGGTGAATCAATAGTTGATTACTTAACATTGATGAACCACAGCTATTAAGATAAGATTCAACAGAGATGATAAGGACTGATATGGAAAGAAAGATATGTGGTGAATGAACTTGTCTTAGTTTCTTCCCTACTTAACCTCACTTAAGAATTAAGGTTAGGGATTACCATAATACTCATGGTATAAGTAGATAAGATTAAGATAGGTCAAGATATAATTATTAAATTCTTGTTATTTGAGTTATATTCCTAACTTGGTATTCATAGGTTGTTATGATGAATACTATGATATGATCTCTTAAAGATCTGATATTGATCAGTAAACAATGTATTGTGGTTTAATTTGATTATATTTGATCTACCCTTAGATCAAATTTGTTTACCCTAAATAAGGTTTTAGCAAAGGTCATATTGAAACTTATCGCAGTCAACTTGATGATCTACTTCAATTCCATCAAATTAAGAGAAGCTTTAATCACTTTGACATGTTTTATTCAAAAGCACGAAAATTATTCGGATTTTCTATGCATGAATGCAATGCACATATCTGAGTTTAGCTTATTTTTGAGCTCTAATGCTGGGATGTTACAGATATACTAGGACTCTACATTTTGTAGTCCAAGTCTCTACCTACCCCCGTGTAACTCTCACTACTAGAAAATAGCCTATAGGAGACATGCTTATAGGAGGCGCATCCCTCAAACATGCGCCTGCACTAAATACACGAGGCGCATGTCTAAACGGTGCGCCTCGTGTATATTATTACTTGAGGCACATGTTTAAATGGTGCGTCTTCTATATCGCATGTACGGACCAGATCTGGCTGCCCCCACTAACTCGAGGCGCATCGTATCTATATGCTCCTCGCATAGTTCAAATACTTGAGGCGCATATGGGTGAGATGCGCCTCGAGTAAGTTGTGTAGGCCTAGTTGTGGTAAGTTGCGGGGGCCTAATCGCGTAGTTCAACGACTCCGATTAATTTCACGCAGAGGTTTAGACTATTTTTTATTGTTCATATTAATTTTAGGCTATTTTTATAGTTTATATTTGTTTTTTTAGTTCCAAAAAAGTGGCCACCAACAGGATTCAAACCTGGATTGCCAAAAGGGACTGGGTGTCAGCCACTAAGTGAGCAATATTTTTGTGTAAACACTGCATGTGTAGTCTATTTGACTAGAGCATGAAAAGTTATACAAGTCGCATCTTGCTGAATTCGACTCGCGGAAGTTTGCACCATTATCGACCCAATTCAGCACAACGCGCATCTCGTGTTCTCCTTTCTTTCTCTGTTCTCGCAAGCTACTGCTCGTCGTCGTCCAATTCGCCCACCGCCCAAAGAAGGTTCGTCCGCCCGCCGCTTCTCTGTATCGAAGAAGAAGAAGACTTCGTCTGCCTGCCGCTTCTCTGCATTGAAGAAGGAGTCGTCCATCGTCGAAACATGCACATCGTCGAGTCCGTGCGTGAGGATCCCCTCTCCCTCCCCCTGCTAGTTTAGGTTTAGGATTTGGTTTAGTTTAGGTTGAATTGCTAGTTGTAGCTCCTAGACAACAGAAAACCTTGTTGTATACTCTGTATCATGAGTATCCTTGTGTTGGTTAAATAAGAATGGATGCTTGAGCTTATGATTTGGATGCAGAAAACCTTATATCTCTCTGTTCAACTGATATGTGCATACTGAATAAGAATGGATGCTTGAGCTTATGATTTGGATACACAAATCCTTGTAGCTCTCCGTTCAACTGATATCCCTTTTGTGTGGTAGCATTTGCTACAAAGATGATCTAGAATTGTTCTTAATTCTTTGCAGCAAAAGAAAATAGGTGCTTGACCAAATGGCTAACTATTTGGGTGTAACTGAATGTATTTTAAACCTTGGATTCTTATATTGCTTGGAATATAGAGACTGGGGCATGGATCTATCCTTTTCAGTTTTAACATTTGAGCTTAAATTATTGAGTTGGTAATGGATGCTTCTTGGATATGTTCTATCCACTATGACAGATAACCAAACACATATAAACTGATTACTAGTCCGACTTAGCTAGGAAAATGATTTGGAATGCGTATGTTGGATTACAAATGAGATTGTGTTACGGGAATTCTACCATGATGCTGCTACTATAATTAAAGGCTTTTACTGATGTGTTCTTCATTGTGTTTGTCTCTACCATTGGGTTACAAGTTGGCTCAAAGCAACTAGGGTACTACCACCCTTAAAAATTTTCCAACTAGTTTACTTCTTGGCTTGCTTGGAATCTTGATGATACTTCTCTGGGCAAACATCTGCATAGTGCCCTTTGTTTCCACACTTGAAACATGTGACAAGGCTGAGATCCTTCATAGGCTTTATCTTATGCTTCATCTTTCCTGGACAATTGCTTGCATAATGTCCTTGGTCACCACAATTGTAACATGTGATAAGATTGAGTTCTTCACGTATCTTCTGTGGACAAGTTGACACATAATGGCCTAACTCTTTGCAGTTGTTGCACCACACTTGGCTAATCTCCTTATACTTTTTCTTCTTCTCTGGACATTCATTGGCATAGTGTCACATATCTTTGCAATGGCAACATTGCACTTGGCTTTTGTCCTTCTTCTTCTTGGGTTTCTCCAAAGCTAAGAGTGCTTCTAGTTCATGTTCTTCATATCTTATCTCAAAGGTAGGAAAGTTTCCTGGTCTCCTTGATCTTTTCCTAGGGTAATACATACGTCTCCTCTTTGGTCCATCAAATTGAGTCATATTGTATGGAGGTGCAAGCTGAGATTTTCCTTTGTCTTCATCCTTCTTGGTAGAAGTTGTTCTCTCATGGTGGTCTGCAATCAGTTGTTGCACTCCACCTTGTTTCCTTTGTTGAACTATGGAATAGATGGGGCATTGGATAGGGACATGATTATTTCCTTCACATAGGAAACAAGTAGCTTGAGATGTGAGGCATTGATTATTTGGATGTTTCTCTTCACAGTTGGGGCATTGATCTTCATGCTCTTTGGAAGTGTGATCCTTGTCTCCACAAATATTGCAAGCTTGGGTTCCTTCTAGAATATCATCCTTGTCATCCGTGTTGTCAGAAACTCCTTGGGAAGAGTTGTCTCCCATGTTGATCATTTGATTTGTCACCTTATGCAACAATTGGGTTTGGGTTTCCAAAAACCTTTGCATGGTTGGATCTAACTCACTGGTGTTGGCTAAAAATTGAGCTTTCACTTGGTTCAACTGGGTTTGGGTTACTATGAGTTCTCTCATGTTGGACTCTTGGTTGTTGTTGTTGTCACCATCCTTGATGTTGGAGTTTCTTGGAGTAGTCATCTGTTTGGGTTGGATTGGGATTAGAATAGGCAAAAGATATTTCTAAGGAATCAATTCTAATCACACACATCACAATTTATTCAAGCATTGCATAAGCAATCACAAACAAACATTCCACTCAAACAACAAGTTACAAGCACATTTTTAGGCAATAAAATATTTTTGCTACACCACATAAGTTGGTGGGTTTGACTTACACTAAATATGGTGGTCCAACTATATGGTTCACTTGAAATCATTCCATCCTTCTTAGTTGATTCTTCTTGAATGAGATCATGGTTCCCTTGGGAAAATTTCTTGTGTCTTGGTCACAAAACTTCAAAGGTGATGATGTTTCCTTCTAAGTTGTGTTTCCTTAGTCTTCAAAGCAACATTACTTGTCTCACTTGTAGGCCTTAGTGATATCCAAGTTGAAGTCCTTGTTGAGACTAAGGTTGAAGTCACCTGAGTTGGTGAAGTCCTTTGCTCATGTTGAAGTCCTTGGCCATGGGGTAGACTTTGTCCATTAAGTTGAAGTAGAAGAGGTGTAGAATCAAAACCAAAAAGGTTGAGGAAAGAGTTTACAAGATTGTTGGTAAGTAAGTTTTGGAACAAATACAACTCCTATTTTTCTAAGGGGTTTTGTCCAATCCTAGGGTTACAATCCTACAGGCAACACAATGCTCTGATACCATCTGTAAGGTTCCCAACCTTTAATAAGGTAGAGATACCTGTGTTTACAATGCTAGTCCCTGGATCAATAGCTAGCATCCACAGTTAAGATGTAATATCAAGAAACAAAGGTCATAATACAACTTTATAACCAGGAATAAAATAATTTATTACATCTTACATAGCTCATTTGGCTATCTCATTACAATGCAGCAGAATATACAATAGCATGGGGTCCTTCATCTTCAAAGTGCCACAGGCAAACATGTTGGTTGTAGACTTGTAATCCTAATCAACACATCTCACTAACATCAAATAAACCTGTAACATAATAAGTTACAGCCACAAGGGTCAATACATTTGAATTGTATTGGAAAGTGATACTATGGTAGTATAGTGGAGTCTATCATCTATATGCATTTGGCTAAGTGGAGCTTAGGCTTGCTTTGCTCAAAATAGATTTTCCTTATCATTTAAAAACACTAAGTTTTTGCTCGACAAAATCACCCAAGGCATCTCCCAATAGAAATTGGTGATCCTTCAACCCTTGTTTAACCACAAAGTTTTAACTTAGAAATTGGGATGAGGAGATTCTTGATAGCTTCCATGTCTTGATGCTCAAATTGTCCTTTACCAGGGACATGGCTAAGTACTTAGATTTTACACTCTGCAGAGGTGGTGCACTTTCCCCACAAGACTTGGTTTCACCAAGACAAGATCTTTCAGAAGCCTTCCCTTAGACCAGAATGGACACGTTCCAACATATCATCCCACTACCACCAACTGTCCATTTGGCTAAGTTATCACAACCTATATGATCTAGGCAGAGCCCATAATGCCAAGTGGCTGCACTTGAAGCTTCTCAACATTTGACCTCTCAAATCTCTTTGTTCCTGGGTGGCCATCCACAAGTGTGATACACAAGGTAAACCATAGAAATGGGCCTTGTGTAACCACTCAACACAAACCATTCCTTCCATTCCACCCAGGTGATTCATTCACTTAGTTATTTTATTAAACAAAACACAAGTCCTTGACTTAGAAATATTCCATAGTATGAATATATATTCCACCCTTGTTTTCTACTAGCTAAGCTAAGCATGATAGTAGTAGGAATCTTAACTTAGGAGAATTCTACTAAGGTTTCATCTACTAGGATTTCCCATGGCATAGTTTACACTTAGCAAAATTCCATGCAAGTCCTACTTAGAAATATCACTAATGCATAGTGAAAATAATGGGACAAAAGTATGAAGCATCACTTGCCTTTTTGGTAGAGAATATAAGTTCACTCCTTGATCTTTGCAATATTCACACTCTTCAAATCACTACAATTCAATCAAGCAAGCAATATTTCAATCTACCATTCAAGCAATATCACATAAAATAATAGTAACAAAACAATGCATGCAAGCATGCCAAACTTTGTTTTTTTTACAAAAGTGTTTTATAATAGGTTATAAACATTCTAAAACACTTATTGGTCATTTTATAAAGTGGCAAAACTATTTGCAAAAGATTCTACCTATAAACCATTTTTAAACCAAAGCCTTATTTTATGTGGTGGAGAAATGCTTTTAATAAGGCAACAATCGATAGGGTTCACCAAATATGTTTTCAAATCATAAAACCTTGTGTTTAGGGTCAGAGAGTTTAAATCAAAACATTTCCCAAAGGTTTTCTCCAAAAAGCATTTTTAACAAATAAACAATATTTTTATTTGACTAGAAATGGTTTAAATTAAAGATTTATTCTTTTGCTTCACCAAATACATTTTCAAATCCATGAGTTGGTTTCTAAGGTCAGTAGGTTCAAAACAATACATTTGCCAAAGGTTTTATCTCAAAAATCATTTTAGAACAAATTTTATATTCTAAACATGCATACACAAGTTTCTGCAAAAACAATCAATTTAACAGAAGCATTTTACTAAACAAAGTGCATGGTTGGATAGGATTTGTCTGCTGATTCCATTGATATAAAATTTGCAAAATTTAAAAGTTATGGATTTTACAAAATTGAACAACTAATAGATCAAATCTGTTTTTATTAAAACAGACCGGGCCACATGTCTTGTTCCTATTCGACGAAAACGATTCGCGTGGATCGCGTGCTGTGAGGCGTTGGATCTAACTGAATCGCACGGATCAGATTGCATACCCCTTCGTTTTAAGTGAATCTATCGCGTCCACTAGATCTGAATCGAACGGATCAGACAGCCAAGATCTGGCGGCGCTGGGCGACAGCGAGTGGCGGCGCGGTCAGACGGTGTCACATCCCAAATTTTAGATTTGGTCTTGCATATCATTCATATCATTGCATCATGCTTTTCCATGCAAAACCGTCGGGAGAAAAGGTTCGGCGAAACGCCACTTGCAAAACCCTATTCTATTTTGCTTCGAGGTTCCTACGGGAAGCTTTAGTAGGACTAGCGTTGACCACCCTTGTATATTAGTGGTTCCGCTCAAACCTTGACGCTAGATTGTTCCCCTCGACTATACGAACCCGTAGGCGCAAGAATTGCTCGAATCGGAGCTCGTACGGAAAAGTTGTCGCCGTTTTAGTAAATCGTCGGAAAACGGTCCGAATTTCCGGACCGATTTCCGAATCGGAAACCAATTCCGCACCGTTTCAGAGTAGGACCCGCAAAGGGGCCCCACTTAAGGACCCACCTGGGGCCAGCCGCCGCCGCCCCTGCCCTCGATTCCCGCACCGCCTCGATCGCCCCGCGCGACTCCCGAGACGCCGCCGCCGCCGCCTCTCCTCGCTTCGCGCGCCAGCGCCGCCTTCGGCCGCCGCCGCCGGTCGCCCTCCTAGCCGCCATCGCCAGCCCCGCCCGCAGGTAAGGCCCCGCCACCCCGCCGCCTTTCCACCGCCGCCGCCGCATCCCGCCTTGCTGCCGTCGCCGACGCCGCCTCGCCCCCGCCTCGGCCGCCCGCCTCGCCGCCCTCCTCCGCGCGCCCCGCGCGCCTCGCCGCCAGCGCGCCGCCCGCTGCTGCTGCGCGCGCCAGCCGCCGCCGCCTTGCTGCCGTCGCCGCAGCGCGCCGCCTCGCTACTGCTGCTGCTGCGCGCGCCGCCGCTGCCTCGCTTCGCGCGCGCACGCGCACGCACGCATGTACGCACTCGCGCGCCGTTTTGCGTCGCGTCGTTTCGTCCGTACCGCGTCACACGCGCGCCGTCTTGCGCGCCGTGTTGACGATCTTGGACCGTTCGTTGACCGTCTCCCTCCGTGCAGAAAAAACCCCGACGCCGGAACCGATCGCCGCCGCCGTCCGGAACTCGCCACCGTCCGTTTCGCCGTTCGTTTTCGGTAAGACAGCAGCCACCGTCAGATCTCAGATCAGCGGCTTAGATCGTTCGTTGACCGGTCAGACTCAGACGTTGACTAGTCAGACGCCCAGTCAGCAGACGCGTTGACCAGTCAACAGACACAGTTGACTGGTTAATTTCGTTAATCCTTTTAGTTGACAGATTTCGGTAGAATCTTGTAAATTGCGTAGAAATTAAACTGCTTGGCCAAAAATTGCAAATAAAATATGTGTAGATTCTGTGAGTCGTGTAGAATCTCGCTGTACCTTTGGTTTAGACTTTTGCAGCAAGGTTTAGTACAGTTTAATCAAGCTAGTTAGTGGCCTTTTCGGAGTAATAAATTCGTAGAAAAAGATTCGTAGCTCCAAAAATCGCGTATGATATGTCCCTGGATTCAGTGGAACGAGGGGAATCTCATCGTGAATTAAAAGGATAGGCTTACTGTAAAAACTTCTGCAGAAACTGTCTATTGGCTTTCTGCAGTGTTTTAATTACTCGGGGAGTTTTATAATTCCTTTTTGAGTAATTCTAGTTGGTACTGTTTCTAACCAGCGATGCCTATGCGGTAGAATTTTCCCAAGATTTTACAAATAGTATACTACCGGTAGTGAATTATTTGAGTTCTAGCTCTAGTTTGGAGCATTACTTTTGCTTAATAGTTTTCCTAGCTAAAACTATCTTCCATGCATGCAATCGGTAGTATTATGGAATAGGATGTTGTGGTGCAGCTGTAGCACCAATTCACTTGTCGCTCTTGCATTCATGCATCATATTTGTTGCATATGTTGTGGATTGTTTGTTTATGAATGCAATTGTACCGTGTAGATTGTGACGAGTGCAACGCTTGCTCGTGTGTGGATTGTTCTTCCGACCGCTACAACCAAGGCAAGTAGATGCTACTTTGTTCATAATATCGTCCTACTATTTTCAATGCATTGTCGTGTATTTTGTAGTTGCATGTGTAGGATGATACTATCGCTATGCTATGACCTATTATGTGGTAGGGCTTTCCTTGTAGATGAACCACCGTTGGTAGATGTGCTTAGCCATGCTATGTTGAACGAGGGCTGGGTTACATCATTGATATTTGTTTTCTCAAAGTATTGGTTTGTGAAAACTAAAAACAACTTAATCAATGAACCCCCTGGGTGTGATGATATTGATAATTTTTGGTGGTTTCATTGCGGAAAGGCACCCAGGTATCAAGAGAGAATGATTGGCTTCTTTATTGTGTAGCTTACGTGTACAACCATGTGCCAATAATGGAATGGGCGGTTGGTTGGACTTAGTAGGTTGTGGTAACTCGAACCCACGTATCCAGAGATGTAGAATTTTGGTCGGTTGGACCGGTGCGCGTCGGGATTGGGGTGCTACTTCCCGAACAGTCTCATCTTGGACTTCTCCCTATCATCACCCAAAATGCGAGTGATGGTACGAGCTGGGTTGGCCAAGTCACATGGGTAAAGTGTATTAACCTCTGCAGAGTGTATAACCTAATCGATTAGCCGTGTCCCCGGTTATGGACATCTGAGTTGCTTGATATTGATTCCATGACAAATTTCTCGCTCATTCTAATTTCATAATTGTTTTAATATTGTTGGGTTAACTTAATTGGGATCTTTTCAAAGAAAATCAAAAACTGTTTATGAAAGTAGGACAAAGTTATTTTCAAATGCAAGCCAGACACAGCTCCACTTGCCAAATATGCATGTAGATGTTAGTACTATTGTCTCCTTTACTAGCTCTACTTGCCATACATTCCATGTATTGACCCTTCGGGGCTGCTACGTTTCATGTTGCAGGTTATTCCGATTCTGAGTAATCGATTTAGGCCACGGTACTCCACTCGGCACTTGTTCACTTGTGGGCAATTTGAAGAATGGAGGATTTACTTTGTTTATGTTGCTACCTGAATAATTTGAGCTAGCCTTGAGCTAAGCTTTTATTGTAATAATGGTACTCTGGATCTTCGCTATCTATGATACACGGTTATTTTGCTATGTTATTCATCTTACTCTATTGTGGGCCAATGAATCGATCCAGGGATTGGCATGTCACATAGAGGCCACGGTCTTTTCAGAACCGGGGTGTTACAGGATGGTATCAGAGCCCGTGTGTCGACTGTAGGATTGTGACCTAGGATTTTATTAGGAAGCCATAGATTTATTAAAGCCTATATTAACTCTGTCTTTCATCTTATGCCTTTCACCCTCGTAAATTCTTACCATATGCTATTCTCACCCTTTCCTCTTTTACTTGATAGATGGGAGAAGTCAGGACTGAGTATGCAACCATGGAGTCACCAAGGCCCTTTGTAAGGCAGTTAGCACAGCTCTCGCAGTCATTGGGATTGCCACTGCCCATGTTCAAGGGAAGAAGGTTGTACACCTATGGATATGGAGAGGATGCATGGGAGATCACTACCTTCATCTTCAGAGATGCCGCCTTTCCAAACCCAGTGCATTTGATCTACACCAAGACATACTGCAACTGGGGACTTGGAATCAACTTGGCCATACATGAAGCCCTGTCTCGCCAGTGCCATTATGTCCGACACCTACTACCAGCAGATTCACCCTACCGTGACTATGGAAGGCGTGATGAAGATGGGAACATTGTGGTTACCCCGGGCGACAGGAACAACATGCCGCCCCGTTGGAGGCACATAGAGGACATGGAAAGGGAGAATGGAGCTCTGGCAGAGAAGGTGAGGATGATAAAGGAGATTGCAGATTTTACTAGCAATGGTATGGTGGTCCAAGGACAGGAGATTGACACTTTGCATGAAGCTGTGGGGGTTCTGGAGAATGCCCTGATAGCCAGAGATGCAACCATAGCACATCTTCATGGTACTGTGCAGGAGAACACCCAAAACATACAGCAATTGCAAGGGACAGTCCAGGAAAGGGATCAAACTATTGAAGCTATGACAGCCCAGATTGCCGCTCTCCAGGCACAGCTGAATCCACCCTCTGATGATGACAATGGAGATGATGGCAACAATGGGGATGATGATGACAGTGGAGATGATGATGATGATGAGGACGAGGATGATGATGATGGAGACGATGATGGTGGAGGAGATGAAGCTATTGCAGTTGCAGCTGAGAATGAAGAAGAAGAGGAGGATCCAGAGGAGGTGGAGTTTGAGGTTTCAAGTGATGATTCAGGAGAGGTGTACACTCCGCCGCCATGGTTGTACCGCGAGCCGAAGCACCAACGCATGACCGCAAGGACCTACCTCAACCTCTTCAAGAAGTAGATAGAAGTCCACCAATTAGTCCACGTTAGGTAAATTCGTTAGAATTAGTCTCGATCGTTGTGAAGCTTAGTTCGTGTTAGTTTAAGAGTGATTAGTTGCTTATTTGTGTACTCCAATATCCCAGGAATTATTTGTGCGATTTTTAATGAAAGAGTTATGGCAATTTGGTTACTATCTGTGTTATTTTCGCTGTAGTTTTTCTGCTGATACAGCAGTACTGCGCAATTTTTCATATTTTTCTGGTAACTCGGACAAATCTGAAAAAAATTGGGCTGATGCGAAACTCTCTGTACTATATGTGAAAAAATCAGCTAAATTTTCTGACGAGTTTAAGTCAGGCGGAAAAATTCGCGAACGCTGCTGGACTGTTCTGGCAGATTGCGGTTTTGGTTGTTTAGTTGATCAACTGTTTAGTTAACCATTGCCAACTCTTGTAAAACTATTTCAGTAGGTATATACTGCTAGGATAACACCTGGGATGTTGCTGAATCACTTGTTTGTTGGTGTGTTGTTTGCTTGTGATTGTCTGCTATTGTTTGTTGTTGATTGATCATATGCATGGGTAGAATCCAATTGTCGTAGTTGATTCTTTCTAAACTTACCTGTGCTGAACCGCAGATGCCTCCCCGCCGTCAACCCACTGAGTTGGAGCAGCTCATGGCAGCTCAGGCACAGCTGACCCAAGTGATGACCCAGTTCATGGCAAATCAGAACAACAACAATGGAAACAATCAGCCTCAGGGAGATGCTCTCACCAGATTTCTGAGGTTAAGGCCAGCTAAGTTCTCTACTGCAACGGAACCAATGGTTGCTCTCGACTGGTTGCGTTCAGTCAACAAGGATCTGGTAACTGTCGGATGCACTGATGCTGAGAAGGTGAGGTTTGCCGCTCACCTACTGGAGGGACCAGCCGCTTCTTGGTGGGACACATTTCAGATCACCCACCCGCTGGATACCGTGACTTGGGCAATGTTTGAGGAAGGTTTTAGGACCAACCACGTGTCTTCAGGAGTTCTGAGCCTGAAGAGGAAGGAGTTCCGCAACTTGCGCCAAACCAACCGCTCCGTGGCCGAGTACATTGAGGAGTTCAACAACCTGTCCCGTTATGCACCTGAGGATGTTGACACTGATGCAAAAAGGAGGGAGAGATTCCTGGATGGCCTCAGTGATGAGCTTTCAGTGCAGCTACTGGTGGTTTATTGCCCCACTTTCCAGGAGCTTATGGACAAGGCCAGGATCTTGGAAGGGAAGCACAAGCAGGTGGAAAGCCGCAAGAGAAAGAGTAACAATCACCACTCTGGTTCACGCCACAAGTCTCGCACTTCATATGATGGATACTCCAAGCATGGAGGGAGTGACCATGGGAGCCATGATCGCCACCACCATGGAGGCGATGGACATTGTCATGACAACCATAGGAGCAGTCACCACAGCCACAAGGGAGGACACTCTCACCATTGTGGAGGACACGGTGGACATGACCGCAACCGTGATCGCAGCTTTGTGAAGAAGGATCTGAGTGAGGTTACGTGCTTCAAGTGTAAGCAAAAGGGACACCATGCTGACAACTGTCCGGAGAGGAAAGGACTGAAGCCAACCAACAATGAGAAGGCCACAGTGAACCACATGAATGTGGAGGAGATTCTAGATGAGCCTGACCTTGTGATTGGTAAGTTCCCAATCAACACTTACCCTGCACTTATACTTTTCGATACTGGTGCATCGCATTCATTCATATCAAGGGCATTTGTGGATAAGTATAAGTTACCTACTGATTCTATGAAGAGGTCTTTTAGAGTGAGTTCACCAGGAGGAGATATGATAGCTAGTGCGGGATGCCGCGATTTAACTGTGAGGATTGGAACACACAACTTCATTGTACATTTGGTAGTGTTGGATTCACAGGGATTAGACGTTATTCTAGGTATGGATTGGATGTCTATGCATGGGGGACACATAGATTGCGCACAGCGAGCTGTTTCGCTCAAAACCCCGGATGGTAAGAGGATTAGATTCAAGTCAGCTGCACGACCAGGAAGGTGTAAGTTGAATTCTCTTAAGGGGGTTAGCATGGATACTGTGCCAGTGATTAGGGATTGCCCTGACGTGTTTCCGGAAGAGCTGCCAGGAATGCCACCTGACAGAGAAGTAGAGTTTCTTATCGACCTGATGCCGGGAACAGGACCAATAGCAAAGAAACCATATAAGATGGATGTGGATGAGCTGAAGGAATTAAAGAAGCAGCTGAAGGAGCAGTTGGACAAGGGATTCATTCAGCCTAGTTCATCGTCATGGGGTGCACCTGTTCTGTTTGTGGAGAAGAAAGACAGCACCAAGATATTAGTGGTGGACGATCGCTCGCTGAATGAAGTAACCATCAAGAACAAGTACCCTCTGCCGAACATAAATGATTTGTTTGATCAACTGGAAGGAGCAAAGGTGTTCAACAAGATTGATCTGCAATCTGGCTACTTTCAATTGAAGATCCGGAGGGAGGATGTACCAAAAACCGCCTTCACCACTAGGTATGGTTTATATGAGTATACAGTTATGTCTTTTGGACTAACGAATGCCCCGGCATATTTCATGACCATGATGAACAAGGTATTTATGGAGTACTTGGACAAGTTCGTGGTGGTGTTTATTGATGACATACTGATATATTCCAAGGATGATGCTGAGCATGAGAAACATCTGCGACTGATTATGGAGAAGCTGAGGGAACACCAGCTGTATGCCAAATTCAGCAAGTGTGAATTCTGGCTTAACACCGTTGGGTTTCTTGGGCACGTAGTGTCAGGAGAAGGAGTCGCTGTTGATCCAAGCAAAGTGACTGCAGTAACTGAGTGGGAAGCACCCAAGACTGCGGGAGAGATTCAAAGCTTTTTGGGACTTGCTGGATATTACCGGAGGTTCATTGAAAACTTTTCCAAGATTGCTAAGCCGATGACGGAACTTTTGAAGAAGGAGAGGAAGTTTGAATGGTCAGACGTATGTGAAGCCAGCTTTTAGGAACTAAAGCGTCGACTAGTGACCGCGCCTGTTCTGTGTTTACCAGATCTTCAGAAGGATTTACAAGTGTACTGTGATGCTTCTCGACAGGGACTTGGGAGTGTGCTAATGCAAGATGGGAGAGTAGTGTCATATGCCTCGCGACAACTCAAGCACCATGAGCGAAATTACCCCACACACGACTTGGAGTTAGCGTCAGTGGTTCATGCGCTCAAGGTATGGAGGCATTACTTAATGGGAAAGCACTGTGATGTGTACACCAACCACAAGAGCCTGAAGTACATATTCACGCAGAAGGAACTGAACATGAGGCAAAGGAGATGGTTGGAACTTATCAAGGACTATGATATGAATCTGCAATACCACCCAGGAAAGGCCAATGTGGTAGCAGATGCTCTGAGCCGGAAGGTTTATGCCAATGGATTGACAATTGATGAATTGCCTGAGGATTTGTGCAAGCAGTTCAAGGACCTTAGACTGGAGGTAGTATCTGAAGGATACTTGGCAACAATGAAAGTCCAACCAACGCTACAGGACAGGATCATAAAGGCTCAGATAGGAGACAAGGAAATAGATGAGATAAAGGAAAAGATGAAGGAGAATCGAGAAAAGGATATACGCGAGGATGAGCATGGTACCTTGTGGTATGGAGATCGTTTGTGTGTGCCCAGCGACCCGGAGATAAGGGAGTTGATTCTGCAGGAGGCTCATAACTCGCCATACTCCATACATCCGGGCAACACAAAGATGTATATGGATTTGAAGAGCAGATTTTGGTGGAACAACATGAAGGGAGATATCGCCAAGCATATTGCCCTATGTGACGTGTGCAGCCGAGTGAAGGCAGAACACCAGAAGCCAGCAGGACTGCTACAGCCATTGCCCGTGCCGAATTGGAAGTGGGATAGAGTGGGAATGGACTTTATCACAGGATTGCCCAGGACCAGGTCAGGATATGACTCCATTTGGGTAGTGGTCGACCATTTAACCAAGGTAGTCCACTTTATACCGGTAAAGACAACCTATACGAGTGCAAAGTTGGCCAAGATTTACATGGACAGAATTGTGTGCCTACACGGGGTTCCCAAGAGTATCGTATCTGATAGAGGCACCCAATTTACCTCACACTTCTGGCGCCAGTTACACGAGTCACTTGGCACTAGATTGGAGTTTAGCACAGCGTTTCACCCACAGACTGATGGACAGACCGAGATGGTGAATCAGATTTTGGAGGACATGCTGAGAGCTTGCGCCTTGGCTCATGGCTCTAGTTGGGATGAGAATTTGCCGTATGCTGAGTTTTCCTACAACAACAGCTATCAAACCAGCATCAAGACGTCACCGTTCGATGTGCTATATGGGAAACGGTGCCGAACACCATTGCTATGGGATGGAGTAGGAGAACGTCAGTTGTTTGGACCTGATTTGATCAAGGACGCTGAGGAGAAGGTCGCCTTGATTAGAGACAGGCTGAAGGTAGCACAATCAAGGCAGAAGAGCTACGCTGACGCCAAGCGCAAGGAAGTGGTGTATGAGATAGGTGATAGAGCATACCTCAGAGTATCGCCACTTCGTGGAATCAAGAGATTTGGAATTAATGGTAAGCTGGCACCTCGATTTATTGGACCGTATCGGGTCTTGGCACGCAAAGGAGAAGTTGCTTATCAGTTGGAGTTGCCAGAGGCTCTGTCCGCTGTTCACAATGTGTTCCACGTGTCCCAGCTGAACAAGTGCCATCCGGAGATGGTAGATACACCATTGAGAGACACTGTACCGCTAGAAGAGGTTCAGCTGGAGAATGACTTGGCCTATGAAGAGAAACCGGTCAAGATTCTGGAAACAGCGGAGAGGACTACCCGTACCAAGACAATCAAGTTTTGCAAGGTACAGTGGAGCCACCACACCAAAGAGGAAGCCACTTGGGAGCGTGAGGATGACATCCGAGAGGACTACCCACACCTATTTGCTAGCCGCGCCGAATCTCGAGGACGAGATTCATCTTAAGGGGGTTAGTCTTGTCACATCCCAAATTTTAGATTTGGTCTTGCATATCATTCATATCATTGCATCATGCTTTTCCATGCAAAACTGTCGGGAGAAAAGGTTCGGCGAAACGCCACTTGCAAAACCCTATTCTATTTTGCTTCGAGGTTCCTGCGGGAAGCTTTAGTAGGACTAGCGTTTACCACCCTTGTAGATTAGTGGTTCCGCTCAAACCTTGACGCTAGATTTTTTCCCTTGACTATACGAACCCGTAGGCGCAAGAATCGCTCGAATCAGAGCTCGTACGGAAAAGTTGTCGCTGTTTTAGTAAATCGTCGGAAAACGGTCCGAATTTCCGGACAGATTTTCGAATCGGAAACCAATTCCGCACCGTTTCAGAGTAGGACCCGCAAAGGGGCCCCACTTAAGGACCCACCTAGGGCCAGCCGCCGCCGCCCCCTGCCCTCGATTCCCGCACCGCCTCGATCGCCCCGCGCGACTCCCGAGACGCCGCCGCCGTCGCCTCTCCTCGCTCCGCGCGCCAGCGCCGCCTTCGGACGCCGCCGCCGGTCGCCCTCCTCGCCGCCATCGCCAGCCCCGCCCGCAGGTAAGGCCCCGCCGCCGCGCCGCCTTTCCACCGCCGCCGCCGCATCCCGCCTTGCTGCCGTCGCCGTCGCTGACGCCGCCTCGCCCCCGCCTCGGCCGCCCGCCTCGCCGCCCTCCTCCGCGCGCCCCGCGCGCCCCGCGCAACTCGCCGCCAGCGCGCCGCCCGCTGCTGCCGCCGCCGCAGCGCGCCGCCTCGCTGTCGCTGCCTCGCTTCGCGCGCGCACGCGCACGCACGCATGTACGCACTCGCGCGCCGTTTTGCGTCGCGTCGTTTCTTCCGTACCGTGTCGCACGCGCGCCGTCTTGCACGCCGTGTTGACGATCTTGGACCGTTCGTTGACCGTCTCCCTCCGTGCAGGAAAAACCCCGACGCCGGAACCGATCGTCGCCGCCGTCCGGAACTCGCCGCCGTCCGTTTCGCCGTTCGTTTCCGGTAAGACAGCAGCCACCGTCAGATCTCAGATCAGCGGCTTAGATCGTTCGTTGACCGGTCAGACTCAGGCGTTGACTAGTCAGACGCCCAGTCAGCAGACGCGTTGACCAGTCAACAGACACAGTTGACTGGTTAATTTCGTTAATCCTTTTAGTTGACAGATGTCGGTAGAATCTTGTAAATTGCGTAGAAATTAAACCGCTTGGCCAAAAATTGCAAATAAAATATGTGTAGATTCAGTGAGTTGTGTAGAATCTCGCTATACCTTTGGTTCAGACTTTTGCAGCAAGGTTTAGTACAGTTTAATCAAGCTAGTTAGTGGCCTTTTCGGAGTAATAAATTTGTAGAAAAAGATCCGTAGCTCCAAAAATCACGTATGATATGTCCCTGGATTCAGTGGAACGAGGGGAATCTCATCGTGAATTAAAAGGGTAGGCTTACAGTAAAAACTTCTGCAGAAACTGTCTATTGGCTTTCTGCAGTGTTTTAATTACTCGGGGAGTTTTATAATTCCTTTTTGAGTAATTCCAGTTGGTACTGTTTCTAACCAGCGATGCCTATGCGGTAGAATTTTCCCAAGATTTTACAAACATTATACTACCGGTAGTGAATTATTTGAGTTCTAGCTCTAGTTTGGAGCATTACTTTTGCTTAATAGTTTTCCTAGCGCTAAAACTATCTTCCATGCATGCAATCGGTAGTATTATGGAATAGGATGTTGTGGTGCAGCTGTAGCACCAATTCACTTGTCGCTCTTGCATTCATGCATCATATTTGTTGCATATGTTGTGGATTGTTTGTTTATGAATGCAATTGTACCGTGTAGATTGTGACGAGTGCAACGCTTGCTCGTGTGTGGATTGTTCTTCCGACCGCTACAACCAAGGCAAGTAGATGCTACTTTGTTCATGATATCGTCCTACTATTTTCAATGCATTGTTCTGTATTTTGTAGTTGCATGTGTAGGATGATACTATCGCTATGCTATGACCTATTATGTGGTAGGGCTTTCCTTGTAGATGAACCACCGTTGGTAGATGTGCTTAGCCATGCTATGTTGAACGAGGGCTGGGTTACATCATTGATATTTGTTTTCTCAAAGTATTAGTTTGTGAAAACTAAAAACAACTTAATCAATGAACCCCCTGGGTGTGATGGTATTGATAATTTTTGGTGGTTTCATTGCGGAAAGGCACTCAGGTATCAAGAGAGAATGATTGGCTTCTTTATTGTGTAGCTTACGTGTACAACCATGTGCCAATAATGGAATGGGCGGTTGGTTGGACTTAGTAGGTTGTGGTAACTCGAACCCGCGTATCCAGAGATGTAGAATTTTGGTAGGTTGGACCGGTGCGCGTCGGGATTGGGGTGCTACTTCCCGAACAGTCTCATCTTGGACTTCTCCCTATCATCACCCAAAATGCGAGTGATGGTACGAGCTGGGTTGGCCAAGTCACATGGGTAAAGTGTACTAACCTCTGCAGAGTGTATAACCTAATCGATTAGCCGTGTCCCCGGTTATGGACATCTGAGTTGCTTGATATTGATTCCATGACAAATTTCTCGCTCATTCTAATTTCATAATTGTTTTAATATTGTTGGGTTAACTTAATTGGGATCTTTTCAAAGAAAATCAAAAACTGTTTATGAAAGTAGGACAAAGTTATTTGCAAATGCAAGCCAGACACAGCTCCACTTGCCAAATATGCATGTAGATGTTAGTACTATTGTCTCCTTTACTAGCTCTACTTGCCATACATTCCATGTATTGACCCTTCGGGGCTGCTACGTTTCATGTTGCAGGTTATTCCGATTCTGAGTAATCGATTTAGGCCACGGTACTCCACTCGGCACTTGTTCACTTGTGGGAAATTTGAAGAATGGAGGATTTACATTGTTTATGTTGCTACCTGAATAATTTGAGCTAGCCTTGAGCTAAGCTTTTATTGTAATAATGGTACTCTGGATCTTCGTTATCTATGATACACGGTTATTTTGCTATGTTATTCATCTTACTCTATTATGGGCTAATGAACCGATCCAGGGATTGGCATGTCACATAGAGGCCACGGTCTTTTCAGAACCGGGGTGTTACAGACGGCGGTGGAGCTGGCGAAAAAGGAAGAAAGGGAGGTAGAGGGGTAGCTCACCGAGATCGCCGTGGCACGGGGATGCTCAACCTGCTCGCGTTGGTAGAAGGGGCGCACGGGTTTAGTCGGAATTCCTCGCCGGAGTTCTCTCTGGCGACGGTTGCTCTCTGTCATCGTCGAGGGCGACGTTACGGAGCATGCTAAGTCAAGAGGAGAACATCGTTAGACGCGCAAGAGAGTCACGAAGTCATGTGGGTCAAGGAGAGGTGAAGGCGCGGTCGGATGTTACCAGGGGGCTTCGCCGGAGAGGTGGCAGACGACGACGGCGTTCTGTTGAGGACGTTGTCGACGTTGCAGAGCACGCGCGGGCGAGCTGGCGCTACGGGTAGGTTCGCCAGGAGATGGGGAGCAAGATCATGTGCGCCAGGGAGCAAGGGGGGCATGGGATGGCCGGAATTGCCGGGGATGTTCGTCGGAGACAGGAAGGTTGTCGCAAGCAATACAGGAAGCCTAGGGGCTCCGGTGGTGTGAGGATTGGGGGGAAATGGAGAGGGGAAACGGGCGCTTAAGTGAGCGTGGTCAGGGGGCAGGAATCACGCGGCATTGATGCGAATTTAACACGCGAATCGATCGGCAGAAACGGGAGAGAGAGGGAGAAAGAACTGGTCGCGCGGTTGAAGACGGTGACGTGGCTGTGGGGCCTGTTTGACAGCGAGTGAGGGAGAGGAGGAATGGGGCCTGCTAGTCAGCCTCTGTGTGGGTTCCTTCTGCGGTGAAAAACGGTTCGCTCGGGGTGAGAGGGAGAGGTGGGCTGCTGGGCTTAGTGGGCTTTGCCGAGCTGGGCTGCTTTTTTTTTGTACAGATTCTTTTTCCCTTTTCCATTTCTAATATTCTGTTTTGATTTTGATTAATTATTTCAAACATCAATTTAATTCAAACCTCAACCAAAATTTGTGTAGATTCAAATACAGATTAATAGTTCATTTTAGAGTAAAAATTAGAATATTTCTTTTATTCTTTTAGGGTCTTTTAATTATTTAAAAGTAGGCCCATGCATTTAAATTCAATTAATATCAAGCATATTTTAAACCCTTATTTAATTTCAATTCTCACAAAACCTTTTCAGTAGGTTTATTTATTTAATAGGGTGTCATATAATTTACCTTGACTTATTTGGAAAATGATTTATTAATCATTTTTAATTTGGGTACTTGTCCTTTATTCTCATGAAGTTAAATATAGTTTTAATTCCATAAATTTTATTTGGAAGTTTTCTTTGATCTTATTTAAGTTAATCATACAACTTTTATTCCACTTGGGTAATTTCCAATTATTATTTTCCCATGACATATTTAACCATTTCTTAATAGTGATTTTATCTTTATTCAAAATAAAAATAGAATTTGGTTAATGCCACTTTATTTCATTTGGAAAATTCTTTATCTATTTATTTTATTTGGATTTGGAATATAATCATTCCATTTGCTTATGGTCTTGGCCAAGTTTTAATTTGGTCTTTAAATATTCCCCATTTAATAATTTCTTTCTTTATCTTATAAAATCCATATCTTTTTATTTATATATCCAAACTTGGTGATTCCAATTTGTAAAATCTTATTTAATATTTTGTTTATCCTCTTTAAATATTTTTAGGATTATTTGCTCACCATTGGGCATGGATTTCTAGATAGATGCTTTATTAGCTCTGGAAATTCAATTTCCTTATATTATTAAATTCCTAAGATTTTATCTATGGCTCCAAATTAGGTGAAACCAATTTCTATGGTTTTATAATATTTCCATTTATCATTATTGATCATTTTTAAATGTTTGCATGACCAATTTTTATATGGATCAAATCCATAGGCTTGGAGATAACTTGGAAATGATTTTCTCCCAGTAGGGTTTTAGGGTTTTGGTTTATTCTCCAAGTGTTTAAATTTCAAGATGCATTTTAAGAGGAATGCATTCCACTTGATTTGAATTTAGTTGGATTCAAACATTAGCCAAAGTTTGTTCAAGATGGGATTTTAAGTTTCCATTTAGAAACAAAAGTTTCTTTTCACCCTAAATTTCAACAATTATTTATTTTGCTTATTTATTTTTCATATTACAAGATTTGAAAAATCTTGGGATGTGACAATTAGAGTACTCACCCTCTAAGATTCCAAAGCGGTTAACGAGAGCAGATTCTCGTGGGTGATGTAGTCATACACTTGCCGATCTCAAGATCGCGTAGATAATCTTTCTGGCACTGCGTTCCGGCAACGCTTCCGGAGTCGGTCACACGTTTGGTACTCCATGAAGACCTTCCTCTCCCTTGTTCCAGCAGGCAGCGGAGGTTGTAGTTCTCCCCTCATGATTCCGGCAGCACGACGACGTGGTATCGGCAGTAGACGGAATATCCCACAGGGCTTCGCCTAAGCCGGTGCGAGTTATGGTGGATCTAGGGTTTCCTGCAATCTAGGTTTAGAAGGCCGGAGAGGAGGAGGAGGTGTCGACGGCGGCTAGGGCGACGGTGACGGGCCGGTGGCGGCGCTAGGCGGCGGCGCGCGGGTGGGGAGGGCTTGGTGTTGTGGTCTTTGGGGCAGCCCTCCCCCTCTATTTATGAGAGGGGGCAGCCTTGGGAGAGGGGAGTTTGAATCCATACTCAAACCCAAGTTGGATAGAAGGAATGACTCTTTCCTTCTTCCACTAGGAAACTATTGTTCCAGTTTGACTTTTCAACCTCCCTTTTGACTTTCAATTTAGAGCTTTAATTCTCTCTCGCAAATACCCAACCAAGTGACCTAGGATATGATCCAATCATTCCACTTACCCATGACACATTCATGGACCATTCCCCTTCCAGTCCGGTGAACCTTCTAGAACCTCTCTGATGAAAACATCGAAATCATTCCCGAACTCCGGAATCGGACTTTCCTTATATGAATCTTATTCTCTGGACCATTCTGGATCTCCTCGTGATATCTCGGATCCCATCCGAGACTCCGAACAACATTCGGTTTCCCTACTTACATTCCATATATACTAAACAACATCGAATCCTTAAGTGTGTCTCCCTACGGTTCGTGAATTATGCGGACATGACCGAGACACTTCTCCGATCAATAACCAATAGAGGAATCTAGAAATTCATATGGCTCCCACATAATTCTACGATTACTTTGCGATCAAATGAACCACTTACATATGATACCAATTTCCCTTTGTCTCGCGATAGTTTACTTATCCGAGGTTTGATCGTCGGTATCTCTGCATACCTAGTTCAATATCGTTACCGATAAGTACTCTTTTCTTGTTCCCGTGATATGTGATCCCTTGTGAGCCAGTCACATGCTTGCAAGCTAATTGGATGACATTCCACCGAGAGGGCCCAGAGTATATGTATCCTTCATATGGATGGACAAATCCGACTCTTGATCCATATGCCTCAACACATAATTTCCGAACACTCAATGCCACCTTTATAACCACCCAGTTATGTTGTGGTGTTTGATGTCATCAAAGCATCCTTTCTGTGATGGTGATTAGCATGATCTCATGGTCAAAGGAATTAGGTTACTATGTATCAGAAAGCTTATAGAAAATGAACTATATTAAATGAATTGATCTTTATACTACGCTTAACTATACGAGTATGTCCATCACATCATTCTCCTAATGATATGACCTTGTTGTTAATAACATCTCTATGTTCATGATCAGGAAACCATGATCATATATTAACCAAAGATCTAGTTTAACAAGAGGCTTTACTAGGGACTCTTTTATGTTTACAAATCACACAAATATTAATGTTTCCAGTTAATACAATTATAGCGTGGTATGTAAACATTTATCATAAGCATGAAGATATGATAATAACCACTTTATTATTGCCTCTTGGGCATATCTCCAACAGTCTCCCACTTGCACTAGAGTCAATAATCTAGTTTCAAACCTTTGTGTATTCAACACCTATGGCTTTCCGGTGTTGTATTTACACGATTGCTAGTGGTCAACTGATCTCCGGATCCGACACTTTTAGGTCCGTGTGTAATTGCATGTCTTTGCGTCTCTACGCATCACTCATTCTCTAATGAGATGGCTTTGTATAAATTTGGTCCTTTGGTGAGACCTTTAGTTCTTTGGGGTTAAAACATGTTGATAATATTTTCGTACAATATATCTTCATAGTACTATCCCGCTGTGAACCACACCTAGTTTGATAACAAACTACTTGACACAAATGCCCTCTTTTGCTGCTATAATAGCAGTCATATACTTAGCCTTTTGTTGTAGTATCTATCACAATGTATTAACTTTGGAACTCATCCAAATCCATTATGGAAATTACTTTCCATCATATTGTGCCACCCTTAGTTTAGATTGAGATAAACTTAATTTGTACTTTGTGACAAAACTAGTATCAATGTAATACTTTTACAATGAACTAACCATCTATTTGTCACTTCTACAAAATAATATATTCTTAGTTCTTCTAAAAGATCCTAAGAATATCTTTACTATTCGTCCAATAATCATCTTATGAATCATTCTGGTATACGCTCATAACATTTAGAGCATAGTACATATCTGGATTTGTACACATCACAACATGATTGATAAAATACTCTTTGTGATTTTATCTATCAAGTATCAAAAATACTTAAATCTTTATTCAATCCTTCCTGTGCAACAAGAACCTTTCTTGTAGTTTCTATATTCAACTCATTCAATATCTCATCTATGTACTTCTGGCACAACCATATTGGCGTCACAATTTATCCATATAGACATTGATGCCAAATATTTGGGTTCTGCCTAAGCCTTTCATCGAGATGAAATTCTTAACCTGTGTCAATAAAAAGATACATCATTTCCAATCAATAATATGTCTTCCACATAATGTATTAGAAACATGTCTTAGCGCTCCCACTTAATTTCTTGCAAATGCAAGCATCCTCATCGTCTCCGATAAAATCAAACTCTTTTAACAGTTTCATCATAGTGAAGATTCCAACTCCGCGATGCTTACTTCCACCATTGAAGTTTGCATATGCTTTTAGCATCCTTTGAATTAACAAAACCCTTTGGACCGTGTCATGCACACGTCCTAGGTAACCATTCTATTAGAAGAACTTGTTTTGTTTATTCAATTACTACATAACAAAATTATATGTAGTGGTTGCTACATTAATCCATCTAGACTAAATATCGCTTAATGAAAGATCGAATCTTGTTATAGTCAACTATTTGAATATTGTCGTGAACTCTTTCCCGACATGTCGATAATTTCATAGATGTGAAACATCCATGTATATTTCTTTATAGATCCAAATACGACTGTAGGGTCTTGCACCTTTTCAGAGGGTCTTTCAAGTTCAAAGCTTGATCTCTCGTATATGGAACTATCACGGATTTTTTTGGCTTCAAACCATTTGACGGAGTCAGTGCCCATCATCGCTTCTTTGCATGTAGTCGGATCATTATTGTCAATGATTTAACTCTCAAATCTTGGTATTTGATTGTTTACCCGACCTACTTGGTTCAATAGGAACTTAGACCTCCGTGACCACAACCTTTGAGGCACGTGAGCCATGAGCATTGTTGTTGTCTCCAGAACACTTTTTTGTGCTGCACAACTTTGCACATATAGCTAAGGTTCTTTTAACCTTATCAAAGTTCTAATTTCCTCCCACTTAACTTTTCACGGAAAATTCCTTTCTCAAAGAAACTTGACATTCTAAGCGACAAACATTTTTGTCTTTGGTGTTATGGAGGAATACTCAACTATTATTCAAAATAACATGCAAAGATATGTTCATCCGATTTTGGTTGCAAACATCTTTCTTATGCATAGCATACCAATGTTTTAATAAATGACAACTTGGGTTTTATCCCAAACCATAACTTTATATGATGTCATTTCTGCGGATTATGATGGAGCTCTTTTCAGTGGAAAACGGTAGTCTCTAAAGCTTTAATCTTTAAAATATAATGGCAGTTTTATAATTTACACCTTTGGTCTTACCATGTCACACAAAGTTTCATTACATATCTCGAACACTCCATACTCTTATGGTGTTTTGGGAAATGCAAATCCACAGAACGATTCCTCAAATCTAAGGTATTATGCTAAACTTGTAAATCAAATGTCTTCCTTTATGATCCTATCATAAATTCTTTATTTTCTTGTTACATTGATTTTTCACTTCATCTTGAAAGTTTTTTTGAACTTTTCAAATGTTTCACACTTCATCCTCATTAAGTAAATATCCATATATTCACTCAAATTTTCGGAGAAAGCATATGAAGTTGAAATCCATCGCTCTTGACTACATATAATGAGATTTATACATCTATATGTACAAATTCCAATAAGCTAGTCATTCATTCACTATTGGCCTATGAACGGAGTTTTAATTATCTCTAGGAAAGTTTCACAAGCGTCATTTGATCAAAAATCAAAAGACTCCAAAATTCCATCCACATGGAGTTTCTTCATGTTTTCTTTCCAATATAATTTAAACGGCGATGTCGCTTCCTAAGTGATCTTTCAATCAATTGTCTTTCGACATTTTTAGCATTTATTTTATGGATGTGATTTATCCAACGACATTTGTAAATCATACATCTTTTTTGGATTACGACAATTATTTGAACAACTCTTTTGTTCTCATAATACCTGATAAAACAAATCTTGAAGGCAAGCTTTTATGTCAATGAGAAACTCATCAATACCTTATTTGTTCTCGATGAACATCATCACATATTCTCTTGCTAGTTACCTAGGCCATTGCAGTTCATGAATTGTGTTGTTTCGTATGACGATTCACACCAACAAATTCAGTATCCAATACTTAAGACCACATTGTTTAACAAGCAAAGAATACAACCATAACACATATATCCTCTATATACCTAAGCTGAACAATCCTAGTATTTTTTTTCTGCCATATATTTCTGAGATTCTCTTTCAGTCTTTTCTGTTTGAAAGAATCTATTAACATCAATAGTGCAGCCATACACATGACACATAGTCCAAAGCATGTATAGTTAAATACCAATGTCTTTGGACTTGCACTTTAAAGTAGATCACCATCATCAAATACTTGATGTTCTTTCAAATTCTATTCTTTAGTGATCTTTTAGTGTAGTAAACATTTTTCCTACATCAAATATTCATCCTTATCATGGAACTATTCATGATCAAGCTACTTTAGCTTATAGCGGTGAATTATGAGTATAATGTTGCTCTCCAAAACCTTTTGGAGGATTAAGACGACCAGCGTCTCCAATCTTTTGCAAATTCTCATCAAATATGAAAACATGACTTTTGCCATATTATACTATGTCATGTTGCAACCAAAACTTCGTTTCAGATATCACAATATCTTTCACACATGATGGTTTTGAAAACAATTCTTTCAGCTCCCCGATAACCTTGATATTAAAACAATCTTTTGAATATCAAGAATCATGGAGACAAACAAGATATTTATATACTAACACTGGAATTGTTACTCTTGATTTAATACTAATTATTAAACTTCAAGAAGTAACCATAACTTACTGAAAGTTTGCAATAGGACTTTTAAATTTTAGATTAACACTTCAAAACAATACGATACTAGTTCGTAAAGTAATTAACCAGAATTCTATAGTTCTATTATCTCAATTATAACTAAGCGCAAGGTGGTAAACGGATGCCAATGACTACAACAACTATGCAAATTCACTTTGATTTAATTTATGATAAATAGTGTTCAACTTTTAATCATATTGCTATTGAACTCCCACTCAAAACAATATCCCTCACATTGTTTTAGTGATCACACGAACCAAATTCACTACACCAAGTCCGATCATCACGTGACATGATATAGTTTCAAAGGCGAACAATCATCAAGTTCATCATATCATCTATATGACTCATGCTTTACCTTTCGGTATTCCGTGTTCTGAGACCATGTCTGTACATGCTAGGCTCGTCAAGATCAAACCTTAGCTTCCGCGTGAGCAAATCTGGCTTGCTCCCATTGTATACACTCGTAGAATCTAACACACCCGATCATCACGTGGTGCTTCGAAACAACGAGCTTTGGCAATGGTGCCTACTAAGGACGAACACTTTATAACTTGATATTTTGTGAGAGGGATCATCTTATAATGCTACCGTCGCGAACTAAGCAATACAAGATGCATAAAAGGATTAACATCACATGAAATTCATAATATGACCTTTCTTCTTGTGCTTCCGATCTCCATCTTCAAGCACGAACATGATCTCCATCATCACCAGCATTGCGTCAAGGTCAATGGCGCCTCTCCATGGTTGTCGTCCACCAGCATCAACTATTACAACTACTTTGAATAATAGACACGCAGGTCTTAACGAAATTTAAAAGACAACAATAATGCTCTTGCCGGTTGCCGACTTACAATAAGGAACATTGCATACATCATATATAATCACAATCATGGCCATATCACATCACAGCACACCCCTGCAAAACAAATTTAGACGCCTCTAATTTTCCTTGCATGTTTTACGTGGTTTAGGGCTTTCATCAAGTGTCGTTCTAACTTATGAACAAGAACCACAATGTTTATACTAGTATTGTCAATCACCCGTTGTAAATTGAATCTTCACTATGTTGGGAGAAACAGGCACCCGCAAAGCCACTTATGCAATACAAGTTTCATGTCAAGCATGGAGCAAGTCTCATGAACTATGTCATGTAAGTTTAGCCCGGGCCGCTTCATCAAACCATCCTGCAAGATGCAAAGTACACAAGAAGCAATCGACAACAAAAGAATCAACGCCCACAATGACCATTGTGTTCTACTCGTGCAACAAATCTACATATAGACACGGCTCTGATACCACTGAAGGGGTTCGTAGCATGGAAAACAAAAAAAATTCTACCGCATACAAACAAACAAGCCAAGATCTATCTACTATATTGTAGCAACGAGTCGATTAGAGTACTCACCCTTGAAGATAACAAAGCGGTTAACGAGAGCAGATTCTCGTGGGTGATGTAGTCGTACACTTGCCGATCTTAAGATCGCGTAGACGATCCTTCCGTCGCTGCGTTCAGGCAGCGCTTTCGCAGTCGGTCACACATTTGGTACTCGATGAAGACCTTCATCTCCCTTGTTCCAGCAGGCAGCGAAGGTTGTAGTTCTCCCCTCGTGATTCCGGCAGCACGACGACGTGGTGTCGGAAGTAGACGGAAGATCCATCAGGGCTTCGCCTAAGCCGGTGCGAGTTATGGTGGATCTAGGGTTTCCGGCGATCTAGGTTTAGAAGGCCGGAGAGGAGGAGGAGGTGTCCATGGCGGCTAGGGCGGCGGCGATGGGCTGGTGGCGGCAGCGGTGGCACGCGGGTGGGGAGGACTTGGTGTTGTGGTCTTTTGGGCAGTCCTCCCCCTCTATTTATGAGAGGGGGCAGCCTTGGGAGAGGGGAGTTTGAATCCATACCCAAACCCTAGTTGGATAGAAGGAAGGACTCTTTCCTTCTTCCACTAGGAAACTATTGTTCCAGTTTGAATTTTCAAACCTCCCTTTTGACTTTCAATTTAGAGCTTTAATCTCTCTCGCAAATGCCCAACAAAGTGACCTAGGATATGATCCAATAATTCCACTTACCCATGACACATTCATGGACCATTCCCCTTCTGGTCTGGTGAACCTTCTAGAACCTTCTAGAACCTCTCCGATGAAAACATCGAAATCATTCCCGAACTCCGGAATCGGACTTTCCTTATATGAATCTTATTCTCCGGACCATTCTGGATCTCCTCATGATATCGCGGATCCCATCCGAGACTCCGAACAACATTTAGTTTCCCTACTTACATTCCATATCTACTAAACAACATTGAATCCTTAAGTGTGTCTCCCTACGGTTCGTGAATTATGCGGACATGACCGAGACACTTCTCCGATCAACAACCAATAGAGGAATCTGGAAATTCATATGGCTCCCACATAATTCTACGATTAATTTGCGATCGAATGAACCACTTACGTACGATACCAATTTCCCTTTGTCTCGCGATAGTTTACTTATCCGAGGTTTGATCGTCGGTATCTCTGCATACCTAGTTCAACCTCGTTACCGATAAGTACTCTTTTCTCGTTCCCGTGATATGTGATCCCTTGTGAGTCAGTCACATGCTTGCACGCTAATTGGATGACATTCCACCGAGAGGGCCCAGAGTATATCTATCCGTCATATGGATAGACGAATCCCACTCTTGATCCATGTGCCTCAACACATACTTTTTGAACACTCAATGCCACCTTTATAACCACCCAGTTACGGTGTGGTGTTTGATGTCATCAAAGAATCCTTCCTGTGATGGTGATTAGCATGATCTCATGGTCGAAGGAATTAGGTTACTATGTATTAGAAAGCTTATAGTAAATGAACTATATTAAATCACTTGATCTTTATGCTACGCTTAACTATAGGAGTTCTTCCATCACATCATTCTCCTAATGATATGACCCTGCTGTTAATAACATCTCTATGTGCATGATCATGAAACCATGATCATATATTAACCAAAAAGCTAGTTTAACAAGAGGCTTTACTAGGGACTCTTTTATGTTTACAAATCACACAAGTATTAATGTTTCCGGTTAATACAATTATAGCATGGTATGTAAACATTTATCATCAGCATGAAGATATGATAATAACCACTTTATTATTACCTCTTGGGCATATCTCCAACACTAAGCAGCGTGTTGTTGCTTATGAAGCTAGAGCTATTGCCATTCGAGATAATCTTCAATGTATGTGTTGTTGCATGCTAAATATGTATCTTCTATGTATATGTCTCTTAAATGCTAAGTATGCATCTTCTATGTATATGTCTCTTACATGCTAAGTGTATATGTCTCTTACATGCTAAGTATATGTATCTTACATGTAGGCCCGAGAGCAAAGTCAATGGGATTCAACTTTGATAAATGATTTGTGTTTGCGAACCGTGGCTTTGGACGGTTCACAAGTTGACTTTCTGAAGGAGGTAGCTCGTGAGAGACTAACAAGACAAATCTATGTTTGAACTATTCATGATACACACATAAAGAGGCTATGCGCAAAAATAATATGCATTTCTGTCAATCACCTCCATTTCTGTGCATACAAGACACATCTATGTTTGTTGCTTTCATGCCTTGATCACCTCCATTTCTATGATTAATGTTCCTTTTGTTGCTTTCATGCAGTAGTTTGCAAGGAAGTATAGCTTTTCCTTCATCAAGAAATACCTGAACTTGCCAACAAACATCCAGGTTAAAGCATTTCTAAAGTGAGAGTCATATTGTTGGGGATATGCTATATGGGTATCCTCATAGCATGTCTCTTATCTGGATAACCCGGGTGGCCCACACTTGGTAGCATGGCCCATGGCTTGTTGGGCGGCCCAGTTAGATGGATCCAGAAGGGAGGCCCATGCCGGATAAAGGAAGGCTACGGTGGAGTCACCAGCATACCCGGAGCCTTGGAGTACAACACATGCTAGACTAGTAATAGACGGTGTAGGACTCTGTAACCTGTCCGGCTAGGACTTTTCCCTATAACCCTAGGACATGGCGACTATATAAGTCAGGCCTATGGGAGCCTTTAGGGCACGACAACCTCAGACAATCGTAGACGATCTAGTGTCGACTACGACGCACCTCGCACAGCGAACCAATCCATGTAACTCGGCATATTGCCATTATAGTGATTTATAGCAGGAGTAGGATTCCGCCACCATCGTGGGATCTGAACCTGGGTAAGCTGTGTTACCTCGTACCTGTCAACCGTATGCCTTCCCCCACGTCTTTAAACACGCACTGTGAGGACCCCTCCATGGCGTACTCATCGGCAATACCACGACAGTTGGCGCCCACCATGGGGCAAGAGGCGCTTCAGGCTCTTCAGCGGGCGAGGACCAAGATCTTCGCGGGAATCAGCAAAACCATAGCCATCGATCGCATTCTCTTCTCCGGCAACGTTCTGATCGTCCCTCCCGACGAGTTCTGGATCCCGGCGAAGATGAACCCTACGCGGTGTTCGATCGTTCCTATCGAAAACATCCACCTCTTCATTGGCGAAACCGACTCGGGCACTAGTTCCCAGGGAGTCGGAGGAGCATCAAGGCCCGCACGGACCGCCTACGGGCAGGATACGTTCGCGGAAGGATCGATGTCGGATCTATCCTCGGAGTTTGTCGGCAAAGATCGGAAAAATTCAAGGCCCACCCAAACCGCCCCTGTGCAGGACATAAAGGTGGAAGATCACTACAAGTCCGCCGGCTTCGTCTGTGCATCTGGACAGCAGAGATCCAAGTTCATCGGCGTGGTTACCATCTTCGATCTAGCGCGTTGCATTCAGAGAGAGGGCGAAAACCCCCGCGATTACCTTGCCAGGTGGCTCCGTATACGAGCCGATCTGGCCCACTACCCCAATCATGATGCTATGTATCACTCTGTGGAAGGACTGGACCAGGGAATGCTTCTCCGGCATTCTCTAAGGCGGCAGCAAGCTTCAAGATGCCTCACCTTCGAAAGCATGGTGAACACTATCAACAGCTACGCGGAAGCCGAGGGGGCAGCTCAGGCGGATATTACGCTCGTTGGCGGAGCGCCGCCGCCTCAGCAACTGCCACCACCACCTCCGGTCGCCATCACCGCAGTTGCGCCACCACCTCCAGTCATCGTCGCTGCTATTGCACCTCCACCCCCCGTCATCGAGGAAGTCCTGGCACCCTCCGACTCTATGATCGACGTGTTATACGCCGACTTCAGTGCAGATTCAGAGGAGATAGACTTCAGTCCAGAAGAGCTAGACTCCGCCATGCAGGAGATGGAAGAGGAGTACACGCGCGACGAGCAAGCCAACAACGCCGTCACGTCTCGAGAGGTGTTTGTCACCATTGGGATGGCGATGGATGAAGATCAACCCGGACGAGCTCCGCCTATAGCTCTAGACAAAGGGAAGGGACCACCTGTTGTGGCCGACAATGATTGCGCATAGGTCATGCCCCCTCCGCCTAACCCAGTGCAGCAGCCGCAGGAACTCGGCAACGGTCCGAGCAATAACAACACCGCAAACTTGCCACATCCAACATCTACGTCTACTGTTGCCCAAGTTACTCCAGCTGATAGAGTGATGTACGACAATCTCCTCGTCGAGCCACTGACCGTAGCTCATATCCAGAATGTGACCCAGCTTGACGAGAAGCGCCAGCAGCTGCTGGAGGAAGCGCAGACCATCGCGAGCAAGGCGCTAAGCTAGATCGAGATCTGGTCAATGCGCAGAAATCCATAGAGAAAGCAAGAGCAATGGAGGCTGAGTACAAGACCCTGCTGCTGCAGCAGAAGGCCAAGAAATCTCCGGCTCGCGTCATCAACGATCCTGGTGTACGGCGAAACCTAGGATGGGCTCCCCCGAAGCCGTCACAAGCCAAGCCATACATTGAAAGTGAAGGTAGGCAGGTGATGCCCACTCCTCTCCTCAACCTCGCCGTTGCCAAGACCCTTCTGGAGCAGGATAGATCGCCCGAAGCGGTGGACCAGGTCTATGACGTAGTGGCTAAGGCGGTAAAATAGCAGGAAAAGGCCACCTCTTAGAGGCTTGAGTCTGACCCAGCGCTTTGCCAGTCTAGCCAGTATAAGCCGCCAAGGTACAGATCTCCTCTTGATGTCGGGTCCTAGACGGGTTCATCAGAACAAAGACGTAGGGATGCGCGCAACAGGAAGGATGCTATCACCCCGCTCCCTCCCGACATCACGAAGACCCCAAGGCTCACTGCCGTACGGATATGCCCCCGCCAAGGCAGAGTGGCATCGTCATCGGCAACAACGCGGAGCAGACCTGTCATGACGAAGAGCACAACCAGGGACACAAGAGAAGGTCGCGCCATGACCCTCCGCGTTCGACAAGCAATCGTGATAGGCGTGAGGCGTCGCAGGAGGGTAATAGCAAGAAGGCTAACCCACCGCCACCTCCGCCTCAGTTCCCACCTAGCAGTCACCATGGCGGAGCAGGCTCGCATCATTCGCGCAGCCCATCCCCTGTTGACGAGAAGAAAAGAAACCCGGAGCCATACGATGCACGTTCGCGGATCGATAAGATCCACGAGGCCCGGGAAGTACCATAATTGGGACCACGTTGCTTTGGACATGCGATACGGTCCGCAACTTACCCCAAAGGTTTCCGGATTGACAAGACCATCAAGCCCTACGACAGCACCGCTAAGCCAGCTACATGGTTGCAGGATTACGGCAACACGGTAGAGATCGCCGGGGGTAACCCCAACATTCCCGCCAATGGATTGATGACTTTCCGGAGAAATCCATCTGCAATTGGTTGGACATGCAAGAAGCGTTCACCAAGAACTTCGAGGGTACGTACAAACGTCCCTGCACTGTTGGCGATCTACAGCGGTGCGTGCAAGAGAAAGACGAGACATCTCGCGCCTACCTCTCCCACTGGCTGGATATGAAAAATTCCTGCGCAGGAGTGCACGCTCAGACCGCCATGGCCGCCTCCATCGATGGGTTGGAAAGGGGCACATTGCTCCGACATAAGCTGAAGCGCTTGCAGGACAATCACCAGCTTGACTTGAACCAGATGATTCAGTTGGCTAGTGAGTTCGTAGTTGTCGACGACGATGCTCGCGGCTCTCTACCGGCAACGGTCGTTCCAACTCAAGCTCGGAAGAATAGACCGCGAGGCAAGGGCAAGGGGAAGAAGAAGTAGGAGGAGTCCAAGGATTCAAGTGACATGGACGAGGATGTTGACCCCAAGCACGCCGCCAAGAGCGACGGCAAAGGCAAGAACCCCTTCGAGAAGAAGGCGGCAGTTTTCCACACTTTCCTTGGCACCCCCACCATCCGACAATAGAAGACCTCTATGAGGATACTGATGGCTACTCTACCCCTAGTTCCCCAGTTCCTGCGCTGGTCGGAGGTTCCAATTACTTGGGACAGGAAGGATCACCCAGACCTTATCCCTACAGAGAACCAATACGCCATGGTCATCAACCCTTTGATTGACGGCAATGAGTTCACCAAATGTATGGTGGATAGTGGAAGCAGCATCAACATCATGTACCTGGATACACTGCAGAAGGTGAACTTGACGGAGGCAAACCTAAGCCAGACCAACACCATCTTCCACGACGTAGTTCCTGGTCGGGAGGCTCGGTCCCTTGGGTGCATCACACTCCAGGTTGCCTTTGGCGATGTTAATAATTACCGCCAAGAGCGCATGACCTTTGAGGTGGTCCCCTTCAAAAGCGTGTACCACGTCATATTCGTCCGTGAAATATTCCACACCTTCATGGCCAAGTCATGCTTCGTCTACAACAAACTCAAGATACGCGGACCAAACGGTGTCATCACCGTATCCGGAAGCTTTGCCAAAGCTAGGGACTGCAAGATTAGTGAAGCAGCCTACGCGGAAGCTGTCTTCTACAGCGAAGAATTCAAAGAGATCCAGAGCAAGTTCAATGCCTCAGAGATGCCCGCGTCGAAGAAACAGATTTCTGACTCCGCTCCAGCATTCAAGGCCGCCATCGAGACCAAGACGGTGGAACTTGTGGTAGGCGATGCCTCCAAGACCATCGCCATTGGGACGAACCTGGATCCGAAATAGGAAAGCGCGCTCGTCGAGTTCCTCTGTGAGAACAGGGACATCTTTGCCTGGCAACCTGCCGACATGAAAGGTGTACCTAGGGAACTTGCCGAGCATAGCTTAAACGTTGATCCAAAATGCAAACCAGTGAAGCAACCTCTACGACGCTTTGGAGTGAGAAGAGACGCGCCATAAGCAAAGACATAGTTAGGTTACTTAAGGCTAGTTTTATCCGAGAAGTCCTTCACACTCAATGGGTGGCCAATCTTGTACTTGTCCCCAAAAAGGGAACCAAAGAATTAAGAATGTGCGTTGATTACACCGGCTTGAACAAATCATGCCCCAAAGATCTGTTTGCTTTTCCTCGCATTGACCAAGTCATTGACTCGACGACTGGCTCGGAACTTTTGTGTTTTCTCGATGCATACTTAGGATACCACCAGATCAAGATGAGGAAGTCGGACCAATTGGCCACTTCGTTCACTACTCCATACGACATGTTTTGCTATGTTACGATGCCCTTTGGGCTGAAAACGCAGGTGCTATGTACCAGCGGACAATGCAACGTTGCCTACACGATCAAATTGGTCGGAACGTTAACGCCTATGTAGACGATATAGCGGTGATGTCTAAAAAGTCAAATGATTTAATCTCCGACTTAAAAGAAACCTTTGATAATCTCCGGAAATACAACATGATGCTTAACCCTAAAAAGTGCGTCTTCGGGGTTCCAGCCGGCAAATTGTTGGGCTTCATTGTTTCCCAGCGTGGAATCGAGGTCAACCCGGAGAAAATCGAGGCCATCTTAAACATAAACCGTCCGACATGCCTTAAGGACATTCAATGACTAACAGGTTGTGTTGCAGCAGTTAGTCGGTTCGTCAGCCGACTTGGAGAGAAGGCTCTGCCACTGTACAAGTTGCTGAAGAAGGCGGACAAATTCACGTGGACGGGTGAAGAAGATGCAGCATTGAAGCTGCTCAAGGAGATTCTTTCCTCAGCGCCCATCCTTGCAGCACCCGAGCCTGGAGAGCCCATGTTAATTTACATGGCGGCCACCAACCGGGTAATCAGCATCGTCGTTGTGGTAGAGCGGAAGGAACCAGGCTATGAGCACGGAGTTCAACGACCAATTTACTATGTAAGCGAGGTCTTGACGGAGTCCAAGCAGCGTTACCCGCACTACCAGAAGATAGCTTATGGAGTATTCCTTGCTTCTCGGAAGTTGAGGCATTACTTTCAGGAGCACCCAATCACATTGGTGAGCAAGACTCCACTGTCCGACATTATCAACCACAGCGACGCTACGGGAAGGGTCGTGAAGTGGGGCATTAAACTTGCCACCTTCGATATCACCTATAAGAGACGCGACGCTATCAAGTCACAAGCCTTGGCAGATTTTATTGCAGATTAGACGGAGATGCCAGATGCTACCCCATTGCCGGAACCAGAATACTGGGTGATGCACTTTGACGGATCAAAGCTGCTCAACGGCTCGGGGGCTGGTGTACTGCTACAATCACCAACTGGGGACAAACTACACTATGTTCTGTAGATCCACTTCGAGGCTACCAACAACATGGAGGAGTATGAATCACTCATTCACGGATTACGCGTAGCCAAGGATATTGGCATCAAGCGCATAGTTTTCTGTGGAGATTCCGACTTGGTTGCCCAGCAGGTGGCTGGCACCTGGAATGCGCGGAACCCTAGGATGGCGGCATATCGAGACTAAGTGGACGAGATAGCCAAGAGCTTCTTGGGCTACGAGGTCAAGTATGTACCTAGGGAGCAAAACGAGGCGGCTGATCTGATGTCTAAGCTTGGATCAGGGCGCAAACGAATTCCGCCAGGAGTTTTCCTAGAGCATCTACGGACACCATCCGTGAAGGGAGCAGACATCGACAACCCGGATAGAGTTGACTCTTTCGTCCACATGGTGGAAAAGGTCCCTCCGGCTTGGACAAAACCGTTCATGGAATATCTCGAACACGGAACTTTGCCCGACGATGAAGTCGAAAGACGGCAAATAGTACGTCGAGCGAAGGGCTATACCATAATCAATGGACAACTCTACAAAAGGAGCACTACTGGTGTATACCTTAAGTGTGTTTTCCAGCAAGAAGGTATTGAAATCCTACGTGAAATCCATCTCGGAGATTGCGGGCATCACGCCGCTCCTCAATCGTTGGTCGCAAAAGCCTTCCAGCAAGGATTCTACTGGCTGACCGCAAAGGCGGACGCTAAAAAGCTGGTTGAGACATGCATGGGATGCCAGTACTATGCCCGACAACCACATGTTCCTTCTGAAGAATTGCGAACAATACCAATAACTTGGCCGTTCGCAGTCTGGGGGCTGGACATGGTTGGTCCGTTGCAGACGGCACCATGTGGGTTTGCGCATCTGGTAGTAGCAGTTGATAAATTCACTAAATGGATAGAAGCTAAACCCATTAGAAATCTTGATGGGGCAACTGCCCTCAGGTTTGTTCGGGATCTAGTGGTGAGATTTGGTCTCCCACATAGCATTATCACCGACAACGGTATCAACTTGTCACTCGGAGAAGTGGAGGCATATTGTTGGGAGAAGGGCATCCGACTTGACCTTGCATCTGTGGCACATACACAATCCAATGGTCAGGTTGAGCGAGCCAATGGATTAATTATGCAGGGAATAAAGCCACGTCTTGAGGCACCGCTACATAGAGCAGTTGGAGCCTGGGCGGAAGAATTTCCATCTGTGCTATGGAGTTTACGAACTACACCCAACAGATCCACCGGCTACACCCCTTACTTCATGGTATATGGAGCAGAAGCCATCCTACCTTCCGACATACTTCACGATGCACCAAGGGTTGCCGCCTACGATGAAGGTGACGCTGAAGAATCCAGACGCCTAGATGTGGACCTTCTCGAGGAAGAGCGCGTTTTGGCATGCCAAATATCTTCCATCTACTAGCAGAAGCTACGCAACTACCATTGTTGCCATGTTAGGCATCGCTCGTTTAAAGAGGTGGATCTGGTGCTCCGACTTAAGCAGAAGAAGTCACACAAATTATCCCCGCCATGGGAAGGACCGTTCATCATAAGCAAGGCGCTACTCAATGGGTCTTACTACCTCGTTGACAATCGTGAACTGAAGGATAGACCCAACGAGGATCATAAGTGTAAGCGACGTGACCCGGATGATGACTACCCGGAGCTTGATCGTCCATGGAACATATCACAGCCACGTCCTTTCTACACTTATATGATCAATGAAATAAAGCTCTTTGGTTCACTCATATTTCTGAGTCTTTTACCTCCTTTAGTGTTCATTTTTGGATCGTATAAAACCTTTATGCACAAGCTTTGGAATTGAACTTGTAAAAATTCCGCCTATGGGCGTTAGCTTAAGTTTTCTGGTCTACACGTTCTTTGTCGTTTTTATGTGGATTCTGGAGTAGTGACTTCTGGCACTTATTGTCGGTGATTTTCTCCTTAGGTTATTGACGGTGCCATTGGGCATCATAACCTGAGCGCATGGTTCCAACAACGAGTCTTCCGACTCACGAAAATTCAAGCATAAAAGCCGAAGTAATGGATAAGCCAGCACTTGCTTAAAAATATATACATGCTGGAAATAGTTCTTAAGTAGCAGGACATACACCATTGTTTTCCGCCTTAAGTTAACACATAGTTTTTTCGGCATAAACACGTTACAGAGGAAACAAATATTACAAGTTGTTTTTATTCCTCTGGCGCATGCGACTTGGAAGCAACATCATCGGCAGCAGGAGAGTCACCCCCGAAGTCGGCAGTATTGAGGGACTCGGAGGAGCCTTGGCCTTTGTCTTCAATGGTTTTCATGGACATAAAGACGCTAACGTCGACCAACTCGGCGACTCTGGTGTCATAGCCCGCAAGCGACGCCAAGATAGATTCGTGGTTTATCTTTTGGCCTTCGTCGTCTACGTCGGGGATACCGAAGGTTAGCGTGTCGATGTCGGCATTCTCATAGTGTTCCTTCACCATTGACAATGCCATCCTGGCGCTGGCCCATGCACATGAAGCTTTCCAGCTTGAGATACGCTCGGGGGCTCGGCGCCGGATCTCCGAGAACTTAGCTACAGAGTCTGATGCCTTGATGTTAATCTGCAGGGATTTGGCTATCTCTTTGGTCTGCGCGATAGCGGTGTTGATGAAGTTGCCAGCAAGGACCATGCATTCCTTTGGCGGAGGAGGCGACCGGGTTAAACCCATAGGAGCTATGAATTCCCGACAAAGGAGCGCATGAGTTCAAAAATTCAGAGTATCTAGACTACAGAAATCCAAGACGGAGAATCACTTACTGAAGATGCTAGCCTCAGCCTGCCAGAGAGTATCCGCCATGGAGTCCCGTTCTTGTTGGAGGATCTTATACGCTTCATGATGGCGTTGATTTTGCTCATCGGCAGCTTTCTTCTGATCTTTTAAGATCGCAATTTCCTCCTTCAAGAGGTTCATCTCCTCGGTGGTGGAGTCCTGCAGGGCTTTCATCGATTCTTCATGCATTTTCAGCATCTCCTCCCTCTCCTTCTTAAGGATCTTGTTCTCGCTATCCAGTTGCTGAATGTGCTTGGATTGCTCGACAATATCCTTAGCCTTGGAAATGGTTTCTGTAAGTCGGATAAAGAAAAGTACACAATGAGTACTCGGAGAATGTTGGAACAAGACCAAGTCGGAGTGCGGAAAAATAAAGGAAAAACAGACGCTTGCTCTTGATGATCTGTTCCTTCAAGAAGGCAGTTTTACCCTTTTCGGCTTACAAATCAACGCGCATCTTCTGGTACTTGTCATTGGCCATGCCCCTCTGAGCATTCTCATTCTGTGGAAAGAAGAAAGTTAAACGTTGTTTGGTCTACTTGGAGCATCTAGCCGGAAAATTTCCACCTAGACGCTCGGGGGCTACAGCGAGAGTTTTTTAACTTAGCAATATGTTTAGTCTTTCTTTAAGCATCTAGTCGGAACTAATTCATTTTTTGATTAGAAGCTTGGGGGCTACAGTATAAAGTTTTTAACGCGGATGTATGCTTATCTTCTGTTTAAGCATCTAGTCGGAACTAATTCAGTTACAACTAGAAGCTTGGGGGCTACAGTATCGAAATTTATAAACACTACGTATGCTACTCTTAAAGCATCTAGTCGGAATTATTCATTCCACCTATATGCTTGGGGGGCTACAGTGAGAAGTTTTCTAGCTTAGTCACTCTTAGAGCATTTAGACGCAAAGACCTATGGTTTTCCGTCTAAATCCTCGGGGGCTACAGTGGGATACTCATATGAAATGCAAAAAGGCAAATATAACTTACAAGTGCAATGATATTGAGGTTGGTAGCACTCTCAGCTAGCAACTTGCTGAAGGATACACTGTTTCCTTGCAAGATTTCTGCTTGCCGGAGAAGCTCCTCGAGACCGCACGTTGGAGATGTCGGTGCCGCACCAGGAACCAGAGAAGTGCTACCCGGCGTAAGTACCAGATAGACTATCTTCGGAAACTCTATGGTTTTCTTGGGTGCGGGGGCGCCGCCTTTGGCAGATGTACCACCTTCCACCATCGCCTTACCGCTACCCATGGCATCCTTAGCCGGAGCTTCAGCCATTTGGTGTGTGGCACTCTCCTGCATCGCCTGTTCGCTGACAACAGCGAGCTCTGTGGAGGCGCCTGAGTCCACTTCCATGGCGGAAGGGCCAGATGCTTCTTTAGCTTGTGAGCTTGTCGGAGCGGACGAAGGTTGGACGATGGGAGTGACAGGGGCAATGGCGAGAGATACGTCGCGATGCATCATATCCTTGATGGTTATAGAAGCCCCCAAAGTTTTGGAGGTCTTCTTCAAGCTGTTCGTGGCTTTCTTCCTGAAACATGCAAAATGCATAAGTATGGGAACAAGACAAGCTAATGGACAATGTCGGAGAGAAAGAAGCTTACACAAGAGGGGGTGCTTTAGCAAAAGGGATCCCAGTAACCTTTCTTTTCTCCGCCTCCAGGGCGGCGGTAGTCTTCTTGGAGGCTCCACCCTCCGTCTTCCTCTTATTGCCTTCGTTGGCAGCGTCAGAGGTGGAGCTCTTCCTCTTTCGCGCCAACAGAGCATCATCGTCGGACACGACGGTGACTTCCTTCATCTTTGGATCATAGATTTGAGGAGCCATGTTGTCCTCATCTATGTCGCTGAGCTGTTAAGTGAAGAACCACTGTGTTAAGATGAGATGGTAATGGCTAGACGGAAGAACTGGAGTATATGTCATACACGGAAAATAAACAGTTACCTTTGGTCACTTGCTCTCTACGAACATGTCGTAGGTGATGGTGAAGCCACGCTTCCTATCCTTCACCTTGACGATGTCCTTGAGGTGGAGCTTGACGGAGTCGCTCGAGAAGTTGTCCTCGGAGATGCGGAGGCTATCCCTTCTATCGTTGGAATACTCGTGCATTAGCTTCAAGCGGTGTTGCAGAGGCTGGATCCACCTGATGAACCAGCACATGGCTAGGTCCAATCCGGTCAAACCCGTCTCTACGAACCACTCTATCCGCCTTATAGCGCGAGAAGCGTCGATGTCGGAGGGAAGGGAGGCCTGGGATCTCCATGTCGAGGCTTCGATGGATGCTCCATCGACAAAGTCCGGGTACGTGACTTCTCGGCCAGCCAGAGGGATATCTGGGCCGTAGAAGTACGTCCGCTGCCAATTCTTGCAGGATTCGTGGCCGACGATGTCGGGGAAGCGTCGGCCAGGCCGGATCTTAAAACTAATGGTTCCACAATTCCTAACCTCGTCCTTGCCGGCTTCGGCTTCACGCTTGACGGTAAAGAAGTATATGAAGATATCTAGCCTAGGCTTGATTCCTAAATAACCCTCGCAGAGCGCTGCGTAATTGCTGAGCGCTAAGATGCTATTGGGGGAGAGGTTCTATGGCTATACTCGGTAATGATTCAGGACAACAAGGAAAACGTTGGAGATGGGCAGGGAGACGTCGCGTACGATCTATGCTTTGAGGTACACCTTTTCTCCGGCTTGGGGAGAAGGTGTGACCTCGCCGGCCGGCGCCGCCCACCAGGCGAGCCCCTCTGGCGCGAGGAGGTAACCCTCATTGATCAGCTCTTTGATGTCACGGTCCATGATATCCGAACCACGCCAGTCGCCCTTGTGCGAGTCGTACTCCTCCTCCAGCAGCTCCAGCGCCGCTGGATTATGGTCACCGCCGGTGGTTTCAACCACCGCAGACTTGGGGATGACCAGGCCCTCTGGGGGCACAACGACGGAGCTCGTCGGCTTTGCCGCGGCTTCTCTCGACGCCGCCATCGAAGGGGAGGAGCTGTTGCTGGCCATTGGGTGTGTTTGACGGTGACTGGGAAAGATTGGAGAGCTAGGGTTTTTTGCATGTTGCGTGGAGAGCTCGAGGAGGCGCTCGCTGGAGGAAGAAGACGATGCAGGGGAGAATGAGGTGAAAAAGTAAATTTTCCACCGCAGTTACTATTTATGGTCTCCGGCATCAAGATTCGTGCAGCTTGATCGAATGGTTGCCGCGTAGACGACGTGTGCGGAGACGTGCGCAGAAATTTTGCCATGTACCAACCGTCGCCGCCAACGGTTCGTTTCGCTCGCGCGGGAAAAGTGGACATGATTGCGTTCTCTGCATGTGTAAGTTACGAGGCGTTGCTGACCTATGTCTACGTCGCCCTAGCTGTCATAGGCAAATGAATCATCACATCAAAAGATTCCGGCATGGACGGATCCAGTCCGGCTATGGAAGAGTACGATGGAAGATTCAGCAATTCTCCGACTTACGAATTGAAGACGGAGAAAACCTTGCAGGGTTCTTTGGGAGGACTACAAGATGTTGCTTGACGATTTGCCGACATCCATCTAGACGGAGCATTCCACGTGAAGAGGCAAGATGGCGCAAGATCTCGGAGTTCTTCGGGGGCTACTGTTGGGGATATGCTATATGGGTATCCTCATAGCATGTCTCTTATCCGGATAACCCGGGTGACCCACAGTTGGTAGCATGGCCCATGGCCTGCTGGGCGGCCCAGTTAGATAGATCCATAAAGAAGGCCCATGTCCGACAAAGGAAGGCTACGATGGAGTCACCAGCGTACTCGGAGCCTTGGAGTACAAGATACGCTAAACTAGTAATAGACGGTGTACGACTCTGTAACCTGTCCGGCTAGGGCTTTTCCCTGTAACCCTAGGACCTGGTGACTATATAAGTCGAGCCTATGGGAGCCTTTAGGGCACGACAACCTCAGACAATCGTAGACGATCTAGTGTCGACTACGACGCACCTTGCACAACGAACCAATCCCTGTAACTCGGCGTATTGCCATTATAGTGATTTATAGCAGGAGTAGGATTCCGCCACCATCGTGGGATCTGAACCTGGGTAAGCTGTGTTACCTCGTATCCGTCAACCGTCCTCCTTCCCCCATGTCTCTAAACACACACTGTGAGGATCCCTCCATGGCGTACTCGTCGGCAATACCATGACACATATTTGGCATAGGAAACAATGTAGGAGTCCAGATCACCACCAACTGGAATAAGGTGGTGAGGAAGACCAAGATGAAAGAGGGTGAAGTCTTCCTATTCTAGTTCCGTGGGTGCTCGGAGAACGGTCTCAAGTTGATCCTTAAAAGTGTCGAGTAGCTATGTAGTGAACTTTCTGTAGTCGAACATGTGTAGTGAACTTCAAGTTGTACTGTCTAGTTGCTTTTGATGTCCTTTCTTATTATGTAGTGAACTTCAAGTTCTTATGGATAGTTTGGAGAATATATATAAGCCTTTATTATGTATTAGTGTTGGTCAATTATACTATGTTTTGGCCAATTACAACTTTCTGGAAATTCTTTGATGTGTATTCCGGACTGTATAATAACCGTGTATTGTGTATTCTAAACTGTATTGTGGTTCTATAAAATTTAAATTTCGAAATTGCTATTGAGGCGCATCTATATATTTATGCGAGGCGCATTAGGAATGCGCCTTGTATAAGCTAAATATGAGAGTCACATATTGATATGCGCCTCGCATATGTAGCTTATACGAGTCACATTAGGGATGTGTCTCGCATAACAAATATTTAAGTCGCGGCGCTCGAGGCGCATTCCTAATGCAACTCTAATGGCTTTTCATATGCGTCTCGAGTAGGCTTTTCTGTAGAAGTGTCTATATAAACCCCCATAAGGGTTATCCTGTACTCCAAGTCTCTACCTTTCCGTGTAACTCTATATAAATATGGGAAATTTGAAGTATAAGATGTAGAATTATAGTCTATCTCTAGTCTATACATGTATACATACTCTAACAATGTTTATTCTTTGTTTTTGGCAACTTCTACGGTACCTACTTTTTGATCCGATGGTTAGAGCATCACTAACAAACATCGTAAAAATCGGTCCTTAAAATCACGTTTTAAGGCACCGGAAACAAAATTTATAGGCCAAAACAGACATGGAAAAAACACTAAACTCACGTTTACGTTTAAGGGCAACCGAAAACAGATTTTATAGGCCGAAACATACACAGAGCAACGGTATCGTGTTGGGCCCACTTGGGACCCACTTTTTCCTTCTTGGACTCACTTGGGACCCACCTTTTCTTTCTTTTTTCCAAATTGCCTGTCTTCCTCGGGAGCTGCTAATCGCCGCTGGAGACGTGGTAGATGGGCCGACCTATATTAGCTTCTGCAAGCAAGCTTCTTCCTTTCTTTCTTTTTTCTTTTTTTTTCAGATTTGAATGAATTTTAAATCTGAACAATATTCAGAATAAATATATCATTTAAAAAATATAAACAAAAAATGCCAAAAATCATGAACCAATTTTAAAAATCACGAACTAATTTTAAGAAAATCATGAACCAAAATTCAAAAAACTTAACAAAGTTTCAAAATTCATAAACCAAATTCAAAAAAGTCATGAACCAAATCTACAAACAGTAAAAAAAATTTAAAAAAACGTGTTTTTTTCAAAATATAATGAACATTTTCTAAAAAGAAAACAAAAAAAGAAACAGAAAAAGAAAAGGAAAAAACAAGAAAACAAAATAAAAAATGAGAATCACGAGACTGTGTAAATGGGCCGGTCCAATAGAGAAGAGCCCATGTGCGACGCTAGCGGCTCGCGCCGCAGCGGCCGGCAATTAGCATTTCGCGCCTTCCTTGCAGCGGCTGCCCCACGTCGCCCGCCTAGGCTAGGGCGGTCGGCCCTTCCGCGCCCCGCCCGTCCCAGCCTCGCCTGTGTCGGGGCTCGTCGGCTCCGCACCGTCTCGGACCCGCTCCGCTCGTCTCCGGGCATGCCCCGTGTTAGAGTATATTATGGTTTAGGTAATCTAGGATAGAGATAGATCTCGTGTCTTGTCTTGTACTCCAAGATGATCCATGTACATCTATATATACTCGTTCATGATTCTCAATAATACATTCAACATATTTCGCCAATCCATCTCTATCCTTTTACATCGTATCTGTCCTAAATTCGATCCTACCCTAGAGCTGCCGTCGCCAAAACCCTAGCATCGTCGACATCTCTTCCCAACCTTGTGCTGCCCCTTCCTATGGCGTCGCGCTAGCCGAGAAACACGCTTCCGTTGCGCAACCCGCACGGTTCATCCGGCGATCCGTGACCGCCTGCCCTGAAAGTCTATTTTTCGGATCTCTTGATCGGTTTTCTTTTTTGCTTTACTGATCTTAGATCAGATTGAGTTGCCCCCCGCCGTTGTTATTGTCGTGCCTATACTCTAATCATCGGCATCGACGATCTACACCGCGTATGTGCGCCTGCCCTCTCCGCTACCGCGCCTAGCTCGCCAGGCTCTTAAGGTCTCACGGCAGGCTGTCGTGCACCGCAGACGGCGGCTACGCCTTCCTTGGAAGGCACCGCGGCCGCCCTCCCGCGGATCGTCTTCCTCGCTGATGACCCACAAGTGTAGGGGATCGCAATAGTTTTTACAGGTAGTACTACCTAATTTATTGATTCGACACAAGGGGAGCCAAAGAATACTTGCAAGCCTTAACAACTAAGTTGTCAATTCAGCTGTACTTGGAAATAGTTCTTGCTCACAGAAGTTTATCAGTAGCAACAGTTTGTAGTAGCAATAGAAAAGTAGCAGCAACAGTAGAACAAAAGCAATAGTAACAGTAACAGTAACCAGTGGGATTCGAGTGCGGTAGGCATAGGGATGGATGGACGGGCGTTGCATGGACGAGTCTAAAATGTAACTTCAAGATCTAGGGCATTGCAGATAGATAATAACAAGCATCCAAGTACTAAACAATCCTAGGCATGTGTTCCAAATATAGTTATACATGCTTGCAATGAGAACTTGCACAACATCTTCTGTCCAGCCAGCCCGTGGAAGCGGGGCCTCTAGGGAACTTCTGGCAATTAACGTGCTCCTTTTAATAGAGCACCGGAGCAAAGCATTAACACCCCGTGAACACATGTGATCCTCACACCACAGCCATCCCCTCCGGTTGTCCCAATTATTGTCACTTTGGGGCCTTTGGATCCGGACAATGATATATGTACATAACTTGCAGATAAGATCACAAACAATACTATCATAATGATTCAATAATAAGTTCAGATCAGAGATCATGGCACTCGGGCCCTAGTGACAAGCATTAAGCACAACAAGTTGCAACAAAGTCAAATAGCACTAATAGAGATACTAGGCACTATGCCTTAACAATCTTATTTGATTACATGATAGAACTCATCCAATCCCTACCATCCCCAAGCCTACAGCGGGGGATTACTCACTCATGGATAAGGTAAACATTAATGGTCGATGGAGATGCGTTGGTGATGACGATGGCCATGATCCTCTCCAAATTCCCCGTCCCGGCAGGGTGCCAGAACAGAGTTTTTGGATCCGAATCTTGGTTTCTGGTGGCGGCAGCGGAGCGGAACTCTTTCTAAAAAACTATCAAACCCCCTTGGTTTTTAGGTCGAGAGGCAACTTATAGGCGCAGAGGGAGGCCGAGGGGGTGTCTGGGGTGGCTGCACCCCCCTAGGCGCGGCCAGTGGTGGGCCCGCGCTTGGCAGGGGTATGGGCCCCCTAGGCTCCTTCTCCGTCTCGTCTTCTAGCTCCGTGGATCTTCCGGTGAAATATAATTTTTTGGCATATTTTCCGGGATTTTTCCTCATAGTTGATTTTCTGCACAAAAACAAGACACTAAGGTAATTCTGCTGAAAATAGCGTCAGTCTGTGTTAGCTGTATCCAAATCATACAAGTTTAGAGGAGAAACAATAGCAAAAGTGTTTGGAAAAGTATATACATTTTGGACGTATCAACTCCCCCCAAGCTTAGCTTATTGCTTGTCCTCATGCAATTCAGTTGAAAACTGAGTGCGATAAAAGAATTTTCACGAACACATTTGCTCCATATGATGTATATATTCTCAGCACAGGAGTAGATACTTAGAGAATTCATAATAAAGAGTATGCAACTAAGTCTACTCAATAGTCATTGCAAGCTATGAAGAGAAACCAACTCAACAATAATAAGTAGCAAGAAACATAAACATAAGCAACATTGCAATGCTCATAATAAGGTATGATCGAGTGGTATCTTGCTTGCCTTTGTTTGAAGAGCACAATATAAATGCCAAGGCACCTCTTAAGTTCAAGTGAAGACTAGAGATAAAAATATCAGAGATACAACCATCAAAATCATGACATAATTAACCAAGTTTTGGAACAAACACAAGAATGACAACTATGCTCTCAAGAAGGTGCTCATAGAATAAGTGGTGACTCAACAAGGTTGTAAAAACGGTTTTGTAAAGTTTGAAAGGCTTCCAAATGCTGAAAGGAAGGTACTCATTAGCTTTGAGCTCTCATTGCCCCTATCATAGGCATATTCATGTGGTTAAGGTGAAAGTGAGTTCCACCCTGAATCATATTGAAAGTGTAAGATGGTTAACCTAGAGGGGGTTGAATAGGTTTCTACAAAATTCTTTATAATCTTTTGCAAGTTTTAGGCTTTGCGGAATATAAGTGAGCCTAAATGCAAACTAGGTGAGGCAACCTAGATGATGTACAAGATACTTCAAGCTCGAAGGCTATCACAAGATAAGCAACACAAGTAAGAGATCGGTTAAGGAATAACCGAAGCACGCGGAGACGAAGATGTATTCCCGTGTTAACCACCTTTGGGAAGGGGGTTACGTCACGTTGGAGAGGTGTGAGGTTCCACGAAGGATTCCTCACGCGCCACGAAGGCTCGCCTTCTTCTTCGAGCCTATCCCACGAAGGAATAGCTCACTTACTCGTGGTAGACTTTAAGGTAGTCTCCAAACCCTCACAAACTTTCCACGGAGAAAATCACAAGCCGAATGCCTCCGGGCGACCCTAGCCGCCTAGGGTTTCCCACAAACCCAAGAGTAACAAGCTAACTCGATGAACTCAAGGGGAATGAACTTTGGCTTGGTGGAAACGTAGATCGGGACCTCCTCTTCCTTTCTACCAAAGGGATTTGGATTTGGTTGGGTAGAATGGGAGATCCTCAAGCTTTTGTGTTTCAACAATGGGGAGAGAGAGAGAGAGCTTCAAGAAATGATATAAACTGAATGCCTAACCTTCTCAAGCTGGAAGAAGGGATATTTATACTCAAGGAGAAAAACTAGCCGTTTTGAGCCAAAAACGCAAGGTCCAGTTTTAAGTTCGGTTGGACCGGTTCACACACCGGACAGTCCGGTCCTCAGCCCGGAAAACCAGACTGAAACCGAATCTGCTCTCAGTACCTAGACTCAGATAGATTCGGAGTGAGTAAACCGGAAAACCCGGTTTGAGTCCGGATTTCCGATCCTGACACCGGACGGTCCGGTCTGGGAGCCGGTCCAACCGGTCTGAAAACCGGATCTGCAGAAAAGGCTTTGGTGGATAGGATTTCTTCTCTTCTCTCTTTGGTGATGGATTAGGTAGGAGAAAGGGATGTGTATATGGCTTAGGTGATCATGTAGGGTTTCGTAGCATGGAAAACAAAATTTTTCTACCGCATACAAACAAACAAGCCAAGATCTATCTACTAGATTGTAGCAACGAGTCGATGGAATAACTCACCCTCGAAGATTCCAAAGTGTTTAACGAGAGCGAATTCTCGTGGGTGATGTAGTCGTACTCTTGCCGATCTCAAGATCGCGTAGACGATCCTTCCGGCGCTGCGTTCCGGCAGCGCTTCCACAGTGGGTCACACGTTCGGTACTCGACGAAGACCTTCCTCTCCCTTGTTCCAGCAGGCAGCGGAGGTTGTAGCACTCTACTCGTGATTCCGGCAGCACAACGGCGTGGTACCGGAAGTAGAGGGGAGATCTCGCAGGGCTTCGCCTTAAGCCGGAGCGAGTATGGTTGACTATGAGAGAGAGAATCGGCGATCTAGGTTTTAGACGCACCAAGGAGGAGGGTCTAGGGCCGGCGGCTAGGGCTTGGAGCAGCCCAAGTCGGTGGCTAGGGTTTCCCTAGGCGGCGGCAGCAGCAGGAGGTGGCGGCGCCGGTGGCTGGGAGCTAGGGTTTTGGGTGGAGGTGTTGTGTGCTAGGAGGGGCAGCACTGCCCCTCCTTATATAGGTGGAGGGGGAGCGCCAGGGGAGGGGAGTCCCTCCCCAACTCGGTTTCCCAAGTGGGCCAGCGGTGGAGGGGAGGAACTCCTCCCCAAGTAGGTTTCCTACTTCCCCTCCACCTCACAAAATAGTCGTTTGACTTTTCAAATTGGCGTTTGACTTTTCAAACTAGGATTTGATTAAACCCTTTATTTTGCTCAGCGATGACACCTAGTACATGATGCAATCATTCAAACTTGATATGACACATTCATGTACCCTTCCCCTCCGGAGTGCCGGACATTCCGGAACCTTCTAGAACATTCCCGATGAAAACACTGGAACCATTCTCCAACCCCGAAACAGGACTTTCCTTATATGAATCTTATTCTCCGGACCATTCCGGATCTCCTCGTGATATCCCGGATCCAATCCGAGACTCCGAACAACATTCGGTCTCTTACTCATCATTCCATAACTACTCAAACAACGTCGAATCCTTAAGTGTGTCTCCCTACGGTTCGTGAATTATGCGGACATGATCGAGACACTTCTCCGAACAATAACCAATAGAGGAATCTGGAAATTCATATGGATCCCACATATTTCTACGATTACTTTGCGATCAAATGAACCACTTACATACGATACCAATTTACCTTTGTCTCACGATAGTTTACTTATCCGAGGTTATGATCGTCGGTATCTCTACATATCTAGTTCAACCTCGTTACTGATAAGTACTCTTTTCTCGTTCCCGTGATATGTGATCCCTTGTGAGCCAGTCACATGCTTGCAAGCTAATTGGATGACATTTCACCGAGAGGGCCCAGAGTATATCTATTCGTCATATGGATGGACAAATCCCACTCTTGATCCATGTGTCTCAACCAATACTTTCCGAACACTCAATGCCACCTTTATAGCCACCCAGTTACGGTGTGGTGTTTGATGTCATCAAAGCATCCTTCCGGTGAAGGTGATATGCATGATCTCATGGTCGAAGGAATTAGGTTACTATGTATCAGAAAGCATATAGCAATTGAACTATTAAAATGACTTGATCTTTATGCTACGCTTATCTATAGGAGTATGTCCACCATATCATTCTCCTGACGATATGATCTTGTTGTTAATAACATCTCAATGTTCATGATAGGGAAACCACAATCATTTATTAACCAACAAGCTAGTATTATAAAGAGGCTTTACTAGGGACTCTATTTTAGTTTACAAATCACACAAGTATTAATTTTTCCTTGTTAATACTATTATAGCATGAATGTAAACATTTATCATAAACACAAAGATATAATAATAACTACATTTATTATTGCCTCTAGGGCATATCTCCAACAGTCTCCCACTTGCACTAGAGTCATCTAATCTAGATTACATGGTAATATACCGAACACCCATGGCAGTTTGGTGCTGGTCATGTTTTGCCCTCGGGAGAGGTTTAGTCAACGGATCCGCCACATTCAGATCTGTGTGTACTTTGCAAATCTTTATGTCCCCATCTTGGACATGTTCTCGAATAGCGTGAAACCGTAGCTTGATGTGCTTCAGCTTCTTGTGTGACCTTGGTTCTTGCGCATTGGCTATGGCGCCCATGCTATCACAGTAGATAGACATTGGGTCCAGCGCACTAGGAACCACACCCAGCTCTGTAATGAACTCTTTCATCCATATCGCTTCTTGTGAAGCCTCCGAAGCAGCCATGTATTCCGATTCAGTTGAAGATCTCGCCACAACGCTTTGCTTTGCACTCCTCCAGCTAACTGCTGCACCATTCAAAGTAAATACGTATCCAGATTGTGATTTAGAATCATCCGGATCGGTGTTCCAACTAGCATCGGTGTAACCATTAACAACGAGCTGTTCATCACCTCCATAAGAAAGAACCATATCCTTAGTTCTTCTCAAGTACTTAAGGATGTTTTTGACCGCTGTCCAATGATCCACTCCTGGATCACTTTGATATCTGCTAGTTAAACTAACAGCATATGCAATGTCAGGTCTAGTACATAGCATGGCATACATTAGAGATCCTATGGCTGAGGCATAGGGAGTTTTACTCATCCTTTCTCTATCTTCTGCCGTTGTCGGACTTTGAGTTTTACTCAAGGTTGTATTGGGCAACATGGGCAAGAACCCTTTCTTGCTATCTTCCATTCCAAACCTCTTTAGAACTTTGTCCAAATTTGTACTTTGTGACAATGATATTAAGCGTCTCGATCTATCTCTATAAATCTTTATGCCCAATATATAAGCTGCTTCGCCAAGATCCTTCATTGAAAAACTATTATTCAAATATTCCTTGACACTATTAAGAAGGTCTACATCATTCCCAATCAACAATATGTCATCTACATACAGTATTAAGAATGCTACAGAGCTCCCACTCACTTTCTTGTAAATACAAGCTTCTCCATAAGTTTGTATAAAACCAAAACTTTTGATCACCTTATCAAAACGTTGATTCCAACTTCGGGATGCTTGCTTCAATCCATAGATGGACCGTTGAAGTTTGCATACCTTGTTAGCATCTTTAGGATCGACAAAACCTTTGGGTTGCATCATATACAACTCTTCATCAATGTCTCCATTGAGGAATGTTGTTTTAACATCCATCTGCCATATCTCATAATCATAATATGCAGCGATTGCTAACATAATCCTCACAGACTTTAGCTTCGCTACTGGTGAGAAAGTCTCGTCGTAGTCAACTCCTTGAATTTGTCGAAACCATTTTGCGACAAGTCGAGCTTTATATACAATAACATTACCATCAGCATCTGGTTTCTTCTTGAAAATCCATTTGTTCTCGACAGCCTTCCGGCCATCCGGTAAGTCCACCAAAGTCCATACTTGGTTTTCGTACATGGATCCAATCTCGGATTTCATGGCTTCTTGCCATTTATTGGAATCTAGGCTCATCATCGCTTCCTCATATGTTGCAGGGTCATCGGTGTTGTCCACCAACATGACACTCATAACGGGATCATACCAATCAGGAGTGGTACGAGTTCTTGTTGACCTGCGAGGCTCTATAGCAACTACAACCGAAGTTTCATGATCATCATCATTAACTTCCTCTCTTATTGGTGCAGGCACCACAGGAACTTCTTCCGGTGCTGCGCTACTCGCAAGTTCGAGAGAAGGTTCGACAACCTCGTTGAGTTCTACTTTCCTTCCAGTCACTTCTTTCGAGAGAAATTCCTTCTCTAGAAAGGATCCATTATTGGCAACGAAGATTTTGCCTTCGGATCTATGATAGAAGGTATACCCAATAGTTTCCTTCGGGTATCCTATGAAGACGCATTTTTCCGCTTTGGGTTCAAGCTTGTCCGGCTGTAACTTATTTATATAGGCTTCGCAACCCCAAACTTTAAGGAACGACAATTTAGGTTTCTTCCCAAACCATAATTCATACGGTGTCGTTTCAACGGATTTAGATGGTGCCCTATTTAAAGTGAATGCGGATGTTTCTAATGCATAACCCCAAAATGATAGCGGTAAATCTGTAAGTGACATCATAGAACGAACCATATCTAAGAGAGTTCGATTACGACGTTCGAACACACCATTACGCTGTGGTGTTCCCGGCGGTGTCAATTGTGAAAGTATTCCGCATTTCTTCAAATGCTCGCCAAACTCGTAACTTAGATATTCACCTCCATGATCAGAACGTAGAAATTTAATCTTCTTGTTACGTTGATTCTCTACCTCACTTTGAAATTCCTTAAACTTCTTGAAAGTTTCGGACTTATGTTTCATGTAATAGATATACCCATATCTACTCAATTCATCCGTGAAGGTAAGAACATAACAATAACCACCGCGCGATGCTACACTCATTGGACCACACACATCGGTATGTATGATTTCCAATAAGTCCGTAGCTCGCTCCATCATACCAGAAAATGGAGTCTTAGTCATTTTACCCATCAGGCATGCTTCGCATCTTTCAAGTGATTCAAGAAGTCCATCGGAATGGAGTTTCTTCATACGCTTCACTCCAATGTGACCAAGACGACAGTGCCACATATAGGTCGAGTTATCGCTCGATTTCAAACGTTTAGCCTCAATGTTATTAATATGTGTATTTCCACTATCGCGATTCAACAAGAATAGACCATCTATCAAAGGTGCATGTGCATAAAACATATTACTCATATAAATCGAACAACCATTATTCTCGGACTTAAACAAGTAACCGTCTCGCAATAAACAAGATCCTGATATAATGTTCATGCTAAACGCAGGCACCAAATAACAATTATTTAAGTATAAAACTAATCCCGATGGTAGATGAAGGGGTAGCGTGCCGACCGCGATCACATCAACCTTTGATCCGTTTCCCACGCGCATCGTCACCTCGTTCTTCGCTAGCTTCCGTTTATTCTGCAGCACCTGTTTCAAGTTACAAATATGAGCAACCGAACCAGTATCAAATACCCAGGCACTACTACGAGTACTAGTGAGATACACATAAATAACGTGTATATCGGATATACCTTTCTTCTTGATGTTGCCGTTCTTCAAATCCGCCAAGTACTTTGGGCAATTCCGCTTCCAGTGACCTTCTCCCTTGCAGTAAAAGCACTCAATATCAGACTTAGGTCCAGCCTTGGTCTTCTTCGTCGGCGCGGTAACTTTCTTACCACCCTTCTTGAAGTGTCCCTTTTGCTTAGACTTGCCTTTCTTGAATTTGGTGGTCTTATTGACCATCAACACTTGGTGCTCTTTCTTGATCACCACTTCTGCAGATTTTAGCATGGCGAAGAGTTCTGGCAACTGCTTGTTCATGTTTTGCATATTGTAGTTCATCACAAAGTTCTTGTAACTTGGTGGTAGTGATTGGAGGACACAATATATCCCCAAAGCATTAGGAATCACTATACCCAAGCTTTGAAGTTTGTTTGCGTGCCCAGACATCTTAAGCACATGCTCACTGACGGAGCTGCCCTCTTCCATCTTGCAGTTAAAGAACTTTTCAGAAGCCTCATAGCTCTCAATTGCCGCGTGAGTCTCAAAGATAAATTTGAGATCACAGACAATATCATGTGGGTCTGAATTCTCAAACCTTTTCTGAAGCTCTGATTCTAAACCATACAAGATTGCACACTGAACTGTGGAGTACTGAGTCTTCCGAGCGAGGTAAACATTCTTTACTTCATCGGTAGCAGTAGCTGCAGGGGGGTCACCCAGCGGTGCATCCAACACATAGGTCAAATTACCAGCTGTGAGGACAATCCTCAAATTGCGGAACCAATCCGTGAAGTTGCTTCCATTGTTTTTCAACTTTTCTTTCTCTAGGAACACATTAAAATTGATGGTAGGGGCCGCCATTGATCTACACCATATTTGCAATAGTTTAGACTAAGTTTATGACAAATTGAGTTCTAATTAATAGTTAAATTAATCTAGGTGAACTCCCACTCAAAACAATATCCCTCACATTGTTTTAGTGATCACACGAACCAAATCTACCACATAAACACCAATCATCACGAGAGTTGATATAGTTTCAATGGTGAACAATCGACATGTTCATCATATCTACTATATGATTCATGCTTTACCTTTCGGTGATCCGTGTTCCGAGACCATGTCTGTACATGCTAGGCTCGTCAAGATCAAACCTTAGCTTCCGCATGAGCAAATATGGCTTGCTCACATTGTATACACTTGCGGAATCTAACACACCCGATCATCACGTGGTGCTTCGAAACAACAAGCTTTAGCAACGGTGCTGACTAAGGATGAACACTTTAGAACTTGAAATTCATGTGCATGAGGGATCATCTTATAATGCTACCGTCGTTAACTAAGCAATACAAGATGCATAAAGGATTAACATCACATGCAATTCATAATATGTGATATGATATGGCCTTTCTTCTTTGTGCTTCTGATCTCCATCTTCAAGCACGAACATGATCTCCATCATCACCGGCATTGCATCAAGGTCAATGATGCCGCTCCATGGTTGTCGTCCACCAACTTCAACTATTACAACTACTTTGAATAGACACGCGGGTCTTAACATAAATTAAAGACAACCATATGGCTCCTGCCGGTTGCCAACTTACAATAAGGAACATTGCATACATCAAATATAATCACAATCATGGCCATATCACATCACAACACACCCCTGCAAAACAAAGTTAGACGTCTCTACTTTCTTTGCATGTTTTACGTGGTTTGGGGCTTTCAATAAGTGTCGTTCTAACTTACGAACAAGTACCACAACATTGATACTAGTATTGTCAATCACCCGTTGTAAATTGAATCTTAACTATGTTGGGAGAAACTAGCACCCGCAAAGCCACTTATGCAATACAAGTTGCATGTCAAGCGTGGAGCAAGTCTCATGAACGATGTCATGTAAGGTTAGCCCGGGCCGCTTCATCCCACCATCCCGCAAGATGCAAAGTACACAAGAAGCAATCGACAACAAAAGCATCAACGCCATAATGACCATTGTGTTCTACTCGTGCAACAGATCTACATATAGACACGGCTCTGATAGCCATATAGGGTTTCGTAGCATGGAAAACAAAAAAATTCTACCGCATACAAACAAACAAGCCAAGATCTATCTACTAGATTGTAGCAACGAGTCGATGGAATAACTCACCCTCGAAGATTCCAAAGTGTTTAACGAGAGCGGATTCTCGTGGGTGATGTAGTCGTACTCTTGCCGATCTCAAGATCGCGTAGACGATCCTTCCGGCGCTGCGTTCCGGCAGCGCTTCCGCAGTCGGTCACACGTTCGGTACTCGATGAAGACCTTCCTCTCCCTTGTTCCAGCAGGCAGCGGAGGTTGTAGCACTCTCCTCGCGATTCCGGCAGCACAATGGTGTGGTACCGGAAGTAGAGGGGAGATCTCCTAGGGCTTCGCCTTAAGCCGGAGCGAGTATGGTGGACTATGAGAGAGAGCCTTGGCGATCTAGGTTTTAGACGCACCAAGGAGGAGGGTCTAGGGCCGGCGGCTAGGGCTTGGAGCAGCCCAAGTCGGCGGCTAGGGTTTCCCTAGGCGGCGGCGGCAGCAGGAGGTGGCGGCGCCGGCGGCTGGGAGCTAGGGTTTTGGGTGGAGATGTTGTGTGCTAGGAGGGGCAGCCCTGCCCCTCCTTATATAGGTGGAGGGGGCGCGCCAGGGGAGGGGAGTCCCTCCCCAACTCGGTTTCCCAAGTGGGCCGGCGGTGGAGGGGAGGAACTCCTCCCCAAGTAGGTTTCCTACTTCCCCTCCACCTCACAAAATAGCCGTTTGACTTTTCAAACTAGGATTTGATTAAAACCTTTATTTTGTTCAGCGATGACACCTAGTACATGATGCAATCATTCCAACTTGATATGACACATTCATCTACCCTTCCCCTCCGGAGTGCCGGACATTCCGGAACCTTCTAGAACATTCCCTATGAAAACAACGGAACCATTCTCCAACCCCGAAACAGGACTTTCCTTATATGAATCTTATTCTCCGGACCATTCCGGATCTCTTCGTGATATCCCGGATCCCATCCGAGACTGCGAACAACATTCAGTCTCTTACTCATCATTCCATAACTACTCAAACAACGTCGAATCCTTAAGTGTGTCTCCCTACGGTTCGTGAATTATGCGGACATGATCGAGACACTTCTCCGAACAATAACCAATAGAGGAATCTGGAAATTCATATGGCTCCCACATATTTCTACGATTACTTTGCGATCAAATGAACCACTTACATATGATACCAATTTCCCTTTGTCTCACGATAGTTTACTTATCTGAGGTTATGATCGTCGGTATCTCTGCATATCTAGTTCAACCTCGTTACTGATAAGTACTCTTTTCTCGTTCCCGTGATATGTGATCCCTTGTGAGCCAGTCACATGCTTGCAAGCTAATTGGATGACATTTCACCGAGAGGGCCCAGAGTATATCTATCCGTCATATGGATGGACAAATCCCACTCTTGATCCATGTGTCTCAACCAATACTTTCCGAACACTCAATGCCACCTTTATAGCCACCCAGTTACGGTGTGGTGTTTGATGTCATCAAAGCATCCTTCCGGTGAAGGTGATATGCATGATCTCATGGTCGAAGGAATTAGGTTACTATGTATCAGAAAGCATATAGCAATTGAACTATTAAAATGACTTGATCTTTATGCTACGCTTATCTATAGGAGTATGTCCACCATATCATTCTCCTAACGATATGATCTTGTTGTTAATAACATCTCAATGTTCATGATAGGGAAACCACAATCATTTATTAACCAACAAGCTAGTATTATAAAGAGGCTTTACTAGGGACTCTATTTTAGTTTACAAATCACACAAGTATTAATGTTTCCTTGTTAATACTATTATAGCATGAATGTAAACATTTATCATAAACACAAAGATATAATAATAACTACATTTATTATTGCCTCTAGGGCATATCTCCAACAGATCATCACCAACAAGCTCATCGAGAGAACCCCTCTTAATAGTGCGGAGCTCCTAACCGGACTCAAATTACATAAAAAGGGAAAACTCCAGTGCGAAGCTTCGTTATCAAAATGTGGGGGTCTCCGATAACCTTTCATCATAGCATCGGACTAGAACCTGTGTAAGACACTATAAATAGCATTAGTCCACTCTAACCATGGTGTCATTGTCAACCAAAAATAGCATAGGGTAAAATACCCTTTCAATCTCCCCCTTTTTGGTTGGCGATGACAAACCGAGCTAGAGTTCTCAAAGATATTATAAACAACAATAGACATAGTCATAGCATAATATAAATATCTATGGTTCACACACATAGCACAAACTTGTCCAACAGACGGAACAAAAGCAGATAGTTCATACATAAAGCGAAAGGGAAAGCACAATGCCATAAGAAGCAATGAGAACGCAAGGGGCGTTGTGCTAACGGCGAAACCTAGAAAACCCCGGCAAGGAACCCGTAGATAACTAATAGAACTCTACTCTTCTCCCCCATTGGCATCGAGACACCAAAAAGGAAGAGGAGGAGAGCGATGCTAACGCAACCCAACTAGAAGAACGGCGGAGGAGGAGGAGGAGGGACATCTTCCTCTTCAGAGTACTCGTCACTATCAGTAGCATCATCATTGTCCTCATCATCATCATGACCCTGAGCAGAGGGACCACTAGGACCACTGGGAGCAAACTGACCGGGGAAGTACCCATAGAACATAGCATCATCAAGAGGCGGCATCTCATAGTTGACATAAGGGACAGGGGCCATCTCAGGACCATCTGGTGGAGGAGTGGCATTCTGGGTCGCAAGATACTCATTGTGGCGGCGCCTAGTCTCCTAGATCAATTCCAAAGCCTTGTGACTCACATCATAGGTAGAATGGCACATCTGGAATAGCCTCTTGAAAAACATGGCAGCACCACCCTTCGGCCTTGGGTGAGAGGAGGACTCACCAATAGGATGACGAGAACCAGCCCGAGTAGAAAAAGAAGGCCGAGGATCATGAGTAGCTTTGGTGCGGTGCTCAGGAGTCCGCATCCCAGGGACATCAGGAGTGTGGGAACAGAGACAAAGATTAAGCATTTCTTGTTCCTCGCGCTCGCCCACCATCACACCAGGCGGCACCACCCGATTGAGCAGCTTCTGAACATACGCGCAGAAAGTGGGAGTCATCCTGTCCAAAGCAGTCCGCCGCAGCTCACAGTACACAAAGTCACATCCATCAATCTTCCTCAGCCGATACGGGTGACAGTAGTACAACAAGTTGGCAAAATACCCACGGCAGTTGGTGGAATCGCCAACACGGGGAACAAGGGACTGACGGAAGATAGTGGCCAAGGTATGATAGTAGTAATACATGCTAGTCATGCACGGGGGACTCCACTGAGAATCACTGGGATAGTAGAAAGCAAGAGTCTCAGCAGGCTTGACCTTCTCATTGTGAATACGGAAGCCTCCGCCGCGACCAGTGTAGCCCATGACATCGACCAAATCAGCATAAGTAGCCTGAAAACGCCTCGTGCCAGCCATCCAAGTCATAGTGCGATCGTCATCATCATGAAAATAGACTGTGCAAAAGAACTGACGGATGAAGTCGGGGTAATAGTCCTCCTTGAGACAGACGAGGTCGAACAGATCCATTTTCCTCAAAGCTTCATCAACATAGAAGTAATCAGAGGCTGCATATATATTGAACCACTCTAGATTGAGAGCTTGAATGTGGCCACAAGGAGTGACCCGGAACTGAGTGTAAATGTGATCCCACATCATAGCCTGAGTCTCAGTCCAAAATTTCTTGTCAGATCCTGTATAGGTGCGTTGCTTGAAGCGATAGGGATTCTGCTTGCGGAGAGCCCGGTACTGACCAATCTCCATACCCTTCAGATTTTGACAAGGCACATCCTCAGCCTCGGCTTGAGAAGCTTGCTGCTTACCCCTGTTAGCTTTGAGTTTGATGCGCCCAGAGCGAGCGCTACCCTCAGGCTCAAGTTGCACAGACTGAGTGTTGCGACGAGCCCGCTTAATCCTGTTAGCTACTTCGGGCACATACTCACGATCAGGCACATACTCATCACCAGCAGAATCAGCGTCTTCACCTGTGAAAGAGAGAGAGAGAGAGAGAGAGAGAGAGAGAGGTTGGGGAGCATAGAGATAAGTACACATGCCACAGGGGAGGATGAGAGAAAAAGAAACTTGGATTTGGGCAAGTGCATGGTAAAATAGGAGACATTGCAGAGAGGTCCGGTGCCAGGGCCGGAACAACCGATCCCAGAACCGGATGGTCCGGTGCTAGGGCCGGTTGGACCGAAAGCAAAATCGGACGGTCCGATGTTAGAGCCGGAAAACCGGACTCAGACCGGACGGTCCGGTGCTACAGCCGGACCAATCGGGTTTCAAACCGAGATCCACAGAGGCCACTATACAATGTAAAAAATCGTACCAATGACTCAAGTACTTGCGCAAATACAGTTCTAAGAAGAGTGGGTAGGACATGGAGGAATGAGGGTGGGAAAAGAAAAAAACTAGGTGGACCCCTAATTTCTCAAATCCAACACAATGTATAGCAAAACATAGGGATTTGAGAAGGACAAGAGGAGAGGGAGAAAAAGGAGTACCCGAGGACATGGCTTCCCGTGAAGGAAGGCACCAAGGAGCCCTTGAGGAAGGAGAACACCAAAAAGGTCCCGAACCACTGCGAGAGGAAGAAATTCCTTTGGTGAGAAGCCTCCAAAAGTCCTTCCTTACAAAATGGTGGCCCGATCTATGGATCCTAGGGGTGGAATCACCCTAGGAGAGGAGGGGAGAGTGGGGAGGGCGACAATGGAGGAGGAGAGGTTGGGGGAAGTGAAGTGGAAATGTGGGAGGGAGGGGGGACCAGGGAGAAGAGGGAGAAAATAAAAAAACAGATCTGAAAACTCGGTTTTGAGTTCGGTTGAACCGAGATCCAAACCGGAGGACCCGGTCCATAGCTCGGAAAACCGGATTGCAACCGAAAAACGATTCAGACACGAGATTAGGATAGACCCGGTATAGTATGACCGGACTTTTCGGTTCTGGTCCGGTTTTCCGATGCTGGCACCGGGCTGTCCGGTCTGGGAGCCGGTTCGACCGGGCAAAAAACCGAACAACAGATTTTTTTTTGTTTTCGAGGATGGCATGTGCATTTAGAGGAAGATAGTAGACTCCAAAAGGGTAGAGGAAGCAGGTGATATAGGCATGCCTATTGGAAAGAACCAATTTCAACCTCACAAAGAGCAACAATAGGCATGATTCGAAGATATCAAGAGCTAGAGGAAGCTCAAACTCAGAGAGCCTCAAGATAGAAACCATTGAAAAGCAAAGGAGGCTAGAAGGTTGTGGGATTTCTCCCCCTATGTTTAAGCACATGTGTCATGACGCCTCAAAGATAGATTCTTGGACTCATATCATGACACGAGATCAATTTATGTTGCACACATAGGTATGCATCAAACCAAGACATGGTAAGATGGCTATCCCTACATGTGCGGCGCAACTAGTCTACATAGCATGTTAAGAGCAAGAATATAGTGCAAGAAGCAAATCAATCTAAGTTTTGGGGATCTAGGATACCGAGTTCTCGCCTCAACATGACAAACCGGGCTTCATCCAAAGGCTTTGTGAAGATATCGGCCAATTGGAACATCGTACCCACATGAGTGAGATTGATATCACCATTTGCGACATGGTCACGTAGGAAGTGGTGGAGAATGTCAATATGTTTGGTGCGGCAATGTTGGACGGGGTTGTTGGCGATATTTATTGCGCTTTCATTGTCACATAGAAGAGGCACCGTACCAAGAGACACACCATAGTCTTTCAAGGTTTGCCTAATCCATAACAATTGAGCACAACAAGATGCCGCAGATATGTATTCGGCTTCGGCGGTGGATAGGGCTGTGGAGTTTTGTTTCTTGGAAGACCAACTCACCAACGACCGCCCAATAAATTGGCAAGCCCCGGAGGTTGATTTCCGGTCAACCTTATCACCTGCCCAATCGGCATCCGAATAGCCAACAAGCTCAAAGGTTGACCCCTTTGGATACCAAATCCCGAGAGTAGGAGTGAGAACAATGTACCTAAAAATCCGTTTGACCGCCATAAAGTGGCACTCCTTGGGAGCGGATTGAAAACGAGCACACATTCCTACACTTAACATGATATCCGGCCTAGAAGCACAAAGGTAGAGCAAGGAACCAATCATAGAACGATATACCTTTTGATCCACGTCCTTCTCACCTACTCCAAGGCCAAGTTGTCCATTTAGTGGCATGGGTGTCTTCATGGGATTAGCCTTGGCCATCTCGAACTTATTAAGCATATCCTTAATGTACTTCTCTTGAGAGATGAAAGTGCCATGAGGAAGTTGCTTTATGATGAAGCCTAGGAAGAACTTCAACTCCCCCATCATGGACATCCTAAATTTCACAGTCATCAACTCGGCAAAAGCTTTGTTATGAGATTCGTTAGTTCCACCAAAGATAATATCATCAACATATATTTGAACAATAAATAAGCCACCCCCTTTAACCCGTTTGGTGAAAAGGGTGGAATCGACCTTACCCACGCTAAACACATCCATGAGTAGAAAATCCCTAAGGTGCTCATACCAAGCACGAGAAGCTTGCTTTAGTCCGTAGAGAGCCTTATGGAGTAGATACACATGGTTGGGATAGCGTGTGTTTTCGAAACCCGGGGGTTGAGCTACATATGCAACCTCTTTCAAGGGACCATTAAGAAATGCACTTTTCACATCCATTTGATAAAGCTTGAAGTTATGGAAAGATGCATAAGCAAGCAAGAGACGAATAGCTTCAAGACGAGCAACGGGCGCAAAGGTGTCCTCATAGTCAATACCTTCTATTTGGGCATACCCTTGCACCACTAACCTTGCTTTGTTCCTCGTGACGACCCCGTTCTCATCTTGCTTGTTTTTGAACACCCACTTGGTCCCAATAACATTGATGCGGTGATCTTTAGGCCTCTCCACTAGAGACCATACTTCATTGCGGGTGAAACACTCGAGTTCTTCTTGCATGGCAATGACCCAATCCGGATCCTCCAAAGCCTCATGTACCTTAAGGGGCTCAAAGTTGGACACAAAAGCATGGTGCCCACAAAAGGTTGTGAGGTTCTTCTTCCTGGCACGGGTCTCGATCCCTCTTGATATGCTTCCAAGGATATTGTTGACTTGAAGACCACTTGCAATGGAGGCGGACTTAATCTTCCGAATTGTGCCTTCATGATCAACAAATTCATCTTTTGAGGGGACTTGATCGTTGACACCATCTTGAGCTTGGCCTTGAGATGGAGGTTGATCTTCTACTTGGTCTTGCTCGAAGGTTTGAGGGCTTGGTTCTTGTTCTTCGGTTTGCAAGGCATCATGAGAGAGATGTTGATCTTGTGATGCATTTGATGGCTCAACTTGGGTAGAGCTCGGCTCTTCTTGAGTTGAGCTTGATTCTCCCCCATCATCTTGTTGAACATGAATGTGAGACTCGGTAGGCAAGATGTGCCCAATACCCATCAACTTGATGACTTGAGAAGAATCACCATCTCCTACATCACGAGAAGAAACCTGCCCCTCATGGGGACCATTATTCTCCAAAAACTCCACGTCACAAGATACTTCAACACAACCATTAGTCTTGTTGTAGTATCTATAGGCATGAGAGTTTTCCGCATAACCAACAAAAATACCCTCTATAGTTCTAGATTCAAATTTACCGAGCTTTTCCTTTTTGTTCTTGACGAGACACTTGCACCCAAAGACACAGAAGTAGTTGACATTGGGCTTCTTACTTGTGAGAATCTCATATGGAGTCATGTCAAAGGGAGCACGGAGGAAGAGCCGGTTTGTGTAGTGGACCGCGGTAGCAATAGCTTCTCCCCAAAAATTGTGAGGGGACTTTAATTCACTCAACATTGTTCTTAGCATCTCAATGATTGTCCGGTTCTTCCTTTCAACAACACCATTTTGTTGAGGGGTATAAGGAGCTGAGAATTCATGCTTGATCCCCTCATCTTCAACAAATTCTTGCATGGTGTAATTCTTGAACTCGGTGCCGTTGTCGGTTCTAATAGTCTTGATCTCCACTCCATGAGTGCATTGAGCTTGCTTGGCGAAGATCATGAATTCCTTGAAAGTCTCATCCTTCATCTTGAGAATAAATACCCAAGTATACCTTGAGTAATCATCAACAATGACAAGACCATATCTTCTTCCACCAAGAGAGTCATATGTTGAAGGCCCGAAGAGATCCAGATGGAGAAATTCCAAGGGTCTTGACGTGGCCACCTTGGTAACGGAAGGATGATGCTTCTTCCCTGAAATGCAAGCACTACACACACGATCTTTCTCAAAGGAGATACTGGTTAGTCCAATAATATGTTCACCCTTTAGGAGGAGATTGAGATTTCTCATGTTGACATGGCCTAGGCGACGATGCCAAAGCCATCCCTTGTCAGCCTTGGCCATTAGACATGTAGGAAGAGATTGACTCTCTTTCGAGAGGTCGACCACATAAAGGTCGTCTTCCACGTGTCCAATGAGAACCAAGCTGAGATCATCACCCCTAAAGACCTTCACAAAATTTCTAGAGAAATAGGACTCATAGCCGGCATCCCCGAGATGTTTAATAGAAAGCAAGTTGTAACCAAGGTTTTCAACATGTAGGACGGTCTCAAGAGTCAAAACCTTGGAAATTACCAACTTACCATAACCAAGAACCTTTCCTTTTGAGTTATCTCCAAAAGTAATGCTTGACATTGAGTTGACATCGTGAATGAATTGGTCAAGCCCACTCATACCTCCGGTCATGTGATTGGTGCATCCACTATCAAACACCCATTTTGATCCACCGGAGGCATAACCCTACAAAATCAATTCTTTGATTTAGGAACCCATTGAGTAATGGGTCCACTAGCATTAGCAACAAGATCCTTAGGTACCCAAATTGAGTACCACCTATAAGCATAACCATTTCGAGGGCCAACATATTTGGCATATACATTTCCTTGAGTGCCCTTACATAGCACATAGGAAGGATTAGACTTTCCCGCATACTTGTGATTGGGATTGCCCCTCATGGCTCCCCCATTCACCACATTCTTTTTGACCCGGTCAACCACCTTGTCACCTTCCTTCACAAAGGTTATCTTCTTCGGTGGAATGGCATTGCTCGTGTTGTTCTTTGGATCAAAACCGACACCTTCCTTGGAAACTCTCGTCTTTTGACGGGATAAAATCTCATCTAGGATCTTTCCCTTGGAGGTAGGTGCACGACGCTCTTTCTCAAGTTGCTCTTTCAACTTCTTATTTTCCTCAATGAGGTGAGCTTGATCAAAGGTAGAGTTAGAGGTACAAGAATCATTTTCAACTATAATTGGATCCTTCAATGTACCAAGAGCTTTCTCATAGGACAACCGAAGTTGATCATGGTTCTCTCCAAGTTTTATGAGCTCACGCTTGACAAGCAAACTAGCCTTCTCAAGGTGCCAAGGTCCTTGGTAAGAGAAGCATGAGCAACTTCAAGCTCTTTCTTTGAGGCATCGAGCTCTTGAGACAATGAGTTAGCCCTATCAATAGTGTCCATGTCTTTTGCTTTATCAATTTCAAAGATTTAAATTTGTAGTTTAAGAAAAGAGTTGGTATTCTTTTCCTCACAAAGCTCTTGCTCAAGAAGATTGAATCTTCGTTTCTCATCATCAATATGAGATTCCAAGCTATCAATGGTCTCATCGCGTGAGCTAACAAGTTCCATTAATTGCTTGACTCTAGCACGAGCAATGGGAGGAAGAGACTTCATGATAGCATACATTTCTTTTATATATTCTTTTCCAAATTCATCATTATCACTATCACTATCATGGTCACTCTCAAGATCATCCAAGACACTAGATAGGGATGGAGGAGAGACAATTACCTTGGAGCTTCTTGCCATAAGACAAGAACCGGTGATCTTGGGAATAGGAGAACTCTCGATGTAGTCCTTGGAGTAGTCGTCGGTGAGAGGTGAACCGGATTCGATATATGCCAAACCGGTCACACCCACCACTTTATCCTTATCCCCACACTCCACGTCGGACTCGTACTTGGAGCTCCTTGCCATGAGGCAAGTGGCAGTGACCTTGGGGTTAGGAGAGTCGTCGGTGTAGTCCTGTAGGGTTTCGTAGCATGGAAAACAAAAATTTTCTACCGCATACAAACAACCAAGCCAAGATCTATCTACTAGATTGTAGCAACGAGTCGATGGAATAACTCACCCTCGAAGATTCCAAAGTGTTTAACGAGAGCAGATTCTCGTGGGTGATGTAGTCGTACTCTTTCCGATCTCAAGATCGCGTAGACGATCCTTCCGGCGCCACGTTCCAGCAGCGCCCCCGCAGTCGGTCACACGTTCGGTACTCGACGAAGACCTTCCTCTCCCTTGTTCCAGCAGGCAGCGGAGGTTGTAGCACTCTCCTCGCGATTCCGGCAGCACAACGGCGTGGTACCGGAGGTAGAGGGGAAATCCCGCAGGGCTTCGCCTTAAGCCGGTGCGAGTATGGTGGAGCTTATGAGAGAGGCTATTAGTGTTCTAGTAATTAGACACACCAATTAGAGGGCTCTAAACCAATTAGAAGGCTCTAAACCGAAATAGCTCTAAACCGGGGTTTAGGTCTAGGGTTTAGTTTAGAGGATAGGAACTAGTGTGTCAAGGGGAGGAGGCCCTGCCCCTCCTCTTATAGGTGGGAGGGCCGGCGGCCAAGGGGAGGAGTCCCTCCCCAAGTCGGCCTTGGGAGGCGCGCCGGCCAAGGGGACTCCTCCCCCAAGTCGGCTTCCACTTCTCCTCCTTCTCCTCTTTCCGAAAACTGGCAGTTTGACTTTTCAAACTAGCCGTTTGACTTTTCAAATTAGGATTTGAATTAACCCTTTATTTCGGACAGCGAGAACACTTAGTACATGATGCAATCATTCCAACTTACAATGACACATTCATGTACCCTTCCCCCCTCCGGAGTGCCGGACATTCCGGGACCTTCTAGAATGTTCCCGATGAAAACACCGGAACCATTCCCCAACTCCGAAACGGGACTTTCCTTATATGAATCTTATTCTCCGGACCATTCCGGATCACCTCGTGATATCCCGGATCCCATCCGAGACTCCGAACAACATTCGGTCTCTTTCATAATACCATAACTACTCAAACAACGTCGAATCCTTAAGTGTGTCTCCCTACGGTTCGTGAATTATGCGGACATGATCGAGACACTTCTCCGAACAATAACCAATAGAGGAATCTGGAAATTCATATGGTTCCCACATATTTCTACGATTACTTTGCGATCGAATGAACCACTTACATACGATACCAATTTCCCTTTGTCTCACGATATGTTACTTATCCGAGGTTATGATCGTCGGTATCTCTGCATACCTAGTTCAACCTCGTTACTGATAAGTACTCTTTTCTCGTTCCCGTGATATGTGATCCCTTGTGACCAAGTCACATGCTTGCAAGCTAATTGGATGACATTTCACCGAGAGGGCCCAGAGAATATCTATCCGTCATATGGATGGACAAATCCCACTCTTGATCCATGTGTTTCAACCAATACTTTCCGAACACTCAATGCCACTTTTATAGCCACCCTGTTACGGTGTGGTGTTTGATGACATCAAAGCATCCATCTGGTAAAGGTGATATGCATGATCTCATGGTCGAAGGAATTAGATAACTATGTATCAGAAAGCATATAGCAATTGAACTATTGAAATGACTTGATCTTTATGCTACGCTTATCTATAGGAGTATGTCCACCATATCATTCTCCTAACGATATGATCTTGTTGTTAACAACATCTCAATGTTCATGATAGGGAAACCACAATCATCTATTAACCAACAAGCTAGTATTATATAGAGGCTTTACTAGGGACTTCAAATTAAGTTTACAATTCACACAAGTATTAATGTTTCCTTGTTAATACTATTATAGCATGAATGCAAACATTTATCATAAACACAAAGATATAATAATAACTACATTTATTATTGCCTCTAGGGCATATCTCCAACAGTCTCCCACTTGCACTAGAGTCATCTAATCTAGATTACATGATAATATACCGAACACCCATGGCAGTTTGGTGTTGGTCATGTTTTGCCCTCGGGAGAGGTTTAGTCAACGGATCCGCCACATTCAGATCTGTGTGTACTTTGCAAATCTTTATATCCCCATCCTAGATATGTTCTCGAATAGCGTGAAAACGTAGCTTGATATGCTTCAGCTTCTTGTGTGACCTTGGTTCTTGCGCATTGGCTATGGCGCCCATGTTATCACAGTAGATAGACATTGGGTCCAGCGCACTAGGAACCACACCCAGCTCTGTAATGAACTCTTTCATCCATATCGCTTCTTGTGAAGCCTCCGAAGCAGCCATGTATTCCGATTCAGTTGAAGATCTCGCCACAACGCTTTGCTTTGCACTCCTCCAGCTAACTGCTGCACCATTCAAAATAAATACGTATCCAGATTGTGATTTAGAATCATCCGGATCGGTGTTCCAACTAGCATCGGTGTAACCATTAACAACGAGCTGTTCATCACCTCCATAAGAAAGAACCATATCCTTAGTTCTTCTCAAGTACTTAAGGATGTTTTTGACTGCTGTCCAATGATCCACTCCTGGATCACTTTGATATCTGCTAGTTAAACTAACAGCATATGCAATGTCGGGTCTAGTACATAGCATGGCATACATTAGAGATCCTATGGCTGATGCATAGGGAGTCTTACTCATCCTTTCTCTATCTTCTGCCGATGTCGGACTTTGAGTTTTACTCAAGGTCGTATTGGGCAACATGGGCAAGAACCCTTTCTTGCTTTCTTCCATTCCAAACCTCTTTAGAACTTTGTCCAAATATGTACTTTGTGACAATGATATTTGGCGTTTCGATCTATCTCTATAAATCTTTATGCCTAATATGTAAGCTGCTTCGCCAAGATCCTTCATTGAAAAACTATTATTGAAATATTCTTTGACACTATTAAGAAGGTCTACATCATTCCCAATCAACAATATGTCATCCACATATAGTATTAAGAACGCTACAGAGCTCCCACTCACTTTCTTGTAAATACAAGCTTCTCCATAAGTTTTTATAAAACCAAAACTTTTGATTACCTTATCAAAACGTTGATTCCAACTTCGGGATGCTTGCTTCAATCCATAGATGGACCGTTGAAGTTTGCATACCTTGTTAGCATCTTTAGAATCGACAAAACCTTTGGGTTGCATCATATACAACTCTTCATCAATGTCTCCATTGAGGAATGCTGTTTTGACATCCATCTGCCATATCTCATAATCATAATATGCAGCGATTGCTAACATAATCCTCACAGACTTTAGCTTCACTACTGGTGAGAAAGTCTCATTGTAGTCAACTCCTTGAATTTTTCGAAACCCTTTTGCGACAAGCCGAGCTTTATAGACAGTAACATTACCATCAGCATCTGTTTTCTTCTTGAAGATCCATTTGTTCTCAACAGCCTTCCGGCCATCCGGTAAGTCCACCAAAGTCCATACTTGGTTTTCGTACATGGATCCAATCTCGGATTTCATGGCTTCTTGCCATTTATTGGAATCTGGGCTCATCATCGCTTCCTCATATGTCTCGGGGTCATCGGTGTTGTCCACCAACATGACACTCATAACGGGATCATACCAATCTGGAGTGGTACGAGTTCTCGTTGACCTCCGAGGCTCTGTAGTAACTTCAACCGAAGTTTCATGATCACCATCATTAGCTTCCTCTCTTATTGGTGCAGGCACCACAGGAACTTCTTCCGGTGCTGCGCTACTCGCAATTTCGAGAGAAGGTTCGACAACCTCGTCGAGTTCTACTTTCCTTCCAGTCACTTCTTTCGAGAGAAATTCCTTCTCTAGAAAGGATCCATTCTTAGCAACGAAGATTTTGCCTTCGGATCTATGATAGAAGGTATACCCAATAGTTTCCTTTGGGTATCCTATGAAGACGCATTTTTCCGCTTTGGGTTCAAGCTTGTCCGGCTGTAACTTCTTTACATAGGCTTCGCATCCCCAAACTTTAAGGAACGACAATTTAGGTTTCTTCCCAAACCATAATTCATACGGTGTCGTTTCAACGGATTTAGACGGTGCCCTATTTAAAGTGAATGCGGCTGTTTCTAATGCATAACCCCAAAATGATAGCGGTAAATCTGTAAGTGACATCATAGAACGAACCATATCTAAGAGAGTTCGATTACGACGTTCAGACACACCATTACGCTGTGGTGTTCCCGGCGGTGTCAACTGCGAAAGTATTCCACATTTCTTCAAATGCTCGCCAAACTCGTAACTTAGATATTCACCTCCACGATCAGAACGTAGAAATTTAATCTTCTTGTTACGTTGATTCTCTACCTCACTTTGAAACTCCTTAAACTTCTCGAAAGTTTCGGACTTATGTTTCATGAAATAGATATACCCATATCTACTCAAGTCATCTGTGAAGGTAAGAACATAACGATAACCACTGCGCGATGCTACACTCATTGGACCACACACATCGGTATGTATGATTTCCAATAAGTCTGTAGCTCGCTCCATCATACCAGAAAATGGAGTCTTAGTCATTTTACCCATCAGACATGCTTCGCATCTTTCAAGTGATTCAAAATCAAGTGATTCAAGAAGTCCATCGGAATGGAGTTTCTTCATACGTTTCACTCCGATGTGACCAAGACGACAGTGCCACATATAGGTCGAATTATCGTTTGATTTCAAACGTTTAGCCTCAATGTTGTTGACATGTGTATTTCCACTATCGAGATTCAATAAGAATAGACCATCTATCAAAGGTGCATGTGCATAAAACATATTACTCATATAAATCGAACAACCATTATTCTCGGATTTAAACAAGTAACCGTCTCGCAATAAACAAGATCCCGATATAATGTTCATGCTCAACGCAGGCACCAAATAACAATTATTTAAGTATAAAACTAATCCCGATGGTAGATGAAGAGGTAGCGTGCCGACCGCGATCACATCAACCTTTGATCCGTTTCCCACGCGCATCGACACCTCGTTCTTTGCTAGCTTCCGTTTATTCTGCAGCTCCTGTTTCGAGTTACAAATATGAGCAACCGAACCAGTATCAAATACCCAGGCACTACTACGAATACTAGTGAGATACACATCAATAACATGTATATCAGATATACCTTTCTTCTTGATGTTGCCGTTCTTCAAATCCGCCAAGTACTTTGGGCAATTCCGCTTCCAGTGACCTTCTCCCTTGCAGTAAAAGCACTCAGTATCAGGCTTGGGTCCAGCCTTGGTCTTCTTCGTCGGCATGGTAACTTTCTTACCACCCTTCTTGAAGTGTCCCTTCTGCTTAGACTTGCCTTTCTTGAATTTGGTGGTCTTATTGACCATCAACACTTGGTGCTCTTTCTTGATCTCCACTTCTGCAGATTTTAACATAGCAAATAGTTCTGGCAACTCTTTGTTCATGTTCTGCATGTTGTAGTTCATCACAAAGTTCTTGTAACTTGGTGGTAGTGATTGGAGGATGCGGTAAACCCCCAAAGTATTAGGAATCACTATACCCAAGCTTTGAAGTTTATTTGCATGCCCAGACATCTTAAGCACATGCTCACTGACGGAGCTGCCCTCTTCCATCTTGCAGTTAAAGAACTTTTCAGAAGCTTCATAACTTTCAATTGCCGCATGAGTCTCAAAAATTAATTTGAGATCCTCGACAATATCATATGGGTCTGACTCTTCAAACCTTTTCTGAAGCTCCGATTCTAAACCATACAAGATAGCACACTGAACTATGGAGTACTGATTCTTCCGAGCAAGGTAAACATTCTTTACTTCATCGGTAGCATCAGCTGCAGGTGGGTCACCTAGCGGTGCATCCAGCACATAGGTCAAATTACCAGCTGTGAGGACAATCCTCAAATTGCGGAACCAATCCGCGAAGTTGCTTCCATTGTTTTTCAACTTTTCTTTCTCTAGGAACGCATTAAAATTGATGGTAGGGGCTGCCATTGATCTACAGTATATTTGCAATAGTTTAGACTAAGTTTATGACAAATTGAGTTCAAATTAATTAATGAAATTAAACTAGGTGAACTCCCACTCAAAACAACATCCCTCACATTGTTTTAGTGATCACATGAACCAAATCCACTACATCAACTCCGATCATCACGAGAGTTGATATAGTTTCAATGGCGAACAATCGACATGTTCATCATATCTACTATATGATTCATGCTTTACCTTTCGGTGATCCGTGTTCCTGAGGCCATGTCTGTACATGCTAGGCTCGTCAAGATCAAACCTTAGCTACCGCATAAGCAAATCTGGCTTGCTTACGTTGTATTCACCCGCGGAATCAAAGACACCCGATCATCACGTGGTGCTTCGAAGCAACAAGCTTTGGCAACGGTGCATACTAAGGGTGAACACTTTAGAACTTGAAATTTATGTGCATGAGGGATCATCTTATAATGCTACCGTCGTCTACTAAGCAATACAAGATGCATAAAGGATTAACATCACATGCAATTCATAATATGTGATATGATATGGCCTTTCTTCTTTGTGCTTCCGATCTCCATCTTCAAGCACGAACATGATCTCCATCATCACCGGCATAGCATCAAGGTCAATGACGCTTCTTCATGGTTGTCGTCCACCAGCTTCAACTATTACAACTATTTTGAATAGACACGCAGGTCTTAACAGAATTTAAAGACAACCATATGGCTCCTGCCGGTTGCCAACTTACAATAAGGAACATTGCATACATCAAATATAATCACAATCATGGCCATATCACATCACTGCACACCCCTGCAAAACAAAGTTAGACGCTTCTACTTTCTTTGCATATTTTACGTGGTTTGGGGCTTTCAATAAGTGTCGTTCTAACCTACGAACAAGAACCACAACATTGATACTAGCATTGTTGATTACCCGTTGTAAATTGGATCTTTACTATGCTAGGAGAAACAGGCACCCGCAAAGCCACTTATGCAATACGAGTTGCATGTCAAGCGTGGAGCAAGTCTCATGAACGATGTCATGTAAGGTTAGCCCGGGCCGCTTCATCCCAACATACCGCAAGATGCAAAGTACACGCAAAGCAATCTACAATAAAAGCATCAACGCCCACAATGACCATTGTGTTCTACTCGTGCAACAGATCTACATATAGACACGGCTCTGATACCACTGTAGGGTTTCGTAGCATGGAAAACAAAAATTTTCTACCGCATACAAACAACCAAGCCAAGATCTATCTACTAGATTGTAGCAACGAGTCGATGGAATAACTCACCCTCGAAGATTCCAAAGTGTTTAACGAGAGCAGATTCTCGTGGGTGATGTAGTCGTACTCTTTCCGATCTCAAGATCGCGTAGACGATCCTTCCGGCGCCACGTTCCAGCAGCGCCCCCGCAGTCGGTCACACGTTCGGTACTCGACGAAGACCTTCCTCTCCCTTGTTCCAGCAGGCAGCGGAGGTTGTAGCACTCTCCTCGCGATTCCGGCAGCACAACGGCGTGGTACCGGAGGTAGAGGGGAAATCCCGCAGGGCTTCGCCTTAAGCCGGTGCGAGTATGGTGGAGCTTATGAGAGAGGCTATTAGTGTTCTAGTAATTAGACACACCAATTAGAGGGCTCTAAACCAATTAGAAGGCTCTAAACCGAAATAGCTCTAAACCGGGGTTTAGGTCTAGGGTTTAGTTTAGAGGATAGGAACTAGTGTGTCAAGGGGAGGAGGCCCTGCCCCTCCTCTTATAGGTGGGAGGGCCGGCGGCCAAGGGGAGGAGTCCCTCCCCAAGTCGGCCTTGGGAGGCGCGCCGGCCAAGGGGACTCCTCCCCCAAGTCGGCTTCCACTTCTCCTCCTTCTCCTCTTTCCGAAAACTGGCAGTTTGACTTTTCAAACTAGCCGTTTGACTTTTCAAATTAGGATTTGAATTAACCCTTTATTTCGGACAGCGAGAACACTTAGTACATGATGCAATCATTCCAACTTACAATGACACATTCATGTACCCTTCCCCCCTCCGGAGTGCCGGACATTCCGGGACCTTCTAGAATGTTCCCGATGAAAACACCGGAACCATTCCCCAACTCCGAAACGGGACTTTCCTTATATGAATCTTATTCTCCGGACCATTCCGGATCACCTCGTGATATCCCGGATCCCATCCGAGACTCCGAACAACATTCGGTCTCTTTCATAATACCATAACTACTCAAACAACGTCGAATCCTTAAGTGTGTCTCCCTACGGTTCGTGAATTATGCGGACATGATCGAGACACTTCTCCGAACAATAACCAATAGAGGAATCTGGAAATTCATATGGTTCCCACATATTTCTACGATTACTTTGCGATCGAATGAACCACTTACATACGATACCAATTTCCCTTTGTCTCACGATATGTTACTTATCCGAGGTTATGATCGTCGGTATCTCTGCATACCTAGTTCAACCTCGTTACTGATAAGTACTCTTTTCTCGTTCCCGTGATATGTGATCCCTTGTGACCAAGTCACATGCTTGCAAGCTAATTGGATGACATTTCACCGAGAGGGCCCAGAGAATATCTATCCGTCATATGGATGGACAAATCCCACTCTTGATCCATGTGTTTCAACCAATACTTTCCGAACACTCAATGCCACTTTTATAGCCACCCTGTTACGGTGTGGTGTTTGATGACATCAAAGCATCCATCTGGTAAAGGTGATATGCATGATCTCATGGTCGAAGGAATTAGATAACTATGTATCAGAAAGCATATAGCAATTGAACTATTGAAATGACTTGATCTTTATGCTACGCTTATCTATAGGAGTATGTCCACCATATCATTCTCCTAACGATATGATCTTGTTGTTAACAACATCTCAATGTTCATGATAGGGAAACCACAATCATCTATTAACCAACAAGCTAGTATTATATAGAGGCTTTACTAGGGACTTCAAATTAAGTTTACAATTCACACAAGTATTAATGTTTCCTTGTTAATACTATTATAGCATGAATGCAAACATTTATCATAAACACAAAGATATAATAATAACTACATTTATTATTGCCTCTAGGGCATATCTCCAACAAGTCCTTGGTGTAGTCATAGGTGAAGAGAGACCCGGGTTTGGCAAAGGCCAAACCGGCCACTCCAACCACCTTCTCTTCATCCTCTTCCTCATTGTCGGATATGTATTCTTGTCCTAGGAAGCCCTTACCATCACGCCTATTGTTCCTCTTGTATCTTTCATTGATGGGGTTGGTCTTCAATCTTGGTTTGGCACCTTCTTCATACTTAGGCTTGTCAAGCCTATTCTCATAAGGACACTTGTCGGCAAAATGAGTTGCCTCATCACAATTGTAGCACGTCCTCTTCTTCTCACTTGATCCCATTGAGCTTCTCCTTCTTCGGAACTTCATGTTCTTGGTGAAGAGAGCAAGTTGAGAGAGCATATCATCAACTCCATCACCATCGCTATCTTCATCACTAGCAACATCTTCTTGAACTTGCTTGGCCTTCAAAGCTAGAGAGTGGGAACACCCGATAGCATGGTTGATCTCCTTGATCTTTTGCCCTTCATCCGCCAAGTTATCCATGGCAACTAGATAAGAGACTAAATCATCAGGAGTGAATTGATTAGCTCTATCGAGGAGTTGCAAGTTCAAGGCAAGCTTCTTGTCGGTGACCGCGATCATGGAGACAATCTTGGACTTGATAAGTTCATCATTCAAATTGAATCCATCATCATACTTCTCACACCCTAGGCCACCAATCTTCACGCGGAGGGCAACGAGTCTCTTGTATGCTTCAGCGATAGTCTCACCATCATGGTTCATGAACATGTTCATCTCATACTTGGCAACTTCATACTTGGACTTTTGGATAAGAGAGGTTCCCTCTTGGAGAATGACAATCCTATCCCAAAGATCCTTTGCGGTGGGGATGTCGCTGACTTGATCATGGAGAGTGAGGTGAATGGCACTCCTTATCTTGTCACAAGCCGTTGCATTTAGTTGACGGTCGTAGTACTCTCCCGGGGTGAGGTTGTTGGGATCATGAGGGTGGAAGCCGGTGTTGGAGATATGCCCTAGAGGTAATAATAAATGTAGTTATTATTATATATCTCTGTGTTTATGATAAATGTTTACATTCATGCTATAATAGTATTAACAAGGAAACCATTAATACTTGTGTGATTTGTAAACTTAACTTGAAGTCCCTAGTATAGCCTCTATACTTCACTAGCTTGTTGGTTGATTGATGATGTGGTTTCTTTGTCATGAACATTGAGATGTTATCAACAACAAGATCATATCGTTAGGAGAATGATATGGTGGACATACTCCTATAGACAAGCGTAGCATAAAGATCAAGTCATTTCAATAGTTCAATTGCTATATGCTTTCTGATACATAGTAACCTAATTCCTTCGACCATGAGATCATGCATATCACCTTTACTGGATGGATGCTTTGATGTCATCAAACACCACACCGTAACAGGGTGGCTATAAAGGTGGCATTGAGTGTTCGGAAAGTATTGGTTGAAACACATGGATCAAGAGTGGGATTTGTCCATCCACATGACGGATAGATATTCTCTGGGCCCTCTCGGTGAAATGTCATCCAATTAGCTTGCAAGCATGTGACTTGGTCACAAGGGATCACATATCACGGGAACGAGAAAAGAGTACTTATCAGTAACGAGGATGAACTAGGTATGCAGAGATACCGACGATCATAACCTCGGATAAGTAACATATCGTGAGACAAAGGGAAATTGGTATCATATGTAAGTGGTTCATTCGATCGCAAAGTAATCGTAGAAATATGTGGGAGCCATATGAATTTCCAGATTCCTCTATTGGTTATTGTTCGGAGAAGTGTCTCGATCATGTCTGCATAATTCACGAACCGTAGGGAGACACACTTAAGGATTCGACGTTGTTTGAGTAGTTATGGTATTATGAGAAAGAGACCGAATGTTGTTCGGAGTCTCGGATGGGATCCGGGATATCACGAGGTGATCCGGAATGGTCCGGAGAATAAGATTCATATAAGGAAAGTCCCGTTTCGGAGTTCGGGAATGATCCCGGTGTTTTCATCGGGGATATTCTAGAAGGTTCCGGATTGTCCGGCACTCCGGGGGGGGAAGGGGTACATGAATGTGTCATTACATATTGGAATGATTGCATCATGTACTAAGTGTTCTTGCTGTCCCAAATATAGGATTAAATTGAATCCTAAAACAGAAAAGTCAAATGTCCAGTTTGAAAGTCAAACTGCCAAAACAAGAAACTGTGGGAAACAAGCAAGAGGAGTTGGAACCAACCTGGAGGAGGAGTTGGACTCCTCCAGGCCGGCGCCCAGCCCAAGGCCGAGTTGGGGAGGGACTCCCTCCCTCCCCGGGCGCGCCCACACCCTCCCACCTATATAAGGAGGGGCAGGGCTCCCCTCCTAGACACACAAGTTTCCTATCCTCTAAACTAAACCCTAGATCTAGACCCCGGTTTAGAGCTATTCGGTTTAGAGCCTTCTAATTGGTTTAGAGCCCTCTAATTGGTGTGTCTAATTACTAGACCACTAATAGCCTCTCTCATAAGCTCCACCATACTCGCACCGGCTTAAGGCGAAGCCCTGCGGGATTTCCCCTCTACCTCCGGTACCACGCCGTTGTGCTGCCGGAATCACGAGGAGAGTGCTACAACCTCCGCTGCCTGCTGGAACAAGGGAGAGGAAGGTCTTCGTCGAGTACCGAACGTGTGACCGACTGCGGGAGCGCTGCGGGAACGCGGCGCCGGAAGGATCGTCTACGCGATCTTGAGATCGGAAAGAGTACGACTACATCACCCACGAGAATCTGCTCTCGTTAAACACTTTGGAATCTTCGAGGGTGAGTTATTCCATCGACTCGTTGCTACAATCTAGTAGATAGATCTTGGCTTGTTTGTTTGTATGCGATAGAAAATTTTTGTTTTCCATGCCACGAACCCCTACAGTGGTATCAGAGCCGTGTCTATATGTAGATCTGTTGCACGAGTAGAACACAATGGTCATTGTGGGCGTTGATGCTTTTATTGTAGATTGCTTTTTGTGTACTTTGCATCTTGCGGTATGTTGGGATGAAGCGGCCCGGGCTAACCTTACATGACATCGTTCATGAGACTTGCTCCACGCTTGACATGCAACTCGTTTTGCATAAGTGGCTTTGCGGGTGCCTGTTTCTCCTAGCATAGTAAAGATCCAATTTACAACGGGTGATCAACAATGCTAGTATCAATGTTGTGGTTCTTGTTCGTAAGTTAGAACGACACTTATGGAAAGCCCCAAACCACGTAAAATATGCAAAGAAAGTAGAAGCGTCTAACTTTGTTTTGCAGGGGTGTGCAGTGATGTGATATGGCCATGATTGTGATTATATTTGATGTATGCAATGTTCCTTATTGTAAGTTGGCAACCGGCAGGAGCCATATGGTTGTCTTTAATTTCTGTTAAGACCTGCGTGTCTATTCAAAATAGTTGTAATAGTTGAAGCTGGTGGACGACAACCATGGAGAAGCGTCATTGACCTTGATGCTATGCCGGTGATGATGGAGATCATATTCGTGCTTGAAGATGGAGATCGGAAGCACAAAGAAGAAAGGCCATATCATATCACATATTATGAATTGCATGTGATGTTAATCCTTTATGCATCTTGTATTGCTTAGTAGACGACGGTAGCATTATAAGATGATCCCTCATGCACATAAATTTCAAGTTCTAAAGTGTTCACCCTTAGTATGCACCGTTGCCAAAGCTTGCTGCTTCGAAGCACCACGTGATGATCGGGTGTCTTTGATTCCGCGGGTGAATACAACGTAAGCAAGCCAGATTTGCTTATGCGGAAGCTAAGGTTTGATCTTGACGAGCCTAGCATGTACAGACATGGCCTCAGGAACACGGATCGCCGAAAGGCAAAGCATGAATCATATAGTAGATATGATGAACATGATGATTGTTCGCCATTAAAACTATATCAGCTCTCGTGATGATCGGTGTTGATGTAGTGGATTTGGTTCGTGTGATCACTAAAACAATGTGAGGGATGTTGTTTTGAGTGGGAGTTCACCTAGTTTAATTTCATTAATTAATTTGAACTCAATTTGTCATAAACTTAGTCTAAACTATTGCAAATATGTTGTAGATCAATGGCAGCCCCTACCATCAATTTTAATGCGTTCCTAGAGAAAGAAAAGTTGAAAAACAATGGAAGCAACTTCGCGGATTGGTTCCGCAATTTGAGGATTGTCCTCACAGCTGGTAATTTGACCTATGTGCTGGATGCACCGCTAGGTGACCCACCTGCAGCTGATGCTACCGATGAAGTAAAGAATGTTTACCTTGCTCGGAAGAATCAGTACTTCATAGTTCAGTGTGCTATCTTGTATGGTTTAGAATCGGAGCTTCAGAAAAGGTTTGAAGAGTCAGATCCATATGATATTGTCGAGGATCTCAAATTAATCTTTGAGACTCATGCGGCAATTGAAAGCTATGAAGCTTCTGAAAAGTTCTTTAACTGCAAGATGGAAGAGGGTAGCTCCGTCAGTGAGCATGTGCTTAAGATGTCTGGGCACGCAAATAAACTTCAAAGTTTGGGTATAGTGATTCCTAATACTTTGGGAGTTTACCGCATCCTCCAATCACTACCACCAAGTTACAAGAACTTTGTGATGAACTACAACATGCAGAACATGAACAAAGAGTTGCCAGAACTATTTGCTATGTTAAAATCTGCAGAAGTGGAGATCAAGAAAGAGCACCAAGTGTTGATGGTCAATAAGACCACCAAATTCAAGAAAGGCAAGTCTAAGCAAAAGGGACACTTCAAGAAGGGTGGTAAGAAAGTTACCACGCCGACGAAGAAGACCAAGGCTGGACCTAAACCTGAAACTGAGTGCTTTTACTGCAAGGGAGAAGGTCACTGGAAGCGGAATTGCCCAAGGTACTTGGCGGATTTGAAGAACGGCAACATCAAGAAGAAAGGTATATCTGATATACATGTTATTGATGTGTATCTCACTAGTACTCGTAGTAGTGCCTGGGTATTTGATACTGGTTCGGTTGCTCATATTTGTAACTCGAAACAGGAGCTGCAGAATAAACGGAAGCTAGTGAAGAACGAGGTGACGATGCGCGTAGGAAACGGATCAAAGGTTGATGTGATCGCGGTCGGCACGCTACCTCTTCATCTACCATCGGGATTAGTTTTATACTTAAATAATTGTTATTTGGTGCCTGCGTTAAGCATGAACATTATATCAGGATCTTGTTTATTGCGAGACAGTTACTTGTTTAAATACGAGAATAATGGTTGTTCGATTTATATGAGTAATGTGTTTTATGCACATGCACCTTTGATAGATGGTCTATTCATATTGAATCTCGATAGTAGAAATACACATATTAATAACATTGAGGCTAAACGTTTGAAATCAAGCGATAATTTGACCTATATGTGGCACTGTCGTCTTGGTCACATTGGAGTGAAGCGTATGAAGAAACTCCATTCCGATGGACTTCTTGAATCACTTGATTTTGAATCACTTGAAAGATGCGAGGCATGTCTGATGGGTAAAATGACTAAGACTCCATTTTCTGGTATGATGGAGCGAGCTACGGACTTATTGGAAATCATACATACCGATGTGTGTGGTCCAATGAGTGTAGCATCGCGCGGTGGTTATCGTTATGTTCTTACCTTCACGGATGATTTGAGTAGATATGGGTATATCTATTTCATGAAACATAAGTCCGAAACTTTCGAGAAGTTTAAGGAGTTTCAAAGTGAGGTAGAGAATCAACGTAACAAGAAGATTAAATTTCTACGTTCTGATCGTGGAGGTGAATATCTAAGTTACGAGTTTGGCGAGCATTTAAAGAAATGCGGAATACTTTCACAATTGACACCGCCGGGAACACCACAGCGTAATGGTGTGTCTGAACGTCGTAATCGAACTCTCTTAGATATGGTTCGTTCTATGATGTCACTTACAGATTTACCGCTATCATTTTGGGGTTATGCATTAGAAACAGCCGCATTCACTTTAAATAGGGCACCGTCTAAATCCGTTGAAACGACACCGTATGAATTATGGTTTGGGAAGAAACCTAAATTGTCGTTCCTTAAAGTTTGGGGATGCGAAGCCTATGTAAAGAAGTTACAGCCGGACAAGCTTGAACCCAAAGCGGAAAAATGCGTCTTCATAGGATACCCGAAGGAAACTATTGGGTATACCTTCTATCATAGATCCGAAGGCAAAATCTTCGTTGCCAAGAATGGATCCTTTCTAGAGAAGGAATTTCTCTCGAAAGAAGTGACTGGAAGGAAAGTAGAACTCGACGAGGTTATCGAACCTTCTCTCGAAATTGCGAGTAGCGCAGCACCGGAAGAAGTTCCTGTGGTGCCTGCACCAATAAGAGAGGAAGCTAATGATGGTGATCATGAAACTTCGGTTGAAGTTGCTACAGAGCCTCGGAGGTCAACGAGAACTCGTACCACTCCAGATTGGTATGATTCCGTTATGAATGTCATGTTGGTGGACAACACCGATGACCCCGAGACATATGAGGAAGCGATGATGAGCCCAGATTCCAATAAATGGCAAGAAGCCATGAAATCCGAGATTGGATCCATGTACGAAAACCAAGTATGGACTTTGGTGGACTTACCGGATGGCCGGAAGGCTGTCGAGAACAAATGGATTTTCAAGAAGAAAACAGATGCTGATGGTAATGTTACTGTCTATAAAGCTCGACTTGTCGCAAAAGGGTTTCGACAAATTCAAGGAGTTGACTACGATGAGACTTTCTCACCGGTAGCGAAGCTAAAGTCTGTGAGGATTATGTTAGCAATCGCTGCATATTATGATTATGAGATATGGCAGATGGATGTCAAAACAGCATTCCTCAATGGAGACATTGATGAAGAGTTGTATATGATACAACCCAAAGGTTTTGTCGATCCTAAAGATGCTAACAAGGTATGCAAGCTTCAACGGTCCATCTATGGATTGAAGCAAGCATCCCGAAGTTGGAATCAACGTTTTGATAAGGTAATCAAAAGTTTTGGTTTTATACAAACTTATGGAGAAGCTTGTATTTACAAGAAAGTGAGTGGGAGCTCTGTAGCATTCTTAATACTGTATGTGGATGACATATTGATTGATTGGGAATGATGTAGACCTTCTTAATAGTGTCAAAGAGTATTTGAATAATAGTTTTTCAATGAAGGATCTTGGCGGAGCAGCTTACATATTAGGCATAAAGATTTATAGAGATAGATCGAAACGCCAAATATCATTGTCACAAAGTACATATTTGGACAAAGTTCTAAAGAGGTTTGGAATGGAAGATAGCAAGAAAGGGTTCTTGCCCATGTTGCCCAATACGACCTTGAGTAAAACTCAAAGTCCGACATCGGCAGAAGATAGAGAAAGAATGAGTAAGACTCCCTATGCCTCAGCCATAGGATCTCTAATGTATGCCATGCTATGTACTAGACCCGACATTGCATATGCTGTTAGTTTAACTAGCAGATATCAAAGTGATCCAGGAGTGGATCATTGGACAGCGGTCAAAAACATCCTTAAGTACTTGAGAAGAACTAAGGATATGGTTCTTTCTTATGGAGGTGTTGAACAGCTCGTTGTTAATGGTTACACCGATGCTAGTTGGAACACTGATCCAGATGATTCTAAATCACAATCTGGATACGTATTTATTTTGAATGGTGCAGCAGTTAGCTGGAGGAGTGCAAAGCAAAGCGTTGTGGCGAGATCTTCAACTGAATCGGAATACATGGCTGCTTCGGAGGCTTCACAAGAAGCGATATGGATGAAAGAGTTCATTACAGAGCTGGGTGTGGTTCCTAGTGCGCTGGACCCAATGTCTATCTACTGTGATAACATGGGCGCCATAGCCAATGCGCAGGAACCAAGGTCACACAAGAAGCTGAAGCATATCAAGCTACGTTTTCACGCTATTCGAGAACATATCCAGGATGGGGATATAAAGATTTGCAAAGTACACACAGATCTGAATGTGGCGGATCCGTTGACTAAACCTCTCCCGAGGGCAAAACATGACCAACACCAAACTGCCATGGGTGTTCGGTATATTACCATGTAATCTAGATTAGATGACTCTAGTGCAAGTGGGAGACTGTTGGAGATATGCCCTAGAGGTAATAATAAATGTAGTTATTATTATATATCTCTGTGTTTATGATAAATGTTTACATTCATGCTATAATAGTATTAACAAGGAAACCATTAATACTTGTGTGATTTGTAAACTTAACTTGAAGTCCCTAGTATAGCCTCTATACTTCACTAGCTTGTTGGTTGATTGATGATGTGGTTTCTTTGTCATGAACATTGAGATGTTATCAACAACAAGATCATATCGTTAGGAGAATGATATGGTGGACATACTCCTATAGACAAGCGTAGCATAAAGATCAAGTCATTTCAATAGTTCAATTGTTATATGCTTTCTGATACATAGTAACCTAATTCCTTCGACCATGAGATCATGCATATCACCTTTACTGGATGGATGCTTTGATGTCATCAAACACCACACCGTAACAGGGTGGCTATAAAGGTGGCATTGAGTGTTCGGAAAGTATTGGTTGAAACACATGGATCAAGAGTGGGATTTGTCCATCCACATGACGGATAGATATTCTCTGGGCCCTCTCGGTGAAATGTCATCCAATTAGCTTGCAAGCATGTGACTTGGTCACAAGGGATCACATATCACGGGAACGAGAAAAGAGTACTTATCAGTAACGAGGATGAACTAGGTATGCAGAGATACCGACGATCATAACCTCGGATAAGTAACATATCGTGAGACAAAGGGAAATTGGTATCATATGTAAGTGGTTCATTCGATCGCAAAGTAATCGTAGAAATATGTGGGAGCCATATGAATTTCCAGATTCCTCTATTGGTTATTGTTCGGAGAAGTGTCTCGATCATGTCTGCATAATTCACGAACCGTAGGGAGACACACTTAAGGATTCGACGTTGTTTGAGTAGTTATGGTATTATGAGAAAGAGACCGAATGTTGTTCGGAGTCTCGGATGGGATCCGGGATATCACGAGGTGATCCGGAATGGTCCGGAGAATAAGATTCATATAAGGAAAGTCCCGTTTCGGAGTTCGGGAATGATCCCGGTGTTTTCATCGGGGATATTCTAGAAGGTTCCGGATTGTCCGGCACTCCGGGGGGGAAGGGGTACATGAATGTGTCATTACATATTGGAATGATTGCATCATGTACTAAGTGTTCTTGCTGTCCCAAATATAGGATTAAATTGAATCCTAAAACAGAAAAGTCAAATGTCCAGTTTGAAAGTCAAACTGCCAAAACAAGAAACTGTGGGAAACAAGCAAGAGGAGTTGGAACCAACCTGGAGGAGGAGTTGGACTCCTCCAGGCCGGCGCCCAGCCCAAGGCCGAGTTGGGGAGGGACTCCCTCCCTCCCCGGGCGCGCCCACACCCTCCCACCTATATAAGGAGGGGCAGGGCTCCCCTCCTAGACACACAAGTTTCCTATCCTCTAAACTAAACCCTAGATCTAGACCCCGGTTTAGAGCTATTCGGTTTAGAGCCTTCTAATTGGTTTAGAGCCCTCTAATTGGTGTGTCTAATTACTAGACCACTAATAGCCTCTCTCATAAGCTCCACCATACTCGCACCGGCTTAAGGCGAAGCCCTGCGGGATTTCCCCTCTACCTCCGGTACCACGCCGTTGTGCTGCCGGAATCACGAGGAGAGTGCTACAACCTCCGCTGCCTGCTGGAACAAGGGAGAGGAAGGTCTTCGTCGAGTACCGAACGTGTGACCGACTGCGGGAGCGCTGCGGGAACGCGGCGCCGGAAGGATCGTCTACGCGATCTTGAGATCGGAAAGAGTACGACTACATCACCCACGAGAATCTGCTCTCGTTAAACACTTTGGAATCTTCGAGGGTGAGTTATTCCATCGACTCGTTGCTACAATCTAGTAGATAGATCTTGGCTTGTTTGTTTGTATGCGATAGAAATTTTTTGTTTTCCATGCTACGAACCCCTACAGCCGGTGCATACAATCTCCCAAAGCTCAACGCTGCAGCTGCGAAGATGAGATTCCATAGAAGCTTTCCAATGAGAGAAATGAATTCCATCATAATGAGGTGCAGGGCCCGAACCATTAATATGAGGCATGATGTTCTTTTGCTTAGGATAAACATAAGGGAATTGATTAGGGGGCGTGGAAGTTTTTGATGAGCCGCCCTCATGAGCGGACTTGGCATCCTTATCCTTCTCGATGTCCATTGGTCTCCCTTGAGGTACTACCAATGGATTACCAAGAAAAGCCCCATCACCAATGGACTTAAGTTGTCCTTCTAGGTAACTCATTGGAACAAGGAGATCGGAATCCGCCTTGGCCTTTTCAAGGGCACCCTTGGCTAAGATTTCACGAAGCTCCTTGACCGAATAAGTTTTTTCCTCCTCATCATCGGAGAAAACCATCTTTTCTCTTAGGCGGTAAAGCCCTTAAAAGATCCCTTGGCTCTGATACCAATTGAAAGTGTAAGATGGTTAACCTAGAGGGGGGTGAATAGGTTTCTACAAAATTCTTTATAATCTTTTGCAAGTTTTAGGCTTTGCGGAATATAAGTGAGCCTAAATGCAAACTAGGTGAGGCAACCTAGATGATGTACAAGATACTTCAAGCTCGAAGGCTATCACAAGATAAGCAACACAAGTAAGAGATCGGTTAAGGAATAACCGAAGCACGCGGAGACGAAGATGTATTCCTGTGTTCACCACCTTTGGGAAGGGGGCTACGTCACGTTGGAGAGGTGTGAGGTTCCACGAAGGATTCCTCACGCGCCACGAAGGCTCACCTTCTTCTCCGAGCCTATCCCACGAAGGAATAGCTCACTTACTCGTGCTAGACTTTAAGGTAGTCTCCAAACCCTCACAAACTTTCCACGGAGCAAATCACAAGCCGAATGCCTCCGGGTGACCCTAGCCGCCTAGGGTTTCCCACGAACCCAGGAGTAACAAGCTAACTCGATGAACTCAAGGGGGAATGAACTTTGGCTTGGTGGAAACATAGATCGGGACCTCCTCTTCCTTTCTACCAAAGGGATTTGGATTTGGTTGGGTAGAATGGGAGATCCTCAAGCTTTTGTGTTTCAACAATGGGGAGAGAGAGAGCTTCAAGAAATGATATAAACTGAATGCCTCACCTAATCAAGCTGGAAGAAGGGATATTTATACTCAAGGAGAAAAACTAGCCGTTTTGAGCCAAAAACGCAAGGTCCGGTTTTAAGTTCGGTTGGACCGGTTCACACACCGGACAGTCTGGTCCTCAGCCCGGAAAACCAAACTGAAACTGAATCTGCTCTCAGTACCCAGACTCGGATAGATTCAGAGTGAGTAAACCGGAAAACCCGGTTTGAGTCCGGATTTTTGATCCTGACACTGGACGGTCCGGTCTGGGAGCCGATCCAACCGGTCTGAAAACCGGATCTGCAGAAAAGGCTTTGGTGGATAGGATTTCTTCTCTTCTCTCTTTGGTGATGGATTAGGTAGGATAAAGGGATGTGTATATGGCTTAGGTGATCATCCAAAACAAGCTCATCGAGAGAACCCCTCTTAATAGTGCGGAGCTCCTAACCGGACTCAAATTACATAAAAAGGGAAACCTCCGGTGCGAAGCTTCGTTATCAAAATGGGGGGGTCTCCGATAACCTTTCATCACAGCATCGGACTAGAACCTGTGTAAGACACTAGAAATAGCATTAGTCCACTCTAACCATGGTGTCATTGTCAACCAAAAATAGCATAGGGTAAAATACCCTTTCACATATGCTTGACAGACCATATACTGAAAATCCCAAGTCCCTTGAGTACGAGGGTCGCTCCGCATGCTACTCAACTTTGGTCACCTGAAAGTTCTTGTCATTGTAAATACATGCATATCATAGAGAACCGCCAACAGGGTACCCCTTGCACATGATACAGGAGCGATCCCGTGATCAAAATGACAAGGCAAATAGACAATGAGCATCTCATCGATCTTTTTATTTACTATGTGTATAGCTTTTTATTGAGGATGCTTCATAAATGCTCATTATGGTGATGCTGCAAGTTTCCACCATGATTAGGCATGGCTTAGGCTAGCGGCCCAGGTGTTTCTCTAACACAATGTATAGACTCCATGAACTCACAAGCTCCCTTTTCATTTCACATCGTCGACATCCGCAAACAAAAGAGCAAGGTATCAACTGGATGAGATATCCAAAAAGTGTTGAAAGCGTTCCTCGTGACAGCACGGTTCTGTTGACTCCCAGCATATAATTTTCAAGCATATAACTTTCATGGACATGTTACAATGGTTCAAGATTATTAAGAGCAAGGAATAAAGTGTGGCATCAAGTTCGTGAGAGCTTTACTAACTAACTTTCTCAAAACAGACAAATATTTTATTTTGGAAGAAAACACGGCATATAGAATATGCACTAAAGTAGAAAATGATGCTAATAGGTAGGTATGGTGAACACAGTTGGCAATAATGGTTTTGGGGAGTTGGAAGCACAGGTAGATCTCATATTCAGTGCAAGTGAAGGCTAGCAATAGAGAGGGAGCGACAAACGAGAGAGCAATAACCGTCACAATCATGCTTGCAACAAAACAGGACTAATTATGGCATGAAAGTGATACAAGAACTCCGAGGCAAAATAAATCACCGAGGCTACTGACTATTGATTAGTCATATGCATGCGTGAGCATGTGCCAAGTCGATTCATATAAACAGTCATAGGAGGATACCACAATATCATACTAAAGTATGAATAAAACAATGCAAGCAAACATTCATATAACATGATACAAACTATTAGCAAGCTGGAGCAAATCACAAGCAAGAAAGAACTACTAAGCATCCATAATGACATACACCTTACACAAACAGGCTAATCATGCTCACAATGATGAGTATATGTACAAAAATGAAACAAATAGAGTTCGTTACCAGCCTCTTACCACACCTCAAGTTGTCTTAATCTTCATTATTGCCCTTCACTCATGTGACTTGAATAATAACATGAAACCAAAATCCACTGAGGGCGGCTGAGCCCTGCAAAGAACTCACAAAACCAAAGAAGAAGAACAAATATTTTTGGTGTTTTCGATTTTTTTAAAGCAAGCAAACAAAGAAAAAGCAAACCAAACAAAACAAACAAAGCAAAATAAAACCAAAAACAAAACTAAGACGCTCCAAGAACAACACAACTGTGCATGAAACAATAAAAACAAAGTGTCTAGAAAGACCTGAGATTTTTATTGATAAAGAAGGGGATACCTTGGGCACCCCCAAGCTATGACGCTTGTACCTCTTGAATATTTATTGGGGTGACACGGGGTGGCTCCCCCAAGCTTGAGCTTTTGTCCATTCTTCATCTCATTACATCATCCTCTCTCTACACCTGAATTTTGTTTCCTTCATACAAAACGTCACACAATCTTCATTAGCAACATTAGTGTATTCAAAGGATAATAGACCCTTAGGCTTAGCTTTAGAACAGCAAAACTTTTCACCAAAAACACAAGCTACTGTATCAATTTCTTCAAAAGGCTCAATTTCCCAAAAAGAACCCAAAAAAGGAATCAATAAGAAGCAAATGCAAATAATGGTAGAAATCTGTCAAAATAGACCAGAAGGTAGAAACTGATTTTTTTCGAAGACCTTCTGTTGCTCAAATCAAAAAGTGTTTAACTAACGAAAGTTAGCAAACATACTGGGGGATTTATTCGTAAATTTTGAGCTCAGACCGAGTTATAGAGACTCCTCACGACTTTTTTGGTGGAGGACAGAAATCTGTTTCGAGACAACAACTCCCCAAATCTGACTTCCCTATCATTAGAGGTCATTCTTGGCACAAAAGGCAAACAAAAAGGATAAGGAGAGGTCATTACTGAAGTAATAACTTCCAAGACTCAAGAAAACTCTTAGTTTATCTCCCAACAAGAACTTTTCTTTAACGCCTTTAAGTTAGGCAGGACGAAGAGCAAGGATTGGAAAGGAGAAAAATAAAAGTGAGCAAGTATAACCACTGTGAAAGCATTGTTTTATTTATTAAAATCCCTTTGTTAACAAGGTTGATCAAGTCTTGTTACCAAAACAATCTTATATGAAACAAAACTTTTCAATCCACAAGGTGATTATGTTACCTCATACTTGATAGAAATGGTCCCAATCATAATAGTTTCAAAATTTTCTTGTAGAATGGGACAATATATTTATCCAACCTTGATACTCTCCATATTTTCAATGGAATTCAGGAAATAGCTTTGAGCATCCTTCTTGGGGAATAGACAGTATGATCTTTGTCATTAATATTGAATGTTACTTTCCCTTGATTACAATTGATGACAGCACCTGCAGTAATAAGAAAAGGTCTCCCAAAAATAATAGACATATTATCATCTTCAGGCATTTCAAGCACAACAAAATCAGTTAAAACCATGCAATTATGAGCTACTTGAACAGGAACATCCTCACGTATACCAACAGGAATAGTAGTTGACTTATCAGCCATTTGCAAAGATATTAGTTGGTATCAACTTTTCTAGCTGGAGTCTCTTATAGAGAGAAAAAGGCATAACACTAACTCCAGCTCCCAAATCACATAAAGCAGTTCTAACATAATTATTCTTAATGGAGTAAGGAATAGTCTGTATACCTGGATCACCAAGTTTCTTTGGAACCTTACCATTGAAGGAGTAACTAGCAAGCAAAGTAGAAATCTCCTCATTAGGAATCTTCCTTTTATTAGAGACAATATTCTTCATATACTTTGAATAAGGAGGCAACTTAATAGCATCAGTCAAAGGAATTTGCAAAAATAAAGGCTTCATCCACTCACAAAACTTGTTGTAGTGTTCTTCCTCCTTTGACTTGTGTTTATTACCTAGAAAAGGCATAGGTTTCTGCACCCAATGTTATCTCTCTTTACCATGTTTATTAGCAATAAAATCTTCCTTAGTGTACCTAGTGTTCTTAGTGTGCTTCTCAGGTTCTTCATCAACTTCCTCCTTATCAGGAGCATCATTTTTATCATTACCACTCTTAGTTTCAGCATCAGAGACAGATATACTATTAGGATCTACAGCAGGTTCAAGTGGTTCCTCAACTATCTTATGTTTCTTTTTCTTTCTTTTACGAGGACTACCACTATCTTCACCTTGCTGAGAGTCCTGCTCAATTCTTTTAGGGTGTCCTTTAGGATATAAAGGATCTTGAGTAGCTATACCACTCCTAGTTCTAATTCCATAAGCATGGTTATCTTCTGAAGCATTAACTATCATATCCTTTTGTACCTTAGCAAGTTGATCAAGTTGGGTTTGAACCATTTGAAAGTGTTTATAAAGCATTTTAATATCATTAGAAGTTATTTCCACAATATCTTTTAACTCATTGATAGCTCTAGAGTTTTCCAATAAATGATTCTGAACTTGTTTATTAAAATGACCTTGTTTAACAATAAAAATGTCAAGTTCCTCTAAACATTGATTAGGAGGCTTACCATAAGGAATATCACCTTCATCAAAGTGTTAGAGAGAGTGTACCTCAATAGTAGATGAGTGGGGAATTGGCTTACATAACTCTTCTATAGGAGGTAGATTCTTCACATCTTCAGCTCTAATACCTTTCTCCTTTAGACATTTTTTAGCTTCCTTCATCACTTCATCATTTAATGCAATAACTTCCCTCTTCTTTGTTGTTGGTGTTGGAACTTGTTCAGGCATCACTGGTTTAGGAGTAATAGGCTCAGGTGTATTCAGCTCAGTTGAAGTCCAATCATCATAATTCTTGCTTATTTTAGCCATTAATTCTTCAGCATCTATAGGAGTCCTTTTCCTGAAAACACAATTAGCAAGGCTATCTAGGTAGGTCCTAGAATCATCAGTTAGTCCATTATAATAAATATCAAGAAGCTCATTTTTAGGTAATGGACATCCAGGATGTGCATGAATCAAGGCACAGAACCTTGTCCATGACTCAGACAATTTCTCTTCTTCTCCCTGTTTAAAATCAAAAAGTCTCTGCAAAGCAGCATGTCTAGCACTGGGAGGAAAATATTTCTAGAAGAAAGAAGCAATCAAGCAAGCAGGGCTATCAATGGAACCAGGAGGTAATCTATTAAACCAAGCCCTAGCTTCTCCTTTTAGTGAAAAAGGGAAGATCTTAGTAACAAAGTACTTGCGCATCTTAAAATCATCAGAGAATAAAGCACTCGTAGTAGAAAGCTTATTCATATGAGCCACAACACTCTCATTTTCAGTCCCACAAAAAGGTTCTTTCTCAATAATATCTAAATAAGATAAATCAAGAGAGAAATCATAATCTTTATCCTTAATATCTATGGGAGAGGTGATAAACTTAGGATTAGAGGACAGTTTAGGCATAATAGTACGTCTAGCAAGGAGACTCTTAATAGCACTAGTACCATGTGTGTTTCGGCAATCTTCAACAAAATCATTAGTGAACTCAATGTAACCATCATTAATATCATAACTCTCACTAGACTCAGGTGAGCTAACAGGTATAACAGTATCTTCACTAGGAGTTTCGGTATTTCCTAGACTAGCTATAGTAGCATCTAGAAAAGGACCTAATGAACCACTCACATCAAGCACAGTAGAAGTAACATCATGAGTATCAAAAGCAGTTTCAGACTCAGCAATAGTAGCAGTGTATGTAGCATGTGTATGTGGTGGTGGTGTGACAAGCTTACTTATAACAAACGGTGAATCAAGAGCAGCAGAGGTGTTTAGGACTGTACCTCTTCTTGTAGTGGATGGTAAATAAAGGAACTTTCCATCACGAGACTTCCCCATGATGAAAGGAGTAGCAGTAAACAATAATAGATCCAAGTTAACTTACAAATAAAGCTATGCTCCCCGGCAACAGCGCCAGAAAATAGTCTTGATACAAAGTCTAGGTCAAGCTGACCGCTTGCCGGCCGGCGGGCTGCATCGGATGTAGGTTACCGGAGCCGTGATAACCGTGTGAGGTCACACCTTCCTCGACACGTCGTATCATCCCTCCGTGTCTTCAAAGGTAAAATATTTTTTAGATCGAATCGCATCATTGATTTGGTTTAATAGAAAAGAGGAGGCCGACGGAGAGAGCTGGTGACCACGCTGCTCTGCACACCATCGCACGGGTAACGCAATAGCGAAGCCTTGCTCCAGTAAAATTCACACGCGTAGCATGGGTAACGCAGTTGCGAAGCCCTACTCCGATCACGTGAGAACACCACTTAGACCACAAATTTCTTAATTCCCACACTACGTAGAAGGCGATCAGCGGCGCCAAGATGCCGCTACTACTCTCACCGTCCATGAAGTCCTATTTGCAAGGTGAGATGATATAAGATTTGTTTGTATCGTTGGTTTGTCTTAACATGGCTGCTCTAGGTCATCCGCGTGGGATGCTAGATGTAGCCGTTATTCTTTACAACCATGGCACGATTGTTTTATCAAAGTTGGCGGCCATGTGGCATGGTACGACTGCTTTGTCAGAGTCGGCCATAAATATTATCACAACCATGATAACGACCGCCTCATCGGAGTCGTTCATGCAAAGCGCATAAAATAATTATGCCACAACCATAGCAACGACTATTTCATTAAGGTCGTTCATATGGGATGTCAAAGTCATCGTCCGATTGTTTCATCTCTATCGGCGGTGCTCAACCTCGATCCTTATGCAGGAGTTTGGTTGATAAAACGAGTAGGACAACGCTTCATCAATTGCCCATCTCGGATTCACGATCTAATCTCTATGAGATGAAGGTCGATTCCCATACATCACCTTATGTCTAGTGCCGACGAGGCTAGACTACACTATGGCCAAGTGACGACGAAGCTCGGTCATTATGCCATCAACACGTCGTAATTTTGATGAGATAGTCATACCGATTGCTGGGCACCGACGAGGCAAAAGCAACACTACTTTGATGAGGCGAGGGTCATATGGCTGGGCACCGACGAGGCAAAAGCCACCCTCCTTGTCAAATAAATCTCTCATTATTACGCACGTCGAGATAGCATATATGATTGTGCTTCGGCGGAACAAAGCTAATCTTCTTATTCTCAAGATTATCTAAACAACGACGATCATTAGCGCAGCTTAATCGGAGGTATTCTGCGGCTTGATCCCGCGGATGTAATTAACCGGGTATCTCACGAGGCCCCGGGAATTTGGAACTACACAATCGTTGATCCAAGTCAGATATTTATCAAGGCGCAATATTTGTAATTGTGGGAAATTGTACTTTGTAATTCTCCAAAGAATTAATAAAGATGTGTTTTCCTATGTTACTTGTCCTTTTTTTGTATACTTTGTATACTGGCACGCTCGCGATGCATTATTTTTTGTTGCTTTTTCGTGTCAAACAAAATGGGACGCCCGGTGGGACATGATTCTCCTCCCATCTCTATTGTGCTCCGATCGTCGTTCAATTTTCTTGGCTTGACTTGATGCTCTTGCTCAAAAAGTATCATGCGAGATGTTTGCAATTTTGCATGCAGCCAGATATTCTTGATCATGAGTACCTAGTGATGGATCTGCTCGAAGTGCTCCTCTTAAAAAATGGGTAGTGCATGGTTCATGCACGATTTCCTCTTGGGGATGATATGAGCTTGCTGAAACAAATGCATGCATGTCCAGATTATCGTCACAAGACTTCGTGGTTGTAGTTTTCATCCAAAAAGAAGTTTCATCAGCATGACCCCAAGTTAAAAAATGGGCACGTCGACTCCATATGTGGCATGTTCAAGTATCTTTTATCAGAAGCACCTGGCTATGGAGTGCCATGTGCTCCTTGTATAAAAATGTTCGGAGGTACTCGCCGGTGGAGTTGTCATGTTCTCCATTGTAGAAAAAGAAATATCTTGTATCAGGAATCAATCTCATGGCCTTCATGGTCACTACTTATGTCTAACCAACAAGCTGAAGTATTGTTTGTGTGTGTTTCCTTACACAACAAGCAGCTCTGTTCAGAAGTACTAAGTGCATACGCTGCTTCGAAAATAAAAACACAGCATCGCACACAGTATATACAACTATCTTTCAAGTATCAAACTGTGGAGTTGCTACAAAAATCTCCTTTTTGAAAAAAGGACAATTACAGGCCCTTCAGTGATAGACTATTTTTTATGGCGCTGTCCACCGACTGATACAATTGTCGCCATATTTTGATCGACAATTAATGGCCCACTGTGAGCCGGCCGTGATGATGGGTGCAAAAATCAGAAACTTGGTGCAACATACTAGCACATGTATTCATGTGAGCTAAATCTCACCCCTAAGATCATACATATAGGCTACCATGTATGACCAGGTTCCCTTTTTCTCTTTCTTTATCCAACTTCACGGAATGTGACGAATGTTACCCGGACGCTTGCAGTTCTAGGGAACGCCAAGCTATTCAGTGACATAAACAACGGGGGCTATTTTGAGAATATGCCATGGTCTCTGCCTCGGCTCACAAATCTTTGCTGGTGTGTTACATGAAATTGCCGTCAAGACCACCACATGATGGCAGACCCATTTAGCTAAGTGTCCTCCTTATGGCGCTAGAAACACCAATACTTATTTTCCCTCTACTAAGACCATATATGGAGAGAGAAAAATTTGAGATCCAAAAGTTCAGGCACATGGACGAATTTGTGCTTAAGAAAAAGGAGTTCCATCACATGTATGATGGATAACTCGGTCTTGTAACTTGGAGCTTCATACTAAAGCTCGTGAAATTATTTTGCATGGCGATGAACTAATCGAAGGACTCCCTGTCATGAGCGAGTCCTCCTGTGCCATCGCTATCAAAAGAAGACATGAAGATTTTTCTCACTCCATGCCTACTTCGGTTTCGACTGATGCATCATTGGCTTGCAAACAAGCTCGACATCCACCCGTACCAAGAAGGGTTAAATTTTTTGACATGCTAAAACGTGTCGGTTCATGATTTTAATTATTGTGACACGGGTAATGGTCCATGATAGCCCACTCTACATATGATATAAGATAATAACTCGATAAATCTCAACGGCGGCAACATGATGAAGTCAATGTCCTACGAGTGATATGGCCAGGAGCCCACAAGCTGTGACAGCTGTGTATGGAGACCAACGACTTCTATGGTCAAAAGAATTAACAATGCATGGTGCAAGCTTGCTTCATGCGTGTGTGTTAGCACCTTCGCCTAAGTTTTTCTTCCCTGCGGTGTTGGCTACACGAGCGCCGACAACAAAGTACACCATGATGTTTAGGAGCCAGCTATCTTGGATGAGCCTGATGTGGCCGCTCATCTATCACGGCTATTCTTAGTCGTCCAAATAATCTCGACACTCCTTTGTTTGAAGAATTTAAAGAGGGCATACAAATATATGATTACATCGTCCCCGCTCATTTCTAAAAAAAGCATGTATCAAGAAGTAGAAGATTTTGCCTACTTGATACAGTCCGGTAGCATTCAAACGGGTGTACTCTCACTCATGAACATGTTCGTGCACCTTCCGTCCTTTCTCTTCTTTTCAAAGATTATGACTTATAAGATTCTTCTCGTTAGAATTCTTCTTGCTTTGGTCATTGGAATCTTCATACAAGAGTCCTTGCTTAAAAAATAATTCTACTAGCATATAGTGGGTGCTTTTAAAAATATACCACTGATCGGCTACACCTCTTTCACTTTGCCAGTGGTTCCTCTGTCCAAAGCTAATGTATTGGGGCATTGCAAAAAAAAGGAAGCCTTCTACATGCTCAAATCATGTGGGTTACTACGTGCTAAAACAAATCCATGTCACGCTTGATGGATGGCTTGCGGCTGTAATTCGATGTTGGATCATCAAGCTCATGAGTTTTTTTATATAACATGGTGGTGGTAAATTGCAGTCAAGAATTTTCTCTGAGTTCTTCCTTAGCCACTAGCATTACTGAGGCTAGACACATGCTTTGACACTATTGCCGTGAAGTCTTGTCCAGCTCGGATCGCTGATCAATTTTGGAAAGCGAATAGCTCTAAAATACACATGTTAAAAATACTTCCGTTGCTTATATAAACACGTTGCAAGACATGGATGATTTTGTCCATATGCTCAATGTCTTTTATGCATAACTTCTGTGGGCGTGGTGTAATTGTGTGATCCTGTACATATAACAGCCTGCCTACATATGATGCGAGGTGTTGAGTCGACCAACGCCCCCACAAATAATGCCCCTTGAGAAATCATAGCTTGGGGTTCATACGATCAATAAGATATATCTCTGGTCAACCTGATGACTGGGGCAAGATTAGTAGGTAAAATCTTAACACCTATTGATCGTTGCTATGCTGTTTGTCTGTTGTCTTTTAACAAGAATTGTCAAAGAAGTTGGCACCGAAAGAAGTTTTTTCTGGGATAGCCAATGTTGTGGCATCCCCTCAATGTTTTCTTGGCATGATCCGAGGATCTTCCTCCAAAATATACATGTTTTCAATTTTTCATGCAAGAAAGCACCTAGCGATGAGTCTGCTAGAGGTGTTCCTTCGAGAGAAAAATTAGAAGTGCATGGTTCATGCACATATCTGGTGTGGGACAGGCTTGCTGAAACAAATGCAGGTCACGCACCTTTCCTTTTTCTTCTCTGAGTCTAGAATATTGTTATAAGATTTTGCCATTGCTAAAAATCAGTTAATCATCGACATGAATTGGGTTCAGAAAGAATTGTGCATGTTGTTTGCATGTATTACATACAAAATCCTTGTATGAGACGGTGGAGTTGTTGCATATACTCCTTCCTTCCGTCATGAAGAACAAAAGAAATGCATTGTCCATGCACGTAGTGCTCTGGTGCTCTACGCATTTGCATGATATCCATGCCTCTAGGCATCATCGGTTCCTTCCATATACCAGGCATATGAGTTTCACTGAAAATAGAAAGTGGTCTCCTTGATGTAGTTGTTTGGAGTATCATACATGATGGTAAATATATAAAAGGGTCCATGGATGCACGTGAAAAGATTTATTTTTGTACTTAAAAAGATATGTGGCCTATGTTTACGTATTGCTTGTCAGCTTATCTCCTACAGCAGTATAAGTAGGTGATTCCTTCCCCATGTCACCATTGAACAAGTCATGAAGCATATTTAGTTATGCTCCAAATATGCTCTAGTTTGGATCGATGCTTCTAATGAAAGTCGTTAAACAGGGTAGCATGATCTAGTGCAACCCAATACATGATCAGATATACAATTGTGTTGATGAGTCCAATAAGAAGAAGAAAATTGTTGCCATCAAGCTATGAAGCAACTCAAGGCCCTGATTACAAGGCACGCAATGTTCCTAGAAACACTACGGCAGCTCCCATCTTATTTTGTGAGCCACCTTCACAAAATGGGGGCATGCCAAGCCACCATGCACCCATGCAATACGCCGAATTGCCATATCATAATGGCAACATGTCCACACTTCAAGCTCGTGACTCTAATTCACAAGCATCCGAGTCGCCACGGTAGAGTGAAGCTAGATGTTATGTTCCTAGCCATTACCCATAGCCCGATCTTGAAACGTGGAAACCTCCTAGAAGATTCCCACTTGCCTGACTATTCGTCATGGACAAATAAGCCTCACTAGAACCCATGGTCCCGCCAAGAGTGGTTAAATCAGCCAATCCCAATGACGTCAACATGATGGCGCCTATCTCTTCTGATTAAGTGGCATGGCCACGAGAACACATGTTGTCAAAACTGTGTGTGTTGGCCGAAGGGTACTCCACCATGGTGTTACTAAACGAGTTGCGAACGCAATGCACTAGGCCTTGAAAAGCTTAAGAAATAAGCTTACTTATCCATACTGTTTGTAGTATTGAAACTAGGGGGTGATTATACGGAGTGACCTAGAAATAAATCCCCTAGAGCAACCGCGGGTTGGGGGCAGTAGTATCATCGCGTTGTATCTTTGGCTTATGTTAATGACTATGCAATATTAGTAGGTGAAATCAGCAAGACTGGGGGCAAGATTCACATGAAACCGTGGAACTCTCAGTTTTACTATTGGCTTGCATGTTAAAACCTGTAGGGTCGCAACAATATTGATAAAATTACCTTTGCATAGTGGTGCTAAAATCCAGTGTAAATGCAAAGCTATAGGTTCATGGAGTAGTAGCAGTCACTACCCAGAATCATCACATGTAGCATGGTTATTCGCTACCACATTTTCTTCAGGGCAAGTATTTTTGTTCAATCTACTCCCTTTGAGGTTTGCACCACTACATACATTTAACTTTCATGGGGCGCGAGATGTCACTACAATATATTGTATCCCCTTTCTCAACACGACCTATTTTACGCTGTAATATTCATCATTGTACTTGTGTGCACCTTCCCGGGAATATACATGATTCTACATTGATGCATCTTGTGGCACATCAAACTGTGCTACAACCAAAATATCTTTTTTGTGACATGCACTTCTGCCACAATACACATTATTTCTCTTGCGCCAAACTTTGGCTGCAATAGACACCGTTCTGTTATGAGGTGTGGACTCTCGCCATCTCCTCACATTTCTTATGGAAAAAAGAACATATGTTCTTTGTGGCAAGTATTTCTTACCAACATATGTTTCATTTTTCTAAATGGATATAAGCTACCTACCCAGGTTGTTCCTTTTTGAGAAAAGCATGGATGTCATGATAATCCGAGTGCTTTCTGAATTGTGGCATTAGTTTTGCCATAATTTCTTTCTTAACCAGATTGCTAATTAGAAGAGCAGCTGAAACATTCATATGGACAACAAATTCTATGCGGTAACATGGACTAGTGTCATGAGATTATATCAAATTCCCAAGAATAAATGGCAATCACCTCGGTAAGTTCATACATGCAAGCATATGCATATTCCAAGGTAAATTTGAGCGGATTACCAAGTGCAAGGTTCCAAAACTAGTTCCTGTCACTCTCTTTGACCTATCCAACACTTTCTTGGGGACATGTTCAGATACAAAATATGGTACATGATTCATACATGTAGCATCGGAATAAAAAGGACATGATACACTCATGGGTCCTAGAAAAAATGTGCTTTGCGCCAACAACGTCATTGATGAACCTTGACGTGTATGGCTGAAAGAATGGAACACCAGCATAGTTATTTTTGTTATATTTCTTATTTTCGGCAGAGTTTTCTGTCTTGGCGGCTACATCAGTTCTGCTAATTTTCATGAAGCCTAGCTATGGCTTTGCTTATCGGCATGTAAAGTAGATGGAGCATCCACTGTGCACAAATCTTTTTGCATGAGAACATCACATGCGCCAATATAAGCATCTTCTTGCATGCAAAAAAATTTTATGCGAAGATGATGATGATTGTCATTACTCCATCTTGTGCAAGGTGACTCAATAACATTTTCGAGCCAGCGTATATGTGTGACTCAACATCTTGTCTTCTGATATCCTCGCACATTCAAACATTACTGGTGTCAAAGTTACGTCCTTAACAGACAATATATCTTTGTGATGTGTTCCCCTCCTATTGTGAGCAGACAAAAAAAGATCAATCGAACTTGGTCAATATTGTCGGTGGTGTCGGTACAATGGTCCTTGAGGGGGGTGTTCTTTATCCTGTAACCTTACAACAAAACGCGTGTTCCGATTCATTAATAATGTGTCGGTCTCGTCCGAGATGCAAGCACTCAGCTACTTGAGTCATGAAGTCATGTGTGTCATCTTGAACCAAAATCCCATCCTCGGGCATGGATGTTTCGCTCAGTGTCATAAAAAATATTGAAGAACCTCATGCCAGAGTTGAACTTCTCCGTTTGATCGGCTCTTTTGGCGTCTCTTTGGTTGGACTCTTTGGTTGGAGTGCTATATACATGTATAAATTGTGGTCTCCCTCCTCAAAATAAGCAAGGTACATATGCTAGAAAATAAAAAATAAGGAGACACTCAGTTACGAGTTACACTACCTTGCATTCCTTTGATCTAAATTCTACAAAGGGGCACATCCTTAAATATCGGCAGCTCTGTCATGTTGTTTATATGCCTCAACATCCATATTAATTCCGGTGTGACCTGAACAATTTATGAAGACCACATGTAGTCTTCAAGCATGTGTGTATAGTGTCACAGACACACTCCTAGTGCTCCCGCCGACCCCATAAACATATCATATATCCAATGACTCATTCGTTGCCGAGCTGCCTGATATATTTATCATTCACATTGAGTCCAATGCAGACTATATTTCAGTTGAGTCTCTTGTACAAATTTGTACGCCAATGGTGAAACAAAACGATGAGTTGACTCTCTATTGGTATTCCAAACACCTTGAGGGGTGCCATACAACACTCTTTCTCCCTACCTAAAGAAGAGTGTTCCAATAATGTATAAGAATAGGAGGCTTTTATTTTCAGCCTTCTCGACTAGCACTTTCCATGGACATGCATAATGGCGACTCTCAACTCATTATTCGCCAAGTCAATAATATATACAAGATATGCAAGTCATTCCTTCATTACTTTAATCATGGGGCACTCCCAGATGATATATGGAAATGAATGGGTTGTAGCGACGCCTTCCTTCCTATGTGGTTAAAGGAAGAACTTTGTATCGACTTTTTTTTGGGGGCAAACGATGCTACTATGGGGTGTGCCTAGAATTGAAGCAGAACAAATTCTACAACAAGTCTGTCATGGTGTATGCGACGGGCATCAAAGTGGAACAAAAATGTATCATACTATCAAGCTAAGTGGTTACTATTGGCCAGGGATTGTGATAGTTTGTCTTGCAGTAGCAAGGTCATGTCATAGCTACCAAATTCATGGTGTTATAAAGCATCAACCATCAGTTTCACTGCATCTGACTGTACCTACATGGACCTTTTATGCATGGGGTATATATGTCGTTGGTCCATTTGACCCGCCATCTTCTAGGGGCACAAGTTCATACGTGCAGCAATAGACTACTTCTCTAGGTGGGCAGAAGCAGTACCGCTAAGAGAAGTGAACACTGACAATGTTATAAAATTTCTAGAGCGTAATATCATTTATCACTTTGGAATTCCACATCGCATTACTTCGGATAATGCCAAGTCTTTTAAGTCCCGTAAAATGGTCAAGTTCATGGCCACATATAGAATCGAATGGAATTATTCCACATGATATTATCCACAAGCCAGTGGGTCAATTGAAGCATTTAATAAGACCCTTGGCCAAATTTTGAAAAGGACATTTCATAAGCATCATCGTGACTGGCATGATCGTCTCTATGAAACCTCATGGGCATACCGTGTTACGGTCTGTACGCCAACTCAAGCTACACCCTACTCCCTAGTATATGGGAGTGACACTGTTCTTCCTCTAGAGGTGGAGCTTCTATCCCTAAGAGTGGCCATTCATGATGAGATTACCCAAGATAAGCAAATCCGGCCGTGCTTTCAGGAACTAGATTCCTTGGAACAAGTTGACTAAATGCACTCCAAGATTTAGAGTTATATCGTCGCAACATGGTGCATGCGTATGATAAACTTGTTAAGACACGAGTTTTTCGAAAGGGAGAACTTGTTCTTGTACTTAGGCGCCCCATTGTGGTAAAAGGCAAAGCTAAAGGAAAACTTGAGCTTAAATGGGAAGGGCCATTTGTTATTGAGCAAGTGTATGACGGCGGTGCGTATCAGCTCATCAATCAACATGGAGAACGACCAATGCCTCCTATTAATGGGAGGTACCTAAAGAAATACTACGCGTGATCATGTCCGCACGCCAATTTGCTTCTTTATTTTTTTCTTCTTATTTCATTCTTTCTTTTTTTTGGTTTTCCTAAAAAATAATTTAAAAAAAAACATGGACATCAATGTCCTACAATAACGGCTTTCCCTGCACACACCATGCTAGTGATTAAAGACTTAGGCACCCTTGAGCTAGTCTGAAGGAAGCACATGTAACAAAGTGGAGCGGTACCTATACCCACCACACACGACACATGATAGAGTGTATGCTTTCAGAGAGGGTGGTGAAAATACTTAGGATACTTCTGCTTTGAGGTTCCATACTTCTCATGTTTCTTGCCATGCTTTAGGCTCACTGAGGCACGATGCCCTGGGGTAACCTATAGGAAAAGAGCAAGAAAGGCACGCCTGGTCAACAAAAGTTGAGTTCAGTGTGAGCCTCTTGACACCCCCGGGGTGTTATTCCACCATAGCCAAAATGACCTATGAAGGTCTATGTAGTCCACAAAGGTGTGTGGCTGCTCTTCAAATTCTGAAGGTGAGTCCCCTAGCAACCGCGAAGGAATATCCTCCAAGAAGTTCAATAAAATCCTCTCCTACAAATGAGGAAATCCCATCAAAAGTCGTGCAATTCAAGCAATACTTCAATACAAAAAAAATGAGTCAACCAAAGAAGCTAGTCTACATCAAGCAAGTCAAGAAGTAGGGGACTCATTTGAATGAAGGAGGGGAGTAGTCACGTACCAACCCTCAATAAGGCCATGAAAAATCGCCAAGCCAATTATCCTATAACCATATTTCTTTACTCATCCATGCCTATGCCTTTGTGTTCTTGAGGCATGCGCAGGGGGCATGATGAAGTCGTGGGATCATCAAGACGCATGAAGTCTAGAGTATAAATTCCCATTTCTCTGAAGGCATCATGAAATCATGTTTTTTTTTCACATACACTCACAGAAGTTAAGTTATCTAGCCACAATTGTTATGGTCCTTCGACAACTCCTGATGATTAGCTCTTGGGTTACCTTTTTCCAATGTCATGTTCATAGCTGGTGTTCCATGGGAAAGCCACATCCTAAATCTATAAAAAATATTATTTTTTCTCTTTTTCTTGGTTTTCTTTGCCATGATTCTTATTTCTGCTCGTGGTCTTAAGGGAGAATGATAAGATCCCTAACTATTTATTATGCAGCCATGATAAGGTATTTCTACTCGCACCGTTCGTCGTGCATAACGACATTGACGCTTGTCCAACGACTAGCATTCTACATCAACCAATGTTTCACACTAGGGGGTATCATCCCTTGGTGGCCATGACAACAATACTGGGGAATCATCCCTTAGTGATCGAGACAACAAAACTGGAGGCACCATCCTCCTAGTTCATCTACAACATCGACGGTATTTCGACGCTTTAAATATTGGGAACAGCAAGTTGCGCCAGTGCGGTCAACATCAAGCTGTGAAACACTTCGAGTCTGATGGCTGGCATCATCTATGATCGCACCAAACTTGGGACAATTTATGGGAGCAGGAAGGCGCGCCAGTGCGGCCAGTGTCGTTCCGTAAAACCCTTTAAGTTTGATGGCTGGCACCATACACATTTTACGGTCGCATCTAACTTGATAAATTAGTTCTATGGATGAGCCAAATCTTGAGAAAATCGAAGAACTACCTCATAGGCTGGCACCATGTTGCATATGGTTGCGATGAGAACATATAAAATGAGAGAGATTTCTCTTAGAACATGGCATGAGTATTTCGCCATATTTTATTGTAATTGTACTCATCCTTATGGGTGTTTATAAGATAATAGCATGGCAATTCGCTATTAAAATCACATATTTCTTTTGTCGTACATGGTAAGAGTATTTCACCATAGATTGTCTTAATCAATTCATCAATCACTGCATGCTGTAGTATGAACATACACTACAGTTTAGCACTTGGTTAGCGCAAGACTATATCTGGTTTGGCAATATAAGCTGCTATCAGCATGTGAAGAACTGATTCTATTTGCCCTTGTACTTTTTTTGCTTGAAGCCTGGATTCTCTTTCTCCTTCAAGGCGCTCTGAACGAGAATACTCGATCGCTAGTTGAGTTGTGTGATGAGCAACAAATAATCTCTTAAATTCATAAGGCATGTATATGGAGTATGCGTTCGGGAGAATTCTGGACTAAACATCTATAGCCATGCATGACTCTCTCTCGACGTTGCTTCAAGTTTAGTTCTTAATCGGATTAAGGGTTTTACACCTTACCCAGCAAAAAAAATGGGGTTTTATACCTTAGCTCGTTTTTTCCCGAGTATAGTCCATTTGTTTCGCCACACGCACTACACTCGGCGGGGGCATTTGTTTGATGATTTTTTTACCAAAAATTCATAATATAATTATATATTACACAGATCTTGTCTATGACACGTGAGTCCCACAAGGAGTAAAATATCCGTGAAAGAATATATATATTTAATATTGGACTCATTTTATAGAGTTCATCATCTACATTGCAATGGTAAAAACAGATTGCAATTTAGACAAACTGTATAAGAAAGATAATTTTCAGAAAGTTTGAATCAGAGTATACATGCAATGAGCTAGCTAGCGACTCAATTCTCTTTACCGGATTGATTAGCCATGCAGGCATGCGAACTTTGGATATTTGATAGCTGGAGAGCAGATGTACTAGTACTATACAAAGTCTTCGACGTGTGTGTCTGTATTTTATACGGCTGACTTATGGCTTTCGTCACGCGCGTACACAGATGGAATCCGTCGTCACCGAAGGGAGTTGGGATAAACTCCTGGCCAGTTTAAACGGCCACCCGATTTTAACGGATCAGCGTGAGCTGCACGCATCAGGAGGCTCGATCTCCGCCTATATAAAGCTAGCAATTCTTCCAGCCGGGGAAGAGGAGGAGGCCGCACGGCCGCCAAGCTGTGGTGCTCCATGGTGAGGAGCGGATCAACGATGAAATTTCTTTTACTCCCACGTTAATCTTCTCTTCCACATAGCTATATACCACCAAGCCAAGATACAAAGTCTAGGTCAAGCTGACCGCTTGCTGGCCGGCGGGCTGCATCGGATGTAGGTTACCGGAGCCGTGATAACCGTGTGAGGTCACACCTTCCTCGACACGTCGTATCATCCCTCCGTGTCTTCAAAGGTAAAATATTTTTTAGATCGAATCGCATCATTGATTTGGTTTAATAGAAAAGAGGAGGCCGACGGAGAGAGCTGGTGACCACGCTGCTCTGCACACCATCGCACGGGTAACGCAATAGCGAAGCCCTGCTCCAGTAAAATTCACACGCGTAGCATGGGTAACGCAGTTGCGAAGCCCTGCTCCGATCACGTGAGAACACCACTTAGACCACAAATTTCTTAATTCCCACACTACGTAGAAGGCGATCAGCGGCGCCAAGATGCCGCTACTACTCTCACCGTCCATGAAGTCCTATTTGCAAGGTGAGATGATATAAGATTTGTTTGTATCGTTGGTTTGTCTTAACATGGCTGCTCTAGGTCATCCGCGTGGGATGCTAGATGTAGCCGTTATTCTTTACAACCATGGCACGATTGTTTTATCAAAGTTGGCGGCCGTGTGGCATGGTACGACTGCTTTGTCAGAGTCGGCCATAAAGATTATCACAACCATGATAACGACCGCCTCGTCGGAGTTGTTCATGCAAAGCGCATAAAATAATTATGCCACAACCATAGCAGCGACTGTTTCATCAAGGTCGTTCATATGGGATTATGTCAAAGTCATCGTCCGATTGTTTCATCTCTATCGGCAGTGCTCAACCTCGATCCTTATGCAGGAGTTTGGTTGATAAAACGAGTAGGGCAACGCTTCATCAATTGCCCATCTCGGATTCACGATCTAATCTCTATGAGATGAAGGTCGATTCCCATACATCATCTTATGTCTAGTGCCGACGAGGCTAGACTACACTATGGCCAAGTGACGACAAAGCTCGGTCATTATGCCATCAACACGTCGTAATTTTGATGAGATAGTCATACCGATTGCTGGGCACCGACGAGGCAAAAGCAACACTACTTTGATAAGGCGAGGGTCATATGGCTGGGCACCGACGAGGCAAAAGCCACCCTCCTTGTCAAATAAATCTCTCATTATTACGCACGTCGAGATAGCATATATGATTGTGCTTCGGCGGAACAAAGTTAATCTTCTTATTCTCAAGATTATCTAAACAACGACGATCATTAGCGCAGCTTAATCGGAGGTATTCTGCGGCTTGACCCGCGGATGTAATTAACCGGGTATCTCACGAGGCCCCCGAAATTTGGAACTACACAATCGTTGATCCAAGTCAGATATTTATCAAGGCGCAATATTTGTAATTGTGGGAAATTGTACTTTGTAATTCTCCAAAGAATTAATAAAGATGTGTTTTCCTATGTTACTTGTCCTTTTTTTGTATACTTTGTATACTCGCACGCCCGCGATGCATTATTTTTTGTTGCTTTTTCGTGTCAAACAGTAGTAGCAATAGCAAAGCAACAGCAACAGTAGAACAAGAGCAATAATAATAGTAACAGTAACCAGTGGGATTCGAGTGTTTAGGCATAGGGATGGATGGAAGGGCGTTGCATGAACGAGTATAAACATGTAACTTCAAGATTTAGGGCATTGCAGATAAATAATAACAAGCATCCAAGTACTAAACAATCCTAAGTATGTGCTCCAAATATAGTCATACGTTCTCGCAATGAGAACTTGCACAACATCTTCTGTCCAGCCAGCCCGTGGCAGCGGGGCCTCTAGGGAACTACTGATAATTAAGATGCTCCTTTTAATAGAGCACTGGAGCAAAGCATTAACACTCCGTGAACACATGTGATCCTCATACCACAGTCATCCCCTCCGGTTGTCCCAATTATTGTCACTTTGGGGCCTTTGGATCCGGACAATGATATATGTACACAACTTGCAGATAAGATCACAAACAATACTATCATAATGATTTAATAATAAGTTTAGATCTGAGATCATGGCACTCGGGCCCTAGTGACAAGCATTAAGCACAACAAGTTGCAACAAAGTCAAATAGCACTAATAGAGATAATAGGCACTATCCCCTAACAATCTTATTCGATTATATGATAGAACTCATCCAATCCCTACCATCCCCAAGCCTACAGCGGGGGATTACTCACTCATGGATGAGGGAAACATTGATGGTCGATGGAGATGCGTTGGTGATGATAATGGCGATGATCCTCTCCAAATTCCCCGTCTCGGCAGGGTGCCAGAACGGAGTTTCTGAATCTAAATCTTGGTTTCCGGTGGCGGCGGCGGAGCGGAACTCTTTTTGGAAAACTATCGAACCCCCTCGATTTTTAGGTCGAGAGGCAACTTATAGGCGCAGAGGAAGGCCGAGGGGGTGCCTGGGGTGGCTGCACCCCCTAGGCACGGCCAGTGGTGGGCCCGCGCCTGGCAGGGGTGTGGGCCCCTTAGGCTCCCTCTCCGTCTCGTCTTCTGGCACCGTGGATCTTTTAGTGAAATATAATTTTTGGCATATTTTTCGGGATTTTTTCTGATAGTTGATTTTCTATAAAAAAAACAAGACACCAAGGTAATTCTGCTAAAAACAACGTCAGTCCGTGTTAGTTATATCCAAATCACACAAGTTTAGAGGATAAACAATAGCAAAAGTATTCGGAAAAGTAGATACGTTTTGGACGTATCAGTCGCCATCGTCCGATACTTCACCGACAACGTCGTTATCGACTCCAATCTACGTGTCATCCACGCCATGGTGCATAGGGCGCAATGTCGGTCTGATCAACCGATCCAGCGCCTGTCTACGCCAAGCACGTCCCGAGCACGCACCTACCAACGAACGAGCTACATGCTACCGCTGAGTCGCCCCTTCGGGCTGTAGCGCCGCCACCTTTGGTCCATGCTACCGGCTTTCAACGTACCTTCCTTGGCGTGTACGTTGTTGGTGGTCTCCCAGCCACTGCACTGACTTGCGCCCTGCAGCCATGCCACCACCTCGGGTCATAGCGTCCCTGCATGCAGTCTACTTCATCGTTCATGTGCACTGACGTCCTTGGTTTCCACCGCGTCATCTCCCACAGTGCGGATCACGGCCGTCTGCACATGGTCATCATCACGCCGCACCACCGCCGCACTTCACAAGGTAACCTACAGGGCAACCTCTCGTTATCGCAGGTCCCACTGACTACCCCATCGCCACTCTAGGCATCCAGCATGACCACCCAGGTCGCCACTGTTTTTGCCACCCTCTACGTATTCGTCCACTACAACTTCATCGTCATTGTCAGCGTCATCGCCTCCGCTCGTTGGCCCCCTCCGTGCGCTCGCTGGCGCCGCCTGCAGGTGGAGGTTGAGCCCCGTAGGTGGAGGTCGTGCTCGCGGCCTCTCCCCGGCGTGCGGAGGCGGATTCCAACAAGTTCGGAGCGGATTCAGGCGAGTTCCCCGGTGGAAGTGCGGCGGCCCGTTCGCTCCGACGAGGTTTGACCAGTTTAAGGTTGAACCGTAAACGGCCTCCAAAACTCAAATATGAAGTTCTCCCATATGATTTTTCAGTGCACTGTAAAATATCTTTTTTGAGGAGTTACTGTAAAAGATTTATAGGTCAAAATATGTTTTACAGATCTGCTAGAGGCCATTTTTAAGACCAAAACTATAAACAACTCTTTTTAATGGATTTGGTCGTTTTTACTGTGTCTGTTAGTGATGCTTTTAAAGAGATTTGGCCCAGTTGGCCCAGCCAGTAATTATTTGGAAAAAAAAGAATGCAGCGTCAAGCCGGTCGTCAGGAACATAAAAGAAAATGATGAACAGGTCCGTCCCGTAGGGTGACAGTTGCGGTTTTTACGCTTGGCGATCGTGGTGGCGATAGTCTTCCTACCGGCATCGTGGTTTTTACGCCCAGATCCGATCTTCATCGCCGCCGTGTAGTTGCTCTGGTCGTCGTCTTCCTACCGGCATCGTGATCCCCAATCCCATAGCCAATTCCCACATAGGAAGCCTGTCCTCTTTCCATAGTCAACCATCCCTTCCAGTCACAGCCTTTTCCGTGTGCTAGGGCACGGGATCGTAAAACACTAAAACCTAGATCGCACGTGGGTTTGTGTTAGATCAGAGGTGGGGTGGAGGCTGCGCCATGGAGAAGGTTGAAAGCATGCTGAAGGGACTGAAGCTGTCGGAGGCGGAGAGGAAGGGACTGAAGATTGGGTGGTCTGATGGAAAAAAGGCCGGCGAAGTGGAGGTCAAGGCGTTGGGCAAACTGCTATCTGAAAGGCCTGCATTTGCAGATGGGATTGCTGATTCGCTGGGGTAAGTTTGGTGTCCGATCAAAGGGACTATCTGTAAGTCCGTGGGTGACAATTTGTTCTTGTTTACGTTCCTCCAACCATCTGGTCTGCGAAAGGCAGTAGATGACGGACCATGGATGGTGAACAATGACCTGTTAGTAGTTGAGGACTTCATGCCTGACAAATCGCTGGAGGAGTATGAGTTTGCATCAATTCCCATTTGGATCCGTGTGTTCAAGTTGCCACTTGGGAAGATGAATAGGTGGACAGCAGAAGCTATTGGTAACGAGGTAGGGATGTTCATGGAGGCAGATGTAGGGGAGAAGGGTACAGCAGTAGGTGAATACCTGCGAGTCAAAATAAGAATGAGGATTGCTGAGCCCCTGATGAGAGGCATGATGATACAGATGGGGGAAGAGGCCAATGCGAGATGGTGCAACTTTGAGTACGAATTCCTCCCGGAGTTCTGCTACACATATGGCATTATCGGACATGAGGACCGTAACTACAATATCAGGCTGGCACGTGGTGATGAGCAACAATATGGGCCATGGCTTAAGGCTCAGATGCCAAAGAAGAGGAGTGGGATAGGTAAACACAAATGGGTTGATGGGAAGCCTGGTAGCAGTAACAGATGGGGATCAAACCAAAGCAGCAAAGGCTCACTGTCGAGGAGTGATAGAGATTCTTGGAGGAAAGGCCCACCACCGTTGTTAAAAGATGGAAGTTCGGGGAAAGAGGGAAGTAAAAGTATAGAAACAAACGATGAAGTGACGAGCCCTCAAAAGAAGCAGGATCCGCAGCTGCTACAAGGTAACCCAAAGAAGCTGGAGTTTGGTGAGGCGGTTAATGCAGTCCTGGACGACATGGGAAAGGTGGGAGGTGATACACATGGTGAAGCCGGGGGAGCAAAGGCGAAAAGTGTGCCAACGTCGGGCCAGTGTGCTAGTGACGTCGAGTCTGTTATGCATGGTCGTTCTGGAGACGTGCAACACGGTATAGTTCAGAAGGATGATGTAGTGATACAACAACAGTTGAAGGAGGGCAGGACTGATTCAGAACCTAGCCGCTCTGGGAAGAAATTCAAACGGCAAAGTAAGGCGAGGACAGTCCCAGAGGCTACTATAGGGTCGCTAGGTGGAAAAAGGAAGCAAGCCGAAGAGGTTTTTGAGGTGTTGGAGGGGAAAAGTAAGAAAACAAAAGGTACAACTGATATGGAAGGTGTGGAATTCACTGAAAACAAAGCATGTGAAGCGGGGCTGCAGGGACAGCTCCGCGGTAACCAATGAAAATTAGTGGTTTGAACTGTCGGGGTCTGGGGAATGGGCCGGCAGTTCGTGGTCTTCTGGCTCACCAGAAGAAGGAGGCCCCGGATATCCTTTTCTTATCAGAAACAAAACTTGATGAGAAAGGGATGGAAAAATTTCGCTGGCTGTTAGATATGCCTCACATGCTTGTCAAAAAGTGTGAGGGCAGGAGTGGGGGACTGGCGCTGTTCTGGAAACGTGGCATTGATATTACCTTGCGGTGGATGGGTCGAATGCATATTGATGTTGATGTTGTAGAGGAGGATGGATTCAAGTGGAGATTGACAGGGATTTATGGTGAATCGAGACAAGATCAGAAAAAGGAGACTTGGAGGCTACTGCGCACGCTTCACCACCAATCTACTCTTCCCTGGTTGTGTATCGGTGATTTCAACGAAATCCTCTATAGTTTTGAGAAGCAGGGTGGTGCGGCAAAGCCTCAGTCTCACATGGATGCGTTTCGGGATGCCTTAGAGTTCTGTAACCTGCAAGATCTCGGCTTCGAAGGAGACATGTTTACTTGGCGCAATAACAACAGCCGGGTTGATGGGTACATTCGTGAACGGCTGGATCGGGCAGTGGCCTCACCGGCATGGCGCATACATTTCACTGATTTCAAGGTTAGGAATGGCGATCCTGAACACTCAGATCATGGGCCGGTGATGGTCCGAGTGGCACGCTCAAAGAGACCATCCTGGACTGGTAACAAGGGGCTTAATAAAAGGTTTGAAGCAAGGTGGCTGATGGAGGAGGAGTGTGAAACGATGGTACAGAATGCCTGGGAGTTGGCAGCCGCCCGAGGAGAAGTGATGGTTGCAAGTAAGCTGAAGACGGTATCACGTGAATTACACGTGTGGAGCAGGGATGTACTAGGAGATGTGCAGAGCCGCATTAAAATTCTAAAAGATGAGCTAGAGGAGTGTAGGAGGGCTGAGTTATCGGCAACCAATGTCTCGAAGGAGCAAAGGCTGCGCTTTAAACTGGAGAGGCTTGAGGACCAGTGGGAGTTGTCCTGGAAGCAAAGAGCTCATGTAAACTGGCTACAGAAGGGAGACCGTAACACATCTTATTTTCACTCATGTGCTACTGAGAGGAAAAAACATAATACCATCAAACAACTGAAGGGTGGAGATGGGGAGGTGGTAGAAGGAGAGGAGGGCTTACAGGCCCTTGTATCTGACTATTTCTTTAACTTGTTTACCCCGATGGCAGGTGCGAATACAGATAATGTATTGGAGAATATTCAGCCCCGGGTCATGCCACAAATGAATGAGATCTTGGCGGCGGAGTTCTCATGGGAGGAGGTGAAACAGGCTCTCGATAGCATTGGTGATCTCAAGGCGCCAGGAGCAGATGGCATGCCCGCTGTTTTCTATAAGCGGTTTTGGGGGACTGTTGGAGACACGGTGGTAGAGGAGGTTTTAAGCGTCTTGCGGGGCGGCGAGTTACCAGAGGGATGGAATGAAACTGTGGTTGTGCTCATCCCAAAGGTACAGACTCCAGAAAGTATGAAGGATCTTCGCCCAATTAGTCTATGCAATGTCGTTTACAAGCTTGTCTCCAAAGTGTTGGCCAACCGTCTGAAAGGCATCCTGGATGAAATCATCTCGCCGAACCAGAGTGCATTCGTCCCGGGTCGCCTCATCTCGGACAATACCATCCTAGCGTACGAGATGTCACACTTCATGCGACGGAAGAGGTCAGGAAAGAGCCGGTATATGGCAGTTAAACTGGATATGAGTAAGGCGTACGATCGTGTCGAGTGGCACTTTCTTGAGAGTGTCATGAGAAGGCTAGGTATGTGCGACCAATTCGTGGACAATGTTATGAAATGTGTCAGGTCAGTATCATACAGATTTAGAGTAAACGGGAATATAACAGACACAATTGTTCCTGGAAGGGGTATTCGGCAGGGTGACCCAATATCACCTTACTTGTTTCTCCTTGCCGCGGAAGGATTTTCGGCGCTGCTGCATGATGCTGAAGCAAGGGGTTTGATAAACGGGATTAAGTTGGCCCCATCGGCTCCGAGCGTTAGTCATCTCTTGTTCGTTGACGACTCACTCTTGTTGATGGAAGCCTCACCAGAGAGTGCTGCAGCGATTAATTCTATTCTGCAAGCCTATGAGGCAGCATCCGGTCAGGTTATTAATAAGGATAAGTCGGCAATTCTCTTTAGCAGGAATACTCCACGGTGCCTGAAACAGGATATCATGCACATTCTAGGCCTGAACTCAGAAACTCAAGGAGGCAAGTACCTTGGCCTGCCTACCTACATTGGTCGGGACAGAGCAAAGGCATTTGCTTACATTAAGGAGAGAATTTGGAAGAGAATTGTTGGGTGGAAGGAGCGGTTCCTGTCAAAAGCCGCAAAGGAGACCCTGATAAAAGCGATAGCGCAGGCTATCCCAACATATGCCATGGCCTGCTTCGAGCTCACTAAAGGATTGTGTGACGAAATTACTCAGATGATTTGCCGGTACTGGTGGTCACAACAGGACAATGAACATAGAGCGCACTGGGTGAGTTGGCAAAATATGATGAAACCAAAGGAAGAAGGGGGGCTCGGGTTTAGGGACATCTACTCGTTCAACCTTGCAATGCTAGCGCGTCAGGGGTGGAGACTACTACAGGCTCCTGATTCCTTGTGCGCGAGAGTCTTACGAGCGAAGTACTTTACTGATGATGATGTGCTAAATGCTGAACCAACTCCGGGAATGAGCTATGTGTGGAGGAGCATTCTCAAGGGCATCCAGGTACTGAAACTGGGTATAATCTGGAGGGTTGGTAGCCGTAGCAGGATACGTGTGTGGGATGATCCGTGGATCCCGGATAGCTCGACAAGAAAACCTGGCCCTCCCCAAGGAAACCAATTGGTGAACATGGTAACGGAACTCATTGACACTGATACAAATAGCTGGAACAGTCATCTGGTACGGCAGGCGTTCAGTCAAAGAGATGCGGATGCGATACTCAAGATACCGATTGGTGCCCAAATGGAGGATCATGTGGCCTGGCATTTTGACACACGTGGTCTGTTCTCTGTTAAGTCAGCTTACAAGGTATACGAGCTTGCAAATAATTCTAATCGACAGGCCGGCACTGCTCAGGGCGAGCGTGGGAGTGACAGGGAGAAGGAAATCTGGAATAAAACGTGGAAGTTAGATTGTCCACCAAAAGTCCACCACTTTCTTTGGAGATTTGGGCATGACAGCCTACCCACCAGAATGAATATCGAGCGCCGCCATGTCGAGCTCGATACTCGGTGCGCAATATGCAATTCGTCTTTCGAGACCGGTGGTCACCTGTTTGTGAAATGCTCGGCGGCGAAAAAAGTTTGGAGAGAGCTCGGCCTGTCCGGCGTCCGAGAATCCCTGATCTCATGTAGCTCGAGTATGGAATTACTGGAAAGGGTGCACAACCAGCCGTATGATCAGAAAATGCTGATTGTGGCCTTTCTCTGGTGTTGGTGGACTGAGAGGAATAAGGCTAATAGAGGAGAACGGAGACAATCACTGAAAGAACTACAGTTTGCCATCATATTGCATGCCGCTGAATGGAAGGAGGTTTTAAAGAAAAAGCCAAAGCCTGACAGTAATAGAATTGATGTGTGGGAAGCACCTCCTGAAGATTGGGTGCTTGTTAACACTGATGGTGCTTTTATCCCTGACCTAGCGCGAGGAGGTTGGGGAGCAGTGGGACGGGACAATGATGGGGATCTGGTCTTTGCTGCTGCGGGTGCTGTCGAGTATGCTAGCGACGCATTCCAAACTGAGGCAGCTGCCATGCTGCAGGGCGTCCTTATGGCATCTCATCTCGAAATCGGTAGAGCTAAATTTGCAACAGATTGCATGAATCTTCAAACAGCCCTCACCTCGTCTGAATATGACCTCGCTCATGCTGGTGCAATCATCAAGGAGACTAAGTTCTTGCTACATACCTCTTTTATTGATTTTAAGGTGGTGTTTGTACCCCGTACCTGTAATAAGCCAGCACATACTCTTGCGGCACATGGACTAAATGGGGTGCAAAATAACCACCAAGTGTGGTATGAGCATGTACCCGTCGATGTAAGCAGGGCTCTGTACGGCGATTCTGCCGTCCAAGTTTAATGGAATGACAGCGTTCCAGGTCAAAAAAAAAATGATGAACGCAGAGCCGATACACGCCGCCGCCACCGCTTTTAGGCCATAGTCGCGCCGCCGTTGCTAGGCCGTAATCGCGCCGCCGCCTCTCCGAACTCGTGCTGCCACCACCCCTGTCCAAGTCTGCTTGCACGCCGCCTCCACACGAGAGGTCACCTCTACAAGCATTCACGCTGCCAAACCCTGGCTCCGATCTTTTTAACGCCAGACTCGTCTCTATGAACGCTTCCATACCCATTTGATAGAGTGGTCGCCGACGCCGACCCGCACAGCGCCATCGGCGCTGTTCTATTCGCATCAGGTAAGTACTCCCTCCGTTTGGAAACATCTAGATACATTAACTTCACAAATCTAAAACATTTAAGTAGATATATTAGCTTCTCAAACCTAAAATATTTTATATTTCTAAACGGAGGAAGTATTAGGTAAGTATACTGCTGTTGTTATGTAAAGAACAGTGAAGTTTGAATTTCTACGTGGAGTTACTCGTCTAAGCATGAGCTACGATCTGTATTATATGGAGTGGATCGTCTCTTCACACCTAAAATCGCTCAGTTTTATGAGAATTATTACTACACTGCAAAGGGAATTACTTTCATCAAAGGAATTAATTTGCAGTTTCTTACATAATAATTGCTTCATATTAAATTGTTGGAGCTTGAATATACTAGTAAAATAGCAATCAGACTTTAGTGCTCTATTCTGTGCACTATGAAATCGTGGAGTCCAACGTAAGAGAAGGCTAGTCCAATCCGTTTGGCACTAGATTTTGCTTATATGCAAATGAATGGTGCCACAGTATCTCTGTTGCACCTAATATGGCACTAAATTCTTCCTATATGTAATTGAATTGTGCAATAGTATGTCTGCCTGTAGTGTGCTACTTTGATGTTTATTTGCAATCGGTTTGGTTTATAGAAGAAATCACATGTCGTTCCACTTTGCACATATACTTGTTCTTTTAGGCATAATTTACATGACTAGTTATATGAATCTTACTTTGATAGATATGCTGGATTGTTTGTAGGGTAGTGTGAGTTGGATGTTCGATTCACAAAATAAATATGGTTGAAAAAATGCTACCTTCATTTTCTGAATCATTGTAGATGTACCATGTACGTGCAATGCATTTCCTCGGAAAAATTTATACATGAGTTCTGACCGTGTTACCGATTTTGCAGGTACAATAGATTTTATCAGGCCGGTGCTCAAAGTGATTCACACCTGCTTGTATTGCAAGTTGCAAAATCTAATGCGAAAGATGCCACTGCATCATCAAGGTTCATTTGTTCAGTTTTGATGAGAGGGCTGCAAAGCATGACAGAGAGAGGGGCTATTTTGATAGGACGTTATGAAATTGAAGGCTCGGTCTCGGTTTACTTCCAAACAACTGCCAACAAGTGTATTTGTGAGGCTGAACGAACTGGCGAAACGCATGAATGAAGCTTATAAAGTTACAAAGGAAGACAATGGATTTATGAAATTGACCACGGGGAAGGAAGGAAAGAAGGGTATGCAGAAATCTTTGAGGTTGTATCTCTTAGTCGAGTTGACAAAAATCAGCACCTTGGACTACCAAAAACTGTTGAAAGAGGATATTAGGCCATTACTGAAGGATATCGTTAGAGCATCTTTAGCATGCGCGCTATAACATGTATATTCGGATTTACAGCGAATTCTATGCGGATCAGCGCGTGGCGCCAGCGAGAGTTTCACCGAGTGCTGTAAACTGCCGCGCCAAAATACAGCGCTGAATTGGTCCTTTTGCAGATGCGCTAAAATGCAGCCCAAAAACTATATTTTCACACAATTGTACATGTAAATAGATCAAACAAAATGCAAAAATAGACTACAAATATAAATATATTACATAGTTTAACCCGCATTTGTACAACCCTATTTAAAACTAGACTAACTAAAACTAATCGGACTCCCAGACTCCAGTCGGAGGAGTTAAATGTAGTCGACGACACCGTAGTCGACGACCACTCGTACTCCGAGGAGGAAGAGTCGATGTTGATGGTCGACGGACCGAGCGCCATTCTTCTTCTCCTCCTTCCTCGCGGCCTTCTCCTCCTTCTCCTTCTTCTTGGCCCCCTTCTTGGCCCTCCTCGCCTCCCGATCTTGCTTCTTCGCCGCCTTCCGCGCCTCCTTTTCTTCTTTCTTGTCGGCGTAGAAGGCGACCTCCGCGGCCACGTCCTCCGGAAAGCGCCACGCCCACTCGAGGCTCACGCGCTCGCCCTACTCGGCGACGATGAGGCGCTGCTCGAGCTCGTGTTGCCGCTGCCTCGCCTCCCACGTGACGGCCTGCGTCAGCGGCGTGAGGTAATTCTCCTGCTGCCGCGTCCAAACGTCCGTGAAGTTTATCGACCGCCGAGGACGACTGAGGCGCCAGACGACCGCATCGTACGCGCGCGCCGCCTCGTGCGTCGTCTCGAACATGCCGAGCCCGATGCGCTCGTCGACGCTCCGGATCTCATCATAGAATGTCCTGTTCAGACGTGCGTGCACATCATGGTAGCCGGATATCGAGCGGCGGCGGGGAGGCATCGCGGGAGGGGGCGGAGCGGCGCGCGAGGTGAGGTAGAGCGCAGGAGGGACAACGCGCGTGGCAAGGTGGCGAGCGACGCGCGGGGCGAGGTCGGGATGTAACGCAGGCAAAGCGGCACATGAGGCGAGGTGGAGCGCAGGCAAGGTGACGCGCGGCTGAAATTTCAGGCGGTTAGGTGCGCGTGATCTTGTTTTATTGCGTGCACTGGAAACGACGTGTCAGTTTTGGTACGTAGAATGGTGCACAAGCCTACACGCGGTTTTGCGCGCACCGCGTTTTCACGCGCCTACTAAAACTTCGTGTGTCCGCTCCCGGGCTGTATTTCCATGGTTTTTTAGCGCACCCGCATTTTAGAGATGCTCTCATCTCCACTCGTTGGGCGAACCTAGGCCAAAATCCGGATTTTTTTTTGCCGGACGAAACTCGTTTTCAGCCTGGGTACGTCGAGTTTTCCACTCGCGTTCCCAGGCCGAGTTCCCACGTTCGGCGAAATTTGGGCAAATATAGGCGGATTTCATTGATTAGGGCAAGGACGCAGATATTACATCGAATTTAACTAGGAAAAGGCCGCGGCCGCCATGGTCGACGAGGAACGCTGCTTCTACAGGCCGAGGCGGGGGTGGTTGCCGGCCTGGATGTGCTCCATGACGGCGGCGAGAGTTCGCCCTGGAACGCTCCACCGGCGGCGAAAAGCCGCATTGTGATGCGGCGACGGCGAGCCCGTCAGTCCCTCGTGTCGGGCGAGATCCTGGAGGCGCCTGTCGGCGAAGAACTGCCTCCAGAAGACCAGGTTGCCAGGATCCTCGGCGAGATCTGGGTCTTGCATGACGTCGATAGCCGCCTGGATCTCTCGGGCGATGTCCTCGTCGGCTTGCACCGGCGGAATAGGGATCCCGTCGGCGCTGAGTTGCCAGGCGAAGGGGAGACGATAGTCCGGCGGCGCCGTATAGCCTGCTTCGTGGAGCAGCCGGGCTTCCTACGTCTGCAGCATGCGTCGTCCGTTCGTCGCCACGATGTCGCCTGGAAATCTCTCGGCCATGGCTTTTCGGCGGAGTTGAGGAGGTAGAAAGGTGCGAGCGTCTGGAGTTCGTCGAAATAGGGTGCGGTGTGAGAGAGTGTGAAGGGAGACGACACGGCGATATGTACGCCTTTTATAGGCCGAGGCCGGCGGCAAGGGCGGGAGGGGTGTAGCAGCGAGGGCGGAAAAAGGGAAACGACGTAAGGATGACGACGACTCGGCTTCTGTCGCTGACATGCTGGTCCACTCGGCCAATTCGCCGCGTCCGACGTTTCCAGGACGTCCGGACCAAAGTTCGGATCCTGGATACGACCTAAGTAGTCCGGACCAAAGTTCGTCCAAATCCGAACGAAAACAAATTCCTGAATACACGACTGAGCCGATTTTCGACGTCCGGACCTAAATTTGGGGTTCGGATCCCCTGGAGTTGGACTAAACTCCACGCGGTGGAGTTGGACAAATCTCAGCCACTCTATTCTATGTATGGCTTAGATCTAATCAGGCCTAACAACCTCCTGTGATTTATCTAATTTGGAGGGAGTTTTTTTTTCTTCCGTTGGTTCCCTCCAAAATGAAATAGTCGTCTTATTTTCCCACCAAAAACGCTCACGCGCGCCTTTTTTCCCACCAAAACCTGGCACATCGATACTGTTTGACACGAAAAAAACAACAAAGTATACAAAAAACAACAAAAAACAATAATGTATGCGGGCGTGCCAGTATACAAAGTATACAAAAAAAGACAAGTAACATAGTAAAACACATCTTTATTAATTCTTTGAAGAATTACAAAGTACAATTTCCCACAATTACAAATATTGCGCCTTGATAAACATCTGACTTGGATCAACGATTGTGTAGTTCCAAATTCCCGGAGCCTCGCGAGACACCCGGTTAATTACATCCACGGGATCAAGCCGTGGAATACCTCCGATTAAGCTGCGCTGATGATCGTCGTTGTTTAGATAATCTTGAGAATAAGAAGATTAGCTTTGTTCCGCCGAAGCACAATCATATATGCTATCTCGACGTGCATAATAATGAGAGATTTATTTGACAAGGAGGGTGGCTTTTGCCTCGTCGGTGCCCAGCCATATGGCCCTTGCCTCATCAAAGTAGTGTTGCTTTTGCCTCGTCGGTGCCTAGCAACGGTATGACTATCTCATCAAAATTACGACGTGTTGATGGCATAATGACCGAGCTCCGTCGTCACTTGGCCATAGTGTAGTCTAGCCTCGTCGGCACTAGACATAAGATGATGTATAGGAATCGACCTTCATCTCATAGAGATTAGATCGTGAATCCGAGATGGGCAATTGATGAAGCGTTGCCTTACTCGTTTTATCAACCGAACTCCTTCATAAGGCTCGAGGTCGAGCACCACCGATATAGATGAAACAATCGGACGATGACTTTGACATAACCCATATGAACGACCTCGATGAGACGGTCGCTGCTATGGTTGTGGCATAATTATTGTATGCGCTTTACATGAACGACTTCGATGAGACAGTCGTTACCATGGTTGTGATAATCTTTATGGCCGACCCTGACAAAGCAATCGTACCAGATGTTATTTGCTGCTCGTCACACGGTTTAGTTAGCCATCCAATATTCTCGTTCAGACCGCCTTGAAGTACAACCAGAGAATTCGAGCTTCAAGCAACAAGCGAGACGAGGGCTCATCGAATCAGTGTGTTCACACATACTGCGCTGATAGCAACTTATGTTGCCAAACTAGATAGAGCCTTGGGCTAACCAAGTGCTAAACTGTAGTGTATGTTCATACTACAGCATGGAGTGATAGGTGGATTGATTATGACAATCTATGGTGAAATACTCATACCATATACGACATAGAAATATGTGAATTTAATAGCGAATGGGTATGCTATTATCTTATAAACACCCATAAGGGCTAGTATAATTACAATAAAATATGGCGAAATACTCATGCCATGTTTTAAGAGAAATCTCTCTCATTTATATGTTCCCATCGCGACCAGGTACAAATGGTGCCAGCCGATGAGGTAGTTCTTTGATTTGCCCAGGATTTGGCTGATGCAAAGAACTAATTTATCAAGTTAGATGCGACCGTACAATAATATATGGTGCCAGCCATCACACTTGAAGGGTTTCACAGAACGACACTGGCCGCACTGGCGCGCCTTCCTGCTCACCTGAATTCTCCCGAGTTTGATGTGATCATAGACAATGCCAGCCATCAGACTGGAAGTGTTCCACAGCTTGGTGTTGACCGCACTGGCGCACCTTGCTGCTTCCCATATTTAAAGCGTCGGATACCATCGACGTTGCAGATATACTAGGAGAGGATGATGCCTCCGGTTTCATTGTCTTGGTCACTAAGGGATATTGCCCCCTAGTGAAATATTGGTTGATGTAGAATGCTAGTCGTTGGACAAGCATCAATGGCGTCATGCACGACGAACGATATCATTGAGTAGAAATACCTTATCATGGATGCACAATGAATAGTTAGGTAACTTATCATTCTCCCTTAAGACCACGAGCATAAATAAGAATCACGGCAAGAGAAAATCCAGAAAAAGAAAAAAGAATATTTTTTTTATAGATTTGGGATGTTGGCTTTCCCATGGAACACCAGCTATGAACGTGACGCCAGAAAAAGGTAACTCAAGAGCTAATCATCAGGAACTGTCGAAGGACCATAACAGTTGTGACTAGATAACTTAACTTCTGTGAGTGTATGTGAAAAACACCATGATTTCATGATGCCTTTAGAGGGATGGGAATCCATGCTCTAGACTTCATGCGTCTTGATGATCCCACGACTTCATCACGCCCCCTGCACATGCCTCAAGAACACAAAGGCATAGGCAAGGATGATTAAAGTAGTATGGTTATAGGATAATTGGCTTGGCGATTTTTCATGGCCATGTTGAGGGTTGGTACGTGACTACTCCCCTCCTTCATTCAAATGAGTCCCCTATTTCTTGACTTGCTTGATGTAGACTTGCTTCTTTGGTTGACTCTTTTTTTTATTGAAGTATTGCTTGAATTGCACGACTTTTGATGGGATTTCCTCATTTGTAGGAGAGGATTTTATTGAACTTCTTGGAGAATATTCCTTCACGGTTGCTAGGGGACTCACCTTCAGAATTTGAAGAGCAGTCACACACCTTTGTGGACTACATAGACCCTCATAGGTCATTTTGGCTATGGTGGAATAACACCCCGGGGGTGTCAAGCGGCTCACACTGAACTCAACTTTTGTTGACCAGGCATGCCTTTCTTGCTCTTTTCCTATAGGTTACCCCAGGGCATCGTGCCTCGGCGAGCCTAAAACATGGCAAGAAACATGAGAAGTATGGAACCTCAGAGCAGAAGTATCCCAAGCATTTTCACCACCCTCTCTAAAAGCATACACTCCATCATGTGTCGTGTGTGCTGGGTATAGGTACCGCTCCACTTTGTTACATGTGCCACCTTCGGACTAGCTCGAGGGTGCCTAAGTCTTTAATCACTAGCATGGTATGTGCAGGGAAAGCCGTTATTGTAGGACATTGATGTCCATGTTCTTTTTTTAAAACTTTATTTTTTTAGGGAAAACAAAAAATAAAGAATGAAAGAAGAAAAAACAAAAAGAAATAGAGAAAGAAGCAAATTGGCTTGCGGAGATGATCACGCATAGTATTTCTTTAGGTACCTCCCATTAATAGGAGGCATTGGTCGTTCTCCATGTTGATTGATGAGCTGATATGCACCGCCATCATACACTTGCTCAATAACAAATGGCCCTTCCCATTTAGGCTCAAGTTTTCCCTTAGCTTTGCCTTTTACCACAATGGGGCGCCTAAGTACGAGAACAAGTTCTCCCTTCCGAAAAACTCGTGTCTTAACAAGTTTATCATACGCACGCACCATGTTGCGACGATATAACTCTAAATCTTGGAGTGCATGTAGCCGATCTTCTTCCAAGGAATCTAGCTGCTGAAAGCGCAGCCGGATTTGCTCATCTTGGGTAATCTCATCATGGATGGCCACTCTTAGGGATGGAAGCTCCACCTCTAGAGGAAGAACAGCCTCACTCCCATATACTAGGGAGTAGGGTGTTGCTTGAGTTGGCGTACGAACCGTAACACGGTATGCCCATAAGGCTTCATAGAGACGATCATGCCAGTCACGATGATGCTTATGAACTGTCTTTTTCAAAATCTGACCAAGGGTCTTATTAAATGCTTCAATTAACCCATTTGCTTGTGGATAATATCCTGTGGAATAATTTGTAACACCCCGGTTCTGAAAAGACCGTGGCCTCTATGTGACATGCCAATCCCTGGATCGGTTCATTGGCCCACAATAGAGTAAGATGAATAACATAGCAAAATAACCGTGTATCATAGATAACGAAGATTCAGAGTACCATTATTACAATAAAAGCTTAGCCCAAAGCTAGCTCAAATTATTCAGGTAGCAACATAAACAAAGTAAACTCTCCATTCTTCAAATTGCCCACAAGTGAACAAGTGTCGAGTGGAGTACCGTGGCCTAAATCGATTTCTCAGAATCGGAATAACCTGCAACATGAAACGTAGCAGCCCCGAAGGGTCAATACATGGAATGTATGGCAAGTAGAGCTAGTAAAGGAGACAATAGTGCTAACATCTACATGCATATTTGGCAAGTGGAGCTGTGTCTGGCTTGCATTTGCAAATATCTTTGTCCTACTTTCGTAAACAGTTTTTGGTTTTCTTTGAAAAGATCCCAATTAAGTTAACCCAACAATATTAAAGCAATTATGAAGTTGGAATGAGCGAGAAACATGTCATGGAATCAATATCAAGCAACTCAGTTGTCCATAACCGAGGACACGGCTAATCGATTAGATTATACACCCTGCAGAGGTTTGTACACTTTACCCATGTGACTTGGCCAGCCCAGCTCGTACCATCACTCTCATTTTGGGTGATGATAGGGAGAAGTCCAAGTTGAGACCGTTCGGGAAGTAGCACCCCAATCCCGACGCGCACCGGTCCAACCTACCAAAATTCTACATCTTTGGATACGCGGGTTCGGGTTACCACAACCTACTAAGTCCAACCAACCGCCCATTCCATTATTGGCACATGGTTGTACACGTAAGCTACACAATAAAGAAGCCAATCATTCTCTCTTGATACCTGGGTGCCTTTCCGCAATGAAACCACCAAAAATTATCAATACCATCACACCCAGGAGATTCATTGATTAGGTTGTTTTAGTTTTCACAAACCAATACTTTTAGAAACAAGTCTCAATGATGTAACCCAGCCCTCGTTCAACAAAGCATGGCTAAGCACATCTACCAACGGTGGTTCATCTACAAGGAAAGCCCTACCACATAATAGGACATAGCATAGCGATAGTATCATCCTACACATGCATCTACAAAATACACGACAATGCATAGAAAATAATAGGACGATGTCATGAACAAAGTAGCATCTACTTGCCTTGGTTGTAGCGGTCGGAAGAACAATCCACACACGAGCAAGCGTTGCACTCGTCACAATCTACACGATACAATTGCATTCATAAACAAACAATCCACAAGCATATGCAACAAATATGATGCATGAATGCAAGAACGACAAGTGACTTGGTGCTACAGCTGCACCACAACATCCTATTCCATAATACTACCGATTGCATGCACGGAAAATAATTTTAGCACTAGGAAAACTATTAGGTAAAAGTAATGCTCAAAACTAGAGCTAGAACTCAAATAATTCACTACCGGTAGTATACTATTTGTAAAATCTTGGAAAAATTCTACCGCATAGGCATCGCTGATTAGAAACAGTACCAACTGGAATTACTCAAAAAGGAATTATAAAACTCCCCAAGTAATTAAAACACTGCAGAAACCACTAGACAGTTTCTGCAGAAGTTTTTACTATAGGCCTACCTTTTTAATTCACGATGAGATTCCCCTCGTTCCACTGAATCCAGGGACATATCATACGCGATTTTTGGAGCTACGAATCTTTTTCTACGAATTTATTACTCCGAAAAGGCCACTAACTAGTTTGATTAAACTGTACTAAACCTTGCTGCAAAAGCCTGAACCAAAGGTACAGCGAGATTCTACACGACTTGCTGAATCTACACATGTTTTATTTGCAATTTTTGACTAAGCGGTTTGATTTCTACGCAATTTACAAGTTTCTACCGAAATCTGTCAACTAAAAGGATTAACGAAATTAACCAGTCAACTGTGTCTGTTGACTGGTCAACGCGTCTGCTGACTGGGCGCTGACCGGGCGTCTGACTAGGCAACGCCTGAGTCTGACCGGTCAACGAACGATCTGAACCGCTGATCTGAAATCTGACGGTGGCTGCAGTCTTACCGGAAACAAGCGACGAAACGGGCGGCGGCGAGTTCCGGACGGCGGCGGCGATCGATTCCGGCGTCGGGTTTTTCCTGCGCGGATGTAAACGGTCAGCGCACGGTTTGAGATCGTCAACGCGGCGCGCAAGACGGCGCGCGTGTGCGGGCGTACGTGCGTGCATGGCAAGCGCGCGCGAAGGCGCGCAGCGGCGCAGCAGCGCGCACGCGGCAGCAAGCGGCGAGCGGCGGCAGCTGCAGCACCTAGCGCGCAGCAGCAGCGGCGCGTCGCGCGCAGCGCGCAGCAGGCGCGCGGCATTGGCGCGGCTCGGCGGTGGGCACAGCAGGGGGCATGGCGCGCAGCGGCCGAGGCGGGGTCGCGCGGGGGGTGCTACAGGCGGGCTGGCGTGGTCGAGGCGGGGCGCGCGGAGGCGGGGGCGAGCGACGGGCGCGGCGAGAGAGAGAGGAGAGAGGAGGCGGCGGCCTCACCTGGGCGGCGGGGATGAAGGGCGACGAGGCGGCGGGGCGGAGCCCTGGCGGCGGCGGCGCTAGGCCGAAGGGAGGCGGGGTCGGCGAGTGGCGGCGGCCTCGGGAAGCGAGGAGGCGAGGCGGCGGGGCGATCCCGAGATCGAGGCGGCACAGAAAACGAGGCAGGGCGGGGTCGGCCGGCCAGGTGGGGTCCTTTTGTGGGGTCCCACGCGGAAATCTAAACCGATTCGGCGTGGAGTTGGTTTCGGACTCGGAAATCGGTCCGGAAATTCGGACCGTTTTCCGCCTTTTTAAACAAACGGCCGTAACTTCTCCGTACGAGCTCCGAATCGAGCGATTCTTGCTCCTACGGTTTTGTAAAGTCGAGGGGAACAATCTAGGGTCAAGGGTTGAGCGAAACCATTAGGCTACAAGGGTGGACAACGCTAGTCCTACTAAAGCCTCCCGCAGGAGCCTCGTAGCAAAATAGAATAGGGTTTGGAAAATAGCGTTTCGCCGATTCCTTTCACTAGATGGTTTTGCATGGAAAAGTATGATGCGATGATATGAATGATATGCAAGACCAAATCTAAAATTTGGGATGTGACAAGACTAACCCCCTTAAGATGAATCTCGTCCTCGAGATTCGGCGCGGCTAGCAAATAGGTGTGGGTAGTCCTCTCGGATGTCATCCTCACGCTCCCAAGTGGCTTCCTCTTCTGTGTGGTGGCTCCACTGCACCTTGCAAAACCTGATCGTCTTGGTACGGGTAGTCCTCTCCGCTGTCTGCAGAATCTTGACCGGTTTCTCCTCATAGGTCAAATCATTCTCAAGCTGAACCTCCTCTAGCGATACAATGTCTCTCAATGGTGTATCCACCATCTCCGGATGGCACTTCTTCAGCTGGGATACGTGGAACACATTATGAACAGCGGACAGAGTCTCTGGCAACTCCAACTGATAAGCAACTTCCCCTTTGCGTGCTAAGACCCGATACGGTCCAATAAATCGAGGTGCCAGCTTACCCTTAATTCCAAATCTCTTGATTCCACGAAGTGGCGGCACTCTGAGGTATGCTCTATCACCTATCTCATACACCACTTCCTTGCGTTTGGCGTCAGCGTAGCTCTTCTGCCTTGATTGTGCTACCTTCAGTCTGTCCCTAATCAAGGCGACCTTCTCCTCAGCATCCTTGATCAAATCAGGTCCAAACAATTGACGTTCTCCTACTCCATCCCATAGCAATGGTGTTCGGCACCGTTTCCCGTACAGCACATCGAACGGTGACGTCTTGATGCTGGTTTGATAGCTGTTGTTGTAGGAAAACTCAGCATAAGGCAAATTCTCATCCCAACTAGAACCATGAGCCAAAGCGCAACCTCTCAGCATGTCCTCCAAAATCTGATTCACCCTCTCGGTCTGTCCATCAGTCTGCAGGTGAAACGCTGTGCTAAACTCCAACCTAGTACCGAGTGACTCGTGTAGCTGACGCCAGAAGTGTGAGGTAAATTGGGTGCCTCTATCAGATACAATACTCTTGGGAACTCCATGTAGGCACACAATTCTGTCCATGTAAATCTTGGCCAACTTTGCGCTCGTATAGGTTGTCTTCACCGGTATAAAGTGGGCTACCTTGGTCAAATGATCGACCACTACCCAAATAGAGTCATATCCTGACCTGGTCCTCGGCAATCCTGTGATAAAGTCCATTCCCACTCTATCCCACTTCCAATCCGGCACGGGAAATGGCTGTAGCAGTCCTGCTGGCTTCTGGTGTTCTGCCTTCACTCGGCTACATACATCACATAGGGCAATATGCTTGGCGATATCTCCCTTCATGTTGTTCCACCAAAATCTGCTTTTCAAATCCATATACATCTTTGTGTTGCCCGGATGTATGGAGTATGGCGAGTTATGAGCCTCCTGCAGAATCAACTCCCTTATCTCCGGGTCGCTGGGCACACAAACGGTCTCCATACCACAAGGTACCATGCTCATCCTCGTGAATATCCTTTTCCCGATTCTCCTTCATCTTTTCCTTTATCTCCTCTATTTCCTTGTCTCCCACTTGAGCCTTTATGATCTTGTCCTGTAGCGTCGGTTGGACTTCCATTGTAGCCAAATATCCTTCAGATACTACCTCCAGTCTAAGGTCCTTGAATTGCTTGCACAAATCCTCTGGCAATTCGCCAATTGTCAATCCATTGGCATAAACCTTTCGGCTCAGAGCATCTGCTACTACATTGGCCTTTCCCGGGTGGTATTGCAAATTCATATCGTAGTCCTTGATAAGCTCCAACCATATCCTTTGTCTCATGTTCAGTTCCTTCTGCGTAAATATGTACTTCAGGCTCTTGTGGTCGGTGTACACATCACAGTGTTTTCCCATTAAGTAATGCCTCCATACCTTGAGCGCATGAACCACTGACGCTAACTCCAAGTCGTGTATGGGGTAATTCCGCTCATGGTGCTTGAGTTGTCGCGAGGCATATGACACCACTCTCCCATCTTGCATCAGCACACTCCCAAGTCCCTGTCGAGAAGCATCACAGTACACTTGGAAATCCTTCTGAAGATCTGGTAAACACAGAACTGGGGCGGTCACTAGTCGACGCTTCAGTTCCTGAAAGCTAGCTTCACACACATCCGTCCATTCAAACTTCCTCTCCTTCTTCAGAAGTTCCGTCATCGGCTTAGCAATCTTGGAAAAAATTTCAATGAACCTCCTGTAATATCCAGCAAGTCCCAAAAAGCTTCGAATCTCTCCCGCATTCTTGGGTGCTTCCCACTCAGTTACTGCAGTCACTTTGCTTGGATCAACAGCGACTCCTTCTCCTGACACTACGTGTCCAAGAAACCCAACGGTGTTAAGCCAGAATTCACACTTGCTGAATTTGGCATACAGCTGGTGTTCCCTCAGTTTCTCCATAATCAGTCGCAGATGTTTCTCATGCTCAGCATCATCCTTGGAATATATCAGTATGTCATCAATAAACACCACCACGAACTTGTCCAAGTACTCCATAAATACCTTGTTCATCATGGTCATGAAGTATGCCGGGGCATTCGTTAGTCCAAAAGACATAACTGTATACTCATATAAACCATACCTAGTGGTGAAGGCGGTTTTTGGTACGTCCTCCTCCTGGATCTTCAATTGGAAGTAGCCTGATCGCAGATCAATTTTGCTGAACACCTTTGCTCCTTCCAGTTGATCAAACAAATCATTTATGTTCGGCAGAGGGTATTTGTTCTTGATGGTCACTTCATTTAGCGAACGGTAGTCCACCACTAATCTCTTGGTGATGTCTTTCTTCTCCACAAATAGAACAGGTGCACCCCATGACGACGAACTAGGCTGAATGAATCCCTTGTCCAACTGCTCTTTCAGCTGCTTCTTCAATTCCTTCAGCTCATCCACATCCATCTTATATGGTCTCTTTGCTATAGGTCCTGTTCCCGGCATCAGGTCGATAAGAAACTCCACTTCCCTGTCAGGTGGCATCCCTAGCAGCTCTTCCGGAAACACGTCGGTGTAATCCCTAATCACTGGCACGGTATCCATGCTAACCCCCTTAAGAGAATTCAACTTACACCTTCCTGGTCGTACAGCTGACTTGAATCTAATCCTCTTACCATCCGGGGTTTTGAGTGAAACAGCTCGCTGTGCACAATCTATGTGTCCCCCATGCATAGACATCCAATCCATACCTAGAATAACATCTAATCCCTGTGATTCCAACACTACCAAATGTGCACTGAAGTTGTGTGTTCCAATCCTCACAGTTAAATTGCGGCATCCCGCACTAGCTATCATATCTCCTCCAGGTGAACTCACTATAATAGACCTTTGCATAGACTCAGTAGGTAACTTATACTTATCCACAAATGCCCTTGATATGAATGAATGCGATGCACCAGTATCGAAAAGTATAAGTGCAGAGTAGTGTTGATTGGGAACTTACCAATCACAAGGTCAGGCTCATCTGGAATCTCCTCCACATTCATGTGGTTCACTGTGGCCTTCTCGTTGTTGGTTGGCTTCAGTTCTTTCCTCTCCGGACAGTTGTCAGCATAGTGTCCCTTCTGTTTACACTTGAAGCACGTCACCTCACTCAGATCCTTCTTCACAAAGCTGCGATCACGGTTGCGGTCATGTCCACCGTGTCCTCCAGAGTGGTGAGAGTGTCCCCCCTTGTGGCTATGGTGGTTACTCCTATGGTTGTCATGACGATGCCCATCGCCTCCATGGTGGTGGCGGTCATGGCTCCCATGGTCACTCCCTCCATGCTTGGAGTATCCATCATACGAAGTGCGAGACTTGTGGTGTGAACCAGAGTGATGGTTGTTGCTCTTTCTCTTGCGGCTTTCCACCTGCTTGTGCTTCCCTTCCAAGATCCTGGCCTTGTCCATAAGCTCGTGGAAAGTGGGGCAATAAACCACCAGTAGCTGCACTGAAAGCTCATCACTGAGGCCATCCAGGAATCTCTTCCTCCTTTTCACATCAGTGTCAACATTCTCAGGTGCATAACGGGACAGGTTGTTGAACTCCTCAATGTACTCGGCCACGGTGTGATTGGTTTGGCGCAAGTTGAGGAACTCCTTCCTCTTCAGGCTCAGAACTCCTGAAGACACGTGGTTGGTCCTGAAACCTTCCTCGAAGATTGCCCAAGTCACAGTATCCAGCGGGTGGGTGATCTGAAAAGTGTCCCACCAAGAAGCGGCTGGTCCCTCCAGTAAGTGAGCGGCAAACCTCACCTTCTCAGCATCAGTGCATCCAACAGTTACTAGATCCTTGTTGACTGAACGCAACCAGTCGAGAGCAACCATTGGTTCCGTTGCAGTAGAGAACTTAGCTGGCCTTAACCTCAGAAATCTGGTGAGAGCATCTCCCTGAGGCTGATTGTTTCCATTGTTGTTGTTCTGATTTGCCATGAACTGAGTCATCACTTGGGTCAGCTGTGCCTGAGCTGCCATGAGCTGCTCCAACTCAGTGGGTTGACGGCGGGGAGGCATCTGCGGTTCAGCACAGGTAAGTTTAGAAAGAATCTACTACGATAATAGGATTCTACCCATGCATATGATCAAACAACATCAAACAATAGCAGACAATCACAAGCAAGCAACACATCAACAAACGAGTGATCCAGCAACATCTCAGGGGTTATCCTAGCAGTATATACCTACTGAAATAGTTTTACAAGAGTTGGCAATGGTTAACTAAACAGTTGATCAACTAAACAACAAAAACAGCAATCTGCCAGAACAGTCTAGCAGCGTTCACGAATTTTTCCGCCTGACTTAAACTCGTCAGAAAAATATGCTGATTTTTGCACATACAGTACAGAGAGTTTCGCATCATCCAAATTATTTTCAGATTTTTCCGAGTTACCAGAAAAATATTAAAAATCGTACAGTACTGCTGTATCAGCAGAAAAACTGCAGCAAAAATAACACAGATGTTAACCAAACTTGCCATAACTCTTTCATAAAATTTGCACAAATAATTCCTGGGATATTGGAGTACACAAATAAGCAACTAATCACTCTTAAACTAACACAAACTAAGCTTCACAACGATCGAGACTAATCCTAATGAATTTGCCTAACGAGGACTAATTGGTGGACTTCTATCTACTCCTTGAAGAGGTTGCGGTAGGTCCTTGCTGTCATGCGTTGACGCTTCGGTCCACGATTCAACCATGGCGGCGGAGTGTACACCTCTCCTGAACCATCACTTGAGATCTCAAACTCCACCTCTTCTGGATCCTCCTCTTCTTCTTTATTTTCAGCTGCAACTGCAACAGCTTCATCTCCTCCACCATCATCGTCTCCATCATCATCATCCTCGTCCTCATCATCATCATCGTTCCCACTGTCATCATCATCCCCATTGTTGCCATCATCCCCATTGTCATCATCAGAGGGTGGATTCAGCTGTGCTTGGAGAGCGGCAATCTGGGCTGTCATAGCTTCAATAGTTTGATCCCTTTCCTGGACGGTCCCTTGCAACTGTTGTATGTTCTGGGTGTTCTCCTGCACAGTACCATGAAGATGAGCTATGGTTGCATCTCTGGCTGTCAGGGCATTCTCCAGAACTCCCACAGCTTCATGCAGGGTGTCAATCTCCTGTCCTTGGACCACCATACCATTGCTAGCAAAATCTGCAATCTCCTTTATCATCCTCACCTTCTCAGCTAGAGCTCCATTCTCCCTTTCCATGTCCTCTATGTGCCTCCGACGGGGTGGCATGTTGTTCCTGTCACCCGGGGTAACCACAATGTGCCCATCCTCATCACGCCTCCCATAGTCACGGTAGGGTGAATCTGCTGGCAGTAGGTGTCGGACATTATGGCACTGGCGAGACAGGGCTTCATGTATGGCCAAGTTGATACCAAGTCCCCAGTTGCAATATGTCTTGGTGTAGATCAAATGCACTGGGTTTGGCAAGGCGGCATCCCTGAATATGAAGGTAGTGATCTCCCATACATCCTCTCCATATCCATAGGTGTACAACCTTCTTCCCTTGAACATGGGCAGTGGCAATCCCAATGACTGCGAGAGCTGAGCTAACTGCCTTGCAAAGGGTCTTGGTGACTCCATGGTGGCATACTCAGTCCTGACTTCTCCCATCTACCAAGTAAAAGAGGAAAGTATGAGAATAGCATATGGTAAGAATTTACAAGGGTGAAAGGCATAAGATGAAAGACAGAGTTAATATAGGCTTTAATAAATCTATGGCTTCCTAATCCAATTCTAGGTCACGATCCTACAGTCGACACACGGGCTCTGATACCATCCTGTAACACCCCGGTTCTGAAAAGACCGTGGCCTCTATGTGAGATGCCAATCCCTGGATCGGTTCATTAGCCCACAATAGAGTAAGATGAATAACATAGCAAAATAACCGTGTATCATAGATAACGAAGATCCAGAGTACCATTATTACAATAAAAGCTTAGCCCAAAGCTAGCTCAAATTATTCAGGTAGCAACATAAACAAAGTAAACTCTCCATTCTTCAAATTGCCCACAAGTGAACAAGTGTCGAGTGGAGTACCGTGGCCTAAATCGATTACTTAGAATCAGAATAACCTGCAACATGAAACGTAGCAGCCCCGAAGGGTCAATACATGGAATGTATGGCAAGTAGAGCTAGTAAAGGAGACAATAGTGCTAACATCTACATGCATATTTGGCAAGTGGAGATGTGTCTGGCTTGCATTTGCAAATATCTTTGTCCTACTTTCGTAAACAGTTTTTGGTTTTCTTTGAAAAGATCCCAATTAAGTTAACCCAACAATATTAAAGCAATTATGAAGTTGGAATGAGCGAGAAACATGTCATGGAATCAATATCAAGCAACTCAGTTGTCCATAACCGAGGACACGGCTAATCGATTAGATTATACACCCTGCAGAGGTTTGTACACTTTACCCATGTGACTTGGCCAGCCCAGCTCGTACCATCACTCTCATTTTGGGTGATGATAGGGAGAAGTCCAAGTTGAGACCGTTCGGGAAGTAGCACCCCAATCCCGACGCGCACCGGTCTAACCTACCAAAATTCTACATCTCTGGATACGCGGGTTCGGGTTACCACAACCTACTAAGTCCAACCAACCGCCCATTCCATTATTGGCACATGGTTGTACACGTAAGCTACACAATAAAGAAGCCAATCATTCTCTCTTGATACCTGGGTGCCTTTCCGCAATGAAACCACCAAAATTTATCAATACCATCACACCCAGGAGATTCATTGATTAGGTTGTTTTAGTTTTCACAAACCAATACTTTTAGAAACAAGTCTCAATGATGTAACCCAGCCCTCGTTCAACAAAGCATGGCTAAGCACATCTACCAACGGTGGTTCATCTACAAGGAAAGCCCTACCACATAATAGGACATAGCATAGCGATAGTATCATCCTACACATGCATCTACAAAATACACGACAATGCATAGAAAATAGTAGGACGATGTCATGAACAAAGTAGCATCTACTTGCCTTGGTTTTAGCGGTCGGAAGAACAATCCACACACGAGCAAGCGTTGCACTCGTCACAATCTACACGATACAATTGCATTCATAAACAAACAATCCACAAGCATATGCAACAAATATGATGCATGAATGCAAGAACGACAAGTGACTTGGTGCTACAGCTGCACCACAACATCCTATTCCATAATACTACCGATTGCATGCACGGAAAATAATTTTAGCGCTAGGAAAACTATTAGGTAAAAGTAATGCTCAAAACTAGAGCTAGAACTCAAATAATTCACTACCGGTAGTATACTATTTGTAAAATCTTGGAAAAATTCTACCGCATAGGCATCGCTGATTAGAAATAGTACCAACTGGAATTACTCAAAAAGGAATTATAAAACTCCCCGAGTAATTAAAACACTGCAGAAACCACTAGACAGTTTCTGCAGAAGTTTTTACTGTAGGCCTACCTTTTTAATTCACGATGAGATTCCCCTCGTTCCACTGAATCCAGGGACATATCATACGCGATTTTTGGAGCTACGAATCTTTTTCTACGAATTTATTACTCCGAAAAGGCCACTAACTAGTTTGATTAAACTGTACTAAACCTTGCTGCAAAAGCCTGAACCAAAGGTACAGCGAGATTCTACACGACTTGCTGAATCTACACATGTTTTATTTGCAATTTTTGGCTAAGCGGTTTGATTTCTACGCAATTTATAAGTTTCTACCGAAATCTGTCAACTAAAAGGATTAACGAAATTAACCAGTCAACTGTGTCTGTTGACTGGTCAACGCGTCTGCTGACTGGGCGCTGACCGGGCGTCTGACTAGGCAACGCCTGAGTCTGACCGGTCAACGAACGATCTGAACCGCTGATCTGAAATCTGACGGTGGCTGCAGTCTTACCGGAAACAAGCGACGAAACGGGCGGCGGCGAGTTCCGGACGGCGGCGGCGATCGATTCCGGCGTCGGGGTTTTTCCTGCGCGGATGTAAACGGTCAGCGCACGATTTGAGATCGTCAACGCGGCGCGCAAGACGGCGCGCCTGTGCGGGCGTACGTGCGTGCATGGCAAGCGCGCGCGCGAAGGCGCGCAGTGGCGCAGCAGCGCGCACGCGGTAGCAGCGGCTAGCGCAGCGCAGCAAGCGGCGAGCAGCGGCAGCTGCAACACCTAGCGCGCAGCAGCAGCGGCGCGTCGCGCGCAGCAGGCGTGCGGCGTTGGCGCGGCTCGGCGGTGGGCGCAGCAGGTGGCGCGGCGCGCAGCGGCCGAGGCGGGGTCGCGCGGGGGGGCTGCAGGCGGGCGGGCGTGGTCGAGGCGGGACACGCGAAGGCGGGGGCGAGCGACGGGCGCGGCGAGAGAGGAGAGAGGAGGCGGCGGCCTCACCTGGGCGGCGGGGATGAAGGGCGACGAGGCGGCGGGGGAAAGCCCTGGCGGCGGCAGCGCGAGGCCGAAGGGAGGCGGGGTCGGCGGGTGGCGGCGGCCTCGGGAAGCGAGGAGGCGAGGCGGCGGGGCGATCCCGAGATCGAGGTGGCACAGAAAACGAGGTAGGGCGGGGTCGGACGGCCAGGTGGGGTCCTTTTGTGGGGCCCCACGCGGAAATCTAAACCGATTCGGCGTGGAGTTGGTTTCGGACTCGGAAATCGGTCCGGAAATTCGGACCGTTTTCCGCCTTTTTAAACAAACGGCCGTAACTTCTCCGTACGAGCTCCGAATCGAGCGATTCTTGCTCCTACGGTTTTGTAAAGTCGAGGGGAACAATCTAGGGTCAAGGGTTGAGTGAAGCCACTAGGCTACAAGGGTGGACAACGCTAGTCCTACTAAAGCCTCCCGCAGGAGCCTCGTAGCAAAATAGAATAGGGTTTGGAAAATAGCGTTTCGCCGATTCCTTTCACTAGATGGTTTTGCATGGAAAAGTATGATGCGATGATATGAATGATATGCAAGACCAAATCTAAAATTTGGGATGTGACATAGTTCCATTGAATTTTATATTTAGCCATGAACTTGACCATTTTACGGGACTTAAAAGCCTTGGCATTATCCGAAGTAATGCGATGTGGAATTCCAAAGCGATAAATAATATTACGCTCTAGAAAGTTTATAACATTGTCACTCTTTATTTCTCTTAATGGTACTGCCTCCGCCCACCTAGAGAAGTAGTCTGTTGCTGCAAGTATGAACTTGCGCCCCCTAGAAGATGGCGGCTCAAATGGTCCAATGACATCTATACCCCATGCATCAAAAGGCCATGCAGGTATAGTTGGATGTAACGGAACTGGCGGTTGGTGCTTTATAACTCCATGAATTTGGCAGCTGTGACATGACCTTGCCACTCTAAGACAGTCTGTCATAATCCCTGGCCAAAAGTAGCCACTTAGTTTGATACTATGATACATTTTTGCTCCACTTTGATGCCCACCGCATACACCATAATGAACTTCTTGCAGGATCTGATCCGCTTCATTTTTTGACACACACCGTAGCAACATTTCTTGCCCAAAAGAACGTCGATACAAAGTCCTTGCTTTGACTAAATAGGAAGGCAGGCGTCACTGCAACCTGCGCCTTTCCACTATATCACCTGGGAGTATCCCATGATTAAAGTAATCAAGGAATGGCTTGCGCCAGTCATCCTCACTGCTGACATTGGCTACAACGTGGTGTACTTCATATTCTTGCGGTATCAATTCTAGTATAGCTGGAAGGAGCCACCTCTCTTCTATCTTTACCTGAGCGGCTTCACCCTCAGGAAGTACTAATGATGATGCAAGTTTTGCTAATGCATCTGCAGAGGAATTCTTGCTTCGTGGGACATGTAATAATTTAATGTGCTCAAACTTCCTCATGAGGATTTGCGCTGCCTGTGATATGGCACCAATTCTGGCTTGCGTACCTCGTATATGTTATTGACTTGGCGAACAATGAGTTGAGAATCGCCATATACTAGTATGTTACGTACGTCCATAGAAAGCGCAAGTAGAAGGCCAAAAAGAAGAGCCTCGTACTCGGCCTCATTATTGGAGCACTCTTCCTTCAGAAGAGAGAAAGAGTGGTGAATAGTTCCTCCTTGAGGAGTCTTAAAAACCAATCCAGCACCGGCTCGTCGTTTTGTTTCACCATCAGGTTCTACCTCTGTGCGAGATGCCCCATCAAAATATAGTTCCCATTGCGACTCAATATCGATAGTAAATACTTCTTCATCGGGTAGCTCAATAATCAAAGGGGAGTCGTATGGTATAGGATGTGCCGCGAGAAAATCAGCCAATGCTTGACCTTTAATCGCTTTTTGTGGAACATAGGTAATATCATATTCCATCATGGATAGAGCCCATTTTCCAAGGCGACCCATAAGCACAGGTTGATTTAGAACATACTTTATGGGATCAGTACGTGCCACAAGTTGTATTTGATGTTCTAGCATATAATGTCGTAGCTTTTTTAGAGCAAAAATAAGGGCTAAACACAACTTCTCTATAGGAGAGTAATTGTGTTCGGCGCCTGCCATGGTTCGACTTAGGTAGTAGCAGGCTACTTCTTTTCCTTCATCATTATGTTGGGCTAGTAATGCACCTACCGAGGATGGTTGTGCAGAAATATAAAGAATGAGCGGTCTTCCTTTGACTGGAGCAGCTAGAACGGGAGGGTTTACTAAATAGCGCTTAATGCTTTCAAACGTGTTATGGCATTTCTCATCCCACTCGAATGGAACGCCTTTCCTCATTAATCTTGTGAAGGGCTGAGTGCGTCCTGAGAGATTAGAAATAAAGCGATGTATATATGCCAAATGACCTTGTAAGGATTTCAATTCTTTCAAATTTGTGGGTGGTGGCATGTCTTGTACCGCCTTGATGTGCTTCGGTGAAATTTCAATGCCACGGTGATGAACAATAAAACCCAAAAATAGACCAGATTTTACTGCAAAGGCGCATTTAAGAGGATTCATCTTGAGTTGATGTTTCCTCAAACGATTAAAGACAACACGTAGATCATCCTGATGATGTCGGATGTCTTTGGTTTTGACAACCATGTCGTCAACATAGCATTCCACAATGTCGTGAATGAGATCACCCAAAACGTTGGTCATGGCCCGTTGATATGTCGCACCTGCATTCTTTAATCCAAAAGGCATTACTTTATAATAGAAATTGCCCTTGGGTGTCCGGAAAGCGGTGTTAATGGCATCATGCTCATCCATCTTAATTTGGTTATAGCCAGATGACCCATCCATAAAGGACAAGGCACCATAACCTGTAGTAGAGTCAACAACCATCTCAGTGATGGGTATAGGGAAATCATCTTTGGTACAAGCACGATTTAGGTCGCGAAAGTCTACACATGGCCGCAATTGCCCATTACTTTTCTCTACAGGGACAATATTTGCTAACCATTGAGCATATTGTACCTCCTCAATGAATCCAGCAACGATTAGCTTATCCACCTCGACGATAATACGATCTTGCAGTTCTGGTCGAAAACGGCGTGGTTGTTGCTTCACTGGCCTGAACTGGGGATCAATGGCCAGCTTGTGTGTAGCGACCTTAGGATCAAGCCCTGGCATTTCTTTGTAAGACCATGCAAAACAGTCTCGAAACTCCAATAGGAATTGCCGATAACTCTCACGTTCTTGCAGTGTTAGAGAGGCGCTTACAAAGGTATGACGTGGGTCATTCTCTGTACCCAAATTAATTTTGACAAGCTCGTCGATAGTGTATTGACCACCATCTTCAAGTTGTGCTGGTGCAGGAGCAGCATCAACTACCTCTCCTTGATTAATCATCATGGATTTATGAACCTGAGATAGAAGGAAATTTTCATCTTTTATACCACTACGTGCATTTAGAGCAACATGAAAAGAACGAAGTTGGTGTGGAGTTTTATAGAAACTATTACCACCATCCATGTCAGATGTTGGTTCTCGACTTTCACTATTTTGAACATTATTCACATATGTCATGTGGCATGTCAAATGTTGCACGCCATCATGATCTTCATCCTCGCCTTCAGAAGATTCTGAGCGGATGTATCCCAAACCATACTTCGGTTGTGCTTTGTTCTTATTCTTAACGAGCTTTTCAGCTTGATCCCACCATCTTTCACAAATGGCGGGTGGTGAGGGTAACATGCAGTTTCTTTGAAGTTTAATACCCGCCTTTTCCAACAAGCGAACCATTCTAGGTTCCACCTTCATAGTATTTGATGATACATCAACATCAAAGAGAGAGGGAGAAAAATTAATTATATGGTCACAAGGTTGTGATTGTGGTACCTTATATAGGAGAGTAGGATTGGAGCCTCTACATTGGCCCGGGACCAACCATACCTCCAATGGCATTGCTATTGATACATACATGGATGGGGGCTGTTTAAGTGTAGCTCCCCTTGAATTTTCTATTTCTTTCACCCTTCTCCTTACTGTTCCTTCCAGTGGCGCCGAGCTTTGCGTTGTGGGCATATCTAGCACAATAGGAAGAGGTGCTTTGCCCATATTGTCGAGGAGTTTAGGAACTCCTGCACATGCAGCACTTGTATTAGATATAGCATCAGTTGATGATGGTGTTAGAAGAATAAAGGACTCCTTAGTTTCAAGATCATGGACATGTATAGGCTTGGATATAGACCTCAGTATGAGAGGAGCTTCGGTAGAAGCTTCCACACTCGATAAGAGTGGTGGTGTTTGTAATGTGGCATTAAAGAAGGCCTCATTGTGAAGATAAGCATGCCCATAATTGCGAGCCATCATCGTGGAGGATCTCCCCCTACCACGACCTCTTCCATGTATTTTCTTGGAGGAGAGTTGGCTAGATGAAGATTCCACCCCCATGGATGGTGTAGAGCTAGGTGTGACCAAAATATCCACTGGAGGAGTCACACGCCCTTGTCGGGTTTGTGGCTCTTCGCACGGGAAGTAATATTTGGCATCAGCATGATGCGCCTCTTGGATGGTGTACGGTTTTGTGTTTCCCGCTATACGATGTTGCTCTCCACTTCCATCCACAAATTTGAGACATTGGTGTAGTGTAGAGGGAACCACTTGATATTTATGTATCCATGGTCGACCCAGCAATGCTGAATAGGAAGTCTTTGCTTCTATCACAAAGAAGCGCACCTTAAAACTGAAAGCTGACATTTGTATTTTCACAGTAATAGAGCCTAGTGCTGACCTTCCTTGATTATCAAAACCACATATGATGACTTCTGTTGGCTCTAAATCATCCAATGTGAAGCCCGCACGAGTTAGGCTTCGAATGGGTAAGATGTTGACAGCAGAACCAGGATCAATGAGGATGCGCCTCAAGTGAGCGGTTCCAATATTTCCTTCTATGTAAAGCGGACGATTATGATTATCATCCACAATCACCTTATCTTCCTCCGTGAAGGTAATCTCATTTGTGGTCAAGAAATTACAAACTATTTGATGCTTTGCCATTGTTACTTCATAGCGTTTAGGATCTTCTAGTGCTTGAATAAGAGCTTGGCGAAGTTCAGGAACCAACATTAGTGCATCGTAGACACTTAAAAGTGCTGGAATGCGTTTTAGATGGGCCACTATATTATAATCTATGTTGGGAGGTGTCCCGCCATCCTCAGCCGGATTTTCCTGTCCATCATGATTTTGTGCGACATCTTTAGGATCGTTTATCTTTTCTTTCACAACCCTCTTGGGTTGAACTTTCTGAAGTTCGGGTAAAACTTTTCCTCCTCGTAAGTTCATATTTGCTTCAAGAGGAGGTTCAGACAATAAACTCTGTGCATGTAGAGTCTCTTTCTCATGTGGTGTTACTGCATCATCAGAAGAGATACTAGTATTTGACGAATAGTCAAGTATAATATTGCATGTAGCTTTATTTGAAGAAGGCTGGGAAGTGTTTTCCTCTATCTTATCTTCTATAGAACTGATCTTCTGCCTCCAGTTGTGGGGCATGAACTGCTCCAAAGTGGGCAATATACGGTTTGATCGAGGGTAAGACTCGTCACCTTCAGAGGTCGGCACAAACCTAGGCGGCATGCAACGTTGGCTTGGATTGTATCCTCTACCCAGCCTCGGCTTGTTATGATAAGATGCCAACCATGTTCCTTGTCCATCTAACTTTCTCGACGAAGGCATGTAAGGCTTGACCTCGTGTGTTGATGTTCTCGCACCAGCTCTAGAGGGTGCGTGACTTACTCTTAGGCTAGTAAATTTTTCTTCAACTTGAGATAATGGCACCCATGTTTCGTGCTCTTTCTTTGACATGGGATTCATTTTCACAGTCACCATGTTGACAGTGTGATAATTTGGATTTCTAGCATCAGGTTGTATTTGAAGCCTTTATTCATTGATGGCTCGTTGGAGCCATTCCTTAAAAGAAACACAGTCCTCGATGACATGACCCACATATCGATGATATGGACAATACAAAGGGTTGTCCTTCATGTTTACTTGATCAGGACGTTTCGGATCAGGCAAATTTAGATGATTATGTGCAATCACTTGATCGAAGAATCCTTTTATCATTTCTCTCCGAAATATGTATTGCTTCCTAAGAAGCTCTTGAATAGTGGGACGTTGCCTTATCCCCTCTGATTCATTTCTTATGCCTAGCATAGGCACGTTGTTTGTTTGCACAACCCTCGTTGTATTTGCCTCATTGGACACCTTGGGCTTGGTCACAATATTTGGCTTTGCTGTCGAGTTGAAACCCTTGGCATGATCGCTAGCATTTTTATACAACTCCATGATTTGAGGAGACTTTTCGAACTCTAGCTTGGTCGCGGCCACCGCTGAGCTGAGTGCACTAAATGTTTTAGGTTCCCGTCGGGACACTTCAAGCGACCAGTGTTGTTGCATTCCATGGACGCACATCTCAATAGCATCTTCTGTGTGCATGTCCCTTGCTAGGCGTACAAAGCTATTACGAAATCTGACGATATATTCATCAATCTTCTCATCCTGCCTTTGTCGAACTTGTGCTAGCTCGACCACTGAAAAATCTTTTTTCATTGTTACGAAATGAGCTTTGAAGAGATTCTTCATACTTTTCCAATCAGGAATAGAACTGATAGATAGGCGACTATACCAATGAAAGGCAGCGCCTGTCAAAGAACCCGAGAATTGTCGCAGTAGAAGCGAGGGGTTGCGAGCAGTATCTCCACATGTTGCCTCAAAATAAGCTAGATGTTCTCGTGCATCACCTGTTCCATCAAATTGACGAAACTTAGGCGGATGCCACCCTGCGGGAAAGGCTACAAGATCATGCCATGACTCATATGGCTTGTCAAGCTCACTCTCACAAGTTTGAGGGTCTTGTTCTATTGTAAATCTCTTCATTTTATTATCAACCATGTCTTCAATCATTTTATGATAGTTTCGGAGCATATCTGGTTGATCCACCAAGCTATTAGTTAATACACCCGTGTTAGGAAGAACTTGGGGAGATTGCTTAGCCGCCTCAGCTGCCCTCGCAGCTTCTATTTCTTCCACTTGTGGATCAACGACTCCTTGATTCATAATTTGGGGTATACCCCGATCTGAACCACCAAGGAAATCTAAGAGTTTATCGAACTTTGATGCTAACTGATTTAACTGATGTTGTTGCGAGTGTAATTGCAACTCAAGTTGTTTGTCACAGGATCCTGATGCAGCCGGATCAGTATGAATATTTAATGTTTCCGTCACACCCGCATCACCTTCCATGCGATCAGAAATCACATGGGCCAGTACAATGTTGTCATCTTCGAATTCACACTCTTCCTCTGACATCATAGAACGTGCAAAGTTAGAGTAGGGAGGAGATCCAGATAGTCTCTCTAATGAGGAACTAGAGTCTCTATCATAACTATCACCAGAACCATCACTTTTGTGGTCTTCCTCTTCTCCTACATGATGAGAAGAGCTATCTTCCAATATTTCTGAGGCAATGGCTTTTAAACGAGTACCGATTCCTTGACGCTTAAGATATTGCTGAAGCAATGTCGGATCTTGCGGAAGGTGCGATGAAAGCAACACATAACGACGAGAATATTGTGGATCATTCTTGAGTGATGATTGTCCATCTGTTATAGGGAGGCAAGGTGCAGCCGATGAGGATGGTGCGTCCCCATCATGCTTTTCTCTTTATGAACTCTTGAACCAGCCACGAACCTTTCCAAGGTTTAGGAAATCTTTGGAAAAGGAGGCCTTGGGGTTGGGCATGATCTCTTCATCAGAAGGGTAAGAAAACTCTTGTTCAACTGGCGGAGGAACCCAGTTGTTAGGAGTATGTTCATCGTGTGTGCTCAAAGTACCACACATAACAGTATCTTTTGCATCATTCTTTCCAACTTCTTTTATCGCATCATTTCCGCCTTCTGAAGGCACGTTCATGGAATTACTTACAATTCCTGCTCCGTGAGATGGTATTGAAGGGTTTTGTTCTTGCATTGGATCAACCACCATAATATTATTTTCTTGACCCACATCCTCTAAAGGAGCTGGTGGAGTCTTTATTGTATTGTCCACCTCCATGTGTTGCATTGAGGGTTGAGACTTTAATTCGATAGCGCCCTTATGAAGGGACACTATTTCTTCTTTCTCATGAGCATCCTTTTGAGGGGACACTGCGAGATTCTTGGGAGGTACTTCTAGCCTCTCGCCTGTTCCATCACCTTGTTGCCGTGGTTTTGGAACGAGACGTTCAATGAGGTAGTTATACCTCTCATGTTGGAGTAATGTTGGTGAGAGTCGTAGTGTGATCTTATCATAAAACGGATGAACACGTCCATCTGATCTAACTCGCACATGTACATTACCAAGCACAAGATCTTGTAGTTCTTGATAAAGTGCACGTCGATTCATTCTACGCTTATCGCGCTTGTGTTGATTTGCCCGAAGGGGATATGAAGTTCTTGGTGGAACAGACGGTGTAGGGAGAAGTGGTGCAGTTGTTTGGCTAGCCGTTGGTGGTGGAGCCGAGGAAGATACAACCCCAACAGGTTGTCGTACAGGATAATATGGAGGCGGCATATTCTGCCCCCCGTTTACAGTTGGTGCACTTGCATTATTCTCACGACGATGTTCATGGAGATTTTGCTCTCTTCTCGGGGACACAGGTCGCCACTCTTGACGAGACCATGAGTTCCAGTGCGAGTTCTGCTGATGTTGAAAAGTTGGCGCGGGCGGGGATCTCCGACGAGGTGCCCAAGTTCCACGATCATTCTGTGGGCGATAGCTAGGAACATGCCGTCTAGCTTCACCTTGCCGTGATGACTCGGGCACTTGTGAATAGGGGCCACGATCTTGAAATCTTGACTCGTGGGCATAACGGTATGGAAATTGAGAGCGTTGCGTAGGTGCATGATTCCTTGGCATGCCCCCATTTTGCAAAGGTGCCTCACGGCCATGGACTTGTTGTTGTAGAGTTCTCAATTGGTGTTGAAGCTGATGCAGTTGCTACTGCACATCATTAGAACGAGGCGCCGGGGTTTCATTAGAGAGTACCTCGAACTTGTTTTCACTTTCTTTCTCTCCGACAGTAACATGACATGCCGAGACAATTATAGATGGATTGAAGTGATTCAATGTATTGCCAATGGAAGGGTCGCATCCTGGAAAGGTAGCGTCACGCTTCAAAGTGCGAGTCCAAAATTCATTCATGATTGCTTGCCTAACAAGCTCTTTCACCCGATGTGGCCTTGTGATCCACTCAGTTGGAGAAATGTTGTAAGGTTCATTAACGGGGTCAAGATACTCCTCATCATCAAGTGACAACGGCGTATCAGGCTCCAAAATATTACCGCTCAGCCGAGCGTGTAGCTTTTTCAGATTGCTACGCTTTCGACGATAGTTACGAAGAGCATTAGCATTTTTGTTGGATCGCGCATTGCGCACGGACCAAGACAGGCGGTAAGCAGCCTTGTCGAGCCCCTCCAACAGTTTAGCCTTTTCACCCACTATAGTCGAAGAAGGTAAACTCAACATGTTATGAGCCTCCTCAATCAAGGCCTTGCGTTCCTCACTAGCCTTGAAAGCAGCGTATTTTTCAGCCTTCCTAGTTTCAACGGAACAAACGGATGCCGGATCATGTATCTTGTGGTAATAGACCTCATCTCCGTGTTCAATGCCTACCACGGGAGACCACGATCCAAACTGGATCAGAGTCGGAGCCGGGGTGTGCCTCATGGCTTGCTCCATGGTAATGGTAGGGAAGGAGTCACCTACAAAAGGGAATCCCTCGTGTTAGTATATTGACGTGTACGACGCAGTTGATGAGCCACTTATACACTAGGTTAAACATATTTTCTCCAAGTGCAAAAAATAAATCACCCCGCACGCATGCATGGGCCCTTTATATTTTCATCGTCGGGTATGATACCACAACATCAAATAAGAAATCACTTTTTATTTCCGGTGAAACTCATTTATGATTGGTATCCGAAAGAACAGGTGCTAAGCAAGAGTACTGCATGCATACGGCCCCCATGCACTTCTTTTGTTTTTTCACGAAGGAGTAAATACAACAGCTCTACTACCATCTGATTCTTCTTTAAACACTTTGGCTCCTATACATGATTAACTGTTTTGGGACAAGAATTTTATGTCAACAGAGAAGACTTGTAAGACAATCGGACTTCCTGACAATGATAATCGGAGTGACAAGCACACACTGTTTTTAACAAGCGCATGCATCACAATCAGAAGGATGCGTGCATGAATTATACACCCCCTCCTTTTTTTCAAAGAAATACCTCTAGCTGATCCCTCGCTAGGTATGGCATGGGTGCATATAGAAATGGAAACACGCACATGATACTTTTAGAGGTAGCGTCGGCTCATGCAAAGAAACTGGGATAGGATGACAATCGGAGCGCAGCAGAGATGGAAGGAGAATCTGGTCCCACCGGGCGTGCCATTTTGTTTGACACAAAAAAAACAACAAAGTATACAAAAAACAACAAAAAATAATAATGTATGCGGGCGTGCCAGTATACAAAGTATACAAAAAAAGACAAGTAACATAGGAAAACACATCTTTATTAATTCTTTGGAGAATTACAAAGTACAATTTCCCATAATTACAAATATTGCGCCTTGATAAACATCTGACTTGGATCAACGATTGTGTAGTTCCAAATTCCCGGAGCCTCGCGAGACACCCGGTTAATTACATCCACGGGATCAAGCCGTGGAATACCTCCGATTAAGCTGCGCTGATGATCGTCGTTGTTTAGATAATCTTGAGAATAAAAAGATTAGCTTTGTTCCGCCGAAGCACAATCATATATGCTATCTCGACGTGCATAATAATGAGAGATTTATTTGACAAGGAGGGTGGCTTTTGCCTCGTCGGTGCCCAGCCATATGGCCCTTGCCTCATCAAAGTAGTGTTGCTTTTGCCTCGTCGGTGCCCAGCAACGGTATGACTATCTCATCAAAATTACGACGTGTTGATGGCATAATGACCGAGCTTCGTCGTCACTTGGCCATAGTGTAGTCTAGCCTCGTCGGCACTAGACATAAGATGATGTATAGAAATCGACCTTCATCTCATAGAGATTAGATCGTGAATCCGAGATGGGCAATTGATGAAGCGTTGCCTTACTCGTTTTATCAACCGAACTCCTTCATAAGGCTCGAGGTTGAGCACCACCGATATAGATGAAACAATCGGACGATGACTTTGACATAACCCATATGAACGACCTCGATGAGACGGTCGCTGCTATGGTTGTGGCATAATTATTGTATGCGCTTTACATGAACGACTTCGATGAGACAGTCGTTACCATGGTTGTGATAATCTTTATGGCCGACCCTGACAAAGCAGTCGTACCATGATTGTGGCCACACGGCCGCCGACCTTGAGGAAACAATCGGGTCATGGTTGTAAAGATTAACGGCTACATCTAGCATCCCACACGGATGATCTAGAGCAGCCATGTTGAGACAAAACCAACGATACAAATAGATCTTATATTATCTCACCTTGCAAATAAGACTTCATGGATGGCGGGAGTAGTAGCGGCATCTTGGCGCCGCTGATCGCCTTCGACGTAGTGTGGGAATTAAGAAATTTGTGTTCTAAGTGGTGTTCTCACGTGGCCGGAGCAGGGCTTCGCAACTGCGTCGCCCGTGCTACGCGTGTGAATTTTACTAGAGCAGAGCTTCGCTATTGCGTTACCCGTGCGATGGTGTGCGGAGCAGCGCGTCGGCTAGCTCTCTCTGCGTGCCTCCCCCCTGAACGAGGAGTCTAGTAGCTTTATATAGGCATTGGCTGGCTTGCAAATCACGTCCACCACTGTTTCAACTGCCTAGGAGTCTATCTGCTGAAAACGCGTGAAGTTTGAACAGATAATATATTATATCCCTACGAGGTCCGTAAAGTCAGCGTATAAATACTGGTTGTCTGGCCGTAGACATCCAGAAATTAGACCCAGCGGCGGTGTATAAATACTGGCCGGTAGACGTCAAGGTAACAAATCTCCAACGCCCCATGGGCATGCATGTCGTCGTGTATTGGATGTCTAGCTCTTCCCATCTCCAAAATTGTAGTCTCGTATTTGTATGGCAGCTGATCGATTGGTGCTCCAAAGCTCTAGCTAGCTAGCTCACTTCATGTAAAAACCTTTGAAAACTCATGTCTCTTAAATAGTTAGTCAAAATTATAATCTGTTTTTACCATTATAATGTAGACAATGAACTCTATAAAATAAGTCCAATATTAAATATATATTCTTTCACAAATGTTTTACACATTGTGGGGGCCATGTGTCATAGACGAGGGATGTGTAATATATATTTACATTATGAACTCTTGGTACAAAAATTCATCAAACAGATACGCTTCTTCTTTCTCACCAAAACTACCAGATCTATATTCTTCTCCAAATCCTCTTTTGTGGTGTTCGTGCCATTCACTAATGCAGCCAGCGTACAACAATGGAAATCTTAACCTGGAATCAAACACCAACCAGGAGTATGCCGCAAGTTGGACTCCAAGACTAGGTATGGAATTCACCACAACAGATAAAGCATGGAAATTCTAGGTTTCTTATGCAGGAAAAATAGGATTTGATGCTAGGAAGCACTATAGTAATAAGAATAAAGATGGAGTTGTAACATCAACAAGATTCTTATGTGGAAAAGAAGGTCACCGGTCAAAATATAAACGCGAGGATCAATACAAGTCATCGCGAGCTGAAACAAGGACAGGTTGTAAAGCACGCATGGGAAATCTTTTGAACAGAAATACCAACAAATATAGTGTACATGACTTTGAGGCAGAGCACAATCATGTCTTTTATCGGCCAGATATGATCCACTTGATCCCATCTCAACAAAAAGTATATCCACTGGATGCCATGGAAATAGAAGCAGCAGATCACGCTGGCATTGCACCAAAGGCAGCACATGTCTTTTCCGGAGAAGTTGGTGGTGGAACTTCCAATCTTGGGTACACACTGCAAGATCGCAAAAATTACTTGAGGAGTAAGCGTCAACGTAGCTTGCAGTATGGAGAAGCAGGAGGTTTGTTAAAGTATTTTAAGTATTTTCAGCAACAAGTCATTGACAATCCATCCTTTCAATATGCTGTCCAGCTAGATAGTGAAGAACAAATAACCAATATATTTTGGGCTTATGCTAAAATGTTGATAGACTATGCTTTATTTGGTGATGTGATTATATTTGATACCACATATTCTACCAACAAAGAGTACATACCCTTTGGAGTTTTTGTTGGATTTAACCATTTTCGAGAAATAGTGGTTTCTGGAGTAGCTCTCTTATATGATGAAACAATAGATTATTTTAAGTGGTTATTTGAGACTTTTCTAGCGGCACATAATCAAAAGCATCCCAAAATAATTTTTACTGATCAAAATGCAGCAATGGGTAAGGCAATTGGTGAGGTTTTTGTGGATACAATACATGGTTTGTGTTGTTGGCATATGGGTCAGAATGCAATAAATCATATAAGCTCGCATAAGGCCGATGAACCAACAGAAGGTGTCCTCCCTAGTGATCCTGGTCAAAAAAGGATGAAGCAACAACAATTCTAAAGGAATACAATCGTTGCATGTATTTATATGAGAAAGAAGAGAAGTTTGAAGAAGTTTTCAATTCTATGCAATCTAAGGTGAAGCAAGTAAGCTGGCTAGATGGTATTTACAAACTAAAGCACAAGTGGGCTTATTGCTACATGAAGGATGTGTTTATACTGGGAATGCGAAGCTCACAACTCGGCGAGAGCTTCAATAAAGACCTGAAGCAACATCTGTAATTTAATTTGGACATAGTAAGGTTCTTCAAACATTTTGAAAGGGCTGTTCAAGAAAAGCATGAAAAGGAGGTAAAGTCTGAACATGAAGTTAGGAAAAAGTTGCCGATGGTAAAAATGAAGGGCACACCGGTACTACAGCAAGCAACAAATGTTTATACACCACCTATATTCAAACTCTTATAGGAGGAGCTTGAAAAATCAACCGCAACTTATATCAAGAACTCGGTGCAAAATGATTCGATCATTGAGTTCACTGTTGCCATTTGCAATCTTGAAGGGTAGCCAACTAATAATTATGGATACAAAGTTTCTGTTCACCCCATTAATCAAACTGTTTCTTGCAGTTGTAATAAATTTGAGAAACATGGGATCCTTTGTAGCCATGTGTTGAAATCACTAGATATGATGAATATCAAGTTGATTCCTGAAGCATACATTCTTAAAAGATGGACAAAAGAAGCAAGATTAGGCATTGTGCAAGACAACAAAGGAAAGGATATTTTGGAAGATCCTAAGTTGGAAAAATTGCACCGATACAAATCAATATGCAAAAAGTTTGCTCGCTTGGCTTCAAGAGCGGTGGACTTTGATGAATCATTTTTCTTACTAGACAATTCACTTGATTCAATGAACACAACCATAGAAGAGAAGATAAAGGAATTTTTCAAGCCAGAAGATTCCCATGAGGAAAGATCGCCAATGTCACAACAAACTTTGGATAGTAGAGTGGCTGGTCTAAAGAAGAGGGAAGGTCGGAAGAGTAATAAGAGACCAAAGGATTGGGTTGAGTTAATGCAAGAAAAGGCTAAAAAGAAAGTAAAAAAAACAGGCCAAGTCAAAGAAAGGGAAATCAAACAAAAGAGTGATAAGTGGAACCAACACAAAGGAAAGTCCAAGAGATGAAGTACAGTACTACAAAAATAATGTAACAACTACTGCTCGGCTCATGGCTCTGTAAATATTGACAAATACACGTACGATTCTAATCATACTACTATTTTTATTAACTATAGGGTGTGGAGGTATCGATAGATATCTTGTGGATGAATGAAAATGGAAATGCTACTGGTTTCACGGATTTGTTGTTGGTAAGATTCTAACTAGTTTTTATTCATGATGGACTTTTTTAATGAGATTCATGATGAAACTTGAGAACACTGAAATTCCAGTTTCTTACAAGTTTATATTATGGTTCATGGATCTTGCAATAATGGCTTACCTCCAGCACATACTAATCTTACAGATACCAGATCATACAGTCAAGTATGTAATCTGTGCTATGTTGTTGAGATATATTCAAATTGCAATATATCATATTTAATTCATGCTTACTTTATTTTTGCATCTACTATCTGACAGGAAACAAGTATTAGATATACTCAAGATGAACAATTGTATTTTCCTCCTACAAGCAACATTGCAGCAAGCCAATCTGCAGGATACTACAATCAGTCCTTGTGAACAATGGAAGAAACATCATCTATTTGATATGTCATGTGTAATACTTATTTTAATCCCTGACAATGCAGTGGATATTATCCTCCTTAATCTATTATTGCAAGTAAATTTGGCATAGTACAAGAATCGTAGAGAAATCTGAATACGTACCTCCTCTTCCACCCATGTAGCTCGAATTCTTCTACCCTGTAGTGTTGGGGAGAGCTCTCGGTGCAGACGCGACGGAGGCCGCAAGCTCGCCAACTGGGGCGAGTCAATGGTGTGGCGGCGACTCCATGAAAGCTGTAAGCTCATGATGTGGGGGCAAGCTCCCGATGCGAACACGGCGGAGGCTGCAAGCTTGCGATTTGGGATGATCCCTGTTGCGGTGGTGACTCCATGGAAGCTGCAAGCTCACGATGTGGGCGAGCTCCCGGTGCGGCGGCGACTCGGTGGAAGCTGCACTTTCGCGAATTGGGCGAGGTCCTGGTCCGACGGCGACTCGTTGGACGAGGTCCTCGCGTGGTGTGGTGGCTACTTGGTGGCGGAGGCCGGGTTTAGGCCGCCGTTCCGGCCGCCGGAGCTGACGAGGGGGTGTTCACGAGCTGATGGAAGAGAGACAAGGGGAATCCTACTCTGGTTGGTTCTAAAGCTTCACGACCTTATCCAAAAATTAAAGACGATGCCTTTAAAAAATACATAAACTTGGAGAAATCTAGCTCATACAGAGAACAGAGTGGCTGAGATTTGTCCAACTCCACGAGTTCAACTCCACCAACTCCAGAAGATCGAAACCCCTAAATTTGGTGTCCGGATCGCGTGTCCTGGTTAGACGAGTGGAGATACCATGGTGATATTCACCACCGGATAGTGCGCGCCACCGCTGGCCCCTGATTCCCGCCTCCTCCTTTCTCCGTGGCTGCCCCGCGCCAAGTTTCTCCGCCAGTTCCTCTTCTCCTCGTTCACCTCGCGCAAATCCCCCGCCCCAGTTCACTGCTCCTGCCCCCACACTACCGACCAACGCCAGCCGGCCGAGCTCCCCCCCTGCCCCCCCTAACACACCACCCCGGAGGGCTCCCGGTCTCCACCGCATGGTCGAGCTCCCGCCGCCTAGGCCGCCCCGCCGGATCCATTACCGTCCCATGCAGCACAGCATGAGGGGTCTCCTGGTCAAGTGCCATTACCAGCGGTGGCACAGGGGAGGTCGTCTGTTTGATTGGCTGATTATAGGTTTTTCTCGATTGACACTGCCCAATACGCTGGTTTTCTGATGATAAGTCAGATAGTTGTCCTACAGAGCCTAATTTGGTACACACTTGTTCTCTTTCTGCTCGAATTTCGGGATCCTAAAAGAATCGTTGCCACACCACATCTGAAGCAGAAGGTAGAGTTGGACCAACGAAGCTTCTGCAAGTTGTCGGTGGTGACGCATGGACCTTGGATGGCTAACCACGCCTGGTACTAACACTTTGGAGGGTGTGAGGCTTCCAGATTTGGTCATACAGTAGTAGTTAGAGCTGATGGAGCCTTGAAACTGAATTATGTAGGCTAATTTGGCACTGTACTTCCCATCGGTTGTCTATTTCCATTGAATACTATCAGGTTGCGAGGCATCAAGGATAAAGCTCTGTAGCCTTGTCCACAACCAGATGCATTCTTCCATGACCCGGAGCGGCGGCTTACGATTGATGCATCAGACTGACGCTGGTCTATGAAAATATCATAATTATGGACATCATATTTTCTTTATGATTTCTGCATCAATTGGTTTAAGTTATATAATATTGATTTAGAATAGAAATTTTCTTAATTACTACATTTCTCTCAGTTGTGCATTCTTCTAAATACCTAATTCAATCTTATTCATAATTCAGGTCAGCAATCACGTGACCGCTATGGATGACCTCTTTGTAATTGCATCTCTTCTGCCACCATCTTCAGTGTTGAAAGTTTAAGAGCTGAGATGGATGTTATGTGCAATTGATCGTTGCTATACAAATCTAACTGTTATGTGCCACCTGTTTCGTATAGTGAAGTCATCTACCAAAAGGAAAGTAGAGATATATATGATTAGCTGGTACATGTCTGTCTTTCACATTATTTCTATCAAGTATGTGTTTTTATAGATCTGTCATTTAAATTTTAATGCTAATAAATAAATTTATTCACCCACTAATCCCAAGATGAATGGCATCATAAGGAACCTCACTCGACCAAATTGCAGAACTGAGGCAATTGTCCAGGAGTGTTACATGTTTCTGTGACCAAGTCAGATGCATCTGTAATTGAAAGTAAGGTGCCAGGAAGCTGATGAGCAGATGATGAGGAATGTCTGGCTTGTTGATACGACTTAAATTAATCTTTTGATTTTAATAGTGCTACATATTTTCAAGTGCTGATATTACTACAGTTGTTGTTAGCAAGCAACGTTACTGAAATCTTGAGCCGTCAGTTTTAAGAACGAACTAAGAGTCTGACAGGATATGATATGAATGAAGAACTCATAGAGCTTTTATTTGCTCCAGTAGATGAACAAAACTGTTAGGTATTTTTTTCGCTGTGTGTTGCAATTTTTGGCCAACAGTCGACATGATAATAGACGGCGATGCCTTTTATCGGAAAAAAAGTGTAGTGAGATGAAGATGTTCATACTTTTGGTCACGGAGTGTATAGTGATCATTGCAATTGTTTTGGATTAACATAATTTCTAGGCCGCTTACATAGATTTTCATTACTTGGATGTGATCTTTTACTCGTCAACAAACATTCCTCAATGTTTTTCATTTCAATATTGAGGTGCAGCTCTGTTCCAGTGCCTGATAGCTAGTTAACTTTGTTTATCCTTCATGGGCAAAACGAATTGCCTTTTGAGCTATGGTTTACTTGATCTGCCTGCCTCTCTTTCAGATTTTTTGATATCTGGGTGTTCATGATATCTGTAATTTTCTTTCTGCGGTAGGATATATATTTGATATTATTATTGCACACTACTGGAAAAATGTTTGTTATGCTTCTTGAGTATGTTTAAGAGCAGGAAAGTTAGATGTTTGTTGAGTATGTTGAAGAGTAGGATGCCACTGTAAGCAGCATGGATCTTGTGTTTAACCATGTGACTATCTGGTAGGCGTTTTGGTGGTGCTTGATTTCACATGCTTCTGTTGGTTTTTCTCACTAAGTTCGATAGCTTTTTTGTTTTGTCCACGTGCATGTAATGTTATCTTGTCAATTTCTTGCAGCATCAGATATGTGCCTACTGACTATGTTGTTTAATCTGCAACCATTCAAATTTGAAGTACTCTACATTTTTACTCTCCCACCTTCGCTGTGATCTAATCTCTTAATTCTCCTATGAGGGTAGGTCCAGACCTAGTATTTACTATGGCCCAAGAGATTAGTCTGGCTTCTGCATGGTAGCTGCTTATGTACTATATCTGACATATT